>CM060174.1:82778705-84118705 GCA_030549775.1 Tamarix chinensis | reverse complement strand
ATTATTATGACTTCTAAAATATAAAGGCAGAAAATTATGGCAGTTGACTTACGAAGTACAAATGAAGAAAGTAGAGAAGCTGCCAATAAAGGGGCATTCCGAGAATTGAACTTGGGACCTCTCGCACCCGAAGCGAGAATCATACCACTAGACCAAATGACTTTGCTGTTAATGCTGGTGGAAAATGTGCAACACAATTATAGCTCTTAGGGCACTGTGGAATTGTATGGTGGTTTTCACATCCAGAATGGGCAACAGTGAGTCCTGAACTGATCACTAGGAAGCGGGGAGAAGCTGAGAAAGGGGCATCCTGAGAATTGAACTCAGGACCTCTTGCCCCCAAACCAAGAATCATACCACTAGACAAAATGCCTAAGCTGTTAACCTGGATCCCTATGTGGAAGCAATGAGAATTATATATAAGTACATTTAAATTTCCACATCTGAAGACACAAGATTAGTATGTCTTCTAAAATCTGAAATATAAAGGTGGAAACTTTTGGTGGTTGGTTTCTGAAATATAACTGTAGAAAGCAGGGAAGCTTCCAAAATAGGGGCATTTCGAGAAACGAACTCGGGACCTGTTGCACCCAAAGCGAGAATCAGACCACTAGACCAAATGCCCTTGCTGTTAACCTGGCATATGTGGAAGACGGTAATAGCTATTAGGCAATGTGGTATCGTATTTGAGGTTTTCAAATCTGAAATGGGCAAAAGAAAATTATGCCAGAGTCCTGAATCGAACACTAGAAGGTAAAAAGGCTGAAAATAGGGCATTCTGAGAATTGAACTCGGGACCTCTCTCACCCAGATTGAGAATCATGCCACTAGACCAAATGTTTAGGCTGTCAAACCTGGATGTTGACAACGCTAATCATCTGTAAGTACATTATTTAGATTTCCACATCTGTAAGACGAAAGATTATTATAACTTCTAAAATATAAAGATAGGAAAATTTATGGCAGTTGACTTCTGTACTGTAGAAAGTAGAGAAGCTGCCGAAAAAGGGGGATTCTGAAAATCAAACTCAAGACCTCTCACACCCAAAGTGAGAATCATACCACTATAGACCAAATGCCCAAGCTGTTAACCTGGATGGCATATGTGGAAGACAATGATATTCCTCTGTAAGTACATTATTTAGATTTATAGGTCTGGAAGACAAGAAAAGGTTATTATGACTTTTAAAATATAAAGACAAAATTATGGCATTTGACTTATGAAATGTAACTGTGGAAACTGGAAAGTAGAGAACCTGCTTATAAAGGGGCATTCTGAAAATCAAACTGAGGACCTCTCACACCCAAAGTGAGAGTCATACCACTTGACCAAAATCCCCTGCTATTAATGTTGCTGGAATATGTGCAAGACAATAATAGCTCTTAGGGCAATGTAGTATCTTATTCAGGTTTTCAGATCCAGAATGGGTTGGTAGTGCAGAAGCTGAGAGAAGGGCATCCCTAGAAATTGAACTCAGGACCTCACACACCCAAAGCAAGACTCATACCACCAGACAAAATGCCCAAGCAATTAACTTGGATCCCATATTTTGAAGACAATGATATTCATTTGTAATTGTATTACTTAAATTTCTACATCTGAAGACAAAAGATTATCATGTCTTCTAAAATCTGAAATATAAAGACAGAATTTTGGCCGTTGAGTGATGACTTCTGAAATATAACCCTAGAAAGTAGACAAGCTTCCAAATAAGGGGCAGTCTGCAAATCAATCTCAGGACCTTTCGCACCCAAAGCGAGAATCATACCACTTGACCAAATGCGCTAGTTGTTATTTGTTAACCTGGATTGCATATGTGGAAGTCTGTAATAGCTCTTAGCCAATCTGGTATCATATTGAGGTTTCCAAATCTGAAAAAGGGGCATTGTGAGAATTGAACTCGGGGCCGCTTGCACCCAAAGCAAGTATCAGAATCATATCACTCGGTCAAATGACCCAGTTGTCAAACCAGGATGTTGTGTGTGGAGGACAATGATAATCTTCTGTAAGTACATTAATAAAGAATTCCAGATTTGTTGGACAAAAAGGATTATTATGAGTCCTAAAATATTAAGACAGGGAAAATTATAGCAGTTGACTTCTGATATATTACTGTAGAAAAGAGAAAAGCTACCAAAAAAGGAGCATTCGAGAATCGAAGTCATGACATCTCACTCCCAAAGCGAGAATCATATCACTAGACCAAATGCCCTAGCTGTTATCCTAGATGGCACGTGGAGGACAATGATACTCATTTGTAAGTACAGTATTTAGATTTCTTGGTCTGGAAGACAAAAAAAGGGTTATTATGACTTCCAAAATATAAAGACAGAAAATTATGGCAGTTGAATTATGGAATATAACTGTAGAAAGTAGAGAAGTTGCCAATAAAGGGGCATTCCGAGAATCGAACTCGGGACCTCTCGCACCCAAAGCGAGAATCATACCACTAGACCAAATGCCCAAGCTGTTATTCTGTATGGCATATGTGGGGGACAGTGATACTCATCTGTAAGTAAATTATTTAGATTTATAGGTCTGGAAGACAAAACAAAAGGTCATCATGACTTCTAAAGTATAAAGACAGAAAATTATGGCTGTTGACTTATGAAATATAACTGTAGACAGTAGAGAAGCTGCCAATGCAGGGGTCATCTGAGAATCAAACTCTGGACCTCTTGCACCAAAGCAAGAATCATACCGCTAGACCGAATGCCCTTGCTGTTAATGTTGGTGGAAAATGTACAAGACAATGATAACTCTTAGGGCAATATGGTATCTCATTGAGGTTTTGACATCCAGAATGGGCAGAAAACAATATGGCAGTGAGTCCTGAAATAAACATCAGAGAGAGGAGAAGCTGGGAAAGAGGCATCCAGAGAATCTTATTCAGGACCTCTCGCACCTAAAGTAAGAATCATTCCAGTAGATGAAATCTCCAAGCTATTAACCTGGATTCCTTTGTGGAAGACAATGATAATCATTTAGGGGTACTTAAAATAAATTTCCACATCTGAAGACGCAAAAGATTATTATGACTTCTAATATCTGAAATATAAAGACAGAAAATTTTGGCTGTTGACTTCTGAAATATAACCGTAGAAAATAGAGAAGCTTCCTAAAAAGGGGCATTTCAAGCATCGAACTTGGGACCTCTCACACCCAAAGCTAGAATCATATCACTACACCAAATGTCCTTGCTGTTAACCTGGATGGCATATGTGGAATTCTGTAATAGCTCTTAGCCAATGTGGTATCATATTGAGGTTTCTAGATCTAGAATGGGCATAAGAAAATTATGGCAGTGAGTCCTGAAATGACCACTAGTAAGCGGAAACACTGGAAAAGGGGCATTCCGAGAATTGAACTCGGGACCTCTGGCACCCAAAGCAAGAATCATTCCACTAGACCAAATGCCCAATCTGTTAACCTGGATGGCATATGTGGAAAACAAGGATACTCATCTGTAAGTACATTTCTTAGATTTTTAGGTCTGGAAGAAAAAAAGGATTATTATGACTTCTAAAATATAAAGACGGGGAAAACCATAGCTGTAGACTTCTGAAATGTAACTGTTGAAAGTAGAGAAGCTGCCAAAAAAGGGGCATTCCGAGAATCGAACTCAGGACCTTTCACACCCAAAGTGAGAATCATACCTCTAGACTAAATGCCCAATCTGTTATCCTTGATGGCATATGTGGGGGACAATGATACTTATTCTAGGTCTGGAAGACAAAACAAAAGGTCATCATGACTTCTTAAGTATAAAGACAGAAAATTATGGCTGTTGGCTTATGAACTAGAACTGTAGACTGTAGGGATGCTGCCAATGAAGTTGCATTCTGACAATCAAACTCTGGACCTCTTGCACCCAAAGCGAGAATCATACCACTAGACCAAATGCCCCTGCTGTTAATGTTGGTGGAATATGTTCAAGACAATAATAGCTCCTAGGGCGATGTGGTAACTCATGAAGGTTTTCACATACAGAAAAAGTTATGGCAGTGAGTCCTGAAATGAACACCAGAAAGTGGAGAAGCTGAGAAAGGAGCCTCCGGAGAATCGAACTCAGAACCTTTCACACCCAAAGCAAGAATCATACCACTAGACAAAATTTCCAAGCTATTAACCTGGATCCCTGTTTGGAAGACATTGATAATCATTTATAAGTACATTTAAATTTCCCCATCTGAAGACACAAGATTATAATGACTTCTAACATTTGAAATATAAAGATAGAAAATTATGGCTATTCACTTCTGAAATATAATTGTAGAAACTAGAGTAGCTTCCAAAAAATGGGTATTCTGAGAATCTTACTCGGGACCTCTCACCCCCAAGAACGAGGATCATACCACTAGACAACGTTCCCTTGCTGACAATATGCAAGACATCAATTGTGATATATGCCAACGTGGTAACTTATTAATGTTTCCAGATCTGGAAGGTGCAACTGTGCAAAGGAAAGTTGTGGCAGTGACTCCTGAAATAAACACAATAGAAAGTGGAGAAGCTGAAGATGAAAGTCATTCTGAGAATCGAACTTGGGACCTCTGGCACTCATAGTGAGAATCATGCTGGTGGGCAAGATGCCTAAGCTGTTAAATTTGATGGCTTATGTGCAAGACCATGATAGTACGTTATTTGGATTTCCAGATCTGGAAAACAAAAATTAATATTATGGCTTTTGACTTATTAAATATATAGGCAAAGAAAATTATGAAAGCTGACTTCTAAAATGTAACTGTAGAATTTGGTGAAACTAACAAAAGAGGGGCATTCCGAGAATCAAACACTGGACCTCTTGCACCCGAAGCCAGAATCATATCACTAGACCAAATGCCCTTGCTGATAACTTAAGTGGACGTTGTGTAATATATCGATGGCATTATGTGAATGTGGTAACTTATTAAAGTTTCCAGATCTGGAATGTGCAAAGGAGAGTTATGGCAGTGACTGCTGAAATGAACACTAGAAAGTGGGAGGAGCCTAAGGAAAAAGTCATTCTGATGATTCAACTCATGACCTGTCACACCCATAGTGAGAATCATGCCACTGGGGAGGATGACCGAGCTGTTAAAGTTGATGGCTTATGGGCAAGACCATGATAATGATCTGCTATTACGTTATTTTGATTTCCAGGTCTGGGAAACAAAAAATAATATTATGGCATTTGACTATGAAATATAAAGATACAGAAAATTATGGAAGATGACTAGTGAAATATAACTGTAGAATGTGGTGAAGCTGACAAAAGAGGGGCATTCTGGGAATCGAACTTTGGACCTCTTGTACCCAAAAGAGGGCCAATGCTGCTGACATAGGCAGGCAGTGTGCAAGACATTGATGGCCATTTTTGAATGTGGTAACTTATTAATGTTTCCAGATCTGGAAGGTGCAAAGGAAATTTATGGCATTGGCTCTCGAAATGAACACTAGAAAGTGGATAAGCTGAAGAAAAATGTCATTCTAAGGATTGAACTCAGGACCTTTCACACCCATATCAAGAATTATGCCCTTGGGCAAAATGCAGAAGCTGTTAAAGTTGATGGCTTATGTGCAAGACCATGATAATGATCTGCTAGTACGTTATTTGGATTTCTTTCTGGAAAACAAAAAAAAAATAATATTATCGCATTTGACTTATGAAATATAAAGACAGAAAATTAAATATAACTGTAGAATGTGGTGAAGCTGACAAAAGAGGGGCATTCCGAGAATTGAACTCGGGACCTCTCGCACCCAAAGCGAGAATCATACCACTAGACCAAATGCCCTTGCTGTTAACATAGTTAGACAATGTGCAAGACACCAATGACCATATCCGAATGAGATAAATTGTTAAGGTTTCCAGTTCTGGATGGTGCAAAAGACATTTATTGCAGTCACCCCTAAAATGAACACTAGAAAGTGGGTAAGCTGATACAAGAATGAATTCGGGAGCGAGAATCATGCATTTTATGTGGATAGCATTTGAGTAATACAGTGATAATGATCTGCCAGTAGATTATTTAGATTTCCATCTGCAGAACAAAATAGAATAATGGTCGATGACTTCTGAATTATACACACAGAAAATCATGGCATATGAATTTTGAATGTAGAATGTGGTGTAGCTGACAAAAAAGGGGCATTCCGAGAATCGAACTCAGGACCTCTCGCACCCGAAGCGAGAATCATACCACTAGACCAAATGCCCAAGCTGTTAACCTGGATGGCCTTGGTGGAATACGCTGATAACAGTCTACTGTTACATTATTTAGAAATCCAGATCTGAAAGACAGGAATATTATGGCAGTTGACTTTGAAATGTATAGGCAAAGGAATCATGGTGGTTGACTTCGGAAAATTAACTGTAGAATGTGGAGAAGCTGGAAAAAAGGGGGCATTCAACAAATCTCATCGGGGCCTCTCGCCCCAAATAGGGAATTTATACCAGTTGGTCAAATACCCAGGATGTTAGCTAAGGCAGCAGAGGCCTTCTATTTTATTGGTTAACTGTGGAATTCTATTTTATTGGTCAAATTAACTGTGGAATTCATGGCCGCATTCCTTCTATTTTATTGGTTACCTGTTGCTACGAGTGAAGATTTGTGCTTGTTTGCAATCAAACCATCAGTAGGACGATAGAATTTTTTTATAATCACGTGTCTTTTATTATGTAGTTAATTTACGGAAGCATTTACAAATAGTTTTCATGTCTCGTGGCTTAGTTAAATATTGTTTGTTTCTACTCATGATCTTTTGATGCAGAGGGTAAGGTTAAGGATCAACAACACCATTACTTAGGTTGACTCTTCTCTTTATGTCATTCCTTTAAGAACTTCTTGGGATTTAAAGAGCAGCTTCTTACTGCAATCCAACTCTTGACAATCTGTTTCGTCTCTACTATATTGGGACTGTATATGCTGTATCTTTGTATCTGATATACCTCTCCCTTCAGGTTTGCTAGGGTTTCAGACTCTGCTAAGATGGATTGGTCTTCATTCACCAAAGGCTACTTCTTGAACAGAGAGACTCTTGTTGCTGTATTACTCTTGATTGATGCCAGTGTTCCACCACAAAACATTGATCTGGATTGCGCCAATTGGCTTGGTCGCAATAATGTATGCGGCCATTCAGCAATAAACTCGTTTTGTGATCGTCACCCGTGGCCTATCATATATGCATGATGAGGTCTTATGGGGCTTCTCATTGACGCTCTTTACTTTATTCTCTTTCAGATTCCAATCACCTTTGTTTTCACCAAATGTGATAAAGTGAAGCCTGGAAAAGGGAAGCGGCCTGATGAGAACATCAGAGAGTTCCAGAAGCTGATCAAACAAAACTACAAACTGCATCCGCCGTGGATCATGACTAGTAGTGTCACGGGCTTGGGCAGAGATGAACTTCTTTTGCATATGTCACAGCTAAGGAACTATTGGGATAACTAGATGTCAATTCAAATTCGGTGATAATGAATTTGGTGCGTCTGATGATCGAAAACATATTGCAGTATCCCCCCCCCCCCCAAAAGCAAGTGCCCTCACGTTCGAAGGCTTAAAATGCTGCTCAATCTATACATTCAATTCTATGTCTGTAATATGGCCGCTGCAATGTAAAAGATTATACAAATTTGTGAGAAAACGTCATCTTTCCATTTTTCATACAATCAAATGTTGAAAAGCAACAATATAGATTCAATCAAAGAGATTGAATTTTTTTGAAACTAATTGAATTTGTTGTGATGTGATTGCAATTGATGAAGCAAAATTTGACTGGGCTTTGGTGCAATATCAGTTGTCAACTCACCTTTAAGGTTAACATAATTGTCTCCGTTTATGTGCACTTATAAGGCACTGGAAGATATGGAATATAGCCCAAATCAATTATGAATAATACAAAGATTGTTTGGAAAAATAGAGAAGAAAAGTGGAGAGTATTAGATTTTCAAAGTGCAAAATCAATACCATAAACCTTTTATTTATAATTTAAAATTGAGAAGAAATAAACAATAAATGGAGGATTAATCTTCACTCCTAGAAAATGACAAATATAGGATCAATCTTCACTCCTAGAAGACCAATAACAATGGAGAACATTTGAAAACATTTAAGATCGTGGAGAAAAAGCTAGAATAGAAGACTTGTTTAAAATTGAAACACGGTTTGAAAATAATTAAAAGATAAGGATCTAGGACTAGACAGGTGGGTTGCAAGTGTGTACATGTATGTATCTAGGTCTTGTTCAACAAGCTAGTTAAAATGGCCTAAGTAACTTTCTCAAATAATGCAACAGAGGTGGGAACATAAAAATCGAACAAAACTCTCTTGTCCCCCTAGATGTGGAATCATAAGAATTCAACAACAACAAAATAAAGGCATGGTTGTTGACTTGTGTCATTAATCCCAACAATCCCCTACTAATGGAAAAATAGAAAGAGAAAAACAAAAACAAAAATGATTTAAGTAAAAAATAATAATATTAAATTATCAATATCACGATGACTGAATTGAGACGTAGTGAAGTAAGGTAATAATCTTGTTTTAGGAGTGAACGAATCTACTTTATTTGAGACCCCCACAATATGTGTCTTACCTTAAAATCTAAATCTTCCACAATAACAAATAGGTGCTTCTAATGGCCATCTTCACACCTCAAGTACACATGAGTGCTCTAAAAAGACAACATTAGTCTTTTATAAAAGGTATCTTACCTTCACATTTATCTAGGTGAATCTATCAAGTGTGTTTCACAAGTACTAACATATAATGATATAAATTCATTAAGAGCATAGGAACATTCGACCTCATAAACATCAAGAGGGGAGTTCATTAAGTCTGTCTCATTAAGAGACTAAGCTAAACGTGTAGCTAAAACACTAACATATGCCATAGGGATATGAATATAGTATAATAAAGTAATCATATGGATTCATTTGACTACAAGTGGTATCTAATATACTTCCCTCAACTCAAAGGCTTAAGCCTTGTCCCTCTCGAGGATTCAAGGACAACTCTCTTCGTTAGACCCTTTCTAAGAGAGTTTGCTAGATTTTTCTATGATATGACAAAGTCTAATGATATTACACTATTCCTCAACAATTGTCTCACAGAAACATGTCTTACATAGATGTGTATCCACTTGCCATTATATACATTGCTCTTGGCAATGCCGATATCTATCTATGAATCACAATGAAAGGAAACACACACAAAAGGTTTCCTCATCAAAGACACATTTATTAAGAGATTCCTCATCCACTCTACCTTTTAACTAGCAAGTACAAAAGTAATAAACTCTAACTCCATAGTAGAGTTCCATGACATAACTTCTTCATTCAAGGTCAATATGTAACCGGTGGTGGAGCTAGTTTCATCATTATTAGCAACCCAATTTGCATATGAAAATCACTCTAAGATAACAAAAAAATTACAAAAATGCAAACATCAATCTTTAGTACCCTTAAGGTATCTAAGTAAATGACAAAGTGTGGTCCAATGATCACTACCTAAGCTATGTGTATACTTCTGCATTCTACTCACAACATAAGTTATATCAGGTCTAGTATAGTTTATGAGAAATATCACACTTCTTATGATTTTAGCATATTTAGCTTATGAAACACCATAATCTTGGTTCATTTTCAAATGCATGTTAGATTTATAAGGAGTTTTCATTGGTATTTTATTAAAACTATCAATTTTTAAAACTATTTTCAATTTAATGTGGATAACACAAAGAAAAGTCATTCGTAGGTTTACTTATCTTAACATTGAGGATCAAATCATTTTCTCCCAAATCCTTCATATCAAAATGAGCGGATAAAAATCTTTTGGTCACATTTATCAAAACAACATTTTTGCCAAAAATTAACATGTCATCCATATACATACATATTATCACGCAATCATGTCCAAATATCTTGGAGTAAATGCAAGAATAAGATAAATTCACATCATAACCATCTCTTACTAAAGTATGCTCAAACTTCATTGTTTAGGAGCTTATTTAATGCCTTAAAAGAAATTTCTCAATCTCTTGACCCTTAACCACACAACCCTTAGACTACTTCATATAAATTTACTCTTTAAGGTTTCCATTTAAAAACATAATTTTAACATCCATTTGATAGACCCCAAGTCCATGGTAGCCAAAGAAACTAAAGAATTAATAGTAGAAATGTTATTCGTATGAGAATAAGGATAAATGTTTTTTATAGCTTTATAGCCTATAATTACCAATTGAGCCTTTAACTTATCAATGGTCCCTTTAATTTTTAATTTCTTTCTAAATTTCCATTTGCATTCAATTGATTTACAAACTTTTGGTAAATCAACCAAAGTCCATGTATGATTAGACATAAAGAATTCTAACTCATCGTTTATTGCTTTAGTTCAAAAACTAGCATCAATATTGGCTGTAATTTCCCTATAGGATCTAGAATCATCCTCAATCAAATAAGTAGACAAAAATCCCATATTTATCATATCAACATCATCATTTTAAACTAGAAAACTAGTAACAAAGTAAGTTCCATAGATCATAACAAGTTGCATTGAGGAAATTAGATACAAATCATTCAGCATCACCACAGATAGAACAAGAGGATGAATTTGAATGGAGGATAGCCATAGGAAGACTTGCTACTAGCCCCATATACTCTATTCTAGATTTTCACATCCAAATTTCATGATAGTTGGATATTAGAACATTAGGGAGCTAAATGATCCCCTAAAACAAAGGGGAATTAATAATTGGTGTAAAGAACATAATATTACTATGATAAGCCTAGTAGAAACTAGGTTTAGAGAAGATAATGTTAGTAGAGTTACTACTGGACTTATGTCCTAGTGGGTTTGGATTCATAATTATGAGTCTCATGATAATGGTCAAGTTTGGTTAGGTTGGAACATCCACGTTTGGAATATAAAACACACTACCTCTTATAACCAAGGTATTCATTGTAAGGATTATTCTCTAAGTGATAAGATCTAATTGAGGCTTACTGTTGTTTATGTTGCAAATGATGGAGAATCTAGGAGAGACTTGTGGACCTAGTTACTATCCCTTCACACTAACCAACCATGCTTAATCATAGGAGACTATAATGTGGTACTATAAAGAAATGAAAAGAGCCAATGAGAGATATTTACAAATTATGTTGATGATTTGTGTTATTGTCTAAATTAATTATAAATCATTGACCAATAAGAGATATTTACAAATTATGTTGATGATTTGTGTTATTGTCTAAATCAATTGTAAGTCATCGACCTAAGATACATAGGAGCATGCTACACCTAGTCAAATAGGCAAATGGAAAATGTAATACTATGGTGTAAACTTGATAGGGTACTATGCAATACTGAATGGTTTAATTGACTGAAGGGGCTTATGCCCATTTTCACCTTCCTCTCATTTGTTTTTATCACTATGATGTTTCTATTATGATAAATAATAACAAGAAAAATGGAAAGATTCCTTTCTCTTTCTATAACATGTAGGATAAAGATGAATAATTCATGTATGTGATATCTTTAAATTAGCACCCTTCACAACATGGTAACAGATTGTAAGTCGTTGTTAATTATCTAAAGTAACTCAAATCTCCTTTAAAGCAACATAATAGAACAAAATTTGGGGGAATCAGTGATAGGGTTATAAGAAAAAATAATTAATTAGAAAATATTCAGGTAAGACTAAACTTGAAGCCCTCAAATATGAATCTTCATACCCAAGAAAAATCCCTCCTCTAATAATATAAGCACTTGCAAAGTGTGAAGAGAGTTTCTATAATCAAAAAGCTAGAGTTGATTGGCTTTCCTTGGGTGATGATAATATTAGTTATTTCCATGCCACTTTTAAGGGGAGAAGAATGAAAAATCAGGTGCATACCATTGTATATGGTGGTGTCACCCATACAAACCTAACAGGTATATTCTTCACCTTCTGAGATTTCTACCACCAATTATTGGGCTTAGTGAGCTCCCTTACCCAAACCTTTGATCATATTATCATGCATAAGGCCCCTAAACTATCTATTTAACAACATCGTTTCTTATTAGCACCAATTACAACTATTGAAGTGAAGGATGTTGTGTTCTAGTTGGCTAGTGGTAAGGCCCTCAAATCATATAGTTATGATGCACACTTTTGTTTAAATGTTATTGGGATGTAATTGGACAAGACTTTTTCTTAGCAATGTCTAATTTTTTTATTAACGCTATATTACCAAAAAGCCTCAATATAACCACCTTAAATATTGTTCCAAAGGTTCCTAATGCTACAACACTAGGGGAATATATACTTATTTCTTACTGCTCTACTTTATATAATATTATAACCACTATTATTACATATAGACTCCAACAAATAATGCCATATCTAATAGGGGCATCACAACAAGCTTTTATCAAGGGAATAACCATCACCTATAATATCATACTAGAAAATGAGTTGATTAAGGGGTACAATAAAAACCTATCTCCAAGTATTATATTAAAGCCAAATATGAAGAAGGCATATTACTTTGTTAGGTGGGGTTGCCTCAAAAATATCCTCTATACATTGTATTTTCTAATTCACATTGTAAAACTATTAATGTCTTGTGTAACTATTGATAGTTACTCTATCAAATTCAACAGAATCTTACACCCCCTTTCACCACAAAAATAGGTTTAAGGTAAGGTGATCCTATATCACCCTACCATTTTTGTCTTAGTTATGGAGTACCTTAATCGGTCTATGTTGAACTTATGGTTTAATCCTATTTTCACCCCTCATCTTCGATGTAGGAAACTGATGATTGTTAATATCATGTTTGCAGATGATCTTCTATTCTTTTGTAAGTGACAAAGAATCGGTGGCAATAGTAATAGATATTTTCTTTCAAATTTTGTCTATCTTCGGGTGAATGTTGATAAGAGTATTATTTTATATGGAGGTAATTGCACTTAGTATATTAAGGATGAACTTTTTTTACTTAATTCCATATTATATAGGTACATCTCCCTTTTCAATATTTAGGGGTTTCATTAGATGGTCAATGCCTAACTAAAAAATATTCCCAACTCCTCGTTGATAAGTTTACTTCACAATTGAGATATTGGTAGACTAAATTTCTTAGCTATGCTAGATGCTTACAAAAGATCAAATTGGTACCTTTTAGTTTACAAACATATTGGAGTATGGTTTTCCCTATTCTAATTCATATTGTCATAGACTCAATGCCATATGCACAAGTTTTCTATGGTTAGGGTTTTCTAATGTTACAAAGCATGCACTTGTTTAATGGGATAAAGTATGCCTCCCTAAGGTGGAAGTAGGTCAGGGTCTTATTAATTTGTTATGGTGGAATCAAGTGGCTATGTGGAAGCTCCTCTAGCATTTGGCATCCAAAACAAACCTCATTTGGATGATATGGATCCATGCATGCTATCTCAATACAAATAACATATGGTAAGTCCTCATTAAAACTTTAGCATATTGGATCATTAAGAAATTACTAGGGCTTAGAGATATTTTCCACAAGGCATTACAACCAAGCTCTATACAAAAAATCTTAAAGAAGGGTAAGTTTTCAATTTCCTCTACTTATGACTTGTTGAGACCCAAAATAAGAAGAGTACACTAGGACTCATTTGTATGGTCTCATTATACACTTAGAAAGCATTCATTCATAATGTGGCTAACTATTCTAGATAGATTACAAACCAAAGATAAACTTCATGCATATGGATTGTCTACTGACACAAAATGTATCCTATGTCATTAAGCATTTGAGACTACGTCCCACCAACTTTTTGTTTGTGAATACTCCAAATTTGTTTGGCTCCCTTTACTTGGTCATACGGGTTGCAATCAAAGGATTACCAAATGGAATGATGTTTTGAACAAGGTAGAAAATGGGATACCTGGTCCAAAGATTAGGAAGCAATTCATTAGCATTGCTTGATGGCACCATTTACCATATTTGGAGAAAAAAAAAATGCAAGAATCTTTTGCACTACGATAAAGGAATACACTCTTATACAGAAGTTTATTAAAAATGAGTTAGCTGGAAGGTTCACAAAATTCCAACATTATAAATCGTATTCTAGAGTGATGGGTCATGTTCATGAGCTAGCTTAAGACTTATTATTTTTTATTTTGGAGATTTCTAAATTGTTTAGATTTAATCCTCATGTTTCATTTTGGTAATAAATTTGTAACACTTACCAAAAAAATATATAATCAACCTTCAAAGCTTTAAATGATAAAAATACAAATTTGGGACCATCTACGATAGTTAGTGTAACACTCCCATTTTTTCTTATTGGAAATAAAATCGGGCTTGGGCCATGCCCAATTAGAAAGAACCTAATAGCATATCCATATATAAGCCTAATTAAGGTTCTATCATAAAACCAATTATAATAGAAGAAGTATCCCACTAGACTTATATATTAGTCTAATTTTTATTTATTTATTAATGTGGGACTTTGTTCACACCCAATAATCCTCCCCTTGAACAAAGTAACTCACATCCTACCCTTATCAGGAAGACACCGCTCCATTGAGTTAACTGCTCATCTTTACTACATTGGTAAGGGCACACCTTATGTGAAGTACTAGAGTATTACCTTACCTTGATAGCTCATTCATCTATCAAGGCCAACTCAACCATTCTAATATAGTATTAAACAACTTACATTTGAGATTTTGAGGATATCCACTTAGGTTCCGAACCAAGATCTGATACCACTTGTTGGAAATAAATTCAAGCCTAGGCCATGCTTGATTAGAAATAACACAAGACCATACCCATATATAAGCCCAAGTAAAGTTCCATCCTAAAACTAATTGGTAATAGGAGTAGTAGCCCACTAAACTTATGTATTAGTCTAACTTACTCTTATTTATCAATGTGGAACTTTGTTCACACCCAACATTTATTATCAAATGTTTTTGTTTTAAAACATTATGAAAGCTTAAAGTACCAAATATGCCTAGGAAACAATGGGTGTTACTACCATACCTACACATGAAAGACGTTCACCGCCCATTCCATCTTAGATATAAGGATAAAAAAACCTACCACACCAAATGTGAGAAATAGAATGCACAAAGTATATAGATACCACAAGTAAGCATTTACAATAATGACTATGACGGTCCCCAAAATATCTAAAATTTATTGAAGAGAGTAAACTACTAGTATAAAAATTCATTAGAGATATAAAAACAGTAGGATAAAGCTCAAAAACCTAATCCCTTAAGGACCCACAATAGATCTCTAGGAATCCACACTTTCATGCCCCCCAGGCCTAACATAGGGTATGCAACTACTATCCACCCTAAAAAACCTACACATGGTCCTCTACTTAATTATGGAATTGAGTGGGTGACAGAATAAACGGGTACATTAGTATGCTACACATTGAGTAAGCTAAGTTAACTCCTTAATGAAAGTCACAAGCATACAAGTCCATGACAATAAGTGTAATACCCCAAAATTTTAAAAGCCTATAATTTAGTAAATACCTTTATTTGGGATAAATTAGTTTTTAAATTTATTTAATTTAATTATTTTATATCTTTTTAAGTATATAAAATTGGATATGAATATTTAATAAATTACAATAAATATTTTGTTATTTTATCATACACATTTTATTTATATAAATTTTCAAACCAATATATTACTAAAATTAGCCCTTGTTAAACCAATATATTAAATTAAAGTATTAAATTTATTTATCTATCAAAAAAATATTACATTTTATTATTCCATAATTTATTTATCTTATTTTTTTTTCATTTTCCCTTTTCCTTCTTTTTCTCCTTTTTCTCTTTTTTTTTCCTTTTTCTTCTCTTCGAGCCTCCAGGCCTGTGGCCTACTCACCCCCATCGCGCTTTGGGCTGCTGGCCCATTTCTTCCCTCTCCTCCTCCTTCTTCTGCATGATCTCATCCATCGTCCAGCACACTCCCCCTTCTTCCTTTTCTTCTCTTCCTTTTCTCCCCTCCACTAGGCCAGTCCAGTTCTTTCTTTCCTTTTCCTTCCTTCCTTCCTCCTTAACCGGGCCGACCCATTCTTCTTTTCTCCCTCACTTGGCCGACCTACTCTTTCTTTTCTTCTTCTTCCCTTCTTCTTCCTCTATCCTCGACCACTGAGCACCATGTCTACTCCTCCTACACCGTTGCCTACCACCACCTACCTCCCTACAACTTTGCCCTCTCTCCCTAGTCCTTTTCTTCCCCTTTTAGGATCAAACCAACCCTACCCCTAGCCACACATGCCTTATTCTTTCTCTTCTTCCCCTTCCATCTCCCTGCAACCCCAACACCCCTACCCCCTACAACCTGCCCCGACCGGCCACACCTACTTCCCTCTTCTCCCTCTTCTTTTTCTTCTTCCCCTCCTACTTCATCTTGCCCCATTTTGAGCCATTTCTTCCCTTTCCCGACCTCCTTTTCTCCCATTTCTTCCCCTTTCATTTCCTTTACCCTATTTTTACTCCACCGCCTCGACCACCATTGCCATCGCCCTACCAACCACCTGCACCACCTCCTGCCACCTCCCATTACCACCCTACAGCACTAAGCTACCCCCTCAAGCCCCCTACACCCCTTTCTTCCTCTCCTCTTCTTTTTCTCCCCTCTTGGCAACCACTCTACTCCTTCGTCCATCGTTGTCCACCGCTTCTGCTCCTCCCAAGCCACCAACTCACTCCTTGCAACCTCCCCTACCACCCCTTACCTCATTTGGAGAAAATCCACCCATGTAACCTCTCCTTTTCCTCCTCCATTTTCCTTCCTTATTCTCCTCTGCTACTCCAACAACCCCCTTCACAGCCCTACTATTGCCGCCTCCATCACCCTTGGCTGCCGATAACCCATCCCCAACCATCATCTGCACCCCCACTCCACCCTTAGACCCATCCCTTGCTCTAACTCTCCCCCACCTGCCCTCTTTTCTAGCCCCAAAACCCTAACCCAAAAATAACCCCTTCCTTTATTCCACCTTCTTCAACCCCCCTTTCCTTATGCTCACATGCAACTCATACTGAATGAGTAGCGTGAGTTTGCTACCTTCCTTTGGTTATTTCGCTAATAATTTTTAAGGTATATTAATGGTTAAATAAAGTATATCATTAACTAAGTTTTGATAAAGTTTTATGCTTTTTGGTTTTTCCTATTTCTAATATGATAATTATGGATATTGTTTTTAGGTATTGATTTTGCTAATCAAAGCTTGAATCTTTAACCAGGGTACTGGTAAAGTTTGATTTTTGCGGGAATTAAGGTAATCGTTAAATCTTACTTAAATATATAGATAAGCATATGTTAGTACATTAGGGATTTTAATGCATTTCTATGCATGACATATGTTGTTTAGTATGATGCATTTAGTTTCTTGTATTGGTTGATTAAAAAGAAAGCATGCTAGTTTAGATGCCATACGTAGAAATAATGCTTAAGGAAGGAGCTTTGTTAATAATAAAAATGTTAAGTGCTTATCTATGATATGTTATGTTAATGTGGCCATTTTTGCATAAATATTGTTATTATGAGCCCTAGGGGCATTTTAGTAATATGTCTTATGTAAAGGTGTGGCCTAAATAAGTGTGGGTGCTAATGAGTATTATGATAAATAATAATAGTTGGTAGAGTTGGATGATGTGTATAGAGCATTAATATTGATATTTTATGTAGTGAGGATATTTTAGTAAAAATGGTAATTTAGTAAAGTAGAAGGGTAAAATGGTAATTTTGAAATAAAAGGGTAAAATGGTAATTTAATAAAGTAGAGGGGTAAAATGGTAATTTTTGAAGTAAGGGGTAAAATGGTAATTTAATAAAGTAGAAGGGTTAAATGGTAATTTTGGAAGTAAAGGAGTAAAATGGTAATTTAATAATGGAGAAGGGTAATTTGGTAATTATGATAATGAAGAAGGGTAATTTGGTAATTATGATAATGGAGAAGGGTAATTTGGTAATTTAACCAACTAAATGGTAATTTAATAATTATAATAATGGAGAGGAGCAATTTAGCAACTATGATAATGGAGAAGGGCAATTTGATAATTTAACCAACCAAAGGATTATTTGGTAATTATAATAATGGAGAAGTGTAAATTGATAATTATAATAATGGAGAAGGGTAATTTAATAATTTAACCAACTAAAAGGGTTATTTTGTAATTATAATAATAGAGAAGGGCAATTTGGTAATTTAACCAACTAAAATGGTAATTTGGTAATTATAATAATGGAGAAGGACAATTTGATAATTATAAAAATGAAGAAGGGCAATTTGGTAATCTAACCAATCAAATGGAAAATTTGACAAGCATAACAAATATAAAGGGTGCTCGGTGATTTAATAAGTATGGAAGATAACTTGGTAACCTAACTCGAGCAAGGGGTAATTTGGTAATTATGTAACATGGAGGATAATATGGTAAATTGGTAAATAAAGAAGGGATGACTTAGTAATTATACAAGTAAAGGGTAATTTGGTAATTTTGTAGAGATGAAAGGGGTAAATTAGTAACTTGTATCTAATATGTCAATGAGATGACGGAGTTTAAGACTCAAGTAAAATTGAATAGTAAGATAAGGGTATTTGACAATCAGTAAGTATCACTAGAATGAATTCTAAATCAGAATTAGATGAGATAATGCTGGCCTTAATGATTCATCTAGGTTATCTTGGATAATCGTATGAATAAAGAGTACCTAATGATATCATAAACAATTGAAAGTGAATAAGTATCTGGTTGTTGTGTTTTTCGTGATCACCTTAATTAAGATACTAATAATTAAAGTAAAAGACCTCAAGATCGGGAATGGTGTCTCTTTAGGTGTCACTACCCTAAAGACATGGTTTAGCCCACGATTATTCTGGTATGTGCTGGTGTGCCTTAGTGTCCCAACCAAACCCTACATCTTACTCTATCTAGCTCTATAGACCTATTTAGGGGGTATGCATACTTATAAATTAGGTGACCTTGTCGGTAAGGTACTGTGTAGCTTGTATGCACCAGTACGACCAGGGTACCTTTGTGTCCCTAGGTACATGGTTGAAGGGTACTGAGTAGCATGTATGTACTAGTATGACCGGTGTACTTTTGTATCTCCGGGATCTTCATCTCTCCCTCGAGCCAAATAAATGGAACTATTGTGCTGATTAAAAAGGAAAAACATTAATCATGAAAGTGAAAGACGAATGAGCCAGGCCTAGATGGTTATTATGAGTACTGGTCTACTGGTTATAATAGTAGCCTATGAGCGTTTTGCCTTGGAAGATATTTATGAGTATCGGTCTACCGACTATAATAGTGGGGGTTCCGAGCTCAATAAACTAAATCTTAGATGTGAATAAATCATGGAAAATACTAATCACTTATAGTGGAACATCATGTGAGTCGGAGCAGACCGATCCACTGGCGATAATAGTGGCTAGGAGCCTTTTGCCTTGGAGACCGATCCATCAGCAAATAATAGTGGTCAGGAACATTCTATCCTATATGTTTTCAGTCCACCGGCTATAATAGTGGGTTTCTCGCACTCACATGGATATAACTTGAGAGAGATAATTGAATAATGATTGATTAATGGATTAAGGCCCAAAGGTTTTGATTTCACATTATGATCTATTAATATATGATGGACTTGCTAAGTATGTGGATGTTGTGTATGAATTTCCTATTATATGTGTATACAGTTATGCATGAGGTGTTACACGTGGACCTACTTTTTAGTGTGGTTTAAAGGGTTACTCAATATCATAGTACTGAAGGGCTCCATTCATGGGCCCCTGTCTATTCAATGGGTAGTGTCCCTTGCAGGTTCGTTTCAGGTGCTATTCAAGTGGGCAACGAGATAGAGCGTAAGGATTATCCGAAAATTTTAGAGTTTCACATCTTTCTCTTTTTAACTCCTAGTTTAAATGTTATCTGTATTCTTGTAACCACAAATGGTGGGTTCTATCCTTGTAAAATGTTTATTGTGCTATTATGATTTAAATATGATGTGAGTTTCTAGCAAATTATATTTTATTCCTTTTAGCCTTAGTACTTGGTACTAGAAAGGTAGGAGTAAACCGGCCTGGTACTAAGTGTGGTGGTAGTATCCCAAAATTCACAGTTTTGTTTTCTTTTCTTCCACTCTATCTTTTAATAAAATGAAATTTTTTTAGTAGTGAATTTTGGTGGTGTTACAATAAGATTTACTTGTGTTATTATGGTCATAAAATACATTAGGATTTCATACCATACCAAACTTAGGTAATTTATAACTCATAATACTTATCATCATAATATAAATATCATGGTTGGAAATATATAATCACGTAATCAAGTAATTGAAAAAACTCTTTTATAATCTACTGACATAATTTACCCATTAGGTTCATATTCTAAGTTTACATAATCCTTTAGATTATTTATTCATAAGCTATTATTTCTTTTTGAATAATGAGCTAGATTACCACCCTATAGTTTCACAATACTATAGAAGCCATACCAATCTAGAGGATATAAAGTCTGAAAAAAACCAACTAACCACCAATGGACATAAAAGTCCTGGCTGAAGCTAAATAACCACTAATGGACATAAAGTCCTGGCCGAAGTTTAATAAATAAACTAGATGACCATACCCTTTAGTATCGGTATACCCTAATACATCATCAATGTTTAGAGTAGATAAGACAGTGGGATCTACTTAAATATTGTCTAAATGTAAGCTTGAAGGAACCGTAAATACTTGAAAGTGGACTAACCCTCTATAGCTAATTGAGGGTTGGGTAATCTAGACCCATGTATTACTTGATCATCTCTCACCTCAAGTGATTAGTGTTTTATTCTCTAATGTTATGTTATCACATAAGGTCCACATAACAACTAAAGAAACACATTTACATAACCATTCCAACTTAACCATCATTACCATCCAAACATATGATGGAAATTCCATTACCACATATCCAAGTTTAATCCATCCATTAGGTTAATCCATTTAGGCTAAGAATTCGGATTATATCATTTAATAGTAGAATCATAGCCTATTTACTTTAGTTTTCCCATTAAGTCTTCCAAATACACTAATTAAGATTGCCATGAATCATAATCTCATTAATCCATTCACTAGGTAAGTTAATTTATTCCAAGATATGTGTTTTCATCACTCAAGAACCATGTTGTAACATAATATCAAATCTCAAATCATATCAATATAAAAGGAAAAAAGAATAAAACTCTTTAACCAAATAGATCGATTAGATTGGTTAGACCAGTCAAATGCTCTAAGACCAGTCTATCAAGTTTAACTAACCAATTGATGGGTTTAACTAGAGACCACCCATAATTTCCACCCTAGAACCAATCAATGGGTTGAGCTAACCAATTAAATGCTCTAACAACTATTCAATTGGTTAAGCCCAACTAATTGATGGGTTCAATCAAAGACCACCCAATTGATTATCTAGGCTAACCATTCAATTAGTTTAGCTTAACCAATCGATTCGTTTTTCCTCAGATAACATATTATAGACACTTTTAAACATGATTAAGGATTTAAAATCTAACCATATCAAGATCATAACATCACTATTACATCAAACAGATGTTATATGTGCTCATATACTAATCATACTACATTTACATAGAATCACCCATATATTCTCATGAAATGATACTTTCCTAAAAAAATCTAAAGAATCTAACAAAGGTCACCCAAATAACAATATTCATTATAAATCAATTAAAAATCAACATTATACAAGCTACACTAGTTCATATGCTCATTCATAACACATTTCAAAGATAATAATGAAATAATTAAAAGCGGAGCTAAAAACCCATACAATTATAGTAAAACCTTTAGTTGGAAGATTTACACACCTAAAAATCTTAAAATAAGATATTAAAAATGCAAAAATATTCTTATAAATAGCATAAATCAAGGCAATATGAAATAAAGAAAAGCAAATTAGAGTTACCACCTCTAAGAATATTCTAAGAAAATAATTAGTTAAAAGCCTCAAAATTTCCCAAATCTAACTCTCTCTTGCTCAAAAATAAAATAAAAGGGATTTAGAGAAATAATTGAAAGAGGTAACTAAATTAAAAATGAAAGCACAAATTGAAGAAGAAGGGAGTACAAGTTTGGGAAAACCTAGAGTATCTTGGTGGTTGATAATAGGTGAAGTGAAAAGAATATTAGGGTTATTTATATGAGAAGAATTATTTAAGAAATTAGGGAGAGAGCTATAAGAGATCAAAATCCTAATTTTATCATTCAAAATCAGACCATACAGGGTGGATTTATCAAGATCAAGGTTGAATTTCTTCCTAGGATTCTAATGATGTTTTTTGGAAAATGTGGGTCAAGATTTATCAGAAAGGACAAATGTAAGAAGGGAAATTAGCATATTTCTAGAAAAAAAATCTCTTAGTCATGTAGTGTCAATATAAAATGAATCATTTGTTTCAGGCTGGGAGAGACGAAGAAGAAGACAAGGAGATGAAGTCATCCTCCCCCTTTTCTACCAAAATCCGACCTTTAAATCCATTTGAAGCCAAATAAAGCTTGTACAAGTGATTGAAACGATTAAAGGTTACTAAAAAACAAATCTTGGAATTTGATTACTAAAGTTTTAAATTATTAGAATTTTTTTTCAAGAAATCATTGCTCAAAATCACTTAATTAGATAAACCAATTGATCAGTTTGGTTAACCAATCAATAGTTCTATAGACCAAGCAATTGATTTCCCGAACTAGTCAATCAGTTCCATCGAACTAAATCCCTTGGTGAAAATGACAGACTAGTAGATTAGTTCAAATAACTAGTTGACTGGTACATTAAGAAAACTTATTTCAACTCAAAATTTTCAATATTTCCCAATTCCTTTTGAATTCAAACCTAAAATATATTTTCAATTCAAGATCAAAACTCCTCCAAAATCCATTAATTACAGTAATTTCACACTTTATAAATCTCAAAGTTTTGAGGTATTACAATTAGTCCCATCAATTTGCACAAGCTTTGACATATTTGGGATGACTCTTAGAATTGTAGCAGGGATATCAAATCATAGAAAAATGATACTTGAAAATATCAGAAATTGAATAGTAGCATCACACGAAATATAATTGAACACACCATTTAGATTGGGAAAGTCTACCACTACTAAAGAATGGACCATGTTATATTCTAATACTAAGAATCCAGACTAGTATTTTACCTTGTATTAATATTTTTTTTATATCTAGCATGTATACTATTTTTTGCTGTGAATGCATATAATTTTCCTTGTTTCAATTGTATTGTTACATTACTCAATATGTAGCATACTAATCATTCTTTTTATGGGTAGTTCTGATACCCCAAGTAGACAACCCAGATGTTTATGTGTAAATCGCTGAGAACCTAATCGATGATTTTGTGAATTTTGATGCTTTATATGGGGTACAGTGACCTTCTATGTTAGGGATTTTGAGCATAGAGTCATCTTATCCAAATGATGGTTTTACCCAAATACCCTTTTAGACTCTTAGATTCATGGTACCCCTTTTGTTTGTATTTTGGATATTGTATTTGGAGTTAATCTTCAAACTCATATTTATGTTTATGAAACTTCTCTAGTTTTCTTTTTATTCCATTGAACATTTTAAATTATTTTGCCTTGTGATTGACATAAGGATGGGATGGTAAGTTAGATTTATTTCAGTTACGGTGGTAGCACCTGCTTTATTTTGATTATATGCTTCCATTATAAAATAATTTTTTTTAGTAGTAAATTTTGGGGTGTTAAACCTGCTCCTACTAATTTGACATCTATATTTTGCTGGATATGGTAGCATTTCTTATAAAACTATTCTATTTGATCTCTTAGTAACTACTAGTATATATGATGTTATTATTGTAGGAATTGTTTGCTCTCACCTTATTGGTACAAAGATTCTAGAAACTTTTAATACCTAAAAGAAGGACTCATCTTTTATCCTTTACCTATTGCCATACATGATTATTCTAATTTATGTTATACTTGGTATGATGACTATATGCATTGAAATAATGGCTTAATTATAGAATTAGTAATTTATTCTCTACGTTACGTAGAGTTACTATTTGTGCTAGCTTATTAGCTCTTAGGAAGGTTTGGATGGGTCCTTATATTAGTATATTGCATCATTCCCTAAGCCACATTGATGATATTGATGTTTTTTTTTAGTGTTTGATCCTTACAACACATTTGGTAAGATTATATATACTCATATTGTGTTTAATTCACCTATTCTTGGTAAATAGGTTTATTTGATAATATATTACATATTTCTATAGTATTATTATGCCACTATTGTAATACATCCATTAAGGTCCAATTTGTTGCATAACTATCTTGCTTTGTTAGTGATTTGTTGTATTTCCTTATGTGTTTATTGCATTTGGTTTAAGCTTTATTTTTGTGCTTGTTTATTTACTTGTTGGATATGGTGTTTTCAATGTTTACAATTGTTCAATACTATATAATGAGGTGCTTTGCATATGTTTTTCACTTGATGTAGAAGGTTGTGCAATTAACTAATGTATCTTGCCAATTTTTTATGCATTAATATTGTGTGTTGTTCTAGTGCATCTATTATCCTACATTTTGAGTTTGATTTGATTTGATTTGAGTGATCATATTATGTGTGTGCTTGTGTGTGTGAGTCTATGATGATTTGGAAAATAAGAAGTGAATGAAGCTCCTCTAGGTATGTTGGGTGCTCCCTCCATGTTGATATACAATGCACTTAGGGTTGGAGCAACCTCAACTTTTGTGAATTACTTGTGATGGCTAATATGGTTATAATCCTAGTCTTTTTTTAATAAACCTGAATTGAGTATATATTTTTTTCTCTTCATTTTAGTTGTATTGCCAACTTGCACATTTTTCATATTAGAATGAGTATATAGTGCTAATCATTTCTTATATTTTTCCTTTAACCTCTTGTAGGTTTGGAGGCAAAACCTTTTATGAGGGGAGAAATAGTACGAACCCCAACTCCTTACTTTAATTTATTTCTAATTTGAGTTTTATTTATAATATTTCATATTATTATAAATTTTGTATAAATATGATTATTACTTATTGTTTTCTAATTAATTTTTGAATTATTTTGTTCTAATTAATATATGAAGGTTCCAATATAACCAAAGCTTGTTTTAGAGTGAGTGAAAGGGATCAAGATGGACAACAATATTGCATCTTAGGAAAATGATGGGTTATCTTGTTAAGCTCATTGAATCTCCTTGTAATTAATGAACTAGATGCCTTGGGCCTAGAGATATTGGTCTCCCTTTAGTTGGGCTAATCTTTGTATTCTAGTTAACAATGTTTATAATATCGAGTCTCTATAGCATTCGAGCCATATTTATCTCCATGATATGTAAGGTTATGGTCCAATAGCTAGATAAGAATACTAGACAAACTATATGCTACTTTTTAGTGGTTATTGGTCGTTAGGGCTCTTTGCTCCTATACTCCTTATTGTTATTAGAATCTTGAGATTCTTGGATGATGCGTGTTATCCTTCTTGTTGTTGACAACTTTTTTGTAACACCCCAAAATTCATAAATTTTTTTTGGAAAGTGGAAGTAATTAAAATAGAAATGATTAAATTAAAAACCGTGAATTCTGGAGATGCTACTGCCACACTTAGTACCAAATCGGTTCTCTCCGACCGTTTCAGTACCAAGTGCTAAGGCTAAGAAAAGATTAACAATCAATTATAAAATTAAGACAAACCAAACTTCAAATAATCATTAAATGGTTGTAAAACAAAATCAGAGTACGCATCGAGAATTGTAATTCATTTCCAAAAGAGAATTAAACTTACAACTGATAAAAGGTTTAATTGAAATACTTAATGCACGGAAATAATTCAAAAAGGATAAATGTGATACAAAAGAAATAAATCTCATAAAGAGATAATATGGCCACTTCACTCTCTCGAACTTTGAGCCAAAACATGCTCAACACTCAGCCCCAACTGATGTCTCGCCCACCTGCACAAAGTTAGAAGGGCATACTACTCGTGGGAATGAGCAACACCCATGAAAAGGGTGATTAGTACGCTACGTACTGAGTAAGGTAACCGAGCACTAAGGCCTACACATAAGCACATAAATCATGCAGAAGAATAGAAGAACACAACCACAAATGCATATGATCAACCAAGTAAAAGTACAAAGGCCCATGAATAATCCAATTCAATTACTTAATTAATTTCTGATCAGGAGTTGATTCACACCATAATTTTTATCAAATCCATGAGAGTACGGAAGCCCCCACTATTATAGTCGGTGGATCAGAGGCACATAGGGTATCATACCCTAACCACTATTATAGCCGGTGGATCGGTTGGCTCCGGATCGCATGGTGTTCCACTGTAAGTAATTAGTATCTTTTAGGCATTTTAGAAAAACTAGGGTTTGTGTTTGTTGAGCTCGGGAACCCCCACTATTATAACCGGTAGATCGGTCACACATAGGACATCATGTCCTAACCACTATTATAACCGGTGGATCGGTCGCACATAGGGTAAAAACCCTAACCACTATTCCGAACCGGTGGATCGATTGGTCCTGTCTCAAAGATCTTCCACTTTAAATAATTAATGTTTTAAGTATCTTATTCAGAATTTTTCACCGTGGACATGCATGAATCATCACACATCACAAATCATAAATTTCACAATCATAATTACATTAAATCACTGAATACACATGATACACGAAAACCCTAATCAGCCACAACAAACCCTAATTAATCACAACAAACCATAGTTAACCACTCCAAACTCTATTTAACCATAATTAGCCACTCCACGCCTTAGTTAATCATAACAAACCACAAGTATCCACTCCAACCATAGTTAATCACAACAACCCATAGTTAATCACTCCAAACCCTAATTCAGCCTCCTCCATACCCTTATAATGCTCCACGTACTATTTTCCATCTAAAATGTTCAAACACCCAAATAACACTTGCATTACCTTTCTTATATCCCAAATCAACCTTTCATACGTAAATTTCATACCCATGCAGACATTAACCTCCCCATGCAAACCTTCGAACTTTTTCATGTAAACCCTAAAATCCTACGTGAAACCCTAAATTCAACCATGCAACCCTAGATTCCTCCATATCATTAAAACCATAGATTCCTCCATACAGAACCTTAAATTCAATCCATACACAACAAAAAAATCATCCTTACCAAGCCCTAAAATAGATCATCTCATACAAAACCCTCGATTAGATTCTTCCATATAAAACCATAAATTATATTCTCCCACACGAAACCATAAATTAGATTCTCTTATATAAAACTATAAATTTTATTCTTCCATATAACACCATAAATTGGATTCTCCCATATAAAACCATAAATTATATTCTCCCATGCAAAACCATAAAAATCATAAATCAGATTCTCCCACACGAAACCCTAAAATTCTCTATTTTATTCTTCCACTCTTGAATCATTAAAGTAATTAGGTCAACTCACCTCCCTTGGTCAACCTCTTTACCCAGCCTCCTTTTTCATCCTTTCTCCCACACAAAACACATCAACTCCCTCACATGCATGTTTTACAGGATCACAACATATATCATAACATATACATAATACACATGCCATGTAAACACACAAAACATACTTTAATTCCATGCCATACCATATACGACATAAATAATGATGATATACATATGATATATAACATGCGAAGCACATAATGCATATAAACACACAAAAGGCCTTAGCACCCCTTACCTGAAACGACACCGGTCTTGGAGCACGCTCCTATGCCTCCTTAGGGCTTTGACCAAATAATAACATACTAATAAAAATAACATTAATAAAATTCTGACTCTGCTAAAGATATAGAAATAATAGAAATATTATAAAAGTTGATAATATAGGGTTAAATACTTTACCCTAATAATAATAATGATACTAAAAATAATATCAATGAGAATATAAATAAGAATAATAATAATAGTAACAATACTAATAATAAAAGGGACATTATTCAAAAACAAAGTAAAATAAAGGCTTCGGCCCCTTCTCCAAAATAATACTAATAATAATATTAGTAAGATAAATAACAAAATTTAGTAATAATAATAATAATAATGAAATAGTAAAAATAACAACAATAATAATATAATAATAATAATAATAATAATAATAATAATAATAACAGAAAAACTAATAGTAAATTAGTTGTAATATTAATAAAAAAATAATTATAATAGTAATTCAAAATAGTGATAATAAAAAGTAATAATAATAATAATAATAACATATTAATATTAATAATAGTAATAATAGAATTAATAAGAAGAATAAACATAAAATCGAATTAGAAATACAATAGGGCTTCATCCCTCAACATAAATAATAATAAAAACATTAATAATAATACATATTAAAAATATAAATAATAATAATATTATTATTATTATTTATATGCAAATAAATGAAATAAAATAATTTAAGGGTTATAAAAATAGGGAAAATGGCTGAGAGGGTCTAGGGTTCAACCTTGGGCTGGTGGGGATAGGCTACACCGGCGGTGGTGCACGACGGCGGTGGCGGTGGCCGGAAAAAGGAAAGAAAAGGGTAAAAGTTGCATGCTGGGAAAAAGATAGGGAGAATTGAGGTGAGAGATGAGGTGTTTAAGAATGCCTAGAGGGAGAGGGATAGAATGAAGGTGGCAGCGCACGGTGGCGGTGGTGGTGGCCGAATGGAGGAGAAGAAGAGAAAGAGAGGAGGAGAGGGAGAAAGAGGAAAAGAAAGGTAGGGGAAGGTAGAGGATGGTCTGCAGAACAATTTGGGCGGTGAAAGAAGTAGTGGAAGAGGTGGATAAGGGCTGCGCAAAGGGTGGCGGAGCTGGAAAACAGGTTGGTCGACGGGGTTACTTCGCACAGCCGGTGGTGCTTGTACAGGAAGAATCGAGAGATATGGGACATTTGGTTAGCTATAGGGTGGTGCAAGGATGACATGGGTGGCAAGTAAGGGCGGTGAAGTTGACCAGAGGCGGAGGAAGGTGCGTCTGAAGTGATGGCGGCGACAAAGGTTGATTTCTGGGTAAGAAATCCAAGCTCGACACAGGGCTATTATGAGGGGTATTTATAGGGTTAAATGAAAGGTTAGGGTCTGTGGTTTGGCGAGGGGATAAAGGAATTAGGGTTAGGGTCACCGGCGGCATTGGTTGGCTGGTGGCAGCAAAATTCGGGCAGGGGAATGCGCAGGAGAGAGAGAGCATTGCGCGATAAAAGGGAGAGATTTGGGTTTATGAGGTTGCTGAAACAAGGTGAAGAGAAAGGGAGGCAAAGGCCGGTCAAATCAGGCGAGATCGCCGGCGAAAATCTCAGACGGGCGACGATGGAAGTTGTAGGTTGGTGGTAGCGTTGGGGCTGGAGAGAAGAAGAAGATGGGGGGTCTGTGCCGGGCGGTTCGCGAAGCAAAAGAATAGAAAGAAAAGGAAGGAGGTCAGGCGGTCGACATAGGTTGAAGGCGTTTAAATGAAACGCAGAGTTTAGATTGAAAAGGAGTCAAAACGTAGTGTGGCATGGGGCGGAAGAAGGATGCGCGGCGCGGGCTGGTGAAATGCCCCAAAAATTCCTAATTTTAAATAGTATATTTAAATGAGGTTTTATTATAAAAGTTAATTAAGTATATTATTTTATCTAAAATAAAAGGAAATTAATTAGGGCAAATCAAGAATAAATTTATAAGTATTTTAATTAGGAGGAATTTGGGTATTTAAACTAAGTAAAGATTTTAATTTGGGAAGTAATTAAATAAATTATATTATTTAAAATAAGAAGGAAAAAATAGTTTGAAATTAATAATAATTTTATAAATAATTTAATTGAAGAAAATTGGGGTGTTTTACTAATTAAAATAGAATTTATGGAAAATATTTTAAAAACCCTAAATTAGCCTAAAAAGGGAATTTAATATTTTTATTAAATAAATATTTTATGTTAACTACCCAAAATATTCTAATTAATTTATTTAAAACCAAAACCTTAATTTTTTCCTTTTTCCTTTTTCCTTTTTCCTTTTCCTTGTCTTTTCTTCTTTTTATTTTACTTTCTTTCTTTTTCTTCTTTCTTCCGCGGTTGGGCCTGGACGCGGCCCAACCCACCCTCTCTTCCTCTCCCCTTGGCCCAGCGTCGCTAGCTTCTTCCTGTGTGCGCCCAGACATGGCGTTTGGTGCTGTTTTATGTCGAGACGACGCGTCTCGTTTAATGAAGGAGTAACTTGCGTCGACCGCCCGATTCTCCCCCTTTTCTTTTCTTTCCCCGGCCGACCAGTCCACCTCCTCTTCTTCTTCCTTCTTCCTCTTTTCTCCTCCGTCGACGTGACTGCAGCTCCCAAACCCATCAATGGTGTCGCCGGCTATAGAGACTTTGACCGGCTGTTTCTTGTCTCATTGTATTTCCCTTGACTCGAGGAATAAATTAGCATAACTCTCGTCCGTTATCTCTCGCCCGTTTCTTCTCCCCAGCCTCGCGAACTTCGAAGCAACCCAAACGATGGCCAATCAATTACTGCCACCGGCCACCCAAATTCTTGCACTTAATACCTCTCTCTCGAGCTTCAACACCCTATTATCCCATCTACCATCTATAAATAGCCTAGTTGTAGGAGTTTTTGGAGTTTTTTTCCCCGAAAACCCTAAGTAAAAGGCTGCCGCCACCGTGACTTTAGACGCATCTTCCACCGCCGATAGCCAACCTCAGCGCCACCGCAGCATTCCAATGTCTTCCCTGAAATTTCCTCTAATTAACTAAACCATTTTCAACCTTCGATTCTTCTTGCACGGGCCTCCATAACCGTGCAAAGTTTGTTTGTCATCTCGCTAGAATTTTCACCCCGAATCCTTAAGCCGCCGTCCGCCGCCGTTTCCGCCACTTCTACTGCCCTTTGAACCACCCAAAAACTCCCCCTAATCCTCCTCCATTGAACCATAACCTTATTTTATTTTTCCCCTGCTCCTTCTCTCTTTTTCTTCATCTTTTTCCCTCTTAGATCATTTTTCTGGCCACCGCCGTGAACTACCGCCGGTGCCGCCCATTCCCGCCGACTCAAGGTGAAACCCTAGACCTTCTTAGTCATTATTTACTATTTATTATAAATTATTCTATTTTTATTTTATTTATTAGTAATTATTCGGATATAATAATTATTTCCTTGCTATTAATATTATTATTATTTGATATAAAATTTATGCTGAATTTTACTTGCAGGGTAGAGATTAGTAATAAAATAATTTAATTGTTAGTTTCAAATTTTAAGTTATTAATTGAATTATTATATGATAATTATCATTCTTCTTCTTATTATTAATATTATAACTATTAGAATAATTATTATATTCATTTTATTAATTATTCTAGAAAATCTTAGGCCCTAATTTTGTATTAACACTCGCACTTATGTATTTTAATATTATTATTTCTATTGTTTTCATAACCATTAATAATAATATTATTATTATCTTTATTATTTTAATATTATTATATATGTTATTAATTTTATTATTAATATTTATAAATAGTAGGTCATTAGTTATAAGTAGGGTCGAAACCCCACTTTAAATTTAAAGCTTATATATATTATTATTTTTATTAGTATTATTATTTTTAATATTATCTTTATTTATAATATTTAGTTGTTATTAGAATTATTATTATTATTATTATTATTATTTTATCTTTACTAATATTATTTTGGTGGAGGGTAGAAACCCTTATATCACCTTTTTATTTTGAACTGCATTAGTTTTATTATTAATATTCTACTAGTATTTTGTAGAGTCAATTCTAGTATAATAATTTTTAATTAAAAATAATGTCTTGGGATAAGTTAGAAATAATAGCATTCTTAAGAGAAAACCTAATCCTAGTATTTTTCCCATAGTAGGTGAGTCCAACCAAATCCCTCAAGTGATATAGGAGCGTGCTTCGAGACCGGTGACGTTTTAGGTAAGGGTTTACTAAGGCCATTGTATGTCTATATGCATTATGTGCTGCATATGCCATGTATTCTATGTTATCATCATTAATTATGTTGTATATGATATGAGGTGGAGTTCATGTATGATCTTGGGTTGTTATATGGGATGTGTTTTATTTGTAAGTGATGATATGCGATGTGGCCTTAAGACATGCATGTTAGGGTTGTAAAATAATGATGGGTAGTGTAACAATGTGGCGATAAGGTTTTGCATGAAATGGCATAGTGGTTAGGGTTTTACATAAAGAGGGTATGGGTATTGGTTTTGCATGATATGGTATGGGTATTGGTTTTGCGTGATATGGTATGGTACTATGGTTTGTATGGAAGTATGTCTATGTGGAGTTGGGATTTGTATGTGAATTAGGGCTTGCATGTGAATTAGGGTTAGTATGGGAATGCGATCTATGTTGAGTTGAGGTTTGCATGTGAGTTAGGGTTGGCATATGAATTAGGGTTTGCATGGAGTCATGGATTACGTGGAGTTAGGGTTCGCATGGGAGCTAAGGTTTGCATGTAAGTGTAGTTTACATGGAGTTAGTTTTGCATGGGAGATAGGGTTACATGGAGGTGTGGTTTACATGGAGTTAGGGTTTGCATGGAGTTAGTCATGCATGTCTGGGCAAGTGTATGTGCATGGCAAATATTTATGAATAAAATATTTAAGACACTAATCTTTTAAAGTGGAAGATTATTGAGCTGAATCCAGACCGATCCACCGGTCAGAAATAGTGGTTAGGATGCATAGTCCTATGTGCGACCGATCCACCGGTTATAATAGTGGTTAGGACATGAGGTCCTATATGTGACCGGCCCACCGGTAATAATAGTGGGGTGACTCGAGCTCAATAAACACAAACCAGAATCGTTAAAGCTCTTAAAAGATACTAATTACTTAGAGTGGAACACCATGCGAGCAGGAACCAGAGCGATCCACCGGTCAGGAATAGTGGTTAGGGTTGTACCCTATGTGTGACCAATCCACCGGTAATAATAGTGGTTAGGGTATGATGCTCTATGTGTGACCGGCCCACCGGCTATAATAGTGGGGTGTTCTTGTACTCGCATGGATTGATAAAATGGCATGACGTGTATCGACTTATGATGAAAGAAAGATTAAACCATTAATCCAGATCTTTTTGGACCTGATATGTGGACTTGTTGATATTATGCTATGGATTTCATTATATGCTTTGATGTACCACATGTGTAGTTTGAAATTTAATGCTGATTATTATCTTGCATGATTCAATGTGTGATTGTGTCGGCCTTAGTATTTGGTTACCTTACTCAGTACGTAGCGTACTAATCACCCTTTTCATGGGTACTGCTCATTCCCACAAGTAGTATGCCCTTCTGACTTGTGCAGGTGGGCGAGACATCAGTCGGGGCTGAGTGTTGAGCGGGTTTGGCTCGAAATTCATGAGTAGTGTGGTCGGATCCACTCTTCTTGTTATCTTAATTATTTCTATTATTTCTTCTTGTATCAGATTTATCCTATTTGATTTACTACCTTGTACTAAGTATTTCAAATGAAGCTTTTATCGATTGTAAGATTATTCCCTTCGAGGAATTTTGATTTCGCACTCTGATTTCTATCTTATGATTGATTTTACTCTATTGGTTTGTAAACCTTCATGCGCACTCTGATTTTGATATTATGATCTTTCTAGTTCTTCTATGAACTGTTGATTTGGTTTAATGTTAATCTCTTCTTAGCCTTAGCACTTGGTATTGGAACGGTCGGAGAGAACCGATCTGGTACTAAGTGTGGCGGTAACATCCCCAGAATTCACGGGTTTTAATTTAAGAGTTTCTATTTTAATTACTTCCGCCTTTCTTAAAAAAAAAGTAGTGAATTTTGGGGTGTTACAGCTGGACCGTGCCGAAGAAGGAAGAAGGGAGGAGTTTGGGCCGCGGGAGATGGCAGCCTAACGGGGAAAAGGGGAGGGAAAAGAAAAAGAAGAAAAGAAGAAAAAGAAAGAAAAAGGAAGAAGAAAAGGAAAAAGAAGAAGGGAAAAAGGAAAAATAATAATATTGGGTATTTAAATTAATTAAAATATTTGATATATTTAAAAATAATAATATTTAAATCACTTTTTAGGCTAAATTAGGATTTTTGAAAGATTTTCCATAAATTCTATTTTAATTAGTAAAATACCCTAATTTTCTTCAATTAAATTATTTATAAAATTAATATTAATTTCAAACTATTTTCTCCTTCTAATTTTAAATAATTTATTTAATAAATTTCCAAAATAAAATGCTTAACTAGTTAATATACCCAAATTTCACCCTAATTAAAATATTTATAAGATTTCTCTTGATTTGCCTAAATAAATTTTATTTTAATTTAATAAAAATAATTTATTTAATTAATTTTCATAAGAAAATCTTATTTAAATATAATTTTTAAATTAGAAAATTTTGGGGCATTTCATTTTTGGCTAGGTGCCATTAGATTCTCTTTCTCATCTGTATATGTAGTCATCCTTGTAAATTTTAGAAAACTCATATGATGTTGCTTAAATGAATACATAGTTATATTTGCTCTCTCTCTCTCTCTCTCTCTCTTATGAGCCGATTTCCTCAATTGAGTTTCCCTCACAGCTATCCATTCCTTGTATTTGTGCACTAAGAAACTACGCTTCCCTCAATCTTATCCTAGTTTGTGTCATAGATCAGTTTACGAACCATATCTATATTGATTTTGTGGCATCTCTTTTTTTTGTTGCTTTCTCTATTTAAATCCATACTTGGGGTTCATCAAATTCCTGACATATTCCTCATGTGCCATATAAAGATTTTAGAATAGACTTCATTCTAGGTTTTCCTAGGACTTCTTAAGGTCATGACTCAACTTTGCCTTGATATGTTCTACCCTATTACAATGAAAAAACTTGATATTAAGATTAGTCTTTCTTACCCTTCTATTGTGATCATCCACTTGCAAATATATTGAATCCACCCACTACAATAAATCCTCCTTAAGTTTCTAACTTTTTTCCCTTGAGAAAAAAACAAAACTTTTTTTCCTTCCATTAAAAGCATATTCCTCCCAATCAATAAACTTGTCACCATCAAATTATACCTCTTCAGGTGAGAATCCACAAAAGAGAGTATCATCCTTATCCTTAAATGAATTATTGAAAATATTTGAATGGATGATCAGCTTGTTGAATATGGTTAGATGATCTTGTAAGCCAAGGTGGCAATTTGGTTAGATTGTATTAGATGGATTTGATTTCGAGTCGGGTTAACTTCAGATCATTTCATTTTATGCATCGGATTTGGGTTAGGTCGATTCATTTAAAGTTTGATTTATTACAATTGGTTTTAGTACTTAGGTCGGGTTGAGGTAAAATTAGGTTTATTTATTAGGTCGGTTTTGAGTTCATGTCTTATTTCTTTATATTAGATCATGATGGGTTTAAATTTTTTGAGTTAATTTTTATACTCAATTTGGGTTCTTGTTAATTTTGGTTCAGGTCATTTCAAGTTAATTTATTAGCTTATGTTAGATTACTTCAACTTAGGCTATTTTGAATTCGTATTATTGTGGGTTATTTTGGTATTTGGTTTGGGTTCTAGACAATTTAGGTTAATTTGTTAGTTCAGCTTGAGCTAGTTTGAATTTGAATCATTTGGGGTTTGAGTTAATTTATCATTCAAGTCAAGTTTTTGCTACTTTTGGTTGTGGTAATTTCAAGTCAATTTATCAATTCAAATTGAGCTACTTTTGGTTGAATCATTTCATGTTTAATTTATTAAGGGGTTATTTATTGATTAGGGTGCATTTTAGGTTGAATTACTTTGGGTTCAAATTTGTACGAATTTTAAGTTAACTTGAGTTAGACTAGGTTGGCTTAGATTATCTTTATTTAACATAATGATATCAAGTTCTGTTAATTTCAAGTTAGGTTGATCTTAAGTTGGGTTAATATTGGGTTAGGATGGTATCATATTAGGTTGATATTAGGTTGAGCTATGTTAGATTGATTAATTAAGCTTTAGTTATTAGGCTAGCTCTAGTCTTGGGTGATTTTGGTTAGGTTTGAGTTTGTATCAAATCAATTATTGATTGGCAAGCATTGGGTTGGGTTCTGATTGTGTTGGATATATATTTTGGGTTTTATCATATTGAGTTTCGAGTAGGTTGAGTTGGGTTAGGTGGATTGGGTCAACTTTTTTCATCTCTACTTGCAGGTTGTCTTTTTTTTTTTTTTTTTTTTTTGCAAACTTGAATAAGAAAAGAACTTTCTTTAAGGGAAACTTATCACCTAATGACCTATACTCATATGTCTTTGCTAGCCTCTCCCTTAGTTTTTTAAGACTTTTCTCCTTAAGAATATTGTGTATGATTTTTGGAGTAAAGGCCAATTGGATCATACTCACTACACACAACTTCATATTTCCCGATCAATAGCATCCATTTATTCTAATTTCTTAACCTCCATTGTGTACAATCCTTATTGAATAATAATATATTTTATTGTACTTTCTATGGTACCATAAGAATTTCTCTTCTAGACTTTATCTTGGAATTTTGATGGTGTAATGTAAAATGTTTGAATTTAACCATAAACTTTTCTATCCTCTTGAACTTGTATTTAGACAAAATAACCTAGATTTTGTACACATCCTGCAAGAGGACCTAACTATATACAAGCCTGTGAACTATTAATAATCAAGACAAGCAAGAAACAAGAAGTATGGAAAGTATAACAAATCAAGAAACACTAATAACTTGAAAATTTTTTTTATTACTACCTTATTGAGTAATCAGTATTTTAAAAATAAGATTAGCGCAAGGGTCAATAGGTAGTCTAACCGGTCTAACTGATTAAACCATGATTCAATTAGAATTTGGTTTCACTTGATAATTTTTTAGTTTTGGCCCACTACAACCTCCATTCTAACCACCTCAACTGAGTGCAAACTTTTTTGTTGAGAGCCAAACAATGATATTTATTTTGTATCAAGGTTCAATCTGTTTTCTTACTTTTTATGATTATTACGCAAATTTAAATACTAGGTTTTTTTATTAGGGATATGTCGGTATCGATCGAAACGATTGAACTAGCCAGTTTGGTTTGAATTTTTATTCCTTGCAAGTAGTACATGACTTGAAGAATACTCCCTCACTTGTATTTTTACCCTCACAAATTATCAATGATGCCTTTCTTGATAAACTCACTCAATCAATAATAACCATTTTGGTAAGGACTCTCTCTCTACATCATTCCTCCAAAATTACAACCTAGATCTCTTAGTTAGATTTAGATTATGTGCTCTCTCTCTCCTCTTTGCTACAACATTCCTCTAAAATTACAACATAGATCTCTTAGTTATATTTAGATACTCTCTCTCTCTCTCTCTCTCTCTCTCTCTCCCTCCCTCCCTTCCTCTACCATGGATGAAAATGAACTACATTAGACCTGTTTAAATTCACTAACAAAATATCCTAAGGCGAACAAAAGATCATCTATATAATAAAAGATTCAATACAAATTAAAGTTAGACTCAAAATAAAAACAGTCAAGGAACAGGAAAAACACACTCTATGCAAATAAACATGAGTTTCATGTTTTTCCCTATTACACTCTTCAATTTGTTGCTAAATTGTTGTTTGAAGCCTTTTGTTTCCCTATAGAGGCACTTCATCCTAGCTATTGTTCAACATTCTAAATTCTCTTTAGCCTATCAACATAAGATCTCATTCTAGTAAGAAAGTATGTTGGTCTAGGGTTTGGGTACAAAAATTGTTGCTTATTTCATTTGCATTAGGGAAAACAAAATTAGTTAATTCTAAATAAATAAATGAAGTAAGTATTTGTTTGAGTGGGTTTTTAGGCTCGAACAACTACTTTTCAACAATATATTTTTAAAATATTTTTACTCTTTTTAGTAAATTTATTTTTTAAATAGAGTAAAATAATTGATATAACAATCAATAACTAATAATTACTACACTCTCAAACATACACATAACTTTGAGCCTATGGTTGATGTAATTCTAACTCAAAAGGCTAACTTATAATCATAAAACAAGAAAAAAATTGAGAGAATAATTATAGTCCAAATATGATAAATTTATTGATATTCATAGGCTAGTTGTTAGGCCAGCTAAAATTGTTAAATTTTGTAGCAGTACATGATATATTTATGTCAATAGAGAATAAAGATTTTGATTGAACCTCTATATCAAAAGTGATAATTACTTGCTTTGAAAGTATTTTAGCTAAAATAGTTCCCAACATAAGTAGTAATTATTTTAAATAATTATTTTTTTGTAATTAATTCCAAATAAGAGATAAGTTAAAATCTATAATTAACATTATTAGAGAATTTAAAAATAAAAAAAAAAGATAAGAGGAGAGTTGATTTATACTAAGTAGTAAGGTAACTTCTTTCTAATTAACCTATGAAAATGAAAAGTGCCACCTTTCACTATCGAAACTTATTGACTTGACTACCTAAAATCCTGCCAAACAGAAACAGCGTCGGTATCAATCCCAGTTTCAAATATCTCTCGTATCAGGCCAAGTATCAGATTCATGTGCTCATGATTTCGTAATTAAAGGTCCTATAAATACAAAGAAACAGGTCGAGTGATGAGAAATAAACTCATCTTTACAAGTTGTTTTTCTTTTAATTATGTATTTATAATCACGAATCTAACACCTTGTGCCTAATTAATTAAACATTAGTAAACTAAAATAAAATAAATTGCTATGCGCTCCAAAGTTGAGAAGTTCCTGGGCTCAATAGAGCTGGGAAAGAATTACACCAAGCCCGAAAGTTAGGAGACAACAAGATCTCATTCGGAAGACCACCCTCTTGATCAACAGACTTTTCAACCGACTTAGCTATCCCACTTCCACCACCACCACCGGGCGGTGAAGCCGCCGAAGTTACTCTGTGAGCAATCGGAAGAGGCGGAGGTGCAGTGCCTTGAAGACGGCTAGGTATCGGATCAGGTGAAGGCTGCTGGAGATGAGGGGCACCAGTCAAGTGTTGTACGAGTTCCCGGAAATGTATCGGCTTCACCTTATAAACTCTTGGCTGCCTCGACGACAAACGCGGTTCTAGCGGTTGCGATGATGCTTGTTTCTTATCAGCTTGTGGTTTTGCTACCGAATGGAGGGCAAACGATGATGTTTTCTTCCGTTGCGATGATGAAGAGGAATTACTAAACGACACCATGATGATCAAGCTGCTGTTCCTGTTACGAGTCTCAATCCTTTTAGCTTTGAGTTGCGTACGATTGGTTCGGGTTATTCTATTTATATATGAAAGTATGAAACCAGAGAGATGAGAGGAAGGAAACATTACTTTGCAATACCAATGGGACGGGACGGCATGTAACAGGGGAAGGTAAATTGCGGCTGCTTTCGCTTTCGTCATCATTGGGTCAAATTCATGATGCTTTGACTGGTATTACTGCCGCTGGTTTTCTTTTCTCCTCATTTACTGCATTATTGTTACTATTTTAATATTAGTGCAGTTGCGTGTCAGCCTTTCTTCGTCCTTTTTCTTCAGAGGAAAAAATAAAATGTCGCGTGTCGTTCTTTTGTCAAACTTTTACGCATGTGTTTTTGTTTGATTCCTTTGTTCATTATTCCTTTCATTTGTTTGGATATCCCCAAGTGGCAACTACCATACGACTATTTTTCGCACAGCTAATTCGTGGGGATAGAGATGGGTGAAGGAGGAGAAGGAAGGAATATTATTATTTATTTTTTTCTATTGTCGGTCAACAAACAAGGGGGTGGGGCTGCATGATTGAATAGACAATTTGGCCATAGAGCGACTTACGGTTGTCGCCGGGCGCCGGCCAGCCGCCTCACTGCCAACACGTGCTCTCGATGTAGATATGACACCGCCACACCCTCATCAACCATTAGTTCTGCTACTACTCCGACGTCCATGACCCATTTACTCGGTCCACGTTCAAAGTCATCATCACCGCATAAAGCCTTGGAACGAGTCAATAAAAGTACTAACACTACTGTTGCTTATTTTGTGAGGCATTAATCTTGCTTGACTTGAAAGTAAGCACAGTTTGATTTATACAGTTGGTTTTAGATTGAGGTTTCACGATTATTATTATTATTATTATTTTCCCTCGTTGAATGATTGACATAACGGGATTGAACTTGGTTGAAATGGGATTTGAAATTGCTTATGTTACCTTCTATATATATATACGTCAAATAAATGCTAGTAACCTAGACTTGTTCTAATTATTTTAACTACTAATTCGTGGCTGAAAATAGATGAAAATGAACGTTTTAGTATCTAAAAAATTCTTGAAAGGTCTTTTTTTTTGTTCTCTTCTCAGCATTAATATTTTTCCTTTATTTTTGTACAATTCCTTATTATTATTATTGACTACGTGGACATACCAAGAGCAACAATATCAGCAACCATATTTATTAATCATCACTTACCTCGATTCGAAAATAGTTTATGGCATATTCATTCATATAATCTATAACAACCGTAATTATCAAAATCCGAAATACATTTTTTTTCAGCAAAAGAAATTAGATATTTTAGCACCATGGCGTGTAGTATCTTGTAGAGCTACAGGGGCAAATGTTGATAGAAGGGTCCTTATGCCACAAATGCAATCTGCACACAAATTACACGTAACTATGGAGTGAACTAAAACGCTACATATCTATTAAGTATCCCCAAATCTCCTAGCATTCTTCAGAATCTCTTCAGTAATAATAAAATAAGATAAATATCCATTACTTGTTTCAAAAGGGGCCGTAAAAACTAAAATATTTAAATAAAAGGTGCTACTACTACATCTTAATACAAAATAAATATCCATTACCTATCTCATATTACATGCAAGGCTATTTGAAACAAATCCCTCTAACCCATGAATAAGATCAAACACTAGCATGATTGAAGTCAATTAAACATTTTATAAATAATTTCAAATCTACTTAAAATGGTAAAAGAATGAAATAAGGAAAACAACCCTTAAGCATGAACTTCCAAAATTGGGTCATTACACCATAAACTCTACACGGACCTAAAGTTTTACCTAGTAAGGTTATGCACCAGCCAACACTAGCACTTGAACAAAAATGCATGCAGAATGCAACATTAATATGCTAATATATTGATTAAAACAATCTCCTATGTAGATGTAGTATGCAACATGTAAAGCATGGCAATTAACGTAACAAGGCATGTAACACTATGTCATAGTCATATAAAGCATGATAATTAAAGTGGCAAGGAAACATATTACATGGTAGCTTGCAATAACACTTAACATGTATAGAGGATTCAACATAAAGGAAAGGAAAACTGCTTTAAGCCACATCAAAAATCCACTCAATGATCATTACATTTGATTTATGTTTTTCATTTTGGAGGCATAGGCTCATAATTCTACCTAAGGCTAATCAAACTCATAGGAATCACTAAGATGATGCATCACTAATCCAAGCTCAACAACAATTGATCCTATTGGCACACAATGGCAATCAAACCAGCCAAATGTCTAGGGGTAATTGAGTATAAAGACTCACACAATATTAGAATCACCATTATAACCTATAGAAAGGATTCACACCAATGATGCAATATGTTCTAGCCTAATTAAGCATGAGGTCCAGTCTAATGATGTAACCACTATTATAACCCAAGGAAGGGATTCACACTAATGATACAATATGTCCACGGCTGATTGAGCACAAGGACACACAATGTTTCCAACCACCATTATAACCCACAAAAGTTATTTACAAGGAAAAACAATCATGGCTAAGTTACCTAATCATTAACTACGCGCATACCCCCATAAGATTCATAGAAATCGAGATTGGAGATATAGGGTCACAAAGAAAATGACCAAAAAGACATACAATGCATAAATCCATTTTTCACTTTGATTAATAATTCCCTATTCATGAGGTCAAGTCAAACACTTATGACTTACAAAAGGTCTAATATGAAACATACATCATTTAAAAAAAGTATTTATACAAGATAGGATTAAAAAAAAAGGCCAAACCTAAACACCAAATCATCCCTACAAAAACTAGTGGACTAGTTACAGAGCAAGAGAAAAGGCAAAACATGAAAAATTATCAAACCAATCAATTGATATTAAGGAACTAGTTGACTAATATAGCTAGTGGACTTGTCAAGCCTTAACCATTGGACTGGTTTTTGGTCAAGACTGAACAACTAGAGAATTAGTTAATCAGTGGGTCGATAGATCTAAACTAGCGGACTAGTTTTGCTTCTACTAACAAATAAAATATTGTTAACATATAAATATCTCATGATACCTTCAAGGATGCAAATATAATATGCATACATGATATTACAAATATTAAACATCAATGTAAGATACAAGTCATGCCTCAACCATCACCAATTAAGGCCTAGCATGCTCTTATGGTCATTTTTATGCATTTATTCATATTAAACCATACCTAACATAAAGACATATGGAAAAACCCTTGAGAAATATGCTAAAACACTAAATTGCTATAAAACAACTCTAACATTAAGTCTTGCTAGGAGGTCGAGGTGCCTTCATGCTCAAACATATATATCATGCCATAACACTTTCACATGTTCTCATATATTTAGCCCTCGTTTTGTATTACTTAATTTCAATAATTTCTTTTAGATAAAAATTACTTTTATAAAAGTACTTTGGGAAAGTAAAATATATGTTTATTTTTACTTTTGTTGTATAAGTGATTAACACTAAAAAAAACTACTTAAAAAACTACTTATTGTACCTCATTAGTATTTTTTTCTACAAATTTACTTTTTATTTTTCATCTTCAATTTTTATCTTCCTATATCTATATCTTTGGTAATAATTATTATATAAATTATTTAATATTAAACATTAAAAATCATATGAAACATAAGAATATTATAAAAAATATAAAAAGCATAAATATATTATAAAGTTCTAAAATTAGAAAATAAAAATTATTAAGTTATTAAAAAAAATAATGAACAATCACTAAACAAATTTTATAAAATTCACTAACATCTAAAATTCAAATTGTGATGATGATAAAAATTTATATTATGCAATGAAAATTCTTACATTCATAATAAATATCATAAAATCAAATAGTTCAATGACATGCATGGTAAATATCATCTACAATCCTACACCATAATATTTTTATTTCTCTACTAGTTCTACCTTCTACATGTTGTCTAACATCTCTATTCCTATTATATTCTTCATATATTTCTTTACTACAAAAATCATCAAATAATATGCCATCCATTCCATTCAACCTAATAAAATTGTGGATTGTCATTGTTGCAATGACAATGAACATTTGTTGTTCCAAACTATAATTCAACATTTTCTTTAAGATGGAAAAACAAGCCTTCAAAACACCAAAGTAACGCTCAATCACATTTCGCATTGATAAGTGTAAATGATTGAATATCTTATATTTTTCTTGTGGACCGCCAACTCTTTAAAAATTGGATAGATGATACCTTGTATCCTTGAATAGAGCAAAATAGCCAAATGTATATTTGAATCAACCACACAATATTTACTTGCATAAAATGTAAATTTATATTATTCAACTATAATAGTTTATACTTAATATATAAATTAATATTATATTTACCTCAAGGAGGATGATGAAAGTTTTTTGTTGGGATCTCAAATACAGTGTTGGAATATTCGAGAATCATGAGATAACCCCTCTTGTCCAACTTCCACAAATGTGAACAACATATCAAAAGAACATACAACCATAATATTTTTGGAACACACTCCCTTATGATTGCGATAGGGCATTTGTTCATTATTTAAAACACAAGCATCGATATGTATTTCATCTATTGCTCCTACACAATCTTTAAAATAAGGCCAAAGTCTCAAATCATTTATAATCTCAGGAGGGATTCAATAAGGCCTTATAATCTCACTAAAAATCTTTGATATATCAATTAAAACCTTGTAGAAATATATACTAATGGTCTCTCCAAAGTGATGAAAGCAATCTTGCACAACTTTATTCCTTTCATTGTGACCAATTGTATATAAAAAAATTCTAATAATTTTTCTTCAACAATCACATTACATGTATCACTTAGCAACCTCCTTGATCTTAAAAAACTTGATAACCTTAGAAAAGCATCTTTCTTCATTATAAATAAATAGTGACATAGCCTATCATAACCATTTAATATACGTTGGACAAACTAGTGACCTGTTTTAGAAGAATCAAAACAAACTTGCTTATCAATAGATGTCTTCCTTTTCTTTCACAAACATCATAGTACAAGTAAAAGTAGTAGTAGTCTTTCTTTTCGATCATCCATCTATTCAAAATCAAGACATCACTTGTATTATATGTATACCTAATATATATTGAATTAATAAGAATGCATAATATATAAATACTGTATCCCACTAAAAGATAATTCAAGCAAATATGATATGCATTTGATTGATGGACAAAGTCTATCAAAGGTAGACCATTATAAAATACTAAAATTCACAAGTCAATAAAATTAAATAAGTTCAACGTAAACAAGAGAATTTATACTTCATGGTTATAAAAAGAAAATAAAAAACCCTCAAAGAAGCTTAGTCTCTTACAAAATACCATAATAACCTAACATCCTTGATCAATTCTTAGATAGATCTCTTAAAGATTTCAACCAAACACTACGTTTTTGGGGAGCTATATAAATCCATATGTCTCTATTATCAGGATCCTTGAAAGCATTAGTACCGAGGTTAAATAACTCATCAAATATTTCATTAGCCATGGCATTTAGAATAGCTAAACATTCTTTTACGGTGGTTGTTGTTGAGGCTGGAGGTGTTGGCAAAGGAGGATCATAATTACTCTTAAATGTAGATTCATATAATTGTAGCAACTTATTATCAAGATTTTCATTAGCTGACTATTTTCATTTACGAGAACTAGATTGTTAACTCATAGAATGCTTTTGCTTGACTTTTCCTTTTGGTATGTCCCACCATCTAAATGACTAGAATCACAACCCTCGATCTCAATGACTTTTTGGCATTTAGAAGGACCCATATTACTTATTCTTAGCTCTTCATCATCCTTATCAAAACTTAGATGAGTCTTTTGAGATGGAGTCCATGCATGTTCTCTGGTTGCATGAGTACCATAAAACAATTAACCGAAGCTCATCTAAATAGGCAATTGGCTTGTTGTAAAAGTGTTTACAACTTGGGTTTTACAATTTTTTTTAATTATTACACATTATATATAATAATAATAATAATAAGTAAAAAAATATATATAATTGTAATTTACTTGAATAAATATCTTCCATCTATCCTCCCCACAAGTGATTACACCTATTATTGGGTCTCTCTCAAGTCCAATTTCACTTTCAAGTTTCACCCATGCTAAATAATCTTTTTTTGTTGAGGTAAAATGATTTTTCACTTGAATTTTTTGGTATTGCACATTAACAAGACTATTAAGACCATCAATAATATTGGACCATCTAATCTTGTTGAAACTTGAACTAGGCTTATTTCCTTTTTTAACCTCCTCAATACATAATTGAACAAAGGTTTGATGCCTTGATTCAATCCAATGTGCAGTATCTGATGAAGATGTTATAGATCCTACAAATATACTTACATACTATCAATGATGAGAGATCATTTACAAGATGCAACTTTCATCTAAATAGAGATATCATTTTCTTATTACTATTACAACTTGGATATTATATACATATATATATATATATATATGGGTACCTTTTAAATAAACATTATACTTTGTTAATACATAGTAAATTGTTTTCATGCACACTCAAATATCAAAGTCGATACTCAAGTGGCATAAAGAAATTAGTTACCACCTTTCTTTCAATACAAGATCTAGTTTCCGTAATGCGACTCATGTGTGAAAGATTTAGAGGCACCCCCCCAAACGACTAAAAACAAAAAAGAGTAATTGAGGTAAAAAAAAGTAGTCATCATCATTAGGTGAAGATCATAATGATGCAGTTCAAATTTTTAGAATAAGACTTAGTGCATAGGACCTCAGTAGAGAAATCTTAGAGATTAAGCAAATGAGTTAGGATAAGACCTCAGTAGAGAGAAATAGAACAAACTGCATCAATATTGGATTGGATAAATGATGCATACGGGCACACACACACACACACACACATATAAGCATGTTATGAGACTTACTAGAAATGGTTGTGTATAGGACCACCCTATCCAAGTCTACATTTAACCCCAAACTCAATTGCCAACATTAAACATCCATGTTTGCGATTAATAAAAAATGGCTATAGAAAACGGAGATAATAAGAGTACCGACAACACTATCCTCTTGAACTAATGATCATTTTAGTAGATCTAACAAAGGTATATGAGACAGAGAAGAGAGACATGGGTTGAAAGGTTTTTGGAAAGGGAAAGGGATGAAAAGATTAGTTTAAGAAAGACCAACAGCAAAGATAGAGCCTATGATAATTTGGAGGACAAATATAAGGGCAAAAAAATAAAATTATCCACAAGATTTGTTTCTTCACCATTATTAAAAGTGGAGAAAAATAAAAACCAGCGACATTTAAGATTCTATTAAATAATCACAGTGCAAAATCAAAAAATTCCTAAAATCCACAACATTCAAAGAGGGAAATCGCATACCTCAATCTTTTGGTGATGGAATGACTGAAATCGGTGTTGGAGAAGCTCTACAAATCTACAGATTGGAGGGAGAAGCTGGAAAGAGGAGATGGAGGGAGAAGCTCTGCAAAGTTATTACTCTTATTTCTATAAAAACTTGTGGCTGGCCAACGTGGTTGTTAGCTTTTAAATGATTTAAAAAAAATTTTACCATGATGTTTTAAAATGATTTTAGAAGTAGCCTTTACTTACTTCTAATTAATAACTTTTAAAAAGTAATTTTTAGGGATTACTTTTCTGTAATAGTTTTTTATAAGTAAAACCAAACATTGTTAATTAATCTAAAATTTCTTTTCATAATTAATTTTTTAATAAACTAATTTTTATAAGTAGAACCAAACAAAGCCCTGATTACTCTTATATTATGCTTGAAAAATTAAAACAACACATAGTTACTTTACTAAGGGCCAAAATCTCCAAAAGAAAAGAAAAAAGCCTAAGATTGCACCTCATCTTTTACTACTCCTTAATCACCTTAACTAGAGAACTATAAAACCAAATTAACAAAAATCATTTTTAATAAAAGAAAAAAAATAGTAAAGTAAAAAATAAGAAAAACATGTCAAAAGTTTTTACTTGAGTGGATGAGCTTAAGAGAAGGATGGATAAGGAATTTCATTCACTTCTCATTATACTTTATTCCAAAATAACTTAAGAAATTAATAAGGATTTAAAGAAAGTGACTATAAAAGGAATAGAGTAAGATAATGGAGGAAAACATAGCATAGGGCTTAGGCACCAAGAGAAAGGAGAGAAAAAAAAGTAAAGGAGGTTAGAACACTTAATGAATTTTGCAAATGAAGGTATGTGGGAGCTAGTAGGTTAAGAAAGTAGAGAAATTTTGATATCTCTGGCTATAATTGTAATACCTCATTTCCAGAAAAGAATAATTATAACTGGTAATTATATGTATCGGATGTAATAATAATTTTAGGATATTTAATAATAAATATATTGTTAATATGTGTAATATTATTACAACATATTAGTTATGAAATTTAATTAGGTTCAAATATTCTAGAGGGTGCTTATTAAAATTAAATTGTAGGTTGGATTGTAATTGGTGACCTTCTAATCAAATAAACTTATCCCGGTAACCTCAAATTCTATCGGATATAATTTTTTACCGAAATGCTTACCTATGTTTTTACCCTAATCTATCCCTCACCTATGCTAGATTTTCCCTTGACCATTGCCCTACCTTCTTCACCCTCACATGATAAGTGCGAACCATCACCCCATGACTCTACACCATACATACCCTCTCCCCATGTGTTGCTGTCCAAGTTTTCTTTCTCTTTTTCCTACATGCAATCCCTCTACTTATACCCTCCTATATTGTGCCAAGCCCTCGACCATCCTACAAGTTCTAACTCGCTTGAGCTCCCTCTCGCATACAAAACTTGTCCTCTCTCCCCGCTGTTGCTCCTTTCCTCCACCAATTTTTATACTGCAACATCAACCCTCGCCAGACTTCTTAGCCAACCACCTGCCACAACCAACAAATCCCCAAACCCTACACCAGCCACCATCACCAAAGCTACCCTTACACTGACTCATAAACACCCTGTATCCTCCCCTTCCTAGTGCACAATTTTATTTCCTTTCTACCTTCATAACCCTCACCATTCCTACCCCATCCCCACTAACCTTAGTTGTTGTTCCTCTACCTTTACTTTAGGCCATTGTTGCTATTCCCTCCCTCTGTGATTCATCTATAACCACTGTAGCACCACACACCTATCTTCGACCATTTTGGCAGAAGCTCCACCATTAACTGCACTTATTTTTCACCGAAACACTTCCCCTCCTTTGACCCTTTGTGATGCACTCTCCTTCTTCCTTTTTGCTGCACCATTTTTGTAATTATGCCCTCCCTATCTTTAGCCATTTTCACTAATTCTCGGTCCCCTTGCACCAGCCGTACTCACCATTTCCCCCCTCCACTCTTTTAGTCGAAACTCCTCCATTGGTGTTAAGTTTTTCCTTCGACTTTCTTCTTACCTATTTGACTGGTTATTAGCCCTTAATTATTTTAGTAATTATGGATTATTATTTTATAATATTATATGCTAATTTATGTACGTGTTTGGATGTTAAATTCCTAGGTATTCCTTGAGAGCTTTGGAGAAGACCACTTTTGTGTAAGCTTGGATAGGTAAATCTAATCACTCATATGATGGTAGAAATTATGTGCAAGCATGTAGGAATTTTTAGAACTAGAATCATGCTAGGTTTTATGCATTTCTAGTATTGTAGTATGCATGATAAAATGACAATATGTTGAAGGGATGATATGCATGATTATTGATAATTAAGTTGTATGTATAGTAATATGTCAAATTTTTTACATCCGAATGTATAAGATTTTGTTAGGGTTTCCATTCTTATTAAGTTATGATTCAAATTTCATGGTATATGCCTTATGATTGCTCATGTATGGAAGTTAGGGTTTTATAATTCACATAGGCGTATATGTGCGTGTTTAGGTTTACATTATGATAAATTATATTCACATGGCCTAGGTTTATAGATAATCCCTTACATGTACTTTGATGAAAATTTACCTATTTAAATAATTTTTTATGCTTTAAATATGTATATACATGATGCATGTAATATGTGGTACATAAGGATCACATGATTAGGGTTTGGTGTGTGTAACCCTCTAATTGCATGAAAAGTGAAGAATATAGTTAATCGCCAACATCAAAGATTACCTATGTGCTAAAAGAAAGTGGAGCATTACATTTTTGCCTTATCATGAAAAATATCTCTTAATGACAATGTTTGGTATGAAAAACAAATAAAATGTGGAAACTAGGGTTTTGACCTAATGTATTAGTTATAAATAATTGAATGCAAGGACAGCCTTAGAATTTTGATAGTCTGATATTATCTTTAAATTGGCTTGACATAGACCTATGAAATTAGGATTTATCTAAATGATTAAAAATAAAAGGAAAATCAAAATTTTTATGTCATATGTTACTTATGTGATCACCCATAAGATATCAATACTTAAAGTGAAAGACCTCGAGTTGGGGATGATTTCTATCTAGGGGTCGCTACCTTAGAGGTATGTGTTAGAGCTCATTTTTGGTTCACTGGTGTGTCGTTGTGCCCTAGTTTTTAAGGAGTATAGTTTTTAAGGACATTATCTACTTTATAGGTACCTACAGGCCCTATAAGGGGTATCGATACTTAAGGAATAGGTGATTAAGGTTGGAAGGATACTATATTGCTTTTAGGCATGGGTATGACCAAGCGTACCACTGTGTCCCTAGCTTTGAGGTAAGGGTATTTTGTTGCTTTTGAATGCTAATATGACTAGGTGTACCATTATATCCCTAGGTTAATTTGTATCCTCTCGAGTAAGGAAGTAAAAATAGAAATGTTTGTTGTGTAATAAAATAAAAGAAATGGATTGTTGGTGTGATAATTTTCTTAGTACCTTACCTTGGTATTGTGATGGATTTGTTGGTTTAGTATTTTCCTTAGTGCTCTACCTTGGTATTGTGTTAGATTTTTTGGTTCAATCGATGCCTTGGTTCCTTACCCTGATATTGTTTTTGGATTGTTGTTTTGGTAGTTACCTTTGTGTCTTACCATTATGATTGGAATGTATTTAACTAATTGAATATGACTTTGTATCTTTAGATGATGAAAATTGGATTGGTATGGTTTACTATTGAGTTGGAGGTTTGTATGTTTACACATATTTTTCTATGAATATTATTGTACTCAAGGTTTGTGCCTTGTGATCAAGTATGATTTTTCGGTTTTTGTGTGATTATATGAAATATGGGTATGCTACCTCTTGTGAGGTATTGTGATTTACCCATTACAAGGAATTCGTACTGATATTAATTTTGTGGATAATTATATGAGGGTCATGGAAGGGCATGAAGCTTATAATTGCGGGCAGAATAAGTGGAGTCCTCGGGAAGAGGTACCATTTTCATAATGGGCCTTTAGGTCTAAGAGTTAAGGTAAACCAGAGTTGTACATTTGGGTGCTATTTTGCTATTTTATGTTACAATCAGTTTTCCTTTGGACTCTTATGTCTCTTACTGTATTTTAGTTATATTGTTATACTATGACATTTATTTGTACCTCTATTATATATTATTTCTATTGCCACTATTTTACTCTAGTTATGTTTTGTTTTACCCTTAGCACTTGGCATAAGAAAGGCGAGGGATCTGGACTTATGCTAAGTGTGGTGGAAATACCCATTAATTTAGTAATTAATAATTCCCTAAAAATGAAAAAAAAAATTTAGCAGGTAAAATTAGGGGTATTACAATGATGGTCGAGAATCGACAAGATGTTGAGAGGGTGAAGGCTTGTAGCACATTTGAATGGAAAAAAAAGAAGTGTTGGGGAGATATGATGAGGTAAGGGATGTAAAGTGCAAGGACATGGGGAAAGAGACTAGCATGGGAAAATAAGAAACTTAGTATGTTAGCAACCCATTATTTAGGTTGCATGATAGATGATAGAGAGGAGGAGAGAGAAAAAAGTTGACATAAGGGGGTTAGTAGGGTTTTTTGGTTAAAAAGTGACTTTATAATGAAAATATTGATGATAAATATCTCAAAAGTTAAAGTAAATAAATAAATAAATAAATATCCCTAAAATCCTTAGAAAGTATGCTTAATTCAAAAAATATCAAATTTATAGAGTTCTTAAACATTTAATAAAGTTTTAAAATCAAAACAGATACAAAACTTTTTTTTAGTGGAACTAGTTAACTCGTTGGACCAGAAAACAAAACTTAAGTTAACTTGTTGGTTAATTTTTCATTACCAATTGATTAGTTTTCCAATTTAATTACCTTTATTAACTTCATTTTAAATTCATCTCACTTCAAACTATTTTTAAATAAATTAGTGTTTTAGATACATGATATTACATCACCATCTAACTAATGCTAGGTATAAGACTATAAAACTAATCTTTATAGAATTAAAATAAGATAAAAATAACAAAAAAATAAATGAAGCCCAAAGAATTTATAAAAAAAAAATCAACTATTTAAATCATAAAATAGATTTGGGTTCAAAAGTTCAAAAATGCTAACATACAATATGTTGGGAGCTTAAATTTCTAGGTACAAAACACCACACGAGTAAAGGGAATCATAATTCTTATAAACCATCAAATAACCCAATTCTCATGTCCCACCATATCTAGCAATCATCGAAGATCAAACACTTACATTATTATAACACTCCCAAATGTCAACACTATATTTTTTTAAAGCAAAGGATTACAGAAGTGAAATACAAAAGTGGGGTGTTACCACCATATATAATATATGATTGATTTTAACCATCTATCTCATATTAAATAAAAGGCTAAAAAAATTAAGATAAACACTCTCAAAAGATAAAACCCTCAAGAGAGGTAAGACATAAGATAGGTAAGACGATAATGTTTGTACAAAACCCACTACAACACTACTAAAACAAGGGGAAATGGGATTACACAAATCTAAGAGTTTTAAATATTTGATAAGAGATAAAAGGTTCCCAAGCATGGGAAAACAACTCAATTTTGGATAACCTAATGTTTAGGATAATACCCAAAGCAAAGCATATAGTGGCCATCATCACCAGATACTTGATCATCATCATCATCATCATCATCTACTCACTCGAATAAAATTTGAGATCATAACATTACAAGGTAATATTAATATGATTAAGTACTAAGTAAATTAAATCTACCCTAATCCATGGAAAACTCATACTGCATGAATGGACGTGGCATAAAACACAAACTTATATATCTTAAAACTCATTAATTAAGAAAATAATATGATAACATGCTTATGCTAAAGGATTGGAAGGCTCTACAACATCTTTAACAACATATCATTATTTATTATCATCTCTAAAAAAAAATGGTCAAATTATTTCATATTTTATGATATTAGAGCAAGTGCATTTACTCTCTGCTATGAACATATGTAACATGGAATCTTACCAAAATTTGGGGTTTTAAGTGATTATATCAAACACAAACCAAGTAACATAGGAAATCTTATCCAACCACCAATGGACATTTACTCTAATGAGAACCCACCGGGACATCTCATCCCATCACAAAGGAAATACACATCATGGGGAACAAGAAAGAAATAAGAGCATTATGGTCCACACACAATTGATAATGGTGTCAAGGAGCTTGTATCGAGACTACAACGTCCACCCTACTTGGACACTTGATGCCTTGGGGCACCATATCCACCATCTAATTACTTAATCCTTAGTTATCATTACCCTCTTAAATATCATAAGTTTAAAAGAGTAGGAAAGACATTTCCCAAAGTTAAAATATAGAAAATGGATCTTTCCTGACTAGCTCCCGATTTATTAATTCAAGAGTAGGAGAAGATATGCCCAAACAAACTCTTTTTTATTAACCATTATTAGTGTTTGTATTGAAAAAACATAACACAACCCTGAATCATATTTATTAATCATTCATGGTGTTTCTAGTAGTAACATCTAACACAACCAACCATATTATTTATCATCACAATGCTTTTAATGATAACACCTAATACAATTTTCTTTATCATTATGGGTGTTTAAAGTGATACTATCTAACATGAACCAACAATTCCATCACTTTGGTGCTTTATTTTTCTTCTTCTTATATTTCATTATTTAAGGCCAACCATTAGGGTCAAATTATAGTTAAACACTATTCAAACATATGAGTTAAACCTAGAAAAAATTTAATTTTTATCCTATGGGACTAGTTGATTGATCCCACAAACCAGTGGAATGATCTGGGATTCAAAAAAAATTATACAAAATAAAAATTAGTAGAGGAACTAGACAACTAGCTAAGCTCTTAAAAAATTGAGTAGTCTCATGTTGAGATCATACGAACCTCAATTTAGCTAACTAACTTACTAGTTAGCCAAAACTAGTTGATTGATGAACAAGTTGAGTATTTTTGGGCACTACAAGTTGAGTGATTTTATTAAAAGATATTAAAAATAGATGAAAATATAACTCATGCATTTCTAATCCGTTCAAAACACTTCTAGCATACTTTCATCATATTAATCATGTTGAGAAACATACTTAATCATGCTCCATACACAATAATCCCATTAACATGCTTCAACACCAAATTAAAACTAATATACATGCTTACTTTTCCTAATACTCATCAAGTGGTTAAATCATGCTTTCATATTCATATGTAGTATGTTATGTGTCATTCATTATGTAAAAATAATACCAAAAAACATGAATATCTCAATATACATAAACTAACTTTTATCATGCACAAAACTAGTAGGTTAAGCTTCACAAACAAGACATGAAGATTTAAGTTATGCATTATAGTCACACTTTAGATCATGCTCTCATATAAACATGCTCATTTTCAACAACAAGTCATATAAACCAAACCACTCATGAAACATAAATAAAACAACATTATAAGGTAAGATTTTATTTATCTCAAGTAAAGATAACCCCAAGTAGTAGTAGTAGTAGTAGTAGAAGAAGAAGAAGAAGAAGAAGAAGAAGAAGAAGATATGAGGATAATTATAATTTTGTTCTTAAGTAATAATAAGCCCATATACTTAATTATTTGAGCTAAAATTATATAAAATGATTAGCTTAAGTTAAGAGATTATTTATTAATTATTTTATTTTTTATGGGTAAAATTAAAGAAAGGGAAAAAAGAAAAAGAAACATGAGACAACGGTGGGAGAATATGACACAAAAAATAAAAATTGACAAACAAATACAAAGCCTAGAAGAAGAGAAAAGGGCTTAGATGAATAGGAGAAAAATATGAGAAGGCCTAGTAGAAGAGGATGCATAGAAAAAGGAGACAACATAGGGGAATGAAAAAAACACATGGTGGAAGAGGAGAGGAAAATCCTAACTCTACATAAGGGTAGAGAATAAAAGAGAAAAAAGAAAAAGAAGAAGAAAAAAAAAAGGATGTGATGCAACCGTGAGAAGTTAGACTCTGGAGGACTGGCGGGTAAAAAGAGATGTAGGACATCAAATGTCAAGAGGCAAAATAGAGAGAGAGAGAGAGAGAGAGACTGGGTGATATGGAAGACAATGGATGATTACTCTTTCATAATGTAGGACCTTTTATCTTATATTTTTTTGGTAGAAAATTTTGGTTCCAAGATGTTGGAAATGTCAATTATGGATGATGGTTTTCGATAACTTGATATGTTGATGTTGTTCTACTCCAAGATCAACTCAATTAAATATAGAAATCACTTATTTTTCTCTAAAGAACAATCTTTAAATTCTCAAGACAACTCTCACTTGTTGTTTTTATGAATCTAAAAGGCACCACACACACACACACACATGCAAGCCTAGCTTACTCTTTATTTATCAAGCCCATCTAACCGACCTAAATAAAAAAGATTAACAAGAGTGCTTGCCTATATTAAATATATAATGGCTAAAATTACAAATTACAAACATTAGAAAGTATACATAAAAAATAACAAAACTACACAAAACCCTAAGTATGTAATACATTGAATAATCGTATATAATCAAACTATATATCTTGTAGCCTTGTCTTCCATGCAAACTTGTAATCCTTATAATTCCATTTTCTTGTACGCTAGATATCTTTGGTGGATTGATATTCACAATATACATAAGAGTTACTTAATAAAATATTAGAAGTATTAGGATCTTCAAGAATAATTGGTACCATCTTATTCTTCAATATTAGAAGAGTCAGATTGAGATGCTCCTGCATCATTCTCTCCTTGTAAAGAAGAATTTGTCCTCAAATTAGCATCACTATAGTAAGGAAAAAAATCACCAATATTAGAAGCTCTAGAAACTCCCCTATAGTGATTAGGTAATTCTAATTCATGAGCCTTATTTTCAAATTTTTTGAAGATTTTAAATGGTCCATCATCTCTTGACATAAATTTATTTTTTTGTTAAATGTAACCAAACTAAATCTCCTGGTGAAAACACTTATTGAATTTGATTTTTGTTTTCTTGAGTTTGGTATTTAGTATTAGATTTCACAATGTTATTTTTAATTTACTCATGAAGTTTTTTTATATAAAAAAAAATTCAACTCTTTCTTTAGCATCATAATTCTTAATATCAAATTTTCTCAATGGCAGCATATCAATAGGTAAATAAGGATTAAATCCATATATAAATTTAAATGGACTCGAATAAGTTGAACTAGAAGGACACTTATTATAAGCAATTTCAACATGTGCAAGTTTTATATCCCAATCTCTAGTACTTTTATTGACTAATCCTTATAGTAAAGTTCTTAAGGTTCTATTAGTCACTTTGGTTTGACCATCCATTTATAAATGATGAGATGTACTAAACAATAACTTAGTACCTAACATATGCCGAAGTGTCTTCCAAAAGTAGTTTAAAAATTTTCACATCTTTATCCGATACTATAATTTTGGGAATACCATATAACCTTACTATCTCTTTGAAATATAAATCTGCTACATGAGTTGTGTCATCTGTTTTATTATAAGGTAAAAAATATGTTATATTAGAAAACCTATCTACTACCACTAGAATAAATCATTTCCTCTCTGTGTCCTTAGTAAACCTAAGATAAAGTCCATACTAACGATCTCCTATTGTTGGCTAGGAACAAGTAAAGGAGTATACTAACCTTTATGGAAGAAACTTTTACTCTTTTCACAAATCATATTTCTCCCAATAATAGTTTGTACTAATTTATCATTCATGGCCAATAGAAATTTTCTTGTAATATTTTCATGGTTTTATGAACACCAAAATGACTAGCTGTAGCCCCTCATTTACTTTCTTAACAATTAAATCATGTACACTAGAACAAAGTATACACAACTTATTAAGTATGAAAAAAAATTCATATTGTAGCATAAAATTACCACAACTATTATTCTTTTTACATGCATTATAAATTTCAAAAAAAAAATCTTCATTTTTTGCATATAATTCCTTCAACATTTCAAAACCTAATAATTTAGCACCAAACATGACAAGTATCATAGATCTCCTAAATAAGGTATCAACTACGACATTTTCCTTACCATCGAATTGTTTGACAGAAACACATGAAGGATTATAAAAAACTTACCCATTTTGCACATCTAGGACTAATATTGAAATACCCCAAAATCCTAATTTAGGAAATCATAGCCAAATAAGAAATTATTAGGAAGATTAATTAAATAAAATATTTTATTAAAATAAGAGGGAATTAATTAAGGTAAATCTAGGAGAAATTAATAAATAATTTAAATAGGAAAAATTTGAGTATTTTGTTAATTAAAATGGAATTTAAGAAAGTTCTTTCAAAATCCCTAAATTAACCTAAAAAGAGAATTTAATTATTATTTTAATATTTATATTTTATTAAACACCCCAAATTATCCAAATTATATTAATTAAGCTAACCACCTTTTTCCTTTTCCTTTTTTTTCCCTTTTTTCCCCTCTTTTTCTTTTTCTTTCCTTTCCTTCTCTTCCTTTTCTCTTTTTCCCCCTACCTGGGCCGACCCGCTGGCCCAACTCCTCCCCTCCCCCTACACGACCCAGGCCCCTGCGTCATTCTTTTCCCCCTCTCCCGACCGGTTCGGCCCTTTTTTCTTTATTTCTTCTTTTCCCCTGGACTGCCGGTCCAGCCTCTCCCACTTCGTCTTCAACCTCCGACGCACCTGCAACTCCCGAAATCAGTGCTGAAAATCCTGCCACCAACCACACGCCCACTCTAGCCATTCCTCCCCTCTCTTCCCCATTGACCGACCTGCCATTTCGACAGGTCCATTCCTCCTGCCCGACAAGATATGGCCTACACACGTAGACCTGCGCCGACCCATTCTCGCCGGTCGGAGACCCATAACCCTTGCCCCTCTACTCTCCCACTCCTCTTTGTCATTTTCCCCTTCCGATCGAGCTATAAATAGCCCCGAAGGCTGCCATAATCGGGTTTTGATTTGGCAGCCCAGAAAATCAAAACGTGCGCCACCACTTATTCAGATCATTATTCCTCTGCCGTCGGCCGTCGTCACCGCTCACCCCGACCACGAAAATGCTCCCTGCACCGCCCTCTACACAACTGAGCCACCATCCTTCCTTTCCTTGCCCTGCACGAGCCACCCTGGCTATGCAAAATTAGCTTCCCGAACAGCCCCATTCGACCTGTGTCGCCCCTTGTGCCGCCGGTTTCCGATGGTTCCACCGCCTGTAGCACCGCCTATACCCCCCTAAAACAACCAAGGAACCTTACCCTACCACCCCACACCTCCATTTTCCCCTACTTCCCTCTCCCCTAGCCTCCACATCCATCTCTCTCTCCCACCCTTCTTCCTCCACCACCCAGCTTAGATGGTCTCCCAACTCCTTAACCCTAAACTCTGTATATAAAAGCATTAATGATTTTAATATTAATATTAATATTAATAATATTATTATTATTACTATTATTATTATTATTATTATTATTACTACTACTACTACTACTATTATTATTATGTCCTAACTTTTATTCCAGAGAATTTCTAATTAATGGTATTGATTAAGACTACAACCTTGTTGTGTTATTATTATTATTATTATTATTATTATTATTATTATTATTATTATTATTATTATTATTATTATTATTGTTACTTACTCGTATTACTACTACTACTACTATTATTATTACTACTACTATTACTACTATTATTATTATTATTATATTTTATTATTATTATTATTATTATTATTATTATTATTATTATTATATTTATTACTCTAACTATTATTATCATCGTTATTATCTTTATTATTATTATTATTATTGTTGTTGTTCTTACTCGTATTATTACTATTACTATTATTATTATTATTATTATTATTATTATTATTATTATTAGCATTATTACTATTATTATTACTACTACTATTATTATTATTGTTGTTGTTATTATTATTATTATTATTATTATTTTACTATTATGATTTCGATTATTAGTATCATCATTATTATCATCATCATCATCATCATCATCATCATCATCATTATTATTATTATTATTATTATTATTATTATTATTATTATTATTATTATTATTATTATTATTATTATTATTATTATTATTACTACTACTACTACTACTACTACTACTACTACTACTACTACTACTATTATTAGTATTATTAATAATATTATTATTAGTAATATTGGAACCCTTAATTTAATACTATGAATATTACTAAGACTTACTTTGATTAGTAGTGGTTCGATTAACTATCTTGAGAATAATAATAACCCTACCTTCTAATTATAAACTACTATTATTAATATTAGCCTTAGTATTAGGCCATGACAGGGGTAAGATAGGAAATTATGGTAATTCCGGTAGAGGGAGATTAACCCATAGTATTTCCCTCTTATAAGTGAATCGAGTCAAAACCCCTAGGAGGCGTAGGAGTGTGCTCCAAGCCCGACAACGTTTAGGTAAGGATGTAGCTAAGACCGCCTATGTCTTACGTGTCTTTTTTGCCTTGGATGCCTTGTATAATTTATATGTTGTGTTCCATGTGCTATTATCTAATATGTTTTATGTATAGCGCAGCTTGGAACCGAGGTATGTTCACGTGATCTTGTCTGGTATGTGCTAATATGGATCTGCTGCAAGTATGATATGATGTGATGTGGCCCTTAGGACATGCATGCTAGGTTATTGGATGTGGTGATGTGGGTTGGAGGCATGAAAAAGAAAAAAAGGGAAATTATGATAACCAAGGGGAAGTAAGTTGGCTAGCACAGGTAAGAGCGACCTAAATAACCCATGCTTCATGACTGGTGAATAAAAGGGGGGATTCAAATAAAATAAAAGAGTGGGAGAAACTAAGGTTTACATGGGAGGAACTAGGATTTACATGGAAATCTTAGGGTTTGGCATGGTAGAGATCGAGGGATTTGTATGGGGTGGTTAAGGTCCGCATGGGGTTGAACCTTACATATGGAAAGCTACTTTGGGATATGGGGAAGGCAATGGAAGGTTTGTTTGGGTGACTAGAGGCTAGAGGTGAAAAATAGTACGTAAGATAATATAAGGGTACATAGGGACCGACTAGGGTTTGGAAGGAAACCTTAATTTAAGAAGGTGGAAAAAGAAAGAGAAAATAATGAAATAAGAAATGAGGGTAAGTGAGGTATGAAGGAAGAGTTAAATCTAAGGATCGTGACATGTGGGGTATTAAAATAGTGTGGGTTGTGGGAGGCAGAGAAGGATGGGCCACATAGGCCCAAATTAGGATTTTTGGAGGAAACCTTAGGGTAAGGAGGTGAGTGGACCTTGGGGTATAAGGTGGATTAAGGGAAGGATGTCGGGGCGAGTTAGGAGGTGCAGAAGTCTCAAGATATGGGATAGGCCCTCTTGGGAGGATAAGTGCAGATATAGTTATCCATGCATGTCAAGGGTGAAATACTTTCGAATAAGATACGTTAAGACACTAATTACTTAAAGAGAAAGATGTTGAGCCGGACCCAGACCGGTCCACCGGCGAATAATAGTGGCTAGGGCCAGGGTACCTTACATAACCGGTCCACCGGTGAATAATAGTGGCTAGGAGCATTTTGCCCTACATGACCGTTCCACCGGGGTACAATAGTGGGAGTTTTCGTGCTCAACAAACCAAACATAATAACGATAAGACATGGGAAAGATACGAGTAATTACAGTGGAACACCATGAGAGTTGGGGCCAGACTAGTCCACCGGTGAATAATAGTGGCCAGGAGCATTTTTCCCTACATGACGTTCCACCAGCTATAATAGTGGGGTTCCCACACTCTCATGTATTGATAAAGACTATGATGTGAATCGATTATATTTATCAGAGATCTAAAGAATAAGTTATCCGGTCCATAGCCGGTCTTGTTTATCTGTGCTACCGCATGTTGTCTACGTAATTATGCCATGTATGTTATGTTGTGTGTTTTTGTGTATGCTGGCCTTAGTACATATGTTACCTTACTCAGTACGTAGTGTACTGATCACCTGTTTCATAGGTGCTGTTCATTCCCACGAGCAGAAGACCCGTTTGAGTTTGTGCAAATAGGGGTCGATGTCTTTGATGCCTACGATGCTTACAAGGCATCGGGCGGGGCTGAGAATTGAGCCTAGACCTAGCCTGGGGGTTGAGAGTGACGTGGCTGGAGTCCATCATCCATTTTTTTTTCTTGTATTATTATATTTTGTTTTATCCTGCTGTATGGTGTTCTCTGTCATTTGGTACTTTAAAATTGTACTTTTGGGATGTACCTTTTGATTTCCGCACTCTGATTCTACATGACTTGTGTTTTATTAATGAATTGTATTTGATGTTATTCTTGTTTAGCCTTAGCATTTAGTACCAGGACGGTAGGAGTGAACCGATCTGGTACTAAATGTGGCGGTAATGCCCCCAAGTTTACAGTTTTATCTTTTCACTTCCGTTAAAACCTTTTAATTAAACAAAATTTTTCAGTAGTAAATTTGGGGGTGTTACAAATATTCTTTTTCCCATATACATATTTTAAACTTTTATGGTCTAAATGCAAAATAAATGGCTTAGGTCTCAAATAATGGCTCCATGTTTCTAAACTTCTTATAATGGCATAGAATTCTTTATCATATGTAGAATAATTCAATTAAGCCCGTTTAATTTTTCACTTGCAAAATATTAGGTCATATGTGCCTAGTGCCCAAGATAAAAATTAAGTTGCCACTGATGATCTATTTTGTATTAACAAATGTATAAAGGTGATAAACGATATACCTAGACTGGCTAATGTTGCATATGTGAAGGTTGAAAAGAATTTGGAAATCTTTGAGTGGAGAAAAATACATATGAAAATGCAACTTGCTAAAAGACAATCATGTTTACAAATTTTGGGATAATTCTTGTTCCACTCTATTGTGGCCTATTTGATTAGTTGGGCATATAATGAAATTTATGCATATAGTTGAACAAGAAAGAAAATTTATTTTCCTATATAATGTTGTTGAATTAGATGGGCATCTAGTTAACTTCTATGAGTTGGTTCAAATTTTTATGCTAAATAGTAGTGGTATTATAAGAAATTATTCTGCTTACTATTATGTGAACTTTTCTGGTTATTTTCTAACTTTTTATATTATTATTAATTATTGTGCATTTTACTAAGTTTTCATTTGTTTTTCCTCAACCCATATTATTTTAGATTATAAAATTTCTTCCTTTTGATGCAAGATTTGATTCATCATGTGGTGTAGGAAGAAAAGACACGAAGCATATGATTATGTTATCATTGATTATAAGATGCCTCTGAGTTGATAAAACTCCTTGTAAAAAATCTATGCTTATTGGTAGGAATAAAATTATTGAAGTCTTAGTAGAGAATCCTACAAGATGTTACGATAGTTTTCGGATGATATCTCATGTAATTTTGAATTTATGTGTCAAGTTGATTGTATGTCATGGGAAAAAAAGGAAGCAAAGAATCATTGTGAAAAATTCCAACATTCACTAATTACGATATATACATGGTTTAAGAAAGTGCTTAAAGCACTAGTACCTTTTGGCAGTGAAATTGTAAAAATAGTGGATTGAGGAGCGATTCTACTAGAAATTCTTAGAAACAAAAATGGGTATACATCTTTAATTTTTTGGTATCTCATTCAATTAAAGATTTTAATGTATATTAGAAATCTATTGGAGATAACGATATGACTCGTGTATTAGCTAGGGCTCCTGTTTCGAGCAAAGAACTTAAGAACACTATGCGGTAGAAACGCTGCATGCGACATGTAAGTGTGTCCCCATGATATGATGCTTAATTTTTTGTATTCTCGACGGGAAGGCACAGCAAATGTCTCTTGTTTGTTCTCCATGATGCTGTAGGCCATAAAATAATTTTTCTCTATCCTCACAAGGTGAGATCATATAAGATTTATAGGTGCTATTCATTGATTGTTGTCATATAGTTGCTTTCGTTGCTTAAATTTTATTAATTATCATTATGTCAGGAATGTTTATTATTCAAATATACGTAGATTTTACTTCCATATTGTGGTGAGATATATCACTTAAATGAATTTCGGAGCATGGTCCATCAAGATGAAAGTTTTAGTCGTTTATCTACCCGCATTCATGTGTTCTTAATGTCATGCGAAGATGTCTTGTTGTTTGAATAGTGTAATTTGAAATAGTAAAATATATTCTAAAGTATCTTTTGTGGTGACATAAATTAATTCCACTAACCTATGATGTATTGCATAACTTCGTCAGAAATTATTATAAACTTTATCGATTATTCACTTTATATGGTAAGCAAAGCTTGACATAGAAAAATTTGTATGTGGAGTATAATTTTATTCAAGTAGATATGAAACCACAACAAAAAATAAGTAAATTTAGAGAAGAAATTATGAATAAGTTGTGGAATGATTATAATCATCGATATCGGAAAAATATTTCTAAATTTTGCTTTATTTTATTTTATTGATCGATTATTCATTTTGTATGGGTTAACTTTAGTCTATTAATTTAAATACAACTTGCTAAATTCTTGATTTGTTTGTGTCATGAAAATAATAGATACTTCATTATCATTACATTTCAATTACAAACATAATTTAGCTTATAAGGAATAATGTAAAATTATTAATTTGTTACCAAATAATGAAAGTAATAGATTATAATGGGAAAACGACCTTTGGAATAACGTCTTAAACACATTTTCTAGTTTTTTTAGATTTACTTAAGATGAGTTTTATTTAGAAGAATTGCCTTTTTATAGTATTTATAGCTTAAATTTTTCCTAAAATAAATCATTATGGCTAAAAATAGCTTTTTTAGTTAGTGTTTTCAATTTAATTAAAAAAAATTCTAACATATTATGTAGATTTCAATTGGAAAATAATTTTCATAATATAGCTAAATGACCATAACTTCTCAATTTTATAGCAATATTTTTCTTATTTCCTATTAAAAAAATTTTAAATGCTAATGGTTCATTTAAATTAAGATAAATTGGGGTGAAAATAAATATTAAAAATTTATCTAGGTAAGGAGAACAGAGATAAACCGTGTCAAATGTTTTAAAATACAGTTTAAATAATATTCATCTAACTCAAATAATTTTTTTTAGTTTTATTTGAATTAGAGTGGATCAAGATAAATGAATATTATAATATTTTAATTTTAATTTCACCTCCGTTGCCCCCATGATTTTGGGGATAACGAAAAGGAGATAGTTTAGAGGGAAATAATTGTCTTGATTAATTCAAAATAAATAATGTTATATAGGTTTCCAACAAATTATTAGGAATGATAATGAACCCGAATGTTATAAGCAAAATAATCCCCTAGCTTGTCATGATTTTTTCTTATAGTATAATCCTCAACCCAATTCCCTGGATTGATCAAATCCCTATACCTCATCCAATCTTAGATCCATTTTTAATTATCGATTCATTCCCTAAACTTAAAACTCTACTTGATGCCTAAAAACCAATCTCATTCGCGATATCTAATTCCATTTCTTTAACAATATATTTTTAATTTTTATTATATAGATATAAACATAAAATTATATATTATGCAAAATCTCGCTCTAACCCAAACCAACAGGCAAAATCCCATCACTCCAAATCATTCAGCAACCTAATTCAAGCCAATTCAAGCATACACGAAAGCACCCTACAGTTTTGTCTCCTGACATTTCACTTTTTGGGGATTATACTATTCATAGCCTAAAAGAGGGCTCCATGTCACAGTCTGACTCTTCTAGTAGAGTCTCGAGTGACATATGCTTAGTCACAATCTTTGTGTGAGGCTAAGTGAAGTCGACCTGACCTAAATTAATGTCAAAATAAGAGTGTGAGTAGTATGAAATATAATAGAATTGTAAAGAATAAAGCTTTGTATTATAAGAAATTGTGTAAAAAGGTAGACTATTTACAACACTTAGATTTTTTAGATGGTGAGAGCTAATGGATTATACCTCTATTTATAGGTGAGCTCCCCTTAGTGCCTTCTGTAGAAGAATATATTTTATAATCTTTGTAAGATACAAGATAAGTGTAGATATTTTTTCCTATATTATTCTACTATCTTTTCACACTTAGGATTATAGAATATTATATTAAAATATCTTTCATGTATTAGAGTATTTTAGTTCTTTTCACTTCTTTCCCTTTCATTCTACAAACACTACAAAAAAAAACTATTTTTTAGCAATGATGCCTTTTGTTAATAAAGATAGAAAGTCGTTGCAAAAAATATATATCGCAATGACATTTTTTTGTTGTAGGGTCATTGCGCTTCATGACGTTTTAAAAAAATAAAGCAACAACAATAGTCGCTGCAAAAAAAGTAATCAAATGCAACATAACTTATTGTTGCTAAATAAACGTCATTACAATACATCACTTCACCTAACTATATGTGTTTATATATTGCAATGATTTTTATCGTTGCGAAATATTGATCCTACTTCAGCAATAATTTATGTCATTATAAAAACCTATAATTAGCAACGACTTTTGTCGTTGAAAAAAATTTCTTGTAGTTGGACAAATAATTATGTCATTACTAAGGCTTGTTATTTGCAACAACAAAAGTTGTTGAAAAAAAAAGCATATTGCAGCAACAATATTTGTCATTGCAAAAATACATTAATTGCAACAGCTTATGTCATTGCAAAAAATTGAGCAGACTTTAGAAACAAAAATTTCAAAATACATCAAGTTGATACAACCACATAGGGACCACCTGATAACACCTAGGACCCATAAATTTCTAACACCTTGAGTCAAAACGACTACGTGGGGCCACTTGGTATCCACCTAGGTCCACAAGAGTTGCAAGGGCTATCGTAGAGCACTTTTAGATTGATTGGCTACCCCCACAGATCAACACGAGTCATTTTCGAAACTTTCTAGGAAGGTCACCCATCCTAAAAATTGCTTCACAGTAAGTACATTTAACTGTAGAGTTCTTAGGACAGAATCACCAAAAGGATGGTATACTATGTTGATATAAGTAATCATATCAATCCTTATAACACTCCACTTAATTTGGGGGCATTGCACTTTATCGTTGCAAAAAATATATAATTGCAATAATAAAGTCTAGGCTAAAATTTGAACTTAAAACTTCAACAACCATCTTTGTCGTTGCAAAAACATGCAATTGCAACGACATGATAACTTGTTTAAATACCGTTGCAATAAATGACATGTAAAACCTCTAATCGATGTCCATAGATTATATATGCCATATACATATGTCCCGCTTAAATCAATATAACCAAAATATATAAAAATAATTCTAAACATATATATCAAGAAAAAAATATTAAATTGAACGAAAACTTACAGGAATTCTGCTCGGCAATTAGGGTTTTGATTGTGCTAATGGATGCCGAGACAAATTGCCATGTCCAATTGATATAACTAGATGAGGCTAACACAATGGAGGTAAATTTGGAGAACACGGTGCCAATAGACTTTGCAATAAAATTGTTGATAATTAGTCCTTACATCTTGTTGTTGCATTAACATAATCTAAATATTTGCAACAAGTATAGTCATTACAATAAATTCAATCAACACTTTGTAACGAAAAATAAGTCGTTGCAAAAATATTTTTTATACTGCAACATATAAATGTTGTTGAAAATAAACTATCGTATATATTACAATGACAAATACTGTTGCAAAACATTTCCTAATGATCACCATATAAATTAATTATTTTTGGCAACAACTTTTTTGCAACGTCATAAAATTATTGTTGCCAAAAGAAACTTTTTGCAATAAAGTGTTGTTGTTGCTATAAAAGAGTTTTCTTATAGTAAACATTACATAATATTTTATATTATTTCATATATATCTAGAAATTTTTAGAATTATTTAGATCATGTCAGAAAATCTATAATTATATAATAACAGAGTTTTCTGACACACAATATACAAACAAAATTATCCACTCAATTACAACAATTATTATTTATAAATTTATTATTCAGTACAACAATTTGATTACAATAATTCAATGATGCAATTATGAACATTGACTTATAAACTGAGCAACATGTATTAAATTACTTAGACGATATATTGGTTTGATAATTTTTAACAATTCATGATAAACCAAATGTTGCGGGCTTTTAATTCTTAATTTTTCTTTTTCATAGTATATTACTCCATCTATATAAAAAAATAAAGCCATTTGATCACTTTATACATTTTTTACTAAATTAATAAAATTAGTCTTCAAATTACATTTACACCATTTATTAAAAATAACAAAGTATTTAATGCATATACAATTAAAAAAATAAGGGTAAACATGGAAATTAAACTTTAACTTTTCTAAAATGACTCTTTTTATACAAAAATTAATGACATAATGATTTTTTTATACCGAGGTAGTAATTAATAGTATATATTAATATATATTGGGAATATAACATTAATTATATTATATTATCAAATATATCATTACCTACATAAAGTATTAAATCAGATGGTCAATTTGCAGGCTCTTTGGATGCCTAATATAGTTAACGGGTGCCTCTTCTTATGTTCGAGTATACATTCATCAAAATCAAATCGTAGTAATAAATGACATGTATTTAATTTCCATCTTTAGTTAGTTGACGGTAAATTTTCATGTCCAAAGTTATACATTGTAAAAGGCAGAAAATATTTGATATGCAATAACAATATAAATGAAAGTATATCCACAATAAATATTGCCTTCAATAAAGTGTTATAAAATATATAGTTAGATGTATTCTCTTATTCGGTTAATTGCTACACATCTTTTATATTTTTCATTTTTTTATATAGTTTCTTATTTTATTATGTCATCTTTTAAACAATATTATGTCATTTATAATAATCATAATATCTTTTTATAATTTTATTACTTTTCATATTATTTTATATATTTATTATTTTAAAATTAATTATTATAATTTATCAAACTCTACATAGATATCATTTATGATCTCGTACATGGGGGAGTGATGCTAGTTTTAAAATATATTAATTATTATGGAATCTAAAGTTTTTGATGTAGATACATTGCGGCATGTGATTTAAAAATGAAGGGAACAAGTATTTATGGTGTTTATAGAAAAATACATATCATTTTTCTTATTTATATAAATTTTTAATAAAGTTAATAAACTAAAATATTAATTAATCATTTTTTATCCGTCTTTACCCCATATGGATATTAAATAGAAAGAGCTACTTTTTTTTTTACTGAAATTTTTAAAATGAATGTTTAAATTTTCTTTGAAGGTAAGTAAATAGATCCAAAATATATAAAATACTATTAATCCTACCGGAGACCAGGCGACGATTGCAAAACTTGCCGAATATATCCAAATATCATTTAAAAATTCATCTTTTAACCAAAAACAAGTAAGAGATGGAATTTCACAAATAGAAAGGATACCTAATAAAAAAGCAGCCTTTGTAATTGGCACATGCTTTCTTAACCTTATCTAGAGAAAGCCGCCAATAGTAATTGAATTCCCACGCTCGGTTATCGAAATTATTGTAGTTATCCGAAGAGACTCAAGTACTATTTCACCTAAGATAAAGGTCGGGGCGGCCTAATTACTACAATTCGAAACTTCGGGGAACAGAGCGGAATGGATTGATTATTGTTCACTGTTCATTGCGCACGTAGGCCAAAGTAGAGAGAGAATTTGTACTTGCGAATTGTGATAGAGACAAATGGTAGGATGTTTATCGAGAGACGCCAAAATACTTTGACGGCGGTTCAGTCCCTTGTGATACCCCCTCTCCCAGCTTCTCCTGGCGTGTAGGTTGCTCTATCTTTGATTTTCGTCGTTCTTTTCCTCAATTGGAATACTTTAGGGACAATATTCCTTTTAGTTGCGTAATTGGTTTTCTAATTGACTCCGCAGTTATTGTTATTTTATTTAGAATGCCTTTTATTTAGTCGTTTCGGGATCGGAGGTTTGGATATATCGGGGGTCGGGATCCATCTTTTGACACGAATTTGAATTGCATCATACCATGTATGCTATTACTTCTACTGGTGCAATGGTAAATTATTCAGCATTGTTGAATTCTAATATTATCTTTTTCTTATCCTACATTAGTGATAAATAGTAAATTTATTCTATTTTTATATTTTTTATCTATTAGTTTGTTTGAATATTGAGTTTGGTCTGTTTTATATGGATAGTGGGCTGAACTATATACCACACACACACGCCGCAGCACATTCGTCCTGTCTAAGCTGGACGTAGGTGTGGTCTTTGATCCAATTAGATCCGATATTTTCTTTTATCAGAAAATTTAAACGATTTTTTATCCGTTTGATTAGTCTTCGTCGGTTGTTACTATTGTGGATGTTTTACCAATTCTTCCGATTTCATGGTCGTGTGAGAGTGGGAGACATTCCACTCTTCCACTTTTTCGGTTTCATTATTAATATAAAAATTACTTTTGGTTTTCGGCATAAAAAATTTTCGCCGTGAAAAACAGAAGCTTCACCAAGACTTAATCTCCCGAACTCTCTTAAAAAATTTAATAGATCTGAGCATTATTTTTGCGAATTTTATTCCTTCAATCACGAGTGCACGAGATCGAAGGAGTTGTGTCAACCTTGGAAGTGAGTCGACCGTGAAGGAATTTGCATCAAAATTCAGTCGAAATTCACTTCAGGGCAGTGATTTAATCTCACGTCACAACATTCATTATCTCGGTTTGAATTTATTTATTCCCTTATTGCTGTGTTTATCGAAGTTATTTTTTAACAATTTTGTGAGCATTTTGCATATTAGTTGTGATTTGATTTCAGATAGATGTCAATTAGAGCTAGGAGGCGCGGTTCTTTATTCATGTGCTGATCCGTGATGATTAAGAGCCTTATCGGAAGGAAGATAGCTTGAGGTCCAAAAAATCTTGATGAGAATGCTGTATTTAGTGCATCGCCCTCAACCATCCACTAAACTTATCTCTTTCGAATTTGCTAGTTCTTATGCTATTACAAACTCCCATTTGCGGACACTAGCAGAATGTCAGAATGTCTTTGAATCCAGCGCCATCCATTTCTTTGTCTGAATGTGAAATAGATTTCAATGGGAACTTTGACCTGCGCGCTGCAACAAAATCCATAATCTTCATATAGCTTACTGACGATCCTATAAGTAGGTGTCGCATTCAAATCCTTGAAGAAATACTGAAATTACAAAGTGAGGAAAAAAAAGAGGGAATCGAGTGAGTTGGGGTCTGATCCCCCTCCCTCCCCTCCCCCACCCCAAAAAAAAAATTGCTACGAGGCACTAAAAAGGTGCAAACATGCATATAACATAGATCCAATTGCATATTGTGCGTGTTTATAAGTTTTATCCTAAATTAGGTTCCTCGATTTTATTTTATTTTTTGCATTGATGTGGTCACTTAAGTATTAGGATAAAGTATTAGTTTTGATTGATTTTCTATAAAGCATATTGATGGTGGGAAGAAGTCGGCTTTCTAATGAAATTTTCTGCCGAGCGTTCATTCTTACTGTCTACCTAGATGTGTACTTTCAGGTGCCAAGATATGGTAATTAAGAAGGTTCAGAAGTTACCAGAAAACCAGGAGTTGAGTTTGCAGCAAAATCTTGCCCCGAACAGCAGTTTGTCGATTTTGATTCTAGTAAATGCATGAGTGTTTCTTTGTTTACGGAATGTTTGTTTCTCATCAACTTGTCTCCATTCGCTTGTTAATTGGATGAAAGAGGTTGAAGTTGATAGCTAAACTTTCTCATTGCGAAACCATTTTCATTGATTTTCGACTTGCTGATCACGAAGTGGTTATTATGGATTCGTTGTTGGATGGCCGCCATTTCAATTCTTGTTAGGACCGAGAGACTATTAATTTTCCATCATTATCGTCTTACCTTTCAAGTGTATGCTTTCTTGTTGAAAACACAATCGCTGGAGCAGCTCGGAGATGGCACATCGGGGATCAGAATTCTAGTGGTTTACGGTGCCCATTTCGACAGTTTTGAGGGGGCTACAAGTCTACAGCACTCTGGAGGAAAGAAAAGAAGCTGGCAGCTAGCACAAATGTGACCTGACTCATATCGTTGGATGAATTCAGTGGAATGCTCAATATGTCATCTTTTGATAGATTGATTGCAGACGGTGAATCGACTTGATGTATATTGACACGAGCCCTTTATTTTATTCTATTATCAACAAATTAATATTTCTTGCTAGTGACGATTAGGAATCGTTGGGATGAGAAACATAATTCACTCTTTTTTCAAGAAGAAGGAAATTTTATTACTTTCAAAATAAATCATTATAACCACATAATTAAAAAAACTAGATTAACAAATACCATTTAACACAAGTAGCCATCTATCATATTTGGACATAAATTATGGAAGATAATTACATCGTGTAATCGGAAGAACTATCATTTTCATAATATCTCTTGTGTCTGTAATATTAGTGAAAAATTCTCAAGTTTTGCTCATACCTCATTATTGCAATTGTCTAGTTCTTAACACCATTGCCTGCACCTCTATCTCCCAAATTATCACCTCTATCTCCCAAATTATCACCCCATCTCGCCTGCCTACCATAATCCTTAAACATCTCCATATGGTCAATGAAAATTGGCATTGTATGAATATGCAATCAATAATTTCCAACACGAGATTACATGACACACATCTATCAATCATGCAAACACCTTGTATAGCCATTCTCACCCTTGTGGGTAAGATAAGACATAAAAGAATTTGATGTCTAGGCAACATGAGAGACTGCCAAGCTAGACAAGCTCACCATTGCCTCAATCTCCTCCATCTCAACTCATGAACAACCTTCTTCATCATATACTCTTGTTGACCCTCATCCATCCATCTAACAATAAGGTGTTGCAATTTATCCCTAATCTTAAGAACCTGAACAAAGATTCGGGATGTATAAGACAATTGCTTATAGGACAAAGAATCCTTATAGAGTAGATAAACTGCATGAATCCATTTTACCTATAGAGAATCCTTCTTATAACAAATATTCCACAATAACTTTCTTAGAATACACTTTAACACCCCCAAAATTCACTACTAAAAATTTTCGTTTTATTAAAAATGCTACGAAAGTAAAAACCATAAATTTTGGGGATATTACCGCCACACTTAGTACTAGATAATTTTTTTCTTATTGTTTCAGTACCAAGTGCAAAGGCTAAAATAATAAAATATAATTTGCTCGAACTTAAACTTTATTTATATTAGAGTAGCACAATAAATTTGATACAAGACTAAAATCCACCAATATTGGTTACAAGAATAAAGATCCTTTACCAAGAAATTAAAAAGGTGGAAGAGAAACCCAAAAAATTTTCCGAATAATCCTTACGCTCATGCCCGATACCTGCTTGAATAACACCTACAATAGTCTTGTAAGGGACACTGCCTATTGAATAGGCAGGGGCCACAAATGAGACTCTTCAGTACTATAGTATTGAGTAACCCTTTATAACAAAATGAAAGGTAGGCCCCGCATGCAATACATCATACTCAAATGATATAAAAACGATAACATACACGGGCTTATGGAAATCACAATTGAAATAAGGACTAATACACCATTCAACACCACACATAATAGGAAATGCATAACGCAACATCCGTATACTTAGCAGTTCCATCGCATACCCAAGTAGGGACAAGCACTAAAGCAAAACTTATACCATATCAATGGATCATAATCGTGAAATCAATATTTTTGGTCATAGGCAACTTATTAAACAATTAATTAACATCATCTCTCGAATTATATCCATGTGAGTGTGGAAAACCTACTATTATAGCCGATGGATCGGAAACACTTCACGATATAATGCACTTGACCACTGTTATTCGTCGGTAGATCGATCTCTAAGGCACCCTGCACCTGGCCACTATTATTCGACGGTGGACCAGTCTAACCTCAACTCATATGGTGTTTCACTGTAAGTGATTAGTGTCTTTCCATGATTTATTAATATCTAACATTTGGTTTATTGAGCTTGGGATCCTCCACTATTATAGCTGATGGATCAAAAACATTCAGGGCAACACACACTTGACCACTATTATTTGCCTGTGGATTGGTCTCCATGGCATCTTGCACCTAGCCACTATTATACTGGTGGATTAGTCTGAGTCCGGATCAATAATTTTTCACTTTACGTAATTGGTATTTTATTCATGTCTTATTCAACAGGTCCATTTATTCAATTTGAGGTAAGGAAAAAGGCCACAAATCCGGAGACACAAATATATACTAGCTATAGAATCAAGTATTCTATATTAAGGATCATGGCATACATAAAACCCTAACACATACTTTGAACATATTTAATACACATTTTCATACATACTTACAAACCAGGCACCTCTTGCATAACTATGAGATAAACACCATATCACACCCTTAATTATCCATCCAACCCTAGGTTATACCATATTCTTGTGATACTCACTGACTCATCAATTACCCTCATCTTATTATCCAATATTACTTATCTCTTATTATAGATACTCATTTAATCCATTTACATGCTATATGCAAGTTACCAATTACCCCCATCATCCTCACAAAATTACTCTAATACCCCTTGTTCATAAAATTACTAAGTTATCCCTTTTTATTTGCTAAATTATCATATTACCTTTCATGTTTACATAATTACCAAATTACCCCTTCTATCTATTAGATTACCAACTTACCCTTCATACTTATTAAATCACCAACTTTACCCTCTCATACTTGTTACATTTACCAAATTGCCCATTTGGCTAGTTACGTTACCAAATTACCCTTCTTATTTATTAAAATTACTAAATTACTCTTTTGGTTAGTTAAATTACCAAATTTCCCCTCTTACTTATTAAAATTACCAAATAATCCTTTTGGTTACTTAATTTACCAAATTGCCCTTCATACTTATTAAAATTATCAAATTGCTCTTTTGGTTAGTTAAATTACTAAAATACCCTTTTTCTTTATCAAAAATTTAAAAAGCGATCATTTAATAAATAATCTTTATTTGGGATAAATTAAATTTTAAATTTATTTAAGTTAACTATTTTATGGATTGTTTAGTATATAAAATTGGATATGAATTTTTAATAAATTAAAATAAATATTTATTATTTTATCATACTCACTCTATTTAAATAAATTTTCAAACTAATATTTTACTAAAATTTTCTTTTTAAAACAATATATTAAATTATAATAAATTAAATTATTAAATTAATTTATCTATCAAAAATATTAAATTCTATTATTTCAAAAAAAGAATTTTATTTTCTCCCAATTTATCTTTTTCCTTTTTCTTCTCCTTTTCCTTTTTTTTTTCTTTTCATTTCTTTTTTCCTTTTCTTTCTCTTCTCTAGGCTGCTAGGTCTGTGGCCTTCTCCCCCTCGCGCTCTAGGGCGCTAGCCCACTCCTTCCCTCCGTTTTCCTTCTCCCGAGTGGCGCCTCAACCTGCCTTCCTTCTTTCTTTTCTTTCTTTTCCCCTCGACTGGGCCAGCCTAGTTCTCCTTTTTTTTCTCCCCTCTCCCTCACACACGAGCCAACCCATTCTTTCTTTTCTCCCTGCCCAACTAACTTCCTACCCTCTTCCTTTCTTTCTTTCTTCTTCTACCTCCTACCCCTCCTGCACCGCCACCTGCCACCATCTGCCTCCCTTTTTTAGCCTACTCTCTCTCCCACTCTCTCCCTTGTCCTTTTCTTCACATTTTTGGACCAAACGAGCCCCTAAAAACCCTCCTTGCATGCCCTATTTTTCCTTTCTTCTTCTCCTCTTCCCTCCACCCTAACAACCCTTTCCACCTGCAACCTACCCTCAACCGGCCACACCTACTTCCCTTCTTCTCCTTCTCCTTTTTCTTCTCCTCTCTTGCTTCATCCTACCCCATTCGAGTCCCTTCTTTCCCTCTCCCAACCCTTCTTCTCCCTTTTTTCTCCTTTCCTTTCCTTCCCCTCTTTTTCTCTGCCACCCCTATTCTGCCGCTGCCACCACCCTACCAACCACCTGCACCACCTCTTGCCATCCCCTACTACCACCTTCACCACCTGTACCACTCCCTCAAGCCCTGTAGCCAACTTCCTTCCTCTTATTTTCTTTTCCCTCCCTTCTCGACCTCCTCCCTACACCACCGCCCTTCGCTGCCTCTCAATCTACCAACCTACTCCTTGCAACCTCCCCTATCATCCCCTTACCTCCCTCAGCCGAAAACTAGCCCTACAACCCCTCATTTTTCCTTCTTCTTTTCCTTCCTTCTCCTGCTCCGCCCAACCCTCCATCCACTTTTTCCAGCTTGCAACCGCTGTCTTTGCCGCCCTTGGCTGTTGATCACCCATCCTTGACCACCACCTATACCCCCACTCCACTCCACCCCTACACCTAACCCCTACCCTAACTCTCCACCACCTTCCCTCCTCCTAGCCTCCAAAACCCCAACCCAAACCAACACCCCTCCCTTCTTCCACCACTCCTTCGACCCCTTCCCCCTTCATTTTTGCATGCAACTCACACTGTATGAGCAGCGTGAGTCCTACCTTCATTTTATCCTAATCATTAATTAATTTTAAGGTATAAAAATAGTTGATGCATTATATATTAATTAATCTTTTGATATAAAAAATTACTCCTTTAAATTCCCTACTTTTATTATGCTAATTTTGATATTATTTTTAGGGATTGATTTTTCCTAACCAAAGCTTGAATCTTTAACCGAGGTATTGGTAAGGTTCGCTTTTTGCGAAAAATAAGGTAATCATTAAGTCTTACTTAAATGTGTGGATATATGTACATTAGCACATTAGGATTTTTAATAGGTTATATGCTTGATATTTGTTGTTAAGTATAATGTATTTAGTTGCTTATATTGATTGATAAAAAGGATAGCATGCTAATTTTTGGGGCATGTGTAGAAATAATGCTTAAGGAAGGAGCTTCGTTGTTAATAAAAATGTTAAGTGCTTATCTATGATATGTTATGTTAATGTGGACAGTGTTACATAAACATTGTTATTATGGACGTAGGGGCATTTTAGTAATATTTCTTATGTAGAGTGTGGCCTAAATAAGTGTAGGTACTAATGAGTATTATGGTAAATAATAATAGTTGGTGGAGTTGGATGATGGGTATGGAGCATTAATATTAATATTTTATGTAGTGAGGATATTTTACTAAAAGTGGTGTCATAAGGGCAAAATGGTAAATTGTAAGAGTAAAGGGGGAAAATGGCAAATGGACAAGTAATAAGGGTATTTTAGTAATTTTTCATGGAAAGAGGATAACTTGATAATTTTTGGATGTGACAAAATATTTGGTAGATAAAATATAATGGAAAGGTTATTATGGTAATTTTGTAAGTAATGGGGGAAAAATGGTAAATTTGAAAGTAATGGGGTAAAATGGTAATTTTGGAATTAAAGGGGTAAAAGGATAATTTTATAAGGTAAAAGGGTATTTTGGTAATTTAATAAAGGAGAAGGGTATTTTAGTAATTTGGTCTAAAGAAAGGGGTAATATGGTAATTTTTTAAAGTAAAGGGGTGAAAGAGGTAATTTAATGAAGTAGAAGAGTAAAATGGGAATTTGGTATAAAGGAAGGGTGGAATGGTAATTTGATAAAATAGAAGAGTAAAATGGTAATTTGATGAAGTAGAGAGGTAAAATGATAATTTTGTATAAAGGAAGGGTAAAATGGTAATTTAATGAAATAGAGAGGTAAAATGGTAATTTGGTATAAAAAAGGGTAAATGGTAATTATAAGAATGAAGAAGGGGGATTTAGTAATTTAACCAACTAAAAGGGCAATTTGGTAATTATAATAATGAAGAAGGGCAATTTGGTAATCTAACCAACCAAATGGGAAACCTAACAAGTGTAACAAATATGACAGGGAATTGGTAACTTAATGGGCCTAAGGGCAATTTGATAATTTAGATAAGTATAAAGGGTAATACGGTAATTTAACCCACTGGAAATGTAAATTGGTAACTTAACAAGTATAAGGGGGTAAAGTTGGTGATTTAATAAGTATAAAGGATAATTTTATAATCTAACACAAGTAAGGGGCAATTTGGTAACTATGCAACATGGAGAGTGATATGGTAATTTGGCTAGTAAAGAGGGATGACTTAATAATTATACAAGCAAGGGATATTTCGGAAATTTTGTAGAAATGATAAGGGTATTTGACAATCAATAAGTATCACAAGAGTGCAGCATGACCTGAGATTAGATGGATAATTAAGGTCGTGGTATGGTGTTATTCTTATATTCATGAAGGAAGTGTCTTAACCATTAATCACGCATGGTATTTTGTGTTGGGTGTGAATTAAGGGCATGTTCGGATTATGTGTGCCATGATCCTTCGATGTGAACTAACCAGACTCTAAGACCGTAATGTGATTATGATATGCTAACCCTTATGGCATGTGAGCAAATGGAAACAAATTCTGAATTGGAATTGGATGAGATAATGACGGCCTTAGTGATTCCTCTAGGTTATCATGGATAATTGTATGAATAAGGATTACCTAATGATATCAGAAACAATTGAAAGTGAATAAGTATGCAGTTATTGTGCTTCTTGCGATCACCTTAATTAAGACACTAATAATTAAAGTGGAAGACCTCGAGAACACGAATGGTGGCTCTTTAGGAGTCACTACCCTAAAGATTTGGTTTAGCCCACGATTATTCTGGTATTTGCTGGTGTGTCTTAGTGCTCTAACCAGGCCCTACATCTTACTCTATCCAACTCTACAGAATTATTTAGGGGGTATGCATACTTATGGATTAGGTGTCCTTATTGGTAGAGTACTATCTAGCTTGTATGTACCAGTACGATTAGGGTACATTTGCGTCCCTGGGTTGATAATTGAAGGGTACTGAGTCGCTTGTATGCGCCAGTATGACTAGTGTACCTTTACATCTCCGAGTTCTTGATCTCCCCCTCAAGGAAAATAAATGAAATTGTTGTGCTAGTTAAAAGGGAAAATACTAGTCATGAAAGTGAAAGACAATTAAGAGGTTGTTTGGAATTACTTATCAAAAGTAATTATGTATGATAATTACTTATATTTAAAAAAAAATTAGCCTAAAAAATTTATAAAATAAGTAGTTATGATAGATAACTACTTTTTATAAGTAGCTCCAAACATACGCTAAGTTGGGCACAGATGGATTGTATTACGCGTACCGGTCCGCCAGTTATAATAGTGGCCCAAGAACGTTTTGCTTCGAAAGATGTATATGTATACTAGTCTACCGATTATAATAGTGGCTTAGGAGTGCTTTATCCTAGAAGATGTATATATGTATACCGGTCTACCGGCTATAATAGTATGGGTTTCGATCTCAACAAACTAAATCTTAGATGTGAATAAGTTATGGAAAATACTAATCACTTATAGTGGAACACCATGTGAGTCGGGGCCAAACCGATCCCCCAGTAATAATAGCAGCCAAGAGCCTTCTGCCCTGGAGATTGATCCATAGGCAAATAATAGTGGTCAAGAGCATTCTACCCTGTATGTTTTTGGTCCACCGGTGATAATAGTGGGGTTCCCGCACTCACATGGATATAAATCAAAAGATGATGATTGAATAATGATTTATTAATAGCTTAAGGCCCAAAAGTATTGATTTCACATTATGATCCATTGATATGACATGGGTTGGGCTTCAGTGTTTGTCCCTACTTGGGTATGTGATGAATTTGCTAAGTATATGGGTTTTGTGTTCTGAATTTTCTTGTTGTACGATATGTGCCTTGTGTATTAGCCCGTATGTTATCTTTCTATATAATTTTGCATGATGTGTTACGTGCGGCCCTACTTTTCAGTGTAGTTTAAAGGGTTACTCAGTACCATAGTATTGAAGTGTTCCATGCATGGCCCCTGCCTATTCCATGAGCAGTGTCCCTTGCACGTCTATTTCAGGTGTTACTCAATTGGATAACGAGAAAGAGTGTAAGGATTGTCCGAAAATTTCTTAGGTTTCATTCTTTATCAATTGGTTTAAATGTAATATTTGTTCTTGTGACCACCATTGGTGGATTCCATTCTTGTAACGAATTTCTTTGTGCTACTCTAATTTAAATATGGTTTGAGTTTCAAGCAAAGTGTATTTTATTCTTTTAGCCTTAGCACTTGGTACTAAAATGGTAGGAGTAAACCAGTCTAATATCAAGTGTGGCAGTAATATCCTCGAAATTCATAGTTTTGTTTTCTGACTTTCGCTATTTTCTTTAAATAAAACAAAATTTTTCAGTAGTGAATTTTGAGGGTGTTACATTATTAGAATGTCCTTCTTCTTTATTAAATCACCATTTCACCTCATTACTTTTACAAAATTACTAAAATACCCCTCCTTTATGCCAAATTACTAAAATACCCCTTCTTCTTTATTAAATCACCATTTTACCCCTTTACTTTATAAAATTACTAAAATACCCTTCATTTATGCCAAATTACTAAAATACCTCTTCTTCTTTATTAAATCACTATTTTACCCCTTTACTTTACAAAATTACCAAATGCCCTTCCGTTATGCCAAATTACTAAACTACCATTCTCCTTTATTAACTTACCATTTGACCACTTTACTTTATAAAATTACCAAAATACCCTTTCTTTTTATTAATTTGCCAAAATACTTTCTTACTCACAAAAATTACCAAGTTATCCTTTTTTCATGTAAAATTACTAAAATACCCTCCTTAATCGTCCATTTACCATTTTACCCCATTTACTCTTATAAATTACCATTTTTCCCGTATTATACAAATTTACTAAAATATCTTCACTACATAAAATATTGATATACATGGTCTATATACATCATCCAACACCACCAACTATTCTCATTTATCATTAATACTCATTAGTACCTACCACACACACTTATTTAGGCCATACCTTCTGCACAAGAAAATTTACCAAAATACCCCTAGAGCTCATATTAACATTATTTATGCGACAAATGACCACATTAGCATATCATATCATACATATGTATTTAACATTATCAATAACAACAAGGCTCTTTTCTTAAGTATTATTTCTACACATGACACATAAATTAACATATTTTTCTTTTCATCAACCAACATATGGCACTAAATACATTTTAGTGGGATATAATCGTTACCTTATTTCCAACAATAATCAAACCTTACAGGTACCCTAGTTAAAGGTTGATATTTGATTAGTAAAATCAATACCTAAAAATAACATCAAAATTTATCATATTAAAAGTAGAAAATCAAAAGAATAATTTTCATCAAAAGCTTAATTAATACCTACTAATACTCACTATTTTTTTACCTAAAAAATCAACCAAAACTTGCTAACCACAAGCAACAAGACTCATGCTGCTTATGCAGCGTGAGCTACATGCAAATAAAAGGGAAAAGGGTTCGAAGAGGGATAGATGGAAGGAAGAAGAGGGCTGGTTTGGGTGAGGGATTTGATGCTCGAGTGAGGGCTTGTGGAGGGGAGTTAGGGTGGTGACTGGGTGTAGGGAGGGAGTAGGGGTGTAGGAGATGATTGGGGGTGGATGATCGGTAGTCTAGGGCGGCGGAGGAGAAGAAGGAAGGGAAAAGAAGAGGGGAAAGGAGGAGCTACAGGGCCGAGTTTCGGCCAAGGAAGGCAAGGTGGTGGTAGAGGAGGTTCTAAGGAGCAGATTGGTGGCTATAGAGGCACTGAAGAGGAAGGAGGGCGACAGATGGTGGTGGTGTAGGGTGGAGGCTGAGAAGGGGGAAGGAAAAAGAAGGGAGGATAATGGTGGCAGCAAGGGTGTGTGGTGGTGGCTTGGTGATGCAATGAGGTAGTAGGGGGTGTTAGAAGGTGGATGTGGTGGTTGGTTGGGTGGCAGCAGCAGCGGTTGGAGGCAGTGAAGTGAAAACGGGGGAGGAGGAGAGGAGGAGAATAGGAGAATAAGGGAGAAAAAGGGGAGGTCTACAAGGAAAGGGAGGCTAAAAAATGGATAAAGAAGGGAAGATAAGGAGAAGAAAAGGAAGAGTGAGAGAGGGAAGGTATGGCTAGTTAGGTAGTTGTAGGGGACAACGCATAGGGTGGAAGGAAGAAGAAGGAGAAGAAAGGAAAAAGAGGGCATGTAGGGAAGGGCTATGGGGGTTTGTTTGGTCCAAAAATGGGAGGAAATGGACAAGGGAGAGATTAGGGCTGAAATGGTAGGTTGTAGGGGTGGCGATTGCAGGCTGTGTAGGTGGCATGGAGGAGTTACAGGTAGGCGTGTGGTGGTCAAAGGAGAAGGAAGGAAGAATAAGAATAGAAAAGAAGAAAGAAAGGAGAGACAGGCTAGCCGGGCAGGGGAGAAAGAAAGGGAAGCAGGCCAACCCGCATGAACAAGGGACAAGGGAAGAAAGAAGGGGGAGTTGGGGTGGCCCAACCGGGAGGAAAGGAAGGAAAGAAAAGAAAGAAGGGGGAGGACCGGGCTGGGGCTGTCGCATGAGAGAGGGAGATGGAGGGGAGTGGGCAAGTGGCCCAGCGTGAGGGAGAAGGAGTCTGGCGGGCTGAAGGGGAAAAGAAAAGAAAAAGGAAGAAAAAGGAAAAAGGAAAAAGGAAAAAAGGAAAAAAGGAAAAGGAAAAGGGGGAAAAATAAAATAAAATAACTTTTGAAATAATGGCATTTAATATTTTTGATAGATAAATTAATTTAATAATTTAATTTATTATAATTTAATATACATATATATATATATATATATATTGGTTTAAAAAGGGTAATTTTATATATATATATATTGGTTTAAAAAGGGTAATTTTAGTAAAATATTAGTTTGAAAAATTATTTATATAAAATGATTATGATAAAATAATAAAATATTTATTTTAATTTATTAAATATTTATATCCATTTATATATACTAAAAAATCCACAAAATAATTAAATTAAATAAATTCACAATTTAAATTATCCTAAATGAGGGTTATTTATTAAATTATAAGTTTTCAATTTTTGAGGTATTACACACACCACCTTCAAACATCAAGTGGCAAGAAACCCAAAATGCCTTCATCCCTTGGCACACATTATTATTCCTATACTACTATAGCTCTTCTTCTCTCAATTAGCTTCCCCAACCACAAAAAACCTCTACACAAGTAAACGAACTTATGCAAAACCTTCTTAGGTAACAAATGACTTGACCTAATGCTGACTTAATAAGTTTTATTCTGCTCATATAAGATAAATACAAAGTACTCCAATGTCTCAACCAACCAATTACCTTCTTTAGAATTAGTTGCAAGTGGGTAGTAGAAATTCTATCAGACGACAAAGGAAACTAAATATAAGTGATAGGCAATGTACCATCATAAAAAAACAAGCAATTCACATATATGAGCCTTAATCCTCAACTCCACACCACCAAAATATGGTTTACACTTTGCTAGATTTAAACCTATACTTGAAATCTCACCAACATGAGTAAAAGTAGCTAGCAAGCACTATACACTCTTCACATAGCCATGATAAAATAATATCAAGTCTTCCACAAAACAAATATTAATAATTTTAAGATATTTATATCGCGGATGGCCCTTAAAGTCTAGATTCTCCCACAACTTCAAACATTTCAAAAGGTAGTATATAACCAAAACAGATAGATATGGAGAGAGAGGATCCCCCTGTCTTAGGACACTTTTCCCTTTTAAAGGAGGTGTTAAGGATCCATTGTAAACAATTGAATAAGACATGGCCCTCACATAGGCCATTATGAGGGATAAAAATGAACCGGGAACCTATACCATAATAAAATGTATTGTAGAAACTACTAACTCTCTGTATCATAAGCCTTATAAAGATCTAACTTCAACATGCACCTCAAAGAGACCCTTCTGGTTACATACCTATGCACCAACTCATGAACAAGATAATATTGTCCCTAATACTTCTTCCTTTTATAAAAATAGACTATGATAGATTAATCAAAGAAGGTATTAATATTTGCAAACATGGCATCAACAATTTAAAAATAATCTTATAAAACATATTGTAGCATGCAATTGGTAGACAATATGTGACTATATTAGCATTTTGATACTTTGTGAAAAGAGTGAGCGAAGTCACATTCAATTTAGTCTGCAAGTAACCCGAACCCCAAAATTTTTGCATATCCAATAATAACTCCTACCATATGATGGTCATACTTTCTTGAAAAATCCTGCACTATATTTGTAATGCTCCAAAATTTTGTAACCTTATTTTTTAGGATTTAGCCTTTTAGTCAAAACCTAACTCTTAAATTATAGCTTAATTATTTTTCTTAACTATTTAAGCATAAATAGAGATAAATTCTTAAATTAATTTATTCTAATTATTTTATCTTTTTCCTTTTTATTTAGAACACTCTAAACCGATACATCTTGTCCTAGTTTATTTTTACTAATTGGATACCCTGACTCTAGACAAATTTTACCCTAATCTAAAATCATTTTCCTTTCTTTTCCCTTTTTCCCTTTTCTTCTCTTTTTTTTCTCTCTCCTTTTTTCCATTTTGTTTTTTTCTCATTCTTTCTCCCTTCTCTAACTCGTTTACACCCCTTGCACATGCCAACCTTATTTCCTTAAAAGGCCAAATAAGCCCTTCTCCTCATGCTACACGCCACCCTCACCTCTCCCTTCTTAGCAATACACGCCAAACACTATCCTATACCCTCCACACATCCCCCACGTGTGCCCTTTCCTATTTTCCCTTTGTGAATTCTACCACTAACCATGCATACTAAGCTATGCCACCACCAACCACCCTCCACTCCATATCTTCTTTCCCCTACCCCAAACGAGCCATGTCTCCATAACCCCTTCCCTTCTCAGCCTATGTTACCATCTCCTTCACCCACCCTATATATGTGTGTGTATGTGTATACATGCGTACATCCCTTTCCTCTTCTCCCCTCCAATTTTCCCAACCTTCTTGACCACCTAACCTCCATTTTCACTACCAAACTCATCCTTCTCCTTTACCACTGCACCATTATTCGCTGCTCGAGCAACCAACACACTTCTTTCTCTTTTTCTTCCTCACCATCCTTGTACTATTTCTATTCTAATAGAATATAAATTTATTTAAGTTGATTTACCATATTAGCTATATAGTTGGTAAGTTGACAATATTACTGTAATATAAAATTCTTTAAGTTGATTTACCATATTAGTTATATAGTTGGCTAGTTGACCATTTCTTTTGTATAATTAAATAGTCCCTAATTTGTAGTGACTAATTAGAAAATTTTAATTATCTTAGCCTAAGATTATGCTCATGATCATTATATATAAGTAAAGACTTGTATCGGAAAATAATGAAGAAATCAAGTTACTTTCATGGTATTAGAGCCTTAGGAATACCTCTCCTTCATCTTTTTCTTCTTCTATATCATCATCTCCCATTCTACATCATCATCTTCCATTATTCCATGGCTAACAATGTTCATCTCGACACCACTATCTCAAACATCAAAACAACCATGCCCATTATGCTATATTATGAGCCTGCCAAATACAACAACTGGAAGACTTTATTCACCGTCCATGCTAAAGTCATGCTCACCTACGAGCACATCATCCCACCACTAGTTGACAATAATTCTTGTCCACTTGAGAAGTTTCTTAAAGTGCCTTTTCATAATTCTTTATCTTTCAAAAACATGCTATTTGTTCTTATTCATAGCATTTTGTGGGCGTCACCTATTATTAGCTCCTCCAACCATCGTTATTATACATTATTTCTTGATAATTACACAAATTTTTTGTGGACTTTTCCTTTGTCTCAAAAATCACAGGTTCACAACATTTTTCTTTCATTTCAAGTATTCATACAAACTCAATTTGAAAGATAAATAAAATCTTTTCTGTAAGATCATGGTTATGAGTACAATAATGGTCATTTTCATAAATTTTGTGAACAAAATGGCATGTCTTTTCCTTTTTTGTGCCCTCACACTTCTCATCAAAATGGAGAAGCAAAAAAGAAAAATAAAAACCATAAATAATATTGTTTTAACTTTACTTGCACATTCATCTATGCTGCCCTCCTTTTGGTACCATGCTCTACAAATGTCTACGTACTTTCTAAACATTCTTTCCACAAAAGTTTTAGGCTACCAATCTCACACACACATTCTCTATCAAAAGAATCATTCCTATTCACATCTTCAAGTCTTTGGATTCTTGTGTTTCCCACTCGTTCCATCCACCACAATTAATAAACTCCAAGCCTGCTCAACTCCATATGTCTTTTTAGGATATCCTTCAAACCATAGGGGGTATAAATGTTATGATTTGTTGACTAAAAAAATTATCATTTCATGTCATGTGCATTTTGATGAAATCTAATTTCCATTTTCAAAAGTCCATTCTCCAAGTACTTATACTTATGATTTTTTATAGGATAGGTTATCTCCTTTACAAATTTATAGGCTGAATCAAAAGTCTACCCAAAATCAACAAATTGAAACCTTTCAATCTCCCTCTTTAACCCAGGCTTCTCCAAGGACCTAACCTCCCTCTCCGACCCAGTCTCCTATGCTTCAAACATATCCCACCGACCTAACCTCCCTTACTCACCACTCTTTAACCAAGCCCAAAACATCCCTCTACCAACTACCTTAGCAACAATTAGCCCAAGCCTAGGCCACTACATGCCTCCTCATCAAAGATCTGGGCTTCCTTCCTCAATCCCAATTGTCTAACCTCCATAACCTGAACATCACCACCAACCATTAGCCTAAAGAATGACTACTCATAGTCAACTTGACATCTTTAAGCCAAACAAAAAATACCACCATGCTTTAAGTGCCAAAACTCCAAAAATCTCTTCTATCCCTTGAAACCCAGTGAGTGCACTTAATGACCCAAATTGGAAATTTGCTATGTTATATGAATATAATGCTCTAATTGAAAATAAGACATGGGATTTAGTACCTTGTCACTCTAATGTGAATATAATTCAGTTAATATGGATTTTTGGTCATAAAAAGAAATATGATGGTTCTTTTGAGACACATAAAGCCCATCTTGTAGGTGATGGTAGGTCGCAATAAGAAGGAATTAATTGTGAGGAGACTTTTAGCCTAATTGTAAAACTAACAATGATTCAGATTGTTCTGAGCATTGCATTATCCAAGTATTGGTCTTTACATCTGGTAGATATCAAGAATGCATTTTTACACAGAAACTTGAGTGAGGCTATTTACATGTACCAGTCTATAGGGTCTAAAGACCTCTTTTGTCCAGATCATGTTTATCTGTTACATAAATCTCTCTATAGTCTTAAATAAGCTCCCCAAGACTAGCATCAAGGGTTTTCATATTTCATTACTAATATTGGTTTTACTCATAATAAATCAGATCACTCACTTTTTATATATTGTCGTCACACTAACATTGCATATATTTTATTATATGTTGATGCCATTATACTCACAACTTCTTCAGATGATCTTTGATGTTTTATTATCTCCCTTCTTAGTAAAGAATTTTCTATGAAAGATATGGGTTAGTTGAATTACTTTCTGGGGACTGCTATCACTCACAACAAATATGGCCTTTTTCTCTCTCAACATAAATATGCCGGAGATATATTAGAGAGGGAAAGAATGACTGCTTGCAAACCTTACCCGACACCTATTGACACTAAAAGGAAGCTAAATGCAAAATTGGGCGATCCTTATAATGATCTGATGAAATATCATCGGTTGGCTGCTGCTTAGTAATATCTAACTTTCAAGCGATCTAATATCTCTTATGTAATTTGATAGGTTTGCCTGTTTAAGCATACTCCAAAAGTTGAACACATGGAGGCGTTAGAACACATTCTTCATTATGTATAATGTATAATTGATAATTTTATGCACTTGTATAAGTCTTTGATTCAATCTATGTTGGTATATACAGATACATATTTGGGTGGATCACCCGATACTAGACGGTCCACCTCAGAGTTATTATGTGTTTATCAAAGATAATTTCATTTCCTGGTCCTCTAAGCAATAACCTGCAATATCACGTCTAGTGCCAAAGCTGAATATAGGGATATCGTAATGTTATTTTTAAGTCATATTGGATTAGGAATCTCCTTCTCAAGATTAATTATCCTATCCAAAAAGAAACTTTGGTTTACTGTGATAATATTAGTGTGATATATTTCTCTGGAAAACTAGTACAACATCAGTGCACTAAACATATTGAGATGAACATCTACTTTGTTCGTGAAAAGGTACAAAAAGGAGAGGTGTGTGTCCTTCATGCTCCATCAGGTTATCAAATTGATGAGATCTTTACAAAAGGGCTTCCATGCATATTATTTTATGATTTTTGGGATAGTCTCAGCATCTGAAAACCTCCTGCTAAGATTGTAGGGATGTGATAGAATATGAATTTATTTAAGTTGATTTACCATATTAGTTATATAGTTGGCAAGTTGACCTTATTAATAGAACATAAATGTCTTTAAGCAAATTTACCATATTAGTTATATAGTTAGCAAGTTAACCATTTCTTTTTTATAGTTTATTATTCCCTAATTTATAGTGATTGATTAGGTAATTTTAATTATTTTAGCCTAATATTAAGCTCATGATGGTTGTATATAAGGAAAAACATATAATAGAAAATAATGAAGAAATTAAGTTACTTTCACATTCGACCTTCACCAATCACCACCATAATCATCTTTTCTTCTTCTTTCCCTTCTTATTCTCCCTTCCCTGAATTTCTATGTTCAGTGGATATCTCACGACTATGTACCACCCATATACAACAATACGCTTCTCGTCCACCCAGCTAGTGCCCTTCCTATACATATACCTAGCATGTTCCCTTCATGTGTTTATACCCAGCTCATTCCTCCCTCAACCTTTCCCTATCCTCCTCAAAATTTCCCAACCTAGCCTTGATAACCCCTCACAACCACCAACCTTCCTCGTCTTCCTGTCTCACATCCCTCATCTCAGCTCTATCTTATCAACCCATCACGACCTCCCTATTGTGCCTAATTTCCTCCTCAATCAATCCCGTCAACACCAGCACACCACTATGTAGCCTGCTCCCAATTGCACTCTGCTACCACCTATAATCCACCTCCACGACCTCCCTTACCACCCATAAGCTTTTCTACCTCTAGTAGCCTACATCACCATCCTCCCTTCCAAGACTTCCCATCCTTACCACCCACCTCTTCCTCCTACAACCCTTCCCTCGTGCATGGACTCATGATGTCCATGCATTGTGAGTTTGAAAGTATTGTCCTTTTTACAAGTTAAGGGTATTTTGGTAAATTTTCTTGATAAATATTATAATAAAAAAATATTGACTTATGGGTTAAATAATAATATGGTTAATGTGGTATTATTTTTATGCATAAAAGGTTGACTACTAGAGCTACATAAATTTTAATAATTTACCTATTATTTAGGCTTTTGTTGAAAATTAGGTAATCCCTATACTTCACTAAAATCATTGACATCACATGGTAGCACATTAGGGTTTTGATGTATAAACTGTGTTAAGTACATTCGTTGAATTGTAATCCTTATACTTCACTAAAATGTTAGACATGCATGATAACACATTAAGATTTTGTTGTATAAACCTTGTTAAGTATGTTCATTACATCATAATTATTATACTCTACTAAAATGTAAAATATTAGGTGATATCAAATTAGGTTTTTGATGTATAAATTTTATTAAGCATGTTTGTCACGTAAAAATTAATTCCATAATAATGCTAGTATGAAATTTGGTAAAAATAGAGCATGTTAACTTGTGTAAATTATTATATGTACAAAAGTAAGTTAAAACAGGTTTAATGTAGGAAATAAATTATATATTTCATGTATGTATAATATAATAGGTTAAGCATGCCTCAATGTATTTTTAGCACAAATGTTATTATTGTGTACCCTTGGGATAATTTTGTCATTTAAGTATATTATAATATTTATTCCAATAAGAATTTCTAATATGTATTAATTATTGTTACGTTTGTTGGTATATGATTTGATGTTTTAGAAATTTATGTTTTAGCATGATTATTATTATTGCATATCTTAGGGATATTTTGGTCATTTTAAGTGTATTATAATATTTATCCAATAAGCTTTCCAAATATGTATTATTAATTGTTGAGAATGGAAATATATTATTTGATGTTTCAAAAATGTATGTTAGAGTTTTACGTACATAATTGTGTATAAGGGTAAATTGATCACTTGGTGTGCTTGTTAATTTATTTATATTTTTAATAATTTAATTATTATATTTTAGCCTTTTCATGATAATTATATAAATAAAATTGAATTAATGTTGGAAATGGATCATAATATGGAAATTATGGCCTCAAGGGAATTTTGGTCATCTTTGGTCATCTTTGGTCAAATGAGCTCAAATGTGAACAGTTGAACTTAAGATGGCCTTGGTATATTATCATGTTGAACTTAGCATTAACTTTGATTATGGTTATCTCAGATGTTTGAAAATGAGTAAAAAGGATTGAGTATGGAAATTAGATCTATGTGATTATTGTATAGTCTCATGCTCCCCTTTATAAAATACTAATATTTAAGGTGAAAGACCTTAAAATCGGGAATGGTGACTCTTTAGGCGTAGCTACCCTAAAGACATGGTTTAGACTTTGGTTGATTATAATTTTTTTCTAGTGTACCTTAGTCCCCCAATGAAGCTCTATATCTTACTATGTTTATCTATGCAAACTTATAGAGGTTATGTATACTTATGGATTAGGTTTCCTTATTGGTAGGGTAGTGTGTATCCTTCATGTGCCAATACAAATAGGTTACCCTAGTATCCTTGATTCAATAGTCGATTGGACACCGTGTTATCTTGGTGTACCGATATAACTAGAGTACCTTAGTATCTCTAGTATGATATAATTTTTCCTTGATTAAATATTAATAGAAATGATTATAACTAGATCAAAATGATTATATAATTAGTTTGGTAGTAGCCTTTATGCCCGCATGGTGATTAGGTTGTAGCCATTGTGCCTACCAATGGTTCGGTAGTAGTTTTCGTGCCTACCTGTGGTTTTGTAAAAGCCTTTGTGTGTACATGTGGTTCGATTTTAACCTTTGTGTCTACCTGTGTTCGATAGTTGCATTTGTGTCCTACCAATAATGTTATGGATTTTATTGTTATTGTGCCTTTGATCCCCACCTATGATGTATGGATATCATTGGCTTTAACATTAATATATGTGATATATTATGAAGTTATGGTTATTATGTGGAGACTGGTTCTAATAATTATTTTATAGAGTTTCTATCAGATGTTTGGTTGGTAAGTTTCATTATGTTCTAAATGAATGAGTATGAGCAATATGTGGCTTTGGTGATTATTGTTTATGAGATATGATTATTGTATTTTGATCATCACATGAATATTTCAATATATTATACCATGTCCTCTATGATGCCTTTTATGTGTTCCATGTAGGCTTTTCATATTAATTTTGTATAATAGATTACTCAATACCTTTATATTGATAGGTTTTGTTTTATGTGTCCCTACTTATTCAATGGACAATGCTCTTTGTAGGTTAGCTTGTGAGATCAATTGAAGACTAGTATTCTGGGTTGAGAGTTAGAACTATTTGGTATTATGCCCTATATCTTTTGATTAGGATGCTTTTATACCCTTATACCCTTATGTATTTTCCTTTTACTAAATTTTGTAACAACTGATAGTTGGTTTTATTTAGGTTGATATTACTTTGTGTTTTAAGTTTATCTATTCTAGTTCTCCAATTATGTTATATATCTAAGTAGAGTAACATTTTTATCCTTAACACTTGGTATGAGAACAATATAGAAAATTGGAATCATACCAAATATTTCAATAACAACCTACATTTTTGCTATTTTAGCTTCTACAAATAACTCTCAAAACAAAATTTATTGGTCCTAAATTTTGGGTTGTTATAATAACCATCCACCTCGAATGCTTTAGTATCACCAATACCGAATAAGGCACTTTTAACTTCCTCCATTACCACCGACCTGCTAAAGAGTTGTTATTGATCTTACATCAACTTCTCACCTCTCCTTACTGCTTCAACATTAATCGTACCCCAACATTGTTGGACCGAACCTAGCAAACTCTTGTAATAAGAAATGAAAGTTTTCTTAACCTATAAAATCCCACAAACAATAGCCCCATTCTCATCCATCATTGAAGCCATGCGCTTCTTATATTGTCATTCCTTTACCCATACATAAAAAAAATGAAAAAAATAATATAAAAAAAACTTGTGATTTTGGTCACTACAAGCCAACTAATGAATGCAGACCTTTTGTTTATGAAACAACTGCTCAAACCACAAAAGCTATTGTTAGCTTCAAGAAAATATTTTCTTTTATCCAATTTACAATAGAAGGCTAAATACCAAAAGCATGGCATTGAAGCGCAACTAGATCATCATGTGCCTTTGTACCTTATTAAATATAGATCCATATCTATCCTTATTCTAAAGCTAAAGGTATTACTTCAACTCCAAAATTATCTTGGTAATTCTCTGGAAAAAAAATGCCCTCTAACTAAACTACCTAATACTTATCAATCAACTACGAGAATCAATAATCCTCTAACCAAAAATTAAAAAAATAATTTTTTTCCTTTGTGCCGTCTTTAGCTTGGTATCAACCACTGTCAATAATGATCCAAGAACAAAGGGGCTTGAGATTTTGCAACCAATCCTAGAAATTTGACTAACCAATGTACATTCACAAGCACCCTATCCAACTTATAAATAACCTCATCCTCCCCTCCTCTTTGACTTAACCATGTAAAGAAACAACCTTGTGCACGAAGATCACCTATAACCACCTACTACCAAGAATTAACAAATCCATCATCTCACTTGGGTCTAGTACATTACCTTAATACCTCTCATCAATTCCTATCACAACATTGAATTCACCAAGAAGAATCCGAGGTTCACCTATGACCTTATGCGCAAGTAACCAATCCTATAGTCTCTTCCATGTAATACCCAAATATAAAGCATACAAAAATAGGATCATAAACTTACAGTTAAGTTGTAAATGATGTGTGTCACATAAACTTGCTTGTTCACAAGAAGCAACATGAAACCCACTCCAAACACAAGGATCCTAAGTTACCCAAACAGATTCATGAGATGGAAGCCATAATTAGATAGTATATGCCAACCACAAAAAAATTCTATAAAAAAACATTAAGCTTATTATTCTCCTTAACACTAGTGTCAAATAAACCAATAAAAAACATATTATATGCCTATAAAAATGACTAACCTCCTTATGTTTTGAAGCCTTATTAAGCCTTGAACATTCCACCTGCTAAGAATCTCCACCTAGTTCCATAGATAGGCTAAAAATACTACCCTTCGCCACCATTGTGCCCTCATTTCCTATAAGAACCAATTGATTCTGGTCTTTAGTCACACTACTATGGTTTTTTCCCTAAACATATGAATTCTTTCCATTTTCAAGTTGTTAGACAATTATACTTGTTGATGGGCCTCAAACAATAATGCTTGGAGCCAGGCTTTGAACATCCAAACCATCACTAGAAGTTTGTTTCTATCTCCTTACCACCAAATGTTAGACATTTACATTCTGATGGTGCTTAGTAAGTACTAGTAGCACTAGATGAACACCACTTGGAACATATACATTAGGGACAAAGCCGACTCAACAGTAATTAGATTTTCATAACTATGTGGTAACTATAACTCTATGAGACATGCAAACTAATTTGAAGGAGGTACTCCATCACCCATAGGGATAACACTAGCCACACCCTTTCCTTTATGGTTATCCCGAACCATACCCAATCAGTTTCATTTTGTCACGCCTATGGCTTCTTATGCTTTCTACAATTACATTTGCTATGTCCAAAAGAGTCACACAGTGGCAGTAAAAAGGTTTTTAATCATAACTAACATGTTGTACAAACTCACACCTATCCGGATCCAAAATTTTTAAACTGTTAGTAAATGACTGCTTAATATTCACCTTAGCAAGAACCTTTGGGAAAGAGACTATTTCCTTAGCCACAGTAATTGCATCCATGCATAATGGACTTCCCACAACACTTGCAATCCTACTTAGGGAGTTCAGAGATCAATATTCAAGAGGCAAGATGGGGAATTTAATCTAAAAAGGAATGGCTTGCAAACTCTTATAGTCTATCTTCAACCTTCTATGCCCAAACTACAACATTTAAGGCTTATTAAAAAAAACAGACCAATGCTAATTCATGATTGTAAGTGCATGCTCCTTTGGATCAAATTTCAAAAATAAAAAACCATCTATATACATCAAGATTTTGGGCATGTGAACCTCCAACCAATTAGCACAAATCCTAAAATATAGGAGAATGTAGGTAAATCCCCACACATAAATCCTACAAGAGTGTTTTCCCATACGTGAATTTCCCTATCAAAATGTACCTTATTCAATTTCACTACTACACATCCTTCAAAACCCAAGACAGGACGTAAGATAGCTTTGCACCTTGATTTAAGGCATGATTACCAACAATAATATCACGCTATGTCACTGTTTCATCAGGGTCATTAATCGCAAATCCCAACCTCTCCCAAACCATGGGCTTAGAATATTGGTTGGGCTAAACTTCACTTCTCATACTCTGTATATCCTGAACAAATTCTTCCTAAGATTGTAGCACTGCATGGGGCTGCATGAATGAAGGCAAAGGAGTTTATTGATGGTTCGCAATTAGATTGGCATCCTCCTCCACAACAACAACAAACATATTCTCCTTCGGGCCAAAGGAACTAGGAACCATATCCACGCCTTTTAAACCTTCATTCACAACCTTTTTAAGATGATTTGAAATCTCACCCTTTGTCACTTCCTCTTGTTTACTAAAGAATGGATAATGCAAATCAATTGGTAATTTCGATCTACAAAAAGCCACCCTCTATAACACCCCCAGTTTGAGAACTTGGAAATTTCATTTAAAGAATTAATCATGGAAGCAAAGAAGAATAAGAACATAGGGTGTTATAGTTATATTTCATATAAGTCCCCTCTATCATTTTCATACGAAGTACTAAGAATAAAATCTTTAATATACTTAAATTAAAAACACAACTATAGATATTAGAATAATGAGAAAAAAGATATTAATATTATTTTAAAAATAAACATCATTAGCAGTTACAATGCCCAAATGAGATAAAGTGAAGATGGACATAAGAGTCAAAGAACAACTAGAATCAAAATAACAAAAAGGGCACTGGATAGTCCTAAGCTCTTAACCCCAACTATTAGCTTCCAACTGAACTTGCGAGTTGACATACAAAGACCACTATCCATTGAATATATAGGGCCCATAAAAAAGAACCATTTAGTATAATAGTATAAAGTAACTAATTATATAGAACTAATTTAAAAAACCATATGAAACACATAAAAGATATAACATCAATACATAGTATAAAACATTAAGATATGCATACGGTGATTGAAATATGATAATCATATTAGATAAATAAATACCACCAATGCCACATACCACACATACTCGTTCATCCAAAATGCAATAATATTTACTAACCGAACATCTAAGAGAATCTCTGGGAAGTAATGACTGAAAAAACATCAAATCAAAACCATAACAATAATAACGTGTTGTATATATCCTTATCAATACCAATAAATCCCATAACCTCACATGTAGGGTTCACAAGCACTAGACCAATAAAAATTCATAATATCCTAGGTAGGCATGAAGGTTGCTACCAAGTTACAGATAAGTATAAATGTTGGTACCAAACCATAGGTAGGTACAAAGCCTACTACAGAACCACAAGTAGATACATAGGCTACTACCGGCCAATCTGATAATCAAATGATAATCATTTTCCTTTTTATTTACCTGAGGTGAGATCATATAAACCTAGAGACACTATGGTACTCTAGTCATACACGCACCCACGATAATAGAGTATCCTAGTGGCTATCAACGTAATGACACTAAGGTATCCTGATCATATTAGCACACAAAGGAAGCATAATACCCTACTGACATGGACATCTAATCTATAAGTATGCATACCTTCTATAAGTCCAAAAAACTAAATAGATTAAGATAGAGTGATAGGTTGGGGTATTAAGGCCCACCACCAAAAATTCATAATTAACCATAAGCTAAACCACTTACTTAGGGTAGAGACCCTGATGCAAAAATATTCCACGATTTTTAAGATTGACTTATGAATCATGATATAATGAAGTAAGGGTAAAATTTGAAGATAATTATTTACCCTATAATATATATATAATTGGAAATATTATTAAAGTAGGAGTCCAATGCATCTTTCGGAACTCAAATATGAGTTTTCTGCACAAAGTTATGATTATTTTACCAAATGTGTGTCAAGCTAAATTTTTACACACGAATGGATAACGTGGCATAAGTAACGTTAGGGATGCCATTATATTTTCATATTTATTAGCTACGTTTTTATTGAATTATTTTATAATTATGTTAGGATATTAGTTAGTTAATTTATTTTCTTAATCATTAAGAAATTAGATAGAGTTTATCTTTTATCTTATCATGTATTTCATCTTTTTAAGATTTTGTTAGGATTGAATTAGTATTATCATATGAGATTACTATTCATGTAAATAGTATCATGAATAGTATTTTAATTAGTATTTATGCTTTTTAGGTTTAGTTTATCTTATTATTGAGGAGGCTACAAGAGGAGGTGGATAGTATCCTATAAATATCTCCTGTAAACTCATTATTTGAGGAAGATAGTTGAATAGAGTTATATAATTGAGTTTTCTCTCATTGAAACCCTGTGTGAGTTTCTTCGTTCTATGTTTACATTATCTGTGTGAGTCAAAAACTAGACCTCTCTCTAAGTTATCTTATCTATGTGAGTGATAATTTAACAACTCTCTATATCTTTCTTGAGTGAGTTTGTATAAAGTTATCTGGTAAAGTTCACTGTGTGTTTCTTCATTAGAGATACTTTGAGAGTTATCTGTGTGAGGCTTTCAATGCTAGTTTAAATAATTACTGCGTGCCATCATTCATCCATATCCTTAATTTAGAATTTATCCTTTCTTTATCATTATAAAATTATATAAAATAGTGTATTTTTAAACCACTTATTCCATTATGTATCAGACCTCTAAATAGCCACTATTTTTAATCCTGGGGTCTTTCACTTTAAATATTAATATTTTATTCAGGTGATTACAAAAGTACATATTAATCATATAGATCCAAATTTTCATAATTGACTGCTATTACTCATTTTACATTTATTTAAAGTAATAATAGACAATGTCAATACCAAGGTCATTAAAAAATACATATTATAATAGGACCGTTATAGACTTAATTATTCACATTCAACTACATTAGGGCGAAAATGACCAAAATGTTTCTAAGGCCAATATTTACCACATTATCACGCATTTCAATTACTAATTCAATATTTTTATTAATTTATCATAAAAGGTTAAAAGAAAATAATTCAATTAATTATCATACAAAAAATTATTGGGCATGCAAAATGATCATTTTGCCCTTATATATAATTCTTTACAGAAAACCTTAGCATCTATATTATCAAAAATAAGATATTCCCGTGCTCAATAATAACTAATACATATTAGACATGTTCATCAAAATAAATATAATAATACAATTAAAATGACCAAATTTCCCCTAGGACATACAAATATAATAATTATACTACAAATTTATCTAAGCATGCCCAACCTATTATTTTATATGTGCATTTCATACATAATCTTTACCTGACATTAAAATCATTTTACTCATACTTTTGTACCCACAATATTTTACATAAAATAACATATTCCCTTTTCTTATAATTTTCATGCTAACTATAATAAGCAAATAATTATGATGTAATGAAACATTCTCAACATAATTTAAACTCCAAGGTCCTAATATCATGCAATATCAATCATTTTGGTGAAGTATAAGATTACCATATAAGAACATACTAAACATGGTTTGTACCTTATAATCCTAATGTACTATCATGCGATATTTAATATTTTAATCAAGTATAAGGGTTACCTATTTTCTAGCAAAAGCACAATTTACTAGTATCCTACTAAAATTATTAAGATTCACTAATCAAACTTTTGTACCTAAAATAATACCACATTAACCATATTAATATTTAATGAAAAAATAATAATAATTTATATTAAAATATTTATTAACGAAAAATACCATAATGATCTTAATACTAAAATGGGTAATAAAATTTTATAAGAATTCCTCACACTATATAGGCAGCGTGAGTTGGTCACAAGAGGATGGGATATGCTAGGGGAAGTGGTTTGGTTAGTTGTAGTGCATAGTGGTGCTAGTGGTGGTGGTGGTGAGGTCGAGGGAGGCATAAGCTAGAGGGTGGTGTTGGTCGACACAAAAGAAGGCTAGCAGGGGGTGAGATGATGGTAAGGATAAGAATGGATGGATGGTGGTGCACAAGTGTCTACAAGGTGGTGATGGTGGTATGATGGGTGCAATTGGGAGGAGATGGTTTATGGTAATTGTGATGGAAGAGCTGCATTGGAGGGTTGTGCTAGAGGGGATTATGGTGTGGAGGGTTGTGGAAAGAAACAACAAAGGTTATTGTAACAAAATAGGAGAGCAATGGCAACTTTTGTTGTTTCTTAGGGGGTGTAATAGAGAAATAGGATGTAGGGGGAGGAGATGGTAGCTGCAGTAGTTGTTGGTACTAGGCACAAGTTGTGGTGATGGATGTCATAGAAGAGGGAGAAGGCCAACTATGGTTGATGGTTGGCAATAAGTGATGGGGGAGTGAGGGTTGTTGTTGAGAGGAGGTGAGGGTGGTGGTGGTGTTTGTTAAGGCTGGTGCATGTGTGATGGTTAGCTGGATGGTGGATGGTAACTTAGTCGAGGTGGTTAATGTTAAGGCTATGAGACTAGGATGTAGAGAAGGAAGGCATAGACAGGGTATGGTGGTGTGTTTCATGAGCTATGTAGGTATAATAGTTGTGGGTTTAGTGGGTTGTTGGAAGATGATGGTGAGGGTGATTTTTTTTCTATGGAAACCGCATGATAAAAAAGAGAGGGAGAAGGAAGAAGAAAAGGGAAAGGGAGAATAAGAGATGGATCAGTGATGGTAAATTGTGGAGAAGGATGAGGCAAGTAGGGTCTAGAGGTGGAGATTTGCAAAACTAAACAGGGCTAAGAAAGGGGGTGGTAGGTAATTAGGGTAAAAATGGAGGTAGGAGAGATGTGTTCTAATAAAAAAAATGGAGAGGGAAAGAGTTGATACATCTATACATGCAAGTGGTGGTGAGGTAGTGGGTTTGATAGAGGGGGTATGGGAGTGTGTTCAACGTAGGGGTATGGGAAAGTTACGTGAGAGGAGGGATACGGTGGGAGTGCTTTTTGGTAGGAAATATGGCACACTAGGGTAATGTGAGGTAGGGTAGTGGTAGGGGTAACATGAGAACTAAATTAGCAGGGATAGTTTAGCATTATTTTATTTAGTTTTAGGAATAGATTGTGTATATTAGGGTATTGGTTAGGAAAAATAAATTAAAAAATTGACTAGTTTTGGATTAGTTTTAGAAAGGAAAAGGGTTACAAATAATTAAGGAAATTATTTAGAAACTTACCTTGTTTTCATATCAACTATTCAAAGAGAATAAGTAGGTTAAGGTGTAAATATTATGTTTTTGAATAATAGTTAGATACCTGAAATCAAATGTTATAAAATTTTGGGGTGTTGCATCACTATCCTCTTCAAAATAAATTTTATCCTTGAAGTCTACACCATAATACTTGAAATACACATAAGGATTCACAGCGCACCCAGGGGAGCAACTACCCCCTTAAGAAAATGAAAACCCTACTAACAAGAGAACGCCATGGAAACACACAAAATACAAAAACCCACTAACTCAAGTCGACCAAGGAGAGGTAATAGCATACCTAAAAGAAAGCCCTATAAACACTGTCATGGGGCATGCTATAGCACTCAAAGCTCTTGTGTTTGAGATGATCATAGTCGTGGCATTAAATCAACATCCCCATATAATCCTTTCCTTGGTGATCTTGTCTAAAATGGCAACAATGGTAATGTCATGTCTGTCTCTAACTACCTCTACTATAGAATCTTCTTTCACTACTCTAGTGATGACCACCAATTCGGTGCTGAACACTCAAAATTTAGTTACTATGATGCTTACTATTTCCATTGGAGTACTATACCTCAGGTTTTCTCATGCCCAAAATTGACGTCTTCTGTTGGACCAAAGCCATAGCAACACACACTTGCTCATAAATTATATCCAAGTCTTGGAATACAATTATACTTATCATTTTTCAGATACTAAAGTGAAGTCCTTACTTGAATTAGAAGACGAGCACTGTGTAACACCCCAAAATTTACAACTAAAAATATTTATTTAAGTGAAAGCGTCAAACAAATATAAATGGGTGTTACTACCATAATTGATATAAGTCTAGCCTACGTTCCATCCTCACATTAATTATAAGGTAGAGAAAATGATTTAGAATGCACAACATAATAAAATAAGATAAAGCTACCTTCATAAAATATAAGTAAGAGTTTTGAAGGCTAAATCCGAATATAAAATACAAATATAGAAATTAAATGTCCTCGAAGGAATTTTAAAAGGGGTATCCATTTTAAAATAAGAATCGGGTAGCGTAACTCTCCAATTCTCAAACCTCATACATAGATATAATCACTCCACCCCAATTAGAGCATCATAAGCAACATAATTATCTAGAAGTTCCTCAATGACCTACACAAAATCAAATGGGTCCTTCTCATGCAAATGAGCAACACTCATAAAAAGGATGATTAATATGCTACATGCTAAGGTAACAATATAGTCAAGAAAGGTCATAAAAAACTTAGAATATCAATGCAAGAGAAAACAACGTGCATATAGAGTAATCTTAATGATACCAACTAATTTATTCATTTTCAATCCCTTAAAATAATAGCTTTACGGTCAATACTCATAATCTTATTCACGTTGATTCAGGAACCCCACAATTCTTAACTAATGGAACAGTATCATAAATATAACCTTAGGGCATAAAACCCATGGCCACTATTTTCATCTAGTGGAACAATATCATAAGTAAAATCCCAGGGCATAAAGCTCCTGGATACTATTCTCATCCAATGGAATGAATAGGTACAACCTATCCTAACTTACATGTTATTTCACTTTAAGTTATTAGTATCTTATTCGTGGTTATTTATGCAATACCCCAAAACCTTAATTTGGGAATTATGATAAAATAAAGATTTATTTGTGAGATTAATTAAATATAATATTTTAATAAAATAATGGGAGTAATTAAGACAAAAAAATAGGGGGAAATAACATAGGATTTAATTAGGGAAGATTAGGGTAAATTGCTAACTAAAATAAAATTTGGAAGACATACCCCAAAATTTCTAAATTAATATACAAAGAAGTTTAATTATTTATTTTTCCTAAATTTATTATTTTTAAATATTTTAAAAATACCAAAAATACCCTAGTTGCCTTTTTTTCTCTCTCTTTACTTTTTCCCTTTTCTTCCTTCTCTCCTTTATCCTTTTCTTTTTCTCTTCTTTTTCCTTCCGTTTGGGCCTCGCCCATACGACCCAACCTCCCCTCTCCTCTCTTCTCTCCCTTATGCGGTGCCTAGCATGCCTTTCCTTTCTTTTTCTTTTTTTCTCTCCTTTGCCTGCCCAATTCACCCCCTCTTTTCTTTTCCCCTGACCGACCAACCCAACTCTTTTCTTCTTCCTTCTCCCTTCTCCCTCCTTTGCGTTGTAGGTCACACCTGCAACTTGCCACCATCCTTCCTGCCCCTACCATTATACACCTTGACCTACTCCCCTCTGTCTCCCCCTCCCTTTTCTTTCCAATTCAAGCCAAACCCGCCCTATACCTATCTCCCCCATGTGCCTGTGCCCCTTCCTTTTTCCCCATCTGCCGCTTGCACCTTGCACTTATGCAGGCTCGTACCGGCCTGCCACTACCGGTTGGCTACCACTCCTTCCCCCTTGTCCTCCTCTCCATTTTTCTTCTTCTCTTAACCTATAAATACCCCCTTATTGTCCCCCATTTCCCCTCTTTTGCTTGGCCAGAAAATTTTGACCCTTCTCACCGCCGTTGTGCAATGTTATCGCCCGAAACACCACCCAATTCCCTCCCTACACCACCCTCCACCAAACCACGCCACTCACCGCCCTTAACTCCCCTCACATAACCCACCCCAATCATGTAAAGTGGGCTGCTAGAGCTGCCCTTTGCACCCCGCCATCGCCCCTCTTGCCATCGTGCGCTGCCGCCGCTACCACAATCACCATCTCCCCTGCCACCCACTTACACCAGCAAAACCTCCCCTATCTTCCCCTACCCTTTCTTTCCTCTTTCTCCCTCTCCTTCCCCTCCCCCCTTCTCCACCACTCTTGGCCACCACAACCACCACCACCTGCACTGCCACCCTATTGTACCACCACTACCACTACAATCCTCTTAGACCAGAGAGTCCACCACCACACACCCACCACCTCCCACTCTCTTTTTCACCCCCAAAAGACTAACCTTTCCCAAAACCACCACCACTTCCACCGCCACCGCCATTGCCGTAGCCGTTGCCCTAGTTGTCGCCTTCACTTAGATTGTGCCCTAATCCTTGATATTACTTAAGTATGATATATCTCAGGTATAATTATTATTTTAAGCCTTATTGTGATTATTATTTATTATTATTATCAAATTTATTATCATTATTATTATTGTTATTATTATTAGCATTCTACCATGATTATTATGGCTACCTAACCTTATTTTTGGGCTAATATTACCCCAAATAGTGTTGTTGGCTAGTTTAATAATAATACCCTTATTTATACTCTTAAGACTATTATTGTGATCATCACTAATGCTAGTTCTTACTAAAGGTAAAATTAGGGGATAATGAAAGTAATAAGAAGGAAATTAACCCTAGCGTTTCCTTATTATAGGTGAACCAAGTCCAACCCCTAAGGAGGAGTAGGAGCGTACTCTAAGCCTAGTGTCATTTTAAGTAAGGATGTGGTCAAGGCCTAACAAGTGTCTTATGTGTATTATATGTTATGTTTTTTGGTTATATGGTTATACTTTATGTGGTTGTAAACTATGCACCTGTAGTGCAGCTTGCTAAGCATGGCCTTAAGGTAAGTATATATGCTTTCATGGCATGCGTATTATGGTAATGTGACTTTTACTTGTATTGTGCTTATGTAATATTTCCCCTTTATGACATGCATGCTAAGAGGCTTTAAATAGTGTGATGTTGTTGTGATAAGATAAAAGGAGTAAAGGAAGTGAGTTGACTAGAGGGTAGTAAGAATGACCTACAGATCTCATGACTTATGGGTGGACAAATAAAGGAATAATGTGAACAAATTAAGAGGATGGACTACGATATGAATGGGGAGTGTAAGGTTTTCATGGAGTGGTTAATCTTTGCATGGGAATGACTTTTACATGGGAAAAGTTGACTTGAGGGTTGAGTAAGGTGGAGGAAGAGTAGTTGGGGTGATTGGAGTCCATATGTCCTATAGGGGACTTGGCTAGGGTTTGGGAGGAGAACTCTAAGTGGGGAAGTAGTGGAAGGGAGAAATAATGAAAGAGGTTGGAGTATGGGGAGAGTGGATGAGTATCACAAGGAGAGTAAATGCGTGTCATGGGGAAAGGGAAATGGTAATTGAGGGTGATGAAGGGATGACATATAAGAAAGGAGATATGTTAGGGTTTGGGATGGCCAACTAAAGTTTCATGGCCATAAGTGCAAAATGGGAAGTAAATTTTGGGTTTTGGGTGTAGATTGAGTGAGGTGATGAGTTGGGATCAAAGGGAGCATGGGATGTGTATGATAAAGAGAGGGCAGGCCTTATAGGCTAGATTAGGGTTTCTAAGGGGAAACCCTAGAGGAAGATGGTGAGTTAACTCAAAGATGTGGGGAAAGTGGGCCTCGACTCACACATATAGGAGTTTAGGGATTCATGGTGAGTAAAGAAAGGGGAAAAAGATGTCTGGATATACTAGGAGGCATAGAAGTCCCAAGATATGGGATAGGGCTTTTCAGGGGAGTAGGTGTAGACGGGGCATGTGAGCAGAAAGTCCAAGGGGCATGCATGTCTAGGGTGGAAGTATTTATTGAATAAGACATACATAATATACCAACCATTTAAAGAGAAAGATTGTTGAGCTGAGCTCAGACTGTTCCACTGGCAATAATAGTGGCTAGGTGCCTTAAGCTCAGGAGACCATTCCACCGGCGAATGATAGTGGCCAGGATTATTCTACCTTGGATATTTTTCGGTCCACCGGCTATAATAGTGGGTGATCGTGAGCTCAATAAACCAAATCTAATGATAATAATCTAGGGAAAATATACTATATACTTATAGTGAAAAACCATGAGAGTTGGGGTTAGACCAGTGTATCGACGAATAATAGTGGCTAGGTGCCTTGTGCCCTAGAGACCGTTCCACCGGCGAATAATAGTGTCTAGGTGCATTCTACCCTGGGTGTCTTCTTGTCCACCAACTATAATAGTGGGGTACCTATACTCGCATGGACTTAAAATAAGAATGGTGTGAAATGGAAATAATGACCAGAGATCTAATGACTAGGTTTAACTGGTTTGAATCACTGCGCGTACTATTTATCTTTCATGTATAGCTATAGCTACATGATTACCTACCTGTATTGCCTATTTTTCATGCATGGCCTTAGCTACTTGGTTACCTTGACATAGCGTATTGATCACTCGTTCCATGGGTGCTTCTTATTCCCATGAGTTGAGGTCCCTTTTGAGTTAGTACAAGTAGGAGATGTTATGTTCAATGTCTATGACTCATTCGATGCATCAGGCAGGGCTAAGTGATGACCTCTTAGACTTGGCATGGGGCCCAAAAGTAAGTGTTGTTTGGACTCTCCTTTTTTCAATTTTTATCCCATCTTACTATTTTTATTGTTCTTTCCCCTTGGGGGCTTGACGCTGTAACCGTTTTCCATCCTGTAATGACTCTTTAATCACACACTATGATTTCCTTTTTATTTATGAATCTTTTGAACCATTATGGTTCTATGTCTTAATTGGTTTCTTGTCTTGTGAATTTTTATAGCCTTGTAGTTGGTGCAAGAATAGCCGGGTGCCAGGCTTGTATTGATCATGGCGGTAGCACCCCTGTCCTTGTGTATGGTTTTAATTAAATGAAATTTTTTTACTGTGATTTTGGAGTGTTACAATTTAATTCAAAGGCATCATATAAACACACACATAAACATGCAAGATAATTATCCCAATATATTCTCCTATGGATGAACCATAATCCCTTAAAAACCCTAATCTTATAAGTCTAACATAACTCTCCCCCAATACTCATTTTATCATCAAATTCAATACCCATCCTTAAAATATTATTATTGATAATATACCCAAAAATCAAGGTTTAACTCCAACATCTTACACATGAGATAATAGCCTACCTTCAGGGTTATTATTCACAATTTAATCACAACTCTTCCCATAAAATCCATAAAAACACCAAATTTAATATACCTTCCCAAAATATTATTATTGACATTATATATAAAAATCAAGATCCAAATTCCACATTTTACATATGCAATAATAGTCTACCTTTAAAGTTACTATTCACATTTTCCCTACAAAGTCTAAAAATTTCAATTCAGTCATAACTTTTCCCATGAAAATCATATGAATCCCAAATATAATATGTATTCCTAAAATACCAATATAACCAACATATATAAAATTCAAGGTCAAACTCAAACAATTCTCATATATGATAATAATTCTGCCCTTAAGATTAGTATTTTCACCTAAAACTACTTTCCTCATTTATTGCGTTTAGACCATTCATTTTTAATCCAAACTTTCCACATAATGTACGTAATCTATTTTGGGCCATTTATCATATTAATGAGCCCAATATTTCATTTTTAACACATATTAACCAAAATGACCCTAAGACAACTATATTACTCATTTTACCATCAAAATTATATGAGTCCTACTATGAATGATTTTTCAACCTCCAATACATTCTATCATCATAAAAAAATTCATAGGTACAATTATATAAATGTATGTCATATCCAAAGTTATTTCAAGCAACGCTATACACAACACATACTTTTACGACTTTCTTACCTTTTCTTCCAACATGCAATACCACATGTCATAATACAAACATCAAGGTAATATTTCATATAATAATGTCAAGCATGAAAACACAAGCAGAGATACACGTTTGCATATAAAATCCCTAAGTATGACCATACTAAGGCGACTTTAGTCTCTAAGCACGCAAGACTTATGCCCCTTCCTCTTCTACTACCGAGGTATCACCTAAAAGTTAAATTACACAAATTAGACTTAGGAATTTAATCCGAGAAAACTAAGGTAAGGGAGAGAAGAAATATAGGGATAACTAAAAGTGGGAGACTTAGGTAGGATGGTGCACAGCGGCGGTGTAACACCCCGAAAGTTTAGAACCTAGAATTTAATAATTAATCCTCATTTAGGATATTTAAACATTTTTTCTTTTCTATTAATTTAATAATGTTTTTGAGACTTTAGAATTATAAAAATGAATGTGATAATTTAACAATTTAAAATAAATATTTTATTATTTTATCATACTTTTTTTTAAATAAATTATAAAATCATATTTTACTAAAATTACCCTCCTAAACTAATATCTTAAATTTTAAGAAAATTAAATTATTAAAATAGTTTAACCATCAAATTAATTAATTACCTTACTCCTAAAAAATATATTTTATCTTTTTTTTCCTTTTTTTCCTTTTTTTCTTTCTCCCTTTTTCCTTTTTCCTTCTTCTTTTCCTTCCTTTTTCCTTTTCCTCCCTTCTTTCCCATCGCAACATCCAACCCACATCACCCCCTTCTTTCTTCTCTTTCCTTTTTCCCCAACTGGGCCAACCCAACAACACCTTACTCTTGCATGGGTCGGTTCACCTTTTTTCTTTCCTTCCTTTCATTTTCTCCACACGACTGACCAGCCTCCCCTTCCTCTTTTATTTTTCTTCTTCTTCCTCCCCTACCTGTCATCGACTATGCATGCCTACAACTCTTATGCTTGCATCGATGAACCATCCCTCTCCCTCTCTCCCCCATTCCTTTCCTCTCCTTTTCCATCCCTAACCTCCCTTACTCATGTGCACCCCTCACTTCCCTTTTCTTCCCCTACCACCTGCAGCATTGCACCCTATAGCACTACGACGGCTTCCACTGCTGACTGGTAGCCACCTACCCCCACCCCTTATCCTCATCCTCCCTTGTCCTCTCTCCCTCCCCATGCCTGTAAAATCCCAAGCCTTCACCCTGCTTCCTCTTCTTTTTTATCTACCTAGAATTTCCCAAAACCCCTCCTCTACCGCCCCATCAGACGCAGCCCTGGCCATCGCTATGCCTCGTTACCATCGGACCTTTCACCCACCCTCTTTCCTGCACTACCCCCTATCAAATAATATCACCCCCACCTCTAATTCTCCCTGTACTGACCTTCCTACTCGTGTAAAGTGGGCAGCTCGAGCTACCCTTTCACCGCCCTACACCACCTCCTCCACCATAAACACCACCCCTATTACCTCCCTCTCTACCTAGCAAACCTTCATTTACCTCCTCATACCTTCCCTTTCCTCTTTCTCCCCTTCTTCCTCTTCCTTTCCTCTCCTCCACCCTCGATCATCGTTGCCGCTGCCACCTGTGCCACCTCCTTAGCATGCCACCAACACCACTATAACCCTCCTAGTCTAGGAATCCTACCACCCCAAAATCACCACTTCTCTCCCCCCTTTCCAATCCCAAAGTTTAGTCTTTTTTAATCACCACCACCTCCACCGCCTTGTGCAGCAATAGTCATAGTCTCCACCGCCACAACCTTAGTTGACACCTTCACACCTGGTTGTGCCTTAACCTTTATTTTTACTTAAGTGTAATTTATTTTGTATAATTATTATAATTATTATTATTATTGTTTCTAGTATCATCATCATCATCATCATCATCATCATCATCATCATTATTATAATTATTATTATTATTATTATTATTATTATTATTATTATTATTATTTCCATTATTATTATTATTATTATCATCATCATCATCATCATTGTTACTATTAATCTTATTATTATTATTATTACTATTATTATTATTGATAGTATCATTACTAATACTAATCTTATTATGTTTAAACCTATTATTATTATGATTACTATTATTAGTCCTTTACTAATAAATAGTTAGGAAAAATAAAGGAAGTAAGGAGAAGTTAACATTAGTGTTTCACTCTTTTAGGTGAACCTTAAGGAGGTATAGGAGTTGTGCTCCAAGCATGGTGTCCATCTAAATTATATGTTTATATGTTCATGTGTGTTTTGGTGATGTGCTTGTATCATATGTGAGTATGGACTAAATGCCTGTAGTGTAGTTTGTCATGCATGGAGCTAAGGTAAGCAATGTATGTGTTATGATGTGTGTGATATAACTTGTATTTTATAATATGCCTTATGTATTATTTCCCTAATATGACATGCATGCTAAAAGGCCATAGGGTTATGATAGAGTTGTGGGAAGCTAAAAGAAATAAAGAGGGTGGATTGATTAGGGTGAAGTGAGAAAATCTTAAGTACCTTCTGAGTTATAGATGACCAAATAAAAAATAATAGAAAGAAAATGAAGGGTTGGAGTAAGTCTTGCATGGGAAGTTTAAGGCTTGCATTGGGTGTTTAACCTTTCAATAGGGGTAACGTTTACATGAGAAAAGGTGATTTAAGGGTTAAGAATGGTGAGGGAAGAGTGTTTTGAGTAGTTGGAGTCCATGGGTGAAAAATAGTACGTGGGTTGTGAGAAGTGTGCATGAAAGGTTATCTAGGGTTTGTGGGGAAACCTAAGTGGGGAAAGTGTGTGGAGGGGTTGATGGTGAGTGGAAGAAGTAAGGATTGAGGCTAATAGGGTGTCCAATAAAGAGGGATGAGTCAAATGGAAAGAAGAGTGGAGTGTGTGTGATAGAGGGGATGTCATAAGGAAAGGAGAGGTACTAGGGATTTGGGGTAGCTGACTAGGGTTTCACTATCACATGTGAAGAACGGTAAGTAGAGTTATGATGTTTAGGTTTTTTTGAGTGGTGTGATGGGTTGGAATAAGAGGGAAGTGTGGGGCCAAGAATAATGAGGAGAGGTTAGGGCCACCTGGGCTAGGTTAGGGTTTTCCGAGGAAGAAATCCTAGTGGGTAATGGTGAGCCAAGGTGGAGAGTTGGGTAAGTGGGACTGGACCCACATGTATAGGAAATTGGATTCATGGTGAGTGGGGGGAAAGTGGCATCAGATGCCTTGATGTCTTGAGGAGTGTAGAGGTCCCAAGATATGGGACCATGTCATTTAGGAGTCTAGGATGCAAGTCGGGAGTCCTTTGAGGGCATGCATATCTAGTGGGTGGAGTAAAGCCTAATTTAGTGGATTATTAAGCATGCATATCAGTTAGGGATGTAGTGGTTGTGGAATAAGACATAACTAAAGCACTAATTACTTAAAGTGAAAGATTATTAAGGCGAGCCTAGGTCAGAGTATTTTTCGGTCCACCGGCTACAATAGTGGCAAGGATCATTTACCTTGGAGTATCATTTTCGGTCCACTAGCTATAATAGTAGGGGTTCCGAGCTTAATAAACTAAACTTTATATGTTAATAAATCATGAAAAATACACTAACTACTTATAGCAGAATACCACGTGCGTTGGGACCAGGTGGGAATAATTTCCGGTCCACTGACTATAATAGTGGGGTCCTCGTACTCATATGGATATAATATAGGAGATGTGTAAAATACCCCAAAACCCTAATTTAGAAAATTTTGGCAAAATAAGGATTTATTAGGGAAATAAAATAAATACATTATTTTGTTAAAATAAAAGAGCATTATTTAAGATAATTTAAGAATAAAATAATAAATAATTTAATTAGGAAAAAAAATTGGGGCATTTTTGCTAAGTAAAATGGAATTTAGGAAAGAATTGTTTAAAATATCCCAATTTAACCTAAAAAGGAAATTTTATTATTATTATTATTATTATTATTATTATTATTATTATTATTTTTTATTATTATTATTTTATTATTATTATTATTATTATATTGTTGTTACTTTGAATAATCAAGAATCCTAAAATATCCTAAACACCTAACCAAGCCATTGTTTTCCCTTTTCCCTTTTCTTTTTTTTCCCTTTTCTACTTCTTTTTCCTTATCTTTCTTTTCCCTTCTTTCTCCCTTTCTTTTTCTCCTTCTTCCCCCAGATTGGGCTAGCCTGCACAACCCAATCTCCCTTTTTCCCCCGTCCCGCGCGGCCTAAGGCCCGCCTCCCTCTTCCTCCTATCGATCGCTCGGTTTCCCCATCCCCTTTTCTTCTTTCTTTCCTTCCTGAACCGCCCGGTCCAGGCCTGTCGTCTTCCTCCCCCCAAACCTAACCTGCAAACCCCGAAATCTATAACCCTACTTTGCTAGTAGCCACCAGCTACACACTGGTCGCCCCTCCCCTCTCTACCCCATTGTTTTCTTTCCCTTTTTGACCCAACCAGCCATCCACCCTCCTCAAGAGTGCCTTCCCCCTTCCTCTTCTTCTCTCCTCGACCAAACACGCCCCTTCCATGGCTGACCCATGCCACCTGCCTATTCCGACCGGCGTGTCTAGCACCTGCACCCCTTTTTTTCCTCTTCCCTCTGTCGTTTCCTCCCCCCCCCCCAATTAGCCTATATATACCCTGTAAATAGCCTCGAAATCATATTCCTTTTGCAGCCTAGAAAATTTCCCCCTTGTGACACCTCCCGATCAGATGACCGCCCCATCGCCACCGCCCAACTCTGCCGCCTGAGCCACCCACATAACCATTCCCTACATCACCCTCTACCAAACTAAGCCTCTCTCCTCCCTCAGTTTACCCTACACGATCCACCCCGGTCGTGCAAAGTCTCCCTCCCTATCAGCCCCTCATCGACCCCACCGCCCTTTGCACCACTGTCCACCACCAATCCTATTGCAACCAACATCCCCTCTACCCTCTAAAACAACCAGGGGATCTTCCTCTACCTCCCCATACCTCCCTCTCTCCTTGCCTCCCTCTCATTCTCCCTCCTCCTCCCGCCACCAACTTTGGCCACCACAACCACTGCCATGCGCTACCACCTTTAGCTGCATAACCACCTTCATTCCACTCCTCTCCACCTAAGGCACCCACCACCACCTCAGTCACTCCCTCATTCCCTCTCTCCTAGTCTATACCACCATCTCTCCTCCTCTCTCCTTCCTCCACCGCCACCGCCGCCACCGTGCATCACCATCAGTGCTGCCACTGTCCCTAGGTGTTACTCTAACCTTCCAAACCCCTAAACCCATTTTATACAAGTATTAGCTATTTTTAATAGTATTAATGGTATTATCCTTAATGATAATAATATTATTATTATTACTAATACTCCTCCTACTACTACTACTTAACCTTACTTAAGAATTCTCCTAACCAATAATAATAATAATAATAATGGTCCATAACTTTAGTATTATTATGATTATCAGTATTACCACTACTATTGCTACTATTATTATTATTGTCCTCATTATTATTCTTACTATTATTATTAATGCTAGCTTTGGCCTATTATTATTACCTTTATTATTATGGTAAATATTTGAACCCTTATATTACTATTACCATTTCGATTATTATTATTATTAGTATTATTCTTAACATTATTATTTTTATTATTAATATTATTATTATTATTATTATTAGTATTATTATTATTATTATTATTATTATACTTGACTATATTATTACCAAGGCTACTACTATTATGATTATTATGACCTTTATTAGTATTATTCTTACGATTGGAAGTATTATTAATATTAATAGTATTATTATTATTATTACTACTACTACTGCTGCTGCTGCTGCTACTATTATCATTATTATTACCTTGTCATTATTGTTAACATTTCATATATCACAAACCTTACTATCACTACTAACATTATTATTATTACTATCATTATGGTCACTACTTTTACATTACTAATATCACTATTATTATTATTACTAGGGTTTAGGTTGATATTACTATTATCACTACAATAACTACTACTATTATTATTAGTAATATTGAAACTATTACCTTTAATGATATGATTACTTTAACATAAACGCATGGTAGCTACTAAGACTTATGTTGGTTAGTAGTAACATGATTAACTACTTTAAGAATAATAACCCTACTTTTACTTATAAAACTATTATTATCATTATTAGCCCTAATAGTAGATTATGATATGGGTAGGGTAGGAATAGTGGTAATTTTGGTAAGAGGGAGCTTATCCCATAGTATGTCCCTTTTATAAGTGAATCAAGTCAAAACCCTAAGGAGGCATAGGAGCGTGCTCCAAGCCCGACATCATTTTAGATAAGGATGTAGCTAAGGCCCTATGCGTATTATGTGTCTTGTATGCCTTGGATGTTATGTACCATATTATGTTATGTATCTTATGGTTATCATTAAACTTGTTTTATGTGTAGCGTAGCTTGGAGTTGAAGTATGTTCATGTGTTTTCTTATGGCATTAGTATAATATGTATATATTGTGATTATGATGTGACCCTCTAGGACATGAATGCTAGGATGATTAGTAATATGATATGGGGGTGAAAGGATAAAAAGAAAGAAAATGGGAAGTGAGTTCACTAAAGGGGACATGAGGTCGACCAAACTATCGCATGGTCCGTGAGAGGAAAATAAAAAGGAGGATATGACCAAAATGATCGAGTGATGGGAATCTTGCTTGGGAATTATACAATTTTGCATGGGAACATCAAGGGTTTGCATGGGATGGATGGAGCCTGCATGGAGATGGTCTTTACATGAGAAAATTTATCTTAAGGTATAAGTAAGGTAAGGGGAGAGTTGTGGAGTGAATGGATACTCGAGGGGGAAAATATTACGTGGGTTGGCATGAGGGTGTATAGGGGATCTAATTAGGGTTTTGGGAGGAAACCCTAATATGAAGGGAAATATGAAGGTAAAAATAATTAAGGAAGAGTGGAGTATGGGATAAGAGTGGAAAACTTATTACATGAGGAATGAATAAGGGTGCCTTGGGAAAGAAGAGGGGTTAGGTGAAGAATGGAGATTTGACTTGTGGGGGAAGAAAGGTGATAGGGTTTAGGGTGGCCAACTAGGGTTTCACAGTCACATGAGTAATCGGTGAGCAGAATGATATAATTTGGGTTGAATATAAATGACAGGAGGTGTTGGGTAATAAAAAAAAATATAATAGTAGGGTAAGTCAGAGGAAGTTGGGCCATATAGGTTCAATTAGGATTTTAAGAGAAAGCCTAGAGGGAGGTAGTAAGTGGAGTTAGATGTCATAAGGTGATGGGCCTTAACCCACACCCCTTAGGAGTTGGGCTTTTGTTATAAGTAAATGGAAGGAGAATGGATAACGAGGTGTGATAGGAGGCACAAAAGTCTCAAGATATGGGACGAGCTCTCTTAGGAGGATAGAAGTAGAAGGTTGGTGACATGCATGTCAAGGGTGAAATATAATCGAATAAGACACGAATAAGACACTAAATATTTAAAGAGGAATATTGTTGAGTTAGGCCTAAACCAGTCCACTAGTGAATAATAGTGGTCAGGAGCCAGGGTACCCTGAAGATCGGTCCACCGGTGAATAATAGTGGCCAAGAACATTTTTTCCTGTATGATTTTCGGTCCACCGACTATAATAGTGTGAAATTCCATGCTCAATAAACCAAATGTTATGAAGCTAAAACATGGGAAATACACTAAGTAATTATAGTGAAACACTATGTGAGTTGGGGCTAGACCAGTCCACCGGTGAATAATATTGGTCAGGAGCATTCTGCCTTATATGTATTCCAGTCCACCGGCTATAATAGTGGAGTTCCCGCACTTGCATGGGTTGATAAAGAGTATGTGTGAAATGAGTATATTGATAAGAGATCTAAAGAACAAGTTTATTTGGACTATAATCTGGCATCATTATCTATATTATTATATGTTGTCGATATGATCCTACTTGTGTTATATGCCTTATATGTTTGGCCTTAGATATATGGTTACCTTGCTCAGTACATAGTGTACTGACCACTTGTTTCATGGGTGCTTCTCATTCCCATGAGCAAAGGGCCCACCTGAGTTTGTGCAAGTAGGTGATGATATCTTTGATACCTACGACACTTACGAGGTATCAGGCGAGGCTGAGAGTTGAGCCTAGACCTAGCCTAGGGATTGAGAGTGACCTGGTCAGATTCTATCTTCCATTTCTTTTTCCCTATACCATTTTGATTTAGTTTTGTTTTGCGGTATGGTGTTTTCTGTCATTGGAAACTTTAAATTATTACTTCCTAGGTTGTAAATCTTTTTAACTGCACTTTAATTTCTGTAAGTTGATGATTCGGTTCTTTTATTAATTATCATTTTAATTGATGACTTGTGTTTGTTAATAATCCTCTTCAGCCTTAGCACTTGGTACTGGAACGGTAGGAGTGAACCGGTCTAGTACTAAGCGTGGCAGTAATATCCCCAGAATTTATAGTTTTTTTATTTTGCTTCTACTAAACCTTTTCATTACATAAAATTTTTTTAGTAGTAAAATTTGGGGGTATTATAATGTGCAAAGATGAAAATAATGGCCTATGTCTTAATAATGATGGTGAACCTGAATAAAGTACTATATACACCATTTTCTTATTTGCACTTGCATGATCATAGACATATGGTTACCTTAATTAGTACGTAGTGTACTGATCAACCCTTTCAAGGGTGTTGTTCATTCCTATGAGCAACGTCCCCTCCTGAGTTTGTGCAGGTAGGATATGATCCTTGTAATGACTTTAACGCCTAAGATGCTATGGGCGGGGTTGAGTGATGGCCTATTGTACTTGTCCTAAGGTCCAAGAAGGTGTTGTTTAGACTTGCTTTTACCTACCTTTCTTATTGCTTTATTCACTATTTTATTTCCTCCATATGGGTGTTATTCTACTCACTTTCATTTTTGTATCAACTCTGACATTTGGGCACTCTACTTTATTTATGAATTGTTGAAACTATTGTTGTTTTATTTACTACTCGAATTAATGCCCTTAAATTTTTTATCCTTGTGGTTGGTATAAGGATTCCCCGGGGGTCAGACTTGTGCCAATCACGGTGATAGCACCCCCTATGTTAGTGTATGGTTTTCTATGTAAACAAAATTTTCAAGTGTAAATTTTGAGGGTGTTATAAGCGGCAGCGATGAAGGTGGTGGTGATGGTGGTGGGTTAAGGATGGGATGATAGTTAGAAGAAAGGGTTGAGATGGTTTTAGTGCTGGGACTAGCGAGAGTAGGCGGTAGGGAGTGGTGGTGGTGATGATGGTGACCAGTGGCAAAGGTGGCATGGATGGGTTTTGACAGCTTAGGGGGGATGGTGGTTGGTGGTTAAGAAGGTAGGAAGTAGGGTAGCGGAGTGGAGTGGAGTGGATTTGGTGGGTGATGGTGAGGTGGTGTCTATAGGCAGCGATCGACGTTGGAGGTGGTAGTTGGCTATGGTGCAGGTTAGAGAAAGGATGGTGGTCCAAGAGAAAAAGGAGAAGAAAAGATAAGGTAGGAAAGGTAGGAGGGTTTGGTAAGGGTCGCACGAGGAAGGAAAAGGAAGGAGGAAGAAGGGTGGTGGTAGAGGAAGGGAAGGTAGGGCCGATCATGAGGTGGAGATGCTATTGGCGATGGATGGTAGGGAGGAAAAGTGAAAACTAAGGAAGGTCGGCTCGTGCACAATGACGGGTGGAGGTAAGGAGAAAAAAAAGTAGAGAAGGGAAGGAGAACACCAGGGTGTGTATGTGTGTGTGTATGTGTGTGTGTGTGTGTGTGTGTATGCACACACACATCTATATGGTGCATGGGTAGAGGATTCAACAGGAAGGAGGAGGGAAAGGAAGGAAGGTAGATATAGGGGAAGGTCAAAGTGTAAGGTAGGTGAGTAGGTGCAAGGCTACAAGGGCCTGTGTAGGGTTGGTGTTGTTAAATGGCCGAGAAGGGTAAGGGAGGACGTGTGTAGGGGGTTAGTTAAGGGCCCATTTGGTCCAGAAGAGGAAAAGGAAGAAGAGGCAAGGAAGAAAATAAGACAACGCTGGTAGGGATTAAAGAAAGGAGAAAAAAAAGAAAATAATAGAAAAATATTTGGGTTGGGCTAGGACAGATGCAACCTGGGAAAAGAAGAGAGAAAAGAGGAAAAAGATTAAAAAAAAGGAAAGGAAAAGAAAAAAGGGAAAATTTGAGTTTAAAAATTGGGTTTAGGTTTAGATTTAAATTTTGGAGAAGTTAATCTAATAATTTTTGCCTAAATATTTTTGGGGTTATAGTTAGGTTAAAATAAAATAAAAACTTGACTATTATAAATTCGATTAGGCTAAAATGTTGATAAGTCGAGATTAAAATTAATAAAATTTTGGGATATTATATATAGCTTTGTGGGTGGCTATACCAGGAGAAAAAATTAGTAAGTTTGTAAATCGCACATGATTCTCTCGCACTATCAGATCTCCCAAAGTCAACTTCACGAATTTCTTTAGCTTGTCCCTCTTGAGGCTCTCAATGTAGAAATGCACACAAAGCACTGCCTTAATTTCCTCTCAATGCATCAGTGGTCCTCTCTGAGCATGGAAACCTACCCACCAGGCATGTTGGCCCGTGGAGAAAATATGTGGCTATACTCGCCTTTTGAGCTTCTAAGTAATCGACTACCTCAAATATTGCCCTATCAAAATCCTAAATCCAATATTCTAGGACAACGGGGTCTTCTTCTCTAGCCTGAGTTGGCGAATGATGACCCAAAACTCTCTAGAGTAAGTTCTCTTCCACACCCTCTTGTGGGTAATACGGAGGTGGTGGAGGCTGAGGTTGAGACGGCAGCAGACACTGAACAAACTCCATGAAATCCATAATTTCTCTTTCCAAATGGCTGACATGCCTATTCAAGGCCACTTTGAACTATCTTACAAGAATAAAACCCAGAAGCATAAATTAAGGCCACTTATTCTACCCACACTCGATTACTCATAAGACTAGTATAGGTTTAAAAACACTAAGAAAAAGAACAATTTTTAGTTAAAACATTTAGGACCGTAAGAAACAAATCTCTACCTAAATTATGTTTCTCATAAAGTAAAGGATCTTACACCAACTTATAACACTCCCATTTTGAATTAATGATTAGAAAAACCTAAAATATCTAACCGAACATCCAAGGGATGCTCTTTGAATTAATGATTAGAAAAACCTCAAATCAAAACCATAACAATAATTACATGCTGCATATCTCCTTATAAATACCAATAAATCCCATAACCTCACATGTAGGGTTCACAAGTACAAGACCAATAAAATCCATAGCATCCTAGGTAAACACAAAGGTTGCAACCAAACCATAAGTAGACACATAGGCTACTCCTGAACAACATGTAGGTACAAAGCCTACTATCTAACAATAGGTAGGAACAAAGGCTACTATCGACCAATCTAATAATCAAATAATAATCATTTTTATTTTTATTTACTCGAGGAGAGATTATATTAACTCGAAGACACTAAGGTACTCTAGTTATGCCAACGCCTAAGGTAACATGGCTGACTATCAACCCAGGTGCATTAAGGTACCCCGATCATACTAGCATACAAAGATAGCACAATAACCTATCAACAATGACACATAATCAATAAGTATGCATACTCTCTATAAGTCCACAAAACTAAATAGAGTAAAATGTAGGGCCTATTTGGAGCACTAAGGCATGCCACCAAAAAACCATAATGAATTGTGGGTTAAACCACTCATTTCGGGTACTGACCTCTAAAGAGTCACCATTTTCAATCTTGAGGTTTTTTACTATAAATATTAATATTTTATTAAAGCAAGCATGAAATCGCATACTGATCACATAAATCTAAATTTTCATACTTAAACATTTTTACTCCTTTTCTTTTTTATTCAAGATAGTCATTGACAAGGTCAATATTTAAATATATATATATATTATACTATGGCCATTCTAGATTCAATTATTCACATTCGGGTGCCTTCGGCCAAAAATTACTAAAATATCTTTGAGGCCAATATTTATTACATTATCACCCATTTCAATTACTAATGCTATTTTATTTATTAATTTTTCATGAAAAGGATAAAGCATAATAATTTTATTAATTTTAATAAAAATAAATTATGAGGCACACCAAATTACCATTTGCCATTGTACATAATTATTCACATAAAATCCTAGCATGCACTTTTTATTTCATCCAAAATCATATATTTCCATACTTGACAATAAATAATATACATTAGACATGCTTGTTGGGATAAATATCATATACACTTAAAATGAAAAACACTTCCCCTAAGGTGCACAATAATAATTATTATACTATAAATTTGTCTGAACATGCCCAACCTATCATTTTACAAGTGCATATCATACATAATCTTTGCCCGGCATTAAAATCATTTTAGTCATACTTTTGTACCTATAATATTTTACATAAAATAACATATTCCCTTTCAATCGATTTTCATGATAACAATAAAAAAATTATGTACTATCAATCATTGTAATGAAGTATAAGGATTACAATTACAGCCGGCAAAAGTTGACCCGACCCGAAAAATCCGACGAATACCGACTCGATCCGCCCGAAATCCGATCCGATTTTATCCGATTAATTAAAAGCCCGAAACCTATCCGACCCGATCCGATACATATCCGATATCCGATATAACCCGAAAAATCATAAGCCCGAAATAAACCCGACTCGACCTGCTATTCACCCGAAACCCGATATAACCCGAAAAACTATAAATCCAAAATGACCCGACCCGATCTATTATTTATCCGAAATCTGATATTATCTGAAAAATTATAAATCTATAAAGATTCAATTTGGTACTACCCAAAAATTAACATTAACCCATAACTTAAAATTTTTAAAACTTCATAAAACATGAAATAATATAGATGTGCAACTAATCCATACTAGCACTTACATCAAAATCTAGAAACAATATACTTTCATAAAATTTATATCACTTATGTATATACAAATACAATATCCATTGATACCAATAGAAATAAAAGTAGAAAAAAAAAAAGAATAACACTACTATGTCATTTAAATATTAGTTCACTTCCATTATTCTATCTAGTACCATAAGATAATAACAGTTCAGCCTTGACCACTATATGTTGGTATCTATACGGCCATACCTTGCAATATACCTCCTACAACATCATAGGAAAGTAGGAAAAATCTAGAGTAAGAATGTTAGTTATTCATTATAAAAATTGAAGATTAATATTTTTTATTACATCAACAGTGTTAAATAGTAAGAAGTCAATATTAGTTGGTCTTTTGTCAATAATAGTCATTATTACTTACTTTATTTAATTTTTATCTTATTTAGCTTGATATAATCTAATCAAAATATATAATAAAAAAATAATATGTTGTTATTATTATTTTTGCCATAATTGATATTCATTGATTACTATTATTATTGTTATCATTTTTTTGTATTATTATTATTATTATTATTATTATTATATTTATTAAAATTATGTTGATATGATGTGATCAATCTCTTTTAAAAATAATATGAGAAGTACAACCTTAAAAGTCTTCATTTGTTATCAATTATCAATGACTATTATAAGTTAATATCATGTAAGGAGCGTATAAGATATAAATATAACATAAACTTAAAATAATACTAGAACTCAATATGATCAAGCTAATAATGGAATTGAATTATAAGTTATACCTTAACATAAAAAGAAAAGTGATACGATTTGAAAACTTTTAAATTTGAAACGTCAGATACATCTCCAAAGATAAAATAATGATAAAAAATTCTAAGGCCCCAAAACAATTAATATAATAATTCACTTTTAATTGAATAAGATAAATTAAAATAAATGATCTCAAAATCATTAGCTTTTAATAATATCTTGGAATAAAAAGAAAGAAAGAAAATGACACAAGCATGGCTCAAATATGAAATGACCTAAATTTAATCTAAATTCGACCTGAAAATATAATAATTGAAACTCAACCGAGCCCGATCCGAACCCGAACCGAAATTAGAACAACCCAAATTTACCCGAATCCGAGTCCATCCGATATCAACCAGACCCGACCCGAGAGCTTAGAATGACCCGAGATTATCCGATACTGAGTTGATCCGAATCAAACCCGACCCAGCCCGACCCGAAAAAATGATCCGAAATTATCCGAAACCGATATGGCCCGATTATTATGTTACCCGATCCGATAGTGACCCGACCCGCCCGATTGCCAGCTCTAATTACAATATAGGAATATATTAAACATGGTTTATACCTTGTAACCTTAATATTCTATCATGTGATATTTATCATTTTATAAAGTTTAAGAGTTAACTATTTTTCTAGCAAAATCCTAATTTATCAATATCCTAAAATTATAAAGCTTTGCTAATAAAACTTTTATATCTAAAAATAATACCACATTAACTACATTAATATTTAATAAATAAAATAATAATAATAATAACTTATATTAAATTAGTATTAAATAAAATTACCACAATGCCCCTAATACTAAAATAGGCAATAAAAACTTGAAAGAATTTCTCACGCTGCATAGGCGACATGAGGAGGTGGTGTGCTAGGGGAAGTAGGTTAGCTAACTGCAATGCATATGGGTGGTTGTCGTGATGGTGGTAAGGTCAATAGAGGCACAAGATAGAGTGTGGTGTTGGTTGATGTGATAGAAGGCAACAGAAGGAGGAGGAGATGACGATAAGGTAGGGAATAGTGTGGATGGCAATGCACTAGTGCTTATGAGATGGTGATGGTGAGATAATGGCTACGACTGGGAGGAGATGGATGGTGGCAATGATGATATAAGGGTTGTAGTAGATGGTGGTGCATAAGGGGGGATGGGCTACATAGTGTTGTGTTGAAGTAAGAGGGAGACCAATGACAAAGGCTACCAGAGAAAAAGGGGAGAGCAATGACAACTTTTGTTATTGCCTATGGGGTGCAACGGGGAAGTGGGACACAAGGGGATGAGAGGGAAATAAACAAAGTCATCAATGTTGAGTAGAGGTTGTGGTGATAGATGTTGCAAAAGAGGGAGAGGGAGGGTTGTGGTTGATGGTTGGCAATGGGTGATGGTGGAGTAAGGGTTGTTGCTGAGGTGAGGTGAGGGCGGTGGTGCTTGCTAGGGTTAGTGCATACGTTGTGGTTGGAGTGAAGGCTGGGATGCAAGGGAGGAGGGAATGACCAAGGCGTGGTGGTGTGTTACATGAGCTATATAAGGAGAATGGTAGCGGGTTCATTGGGTTGCTGGATGATGAAGGCGAGGGTGGTTTTTTTTTGTTAGGAGGAGGAGGAGGAGGAGGAGGAGGAGAGGGAGAATAATAGATGAATATATGATGGTGATGGTGGATTGTGGATGGTGGAGACAAACAAAGTAAATAGGCACTGGAGGTTGAGATGTGAAAAATGAAACGGGGCTGAGAAAGGGATCAAGTAGAGATGGGGACATGGAGGGAATCAAAGATGGGTACATGCAGGTAGTGTGAGGGAATGGGATTGAAAAAGGGGGTATGGGTTGAGTTAGACAGAAGGGGTATGGGTAAGTTGCGTGAGAGAATGAGGGAGATATAGGGAGTGCTTTTGGGCAGGAAAGATGACGTGACAAGGTAACATAATGTAGGGTGGTGTTAGGGGTAACATGAGAAATAAATTGGCAAGGGTAGGTTAGCATTATTTTATTTAGTTTTACATTTAGTTTAATGAAATTAAGGTACCATTTAAGAAAAATTAATTAGAAAAATAAAACTGATTCTAGACTGGTTTCATAAAAGAAAAGTAATAAAAATAATTAGGAAAATTATAGAGGGCTTATCTAGTTTACAAGCTAACTGTTAAAATAGAATAATTTTGTTAAGATTTAAAGATTATATTTTTTTAATAAATATTAAACACATAAAAGCAAATATTATAAAATTTTAGAGCAATATACCCTCTCACTTTGATTAACAATCTTATATGTTAAGAATTACTTTTTTTACAAATTCTCACTCAAGGTGAACCAAAGAATCCTTAATTTTCTTTCCAAAGAGAGCTTACATTTGCTTCAATTTCATTATCATTTTTGGATTCATGATGATTGATTCCTATGATCATGAGTATCCTTGAGACTGATTATTGATACTGACGCTTGAATGCGTGATTGTATTTGTTTCAAGGGCTTGTCAAATTTAGTAAAAAGTTGAGTTCATAAGATGATTCTAAGAAAATGAGACTCCTATTACAAAATTTTAATGGTGACACGATTTTTGTGAAACTTATTTGTCCTTATATTGGTCGCTATTGAAACACAACGCTGCCATCATGCATATCCCAAAGTGCTAAGTTCACTAGCTATGAAGATCGGTCATATTACCATTCTATTTTTCTTATGATAGAGATTTAGAATGCACCAAATTATTTGACGAACTAGGAGTACTTTGATTTGTATTTATATTATAAATTTTATTTCTTTTTATTATTATTTATTAGAAAATTTATGTTTCTATTTTAAGCATATATATATATATATATATATATATGTGTGTGTGTGTGTGTGTGTGTGTGTGTGTGTGTGTGTGTGTGTGTATGTGTGTGTGTGTGTGTGCTCTCCTTATACTTTCTTCAATATTTATTTGTTAAGATATGATAAATTTGATACAAATTTAAAATATTATCCTTTTCCTAAAAAAAATCATATAATCAATTAAGAACTACTAGATTCCAAATTAAACTTCATAATTAATGAATGTAAATTAACTGTGAAGAAAAAAAAACCTAAAATAGGAAACAAAATTTTATATGTATTAATTCTTTTTAGTTAACCAAAGAGTATATAAAAATTCAACTGAAATTTTTTGTATAAAGTATAGATTAAACACCGGTAATAGATTATATTGTAGCTCCTTAGTTAATAGATTTTGTGTTCAAAAAAGGGTGAAAATAATCACTAGTTTAAGTGTAATGCCACATCTTTTTGTAAAGTTTGTTGAATGGGAGGTTATAGTGTATATCAAAATTTCATAATTTATTACTTTAATTTAGGACTATAATTGAGTTTAAGGAAAAGTTAGATTTAAATGATCTTTGAAATTTTAATAAAATGAGTTTTCATGCGGACCAATTGACTAGTTTGTCATTTTAGCTATACGGTTTTGTTCGACCAATTCAATCGACTAGTTTGGGGAATCAATCGACTAATTAGTAGAATAGTTAACTGGAAAGCTAAACTTATTGATTGGTTTGTCGAGCTGAGTACATTTTTAAAACTCAATTTTTCTAGGAAAACTCCTTATACGAAAATAGAATCTTAAGAATCTCACTCCAAGTTGTCCTTTAGATACCTTCTTATCATACATTTAGCCTGAGCTACTTCCTTGAACTATTTCTAGGGTTCCATTTGGACAATTGAGGTAGAGGATGACCTCAGCTTTGTTTTCTTCCCCTCTCTCCTTTGCATCCTTCTAGAATTGTTGCTTCGATTCTTGAACTATCTCTACTCAACTAAGAGATTTCTTCACGCGTTGATCGTTCATTTCCTCTCTTATGTTTGATATTTTTTGGGCAAGTTCAACTTGTATTATCCAAAAATCATCATTTTAGTTTTAGAAGGGAGGTCAGTCTATCTTTAACAAAATCCACACATTCTTCTCAAATTCAAATGGTAAAAATTAGGGTTTTTTATCTTTACATAAGCCTACATGTACTTAAACTGATTCCTTGGCTATGAATAACCCTAATCACCCTTTTTATTGATATTCCAGATCTCTAGCTCCAATATTCTTTTCTCCCCATTTTGAGCTTAATTTTAGCTCATTTCCACTCTTTTGATCCTTTCTCTAGCTCTCTCTTATTTATATTTAAGCATGGGAAAGTTAGATTTAGGGAAAGTTGAGTCTCTTTTAGTATAAATTGTCTATGTTTTTCTCTAAAGTTGGTAAGTGTGTTTCCTTCTAATTCAAATTCAAATTTATGAAATTATTCATTGTATTTTTGAAGCTTTAACTTGTTATTTTTAAGGTTTGGAAGTTGAAAATATTATAGGTTAGTCTTCCTATTTGTGGAAAAATTGTGCTTACATCAAGTAAGTCATTCTTACTTCTAGAATAGGACTTGATTAAGCATGTTATGTGGTATATTCTTTTAAAGTGGTGGTTTTATGGGCCTATATGAGAGTTTGGCTTCAGATTGATGTATGTTGATTTATTTGTTAATCATGAGAAAACGGCATGATTTTAGGTAAATATGATCAATTTGATTAATTGTGAAGCATTTTTTAATTTATGATCTAATAAAGTATTAGCATGATTCTATGATACATTTTGGTTTGGATGTGGTACGATTTTTTAGGGTGAACTGCATGAAAAATGTATGGTATGTGATGTTTCAAGGCAAACTGATTGATTGGTTAGGTCAAACCGATTAACAAGTCCTTACAAAAGTCGAATGATTGGCCCAAACTAATTGAACAGAAGGTTTGTGGTGACCTTATTTGCTCTCTACTTAAACATATTGAATAGTTTGGTAGAACTATTCTAATGGTCTTAAAAATATCGACTGGTTTGGCTAAACTAATTGACTTGCTAGAGGGGACCTTGGGTTTAGCTGAGCCAAACTGATCAACTGGTCGGCCCAAACTGATCAATTAATTAAACCAAACCAATCAACTAGTTCAGCTAGATTGTGTGATTTTGATATTTTGCCTTGGATATGCTTTGAGACTATGCTTAATACTGCTATATGACTATTAAATGAGTAAAATATATCTATTAACATGGATTGACAATCTAATAGATGGATTAAATGGGTCATAATTCTTAACATACTCAATATATTTTTATGAAGGCCTTAATAGGAAACCCAAATAAGTATTTTATGACTTTAAAGGGGTATTATAATCTAGTTCATTGGCCTGAAATGAATTAATATGAGAGATTCGTTAATATTGATTAAGAATTAATGGAAATCTTACACATGGTTGGGAGAATGGAAGTGATTAAGATGTATTAAGTATGTGAATGCCTTGCTTGCATATTTTAAAGAACTTGTATGATCACATAATCTTGAGAATAACGTACTAATCACTTAAAGAGAAAGATGATTGAGCTATGTATGGGTCTGGGTTACCTGATCCTCAACTAGCTACCAAAGGTTAGTCTTCCTTCGGGTATTTATTGGTACCTTTGAGATTTACCTTTGGGAGAGATCTGGGCGCCTTATCTACTCTAGATACTGATGATATACTAGGGTATATTGATACCAAATGGTAGTTACCTAGGTGGTTTTGGCTTTAGCTTGGGTTTCTATTTATTAGCGGTTACTTGGCTTTAGCTAGAATTTTTATCCTTTAGTTTGAATAAACTATCATGGTATTTAAGATCATGGGATGGTGCATATTATAAGAATTTGGAGTAAGAATGTAGCCAAAGAGAAAAATAAAATAAAAAGAAAAAGAATGGTAAAGAGATAATTGTCTTATAAATAAATGACCTAATGGATTACGTAATTTGGAAAAATGGACTTATTGTGAAACTACATTCATGGATGGTAGAAGCCTTAATAATAATCAGATAATCTGCTAGTGGATTGCATGATGTTAACTATGATGTTGTATTATGAGGTTAAGCATGATGATTAATGTATGGTATAAGTTTTCTATGTATAATATGACTATGATAGAGCATGCGTACTTATTTATATGGAATAGGCATGAAATATGTTAGTATGATCTCCACAATATGCTAGAATCTTGTGTGCTTGTGACTCCTATTAAAGATGTAACTTTGCTTACTCACTACGAAAAGTACTGATGTACCCATTTACTCGGTCACATGCTCATTCCCACGACCAGAGGCTCATGTGTAGGTTTTGGGGAATGGTTAGTAAAAGGCCAACCTCGTGTTGGGCATGGGTTTTGAGGGCATGGACATCCGGAGACTTTTATGTTGTCCTTAATGGACCATAGTTTAGGGCATAAGACTATATCCTACCTTTTATTTCTTTAATTAGAAGTTTATACTTGGGCTTAATTTTCCCTCATGTATTTGAATGTTCATGGACTATCAAGGTCCTATACTCAAATGCCTTTCTTTTGATATTTATATAATGTGGTTTTGGCACACTCTATTTTGGTTTTGGTTAGTTTGGTTTTCAACCTTATATCTAATATGGGACTGGCAATTGGCGTCTATCATATATTAGGTATAGTGGTAGCACCCTATTTTTTCTAAGGATTTAGTAGTTTTCCGGTTCAGTAAGGATTTCAAAACGAATTTTTTTAGTAGTAAAAAATAGGGGAGTTACATTAAGTGGTGTCAAATAGAGATAATTATCATTTTATTTGTAATTGGAAGTAATAAATACACTAATATCTATTATTATTGTATAATAACAATTATAATAATTGAATTGCTAATTGATCAAAAATATAATATAAGATGATTGCTATCATCACTAGAAATAATCACTACTCTTTAATATCATAATTACCAATGTCACTTGAGATAATCACCGAGCTAGTAATATGATATTCACCATCAATTCTAGACATACTTATCAATCTATTAATGATAATCACCAAATTTATCACTATTATTGTTATTAATATATTCTTAGTATTATATTATTATTATTATTATCACTATTGGTTAATTGTAATTATAACTATATGTATAATAATAATTATAATAATAATAATAATCACCAAAGCCGACACAATTATCATGTACAACTCTGTTATGTAAATTTTTTTTCACTTTATAATGACAATTTATTTATTGAATCCATATTTATTAGTTGAACAGTTATACCTTATAAGTATTTTAATTCATGAATACAATAATAGAGGTTACTTGTGTTTTATATTTGAAAGTTTTGACATACCATCAAACATCAAAACTTATAGATCTTATTATAGCCAGCCTCATGTGTAAAGCTTATATAGATGATGTCTTATTTCTATAATACATATATTTTTTTTCAATGATGATTAAATCTTATTTTTATAGTTATTGTATTCCTTAACATGAATATTATGTTAGAAAAACATAATATAAAGAATAATAAAAATTAGAAATTACATAGTATATAATATTTATATCATATTTATATAGTAATTATATTCTATATGAATAATAATTGTATTTTATATGTATAGTGATTGTGTCTAATTTTCTATTTCACATACCGAAGGTAACTAAAAGTGTACTCCGGATTCACGATATAATTATTGTGATACTGTCATTCTTTACCTACTCCTGGCGTCGAAGTCGATCACACATCACAAGTTGCAATTAGTTATTAAATAAATTAGACCAAAGCGGGAACCGGTCCATGCTTTGGGCTTTTGAGTTTTGAGTTAGATGGGGACAGGGAATCTCGGTGGGCGGCCAAGCACGCGTGCGGGCAATATTTTGGGTTTGACACCTCCTAGGCTATATCCATTGCTTTTAAAAATTAGACAATACATGTTCTACAGACATGTTTCAGCTAATGATTGAACATTGCCATGAAAATACTTGTTACTTAATTATTACTTTTTTTCTATCTATAGAAAGTCTTTAATTGTGAGTGCAAGTCATCAAGAGACATTCAAATTTAAAATTTTCTATATGCTAACATTATCTATTAAGTTATGACTTTATTAGATTTCACAGTCCAAGTAGTAGTTTTACATTGATATTTTTGTAGCTTATATAGTAATACTATGGATCTCATTAGGCCATTAAGATAAATAATAGAAATTTGTTTAATTAGAGAAAACTATAATTAACATTAGACCAACAGAGAAAAGACTTTATCTCGGTATCTTAATTATTATTATTTTTCATTGTCCATACCTATGCCTAAGGTTGTATAGCATATTTGGAGTCAAAAAGGAAGTTAGCATAGTGATGTGACAAAGCAAATATTTTTTTTATATTGTCATGTAATGCTATAAAGTTTAGATAAAAAATAACTAAACAAAAATAATACATCAATGCTCAAAATTATAGCTGCAAATAATTTAGGTGGATTATAACATGTGAGAAGTAGGGTTCAAAATAATTTGAGCCTTAATCTATTAACCTAAGAATATTAAACTAAAGGATATAAAAACTTAAAAACTTATTTAGCATAGTAATTAAATTAGGGCATGTTGGTTGTAAGGGCTCAATTTTTTGTGATTGAGTATATTTTTCTTTTGTTTGTTATTATGGTTAGAGAAGTAAATGAGTTGAACAAGTTTGCAAGCCAGCTTATTTTTGCTGATTAAAATTTTGATTTGACTTGTTTAGTTAAATGAGTTGAGTTCAAACTTTATTTTTAGACTTATTTAATAAGTGAGTCAAACTCAAGTGTAACACCTCTTTTTTACTATTTAAAAATGTTATTTTATGTGTATTAGTTATACAAAATATTAGGTGTTATGGCCACATCCAAAATAGAGAGATGTATGACTAATACACAATACATGCCAAATGTAAATCCAAAATAATTTAAACATGAAGATTAAGTATGTCCAACACTTAATCCAAAGTTGAGGTAAAACAATTCAAAATCAATAAGAGAAAAAGAGAGAGACATTTTAAATACAATATGAAAATGTTTACAACAATTGATATCGCAAAAATGGGACAGCAAGAACAACAAAACTAGAAGCAGAACATGATACACCGGATAGCTCTGCATGCTCTTTCCCAACCCAACTGCCTAAAAAGTGATAGTATTATATGACTTCCTTGTATTAAGTAAATCACAATGCCTCCTAAGGAATAATATGTTCACATTTCACATAATCATATAATAATGAGAATCATACCCAAAGCTTATAATTACATGTGACATTTAATGATTAAAGATAAGCATGATCTCGTACTTAGCATGCAATGAAAGTAAACCATAAAGTAATGATTCTCCTACCATGCATGATACTACCTCAATTCAAACGAGTGTTTATTATTCACACCAATCTTTTCAATGTACTATCTATTGATAACACCAAATATTATTAAGTCAACCCTAATCTAATTATTCAAGAGGTACCATAGTGATTTTCTAATCCAATTCAAATATTAAGTTGAATACAATCTCATAATCTAGGATAATGATCATCAAGAATTTGTAACCTAAATTAAACCACTTAATTCCATGGTAAAACACGATAAGGAATCCATACGACATAACAATCACCCATACTAAACCTCAATGCCCAAATCGTTAAGTATGTGTACCCTCTATAGGGTGTATAGAATACTTATAGAGAAGAAATGAGCCCTTTAACTTTGGGGGCCTAAGTTCAAGGCACAAGATTTCTTTCTAAACTCAAGTTATCTTTCTCTTTAAGTACTCAGTATTTTATTCAAAATCAACTCATTATCAATAAAGGCCACAAAGTCCACCCAACAATTAAACAACCAAATTATCTAATCAATCCAAAAAGACCACAAGGGTCACAACAATCATCTAATATCAAACAAATCCAAATGACCTCAAAGGTCACAACAACTTAAAGCCATCTTTGCCAAAGATTAGGAATCATGCCACAACCCAAACATATATTTAATTCAAATTACTTAAATCCCATTGCAACCAATTACTCTAATTTATTCAAAGGTTACCCTTAACTTTAACTATCAAATTAAATGTTAATGTCAACTCTAAAATAAACTAAAAGTCACTAAAGCTAACATAATCCTATTATTCACACTTAGGCACATTTCAGTCATGAATGACCAAAATGCCTTTATTCATATCAAATAACATTAAAACTTTTAGAGTCCATAACTTACTCTAAACAACTTCAAACCCTAACATATTATATATTAAATTTTATGTGAATCACACACGGAACACAATGGTAAATTTAGTTAAAAGTAAACTAACCATAACCCACATAAAATAATTAGGCCGAGAGCCAAACTACTCAAGTTGAGGCATTTCCATTATGACTCTATAACATATTCATCTATGTTTTTGTATACATATAACATATTAAAATCACACAAATTATTCTCTCATCCAATTTCCATGCTTAATATTCATAATAATTTAAAGCATATAATTGGTGCACATGTTGGAAATCAAATAATGGTACAAGTAAAATGACATTTATATCTCTAGAACACACAAATAGAGAATCACATCAAACTACCCCTAAATATGATCAACACCTATCATATTATATATCAAAATCTATGTAATACATACAAGGGAATTAATGGAACATAAGGAATGATAACAAAAATTACTTGGAGAGGCATTCATGCCCTAGCCCAACCTACAACATTAAATATCACATATAAAATCATACTTCTACCTATTAGCACATGAAATAATTCCAAATTTAAATGAAATATTTAAATACATGATAATAACATATGAATATGCTATCATACATGGTGCTAGAAGCTCATAAATTGCACATAAAAATATCATATTGCATGCTCCTCATATTTTAACATAAAATCACAAAACTTGCAATAAACAAATCCTAGCATGATTCTAGCCACGATAAAAGCCTATCATGCTTACACCCATAATTCTACCATCTAAAGAGTGATTAGATTTACCAAGATCTAAACTTAAGAAAAATTAAGTAATAGTGATTTCTCCAAGGCCAAATCAAAATTTGCTTGAATTCCCTTCAAAATATCAAAAATATAAAAATAATGAGCATACAACATTGATATAAAAATAGCAACAAAAAAAGCTTAGAATGAAAAATAATATCATGAGAAAAATGAAAAAAAGAAGGGAGAGAAAGATTAACCTTGAATTGAAAGCTTAGAAAAGTTAAGCAAGGATAAATTAAGAACCAATACTACTTCCTACAAACCTTAATTTCCCATACTTAGATCAAATGTTTAGGAGCTAAGATAAGGATAATTGGCAAGGGAATATCAAAGGAGAAAGTGATAAAAAAAATAAAGAAGAAGAATTGGGCTAAAGTACAAAGGCAACAAAATAGTTGCTATAAAGGAGTAGGAGTGGAGTTTGAGGTTATAAATTATATCTTATTATCGGAGAGTTCATCCACCTTCATGGAAACTTTAGGGTAGACACTCATACGTAAGCCAAGACAAAACCTTCGGTGGCCATTTATCACCATCAACTCTCTATCTATCTGATTATAATTCCTCGTAAACACATCACTCTCAATAAATTTTAAGTGTGGCATATTGTTGATGAAAAACCTCTACATAACTAGCTATAGCCTCCATCTATGGTTTCATCTAATGGAGAGTTAACAACAAATGATATAGTCTAAATATATAAAGATGAAATTACGAATGACTTTCTATCAAGCAATCTGGTTCTCCATATAGCTAGATCACATGAATCCTTATATGTGTATAGGGAAACATCTAAAAATGTGGTAGAGAGTATGTGATAGGTATGCGCTACATCTCAATATCTACAAAAGATAACAACGACTCAATATATCATTAATGTTACTCTATAAGCCTTCGAAATTTAAAAATATGTAAATTCCTCAATCAAACTAATTGTAAATATATTTTATTATATCTTAACCTACTATGTAAACTGTTGAGTGCCAACCTAGCTTATTTTAAGTAGATAGCCTCAACTAATTAATAGAACAAGTAGCAAACACAGTAGATAACCAACAATGTGTATGTCTAGAACACCACCAAAATAATAGGTAACCAACAACTATTAGCTAAGAAAAATATAATGCCACCAATATTTTCAACGCATATAATTCTACAATTTGATTTTATGATTATATTCTAATAACCCCTATCAATTATGGGTAAAATTTTGATTCTAACAACCTTAGTCACTTTAATTTTGTACATTAGTTTTTAGCCAGTTTTTTTGTTATTTATGAACATAACTTATAATATTACGTGTGTAATACCTTATAATAAGAGAGAGACGACAAATGCACTGACTAAGGGCATACGTATAAAGTAGTATTCCAAAAAATATATTGATTATAAAGCAAAACTTTGTGTTTTCAACGAATGAAAATCTCCATTGATTAATGGAGAAAGAAGGCGGAACATAGGTTGTTTATGAATACCACTCTGATCAATAGAATGACAATTGGACATTTTGGAGTAAAATATTACCTCATATGTTCTTTTTCAACTAACTCACTATGATCACAAAATGTCCTCTTTTTCTCTCTAGTATAGTGAAACATGTCTTACCTAACTGAGAGGATTTCATGATCTACTTAAGGTATATATAGCACCATATATTCATGCCTTCATAAACCAACAATAACCCCTTCTTCTCTTTAATTTATTCTCTTCGATACGTATATATACATAGAAGCTAATACAATATGCACATAGAGTTCAAAGTGTTGTTATTTTGTCTACAATAGGTTAAGAAAAATGTTATGTTTTATTTTATCTTTTGGTGATCTACGTGCTACCAATTGATGGTGGTATCCTTGCCTTTGCCTTAGCTAGTTTTACTATAATAAAAAATTCAACCTAGTTAGTACTCTGAATATTTAAGATGAGGGCAACTCTTGGTTTTGTGTATACAGAAATAGCTAATTTAAAATAAGTGATTATATTATTAAAGTAGTACTCAATGACTAGTTATTATAATCTTTACTATTATTATTGTTATTATTATTGAATATATGTGTTATTTGTAGTACTACTTATGCAAATTGAAAGAAATAAAAAGAAAAAATTAACTAAAATAACAACAACAACAACAATAACAATGATGAAAAAATGTCAATGAGCAAGTAAAATAGGTTATTAGTTTTGGAATACTAGTATATGGAAATGTAGAATGAAAAAACAATTTTCTCACAAATTAAAAGAATCAAAGAAGAAGATAAAAAAAAAACTTGGCTGACCAAACATGACACCAATGATGAATGATACTACGAAATATGGGTGGTTGGAAAAGGGTTTGCACCAGATAATGGGTGGTCAGGGATGGGTTTGCTAGGAAGAATGGGCAATCAGAAATGGTTAAAGATATTTAAGAGTTGAAAGAATGGATAAAGAAGAGAGAAATGAGTTCCTAATGTTTGCGAAAGAAGGAGGGATGAAAGCTAAAAATTGTGCGCAAACATTTACGATTATTATAAAGAACCATTGTCAAAAGTAGTTTTAACAACACCTATTATGAACCATTGTTGATTAAATGACTTGCTAAAAAGGGGTCAAACTCCTAACAATAGGTTTTAACAATGGTTATTTTAATAACTCTTATCGATGATATATTAATAATTATTATCTTACATAACCATTATAAAAAAAAATTACTAAGGTTTAATTCATGTGAGTCACGTGAGGATTTTAACAACGGTTTCCTAAAATAACTGTTATTGAAAAATATTTATAAATGATTATTTATAAGAATCATTAATTAAACATCTAAGTCAAAAGTTTTAATACTCTTGACAACAATTTCTCTATTACTGTTATTAATGCTCTCTTATTAAAGTTAGCTTCAGTAGTAGTGAAAATGTCACTTTTGTCGGTTAGGTCTTTTAGTAAGAGACATCATTCAAATGCTGCTATGCACATCCGAAAATGAGGTAATTAAACTTGGTTGTCGATATTTTATAGAACAATGCATGATAAGAATCTTCAGTTAAATTATTATATAACACTTTGCACATTCCAATGACCAATGTACATAGAAAGAATATGGGGTGTAAAAGCAAAGTGCCTCTGCTTTTCACAAGTCTTTTATACCAGTAAACACGGTGTATAGAAACATGATATAGGACCCCTTTCGAGGCGACTTCCGATAGGTATTCATGTCGGTTTGCTTAGCACTTAGCACAGACTAGCTAGCCACTAACTTAAGCCCCATCTTTTCAAAACATCATTATTGACCCCTCATCCCCCCTCCTCTCCGTCCATCTCCCTAATCAACTAGTTATCCTATCCCCCACAATCATTCTTCCCAATTCTCGTAGTCACTTTTTTCTCAACACCAACATGAATGACGCATACCTACCTCATATACTTAATCGCTCATTCATTCCCCCATTTATTCTATGTCCATTCAGCCCGTTTTCGAAACGTAGCTAGGGTTTAGAACTCAATACGTACACATCAAGCCATATAGAAGGGATAGCAAGGAAAGAGATATGAGTACGAGTAGTACTGAGAAAGGCAGCAGTTGCTATAGAAGGAATAGCAAAGAAAACAACAAGCTTCTCAAGCTGATGATGAAAACGCCACGAAAAGTACTAACCAAGGCTCGAGATTTCTACAACCGTAGCTTCGCACAATGCACGGGCGGAGGGATCGGAGTAGGAGGGCAGATTGCTTTCGGTACGAGTTTCATGGGATGTCCCCACCGGTCAAGTTTTGCCTAAAAGCTATAGCTACAGCTCAACAAACCATCACTACGATTTTATTGAGACGTTATCAAGGGCTGGATCGAGAAAGGATCGCTTTGATGATGATCATATACTTGCGAATTATAAGGTCGTGGAGGATGTTCCGGTTGTTGGTAGGATGCCTCGTAGCCTAAGTACGAGTATTGGGAGGATTGATGAGGATCGACCCTGTGAGTTTGAAGATATTGAAGCTGCTAGGTTTTCATTCACCAGAAGTAGGAGCTGTGCTGTTTCAAGGTGAATGGATGTTACATGTACGTACGTACTTGGAAAAAGTTGAATTGAATTAATTAGTACTAGTACTATTTTGCTTTGTTGAGTTTCTTTTCTTCTTCTTCTTCTTCTTTTTCATTTTGCTTCCTGGCTAGCTATGGTAAGGCTAAGAAGATTTTAACTTTTTTACTGATTTTTGATCATCCGTGAATCTGTACATATACCTTGCTATTTTGGTGATGACTCAATTGGACTTGGTAACTTTTCTCGGTAAAAAAGTGAGCGATTCTTTACTTTCTTTTAAATTTATTGCTCTGTCAGTTCATGGAAAAAAAATGTGAAAAATTAGTTGGCTTGCAAGCAAGGGCAAAATAAAACCAAGAGAAATTAAAATATGCAAGTCCTCCAAAATCATAACCTCTGAAATCATTTTAAACCACCCTTAATTTAAAATCCCGTTTGTCCTAGTTTATTCCAAGTTTATATATGTAGCACGACACCACACATACTCTGGCGGGGTAATTCCAATGGCCCACCCAAAGCATGTGCCATTGCGAAATCCACATCTATTTGTCAATACGAAGACTTTATTTATCTCTTCTCCAATTTTCATCACATCCGTAATAAAAGGGTTGGTTTTTTACCAAGGTTTCTAATAGTTTTGACAATTGAAGGCAGCCATTGCAATTTCTTCATATTTCCAGGGTAATATTATTCATATTTCTCATATATAGATATTATTTTCATTACATACTAGTTTTATTACCCGGGTGATGCACAGATTTTTATTAATAAATAAATATGAATATAATGATATAAGCAATGCATTTGTTTTCTTTTGGAGATACAATGATTTACATATTGATAATTCTAAATATTGGCTAACTTTTTATTTTGTATGTGGAGATGGAGTATATAAAGGTATCAGTATAATGGTCACTAATATTGATCAAGGAAGGAATAGGCAACCATAAACACCTTAGTTAAGTTTCCAGAGGAGACTATTGAAGGGATAGAAGTTACAAATAAACATCATCTTAAAGCAATCAAACAACTTAATTTTATGAACTTTGAATTCTTCAACCTTGTTGTCCCATTTCTTTCCCTGTTTGTACTCTCTACCTCATATTATTGTACAAAAGTTGATACTCCTATTTGATAAGATGTGAGAGATATTAGCAATCTAATATAATGTTGATCATCAATATAAGTCATTTGTATTACAAGTTTTTCCTTCTCTCTTGATAGTAGTATTTTTTGTGGATCCAGTAAACCTTTTCGTTCCCTCTCTAACATTATATTGTTTTTCTGTATGAAAGGAAAGAAACTTGTTTTTGCAGTTTTTTTTCAGCAAAATTTTGTTGGTACGTACTCCATTTATATATATATGACCATGTCATTTAAATGATATTAGAGACCAGAGTACTATATAAGGTATATATCCAAAGGCTTGTGTAATGTAACCCAGAGGTGAGAAGAGTGAATGTAACATTAATTAGGCTTTTTATGAGAGTCTATGTTTGTGTTGACATATATAATTACGTAACACATGCTCACCTTGGTTCGATCAAAGCCCCTCCTCATCTTTCCTTCTCTTACCTTCTCTCACCTTCTCTCATTGTTTTTTTCCTTTTTTTTGGGTGGGGGTGGGGTGTTTCTGTACAACCTAATTGAATGAAGGAAAAGGAAATCTAGAAGGATGATGACATCTCCTAGCTATATTAGTAACAAATTCCATTAATACGACCACATTTACAATTGATAATTTTAAATTTTCGTCGATTTCTCATCGTAAATTATGTCCCGTCACTAGTACATGGCATGTGTTGTGCAACCAGTTGACAAGTCAACATTTTCTTGGTTTATATATATATTTTTGATCAATATTATTAAAAAATGAAATAAATATTATATTATAAATTTCTAATATTTTTCTCTATAAATGAGAAATTCATATTGATATACTTAGAAGAAAAAATTATAATAAAACATTGACATAATGATGATGAAAGGTTATGAAATAAATTTCAAATTGGAACAATCATGAGATTTTAGCTAAATAATGGTGAAAGATGTGTGTAAAAATGACAACATATTAGTTTTAGCATAATAATGATAAAATTGAAGTAAAATAATAGTGAATGATTACAATAATGATGAAAGAGAAGTATAACAATGATAAAATAAGTAAGTATGTATAATCATAGTAAAATATAATGATAATAGTGTAAAAAATAAATTTTAATAAAAGATTATCATGCATTGGTGAAAAATATGTAATATATCAATGGTGAAATACACATACAGAAGTGGTAAATGATATTAAGTAAAACAATGGTGAAATATATACACAATACCTTTTTAGGTCTTTATAAAGAATAATATCAATATATATATATATATATATATATATATATATATATATATATATTAATAACCCTAATTAATGATAAATTGATCCTACCAAAAATTTTAAACTAAAATGATGAGGTGGTGTGACCAGTCATGCCATATACATATTGGATTCTTCATATCATACATCATTTACAAAAGAAGAAACTATGTACAATAATGGTGAAAATTTTGTGCAAAAATGATGGAAGATATATACAAAAAATGTTTTAGATAAAAAAATATATCAATATGAATATTTATTTATAAAGAATAATATCATAGATACTATGATACTTTGTAATTGTTCTAATAATTCTAATCAATGATAAATTAATTTTAAAAAAGTCTTAAAACTAAAATATTAAGGTGGTGACTTACCACACCATAGCCCCACTATATGATTATGGTGTGATTGGTCATAACATATATGTATTGGATTCCTTATATCACACATCAGCCACAAAAGAAGAAAATAAGGCTCTCATAAGCTTGTGCATCCCTTCCATCCTAGGCTAGCCTCTCTATGACCTATAGTAGCTTTCTTTATATTTTTTTTAATTATATGGAAGAAGAGAAGGATCATTTGTCGAAAGTTTGCTCAAAGTACTCCAAATAGTCACTGCATAGCATACAATCACCTACAATTAGAAACCTCATTTCCATCATATCAATCTATTTTGCATTATGATTAAGTGATGATTTGGGGTTTACACGAGTAGAAAGACACTACAATGATGGGATCTAACAACTGACTTGATAAAAAAAAAGGTTTAATATTTTACATATATCTTGCATTTAAATAATTTGATTTTAAGTACACCCACATTTTAAAATTATATCACTTCATACCTTTTACATTAATAAATTTATATTAGATTAAATTTAGTATAATTAAGATAATTTTTGATAATAAATACTAAAAAATTATGTAAATTTTCTAAAAGTTATTAAAAAATAGAAAATTAGCAGGTTTTTTCCCTATTTTTTAAATCATTTTTTATTTTTAAATAAGATTTTTTTTACTCCAGTTAGTTTTAAATAATAAGATTTAAATTTTTAAAAAAAATATATTTTCATATAAAGATAAAAAATAGATTTATTTATTTATTTTTAATTTTTTTAATATTTTCATTTTTTAAAATTTAGTATTTTCTATTAAAAATAATCTTAATTATGTTGAACTTGCATGATCTAACTTTTTTGATGTAAAGTATACCAAAGTGATGATGATTCAAAATATAAAAATACCTTAGTAAAATTATTAAAAATATAAAATACTTGCGAAATATTAGATCAAATGTTAGAATAACTTAATAAAAATAATGTAATTTTTTTACTACAGTAGACTTATTTTAAATATGAAATGCATATATTTAGATTTCATATGGCACGATGTTTGTGCAGTAATAGTTATATGATATAACGATCATACTATGTTTTATTCATAAAATATTTAGATCAACATAAATTGGAGGAATATATTATTCATAACAAGTGTTTAAAATAACCATCAATATAGATCAACTTATAAAGGTGGTGCATTTTGACCAACCACTATGCTACATATATAGATGGTTTTTTTATTGACTTTCATCCCTTAATTATTGTAATTTTTTTGGGTAAGTAATATAATTTATTATTGCTACCAAATAGGATTGAATTTACAACCTAATGGTCCCTAAAGCATAAAATCAAGGATTGTAGATCTATACATGTTGAAAGTCTATCATTAATATTAAATTATGAAAATTAGTGCTAGAATGCATGTTTGCTATCCTATATGACACTTCCTAAATAATTGCTTTTAAGATCTTAACAAGGATGAATTCACATTATTGAATACTCTAACTAGAACTCTATCTCCAAATATGGTAAACATAAGCTAATTAATAGTAGAACTTTCGAAAACAACTGCCTTCTCTTTAAGCCTCCCATGTGTTTATGACAAACATTTTAGCTCCAGAAGCTAAGATGGTCCTACCTCATCCTACTCAAAATGAATTTTCAAACAATGCATGAAAAGGGGAAATGATTAAGGATATGATCTAGGTCCTCATCAACATCTTTACATAAGACAGTATCAACCATGACAACTACCCTTTGTAGTTTGAGTTTAGTTGCCTAGCTATCCTGGGTTGCCAACCATAAATTGAAATGTTGCTTACAAATATAGATCAAGCATCATACTATAATACCCTAAATTTTATCTAACCATAATCTCGATCAATTAATTTTTTAACCTAACTCTAATATTAGGTAATTGATACTATAATACTCCTAGTACATTTCAAAGATGCATACTGAGCATATTGTTTTGATCTAATAGAATATAATATAGAGGTTTTTATGGATGAATTTACCATCTTTGATGATTCTTTTTGATATATGTCTCCATAATTTATCTCTTGTGTTGAAAAGATGTATTAAAGATAACCTTGTGCTGAACTTTGAGAAATGTCATTTTATGGTAAAAAAAAAAAAGATGCGGTGCTTGAACATGTGCTGAGTTTGAGATGTTTGGAAGTTGATCGAGAAAATATAGAAGTTATTAGCTCATTACCGTATCCTACATATGTGCATGACATTAGATCATTTTTAGGGTATGTTAGCTTCTATAGGCATTTTATTAATGACCTTTTCTAAAATTGCTTCATCTTTATGTAATTTTCTTTCAAAATATGTTCCATTTCAATTTGATGATAATTATAAAAAAATTGATTATTTGATAGAGAAATTAAATAGTGCCCCTATTATTAAACCTTCTGATTAGAATTCTTCCATTTAAAATAATGTGTGATGCGAGTGATAAAGCAGTCAGAGTTGTATTAGGCCAGAGAAAAGAAAAATAACCTCATGTGATTTATTATGCTTCTAGATCACTTCAACATGCATAATGTTATTACACTATGACTGAAAAAAGAAATGTATGCAATTGTATTTGCTTTGAAAAATTTTAGTTTTTACTTTCTTGGGACTAAAGTGATTGTATTTTCTAACCATTCTTCCCTTAGATATGTGTTGAAGAATAGAGAATCAAAGCCGAGACTTTTGAGATAGATGCTTTTGTTACAAGAATTTGATTTGAAAATTAGAGGTAAGAAGTATGTTGAAAATCTAGTAGCAGATCATCTGAGTAGAATAGTACCTAAAGAAGATTCGCCTATGATTTATGAGTTCTTTCCTGATGAGTAGTTATATACATTGATTATGGAACCTCCTTAGTATGCAGACGTTTTGAATTATTTAGTGACTAGGACTTTTCCAAGTGAATTATCCAGAGCTCAAAATGATAAAATAAAGGATGACTGTAAGCATTGTTTTTAGGAAGATCTATATCTTTAGAAATCTTATTGTAATCAAGTAATTAGAAGATGTGTTAATGAATTGGAATATTAGTCTATCTTAAATTTTTGCCATACTTACGATGTTTGAGGCCATTTTGGTCCTAAGAGAACTATTCATAAAATACTTGAATGCATTTTTTATTAGCCTATTTTATATATCAATGATTATTTAATTATGAAGAGTTGTGAGTGATGCCTCAATATTGGTAATTTTTCTATGAGAAACAAGATCCCTCAAACTAGTATTATTGTTTATAAATTTTTTAACATTTGGGTTATTGATTTCAAAAGCCTATTTCCATCCTCATTTGGTTGTGTTTACATCATTCCTGATGTTGATTATGTCTCTAAGTGTGTAGAGGTTGATGCTATCAAATTTGATGATGCTAAAACTGTGGTAAATTTTTTGAAAAGCAATGTTTTTAATAGATTTGGTGTACCAAAGGCAATTATTAGTGATCATGGGACTCATTTTTGTAGTTATACCTTTTGGTGATCTTTTGGATAAATATCATGTTACACATCATGTATCTACTGCATATTACCCCCAGACTAATGGGCAACTTGAAGTATCGAATAAAGAGATCAAATAAACTTTAGAGAAAATAGTCAAAACCAATAGGAAAGAGTGGAATATTCAATTAGATGATACTCTTTGGGCTTATAAAGCTGTATTTAAAACTTCAATTGGGATATCTCCTTATAGGTTAGTGTTTGAAAAAAAATTCATTTGCTAGTGGAGCAATAGCATAAGTCATATTAGGTAATGAGGTAATGTAACTTAGATTATATGGGTGTTAGTATAAAAAAAGTTATAATTGCAAGAGCTAGAGGTATATCATAATACAAGGATATATAAGGAAAAAGACCAAGGCCTATCATGATAAGATGATAACTAGGAAATCATTCCATATAGGGCAAAAGGTGTTATTATTCAATTCACAACTGAAATTATTTCCTGGTAGGATATAATCATGATGGCTTGGTCGATTATTATTACTAACATCTTTTCTCATGATGTTAGAAATTGAAGTATTAACACATGGGAGGTTTACAAATTGAATGGTCATAGGTTGAAAGCGTTTCATGAGCTGGCACAAGTGGAGTTAGTCGAATACATCGATTTAGAGACTGTAGGAAAGCAAGAAGGATGTCGAGCCAACAACATTAACCAAAGATGCTGCTTGGGAGACAACCCAAGAATAACTAGATTTTCTTTCTTAAAATCAACATCATTATTTCATTTTACTTTAATTTTCTGATTTTTTTTTTAGTGATTTAGGTTTTTTTTGGATGTGTGTGTCATGAATATGGAATTACCTTTTGCTTAATTCTGATTATACCTTACATTGAGGGCAATGTAAGTTTTAAGTGTGGGGGAGGAAAGTATTATTTGCTTTGATTGTTTCTTTTTATTATATTTTCACCTATTTTTTTTTTATTTTCACCTTGATTTAAAAAAATCAAAAAGAAAAGAAAAGAAAAGAAAAGAAAAAGCAAAATTGTGTGCAAGATAAGATTATTGTTTGATGGGTTTCTATAAGCTCTTTACCGTTAGTATTATAGAGTTATATATTTTCTTTAAATCATATTATTTCATTACTGTTTATTTGTTTACTTCACCTTCTAAAAAAATATGAAAAATCAAAAAAATAAAGGGAGAATAAATGGGATAGGATTAAATGATTAAAAACTTCATGTATGGAGCTTTTCTTAGGTTACATGATGTGTGACTAATTCTTTAATTTGCATATTTTTTATGGGCATGACCATTCATTGATACTTCATTCAGGAATATTTCATTTTAGATTTAAAGTGTTAGCTTGTTTAGTGAATTCTAACATGTTTTTAAAATTATTTTAACTTACTAACCCTTGTTCACCTTTTGAGATAGCAATTAAGATTTTATTTGATGTCTTTTTATACTACATGTAGTATAGATTGGAAGAAGAATAAAAAGAGAGAAAGAAAGAGATGGTGCAAAAAAAACTTAAGGTACCACTGTGGAAAATAAGGGGTGGAACGTCCACTCAATCATTGTGCCACATAGGATGGAGTATAAAACGTATATGATTTGGTGAAACATGGCTCAAGTAAATGAAAAAGTCTAGAAAAACAAGGGAAGAAAAAAAAAGATAAGATAAAGAAAAAGAAATTGATCATCTCATTGCACATATTTTCTATGTTATGATTAGCATGGGAGAAAGATAATAGGAGCTGAGAATTTTTTTTCAATAAAGGGATGAACCTAATCTAAATGTGTTTTAAAAAAACAATCTAACTAATTAACCCTTTATGATTAGCAACCAATTTATTTTTGAACTGGTTATTTCCTTTGGGTCGAGTCGTGAGGTAATAGTTGTTGTTATCTTAGGAATGCAGAGATATAAATTATTATGATATTATTTGATTGGGCATGACAAGATTATATACATGGAGGAAACGATGGTTAATGTGCTAATTTGTTCGATGAGAACCAAAGTATAAGTGTAGGGGAATTTGATGAATATATAGTTTTATATATTTTATACCCTCTTAATTTAATTTTTTGGTAATAATGTAATTAATATTTGAGGTTATTTACATTATTTTATAATTGTGTGCTTAAATGATAATAATCTAAATTATTTTGTTTAAAAATAGATTTAATGATAAATTCGTAAAAATATGGACAACATGTCATATTTGGGCCATAAATTTTTCTTATGAAATTGGATTTAGAAATTTTAAATTGCTATGGAAAGATAAAATTGAGATCTACAACTCTTATTTATTTCTATTTTCTCTTATTTAGGCCTTATTTTTATAAAATTTTAGCTTAAAGTTACAGCTAAAAATTACTTTCATGATTAATGAACAAAAACAAGAGTAAAACTTAACCCTTAAATCATGCTTAACAAACTTTATCATATAAAGTAATTTTTATCTATAACTTTAAGTTAAAATTTTCTAATATTGTGATCTGATTTAGAGAAAATAGATTGAAATAAGAGTTATAATTTAAATGTTCTAAATCTGATTTCATACGAAAAAGTGATTGCCAAAATATGACATGTTGTCAATATTATTATGAATTCATCCTTAAATCTATTTTTAAATAAACTAATTAAGATTATTATTATTTAATTATGTAATTATAAAAAATTTAAATAAACACAAATATTAATTAAATAAAATAACCAAAAACTTAAATTAAGATGGCATAAAGTTGATAAAAAATTGTATTCATCAAACGAGTAATAGGGAAGTAGTTATGTTTAACTTTTGAAATTAGGGTTTCTTAGAAGAAATATAATTTTTATTTCTTGGAGAATGTCCTAATATGCATGTGCTTATGTGGTTTAAATGTTTTGATTCATTAAGTTAAGTTAGGTTATGTGTTTCACATATCTAAAACTGTGTTTGTATGATGATCTTGAGAAAATAACAATGAATATGATATTAATCATTTAAAGTGAAAGATTATATGAATCAAAACTGTAATGTTAAATCTATTCCACCAGCTTAATAATAGTGGCTATATGATTTTTTCCTTGGAGCTAGTTTAGACCATTCCATAAGTTTAATAATAGTAGTTAGGAGTGTTTTACCTTAAGAGGTGTTGAGTTTGTTCCACTGGCTTAATAATAGTGGTAATGTGTATTTTTCCCTGAGAGGTGTTTTAGTTCAATCCACTAGATTAAGAACAGAAATGTCCCAATCTTAATGTAAATAAGAAATAGATTATGATTATACCTAATAATAGGATTCTAATTTAGTTATCATCATGTATAGTATCATATTTAGACATTACGCATATTTATTCTTCCTTATGACCTTGTGTACTCTTTATAGCCCACCTATGACTATATGGTTACCCTAATCAATATATGGTGCATTGATCATCATTTTTATGGGTGTTGTTTATGCCTAAGAACAAATGACCTAGGTTACATTGTACGAGTCATTGAGGACCCCATAGATGATTTTATGGATAATGTTACCTTGTTTGGGGAGGAGTGATGATGTAGGAGCATATCCATCTCATTCTTCTATTATTGGAGGTCAAGAGTTAGCATATTTAGATATGGTACCAATTATTCTTGAAAATCTTAAACACATTCATAATAACTCTAATAATGTTTTGTTTAGTAATTCTTGCATGTATTATATATGTTTGTAAGAAAAAGAATTCACCAAGGACATCTAGTGTATAAGATAATGGAAATAAAAGGATTGTAAAGTTGCATAAATGACAAAGCTACAACACACGAAGCTCAATTACTTGATTATTCAATGTATTGCATAAGTGAGATTTTAGTTAGCTTTGATATTTTATGTAAACTTTGTAATGTCTTGTAGGGGGAATAGAAGCGATGTGCGGAAGTAAATTAACGATTAACTCAAGGAGAGAAGTTTAGGATTAATTCAATTTAAACCATAAATGGAAATAATGCGAAAAATAAAAGAACACATAATTTTATGTGGTTCACCTAATGTGGGCTACATCCACGGACGACGACAAGAAAGGATAATTTTACTATATAGAGAAAGAATACAATAGACCCTCAATTAAATGGAGGATTGTAGAGATTTATCACTTTTAATTATTCTAACTCTCAAAGGGAATAGTGAATAAAATGTGTGTGGAACTATGACGGCTATTGTGGGTGATGGTCTGAGAGAGGGCCAGAAACTACTTATAAATAGTCTTCAAAAGAAAATTTAAAAAAAAACTGCTAATTGATAGAGAGTAAAAAACTTTAACTATCTATTGATGGCAATCAGTACTACCAATTAATTTTAATACTACCAATTAATTTAGTAGTAGAGTCATTGGTTACTTTGGCTTCATATTTAAGTCTTCCATAACCGTAGGTTTTGAACTCTACATTGATGGTGGTAAATACTGTTAATTAATTTGGTAGTATAATATTTAGTTACTTCAACTTCATATTAAAGACTTCCATAACCACAAGATTTGAGGCACAAACTCAACAATCCCCACCTTGGATCAAATCCGCAATACTCATCATCGTCATAAACCTGGAAAGGTAATCATATGCTGCAAGAACCAACTAAGTTTTAGCAATGCTCAAAGTTAGCAGTAGGTAGTGGCTTTTGTAAGCATGTTTATAGGATTATCTTACTTGTGAACTTTCTTCACCACAACATCTCCCACAACAATAATGTCTCTAATAAAATGGAACCCGACATCAATGTGCTTGGTCTTCAAATGATAAGCTTCGTTATTGGTCAAACAAATAGCACCCTGACTATCTGAAAACATAATAGTAGTACCTTATGCAACACTAAGCTCAAGAATGAGACCTCACAACAAAATGGTCTCTTTCACACCTTTAGTAGCTACAACATATTATGCTTCTCTAGTAGACAAGGTAATAGATTACAGAGATGCTTTCCAACTAATAGCAGTCAAACATAGTGTGAAGATATAACCAGAAATAGACATGTGTTTATCTAAGTCAGTAGTATAATTAGAATCAATGAAACCAACAATATCAGTGGTTTGTGCGCTACTCATATTGAAAACCAAACCAATATCATAGGAATCCTTCAAATAATGTAAAATCCATTTGATTGTGTTCCAATGACCCTTACTAGGGTTGTGCATAAATTGACTCACCATATTCACAGTATAAGCTAGATCAGGTCTAGTACAGACTATAGCGTACATCAAACTACCTAATGCACTAGAATGGGGAGTGCTAAACATTAGATCCTTCTCTTCCTTAGACTCTAGAAAAAGCTTTGATGACAATCTGAAGTGAGTATCTAGAGGTGTAGACAAAGGTTTACAATTACCCATATTGAACATGTCTATCACCTTCTTAATATACTTCTGTTGTGACATAAATAACTTCCCAGCCTTTCGATCTCTAATAATCTCCATGCCAAAAATCTTCCTAGCTATACCAAGATCTTTCATTTCAAACTCCTTGTTAAGTTATGATTTCAACCTGTTGATTAGGGACTTATCCTTGGAAGCAATCAACATATCATCAACATAAAGCAATAGATAAATAAAGGAGACACCTTCAAACTCTTTAAAATAAACACAACTATCAAACTTGCTTCTTATGTAGCCTTGACCAATCATAAAAGATTCAAACCTCATAGACCACTGTCTTGGAGCTTACTTTAAACTATATAAGAACCTCTTCAACCAACAGACACAATTCTCCTTATCAAGAGAAACAAAACCTTTAGGTTGATGCATATAAATCTTCTCTTCCAACTCTCCATGGAGGAAATATGTCTTGACATCTAACTACTCTAACTTAAGATCAAATAGAGCAACAAAGTAAGGAGAACTCAAATGGAGGTATGATGAATAACTAGTGAGAATAACTCATTAAATTCAATACCTTCCTTTTAACTGAAACCTCTAACAATGCGGCATGCCTTCCATCTAGCATCTTCAACCCTAGGTATGCTTTCCTTCAGCTTAAAGATCTATTTGTAGCTCAACTCTCTTTGAACCTTAGGTAACTCAACTAACTCCCAAGTGTCATTCTTGAGCAAACTCTCAATTTCTTCATTCATGGAAAATAACCACTTAGAAGAATTAGGGCTGGATATGGCCTCAGAATAAGAAGAAGTTTCAACACCTTTAGTAACCTCTTCAGCAATTGCTTAAGCATAAGCAATCAAGCCATTATCATCTCCATCTGCATATCTAGTGGGCCTTCGAATATTTCTCCTTAGCCTATCAAGAGAAATAGAATAACCATCTTTCTACTATTTTCGAATGGGACTAGTGGTACAAGATACATGGTCAACACCATCGACATCATTGCTGGACCATGTGGGTGAGGAAAAGGGAGCACTTTGATCTAAATTAATGGGTATCACTTCTAACTCCACCTTTTTACTAGTACCTTATTGATCACCTGTACCATATGAGGAAATAGTAGATTATTTTCCAGAATATAGTAATGCATTCTCATTAAAAGTTACATCCCTACTCAGAATAATTTTTTTAGAGTCGGGACACTAAAATCTATACCCTTTGGACTTAGAAGCATAGCCTAAGAAAATTCATTTAATGGCTCTAGGAGCTAATTTACCATGATTAACATGAATATATTTAAGACATCCAAAAACTCTAAGAATAGAGTAATTAATAGGATGTATGTGGAATCCTAAAATAAATGGATGTATGTGGAGACCTATTGATGATGTAACAGGCTATAGAAACAATTTCAGCCCAAAACTTTCATTTGTTCCACAATCCAGCATTAGAGAGCATATACCTTACCCTCTCAAGTAGAGTCTGATTAATGTGTTCTGCAAATCCATTTTGTTGAGGTTTCCCAACTAGAGTCTTGGGTCTAGTTATACCATGATCTGAATAGGACTCATTAAAATCTGTCTCAATGAACTCTAACCCATTATCTGTCTTGAGCTTCTTCACTTTCTTCCCTATTTGGATTTCAACAAGAGCTTTCCACTTCTTGAAAGTATTCATTCTTTTGGCATAGAAAATAAACCCAAACCTTTCGAGAGAAGTCATCAATTAGAGTCATCATATAGCACCTACCTCCAAGGGAAGGAACCTTGGATGGTCCCTATAAATCAAAATGGATATAATCTAGGATATCCTTAGTACGGTGTGATACAGTAGAGAATCTGACCTTTATCTTTTTCCCTAAAACACAATGCTCACAAAACTCTAACTTTTCCGTACCATTACTAAAATGACTACACTTGCTCAAAAGATCCATACCTTTCTCATTCATATGGCTAAGACGCATGTGCCATAATTGAGTGAGGCCTTCATCAGACATATATGTAGATACAGCAGCTAAACCTATAACTGTAGAACCCTGCAAGATATATAGACTACCATGTCTATTTCCCTTCATTAGAACAAGAGCACCTTTGAAGACCTTTAGAACTCCACCTTCAGCTAAATACCTGCAACCATGAGACTCAAGGGTGCCCAAAGAGATCAAAGTATGCTTTAAATCAGAAATATATCTAACATTAGTTAATGTCCTAATACATCCAACATGGGCCTTGATCTACACACTACCTATGCCAATAACCTTACACTAGGCACCATTTTCCATCAAGAAAACACCACGATCAACTTGCTCATTAGTGGTGAACCATTCCCTATTGGGACACATATGATAGGTACAACCAAAATCTAGAACCCAATCAAACTAGATCCCTTTATCATCAAACGTAGCTAATAGTACATCATCCTCAGAATCATTTTCAACAACTATATTAGCTTTAGCATTGCTAGAATTTTTCGGTAGTTTTCCTTTTTCCTCCTTATCTTTATTATTTTTAATTTATAGAAGTTAGAAATCTCATGCCCAAATTTCTTACAATATCTATAGGTCACATTAGAATTACATCCTCTAGATTTAGACTGAGATTTTCTCTTATTTTTACTACCACAGTCATTAGATCTAACTCTAACAGATAAGCCTTCAGCTTTATCATCAAAACAAACTTCAAGAGGAAATTGGATTTAACATCCTTAGAGGTAAGCATATCAAAATTACCATATAACATAAATTCCTTAAAGTATTTAAAGGTAAATGGTAAAGAGATGACCAATAAAACGGCTTTATCCTTATCATCAATTTTCACATCTAGATTATTTATTTCAATAATAATTGAATTAAATTTATCTAGATAGAATTGAATAGGAGTACCTTCAACCATACATAGAGTATATAAATATTCTTTGAGACAAATCTTGTTCGCTAGACTCATTGTTATATAAAGCGATTCAAGCTTGAGCCATAAGGTAGATGTAATAGTCTCATGAAAAACCTCACAAAGAACCTCCTTAAATAGAGACAATTAGATTGTTGATAGTGCCTTCTCATCCAATTCATCCCATTGCTCATTTGTCATAGTCACGGGCTTCTTAGATTTACTATCTAAAGCCTTCTTCAATCCATTCAAGGTCAGCACTACTTTCATCTGGACCCTCCAGATACTGAAACTGATCTTGCCATCAAACTTCTTAATCTCAAATTTAGTAGACATCATGAAGCTAGAGCTCTGATACCACTTGTAAGGGGGGAAAACAGAGGCGATGTGCGGAAGCAAATTCACTATCAATTCAAGGAGAGAATTGTAGGATCAATTCAATTTAAAACATAAACATAAATAATGCAAAAAAATAAAAGAACACACAATTTTACGTGGTTCACCCAATGTGGACTACGTCCACAGATGACGACAAGGAAGGATAATTTTACTATGTAGAGAAAGAATACAAGAGATCCTCAACTGAATGGAGGATAGTAGAGATCTATCACTCTCAATTATTCTAACTCTCAAAGGAAATAGCAAATAAAATGTGTGTGGAACTATGACGATTACTGTGAGTCATGGTCTAAAAGAGGGCCAGAAACTACATATAAATAGTCTTCAAAAAAACCCTAAAAAAACTGCTAATTGATGGAGAGTAAAAAAATTTAACTCTCCCTTGATGACAATCAAAACTACCAATTAATTTAGTAGTAGAATATTCAGTTACTTTAGCTTCATATTTATATATTCCATAATCGTAGGTTTTGAACTCTACATTGATAGGAGTAAATGCTATTAATAAATTTGGTATTATAATCTTCTGTTACTTTAAATTCATATTAAAGACTTCCATAACCACAAGATTTGAGGTACAAACTCAACATGTCTTGTAACTTGTAATTGTAGATCATTATATGTATAATATAGTGTGTAGTACATTAGTTTAGCTCTTTATTTTTCTATCTAGACTGGTTGGGCTAGGTTTGGTTAATAAAGAGGGAACTAAGGCATCATATATCTATATATATACATATGTGTCAAGCTTGTATATCATAATAACAAGATCAATAAACAAATGAAATAACATTTTAGAATTTTTGAAATTCTTCCTCCTCTTCAAGTGAGAATTATCTTTAGAGTTTGGTTTTATTCTTTAGAGAAAACTTGGTAATTTCTCTTTATAATTGAGTGGCTTTTTTGGAGGTTTAATTCCAAGTTACAAAATTTTTGACTACATTAACACATTTGAATATCACGTTTTCTCCAATAACCAAAACAAAAGGGCATGCATTTGTGAAAATTTAATTCTCCATTATCTTCCACATCACATGATCTTTTATTTATGCTTAAGGTTTGGGTACATAGATTCATGTTATACCCTTCATGTATTTTGTATATTTTACTCATATTTAACCTTTAAATGCTTGTTTAAATTTATGAATATATCTTATTCTCCATTTTACCATATTTTAAGTTTTTTTTAAACTTTTTTTACTTTATTTTCAATGTAAGGATAGTATAATAATATATACTTATGTAAATTACGGTAGTAACACCCATCTATACTATCATTATGCTTCCACTAAAAACATAATTTTATAGTAGTAAATTTTGGGGTCTTACACGTTAGTATCATAGTTTTGGAGTATCAGAGTTTTGGTTTTGATTACTGTATTTTGTTTAAAAAATTAGTTTTTAAATGATATCTTATCATGTTTTGAAAAAAATATTTAAAAAAAATTAGATTAACTTGTAAGAAATCGAGAATGGGTACCCTATACAACCTTAAATGTGCTTATGTGAAATATGTAATTATAGTATAGGAATGTTTTATCTTGAAAAGTTTTTTGTCTTGTAGATAGCTCACCATGACCTTGAATGTTTTTTTTTGGTCATTTAGAGGATACATTTGAGGTGTTTATCAAGTTTGTTGGGCACCTAGTGCTGCCACCTCAGCCTCAGCAATCGCCACCTCCTCCCCTTACCCAAAAGAGGGTATAGGAGAGGATTAGGTTTGGAGGGTCACTAGTTATCACCCATTGATATACACCGGTGAGGAGGATCCAAACATACTAAAGGGATAGATCCAAGGCATGTATTAGACATTTGAGGTAATTGATTGTCTACTTACTTGGAAGGTAAGTGAAATGCCCCAAAAATATTTATTTTAAGAAATATAATTAAATAAGGATTTATTAAGGAACTTATTTATTTATTTATTTTATTTAGAATGGGAAGAATTTATTTAGGGTAAATTAATAAGGAATTTATATATATTTTTATAAGGGGAAAATTGGTATTCTTGCTAAGTAAAAAAGAATTTAGGAAATGTCTTTTAAAAACCCTAAGTTAGCCTAAAAGGAAATTTAATATTATTTTATTTAATTTTTTTATTTCAAATTCTCAAAATATTCTAATTAATTTATTTAACCCCAAACCACTTAAATTTTTCTTTTTTTCCTTTTTTCTATTTCTTTTTCTTCCCTCCTTTTTCTTTCTTTTCTTTCTTTTTCTTTCTTTTCTTCTTTTCTTTTTCTCTTCTTCCAATTGGGCCTACAACATGGCCCAATCCTTCTTCTTTTCCTTCCTTCTCTCACGGCCCAGCACCGTTCTTCTTTCTTGCGGCAACCAAACGCTGCGTTTTGTGCCTTCTTCCTCTAAAACGCCATGTCTCATTTAAGAACTTATAATCATTGCCAGTCGGCCGGTTCTTCTCCTTTTTCTTTTCTTTTTCCCTGACCACCGGTTCACCCCTTCCTTCTTCCTCCTTCAACGCCCACCGTCGACCTACATCTTTAAGCCCCAAAAATGGCACCGCAGGCCACGCATGACTTGGTCGGCCTTTTCTCCCCTTTTTATCTTCCCCTTGACTTGCATATCATATTGGTATAATCGGTTTCCCTCATCTCTCATTTGATTTCTCCCTATTCCTTCGCGAAGGTTCGACTCGACCAAAATTTTCACCAGCTACCCCAAACCCTACATAAAATACCCTCCTGCCGACCCCCAAAACCCTATCATTCCCTATAAACTCTATAAATAGTCTTGATTTGTGTGATTTCAGGATTTCTTCTTCCCGAAACCCTAAGAGCTAACCTATGTGCCACCGTGATTTCAAACGAGCCATCCGCCGCCGTTAGCCAACTTCATCGCCACCTCTTCCCACCAAAATCTTCCCTGCACTGCCCTCTAGTTAACTAAGCCACCCATCTCCCTCGATTCTTCTCGCACGAGCCACCACAGCCGTGCGAAATCCCCTGCCCATCAAACTAAAATTTTAACCCCCACAACCCTTAAGCCACCTTCTGCCACCATATTTGCCACTTCTATTGCCTTCTACACCACCCAAAAACTTATAATAATTCTCCTCCACCTAGCCATAACCTTCTTTTCCCTTTTCTCCTTTTCCTCCCCTCTTTTTCTTCACTTCTTCCATTTGGCCGCCACCTCTGCAGCTGCCCTTGTTGTACCACCACCCTCACTTTACTCCTCTCATCCTAGGCTACCACCAGCACCTCAACCTCCACCCTTATTCTCCACCATTTCTTCTCAAACCTTACCTTTTTCCCTTCTTACCCTATTTTCTGGCCGCCACCGTGCACCACCACCGGTGCCACTCATCTCCGCCGACTCAAGGTGAGCCCAGTCAAAGCCCTCAAGAGGTATAGGAGCATGCTTCAAGATTGATGGCATTTTTAGGTAAGGGAGTACTAAGGTCGTTTGTGTGATTATGTGCTTTATATGTCATGCATGCCATGTGATGTGAATTTTAATGTATTTTATGTGTATTTGTATATCTATCATATGTGCAGCATTAAATGGAGTTAGGGTAAGATCGGACATTTATTTGTGGCATGTGTATTATGTGTTGGAGTTGTGATATTATTGTATGGTGTGGCCCATAAGACATGCATGATAGGGTTTACATGGTGGTATTAAGGTATGCATGGTTGTATTATGGTTCCATGGTGTTATTAGGGTTATATGGTGGTATTAGGGTTTGCATGGTCGTATTATGGTTTGTATGGTGGTATTAAGGTTGCATGGTAGTATTAGGGGTTGCATGGTGGTATTAGAGTTGCATGGTGGTATTATGGTTGCATGGTGCTAAGGTTGCATGGTTTTATTAATGATTGCATAGTGGTATTAGGATTGTATGGTGGAGCTAGGGTTTTGCATGGGATCTAGGGTTTGCATGGGAGTAGGTTTTTCGTGGAGCTAGGGTTGTATAGGAGTTAAGGTTTACGTGGAAGTTAGGGTTTGATATGGTTACCATGGTTTGGTGTGGTCAACTAGGTTTTGGAGGATAAGAATAGTAGGAGTTAGTCATGCATGTATGGGAAAAGTTTTGAATAAGATACTTAAGACACTAATTATGTAGAGTGGAAGAGTATTGAGTCGGGTCCCACCAATCCACTGGTTAGGAATAGTGGTTAGGACGCATAGTCCTATGTGTCTTCGATCCGCCGGCTATAATAGTGGTTAGGGTATGATACCATATGTGCCTCCAATCCACCGGCTATAATAGTGGCAGACTCCGAGCTCAATAAACTAAACACCTCAGTTGCTAAGATACTTAAAAGACACTAAGTACTTACAATGAAACACCATTGATCCGGGGCCAACCAATCCAGCGGTAAGAAATAGTGGTTAGGGTATGATACCCTATGTGTGACCGATCCACCGGCTAATAATAGTGGGCAAGAGCATTGCGCCCTGCTTGTCTCCGATCCACTAGCTATAATAGTGGGAGCTTCCATACTCACATGGTTTGAATAAAAGCATGGTATGAATCGATTTTTGATAAGAGATTAATTAAATAATCAAGCTAGACCTTTGGGCTTTTATGTGTGGGCTTGATCATTTATAAGTTGTATAATTTTCTTCATGACCTTATGTACTACATGTGTGGGTTTGAATGCATAAGTTGAATATTTCTCTGCATGATTTTATGTGTTTATGTGCTGGCCTTAGTATTCAGTTACCTTACTCAATATGTAGCGTACTGATCACCCTTTTTTATGGGTGCTGCTCATTCCCACGAGTAGAAGGCCCGTCTGACGTGTTGTAGGTAGGAGACGCTTATTTCGATGCTATTGATGTCTATGGGACATCAGGTGGGGCCAAGTGATTGTGGGATGGATCGGGTCCTGGAGTGGCTTTGCCGTTTTCCATTTGAGATTATTATTGTGTTATCTTTTAATTATGTTTGAGCCTACAAAAATAATTTTATTATTGTTGTTATTTTTATTCTCTGAAAAACAATAGCTAGTATTTCGAATTATGTAAAGACTTATGTGTACTCTAATTTTCGTGTTCATGAAGTTGGATTATTTAATAATGTTATGTGTAGTTTTTCTTAGCCTTAGCACTTGGTACTGGAACAGTAGGAGTGAACCGGTCTGATACTAAGTGTGGTGGTAGCATCCCCAGAATTTACGGTTTTAAATTATAAGTCTTATTTCATAAAAATTGAGTAAATTTGGGGGGGTGTTACAATAAGCATAATAGCTTTCTTAATATAGAGAGGCACAAATGCTTGGTGGATATATTATCAAGATTAAGGAGGACCTCTGATATCTTAGGGGGACTTCAAAACGGTGTTTCACACAAAGTTTTATCTCGATAGCCTTAATAAGGATAAGTTTAAATAGGGATGATTTTAAATAGTTCATGAAGCTTAACCAAATGAGCATGACTATGCAGGAGTACAACACTTGGTTCACATATTCACTGATGTTTGCTCAGGATATAACAACTAGTGAGTCTATCGTGGTTTAACAGTTTAAGTAGGGGCTTTAATTCGCCATCTGGAGGATGATGGGTGTAATTGATTTCCAAGATTTGGCCACCTTGTATGGGGGGCATATCTTGCCGCTACAGTGGTTATAACATTTCAAATTTTACTTCTAAAAAATTTTATTTTAGTGGAAGCATAATACCATATTAGTTGGGTGTTATTATCATAATTGACATAAGTCTTGTGTACCATACCATCCTTACATAAATTATAAGGTAAAATGACTAGAATGTAAAGCATTACAAATAGAAAATATGAAAAACTTTATAAAATTAAATACGAGTTTGAAGATTAACTCTAAGAACAATATCCAGACATACAAAAAGGGATATCATGGAGCTAAGCGTTCAAAAGTTATTCAGGTAAAAGATAATATCCGGATAACATGACGTTGTACCCAAACCCCAATACATAATATCACTCCTACACACATAGAGTATCATAAGCATCAAAATCATCTATTGGGTCCTTATCCACCCACACAAAAGCATCAGGGTTGCCTGCTCATGGGAATGAGCAACACCCATGAAAAGGATGATTGGTATGCTATGTATTGGATAAGGTAACAATATAGTTGAGTAAGGGATACAGAGAATACATGTTCACAACACAGGTATAGAATAATGTTTGGTACATAAAATAATGTAAGGTAAATACTAATTCCATTTCTCATTATTAGATATAACATAATCCATTCTTTTCTATACATTGAGTTCAAAGACCCTACTATTATCAACCAGTGGAATAGAATCAATAATATACAACTCTAGAGTAAAATGTTCTTGGCCACTATTCTCTACTGGTGGAACGATATCATTAATATACAACCCTAGGGAAAATACTCTCAGCCACTATTCTTGTTCAATGGAATAGATAGGTACAACTAATTCCAGCTCATATAGTCTTTCACGTTAAATGATTAATTTCTTATCAATAGTTATGATCATTATCATGATTTTTTTTTTCAAATTGAGTTCAAGGACCTCCATTATTATCTACCAGTAGAACAGTATCAATAATATTCAACCTTAGGGCAAAAAACTTCCAGCGGCTATTCTTATCCAGTGGAATAAGCAGGTACAACCAATTCTGACTTATGTATTCTTACACTTTGAGTGATTAATATCTTATCAATGGTTATGATCATTCTCATGATTTATTTTAAATTAAGATTAGGGACCCCACTATTCTTAACCAATGGAACATTATGACTAATATACAACCCCAGGGCAAAATACTTCTAGCTACTATTCTAAACCATGGGACTATTCTCAACCAGGGGAATTGTATCAATAATATACAACTGTATGGCAAAACGCTTATGGCCACTACTCTTGTGTGATGGAACAGATAGGTATAACCAGTCTTGACTCATATAGTTATTCACTTTAAATGATTAATTTTTTTTATCTATAATGTTTTTAGATATGCATATCACATAATCTAAACATGTAAAGCACACCCACTCAATTGTCAAGGCCTTCCTCAGGGATAGGTCCACAATCTTCCTAAAAAGCCCTAATTTCACATTCAAGGTATAGATGTCTCCATATTTATCATTTATCCACCAAATTTAGTACATCTTTCTCAAATATTATTATTATTATTAACTTAACCAAAAATCAAGGTCTAACACTAACATATTACACATACGATAAATACCATATCTCAACAATTACTATTTACGGATCTTACAAAGTCCTAATTTCACAAGTCATAACTTTCCCCAAAAGGCTCATGTAGTTAAAAAAAATATATAAATTCCTAAAATTCCAATATTAACAACATATCCTAAAATCATGTCCTAATCTAACATTTTACACATGTGATAACAACCTCGTTCATAGGGTTATTATTCCCAATTTAAATTATTTTATCTTTTTATTTAGAACTAGGCCATTCACAACTACCTCAAATATTCCACATGATATTCTTAGCACATTTTAACCCATTAAATACATTAAAAATACTAAAATTCCCATATTTAACATATATTGACCAAAATACCCTTGATAATAATCAAACACCCTTATTTCACAAAAACCTTATATGTCTGATTACTTTCAAATCCTCAATTTATAACATCATCATACACCTTAAATATACTTATTTACCAATTAACATACAAATCCACATTATAATAAGATATAACATGTTATTTACTTAGGACTTACACTATAATAATTATTGCAACGATATCATATATGCACATACGTTTCAACTTACTCTTTACCATATAATATCACATTCCTATATCATAATATTAAAAATCATGAAATAAATAAAATAATTATAACATTATGACAATCCATACAATTATACATAATATTTAGCATATAAACCCTAATTATGACTTGTATCTTTATCGAAAAGGGAACTACTCTCTAATCATATATATCCTATCCCACCTCTATTAGAACCTTTAGGAAATTAACCTAGAAAAAAAATGATAAAATACATTTAAAAATTAGGGATGCTACAAGGAAGGAATAAGGTAATAAAGAGTGAAATAATAGAGGGAAAACTAAATGGTAAAGTCTAGAAGGTGTCACGATAACACTTGTGCAACAAAAGGAAGGGGAACGCTTGTTGGTGCCAAACTAAAGGGGTAGAAATGACAACTAATGTCATTGATGGGGGTTGTTAAATGGAAAATAAGGGACAAAGGTGAGGTGAGGACCAATGGAAATGGACAAAGGGGTAAATGAGGGCTTTAGTGGTTTTAGTTGAAGGGAAGTGAGGGGTTTTGGTGGGTTTTATTGAAGCTAGGGGTATTTTGCTGAGTTTAGCCATTGTTTAGGGTAGGGAATGGCGATTTGGGCAAGTGAAAATAGGGTGGAATGGTTTGGATCACTAGTGCATAGGGAAGGAATAAATTAGGGAGGCTTTGGTGAGTTTGGTGGAAGGGAACAAGGAAGACTTCAGTGATTATTGCTAAATCTTGGGGGAGTATTTAGGTAATTTTATCCAGTGGTTGGGGAGAGGGAATGGTGCGTTTGGTCGGTGCAAATGAATCAGGAGTAGCAAAAAATTATGTTGCTTGGTTGGTGGTGTTTTTAGTGACGATCAGAAGGAGGAAGGTTCACGGTTGATGGTGTATCTTTTGATAGAAAATAGAGGGAGGAAGAAAGGTTGTAGGTGGCATTAAATTTGGAATTCTTGAGGTATATATACATGTACATGCATGCATATAGATAAGGATATGGAGAGTTAGGCATAATCGATAAGGGTAATATCTTCAACAAACACATCTCATCGAAGCTAAGAGGAAATAGTGTGTTGATTAGGGGTAAGGTGTAGGTTGGAAGCATTATAGAGGGCATGGCTAGGGGAATGTTTCAAGTAGGAAGAAAGGGAGGAAAAGATAAAAATAAGGCCAAGAGTTACTTTTCTCTATTCAATTAAGAATGGACCTGAGTAATGTATTAGTTTTCCTCTCTTGTAATTTATGTTTCCTAAGTCCTATTAATTGATTAAACCTAATGTAGTAGTTAATGCATGAGGAAAGGGTATATGAGGCTAAAAAATGAACCCTCCATGCTGATTATTTTAGTCCTACCATAGGTAGCATGCATTATAGTAGAGTTTAGTTAAGTTTAACCATTATGATTACCTAAGGGTTGTTTGTAATTTCTCTCAACTTCTTACACTCTTATATGGGTGTAAAACGGAATGAAAAAGGCAGCCATTATTAAGTATTCTGTAGAGAAGGTCCTTTTTCCCCTAACAAACATAGTGCATGGTTTGTTATATCTCAAAAATCTTACAATCTTTAGCTTAAGAGTTGATACCTTAAGTGGTGATTATAAGTATTTGATTTCAAGGGTTACTTGATTATCAAATCCTTTTCCCATCTCATCCTCTCTTTTATTTTCTCTTTTGTCGTAGCTAAACCCCAAGTTTCATCATCAATTCTTAGCAAGACCTAATTTTTTTAGCATCTTATACATCATTTCATGTGTGATAAAAAAAGTGAGAAAAATGTGAAAGTATATGATCGTGCATTTTGTTGGTTAAGTCAGGTTTTGTAAGTAAAGTTGGCATGAATCATTTATCTAAATTGGCTTATATATGTATAATTATGGATAAGTATTTTCATGAGGATATGTGTGGAGGTTGAAAATCATTGATACTGGGACTTTTAGGGGTTTTATAAAAATATGGGTATTTTGGCTATGTAAAGAGAAAATTGATCAATATGAGTTAAATGTCAAATCTATGTTATTTTAATCCGTTTATTGGTTCAAATATATTAAATTTATGTTATGTATAATATTTGGAGTAATTATAAATAGTCTAAGTCCAACAAAATAAAAAAATAGATTTACTTGGGAATAATAACTCTAAAGGCAAGGTCATTATTGCATGTGCAAAATATTGGAGTTAGACCTTGATTTTCATATATGTTTTTAATATTGGTATTTTAGCGTGGCATATTAAATTTGGTGATTATATAAGGATTATAAGAAAAATTATGCCTAATTTGTAAAATTAAGGTTTCATAGGGATTTGTATAAAGTAACCTTAGAGGCTGGCTATTATCTCTTGCATAATACGTCAGATTTAGACCTTGATTTTTAACTATGTTGTTAATAGTAATATATTAAGGATGGATACTAAATTTGGTGATAAAATGAGTACTAGGAAAGTAGTTATGCTTAACTTGTGAAATTAAGATTTCTTTGGGGAAATATGACCTTTTTCCTTGAGGAATGTCCCAATATACATATGGTTATGTGGTTTACATATTTCGATTCATCAAGTGGGGATATGTGTTTTACATATCTACATGTGTGTTTATATGATGATCCTAATATAATAGCAATGAATAAGATATTCATCACTTAAAGTGAAATATCACGTGAGTTGGGATTGATGTGTTAAGTTCATTCCATCGGCTTAATAATAGTAACTAGATGCATTTTAACCTAGAAGGTGCTTTAAAATGTGCCATTGGTTTATGGATAGTGGCAATGAGTGTTTTTCTTTGGGATTTGTTGAATCTTTTCCACCTGCTTAATAATAACATCCGAATGCATTTTACCTTGGGAAGCATTTCAGTCTATTCCACTTAATTAAGAATATAAGAGTCCTAAACTCAATGTAAATAAGAAATGGATTGTAATTATACCTAATAATGATATTCTAATTCAGTTCTCCTCTTTTATAGTATGATGTTTAATCATTATGCAAGCCTATTCTTCCTTATGACCTTATGTACTCTTTGTAGGCCTATTATGACTATATAATTACCTTACTTAATACATAATGTACTTATCATCCCTTTTATGGCTATTTCTCATTCCCACGAGTAGACGATCTAGGTGATTTAATGCAGGTCACTAAGGGCCCTATGGATGATTTTGTGACTTATGATGCCTTGTTTAGGGAGGTGTGACCTTTTCTTTAAGCTTATGGTTTAAGGGCGTAGATTCATGCTATCTTGATCTTACTTTAGCCCGGATACCTTTTGGGACTTTTAGTTTTAGTGTATCCCCTTTATGTATTTTGGATATTGTACTTAAAGTTAACCTTTGAGAAGTTGTTTTAATTTATGAACCTATCTCCTTCTCTGTTTTACCATTTTTTAAGTCTTAAACTATTTTACCTTGTACTCAATGTAAGGATGGTATAGGAATCTAGACTTATGTTGAGTACGATATTAACACCTATCTATATTATCATTACCATTCTACTAAAAGCAAAAAAAAAATTAATAGTATGTTTTAGGGTGTTACACATACAACATATCTCCCTGGTGTCTTAGGATGTCTTAGTCTCAAATGATGATAACACTTGGAAATGATTTTTTTCTTTTTAGTTGATACAACTAGAGTGCAATGTTTGTTGAGTAAAGTATTTCCTTAGTTGTAGAATTTTCCTCATAGTCCAAGAAAATGAGGCTTTCATTGGTGTATCCTAGATAGAGTCTCCATTGTAGCATAACTCATGGCACCATTTATCCCATAGTGTGTCCTTTTCTATCAAGAGCTACCATTACCATTTACAAATAGTTAATTTATTCCAAAGTTGGATGTTGAAGAGGCATAAACCACATTCTTTTCAGGGAGAGCATATTTTAGACTAGGCCACTAGAGTTTTTTTGTCGTTGAAGTAAAGTCGAACAACATAACTTTAACAAGTTGAAGTCTACCTGCATAAGTAAGTAGTTTGACATACCAAATCCTCAGTTTGGAAGTCATTTTATTGATGAGCTCAATGCATTGGAGCTTAAATAATTTGATTATAGAAAGAGTAATTGATGTGTTTTTATTTTTATTGATGCTGACTAGGTAGGTAACAAGAAGTGAGCATTCATTGATGTGTATTTAATTTTATATCTCATTCCGCTTTGTATATGACATCCCCCACATAAAAGTTGACTTTTGGGATTGTTCAACTAAAGACCATATAGATTTGAGAAGGTTTGGAAAGTATCAAGTAATTGTTCCCCCCGAAGCATTACTCCCATGAGAGAAAAGGTTGTCTACAAGGGAAAGGTTGATAATTCAAGGTTTCTTGCACTTAGGATGGGTTTTATAGCTACTATTTGCCACAATCCCTAGAGAAGATGATTTAGATATTCCACAGCTAGGACAAATAAATATGGGGAGTTTATATCTCCTCGTCTAAGACCTCTCTTAGAATCAAAAGGGAGGGAAGGTTCTCCATTAAACAAAATGTATTAACTAATAAAAGTGATACGCTTCATTATCAACTTTACAAACTGAAGGGAAAATCCCATTCCATGCAAGACTGGTTCCATAAAACACCATTTAATATTGTCATATGATTTGCGTAAATCTAGTTTAAAATCACAAGGGGGATTTATTTCTAGTTGTAGCATCTAACTAGTTCATGGGTAACTAGAATGTCGTCACCAATGCATCTCTCTTTGATGAAGGCTACTTGGGAGGGAGCAATCAAAGATGGCAGAATTGGCCAAAGTCGATTAGTTAAAACCTTGGATATGATCTTATACAACGCGTTACATCATGCAGTATGCCTGAATTGATCTACTTTAGGAATTAGGGACAATATAATCACATTTAGACTTTTAGGGAAGATACCTAAATAGGAAAAAAAATAGAAAAAAAAATGAGCACTATCCTCCATTGATTATCCCCAATGATATATCAGCATTTCTTGTTAAAGAATGCTTAAGGACATCCATGCTTGGAGCCTTGCCATTCTTAGCACTAGGAAGATAACAACTTTTTGGTGCATGATTGAAAGTATGTGGCCTTGTGCAAATACCTGAGGGTCTAGTGATCTAGTAGTCCTAGAAAATAAATCCATGAGGGTTTTAAAGAATCTTAAGAATGGATCTTGGATATTTTAAGGGTTAGAGATGTAAATAGAGTGGATTTTTATTTAAAATCTGATGTATTTTATTTTATAGATACTTAACCAAATATAGATAAAATAATATGGATATAAATATAGAGGATGAAAAAAAAACATTGTGTTCAAAAACAAATACGGGTATGGGATATTTATAATCATACTCATACCCATACTCGTATCCATATTCGTATCCGTTTATTCAATATATAATTATTTTTTTATCCTTAATTTAGTAATAAATATAATATAAATTAATGTTTAAATTATCATTTGACTTAACTCTAAATAAATTTATCCGTTGGTTAATAAATTTATCCATTAGATAATATACATTAATAGATAAATGAATAATCCATTGAATAATAAATATCCAACGAATATGAATAAAATTATATATATCCATTCAAATACAAGTAAAAATTCAGATGCATTCCTTTTTATTAGGAACGGATTCTAACATATTCCTTCCAAATCTGCTAGCTAACCATTATGGTTCTCAATATGATACATAGTATTTCTTTGCACTCTCCCCTGCATCCTTATTGTATTTTTTATTCACTCAAAAAAAAATTTATTGTATTTCTTATAACATTTCATCCTTCCTTCGACTAAATAAATAAATATGACGAAGAAGTAATGAAATACAAATGCGACATTTGTTCGACTCGGCCTCAGGTAACTTCATTTAATAAAATAAGATTATATGAAACAGATTGAGTTTTAAAGATATTTATTTTCTTATTTATTGATTCGTCTGACAAAAATATAAATAGAAATGGAAATTACAGGTGATTTTATATTAATTAAAAATAAAAATAAAAATACGTTGTTCGGCATACTATAATTGTTTGTAAATAATTAGGCTGACAAATCGCGACTCTTCTAATAAAACTTTTAGAACCCTCTTTGACTCCTTTCCTTGCAGTTCCCGTTCCTAGGTTCACTGCACATTTACTTTCTCTCGCATCACATACCTTCCTCCGCTCTCTTCTCTCCTCAAACGGCCATGGCAGAGGTAAAGCTCTCGCAGAGCAATGACCTAACGCGAATAGAACGCATAGGAGCACACTCTCACATTCGAGGCCTCGGCCTCGACTCAGCCCTGGAGCCCCGTTCCGTCTCTGAAGGTATAGTGGGCCAGCTGTCTGCTCGCAAAGCCGCCGGGATCATTCTACAGATGATAAAAGATGGAAAAATCGCTGGCCGTGGTGTACTTATCGCCGGCCATCCAGGAACCGGTAAGACAGCCATTGCTATGGGCCTTGCCAAATCTCTAGGTCAAGAAACTCCTTTCGCTATGCTTTCCGGCTCTGAAATCTTCTCTCTCGAGATGTCAAAGACGGAAGCCCTAATGCAGGCGTTTAGGAGAGCAATTGGAGTAAGAATTAAGGAAGAAACTGAGTTAATTGAAGGAGAAGTTGTAGAAATTCAAATTGATCGTCCGGCGGTGTCTGGGGCGGCGTCAAAGACTGGGAAGCTGACTCTGAAGACGACGGAGATGGAGACGGTATACGATTTGGGGACGAAGATGATTGAAGCGCTAGGGAAGGAGAAAGTTCAAAGCGGGGATGTAATTGCGATTGATAAGGCGTCAGGGAAGGTTACCAAGCTAGGGAGGTCGTTTTCAAGGTCTAGGGATTATGATGCTATGGGGCCTCATACAAAGTTTGTGCAGTGTCCTGATGGGGAGTTGCAGAAGAGGAAGGAGGTTGTGCATTGTGTTACACTTCATGAAATTGATGTTATCAATAGCAGGTGAGCTCTCTGTCTCCGTGAATGTCTCTATTAATTCATATGGCCAGGCTTGTTAGTTTCTACTTTGACCTTTCTGTAATTTACATTGTTAAAGAGCTAATTTTGGACGGCATGTTTGGATTTGGCTATAGACAGAAATTATCGCAGTTTGATAGTTATGCTAGTTCCGGGGTTTAGTTCTAGGGTTCTGTTGGAGAAACGGAATCTTCTAGTAGTGTTTGCAAGCTTAGGGTTGCTAGTGTTTTTCTAAGGAAGAGGTGGATTTATTGTACCATTTATCCCTTGCCTATATGAGTCAAATGATTGCAGCAGGAGATACTTTTAGCGTTTCAGACTGGTTTCTTAATTTTTCTGATATGCCTCCTTCCCTAAAATATAGGCAAGCTGAAGATAGTGTTTGGTAGTCTGACGGAAAACAAAAAAAGAAAAGTATGTCACATGGACTTCGCATTTTTGGAACGTTACATCTTTGCTCCTTTCAATCCAACAAACTTTGGCCAATTTGTTCGCTGAATGACTGGTTCCTAGAGTGATGGCTCGTTCTTTGGGTTCTTTTGTTTGAATAATATGTATTTATACATAGTTGAAGAATTGATATAAAGTCACATCAGCCTATTTGGTATGAAATCAATTGGGATTGGAAATCCATATCTAACTCCATAAATTTAGAATTCCATTTCTATTGCTTGGAACTCAATGGCATAGATGAAGAACTCAATGAAAAATTTATATGTTTTCATATACCAAAAGAATTCTAAAAAATAGCTAATAGAATTCCATTTCCATAATTTTTATCCGTATCAAATGAAATGATAGTGTTGGAACTGGACTTTGCTAACCTCTGAATCGAGCTGGTGATGCGTCTATCACTGTTGCATGATATTAAGAGTAGTGTTTTATCAGTATGCAGCACAGTAGTGCCTAATATTGAGAATCAAGTTTGCAAGCCTATATTTGGCTTTAGCAAGAGGTCATTGTCTCCAAATTGGAAATATGTCTTTTAAGTGCTGGAGAATGGACCAATACAAAGGGATTTTGTATTTGGACTTGTCTGCTTCTTGTTTTTTGCCAATATCAGCTGGCTCTCTACCTGCAGATAAAATCCATCATGGATTTTAAAATTCTGCTGAGGCTAGTCAATCTCAAAGCTTCTGTGATAAAAAAAACAGTGCACACTCTTTTCTTTAGCTCCTCCCTATCAAGATTAAAATAAACTAGAAACAAAGAGTGGAGAAGAGTTCTTGAACGAGAAAGCAAATCTCCTTCTGCCCTTTTCTTTGCTGTGAAACTTATCCTTCATATGTAACTTCTTTTTTTCCTGCATGCTCCCCTGGCCAGTTCTGTTCTCTACAAATAAATTTATCTGATTTCTTCGGACAAAGCTCCTAATTGCCAATTTCAAGTACATATACACTCTGTTTCCAAAGCTTCCTCTCATGCTCACTGATGTATGATTTACTCCCGTGGATTTGTGTCTCCTTTTAGTTGTTGGCATCTTTCTACTCTGGAAGGCGTTTGATAGATTCTGCTGCTTTCACCAATTTCACCTAAAACTCATTTTTTGAAGCGGAGCATAGCGCGCTTAGGCGCCGAGCGAGAAAGGTCTCTTCTTTGGTTTCAGTTGATTCACTGATCTTAAACCTAGCACTTGTTTTCTTATTTATTCAAGGGGTGGCGGCATTCTTGAATGAAGTCTATCTGAAATGATCAGATCAGGCTTGGCCTCTATAGCTGAGCTGACCACATCATTTTGAGCCTTTTTCTGCTGCTTCCATTTTTCTTCAGGAAAATGGGATCCTTAATCAATTGTCTTAGCCTCCCATCCTGTACTTGAAGGATAATTTCCATATTTTTATTTTTCAGTTTAATTTCTCAGTTTGGTAAAATGCATGTCATCTTTACCTTCTCTACTGAATTCGATGTTAATCTTCTAAGTCCATGGAGGTTTGTCTGCATAATAGTGTAAAAGCCTAAAAGGTGTAGATGTTTCATTTGTCGTTATTTCATTCAAAACTGTTAAACATTTATCATTGCTCACCTATGTAGGCTCGTCAAATTTTTTTTAATATTTTTTTTTGTTGGCCGTAGAATATTGTGGAAGTAGGATCTGCAGTGTTTCATAATTTGCATCTTGGATACTAAAATATGAAGTTCAAAGTGGATATTCATCGTTGAACAGTTAAATATGGATTCTGCAGAAAATGTTTTGAGTGAACCAAAGGTGTGGAAAATGCTAAGCTTGTTCAGTCGTTGTCTTCCCTGCATGCTACGATCTGATATGCTTGTATCTCAATTTCAGAACGCAGGGTTTCTTGGCACTCTTCACTGGTGATACAGGTGAAATCCGTGCTGAGGTAAGGGAGCAAATTGACACAAAAGTAGCTGAGTGGAGGGAAGAAGGGAAGGCAGAGATAGTTCCTGGTGTCCTCTTCATAGATGAGGTGCACATGTTGGATATTGAGTGCTTTTCATTCCTAAACCGTGCGTTGGAAAACGAGATGGCACCAATCTTAGTCGTTGCCACCAATAGAGGCCACACAAAGATCAGAGGTACCAATTACAGTTCACCGCATGGTATCCCCATTGACCTACTTGATCGACTCCTTATCATCACTACGAAACCCTACACGGATGATGAGATCCGAAAGATTTTGGACATCAGATGTGAAGAGGAGGATGTTGAGATGTCTGATGATGCCAAAGCCTTATTAACAAAGATTGGGGTGGAGACATCGTTGAGGTATGCCATCCACTTGATCACCTCTGCCGCATTGGCTTGCTTGAAGCGTAAAGGAAAGGTGGTTGAAGTGGAAGATATTAGCCGGGTCTACCAACTATTCCTAGATGTGAAGAGGTCAACACAATATCTGATGGAGTATCAAAATCAGTATATGTTCAATGAGGTACCAGGAGGTGTTGTGAATCAAGAGGATGCCACTGACATGGTGTCATGAACCGATAATTGTTAGAAGGTAAGCTTCCTTGGTCTGGGGTTGAAGGTGGTTTGAGTTAATTTTGTGGTAGAACATGCTGCGTGATTGTGATGGATGGCGTGTAATTTGTTAGTGCGCGTTTTCACGAAATTTTAGCTTTCTGCTTAGAATACTTTATTTAAAGCTATTGGGGAAATGGTAAACTTAGGTTAAATTTAAAGTCACATTTTACTTGTGTTTTTTTTTTCAGGTGGTACTTTACTCATTTTCGTTAACTAGTATCAATGAAACGAAATTTTGCGCAAAGAGTCAATTTACCCGTCACCAAATAACATGTAACATGAACTTTTCCTTTATCTTCATAAACATGATTTTATCTTGTCGAACTTAATACTAATCAAACAGAGTAACAGACACTGCAAAACAGACAGCCGCCCGAGGGAACAACCAGAAGCCCCCAAGAACAGTTACATTGTAACCCTACCGGGCCAACATGACACCAAAACAGATGGCAAAAATAAACAAAGCTCCAACGTGAGGTTAGGCAACAGGAGCGAAAGAGGAATATAGTCGACTAACCAAGAAAGTACAAATTTTATCTTCAATTTTTTTAGAATACAAATTTTATCTTCATTAGTAGTGGTGCAGCATGATTTGCGTTAATCCACAAGATTTGATATAGAGTTTCGAACTAATGGGCGGTTTGTTCTATGGGAATGAGAATAGGAATTTGAAATATAACATATCCAATATTTGTTTTACGCCATTGGACTTGAAAACATGTATGGAAAGGGGATTGAACTTGTAACACCCCCATTTTCAAATCAAAAACTCATTAAAAAGTATGCACGGAAGCTAAAAACAATGAGGGCATCACCGCCACATCTAGTGTAAATTAGCACCATAATCCCATTCACACTAGATGCTAAGGCTGTGTAAAATAAGAAAACACAAAACATATTTATTAATTCAAACTAACCGAACCGAAATTGTTACTACAATTGAAACCATGAAAAGTATCTACTAAAATTAATATAATAAATAAAACTCTGAAAGTCACCACCACTCAATATTTCCCATCATGCATGCCATCAACACCTGGAGTAGGTTCGTATCCAACCTGCACTAGATCATCTGTTCACCATGTACATCATGGATTATCACAACCCCATTTAAAACATGTAACAAATTAGCCAAGGGAACAGCTAAGTAACATGTAAATGCGAAGGAATAAAGTTATATATTCACATTTATATAAGCGTATAATTTATAGACATACACTCAATTCACATAAGAAAACCATCCAATTATTAATCTTTATTTAGGTGATTGTAACGTCTAATTTATTAAATTATTTATTATTATTTTTTTATTGTAAGTGGGAAAACCAACCAGGGGGTCACTTGGCAAATCAAAAGTCTGAAGACCTACCACCAACCACAGGAGGAATACAAATCACACCTGGGCCATCCCAATGGATATAGTCCAAAGGAGATAACAAAAGTATGAAGACCTACCACCTCCGTCATCCTGTCCTTAGGTGTGCACACCCCCTAATAGGGTCCGAAGAAGCCTATAGAGTAGACAAGGAGCCTTAATGTAATATCCCAAAATCCTAATTCCCGAAATTATGGCCAAATAAGGAATTTTTAGGAAAATTAATTATATAAATTCATTTATTAAAATGTAGAGAGTTAATTAAGGTATATTAAGAGGAAAATAATAAAGAATTTAATTGGAAGAAAATTTGGGTATTTCTCTAATTAGCATGAAGGTTAATGAAATTCATTCAAATAGCCTAACTAATTTAAAAAATGGATTTAATTATTATAATTAAAATAATTATTATTAAAATTATATATATAAATTAATTGTATAAATAAATAGATACCCAAATACCTCCAACCCAACCATTTTACCATTTTCCATTTTCCATTTTTTCCCTTTTTCCTCCTTTCTTTTCTTTTTCTTTCTTCCTCCTTTATTTTTTTTCTTTCTCTTCTCCTTCCTCCCCGGTTTGGGCCAGCCCGTCGGCCCAAATCTTCCTTCCTCCCTGGCCTGTCCCGCGTGCCCGGCCTGCCAACCGTCGTCGCCCGTCCCCCCCCGTGGCCCAGCGCGCCCAGCCCGCGTCGCCAGGCGCGACGCAGAGTTCTGCCTCGATATTCTCTTAAACTCCGCGTTTCAATTAGCAGGAAGTAACCGTTGCCAACCGGCCGGTTCTCCCTCTCCTTTCTTTTTCCCTGGACCGCCGGTCCACCCCCCTTTCCCTTTTCTTCTTCCTCCTGCGTGACCGTACCTCGACCTGCAACCGCTGCACCTGCCGGCAGCCGCCTGCAACGGCCGGCCACCCTGACTTTCCCTCTCCCGTCGTTTTCCTTACACCAATTCGACCCCAACCGGCCTTTTCCCTCTCCCGAGCGACCTGCCGCTTTCCCTTTTCCTCTTCCCTCGACCCCGACGCCCCTGCCATGGCAGAACCGCCTCGACTGCCGCCACCGGGCGGCATGCCTGGTACCTGCCACCGCTTGTCTTCTTCCCCTTGGCCTTGCCCGACCGCCCTGCCTATAAATACCCCCATTGATCACCTGGGTTCGGGATTTGGAACCCCGAAACCCTGGGTTTTCTCCCTCTCGCCGCCGCCCCATCAGACACGTCGAGCGCCGCCCTCCCCCAACGCCGCCGGTCGAGCGCCGCCCAGAATCCCACCTTGCACCACCCTCCATCCAACCACGCCTTCCTCAGCCCTCGATTCGCCTTGCACGAGCCACCCCAGGCCGTGCAAAATCGCCACCCCGAACAGCTCCTCCCAGCCCGCCGCCGCCTTGCGCCGCCTTCTGCCGCCTCCTCCGCCGCCCCTTGCCACGCCACCACCCTCACTCCACTCCCCTTCACCTGCTCCTTCTTTCCCCACCTCAAACTCCACCTCTTTCCCTCCCATCTAACCGCCACCTCCATCTTTCCCCCTCTTCTCCTCCTCCACCGCCGCCGCCGTCGCCGCCACGCGCCGCCGCCGGACCACCACCGACCCTAGGTGGTTCTCCACCCATCCAAACCCTAACCCCCCTTTATATAGCTGCTACTATTTTCTACTAATATTAATACTAATATACTTATTATTACTATTATTATTATTATTATTACTTTTATTATTGTTAGTATTATTCTTTTATTATTATGATTATTATTATTATTATTATTATTATTATTATTATTATTATTACTTTTATTACTATTATCATTTCTAATATTATGACTTATGATATTAAAGTTATCATTTTTACCATACAAACATCTCTAGGAACCCTAACTCCTATTATGCTCAACTTTGGTTTATTTTATAAGTGTTAATATTAACAACCCTACTATTATTATTATTATTATCTCTATTACCTTACTAAGGTTATTATTATTAATACTTAACCATACTAGGTTATTGTTATTGTTATTATTATTGCTAGGGTTATTATGGTTACTATTACTATTATTATCATTATTATTAGCATTATTACTGTTATCATTATCACCCTTAGGAATAAATTACTTGAAATGTTGTGACCTTATAATATTATTATTTCAAACCAACACCATTGTTAGACTTAATCTTAAAAATGCTAGAGTTCTATTACTTAAAACATAAGTGTCACTATTAATGGTCTTATTATAATTATTATTACTATCACTATTTTACTATGACTAGTGAACACTAGTATTACAAGAATGGAACTAATGGGCGTAATAAAATAAGTGTAACAATAAGTATCATAAATAAACATATTTTTAACTACTAATATTTAGTATACTAATTCTAAAGTAAAAACCCTAGTTTTTGTATAAAATCCTTGTTAGTAATAAAAACCCTAGCCTTAAACTAAAATGAGGTTTGATAGTAATTATAAGGGAGACTAATACTTAGCATTTTTCCCCTTTTATAGGTAACCCCGACCAAAGCCCTAAGGAGTTAGAGGAGCGTGCTCCAAGCCGGCGTCGCCCTAGGTAAGGACGAAGCTAATGGCCTTGTGCTATGTGTGACATGGATGTGTTGAATGTTGTGTATGCCATGCTACGCCATGTGTTATATGATTGTGTATAACTTGTCTTATGTGTAGCGCAGCTTGGAGATTGAGGTATGTGTGGATGTGTTTCCTATGACGTGAGCATGATATGTATATGTATGATGTCTATGATGTAATATGCTATGGCCCGCTAGGACGTGCATGTTAGGGTAAATGGTAATATGAGTTGGGGCCATCATGGGGGTCTTGAGGTTTATATGGTGGTATTAGGGTTCGTATGGCGGTATTGATGTTCGTATGGCGGCATTAATGTTGTATGGTGGTATTGTGACTTTATGGAGGTATTAATGTTGTATGGTGGTAATTGTGATTTTATGGAGGTATTAATGTTGTATGATGTTATTTGTGATTTTATGGAGGTATTAATGTTGTATGGTGGTATAATTGTTCGTATGGTGGTATTAGGGTTTGCATGGCGACATTAGGGTTTGTATGGTGGCAAAACTGTTCGTATGGGGGTATTGTGATTTTATGGAGGCATTAATGTTGTATGATGTTGGTTGTGATTTTATGGAGGTATTAGTGTTGTATGGTGGTATTAGGGTTTGTATGGTGGTGCTAGGGTTCGTATGGTGGTATTAGGGTTCGTGTGGTGGTATTAATGATTGCATAATGGTATTAATGGCTTATGGTGGTATTAGGGTTTGTAAGGTGGTATTGATGTTCGTATGGTGGTATTAATGATTTCATAATGGTATTAATGGCTTATGGTGGTATTAGGGTTTGTAAGGTGGTATTGATGTTCGTATGGTGGTATTATGGTCGTATGGTGGTATTAGGGTTTGCATGGCGGTATTAGGGTTCGTGTGGTGGTATTAATGATTGCATAATGGTATTAATGGCTTATGGTGGTATTAGGGATTGTAAGGTGGTATTGATGTTTATATGGTGGTATTAATGTTCGTATGGTGGTATTAATGATTGCGTAGTGGTGTTAATGGCTTATGGTGGTATTAGGGTTTGCATGGTGGTGTTATGACTTGCATGGTGGTATTAATGTTGGCATGGCGGTATTAGGGTTGCATGGTAGAGTTAGGGTTCTGCATGGGAGTTAATGATCGTACGGGATTAGGGCCGGAATGATTAACTCTGGGGTGTTGGGAATAAGTAGGATTGGAGTAACTAATCGTGATTGTTGAGGACAATTAAGGTTTGGGGATGGTTAAGTATGGTGGTTATGGCAAATTTGGGATAAGTGTGGCTAACCACGGTTTGTGTGGTCAATTAGGGTTGGTCATGGCTGTCTAGAGTTGTTGGTGTTATCGTGGGTATCTTTTGATTAAAGAGTAGTTATGAATGTGGGACTTTATTAGTTGTGATGGGTACCGTATAAAGAAAATGATTTATGCATGTCAAGGACATGATGTGATTCATTAAGATACGAATAAGACATTAATTACGTAAAGTGAAAGACTGATGAGCCCGACCCAGTCCGTTCCACCGGTTATGAATAGTGGTCAGAGGCGTTCTGCCTGTGCGTTTCGTGCCGATCCACCGGCTATAATAGTGGTCAGAGGCGTTCTACCCTGTGCGTTTCGTGCCGGTCCACCGGCTATAATAGTGGTCAGAGGCGTTCTGCCCTGTGCGTTTCGTGCCGGTCCACCGGCTATAATAGTGGTCAGAGGCGTTTTGCCCTGTGTTTTTATCTCCGGACCACCGGCTATAATAGTGGGGGGATTCGGGCTCGACAGAACCAAATGAATAAGTTAAACCACGGGAAAGATACTAATCACTTACAGTGGAACACCATGTCAGTGCGGGGCCAGTCCGTTCCACCGGTTATGAATAGTGGTCAGAGGCGTTCTGCCCTGTGTTTTATTTCCGGACCACCGGCTATAATAGTGGGGGTCCCCGTGCTTACAGGTTAAATGAAGAATGCGTGAAAAGAGATTATTATCATAATAATGTAAGTGCGGGGCCAGTCCGTTCCACCGGTTATGAATAGTGGTCAGAGGCGTTCTGCCCTGTGTTTTATTTCCGGACCACCGGCTATAATAGTGGGGGTCCCCGTGCTTACAGGTTAAATGAAGAATGTGTGAAAAGAGATTGTCATTATAATAAGAAATAACGGGCATTGTATGAGCATGATTCAGCTTTCCGCTTACTCATCCTGATGTATGGCTGACGTATTGAGCATGTGTCTTGTGTATTAATGCATGTTGCTTTCATGAATGAGTGTGATTGTATGCTTGGCCTTAGCATCTACGCCTTACTCAGTACTGGACCCATACTGATACTACCTTGATTAACCGGGTCCTGTGATGATCCACCGATGGTGGGGAGCAGACCTTTGATGCAGGTCTTGATCAGTTACTAAGTTGGGGTGGAAGACTGGATATGAGTGAGTAAGTGGTCCGGATAATTACCCTTCGAAAATCGTGTGGTTTAATCGTAATTGTCTTTAGAGGATACAAACGCCGTATTTAACTTTTTAAGGGTTTTATCGTATCTTGCGATTCCGTTGTTTTAAGTATTCTGATATATGGATCTTTTAAATTGTATTTCGGAATGTAACTTCTTACCTTCGCACTCTGATTTGTAGGATTCGTGTTTTATGAATGATTCGTTTCTGGTTTTATTCCTTATAGCCTTAGCACTTAGTATCGGGTCGGTAGTTATGGATCGATCTGGTACTAAGTGTGGCGGTAATGCCCCCGAATTTACGGTTTTAATTTTCTTGCTTCCGCTAAAACTTTGATTTAAACGAAATTTTTCAGTAGTAAATTTGGGGGTGTTACAAGTTGGTATCAGAGCGGTTGGTCCTTCGGCCACGCTCGTTTTCGAAAGTAAATTTGGTTTTTGAACTTTGTATTTGATTTGAAGTGTGATCTAACCGTTCCTCTATTTGTTTTTAAACTTTTTAAGCTGATACCACAAGGTGGTATCAATCCTTTTGGTTGTTAAGGATCGGGTTTCGGTTAGAGACTCGGTTCTCATGACCATAAATGTTTTAGCCGAAAACGTATTTTAACTTCCTTCAAGTGATTCTTCTTTTATCCGGATTAGCTTGTGAGGATAGTGTGGTTGGGTAGTATAAGTGGCCTTGTGATTTGCTGTTCGTTTATGTCCTCGAATATGCTTCCTTGCTACTTGACATGCTTAACGTGTGCTAACGTTGAATTTATGTGTTTTAGTTATTATAGTTTTATAACTAGTTTGCCCTTAAGGGGGTAGTGACCCCACTAGGTTAACCCCAGCCTTGCAGGTTTAGTGGACTGAAAACCTTAGGGTATACCTTGCCGGGTGAGGTGTGATGTGACATAGATTGTAACGTATTTTGGTGGTTTAGTTTTACTTTTGGAGTTACAAGGAGTTTAAGTTATTGTTATCGTTACTATTATTTTCACCTTTATAATACCTTATTTTAAAGGACAGTGTTTTGTGACTTGTTTTGACCTTAAGTATGTACTTCTTGAATTATTATTATATTTGATTTGTTGGGCATCAAGTCTCCTTCTTTTATTTCACCCTTCATGCCTTGTGTGATCCAACTTTACTGGGTTTAGTTCGTAAGCATTGTTTTACCTTTTCTCGGAATTCCTTTTAACCTACTTATCTTGGTGAATGTCTTATTCAATTGTTTCGTCAAGTTTTTACTACTTAGGTCTCTCGAACTTCGGGGACGAAGTTCCTTTCTAAGAGGGTAAGGATGTAATACCCCGTGTATTTTAAAATCCAGATTTGTTAAGTCTAATGATTTTATTAGTGTAATTTGGTGTAAACAATTTATTATTTTAATTTTCGATTCGGTTTATGGATTTATCGTCGATTTTGAATTCATAATTGAACGTAATTAATCACTTTCGGGAAGCGATATTTTATTGATGTCTTAATCATTTGAATGTAATATTTTCGGGAAGTTCAAATTAAAAATATTTTCCGAACTTATTTAAGAACTCATTTTGAAATTAATTTTCTTCCGTTCTACGCTTTTTAGTTTGCGGAAAACTGATTTCGTAAATTATTAAAATTAGTCTTGATTGTTGGAAATTGACTTAAACATTTTATTGTAGGTTTCTAAATATTATTTCCGGGTCTTATAATGTATTTCCATAAATAATATAAATCTTTACATTCAATGGTAAATTCTTCCCAAATATGTTTCTGAAGTACCTTATATATATCTTGTTATTAATTTTAAGCCTTCGGATCTTCTCAAAATAGATTTCCGATAAATAAATTTTGACTAGATTCTCCCAGTACAAATCTTTGATATTTAGTATTTAATTTGAACTTATACCTCAGGCACAACAATCCCTAGTTCGTCCCTAAGGGGGTAGTTAGGTTAAGTATAGCTAGCGATGCATTAATATAGAAGATTAGAATGCCCCCAACCCTAACCCTAAAGAACCGCAGGAGACTTCGGGGGCGAAGTCTGTTTTTAAGGGGGTAGTGATGTAATATCCCAAAATCCTAATTCCCGAAATTATGGCCAAATAAGGAATTTTTAGGAAAATTAATTATATAAATTCATTTATTAAAATGTAGAGAGTTAATTAAGGTATATTAAGAGGAAAATAATAAAGAATTTAATTGGAAGAAAATTTGGGTATTTCTCTAATTAGCATGAAGGTTAATGAAATTCATTCAAATAGCCTAACTAATTTAAAAAATGGATTTAATTATTATAATTAAAATAATTATTATTAAAATTATATATATAAATTAATTGTATAAATAAATAGATACCCAAATACCTCCAACCCAACCATTTTACCATTTTCCATTTTCCATTTTTTCCCTTTTTCCTCCTTTCTTTTCTTTTTCTTTCTTCCTCCTTTATTTTTTTTCTTTCTCTTCTCCTTCCTCCCCGGTTTGGGCCAGCCCGTCGGCCCAAATCTTCCTTCCTCCCTGGCCTGTCCCGCGTGCCCGGCCTGCCAACCGTCGTCGCCCGTCCCCCCCGTGGCCCAGCGCGCCCAGCCCGCGTCGCCAGGCGCGACGCAGAGTTCTGCCTCGATATTCTCTTAAACTCCGCGTTTCAATTAGCAGGAAGTAACCGTTGCCAACCGGCCGGTTCTCCCTCTCCTTTCTTTTTCCCTGGACCGCCGGTCCACCCCCCTTTCCCTTTTCTTCTTCCTCCTGCGTGACCGTACCTCGACCTGCAACCGCTGCACCTGCCGGCAGCCGCCTGCAACGGCCGGCCACCCTGACTTTCCCTCTCCCGTCGTTTTCCTTACACCAATTCGACCCCAACCGGCCTTTTCCCCTCTCCCGAGCGACCTGCCGCTTTCCCTTTTCCTCTTCCCTCGACCCCGACGCCCCTGCCATGGCAGAACCGCCTCGACTGCCGCCACCGGGCGGCATGCCTGGTACCTGCCACCGCTTGTCTTCTTCCCCTTGGCCTTGCCCGACCGCCCTGCCTATAAATACCCCCATTGATCACCTGGGTTCGGGATTTGGAACCCCGAAACCCTGGGTTTTCTCCCTCTCGCCGCCGCCCCATCAGACACGTCGAGCGCCGCCCTCCCCCAACGCCGCCGGTCGAGCGCCGCCCAGAATCCCACCTTGCACCACCCTCCATCCAACCACGCCTTCCTCAGCCCTCGATTCGCCTTGCACGAGCCACCCCAGGCCGTGCAAAATCGCCACCCCGAACAGCTCCTCCCAGCCCGCCGCCGCCTTGCGCCGCCTTCTGCCGCCTCCTCCGCCGCTCCTTGCCACGCCACCACCCTCACTCCACTCCCTTCACCTGCTCCTTCTTTCCCCACCTCAAACTCCACCTCTTTCCCTCCCATCTAACCGCCACCTCCATCTTTCCCCCTCTTCTCCTCCTCCACCGCCGCCGCCGTCGCCGCCACGCGCCGCCGCCGGACCACCACCGACCCTAGGTGGTTCTCCACCCATCCAAACCCTAACCCCCCCTTTATATAGCTGCTACTATTTTCTACTAATATTAATACTAATATACTTATTATTACTATTATTATTATTATTACTTTTATTATTGTTAGTATTATTCTTTTATTATTATGATTATTATTATTATTATTATTATTATTATTATTATTATTATTATTACTTTTATTACTATTATCATTTCTAATATTATGACTTATGATATTAAAGTTATCATTTTTACCATACAAACATCTCTAGGAACCCTAACTCCTATTATGCTCAACTTTGGTTTATTTTATAAGTGTTAATATTAACAACCCTACTATTATTATTATTATTATCTCTATTACCTTACTAAGGTTATTATTATTAATACTTAACCATACTAGGTTATTGTTATTGTTATTATTATTGCTAGGGTTATTATGGTTACTATTACTATTATTATCATTATTATTAGCATTATTACTGTTATCATTATCACCCTTAGGAATAAATTACTTGAAATGTTGTGACCTTATAATATTATTATTTCAAACCAACACCATTGTTAGACTTAATCTTAAAAATGCTAGAGTTCTATTACTTAAAACATAAGTGTCACTATTAATGGTCTTATTATAATTATTATTACTATCACTATTTTACTATGACTAGTGAACACTAGTATTACAAGAATGGAACTAATGGGCGTAATAAAATAAGTGTAACAATAAGTATCATAAATAAACATATTTTTAACTACTAATATTTAGTATACTAATTCTAAAGTAAAAACCCTAGTTTTTGTATAAAATCCTTGTTAGTAATAAAAACCCTAGCCTTAAACTAAAATGAGGTTTGATAGTAATTATAAGGGAGACTAATACTTAGCATTTTTCCCTTTTATAGGTAACCCCGACCAAAGCCCTAAGGAGTTAGAGGAGCGTGCTCCAAGCCGGCGTCGCCCTAGGTAAGGACGAAGCTAATGGCCTTGTGCTATGTGTGACATGGATGTGTTGAATGTTGTGTATGCCATGCTACGCCATGTGTTATATGATTGTGTATAACTTGTCTTATGTGTAGCGCAGCTTGGAGATTGAGGTATGTGTGGATGTGTTTCCTATGACGTGAGCATGATATGTATATGTATGATGTCTATGATGTAATATGCTATGGCCCGCTAGGACGTGCATGTTAGGGTAAATGGTAATATGAGTTGGGGCCATCATGGGGGTCTTGAGGTTTATATGGTGGTATTAGGGTTCGTATGGCGGTATTGATGTTCGTATGGCGGCATTAATGTTGTATGGTGGTATTGTGACTTTATGGAGGTATTAATGTTGTATGGTGGTAATTGTGATTTTATGGAGGTATTAATGTTGTATGATGTTATTTGTGATTTTATGGAGGTATTAATGTTGTATGGTGGTATAATTGTTCGTATGGTGGTATTAGGGTTTGCATGGCGACATTAGGGTTTGTATGGTGGCAAAACTGTTCGTATGGGGGTATTGTGATTTTATGGAGGCATTAATGTTGTATGATGTTAGTTGTGATTTTATGGAGGTATTAGTGTTGTATGGTGGTATTAGGGTTTGTATGGTGGTGCTAGGGTTCGTATGGTGGTATTAGGGTTCGTGTGGTGGTATTAATGATTGCATAATGGTATTAATGGCTTATGGTGGTATTAGGGTTTGTAAGGTGGTATTGATGTTCGTATGGTGGTATTAATGATTTCATAATGGTATTAATGGCTTATGGTGGTATTAGGGTTTGTAAGGTGGTATTGATGTTCGTATGGTGGTATTATGGTCGTATGGTGGTATTAGGGTTTGCATGGCGGTATTAGGGTTCGTGTGGTGGTATTAATGATTGCATAATGGTATTAATGGCTTATGGTGGTATTAGGGATTGTAAGGTGGTATTGATGTTTATATGGTGGTATTAATGTTCGTATGGTGGTATTAATGATTGCGTAGTGGTGTTAATGGCTTATGGTGGTATTAGGGTTTGCATGGTGGTGTTATGACTTGCATGGTGGTATTAATGTTGGCATGGCGGTATTAGGGTTGCATGGTAGAGTTAGGGTTCTGCATGGGAGTTAATGATCGTACGGGATTAGGGCCGGAATGATTAACTCTGGGGTGTTGGGAATAAGTAGGATTGGAGTAACTAATCGTGATTGTTGAGGACAATTAAGGTTTGGGGATGGTTAAGTATGGTGGTTATGGCAAATTTGGGATAAGTGTGGCTAACCACGGTTTGTGTGGTCAATTAGGGTTGGTCATGGCTGTCTAGAGTTGTTGGTGTTATCGTGGGTATCTTTTGATTAAAGAGTAGTTATGAATGTGGGACTTTATTAGTTGTGATGGGTACCGTATAAAGAAAATGATTTATGCATGTCAAGGACATGATGTGATTCATTAAGATACGAATAAGACATTAATTACGTAAAGTGAAAGACTGATGAGCCCGACCCAGTCCGTTCCACCGGTTATGAATAGTGGTCAGAGGCGTTCTGCCTGTGCGTTTCGTGCCGATCCACCGGCTATAATAGTGGTCAGAGGCGTTCTGCCCTGTGCGTTTCGTGCCGGTCCACCGGCTATAATAGTGGTCAGAGGCGTTCTGCCCTGTGCGTTTCGTGCCGGTCCACCGGCTATAATAGTGGTCAGAGGCGTTTTGCCCTGTGTTTTTATCTCCGGACCACCGGCTATAATAGTGGGGGGATTCGGGCTCGACAGAACCAAATGAATAAGTTAAACCACGGGAAAGATACTAATCACTTACAGTGGAACACCATGTCAGTGCGGGGCCAGTCCGTTCCACCGGTTATGAATAGTGGTCAGAGGCGTTCTGCCCTGTGTTTTATTTCCGGACCACCGGCTATAATAGTGGGGGTCCCCGTGCTTACAGGTTAAATGAAGAATGCGTGAAAAGAGATTATTATCATAATAATGTAAGTGCGGGGCCAGTCCGTTCCACCGGTTATGAATAGTGGTCAGAGGCGTTCTGCCCTGTGTTTTATTTCCGGACCACCGGCTATAATAGTGGGGGTCCCCGTGCTTACAGGTTAAATGAAGAATGTGTGAAAAGAGATTGTCATTATAATAAGAAATAACGGGCATTGTATGAGCATGATTCAGCTTTCCGCTTACTCATCCTGATGTATGGCTGACGTATTGAGCATGTGTCTTGTGTATTAATGCATGTTGCTTTCATGAATGAGTGTGATTGTATGCTTGGCCTTAGCATCTACGCCTTACTCAGTACTGGACCCATACTGATACTACCTTGATTAACCGGGTCCTGTGATGATCCACCGATGGTGGGGAGCAGACCTTTGATGCAGGTCTTGATCAGTTACTAAGTTGGGGTGGAAGACTGGATATGAGTGAGTAAGTGGTCCGGATAATTACCCTTCGAAAATCGTGTGGTTTAATCGTAATTGTCTTTAGAGGATACAAACGCCGTATTTAACTTTTTAAGGGTTTTATCGTATCTTGCGATTCCGTTGTTTTAAGTATTCTGATATATGGATCTTTTAAATTGTATTTCGGAATGTAACTTCTTACCTTCGCACTCTGATTTGTAGGATTCGTGTTTTATGAATGATTCGTTTCTGGTTTTATTCCTTATAGCCTTAGCACTTAGTATCGGGTCGGTAGTTATGGATCGATCTGGTACTAAGTGTGGCGGTAATGCCCCCGAATTTACGGTTTTAATTTTCTTGCTTCCGCTAAAACTTTGATTTAAACGAAATTTTTCAGTAGTAAATTTGGGGGTGTTACACTTAACCAGACACGGCTGGCAAATAAATAAATATCCACAATAGAAAAGGAAAGGCTATTGCTGATCCCCAACTTCAAGAGGCCAAACCTGAAGGACCCAAAGCCCACTTTATGTTTCACTTTAAGTTATGGTATATTAATTAAATAAAGTCACACAATCCACCATATAAACTTCACTTTATATAATTTTTATATTAGGTAGCTTTCTCAAATTACCTAGAAATATGCCACGTAGAGTCACCACTCAATTCACTAGTTGGAATAGAATAGAATAAAATAATTATCCAACCAGCACTTCAAATAAATAGTCAAATTTTCTTAGGGTCCAATTATACGCTAATATAAATAAAAATTTAATTTGTTCATATAAGATATGAGCCTTGTGATATATGCATAATAAAGGAACACTTGCATAAAATCAACTCTTTATAACCAGCACTTCGAATAAATAACACCACTATAAAATGATAATATTTATATAAAATTCATCGGGAACCCATATTTGTACTAAATTCATAATAAAAATAGAATATCATCCATGGGCCTAATTATATAAAATCTTATATGTTCACATAAGGTCGCATAGCCAGATAAGACCATTATATTAACAAGTGCATAATTAAAATATACATGAACGCACATATACATATATACCTACATATAAAAGGTTGAAAATAATGTTACCTGGAATGCGATCTAATCACAAATGTTCACTAGTCGCTAAACCTATAGATTACACCAATAATATTAACTCTAAACGAAATATATTAGGTAAACATATTATAAAGGGCTTAAATCCAACTTATCAAAATTCTTACATTTGCCAAAATTTTATTTTACCGCCTAATATTTATATATAAACCCCCACTCATAAAATAATTATATAACTATATGATTACTCAAATATATATATTTATATACACACACAAGTACTACCCAGGTAATCTACTAACAATACATAAAATTTACTAGTAATGTACTTTCATTAGTTTGATTCATTAACAAAAATAAAATAAAATATTTGTAATCATTCAAGGCTTGCGAAACCTGAGTACTACCCAGGTAATATTATCACGATTGACGGACATGCATATACATACATATATATATATATATATATATATATATATATGAGAATTAGCAGTGATTGCCTGCGGAGAAGACATACTTATAAATGATGCGGAAAATGCATCACGTAGAGTAATGTAAAAGCTTGAAAAAGCTATTCTCAAATGAACTATATCACGTAAGACCCCACCCACCATTCTCCACTAACTAGATTGTAGTATTATTTTATATTTAGAAGAATCAAGGCCCACTTCAATTACCCTTCAACAACCAGATCCCCTATGTTTTAATACTAGCATAGTGTCGAGAATTACCGTAATGTATCGGTTAGAATGGGGTGAGGGCAGAGGGTTCACGCGGAAAAGAGCGCCGATGTGCCTCCTTAATCTCTGCTGCAAAACCTATCTTCCGTTGCTCGAGCGGCCGAATGGTGTATCCAAGGAAATAGGTAAGTACTTATAAGGTAGGGAGTCATTAGGGTTATGGATTAATTAAATTTTTTTCAAGCTAATTTATAATTTCTAACTCATACGTAATTTTATTATACCCTACAATTAGTTAGTTAATGAAATGTATCGGCAGTAACATATTAGTAAATAAATTAAATATTATTAGATAAACCTATAACAACCTTATATTAGTCAAAACCAACCACGACCTATTATTTTATTATTAATATTACTATTACTATTATTATTATTATCAACAAAATTACCGAGTATTACAAAACTGCCCTCCATTCTCATCAATTGATTACCACGGGGCTAGGTAATAACAAAAGGGTATGTGAATGTGATTAAAATGTTCTCTATGCCCTCTTATTGCCAATTCTGCTCTTACATACTAAAATAGAAATTATTTATTCCCAAGTTATTCATGAGGGAGAGAAAATGTGGATCAAGGAAACAAAGAGTTTTTTCTAGGGGGAAAGTGAAATGAGAGGTAAGATTATGGCAAAAAATGCAATGTCTTATATTCATAGTAAGGATCCAAAGCCTTCGGCCTAATACAATGGGCCTTCACCCTTTCGCTTGTTATATGTCCTAAGAGCTAAAGAATTGCAACTTCAAATAAAAAAATGAAGAAGAAGAAGAAGAAGAAGAAGGTATACGCATAAGCACACAAAATGTATAAATATGGATACAACCTAATACAATGGGCCTTCACCTTTGGCACATCACATGTCCTAAGAGCCAAAGAATTACAACTTCAAAAAAATGTATATGCATAAGTGCACAAAAAGTATTATCATAGGTACACATGAGTGTTTCAGCCTTCTAAGCCTGACACTTATAAGTTCTAAATTTAGCCTTTGACACACCATTTAGTGCTTCTGACTTCTGGCCCTCGCCACACATTTAGTTCATCCTTTAACAACTCCTCTTTTCACTATAACAATTCATCCTCTATTTCCCCAATGAGATCCGTTCCACCTTGCTATATGATTTACCTTAAACCACATTGTTTGATTACCTAAAAATATTGTAAATCCCGAAACACTATCTTATTTCTACCAAGAAACCCAACCAAATTATCCTTCTTTCAGTAAACCTAAAATTACTTTTCATCATCCCAAAATCTCTACTTCTTTTGTGAATAAGCTAAGTTCTTCAAAAGATGCCTTTGATTCTTTGCTTTCTTGGTCAACCCAAGCACTACCCACTCCTAATGCAGACTCTATTATGAGTACTTTTTATTGTTGCTTAATTAGTGTAGGTGAGGCAAAGTTATTTTATCCCTCAATACTATGAGCTGATATTACCTTATACTAATAGGCAAGCAAATAAGCCTCCATTAGGATGTATTACCTTGCACAATGATTCTTTAGAAGGAGGATTTAGGCTTTCTCTATAATGCTTCAATTTCTACGACTTCACATTTTTAAAAAAAAAATTAATGTAGAAGGAAAAAAAATGAGGGATGTTTTTGTCAAATCTATCATGAGGAGAATTGTGTATGTTCACTTAAGCCATGGTAGATTCAAGACAAGGTATGAAACAATAACAAAAGAAAAATAACATTGTAAGATAAAGCTTTTTACATACAAAACCATAATCCAAGGTTACAAATTGAACCAAACAGACTAAAACCAAAGTAAGAAATTCCAACTCAAAACTAAAGCATCGGAATCCCTACTCTCTAGTTCTAACTCAAGCTCCAAAAATATCAAGATCACTAGTGCCATAATTATTGAAAAATAATTTATTCATTACAACATTACCGAGTAAACACACCTAAACCTAAGTAAATAATATGCTCACCAAAGCACACAAAGATGTAAAATTATGCATAAATAACAATTTACATGCAATAACATCAAGGCATGCATAAATCCGATAATACACATGTACTAACATGTGATACCAACATTCATCTCAATACACAAGGGTATTGCCCATAATTTCTTCTGCCAAAATAATAACATACAATAGAAGTGCACATAATGTCTCATACCAACATAATAACATATAATAACAAAAATAACTCAAATTCGCTTCCGAGGTAGACTAGCAGTTGAAACCACACAACCACTTCATCGTGTGCATCTCAGACAATAGATAAAATTAAAGTTGAGAGGAACTACAATCTCATCTATGGCAAGAATGCTAATGCTACATAAATCATACTTACAAGACACTTATCAAGGAAATTATTGTGACAAACTACTCACTCACCAAATCTAGGTGTCCAATTCTTTACATACGTGTACCCCCTATAGGATTGGTGATTTTATTTATAAAGATAGAAATGACTCTTAGATCTAAAGGCCTGTAGCACTCTATGATAATCGATTTTCAAGATGCCTTCCTAACTCCAAGTATCAATCACTTAAATAATTAATATTTTATTCAAGAATACCACAATATTTACCAAGAAATATAAAGGTCCAAACCAAATAAGTACTCGAACAATTCTGACCATTGAGGGTCACAAACAACTAGTACGGTAAGGCTAAGGTTAGATATCAAGCCATAACCTCCACAACACAATATCTAGCCATACAAGACTAAGGGCAGGCATTCAACCATAACATCCACAACACAATATCTAGCCATATAAGGCTAAGGTTAGACATATTACCATAACCTCCATAACACATTCACATAAGATGAGTTATAACTCATCAACTACCATGTCTACTTAAAAAAAATTCCCAAGGATACAAATTCAAACATGGCATGAAGCCCCAAAACAAATCAAGAGTTAAATCAATAAAAACTTAACAAAGGTATAACCTAAGCTAAACCCAAGCCAAGTCTTTAACCCAAGTCAAAACAAATTGTTAAAACCAAGGGCATATCCTAAAACATCAAAACCAAAGGCACATAAGCCAACCAAATTAAAATAATACTCGAACGAGTAAACGCACTTAAATATAAAATTTCAAAAATACCTTAGAGCCCAAAGAATTACATTTTATTCCATTAAAGGCTAAATCAAATGTAACTAACTTAGAAGGCTAAAATAGGTTAAATGGAAACTTTTTCTTAAAAAAAAATAATATTCCCACAAAACACTATTTATGAACGATGGAAAATGTCATTTTATACCAACAAATTTAAAAATAAAAGGTAAAAAAATATTTTATTACCAAAAATTTACTATTTATGAGGGAAAATGGTCAAATGCCAAAGGTTGATGTCAACCTTTTACTCTAAAAGCCCACTAAAGACTAAAGCCGTTTTAGAGGTATTTTAGTCATTTTTATGTTTTACCAACCAATAACATAATTAGCACAATATTAAACCCTACTTATGATATTTAGGGTGTTATTAACCAATAAGACTCGGTAAAACTAAGAATACAAAGAAAAAAAAATTAAGAATGTTATAAAGCCTTGAAATTTTTAATGAAAATTAAAAGTATTGATGATATATGTCACTCAACCTTTGTTTTGATGATATCAAACTTAATTATAAATTCGACTTATCTTGTTAAGTGTGCATGTATATCATAGCAAAAATTGAAGTATTTAATACTTACTTAAGTCAGTGAGTGTTATAAAGATCAAGTTTACTAGTCATATCTCAAGCAAAATCTAAAGATCAACAAGAAGAATAAAATAATACTATATCATCAAGGAATTTAATTTCATATGTGGAATACAAAAATCATAAAGGGACAAGAATGTGTGCTCAATAAATCAATACTAAAGCTTCTAAGAGTTTGTTATAGTTTTAAGGTTTATCAACATATGATATACATATTAAGGACATAAACTTTTAATTGATTTGATGTTTCTAATACTATTTAAAAATAATTTTGAAAGGTTTTAAAATGATTTAATGCATCAAATATGTTTATAATTATTTATCTAAACAAAGAAATTCAAGACCAATCATTTCTTAACCCCTTTTCCATTTGAATTGACTTGAAAAATTCACTATAAACATATTTTGAAAGCTTAAGATGTCTAATTTATAGAAGCTTTGTAGCTCAAGTTAAAGTCTTTATTTTTGTAAAGTTGTGTAGTGTTGAAAACTATTCCACTGATCAACAAGTTCTTCAAACCATCAAATGGTTTTGTCATATAGATTGATTGGTTTATTTTCTAAACAAATATGTTTTAGCCTTGGATTCAACACATTAATTAGTTAACAAAACCCATCGACTGGTTTACTCTCTAGAAAATATGTTTTAACCTTAGCTTTAACACATTATCTAGTTAGTTCATCCGATTGATTGGTCTGTCAAATTGATCAAATTGTTCAAATACCCATCGACTGGATTGTGAAAAAATCAATTAGTTTGAGTATTTTTGAGATTTTCTACTGATGGAATTTGACAATTGGAGTGATTTTTACTCCCAGCGGCTACTTCCGAATTCTCTCATCTTTTAGCAATATAGATACGAGTTTTTAAACTTTAATAAATATTAACAAAGCTAGCACAGATATTCTAAAATTATTATATTTAAATCCTACAAAGAATCTAATAGATTTTTGATTTTACACTTTCAAATCCAAATAAAAGTTCTCTTATGTTGAAAATTTTCTTCATATTTAGTTAGAGTATTCATAAACTTGTAATTATTATTTCTCTAACTAGAGAAATATCTTCACTAGTGATTACTCAATTTCTTATACTATCTAGTGAAGACGCTTATTGTATTCATTCAAACTCATTACCTCAAACATAAGTAATGAGTGGTGTGTTTTCTACCATTCTTGAGATAGGTTATTGAGATTGTAGTCTTATAAACTTAGAGAGTATTACTAAGAAAAATATAAATCATATCCAAGAGGATCATTGAGATTGTAGGCTTATAAACCAAGAAAGGTATGATTATCATCAAACATTCACTATAAATAAATATGAATTCAAATCCAAATGGAATTTTTTTTTTTGTAGTGGGTGTAGAAAAAACTTTATATAATTTCTTGAACCACAATAAATCATGTATTTATTGTTTGTCATCACTTTACTTATTTCTCATAATTTGACATTATTGTTATAAAATAATATATTTACCCCTCAAAAGTGTCAATACGGAATTAAAAAAAAAACACTCTAAACCTAAGTATTTATTAACATGGTAGATACCAAAGTTGATCTACAAATTACAAGGATTATTATGGTATGATCATATCACAAATACAACCCAAAAACATCAAAGATTAAATCTAACCTAAAGCCTCCAAACTCTATCTTAACTAAGAATCATATAAAAAATTCTCAAATTTAAACAAGTTATACATCAAATATTACCTATAACATTATATCTATAACATGCTATAATAAATTTGACAAAATAATCATAGGATAAAAATCCTAAATCAACCTCAACTTAAATTAGATATAAACCATGCTTGGGATTATCAAAAGATAACATGATATATATCAAAGTTTATATATAAATTAAAAGGATTAACATTTTATCAACAATTTAATAAAAAACCAAGAGAATCAAAAAGTTCCAAATCAAAAATAATGGATAAAAGGCTAAACAACTTCAACCCACCAAAAATCATGCTAATATTAAAACTAAAGTATATAACACAAATCAATTCTATTTACTTAGGGTTTTTGGAGTTTAACTTTGACCCCAAGCTTTAACACTAAGAAAATACCAAAATACAACTCAGCAAAACCATATAAGAAATTAGAGAAATCTAGCTCATAAAACATAACAAAAGAGAAAGGATTATAGGAGAAAAGATAAAGGAACTTATCCTTAAAGTTTGAAGCAAAATAAAGCTACAAAAATGTTTGAATATGGCCATGAAGTCCAAAATATTTTAAGGGATAAAGGAGGGAAGAAATACTTGATGGTGGGTGGTGGAAGGAGAAGAAAAAATGATAAAGTTTTCTAAGTATAGAAAACGTATGTAGTAAGTTAAGGTATAATGGTATAAAGGTTATTTTGTGGCTAAAATATGATAAATCCCACTTTTCCACAATAAGGAAGGTAAAATAATAAATTATAATTAAAAATAGTGTCTCTCCTTGAGACAAACACAAAATAAGGAGCGGAGAAGAGGTAAGAAGAAAAAAAAAACTAACCTTGAGATATTATTGTAAAACTTTCTAACCAAGTGAACAAAAAAAAGTTGTATGCCACTACTAAGGGACACAAAATTTATGGGTAAAATTAGATGTTTTATTCCATAATAAATAATAAAGAATAGTTAGGATCAAGTCTCATATGTATAAAAATTGAGGAAGAAAAGTTGAATTTGGTGGCTTTTTACGATGTAAAGTATTTGAATTAATATAAAAATGATATTGAATTTTTTGGATCAAATTTAGCTCAACAACAACAACAACAACAACAATAATAATAATAATAAAAGATGATACCCAGAGTTTCTTGGAATTTAGATAAATAGAAAAACCTTAATGAGACGCAAAACATTGACATAAGGCCAATTGAGGCATAAATAGTTATTTTTAAATAGGTTAAAAGCCAAAAGTGGCTCGCATGTCTCACATAACACAAATTTGTAAGAAATGACAAAGAGTCCCGAACAGAATATTCTAAAAATATAACTAGGATTTCAAAACTCTAAAGACGTGATAAAATCACCAAAATAATAAAACTTAATCTTCACTAATAAAGATAATAAATGAATTAGGTTTGCCAAAATAATAAGGTATTGCATGTTCCTTATCCTATGTTTAGGGCCTTTTTGAATTTCTAGAAAGTTCCTTTGGCCTAGCTTCCTCCAAAAACTTGGAGGGAAATTTGCTATTTTACCTACAAATGTTGGGATATGTGAGTAAATTTGTTGTTCAAATTGTTCAAACACATTTTTTAGTTGAATGGCCAAGGAAAAGAGGTTAGACTCTACCAATCACGGGAAAGAGTCAATATGAAAAATTTTTCTTGAACCATGAACATCTCTTAAGATGTGGAAGGAGAGGCTTTGTGAAGGCTAAAAGGGGATTCAAATTTCTATCCTAAGGATAGTTGGACCTAGAGGAGTAGAAGGAAATTCTTGTTTTGGCTATCAGGAAACAATAGGATAGTACTAAATTTGAGAAAAAGGATAACTATGATTAAGGTTCGAATGGCAAATTGGTATCTAGCAAACAAAATAGTTTAGAATAACCTAATGTGTCATAGAAGAAAATATCATCACGTAGAAGGTACACATATTATCACAAACCATTTTGGTATTTTAGATTTTCTTCACATTGTTCACCCTTTTACACAACTCTAACAATTGATCCCTCCCTATATTTTATGCCACAATTCGAGAATTAAGAAGAAGATGCTACCTTTGGGATACATAATGGAAATATTTTTTCAAGAAGGAGATACCCTCTTTACATAGAGGGCTAAAGGATACAAAGATGAGGGGTTCCCTAACATTCACAACCCCTAAAGTGTTCCATCATCTAAGTCCCCCTTTTCTCCATCTCTTTCAACTTGGAGCAAGTAGAGCACTTAATCCCTTTTGCAAGACATGAGAGATATGGAAAATTTTATTGGGGGTATAAGTGAAAAGAAGAAAGCCACTGATGTCATAGGAAGATCCTCAACCATATAATGGATATCTTCAACCTCACTCCCTTCTTCCTCAACTTCCCTTTTGTCGCCGATGATTGTTGTCAACCCTTTAGGTATCACGTTTTTAGCTCTAAACCAACCACCCATGACCTCTACCACCCCAAGGGCCTTCCTTACATCTGTTATATATGTCCTATCATCCTTTACTCTAGTTTCATATACACCTACCACATTATGCACACTACAATTATCCTTTTTCAACTTTTTCTATGATATCCTCTCCTTTTGTGACCTCTTTTTTCCTTCCATCATGTTCTCATCCCCCAATATTTCATTATTTCTTAACATAAGCTCTCCCCTAAGTCCCATTATATATGTTGAAAACTTGACCTTTTACACCTCTTCTCCCTAATCCCCTCTTTATATGTGACACTTCAATCTCTCTATCAAGCATCATCCTCTATAATTCCTCCTTCAGGTTTGTTGGCTCATCCCACCCCTCTCCTAGTTTCTCCTCACCCATTTTCCATTTTTTTACTTGCATCATCCACATTTTTTCTAACAAAAATTCACCTTCTACCTATTTTTATACACCAAAACATGACAAAGACCTTCAATGGTATCCATTTGACCACCTTGTGGAGTAAACAACCTTAGTAATGCATTGGTGTGAAGTTGGGGTAATTTTTTTTTCATATAGATGCAAAAAGGATAAATTCTTTTAGGACCAATGATCTAATATGGGTGACCATGTCATGAAGGTATGCATGCATCTTTCCTACGAGTAGTTATTCTAAGCATGTTTTCATCCATATTGATGATTTTATCTATGACTCACCCTTTTTAGAATCCTTTTCAAGAACTTTCCTTAGCCCTTAAGTTAAACCAAAAATTTACTTTGAAATAGATATAAATTGACAATATGATACAAACCAAAGATAAAATAATGGTAGAAGGTCAAGGAGATCTAGCGCCAACTATCAGACTTGTATAAAAGATAGTAATCAAAGATCAAATTAATGTAAAAAGAGTTGGAGACAACTTAAGGACAAGTTATTGTGATATTGAGTGAAATAGGAATTCTTAAGCAAGAATTTTACAAGGCTAAGATCGAGGCAATGAATACTTGAGAGGAGAAATACCAAATCATATACATTTCTCAAAACAACAAATGGGATCTATAAGTTAAATAGAGGGAGATTCAAGGCCTCAACTAGGTGTTACTTCAAGAAGACAAGACTACATCTCAAATCTAGAAGAAATATAAACTATTGAAGAGAGATACTGAGAGGGAACTCTAAGAGATGAAAGTTTAGAACAAAGAGATTCAAGCCCAACGTGACAAGTCAACTAAAGACTACAAGAAAGAAGATCATCTTTCTAATCAAGCATCTAACTCAACAACTTTTGTGGAAGAGGAAAAGGCTTAAGAATATTGAGAAGAGAGCATAGAAGAGTATCATCAAATTGATCATTTTATGTACAAAGTTAATAAGGAGAAAAAAATGAGTTTGAATACAAATATGGTAAAGCTATGACACAATTCTCAATTTTAGCATAAACGTACAACATTTCCTTCACCATAAGAGATGTAGACAACATTGTGCTTAGCCCAGTGAACCTATCTTCTTCTAGTTCTAGTGTATAAGATGATGAGAATGAACTTTCCAAAGCCTATGAGGGTGGTGATTCAAAGTACTTGGACCACATTTTTTTTAAATTAGATATAATTGATTGGTTGAACTGGTCTACTATTGACTAGCCCCCAGCTAGAAAATTCTAGTATACAGCCTGTTTTGTAATCAAACTAGATAGAATTAGTAAAACTAACCAATTTTTAGTTAAATTCAGTAATTGAGGAACAAATAAAAACCATTGGTTTTAGACCACCCCCTCAAAAATTACACTATTGCACAACCACCATTATTGAAAACACACATATACCACCACCACCACCATTGTTGAAAATGTATCGTCCCACCACTATCAATAAAGTTGTATTATCACACCACCATAATTTCTAACACTCATCATTGCACTGCCACCACCATCAGACACACACATAAATCATGTTATTAGCCTCAAAATAATGTACACCTCCAACATCCAAAACCTCTAGACCACTGAAGAAGATAACAAAATAGATGAGAAACCAATTGAAGAAAAAAGAAGTTGAGAGAAGGGAGAGATTATATATGATATAGTCACAATATGGAAAATGAATAGAAGATAATTCAAAAGATTTTGAGGTGTAAAGAAGAGAGTAAAATGTTGAATTAAATAGTCCCATTTGATAGCCTAAGGAAAACTCTATAACGTTGCTTTTGGGTGTGGGTAGGGTAAGGAGGGTGGGTTGGGAGTTAAGTAGTTGATGACATATCATTTAAGGAAATAAAGGATATTGAGGTGTTCTTTTAGGGTTTATTTTTATTACTTGAGCATGAGGTATGCCCTTTACTAGATTAAATAAAACAAATTGGCATTTATTTATAATATTATATTATATTATAAATTTTTTATATTATATGATTAAATAAAACAAATTGGCATTTATTTATAATATTATATTATATTATATTATTTTTTTAAAATATTACATTAAAAAAATGATATTATATATTTATCATATTTGATAAATTAAAATAAACCACTAGTTTGACCAATTCAAACTACTGATTTGGCTAATAAATCATTGAACCAATGATAAGACCATTTATATTACCAGTTTAGTTTATAAATCTATTGCCTAGACATAGGAAATCAGAGATTATTTAATCTCTCTTTTTTTGTACATGTATAAAATTGACATATGTTATTGGCATATATATATTATACTCTACACTTCCTAACTTATCATACATTTTCTTTTCCCTAGTGATGTGTTGGGGCTACTCATTTCCCACTTCAATGCATGGGCATATCTAATATAATAATCTAATTTATCATTCCTATTTTTCTTATGGAATTCCATAGAGGCTTTATTTGTTCATCTCAATAATTTTATAAAATTTGACCCCATGTTTGCCAAATTCATCAATGTTTGCTTGCATATGATGTATGCCCAACATTAACCAAGTTGAAAACTTATATCAATTACATATATTTGGCAATATACAGATTTGGGTATTTGCACCTTTAGGAATCTTCCATCTAGGAGTCTACTAATGTACATGCTTAAATGTCCGCTAATGTACATATTTACGAAATTTCACCTTTGGGTGTCTACCATTATACATGTGGGAATTTGTAACTTTAGGCATCTGTCCTATAGGCTCCTCAAACTATAAAAATATGGACATCTATACCTTTAGGCATATGCCAATATACATATGTAAACAACTTCACATTTAGGTACTTGCCATCCAAAATTTCTAAGGATGTAAAAACATGAATCTCTTAAGGTTATGAGCTCAATCATCAGGCTTTCACTACGTGCTACTTTTGAGTGATCGATTCAAAAGAACATAAACCAATCCTTAGATATCACTATCTTAAAGGGATTTATGTGTTATTTAACCTCCTTGTGGCTCTCTAGTTTTGTTCATATAGGGCATCAAAATTATTCATAATCCACTAGAGACCTATCATCTAAAGGGGGAATTGTGGGGTCCAACCTATTTTATTATTCATTATTAGGGCTCGACATTTTTCATGACCCTACCCTAAATACCTTTCATCTAAGGGGGACGTGGGTTTCAACCTCTTTTATTAATCATTCTTGGGTATCATCATTGTTTATAATCTTCGCTCAAAGACCTTTCGTTTAAGTGTTTAGTGGGGTTCGGACTCTTTTATCACTCTTTATTGGGTCTCAGGATAGTTCATAACCCTATTTTATTACTCATTATTGGGCCTCTATATTATTCATAACCCTCTCCCAAAGAACTTTTTCCTAAGGGGTAGTGAGGTTTATCCTCATTTATTATTCATTATAAGGTCTCATTATTGTTCATAACCCTCACATAAAGATATTTTGTCTAAGGAGGCCTTGGGGTTTAACATCTTTTATTATACTGTTGTAATTATTCATGCATTAAAGCTACATTTTGGGTGAGTCCAATAAGTTGGAGGGGAAGTGGTAACCTCTTTTGAGTACCTTACATTATTAACAAATTATACTTCATACCTTATTAATCATAAAGCTATAACGCAAATAAAAAATATATGTAACAACACATTCTTAGTCAAAGAGTGGAAATGAGTATATGTGAGAAAAATTAAATATAAAAACATATTCATATATCTAATATGCCTTTAGGAATAAAATTTCGTATGATGTTTTGCATTCTAATCCCTAGGGAATACTTACCGTAAAGATTAGACAATTTGAAGGATGATGGGCCTATTTGATCTATCACTGCATAGGGTCATTACTATTTTAGTCCTAGATTCATGTATGCCTCATGACCTTTGAACTCGACTTTCTTCAAGATGAGGTCCCTCTTTTGTACAGACTTTATCTTAACCCTCTTGTTGTAATAGTATGTTAACTTCTATTGATATATAGCAATCTTTACTGGGGCTCTATCACGTCTCTCCTCAAGTATGTCTATTTCTACTAAGAGGACTTTGGAGTTATCTATGTTATCATAACTGGTAACCCATTATGATGGTGCACTTATTTTGATAGGTATTATCACGTTGACACCAAAGGCTAGGTTAAATGGGCTCTCTCTAGGTATTTTCTTATGATTTGTGCAATACACACATAAGATGCCCATTAATTCTTCCACCCACCTTTACTTATCTCCATTTAAGTAATATTTTAGTGTGTTTGAAATATCTCTAATCTCCCCTTTAACTTGCCTATTATGTTATCTCAAAGGTAGGAGACATGGTTTGCAAGCTACATGTTGTAACTGTATCTAAGGGTATATCAAGAGAATCTCAATACATACCTGATGATGTATGGCCGAAACAAAATGGGTGCTTATGCCCATGTTTTTGTTACATAAGTTGTTATCAAAATGTCTCTTATTGTTTGTAATTATAGCATAGGGGAATTCATATATGTTGGACATCAAGTTAGAAACAAAACTTATAATAGATTATAGGCCTTAGAAAATTAATTGGCCATCAGTCAATGATACTTAATTTACTTGCAAATGATATTTCACTAGAATAAATACGTGATCAACTTTTAGATGTCTTTTCTAAGGGTTCATGTTTAACCCACTTAGTGAAGTAATATGTTGCTATTAAAAAAAAATCTTTTTTTTATTTAGCACTTGCATATTCATGATTAGCGACGCAAACTAACAGATGTGTATGAAATACTAATGGCAAGCAATAAGTAAGATCATGACCAAACCTATATAAATCTGAATCACTAAAAGTACTATAGCAGACATAATGATGGAATGTCAACTATTTATACCTGAGTGCAAAGGTCTAAATATGTCTTCCCCTATATCATACAGGACTAAGGGCTTATGATTGGGATGAAATCAATACCATTCCTCCTTTACGTGGGTGTAAATTTGTAGCATGTTTCACACTCCTACTCTATCTTCTAGATATTGGCATACATTTTTTTTCCATAAATATTCCAATTATAGGGCCTTTGTTGTCATAGACTGAGCAAATTAGTGTAAGTCATAAAAGTCGAAGTGAAACTCTTCCAATGTTGTATTCTAAAGGCCCTTTTCATGTATTTTAACACTAACATACCTTGTGACTGCCTATATAAAGTTCCCTGAATGGATAAGTATTTGGTTGCTCTTCTCCCAAGGAAAAAATCTGGTAATTATCTATTTGAGAACTCTTCCTTTTGTAGATGTTCTTTAAAGATTTATGGATTCCTTTATCAATAGGTCATCTTTAAAAATCTCTCCAAACTCAATAGTATCAAGGAATTTCAGTAACCTTGTTGTCTAATGGTTCAAGTTGGATGGTATAGGGAAGATCTATCTATTTCACTAAAGCTACCTTTATCAAAGAGCCAGAACCCATACTATGGTTCTAATAAACATAGAATTTAAGCACCGTACCATAGACAAGTACTGAGCTATGATGGGCTGGACTTTATATTTTTCATTTTAATACTCCACTGCTAAAGTTGAATCACTACACAACCTCAATTTTTGTACTTATTATGCTAACACTAGTCTTAACCCTGCCATAACTGAAATATCCCAAAAGTCCTAATTTAAAAAATTATGCTAATTAAGGATTTATTAGAGAAATTAATTAAATAAACTATTTTGTTAAAATAAGAGGAAGTAAGTAGGAAAAAATAATAGGAAATTTATAAATAATTTAATTGTAGAAAATTAGGGTGTTCTACTAATTAAAATGGAATTTAGGAAAAATCTTTCAAAAATCCTAAACTAACCTAGAAAGGAAATTTAATTATTAATTTATTAAAATATTATTATTTTTAAATATCCCAAAATACCAAAATATTCTAAATAACCCAACCCACCTATTTTTCCTTTTTTCCTTTTTTTTCCTTTTTCCTCTCCTTTTCCTTTTTCTTTCTTACCTCCTCTCCTTTCTCTTTTCTTTCTTCTTTTCTCCCCGACCTAGGCCATCCCAGCCACGGCCCAATTCCCCCTCCCTTCCTCATGTGCGGCCCAAGCCCACACCGCACATTTTCCCCCCAACCGGTCTGGTCCCCCTTTTCTTTCTTTCTTTTTCTTTCCCTAGGCTGTCAGTCCACCGCATGCCACATCCCCTCTTCTTCCCCAACTCCCTAACTCTCTCCCCATGCCCGACTACTCCACTTCTCGACACACGCATGTAGCCCCTGCACTGCCGCATACCAGGCCACCACCCCTACCCTCTTCCCTAACACTCCCTCTCTCTCCTCCACCCAATCCCATCCCCTCTCTCTCCTCACACATGACTCTCTCTCCTTCCCTTTTTCCCTTCCTGAGTAGCCAACGACCCCAACCTACCACCAACCCTTCCTCTTCCCCCTCTTTCCTTCCCCCCCAATCTTAGCCTATAAATACCCCTCTACCCCCCCCCTCATTCAGGCTTTTTCTCCCAGCTCAGATACTCTCATTTTCTGTTGTCGCCACCTCTTTCACTACCTGTTTCTCTACCGTCGTCCAACATCACCGCCTAAGCAACCTACCAAACTTCTCCCTACATCACCCTCCACCAAGAAACACCCACCACCACCCTCAATTTGCCCTGCACGAGCCACCTTGGCTGTGCAAAGTGCCCTTCTTGATCAGCCACACCTCCAGCCACCGCCACCCTTGCGCAGCCGTGCACCACCACTTGCATCACAACCACCACCCATTACACCTCCCAAAATCACCTGTGGACCTTCCTCCACCTTTCCCTACCCTCCATTTTCCCTTCCTCCCTCTCCTCCTCTATTCCTCCCTCTCCACCACCCTCGACCACCATAGTGTCGCCACCTTTGGCTGCGCCACCACCCCCCATTCCAACCCTCTCAACTTGGGCAACCTCAAGCACCCTAACTTCCACCCTCATTCCCCCTCTCCTATTTCCAACACTCAACTTACTATAAAAGAATAATACTCAAACCTTAATATTATTACTACTTATTATTCGAATATTACTCTTAATAATATTATTCTTAATGCTTTTATTATTATTATTATTATTATTACTACTACTACTACTACTACTACTACTACTACTACTACTATAGTTATTATTATTATTATTATTGCTATTACTATTATTGTAAAAATATTCGAACCCTTATATTATCATTATTTCAAATATTACTATTACTATTATTATTATTATTATTATTATTATTATTATTATTATTATCCTTAGTAATATTAGTATTTTGCTAGTATTACTATTATTATATTATTATTTTATCCCTAACCCTATTATAATCCTCAGCCCTAAAAATAATAGGGTTTCTATTACTATGAGTATTAGTATTACTATTCTTATTAATATCACTATTTTTACTATAACTAATGTTAGTACTATTATTAGAAGAAATAAAGCTGCTAGATTTAATAATATAAATATGGCTATAAATATTAACATAAACCTGTTTTGACTAGTAATAATATAGTAGGCTAACTTGAGGATAAAAACCCTACTTTTTACTTGTAAAGTTCCTTTAACAATAGTAACCCTAATCTTAGAATAATAAAAAAGGAAATAATAGTATTTTGGTAGAAGGGAAACTAATCCTTAGTTTTTTCCTCTTATAAGTGAAACTAGTCAAAATCCTAAGGAGGTGTAGCGGCGTGCTCTAAGACCAGTGACGTTTTAGGTAAGGATGTAGCTAAGGCCCTATGTATGCTATGTGTCATATATGCCATGTATCATGATATGTTATGTATCTTATGTTTATTATTGTAACTGTTGTATGTGTAGCGCAGCTTGGAGTTGAGGTGTACTCTTATGTTCTATTATGGCATGTGTATAATATGTTTGTGCTATGAATTGTGATGTGATGTGATGTGGACCTTTAGGGCATGCATGCTAGGATATCTAACGTGGTAATATAGGGTGGAAAGATGAAAAAGAAAGATGGAAAAGTAAGTTGACCAAAGGAAAGTAAGTGGACCAAGGAATGGGGCATTAACCTAAGTATCCCATGATCCATGAGTGGAAGAATAAAAGGAGGCTCTAAAAAATATAAAAGAGTGGGTGAACCTTGTAGGGGAGAATCTAGGATTTGCATGGGAGAATCTAGTGTTTGCATGGGAATTCTAGGGTTTTGCATAAAAACTTCAAGGGTTTGCATGAGCTGCATGGAGTTTGCATAGGGACAAATTTTACATGTGAGAATTTATATTGGGATGTACGTAAGGTAAGGGAAGAGATGTTCGGGTGATTTGAGGCTTTGGGTTAAAAATAGTATGTGGGTTAGTATAAGGGTGCACGAGAGACCTGGCTAGGATTTGGGAGGAAAACCCTACTTTGAGATGAGGGTGAATGGATTATCATGTGTGGGGCAAGCGTGGGTATCATGAGAAAGCAAGAGTGGAAGGTGAGAAATGGATGTGTGACATGTGGATAGGAGGATGCTAGGGTTTGGCGTGGCCGGCTAGGGTTTGGTGTGGCCACCTATGGTTTTGTGGTCACGCATGTATTTGTGGGAGTAAATTGAAATGATGAGGGTTGAATCTAAGGGATGTAATGTGTGGAGTATTAAACGGCCTCAGTTGTTGGAGGCAGAGAAGGGTGGGCCACATAGGCCCACATTAGGGTTTTTGGAGAAAACCCTAGGATAAGGTATTAAGTGAACTTGGAGGTATAGGGTGGTGGGCCTTGACCCACTCACTTAGGAGTTAGGCCTCCAGTATGAGCAAGTGGAATAAAGGGAGGTTGTTGGGGGCATGTTAGGAGGTGCGAAAGTCTCAAGATATAGGACAAACCCTCTTAGGAGGATAAGTGTAGATGGAGTTGGTCATGCATGTCTAGGGTGAAACTATTGAATAAGACATAGTAAAACACTAATCATTTAAAGTGGAAGATTATTGATTCGGGCCCAAACCGATCTACCGGCATATATTAGTGGTCAAGTGTGTTATGCCCTATATGTGACTGATCCACCAGCTATAATAGTGGGCAGGTGCGTTTTGTCTTGTACGTGACTGATCCACCGGCTATAATAGTGGGGGATCCCGAGTTTAATAGACTAAACCCTAATTTTGATAAGACATGTAGAAGAAACTAAGTACTTACAGTGGAACACCATGATAGTCGGGGCTAAATCAATCCATCAGCATAATAATGTCTAAGAGCATCTTGCCCTAGAGTCCGATCCATCGACATATAATAGTGGCTAAGTGAGTTCTTCCCTACAAGTGACCGATCCACCAACTATAATAGTGGGGTTCATGTACTCGCATAGATTGATAAAGAGCATGGTGTGGAATGAGTATTGATCAAAGATTTAAAGAATCGGTTGATTCAAACTTTAGCTTGGCCTTTATTTCTCTATAATGATTGTATGTTGTTATGTGATCATACTTGTGTTACCTATTTTTATATGCTTGGTCCTAGCTGCATGGTCACCTTGCTCAATTGTAGTATACTGACCACCCTTTTTATGGGTACTGCTCATTCCCACGAGCAGAAGATCCCGCTGACTTTGTACAAGTTGGAGATACTATTTTTGATGCCTACGATGCTTACAAGGCATTGGGCGGTGCTGAGTGTTGAGCATGGACTTGGCCTGGGGATTCGAGAGTGTCGTGGCCGGATTTAATTTCCATGTTCTTTTATGTTGTACCAATTTTCTCAGACTTGATTTTTATGATGTTGAAATTTGAATTCCTTTCAATAAATTTTAATTATGAACTCAGATTTGTAAACTCCTTTCCGCATGCTTTGATTTCCATATTATGAACTTTCTAGTTCTGTTATGAATTTTTATTTTCGGTATTGACTCATGTTTGATAATACTCATTTTTAGCCTTAGCACTTGGTACTGAAGCGGTAGGAGTGAACTGGTCCGATACTAAGTGTGGCGGTAATATCCCCAGAATTCATAGTTTGTGATTTCGCTTCCATTAATTATTTAATAAAATAAAAAATTTAAGTAGTAAATTTTGGGGGTGTTACAATAACTATATCATATTCAACTTTATTATTGGTTGTTATAAAATTAAATCTTACAACACACTTAATGGAGATCTCTTTAGGATCTATAAGGACAATGCATGTCTTGCTTCCTATTGAATTATCCATATGTCCATCACTAATGTCATCTTCACCTAATGTATTAACTTTGCTTCTTTCTCGCCCCACTTATGTTATTTTCCAAAATAACATTAAATAATATAGTTGGGAAGGGTTTGGCCTTTTATTATTGTCCTAAGCTTATATTAAATGTCATATTTGCTTAACTCAACCACCTATTTAACCATAGTTCCAATGTTTTATGGGTTACATAATATATCCTAGGGGGGCATGTTACTAAGTATAATGATTACATGTGAATAAAAATAAGGATTTAGGATTTTAGAAGCTACAAGTAAAGAATAAGGAAATTTTGTTCCGGTTTAAGGTATCTTTCTTCAAGGCCACTCAAGATCTTGGTTTCATAAAAACTAGGGTTTTGTTCTTTTTCAAGAGTACCTTCTTGGACTAAATCAACCAAAATATATAAAGTAGTGGTTATTGGGTACGAATATAGCAAATCTCCTAGAGTTGGGCACACTAGGGTCATAATGTGGGTTAATTATTCTTTTAATTCCTTAAAGGCCCTATGTGATTTAGTTGTTCACTTGAAGTCATTCTTCCTTTCTAAGATTGTGAAGAAATGGAGACTCCTATTAGTTCCTTAAAATAAGAATATGTGTAGCGATGCTAGCTTTCCTATTACCTTCTAAAGGTTTGCCTTGCTATTTGGTAGTTATATATCTAATATAAGGGTGATAATCAAATAAAGTTTACCTAAAACTTGATAGATTTCATCCGATGGATTTTTGATCAAATGTGGAAGAAAGGAAAAAATATCTACTAGGTTTGGGTATAGCTACGAGTAAGGAATCTTCAAATCTATGCCCATATACATTTATCTAATATGAAGTCCCTCCCCCCCATATTTAGATAACTTATCAATATATTTTCTTAAGTTAAAAGTGGAAGTATAATTAAACCCTAACAATCTAAGTATCTGATTCTAACATTAGGTAGTTTTTACCCAAAATCTAATGGGATTTACGTGATGGATGTGTAAAGGGAGACGGATATGCATATGGAATAGGAAAAAAATATTCTTCAGATTTGGATATGGGTATAGATGTTTTATCGATTTAGGGTAATGAGTGAAGGGTACCCAATATGTACCTAACTTGTTCCCATCCTTAATCTAGTATGGTCAATACCTTGGTAGGGGTAATATCAATCCCTTTTCTGGATACCATGAACCCAAAATAAAATTATTTTGTTGGATTCAATTTCATTTTATGTACTAAAAGGGTTTGAAACACTATGTCTAGGTTTGCTACATGCTTATCCCTTTGGGGACTTTTAGCTATCGTATTACAACATATACTTCCATGTTGTACCTAATTTTCCTAGAAAAGACCTTTCTGACAAATCTCTTGTATGTGGCCTCCAAATTCTTAAAGTAAAAGGGCATAACCAAATAGCAATGCAAACCTTCATTAATTATAAAGCTATTCTTTAGTTGATCTTTTTCTACTAGTGGAATATGATGATACCTAGAGAATGCATTTATAAATCTTAGACATTTGTGGCTTGATTTAATTTTATTAACCTATCAATTCTTGTAAGAGGATATTTCCTTCAAATATGCTCTATCCAAGTATGTAAAGCCGATGTACATCCTTCATTTACCATTTTCTATTTTAACTAGGATGGGGTTTACAATCCAATAAATGTATTTTACCTCCTTTATAAAGTTGGGGAAAATTACCATATTTACTTCCTATCTAATGATTTTGTTCTTTTCTACACTCATAGCTCCCTTCTTCTGCTTCACTAGAGTAGATCCTAGTAGATTTTCTGCCTAATGTTCTATGATGTTATGTGGAATCCCATCCGAATCCAAAATGGACCAAGTGAACATAATCTATGATTTATCTCAAGAGATGTATTAGTTATACCCTTTGCTCCCTTTGTATGTGCTTGCTAAAATGCACCACTCATATCCTTTCTCCATAAAAGAACACTTATTTTGGTTCAGTAGTAGACTATAATTTGGGCTCTTCCACTTAGGTGCTTGGTGTGTGCTTGGTTCAACAATGTTTGGTAGGGTAATAATAACAATGGAGCACAAAACAATCATGCAAGTATACACAGTCGATCCAAGTAATAAAGTGATAGGAGGATGTCAATCCTATAGGTACATGAAAAAAATATGCTTTACCAAATTCAAGTATTTTGTGAACCTAACTATGTGGCTAAATATCGGTAAGGTGATAATGAAAATATAAAGAAGTAAATAAGTGAAATGCCCCGAAAATTTCTAATTTTATAAATTATATTTAAATGAGGTTTAATTAGAAAAATTATTTAAATAAATTATTTTTAATAAAATAAAAGGATATTTAACTAGGGAAATTCAAGAAGAGATTTATAAGTATTTTAATTAGGAGGAATTTGGGTATTTAAACTAATTAAGGATTTTATTTGGAAATTAATTAAATAAATTATTTTATTTAAAATAAGAAGGAGAAAATAATTTCAAATTAACATTAATTTTATAAATAATTTAATTAGAGAAAATTAGGATGTTTTGCTAATTAAAAAGAAATTTATGGAAAATCTTTTAAAAGTCCTAATTTAGCCTAAAAAGGGATTTAAATAATATTATTTTATTTAAATATTATCATTTTTAAATATCCCAAATATTCTAATTAATTTAATTGAGCCAACCCACTATTTTTATTTTTCCATTTTTCCTTTTTCCTTTTCTTTTTCTTTTTCTTCTTCTTTTCTTTTTCTTTTCCTTCTTCTCCCCGAACTGGGCCAGCCCGGCGGCCCAGTCTTCCTCTTCTTCTTCCTTTGGCCCAGCCCGTGCCGCGCGCCCTCCTACCGCCGTCCCTCGCAGCACTGCGTTTTAAGCTCTTTCCTTCTCCAAACGCGTCGTCCCATTTAAGTCAGCCCCCCATCGCGCCGACCGGCCCGGTCTGTCTCCCTTCTTTTCTCTTCTTTTCCCGGCCGACCGGTCCAGCCACCTGCCTTTCTTCTTCCATAGTCTTCGCACCAGCCCGACGCCACCGACCTGCAACAACGTTGCCGGCGCCTGGTTTTTCGCCGGCGATCTAGCCCGATTTGACCGGCCTTTTCCTCCCTTTCTCTTCCCCTCGTTTCGGCAGCCTCATAAACCCTATCAACTCTCCCTTTTGTCGCGTGATACTCTCTCTCTCTCCTGCGCAACCCCTTTCCCCCGTTTTGATTTCCGCCGGCCAAACCACGCCACCAGCGACCGGAACCCTACCTTCCTTATCTACTAGCCGACCCAAAGAACCCTATCCTCCCTTCTAAGGCTATAAATACCCTCGTAAGCAGCTCTGTATCGAGCTCTTAATCCCCCAACCCAGAATCCCGACCTTGCCACCGTTGCCACTTCAGACGCCTCGTTCTCCACCTACGGCCAACTTCGCCGCCCTTTCTGGCCACCCGTGTCATCCTTGCACCGCCCTCTATCTAACCAAATCTATCTCGACCTTCGATTCTTCCTGCACAAGCCGCCCCAGCTGTGCGAAGTTCTCTTCCCGATCAACCCTGTTTTCTGCCTCTGCCACCTCGGCGCCGCCATTATCCACCTCCTCCGCCGCTAAGGCCGCTTCTTTCACCTACCAAAATGTTCTGCAGACCCTGCCCTACCTTCCCCTACCTTTAGTTTCCTTTTTCTCCCTCTCCTCCTCTCTCTTCCTTCTCCTCCTCCATTCGGCCACCACCGCCGCCGCCGTGCGCCGCCACCTTTGGCTGCGCCACCACCTCTATTCTGTCCCTCTCCTTCTGGGGAACTCAAAACAACCCAGCTCCCATTTTAATTCTTCCTATCTTATTCCCAACATGCAACTTTCCCCTCTTTCTTTCCTCTTTCCGGCCACCGCCGCCGATGCCGCCTATCCCCACCAACATTTGGTTGAACCCTAGACCCTCTCAGCTTTTTTCCCTATTTTTATAACCCTTAAATTATTTTATTTCAATTATTTACATATAAATACTATTATTATTATTCTTAATATTTATATTTTAATATGCATTATTATTATTATTAGTATTAATATTTTATTATTATTTATGTTGAGGGATGAAGCCTAATATATTTTAATTCGATTTTATTATTATTTTTCTTATTATTTCTATATTTACTATTACTAATATTAAAATGTTATAAGTATAATAATAATTATTATTATTTTCTATTTCGAATTTCCATTATTATTATTCATTATTATTAATACAAATATTTTAACATTAGATTTTTTATTAATTTTACTATTATTATCATTATCATCATCATCATCATCATTATTATTATTATTATTATTATTATTATTATTATTATTATTATCATTATTATTATTTCTGAATTTGGTTATGTAATTTACAAATAATCTTTTTAGTATTATTTTGCTAAAGGGTCCGAATCCCTTATTTCACTTTATTTTTGATTAATGCCTTTTTATTATTATTTCTACTATTTTTATTATTCTTATTAATATTAATATTGATATTATTTTGGTATTTTTTATTATTATTATTTTATAAAAAAAACTATTCTTATATTAAATTAGTGTTTAATATTATTTTGATAGGAGAGAGTCTAATTTTAGCTTTTCTCTCAAAATAGGTAAAACCAGTCAAAACCCTAAGGAGGCGTAGGAGCGTGCTCCAAGACCGGTGTCGTTTTAGGTAAGGAGTGCTAAGGCCTTTTATGTGCTTATGTGTATTATGTGTTTCGCATGTTATGTATCTAGTGTTTATTATTATTAAATATTTTATATGTGGTATGACATGGAGTTGAAGTATGTTTTTATATGGCATGTGTACTATATGTATGTGACAATATGTGTTGTGACCCTGTAAGACATGCATGTGAGGAATTCGATGTGGTTTGTGTGAGAGGAAGGATGAAAAAGGAGGATGGGGAAAGAATTTGATTAAGGGAAGTGAGTTAACCTAATTTTATGGTTTTATAAGGAATAATCTAATGTATGATTTTATGTGTGGGAGAGCAGAATTTATGGTTTGTTTGGGAGAATCTAATTTAGGATGCTATTTGGGAGAAGGTAATTTATGATGTTATATGGGAGATTCGAATTTATGGTTTGTTTGGGAGAATTTAAATTAGGATGTTAATTGGGAGAAGGTAATTTATGAGGTTATATGGAATAATCACATTTATGGTTTGTTTAGGAGAACCTAATTTAGGATGTTATTTGGGAGACAGTAATTTATGATATTATATGGGAGAATTTAATTTATGATTGATTGGGAGAATTAAATTATGGTTTGTTTGGGAGAATTTAGTTTATGATGCTATTTGGGAGAATTTAATTTATGATATTATATGGGAGAATTTAATTTATGATTGATTGGGAGAATTAAATTATGGCTTGTATGGGAGAATCTAATTTGTGGTTATGAAAGGGGAGAATCTAATCAATTGTAGTATGAGGAAAAATTCTTGGGTTTTATATGATTTGAATCTTTGGGTTGGTATGGTTTGAATTTAGGGATTAGTAAGGATGAGTCTTTGGGTTGTGAGGATTGAATGCAAGGTTGGTATGGATGAATCTTTATGGTTTGAACTTAGGGTTTGGCATGGAAGAATCTTTATGGTTTGAATTGAGAGTTAGTATGGACAAATCTTTGGGTCTTTATATGGTTTGAATTTAGGGTTTTGTATGACGGAATCTAGGGTTTGCATGAAGAAGTTCGAAGGTTTGCATGGGGAGGTTAATGTCTGCATGGGTATTAAATTTAGGTGTGGAAATTTGATTTGGGATGTAAGGAACGTAATGTAAGTGTTGTTTGGGCGTTTAAACACTTTGGGTGAAAGATAGTACGTAGAGCATTATCTGAGTACGTAGGAGACTGAGCTAGGGTTTGGAGTGGTAAATTATGGTTTGTGGTGGTTGATTAGGGTTTGGTGTGGCTGCTTAAGGTTTTTGTTGTATCATGTGTTTTTGATGATTAAGGTGTAATTATGGGAATGGGATCGATGATTTGTGATGTGTGGAGTGTTAAAACGATTTAGGTGATTTGAGGTGGAGTAAGAGGGGATGTTAAGGCTTAAATTAGGGTTTCGGAATAAAACCCTAGAGTGAGATGTGAAGTAGAATTGGAGGATAAGTGTAAAGGGAGCGATTCATGCATGTCTAGGGTTTGGTGGTAGCACATGTGTAATTGGTGAATAAAGTATGATGATGAATATGGAATTTATGATTTATGATTCGTGCATGTATATGGTAAAAGCTTCTGAATAAGATACTTAAAACATTAATTATCTAAAGAGGAAGATCGTTGAGACGGGACCAACCGATCCACCGGTTCGGAATAGTGGTTAGGGTTTTTACCCTATGTGCGACCGATCCACCGGTTATAATAGTGGTTAGGACATGATGTCCTATGCGTGACCGATCCACCGGTTATAATAGTGGGGGTTCCCGAGCTCAGCAGTCACAAACCAGAATGCTTAAAAGATACTAATTACTTACAGTGGAATACCATGCGAGCCGGAGCCAACCGATCCACCGGTTAGGAATAGTGGTTAGGACGCGTAGTCCTATGTGTCTCCGATCCACCGGCTATAATAGTGGTTAGGGTATGATACCCTATGTGCCTCCGATCCACCGGCTATAATAGTGGGGGCTTCCGTACTCGCATGGATTTGATAAAAAGGCATGGTGTGAATCGAATTCTGATAAGAGATCAATTAAATGATTAATCTGGACTACAATTGGGCCTTTATACTTTTACCTGGTTGATCATATGCATTTATGAGTATGCCCTTCTATGTTCTGCGTGATTTACGTGTTTGTGTGTTGGCCTTAGTGATCAAGTCACCTTACTCAGTACTGGACCCGTACTGATACTACCTTGGTTGATAGGTCCTGTGATGATCCACTGATGGTGGGGAGCAAACCTCTTGTGCAGGTTTAAGATCAGAGATTGTTTTGGGGTGGCAGGCCTGACTTGAGTGAGTAGGCAATCCGGAATTTGACCCATCGGGTTTTATCTTGTTTAAATGTATTTCTATTTGGAAGTTACAAGTGTTAATAAACGTTTATGCGTACTCTGATTTTGTTGTATGATCTTTCGAATTCTTTTATGAATTGTTAATTTGAATTTAACGTAAATCTTTTCTTTAGCCTTAGCACTTGGTACTGGAACGGTCGGAGAGAACCGGTCTGGTACGAAGTGTGGCGGTAACATTCCCAGAATTCACAGGTTTTGAGTGTTTCTATCTTAATTGCTTCCGTTTTAAAAAAAAATTAGTGAATTTTGGGGTGTTACAATAAGTGCTTAGGAAGTTACTAATATCAACGCAAGATAGATGGGGGGAGTCAGAAGATAGAGTTGTTAGAAGGGAATTGTTAACACCAAGTGTGTGTACCCTATAACAATTCATAACATGTTAGGCTCAATGGATATTAATCCTTTTTAACTCATTGTGTTCTACTCAGTGGTGAAACAAACTCTCAAGTCGTCTCCATCATAGTGCATGGGCTAAGGCAATGATACACAATGAGTTTTTGAGGATTAATGATAAGGTTTCTTTACCTTTTGATGCCAAAACTATCACCATTTTTCATCATAAGTTATGTACACTATAATAATTAATAAAAAAATTTGGATGAGTGCCTAATGTGTCCAACATTCAACACTTCAACAAATGAAGCTCAACAAAATGAAATATCATTTAACCCAACATAAGTATAATGTCAATGATTACAACAACAAAGGTTCCCAATCTTTCCTTTCACTAAAAATTTAGCCAATGCTAAATTTCTTCTAGCCTAACAGAAAATAAGAAGAGAAAGAAGGGAAGGGGCTAGGTAGATCACAATAGTCTAACCCCTCTCTAGCCTAATCACTCCTTTTTATGCCCTCAGTTTAGCCCTTATGGGACTCTTCTTCTTCTTCATTTCTCTACTACTCTTCCATTGGTATTTTTCTCCCTCTCTTGATTGATGAATGATGATGTGTGATGTGTAATTCCTCATGCCTGATATCTTCAATAAGTATTTATAATATGAAAAACATGCAGGTAGGATAAGTGTCCTCTGGTGCTATAATGGATAGCTGTACCCAGCGTCAAGCGATTGTACCCTATGTTAGGTGATAGTACCCTGCATTGGTCCCCTGGTAAATGCTGCCAACTTTAGGGGATTTAGACGATCTTCTTTTGTTAGCATGTAGGCCTTTGATGGTGACCTAGGTAATGGCACTTATAGTCTTAGTAGAGTGAGGATATGCTTTGATAAGTTATGTTGGCGCCATTCCTACGCATGCCTTAAAATTAACTTAGTAAAATCATTAATCCTATGATGTGTTATAAAAGCGGAAAGTGTTGTCAGTTCATAGGGTATAAGAGCTCTTTTTAGGTTAATCTCAAGTGAGTCATGCAAGATTTCAAAGGGTGAAAAAATTGTTAAGAAACGTACCCTATGACTCCCTCATGTAGTAAAAATCATATATATAATGATACTCATAAGGTCCTTTAATCAACTCAGATCCACTCATATTAGTTCCATATCATCCAAGGGTATATGATCTTCAAGCCTTCCTCATATCTTCATAGCGTAACATTCCATAGCCTAGGATTAACATCCTTTGACTTCACTACATGAGTCCAATTAGGAAAACGTATCAAAAGGCTAACTATGAAAAGCACTTGCTTTAAGTTTTTTAGGGGTTGGCTGACCTAAAATTATGTTGTATTTTGAAAAGGGAATCTACTATGTTGAAGGTAGAGCACATTGTGTTGTTAGCCTTCATCCCTCCTAATGTTATTGGAAAGTTAACCTATCCATTTAGAAGGAGAGTGACCCCTTTGAAACTTATTAAGGATGTAGAATATGTTTTGAGACATTCATCCATAAGACCCATCTACCTAAAGGATTTTGTTAAGGAGGATGTTTACCAATCTACTAGTATCTATATAATACATTTAAAATAGTGCAGTGAGCAAGTTTAACCTAAATAACCAAGGGGTCATTATGTAGGGTGATAATTTTCCCTTCATATTTTCCACTAAAGTGAACAACCCAAGACATTTCCTTCCTTCTCTTTGAAGAACTTATAAAGGCTACTTCTCAAGCTCCCTTTTAGGCTTGTTTCTCCCATTCTCCATGTTTTCTCATTCTCCTAATATGGCATTTATTAAGTGATGTGGTTATTTTTTAGGGGAAGGTTGCAATGTGATAGATTTATGTTGTTTGATGCACTTTCTTCCTTTGAGCATGACCTCCTTATAAAGTTAACGATACAAATGACCTCTTCTAACAAGGCCTTATAGTATGTATTCTAGGTTTTTTTACTCTTTTGTGGTATGGTTGATATCATCATGATATATGTAGTATATATTGGGGTCTCTATACTTCAAGCCTATTAGGGAGGGCTTAATGAATTATTGTATTCCATTTTATAAGTTATATATCTCTACCATATTGACAGCAAGAGGTGTGTCCTTATCATACCTTCGTAAGGGATTATCCCTTCTAAAAGATTGTTCAATTACACTTTTAGTTGTTACCCTTTTCCCTTCTTCTTAGCATTGACTTAAGAGGAAAATTCTTGTTTTGACATATATTTTGTTACTCCTTTCATCATGTTAATTTTCTTATGGTCTCCACATATATATTTTCTTGCATTCTCTACCTCAATCATCTATTAAACTTCCTTCCTCAATTTAGCATATGTATTATGATTCACTAAATATAAAGCTTGTATCAATTCTTAATATTCTAACTCTCAAAGGAAGAAAGCTATAGTAATTCCATTATCTTGATTATCTATCTCCCTTTCTTCTTTATCAAAATGAGAAAGGAAATTCTAAAGATTTTCACTATGTTTCAAAAGAATCCCATCAAGCTAGCAGAATCTTTTCAACATATTTTACACATTGAATTGTCTAAAAATTCTTTGGTCAGCTATTTGAAAGAGTTTATGGTCACTTCATAAATCTTATTAAACCACTTCAGGCTCAATCCTTTAAACATTGATAGGAAGGGCTTACACATGGTTTTCATTATTTCTTTGGCTAACATCATGACACTTCTAAAAGTGTTCAAGAGATCTTTTAGGTATGAAAAACCATCAAATGTCCCGAATTATAGAATCTATGGTATAATTTGAGAGGGTGTTTTTTTGATAATTTTATCTGAAAAGGGTATAATATAATGAAACTTTAGATATTATCCATTGGAGCTATATCCCTCCAAGGCTCTAATCATCCTTCAGTCAATGAGTTTTTATGTGACATCTTTTATGCCATCATAACACCTCTTTCCCTTGGTTTCCCTATCTCAAGCTTCCTTTTCACCCCTCTTTCTATGATCATCACCTAGTCCATCAAGCCTATATCAACTTTGACCTTGGTTTTAGTCTCTAACATTACAATATTTTCCTTCTCTCCATTCCACATACCTCGTTCCAAAATTTTTAAATAATGCTTCTACGTTATTATGATTACCTCTTATTGAAAAACTAACTAGAATATTTCTCTCACTTCGAGCTTCCTCACAGTTTGGAACTTCATTTTGTGTTTTATTATTACCATGTCCATCAACCTAATGATTAATAGTCCATCACATCGAGACAACGACCATAAATATATTTCTAAAAAATTCCTAGAAAGAAGCTCTTAATTCTTCATTATTTGCTTGCAATTGAGTCAGATTCACCAGCTGCTCCATTTTTCCTTTAGTATATGGATTGCTCCTAATAGGGGATTGGTGCATGTTTTTTCATTTGATCCCCATATACGACACCAATATGAGGAAGAAAAAATGTGGACCAAGGAAAACAAGAGTTTTTCTATTTATGGAGACAAAATGAGAGATGAGAGTGTGGTGAAAATTATGGATCTTCTTCCCTTATTTAGGAGGGGTATTATATTTATGGTAGGTATAGGAAGGGAGAAAGCTAGTGGAAAAGGCCCTCTAAGTCCTTATGATTGGTAACCAAATAAGGGGCTTAGTAGACAACTAAGTAGTTGGATTCAAACCCATAAGAATACACATCACACACCAAACTTGGGATTGAGAATAAAGAAATCAATTCCCAATCATTTGTTTCTATTTTATTCTCACCATTCTCATTCTTGTTTACCAAACTACCTATAAGTAAATCACAAATGTATCATCCCAGAAAGTATGATATCTAGTATTTACTACTAGCTAACTTTACAACCATTTAATTTCAATCAGTATATCATCTACTTGATAGCAAAGTGCTTTAGGTATTCAATTGAAAAAAGAAAGGATTGAAGATCAATTCATTGTTTAATTAATGATAGTTTTCATAATAATATGAATGTCATTTTAAGTAAATAGTCACATACATGGCACATATCTTCTGGCCCCACCTTGATCTAAGCATTGTGTGCACTAATTGATACTCGATTACCATTGCATGGTTTGATTATTTTATTTTTAATTGTTTGCAAGTAAATATGGAGGTAGGGTATTCTCATGTTCATTTTTTTCTCAATATAAATATAATTGTTCCAATTTTCTAGCTTGAATTAGATACTCAATTTGTCAACTTTTGTTTTGCATAAATTCTACATTTATAGATCTAGCAATTGGACAAGTCAGATCACTATCGACTAGAGTCACATGATGATTGAATTATTTCTATTACAAATAGACTTGGGTCATATTGCCAGATCATGTTTGATTTAGATTTATCATTATTTAAGTTGAATTGAATTTCAAACAATCATTAGATCGTATCAAGTCTATGCAAATTTATAATTTCTTGAGTCATATTATATACCAGTTAGATATCAAGTAGAGTTAGGTAAGTATAATACCCCAAAATCTATCTAATCTTAATCTTAAGTAATTAAGAGCCCAAATTCTAATATTTATCCCAAGTAATGTATATGTTCACCTAACCTTAATCTTGGATGATTAATATTTTAGTCTTATCCTAATTCCTTAATCATAATTTTAAAATTAATCATAATCGCAATATCCCACACTTATTTATTTATTTTTCCTTTTTTCCTTCTCCCCTTTATTTCTCCTTTTTCCTTTTCTTTTCCCACCAATTTTCCTTCTTCTTCTTCAATCTTATGTGTGTTTTCTTCCCTGTCCCAACCATGTCCCCTTTCTTAGCTTCCACCCCTACAGCCTACCTTCCTAAATTCATCACCACGATCACCCCTCAATCAATCCATAGAGTATATCCTATTGCAAATTTTCCCCGATCATGCCTTCTTTTTCATTTGTGTGTGTGCCCCCTCTAACATTCATCCTCATGCACACCATCATGCATATATATATATATAACCCTTCAAAAATCTCTGCCTCATTTAATGCTCAACTAACTCCCTCCATCCCTCCTTTTATGTCGAGCACCATAGATTTGAACACCCTTTTATTCTCATTCATTCCTACCTTGTCTATCAACACCATTCCTCACCAACACACCACTAACCACCACTAACCACCAAGCACCATTGTTTTTCCATGGGAACTAACCACCATTACCTCCCTATCATTCCCCCTCATCATCGCTCAACCATCACCACCCTATGCCATTCCTTGTCCTCTCCAGTGTCCTTCTTTGTTTCATTTTTCTTTGAGGCATGCGGCCATGTACCCCTTGCATGCCCCAAATGTGCCTCTCTTTCATGGCTTCATGTACAACCTATTCATGCCTTTTCTTCTCTCCCGTACATTTTGTGAACAAACATGCTCACCCCTTACCCATGTGTGTCTCGCCCTCTTTACCCACACATGCTCTACATGTATGCTTGTGCCCCTTCAACATTTCCCTTGTCACAATTGTGCCTCCCTTATAGCATTTATGATATCTTGTGATATAAGATAGAAAAGTAATAAAAATGTGAAATTATGCATTGGTGTATATTGTTGGTTGGCACGATTATAGATACGTGGTATCTATATATAATTGGGGTTATGTATTTCATGATGACATGTGTGTGTGTGTGTATTAGGTTTTAATCTATTAATACTGGGACTGATAAGATCATTGTAAAACTATGAGTATTTTGAATATCGTAAGGGCATTATAGTCATTTGATGATAATATGAAAGATAATCATAGCATCATAAAATTTGAGGGTGCTATAAATTATTTCATAATTAATGTGATCAAATGATAGTTTAGTAAGACACAAGTTACCTAATACGAGATTTTGAGTCTTTCAGTAAGAGAATGACATTTTGGTCAATAAAGGTTGAATATGGATTTTGGTCTTTTAAAAGGGGGAATAGAATTTAAATATGCTAAGTATGATATGCAAAATAATCGGAATAATGATGAGTATCATAAGTACAATAAAATGAGAATTTATGCTCACCCTATGAAGTTTGGATTTCTTAGAAGAATTATGGACCTTTTTCTTGGGAAATGCTCTAATAATGACGTAGTTGTGTTTTATATATTTTTAATTATGTGTTGTGCATATGAACATGATTTTTTATTAATGATCTTGAAATAATAAACTATGAATAAACATTAAAAACTAAAAGTGAAAGATCACATGAGTCAGGTTTAAGTATTGTGTGTCTGTTACACTAGACGATACTAATGGCTTATGAGCATTATACACTGAGAGTGCATTAGTCCTTCCATTGATTCAATAATAGTGAGGCCCTAATCTCAAAATGAATGAGAATATTATTATGAGAAGTACTAAAGGATAAGACATTAATCATTTAAAGTGGAAGATTACATAAGACAAGACTGAGGTGTTGTATCTGTTTTACCAGATAATAATAGTGGATCAGTTGTATTTTTCTCTGATAGGTGCTCCAGACCATTCCATCAGTTTAAGAATAGTAGTCAGAAGCATGTCGCCTTGGTATATATTGGTTTTTTTTTCATTGGACGATAAAAGTGGCTTAAGTGTGTTTCTGCCTTGAGAGGTCCATTAGTCTCTTCCACATAATTAAAATAGTAGGGTCCCTAAACTTAATGGAAATAAAAGTATGAATCTTGTTTGCATCTAATAATGAGCTCTAAAATCAATATTTACCTTACATTGCTTTATTGTAAGATGTATGTATGCCTATTCTCTAATGTGAACTCGTGTAACCTTACTTCAGTTGTATTGTCACCTTACTTAGTATATAACATATTGATCATCCTCTTTATAGTATTATCATTCCCACGAGTAAATGACCCAGATATTTTTATGCATGTTGATGAGATTATTTGAATGATTTTGTTGTATACTGTGTTTTATTTATGGATGAGTGATTCTAATGTATCGGAGTCGGGCATAAAGCCATGTTTTCCTATTATCGTTTTTGGTCTAGATACCTTTTAGGACTTATAGATATCAATATATCTCTTTTATATATTTTTAATATTGTACTCAAAGTTAATCTCTTAACTCTTATCTAATGTTTATGGTGGAAATTCTCGTATTCTCTATTAGCAGGCTTTAAGTCATAACTATTTATCTTGTATTCTATGTAAGGATGGTAGGGTAAGTCAAAATTAAGTCAAGTACGATAGTAACACTAAAAAAAATTCAGAAGTAGATTTTTTGGTGTTATAGTTGGTTTCTTACACATAGTGTCTCATGTTTTATTAAGTCAATTTTTGAGCTATTCAAGCTATTCCCATCAATTATCTTAAATTGGGTAAAAAAAATTCAACTTTATTTGTTTGAATATTAGAAATTCTAAGTAATTTATTTTATAAATATAATTATTATAACTAAAATTATATTAATTAATTAATTGGGGAGGATAATTTAGTTTTTATTATTATTAGTGATAAGTTGATAATTATTATATAATAGCTTGGTGCTTATCATATAATATAGTAGTGATTATTTAGATTATAATTTATTTTAAGGAAGTAATCACCTATTTTATTCTAGTAATTATTTTGTTATAGAGTAGTGATTATTCTGACATAAAGTAGTGACGAAGTACTTATGGTGATGGTTTATAATTAGCATTATATTTATTCTATCATATAAAATAGTGGTGATTATTGTTCTCAAACTTGATGATTATCCTATCATTGAGTAATGATTATTCAAATAAAAGTTAGATAATTATTTTATCATATAGTGGTGATTATGTACTTATTATTCATATTTTATTTATTTATTATGTTATATGACATAGTGATAATTATAATATAAGAGATTGGTGAATGTCCTATAATGGTAATTATCCTACCATATGATGATTATCGTGCCTAAATTAGTGAGTATCTTGTCACATATTTGTGATTATCATATAAACGTTTGGTGATTATGTTGTCATAGAATGATAATTAGGTACTTATATGACGACGGTTCATTACTAACTAGATGATCAAATAACAAAGTGATGATTATTTTCTCCAACTTAGTGATTATATTATCAAAAAGTGCTCATTATCAAATAACACTTTGGCGGTTATCTTAGAGCAATGATTATTCTTTTATATTTAGCTAAAATTTTTCAAGTAAAACACATTCAATAAACAAAATAAAAAAGAATATAAAATTACATATAAACAATAACTTAATTTAAAAGTTAGAAGAATAAAAACTCTTCCTTTTATTCCCACATGGTTAATGGTCAAACATTATTTTATTCCCACATGGTTAATGGTCAAACATTAGACTACAAAATTAAATATAAAGCATAAGTAAAGAATTTAAAGTGATTGTTCTTCATCAACACATTTACTTAAATGGACAGTGTGTAATATAGAGTCTCCTATAAAGAGAATTTATGGCCGCCTATATCACACCTCATATTTCTAAAATTCTAATTAAGATTTATTAAGAATTTTTTATTTGATTTAACTTGCTTAATATTCAATTTATTTTAGAAATATATCATTTTATTATTTTAAATTTATGTTGAAATTTTTATCTTAAAAAAATTAGATTGACGATCAATCAAACCCACTAGGAGACTAACCACCTAAAATCCAAAGAGCCCATTACAGTTTAGGGACCAATGGTAGACTAGATAAACAAATCATTTGACCAAAACAGTAACATAACAAACTATTATATTATCTTTAATTTATTTGGCTCCAAATTAATTGGTAAATTGATTATTTTATATACATTTTTATATATAATATATGTTTGGTTTTCTCACAATTTTTCATAATTTATGTAATATTTATTATATTTAATGTATATTAAATCGATCTCTCCTTCAATAACATTTATTGAAATTCAAGAAAACTATTTTTGGGAATTATAAATTTAAATCCTATTATTCTAATCTCACTGTATATTATTTTTCATTTTATTTGAATTTTGAGAATTTACCATGCCTATAGTTAACCCATTGATTATCTTAAAAGTTACTTTTCTTAACTATTCCTCTCTTCTCTTCTCTTTCTTTTTCTATGTCCAACTAGATTATGTAAGAGATAGACCTTATGTTCCCTCTTGTCCCTTTTTTTCACTTCCATGTGTGTTTTTATTATGCAAAGTCGTCCATACTCCAATTTAGCTTTAATTAGTTAACGTGTAGCACTGAAATATGTCTAAAGTCAAACAAGAAACCTCACCCTTTCTCTTCTCTTTCTTTTGTAGATAATGATAACATTTTTGGAGAATATTTTTTCTTAGCATTTTATGCCATAAGACTCCTTAACTTCATTTCTTCTCATTTATCAAAAAATCAACTAAGTTCGGAGCATCTTTTTCTCTCTTTTCCTTTGTGTTATTAAGGAACTTATAACTCCTCTTCACCATCTCCTTGTTTTCACAACTCTTCACTTCTCTTAATCTATTATCTATCCTTTCTATATTTTTCTTACGTATTAAAAAGTTATACTTAGGGAAAAAGTTGAAGAAATTCCTTGATTTCTCCTCTTTTCTTTGTTATTCTTCGGGGAGATTGAATATCTCACTTCATTGAACTCTTACTTAACTTTTCTTATATATTTAACTTGATAAAAAAAATACTAAGTCTTATATTTTTCTATAAATGGTGTTCAAAGGCTCAAATAGGCCAAACTAAGTGTTCTTATATATATAGATACTTGGTTTTCAAGTAGTTGAGGTAAATCGTTACTTCCCTTAAATATAATGCTATCATATATATATATAAGAAGCATGATTAGAGTTTTATTTGTGTTAGAGAATTTTTTAATATTTTCTTATATTTTCATAAAATATGTTTATAACATGCTAACTTATGATTTCGTTTATGTTTTTGAGTCATGAAAATATATAAGTGAGCATTTTAGATTATGTATATTAGTTTGTGTATGCAGGCATCTTAATATAGGATGTTAATGCACAAAGTAGATGCATATGTCTTGTATGTGTGCCTCAGCCAAAAGCACCTCTATTCTTATTGAGCCACTTTCTTGATATTTTGAGCATGCCATTGAATTCCTTGTATGTTTTGCCTTAAAATGTTATATTACATGCTAGCTAGCTTTTTAGCTTTTATAACTTAAGTTTTGCTAATTTGAAAATTTTGTCTTAATAAGGTAGCTTTGAGACTTTACATGTATAGTAAAAATTTTCCATATTTGAGCTCATATTTGTGTTTCTCATATTTTAGTTGATAATTATTAATTTTATGAAATTTTTCTATGCATAAAATATAGGACTTTGGATTTGAAATATAAATTTTAAGGTCAAAATAGTCTTATTTTACAATGACTCTAGAAAAACTGTAATAATGATATGAAATCCGAGTGCTTTTTAAACCTTATTATGTTCCCATTATCTAGTAATGTATACTTCAAGTCTTTTGTTTTACCTCATTATTTTCATATCATTATAACATTATTATCTTCAACTTATTTACTACTTATTACTACTTTATAAGTAGGTCCCACATTTTTCAACTAAATACCCAAAAAAATCGTTATGTTCATTATTTTTATTACAACAATATCCTTTACTAATTAACTCCACCAACCCAACCTACATGTCTAAAATTGTTATTATACAGCAATTTATTTCATTTTAGATAAGTTACCAAACACTAATATTATTTTGTTCATATACAAATAATTTGTATCTACTTAACATTGTACCATATTATTACTTCTCATCACATTTAAATTATATACTAATTAAGCTACCCAAATAGTAGTTCAGTAATGTTTAAGTGTTTAAAAGGTATTTTGATAATAATACTAATAAGGGCATTTTGATCTTATTGATATAAAATATGTAAAATAAAAATGCGAGCTTTTATATTTACCTTGTGGGTTTTATTGACATTTAGTCAATTTTTGGTTTTTTTTTCTTTGACCTTTGATCATTGATTATTGGATAGTTGACTTTTGATGACTTCAAATATAATTGGATGAAATTTTGTGATTAATGGTTATGACTTCATGCCTTTTATATAGCCTTAATGGCTTGATTAACTGAATGATATATAGTTCAATAATGACTATTTCATGGTATTAGTCAAATGACAAACTGGATAAATATAAAATTTTGTATCTTATATGTTAAGTGTTAGATTAAATAATAATAAACTTAATGATAAATGAGGTTTATAGTGGGTTAATATTAGCTTATTGTTCATTAGCTACAAAGGATTAGTCAGTTTCGGTCGTTTATATATATATATATATATATATATATTATATATATATATTATCATATTGATTTGTCTTTGAGATTCACCTTTGGACATACTTATGATATATAAGGGATGTATACTTAAGGGAATTGGTTATTAGTAGTGGTTGACTTTGTTTCCCCAATGGTTGGCTTCAATCAGAATTTATGTCCTTTATTGATTACTTGGGTAGCTTCTAATGGTATCAAGAGACCATGGGGTGATAATATAGGTCATTGCTGAAAGATATAATGAAATGAATATATGCGATTAACTTTAATGGAATATAGTAATTGGTTTCATTCTAAGTATGGATTATGGTCTTAACCTTAGTCTCTTACCTCATATTTCTATTATCTTGTAATTGTATTGCATGCTTATTAATTCATTTTCGTACTCTTTGTTTCCGTATTTCATGACCACATGCTTTTTATTTATTATATGTATCTATGTACCATGCTTAGGATGGTTTAAACTTGTTCAATACAACTCGTATTGATATTGAGTCTGTTGTGATGATCCCAACTTTGTTGAAATGCGTAGATATTTTTATGCATGGTTTTGAGATCCCTAACACTGATGATGGTTATGATAGTCAAGCTTCCAATATTTGCTAATAGTGATATATGGTGGGAGTTGACTAAGTATTTAGGATAACTGGTGTAGAGCTTTTTATTTTTGTATTCTTATTGGTTATTAAAACTCTTAGTTGTATTTTCCTTATATTTAAGTAATGTATTTTGAGGGTAGATCATTTGGTTTGATACTCCTAATGGTTTTATATTATCATATTTTATTCTAAAGGTCTCTTTAGTTAATTGTTGATGTTCAAGTTTTTTTTTTCAGAGCATTTAATACACACAAAGTAGTGGTAATTGAGCTTGTATTAGATGAGGTTGTAAGATCTACCAATATTTTAATCTAGCTTCCATGGATAAAGTATTTTAAACAAAATTTTCTTACTATGAAAATTGGGGGTGTTACTACCTAAACTTAAAAAAAAAATCCAACCTCCTTTAAACAAATTCATGCGTTATGGATACGAAAACACAAAGTATGTTGCATATGCTAATGTAAATAGTAGTTTTAAAAATATGGTATAATTTCCGTCCATTTGATATCCCCTTTCTTCTCTTTAAACCTATGCCCTAAAAATATACATTCAATTAGTCTCTCTCTCACACAAAGAAGAAGAAGTATAAAATGGTTAAAGAGATTACAGTAACAATTCATGGCTTAGTAAAAAGTCATTGTCATTGGCATCTAATGCATTGGTTGGTTGACATTGGTCAAAAAGATGAAGTTTTAGGTGATGAGGTCCAATCAAAGTGTGATATATTAACTCTAAAGTGCCCGACTAAGTATGGTATTCTAAGTAATTAGGATGATATAAAAAAAACATTTGACATCACACATTTTACATTAAGCTATGTGTGGCTCCTGAGGAGCACCCAATTCTTCTAACAAAGGTACCTCTTAACCTAAAGGATGATATGGACAAGATGACCCTAATTATGTTTGAGACATTCAATCCCTTAACAATGTATGTATCTAATTAGACTATCCTTTTTCTGTATGCTAGTAGTACTAGTAAACTTTCCCTTCTTTTTTAGACAACTTTGGTATATTAGTTACCCTATTAGTATGTCTTAGACAACTTTGGTCTATTAGTTACCCTATTAGTTTGTTCTTACAATCAAATTTAGAGTAAATGAGAAGGATTTATGAAATCTTTTTTTTTTTTTTTTGCCCTTCCCACTCATGCTAGATGACGGAGCTTTACAGTTTATTTTGGTAAAAAAAATCTTCGGAGAAATACTATATTTATATATAAATAATATTCTTATGCCAAAAGATATGAATTATTGTTTTAGAGAGTGAGCATTTATTTATAGAATATTTTGTATCATATTATGGAATGATGTGTATTTTATTAATAGACTTTGTATTTTGGATATGGAGAACATGTAGTACAATATTGTGAAATGTGTATTGTAGTTCTGACATCCAAAATTTTATGTATTAATTTTCAAGTTTTATTAAATTTATTTATGTGCCAAGAATAAAAATCTTCTTTTTAAAAAAAATGAGTCTTTAATTAGCACTTAATGTCTGATCTTTGGACTAATGTAACTTTCATTTAGGCTTATGATTATGTGGGGGGAGATAAATTAAAATTTCCTTAATCTTCCTATATCTTTTCATTATCCTGCTCACATTAGTCATAGGATCATGTGTATCAAATATTCTTTTTAAAATTTTTATTTGTTTCGTATCTCATAGTCATTAGGAATATCTTCCTGATATTATGAATTATTATTCCCTTATTTAGTAGTTTTCGTAGCTTATAAAATGGGGGTGTGTGCGTATGTATATAAATATTGCCATACTCAAACCTGCGGAATCATCTAGCTTTCCAAGTATATTATACGTAATATACCAAAATTTGTTTGTTCATTATATGCAGACCAATATATATATATGCATATGAATGCACGCAATCCTACGGAGTCAACTAATGTGCATATACATATGCATGCAGACAAAACTTTCGGACTCTCCAAACCGTGCAATGTCTCATACACGTCTACAACTTTTTTTATCTTTTACTCAATTATAATTAATCTTTATTTATTGCTACTTAATTTTGATTTTACCATAAACGTTAAGTATTTGGTTACTTAGGATATTCTTTCCTAAAGACTAGTATTTTTTTTTTTAAGGATCGGAATGGAGGATAGAAATCCAAGTCGCAAGGGAATCATAAGGGCTCGACATAGAGCCTGGGAGTGATAACATCTATTCTACCAAAGAACATATCAAAACTGACAACCGAAAGGGGAGATGAATACATAAGCAAATAAAAGGAATGACTCAGACCCCAATGAGCCATTTTGTCCACCACGAGCTACTTTCTCTAAAGGCATGAGTAACATGACAAATAGAGAAACTCTCTATTAGACTCCGACAATCCTGTAAAATGGGTAGCTAGGGGTGAAATGCAAGTCTCCACCACTGAACTAATGAAAAACAGTCAAAGAATCGCTTGAGATACACACACATGGAATGCCTCTTTCTCTAGGTTGAGAAATACCAAAATAAATAGTCCAGATCTTTGCCGCCAAAATGCTTATGTACCCAACATTCGCTAAGAAGTCAAAAAGCCAATTCCCATACTGATCATGTGCAACTCCATCTGATGCAATCATACTCGGATACCAATTACACTACCATCAACATTTACCTTCACAAAATGAGGCCGGGGTGGTGTCCAACGAACACTAGTAATTTGCTTACGCCGAGCTGGGGGATGCGAGGGACTAAAGTCGTTGCCATGCTTCATACTCATCCTTAGCCATCCTCTTAATAACTATTGCTAAACTAGCCACTAGAAAATGTTTCTGGAAAAAGATGTGCTAATCCCTTACCTGCCAAAGCTTCCAAATACATAAAGGAAAAATTGTAGCCCAAGGGGGATGACTAAGTTGACGAACCTTACCTTTAGCATGATTAGACACAAGCCAATCATACAAGTCCTTAAAGAAACTTATGGAGGCTTGGTCGAGAAGAACATGAGACCAAAACTCTCAAATAAACGTATAGTCACGGTGCATGTGTAGAAGGTTTTCATCCTCCTCATAATAGTCACACCTAGCATCTTCGACAATATGTCTATGCTTGCGCTTAACATTTGTAAGAAGAGCATCATGAAATGCAAGCTAACCAAAAGTTCTAACTCTTTGTTGCACCTTTAATTTCCATACACATCTCCATTATAAATCACTTCAATGACCAACATCAAAGAGTAAGCTGACGTGACTAAAATTTTTCCATCACTTGAAAGACCCCAAATTGAGGCATCATGATCAGTTATACTCCTAGAAATAAACAAAATCACCATTTTCACAATAATCCTTGTTGGTCATAGATTTTGTAGTAGAAACCAATTCCAATCGCCTTATGAAAGGATAAAATCAGCAACTAAACTCTCCAAATTAATGTTGTGCACAATCGGAGGAGGGAAAAAAATCAATGGCCTATCAATGAACCACCATTCCATTCAAAACTTACCATACACCCATTATGAATAACCCATTTAACTCCCTAAAAAGGTATGTCAACATAGTTTAGAATTTGTCTCCATATAGGAGAACAAAATGAGGGGATGACGATCATGAAGAATGGAAGCTAAATTCCTCATATATTTTTCAGAGAGAATTTTTTCCCAAAGAATATCAAAGCCTTGCAAGATCTCCCATGCTAGCTTGACAAAAGTGGCCTGATTCATCTTCAAGGCCTCCTTGAGGCCAAGTCCACCCCTTTCTTTTGCTAGACAAGCCATATCCCAACAAAGAAGGTGAGGTCTTTGATTATTTCTTGATCTGTCCCAGACAAAGCTACGATTAAGCCTATTTAGAATACCAATCACTGTAGAAGGAAGGATATATGTTTGCATCATATAAGAAAGAATAGAAGATAGGACTGAGTGAATGAGAGTGTATTGTCTTGCCAAAGAGAAGCAGTGAGGTCTTCAGTAGAAAATTTTTTTCTGAACCCTCTTTATAACCCTTGAGAAAAGTTCTCTAGTGATATGCCCATTGCAAATCTCCACCCCAAGATATCTCCCTAGAGAAGAAGTCATAGGAGTAGCTGTATTACCTGCAATACATCTTACAACCTGACTGGAAACATTAGCCAAAAAAGTAATCGTGGATATATCCAAGTTGACTCTAAGACCTGAAGCCATACTAAAATTTTCTAGAAGCTTCATAACATTATGAATTTGCTTCATGGACACTTGAGAAAATAACAATAAATCATCGGCATGAAAGGTCAATCTTGAGATTAGACCAAAATAATTTAGAGTATTTTGAATAGACGCCCATGAAAGGACATCATACGCCTTCTCAAGGTCAATCTTGAGATTCATAAAACACTTTTTCCCCTCCTTGTAGAAAGCATTACTTCCTGGGCATTAATAATATTGTTACGATTATGGCAACCTGGAAGGAAAATAATTTGGTTGGGACCAAGAACATGCTCCAAAATAGGCTTAAGGTGTTGGATAATGGCTTTGGTCACGATCTTATACATCACATTGCAAAGACCAAAAGGTTGAAATTGGCTCAAAGAATTTGGATGCTCAATCTTGGGGATAAGACACAATAAAGTTTCATTAATAGTCGAGGGAAAGGTTCTAGTATGGAATGTTGACGATCGACTATGGAGACTATCTATCACTCTTGCCTGATTCACATTCATTAACATGATCTACGTTATTGAACTTCGGTATTTCAATCGGAACAGAGTACTGAAAAGAGAAATAAGATATGCATGCAAATTAGTCTACTTTCTGTTTCTCCACAAGGTTTGATATGGAGTTTTAAACCAAGCAAAGTATGGCGTTCCGATCACTGCTAGCATAGCAGTTGAGAGAAGAAAAACAAATGTCATTTATTGCTAAAAAAATCGTAGAACATACTAAGTTCTCCCACCCCCATCCTTCCCTCCTCTCCTCAAGAATCTAGAAAATAAAGAGAATTGCTACGACTTCGTAACATGACATTTATAAATCATCTTCTGGTTTCTTCAGCTGGCGGCGTAATAATGAGGCTCAGAGAGGGGGACAACCTTAGAGTCAAGCAAATCGGGATGAACAAACCCAAAATTCCTCAGAACCTGATTGTCCGCAAAATTCAAAGCCTTCCTCATCCCTTCCCAACACGACCCTTTCTCGTACTGGCTGCCATGATTCCCCGTGCACGGCTGACAACCAGTAAAATGCGTGACAAACGGCCGCTTCCACCAGCCACCTCCCATTCCATATTCCACCGCACCGCGGCCTTTCAACTCCTTGTCCCACAGCTCCCCGTAGTGTTCGCTCACCTTCTCCGCGTGCCTCCGCCGCAGACTTCCCCTCCAAGCGTTCCTCTCAATCTCCGCGTACCTCTTCGTAACATTAACGTACCGATCCACTATCCCCGTCCAGTAACCGTGTAATGGGTACTCGCTCTCGATATACGTCCTGTCGGCCCATTTTTCCTGGGTCAAGAGTAGATAAATGATGCCCGACTGATCATCGGACTGTGGGAATGTCTTATCCTTGAAAGTCGATGATTGGATCTTACCCCACTTGTCGTAATCCGGCCTCTGCGGACCCATCTTAGCCCACTCAGCTAAGAATTCCATGGACCACTGACAGTTCCTTATGATAAAAACCCCAGCATTAGCACCGACCCAACTCTTGTCCCCGTATATCAAATGGGGCCAACCATGGATAACTAGATTGTGGGCCTTATACCTCTCTAATGGTACCTTAAAATCCATGTCCGTAAACGCAGCATCCGAATCGATCCAAAAGATCCACTCGGCTTCAGGATGGGCCAACATAGCCGATTTAATTGTCTGTATCTTGCTCCAACATCCGGTCATTTCAGGGTGTAGGACCGCGTTGTTGTAGAAGATATCGTAGCCGTGAATACGACAGTAATCAACCTTATTCTTGAAGAATCCAAGCAGCAGGTGGCCGCCATCTGGCTGAGGACAAGCGGACGGCTGCGATCCGGTGACGACCAAGATTCGCTGGTTCAATCCGACGGTGAAAGTTGGGTGATGGTATTTGAGCCATTGGGCTCGTTTTCGATCCCAGTCGTTGATTGGTTTCTCGATTGAGAAACTGATGGTCGGATCGTCGTAGAAAGTCGGCTCCCTTGGGTCGCACCGTAGGGGCGCGGATGGTGAGTTGGATTTGCACCAGCGGGAGTTGATGACGTCGGATGGGGTTGGTGGGGTTCGGTCTTTTAGGGGGAATGACGTCGTTGGGTTTTGTGACGAGCGGGAATTAATGGAGGCGAGTAGAGACCAGAAGGTGAGGAAGGAGAGGACGATTCCGACGAGGGACCGGATGCAGTTTGTGATAGGCGAAGGTAGCCGGCGGCCGGCCATGGCGAATTATCTGGCCGGAGAAGTATAAAGGGGTTTTGAGTAATAAGTAGTGGAGAGACTGATTGAGGAACGGAATTGCATCGTTTTGGGGTCTATTTATGTAGAGAAAAAAAGATTGACGTGTGCGGGAGAAAATTAAGTTGGGGGGGAGGGAATTAATGTCTGTATGAATGAATGCTTCCAGAAAATGCTATGGATCTAAATTTAGAAGAGTTCTTGGATAATATTAGAGTTCAAACATATCTACTACTCAAACAGTGGAAAAACAACGGTCAGGTTACCTCATCAATTAGCAGGGAAACTACGAAATTAGGGACGTCGCCCCGCCTGTGCTAGTGTTGAGCCGATCCTTAAATTTTGTAGGTTGTAGTCGTTTATTTAATTAAATAAATTAAGGTTGAACCTATCTTAAATTTGTTTAATGAATGAATTGAATTTAAATATATTTTTTTTATTTGAACTCATTTATTATAAAAGATTACAAATTTAAATTATTTATTATAAAAATTTATGAGTTGGGTGGATTTATTTAATTTTCAAACGAGTAAAGTATAAATGTTATTTTTAAATTTATTTATTAATCAAACTCAAATCCATCTCAGCTCAAATTAGTTAAATAAATTCGTTTATAATTTTAGCTATTTTCTCCGTGTGTTAGCACCCGGCAGCAAAACTATCAAATTATAAACTTATTGTGTAACGTGCTACTTTAGAACTATATAAAAACGAAATAATACTATACTGCCTTCCATGGAACAATTTGGTGTATGATATGTCCTTGTGTGTGATGTTGCTTTATGCTTGAAATCGACGCCTCTTCCACTCAATTTTCCCAATCACATAAGAACTCTAATTAGGCTCGTTATTATTTTATTTTATTTTATTTTTCCTTTAAGTTGGGTGTAGGAGGGAATTTGGCCGCAACTGATAGTAGGGTGTTGTTAATATGAGTTTGAGTGTGGTTATAATATCAATAATTATTAGCTTTTAACTAATGTCGTTTTGTCGGGCCATAGCTACAATCTTCCCCTGTTCATTGCTTCAGGTCGGAAAAAAAAAATGGACTAGATTAGGGATGCAATATGTTGAATAACTAAAAAATTTCTATAATGAAACCCAAGACCGAACCAAGACCATAAGAAATTGGTCTTGGAACTGACCAAAAGTATCATCGCACTCCTCATTATCATCACTATCTAACCCATCATCAAACCTCTTAATAATCAAAATTAAACTTTTTGGATGTCTCTTATGGTTGTACAATCAGACTTAGGTAGAGGGAAGAATTTATGCTTTCAACAATAAGAGTCTGTTTGTTTTGTTGAAAGTAAGAAGGAAATAAAAGAAAATGAGGTAGAAAATAATTTTCATCTATTTGGTTGATAAGAAAATATTGAGTAAAGAAAATAAAAAAGAAAAGAGTTAAAAAAATACAATATACTGATTTCCTCACAAAAAGTATAGGAAAAGGAAAGAAAGGTCGGGGGGAAATTGCTTCGACCATCAGACCCAACTTCCTGCTTTATTCTTCTTCTTCTTCGAGCTATCTTCTTCACTCATCGTTCTTCTTCGAGCTTTCATCTTCTTCAATCGTCCTTCTTCTTCTTACTTCTATCCATCTCATGGCTCCTCCACAATTTTGGTAGAAGCTTCCCGTAGGTGGTTCATCAAGTGCAAACTCCATGCTTCCTGGCAACTCATCGTTGGCTTAGTCTTCTCAATCTGCTGCTCTATCATTTTGAACTGCACAGGTACGTCTTAAGTTAATTAGCAGCAATTGCATTTTTAGGGAGCTTTGATTCAACAACTGTTGGTAGAAAAATCAAAAGGAGGAACTAACTCCGTCTCGAAAATGCTTTGACTAACAACAACGTAGTATCCCATTCTCCATTAATTAATAATAGCAATGAACTAGCACTCAACTTACTTTGTATGAAGTCAGGGTTTTCTTCTGTTCCCAAAAATATGCCAAAGAATTCGAATGCCGCATGCCTTGCAATGTCCCATGCTGTCCATTCCTTGATAAGTATATATATTTGTACATTGATAGCACCTGCTAAATGCCCTTGCATTGCATGTCCCCCAGCCAAAAAACAACAAATAACTTTATTTTACAAAGCTATTTTTCTTTTGCAGTCACGAGGCCTCCTTCACATCCACACTTCTTACTTGAGGATATGTAGAGAAACAAATTTGAAACATTACCTTTCTATTTCTGATTGATAATGAATAACAAAAGCAACGCAGATTCGATTTTCCTTCAAGTCATTTGAGCTAGACATGGGTTGGGCTCCTTGCTTGAGTTATAGAATCAAATGTAAGTTTACATAATCATATATTACTGAAGGAAGGGAGGGGGAATATTAATATATAATATGGGGAATGATGGAAAGTTCTATGTATATCTACTCTTTTCTGAAGCAAAACTTCACGCTTGATTTTCCATTCTTCTTCAGCTGATCTCTCCAATCAAAACGGAAGAAAAAAATGTTAGGACGATGGGAAGGAATGTATATATCATCAATGATAGTATCCTTATCCATGCTTTAGATCTAAGCCCACAATATATTAGCTAGTTTGTTATTAAAAAGCTGAAGTACCTGGTGATTTTGTAGTCTTTGTGGCTGCATTTTGGATTATCAGACCCATAGAAGCAAAATGCCAAGGTCTTCTGCTTGAAGTCCTTGCAGTTGGCTTTATGGGCTAGGAGCACACAATACTGTGGTCTGATTTGGAAGAAGAATGACTTAAAGATGATGAAGATGACGACGTCAACAATGAATGGAATTTATGATGTAAAGAAGATGAAGTTAATGATGGATGATGGATGTTTTGTGATTAAATAAGCTAGTGTTGACATATGTAAAGAAGAAGTTAGGATACAGAGGGACATCCATGGGAAAAGGAAGGGGGAGGTTGGGTTTTTTTTTAAAAAAAAAGGAAGAAGAAGAAGAAGAAGAAAGAAGCAGAAACTCCCTCTAATTAATTAAAACTTTAAAGGGGAGGAGGGGCTATTTGAGAGACAAATTAAATGTAACACCCCCAAATTTACTGCTGAAAAAATTTGTTTAATAAAAAAGGTTTAACGGAAGTGAAAAGATAAAACCGTAAACTTAGGGGCATTACTGCCACACTGAGTACCAGATCGGTTCAGCCCTACCGTTCCAGTACTAAGTGCTAAGGCTAAACAAGGTTAACATCCAATACAAATCATTAATAAAACACAAGTCAATAGTAAAACACAAGTCATACAGAAATCAAAGTGCGCTTTAAGATTACAATCCAAAGAGTATGTAACTAGAGTTTTTTAAAACATAAAGGATTGTTCGACACCACATAACTAAAATAAAATAATACATGGTCTAATAAAGATATAGAGTCCAGCCGAGTCGCTCTCGATCCCCAAGTCAGGTCTAGGCTCAACGCTCAGCCCCACCCGATGCCTCGTAAGTGTCGTAGGCATCGAAGACGTCATCCCCTACTAGCACAAACTCAGACGGGTCTTCTGCTTGTGGGAATGAGCAGCACCCATGAAACGGGTGATTAGTACACTGCGTACTGAGTAAGGTAACAGATGCGCTAAGGCCAACATACAAAACACACAACATAGTATACGTGGCATAATTACATGAGCAACATGTAGTAAAATAGATGATAAAGGCCAGCTACGGTCCAGATAGACTTATTCTTTAGATCTCTGGTAAATATAGATTTGATTCACATCATAGTCTTTATCAATCCAGGTGAGTGCGGGAACCCCACTATTATAGCTGGTGGACCAGTCATGCAGGGCAAAATTCTCCTGGCCACTATTATTCGTCGGTGGACCGGTCTGGCCCCGACTCACATAGTGTTTCACTATAATTACTTCGTGTCTTTCCCGTGTCTTATCACAATTATGTTTGGTTTGTTGAGAACGAAAACCCCCACTATTATAGCCCGTGGATCGGTCATGCTGGGCAAAATATACCTAGCCACTATTATTCGCCAGTGGACCGGTCTGGACTCGGCTTAACAATCTTTCTCTTTAAATGGATAGTATCTTATTCAATAAGCAATTCACCCTTGACATGCATGTCACCAACATTCTACCTCTATCCTCTCCAGGGGGCCCGTCCCATATCTTGAGACTCATGCGCCCATTATCACGCCTCGACATCCATTCCCTCTTAAACTTACACAAAATGAAAAACCCCAACTCCTAAGGGTGTGGGTTAAGGCCCAACACCTCATAACATCAAACTCCACCTACTATCACCCTCTAAGGTTTTCCCTTGAAAACCCTACTTGGACCTATGTGGCCCAACTTTCTCCCACTTACACTATCATTACTTCATTCCTCGCCCCGCACCTTGTCTCAATTAGATCACATCCCAAAACATATCACTTTACCTCTCAACTTCATATGTGACCGGAAAAACCCTAGTTGGCCACCTCAAAATCTAGTACCTTTCTTCTCCCACAAGTAACCCCTCTCTTTTCACCCAAAATCTCTTCTCTCCCATGGAACCCATACTCACCCCTTATATAATAAATTCTCACTCTTAACCCGTACTTCACTCTCCCTTAATCATTTTTACTTCCACATTTTTCAGATTACTGCTTCCTCTCAAAACCCTAATCGGGTCCCTTACATACCCTTACACCAACCTACGTACTATTTTTCATCCCAAGTCTCCACTCACTCCACAACTCTCCCCTTAAATTATTTACACCCCAAATCAACTTTTCTCAAGTAAAGATCACCCCCATGCAAGTTTTATCCATCCCATACAAACACCCAAAGTCCCCATGCAAATTTTAGGATTCCCATGCATGGTTCCCATCTTTCATTCATTTTGGTCATTTCTTCCTCTTTAATTTCCTCTCATGGATCATGAGGTATTTTGGTCAACCTCATATCCCCCTTAGTGAACTCACTTCCCATTTTCTTTCTTTTTGTCTTTTCATTCTCATATCATAATATTGATTGTCCTAGCATGCATGTCCTAGAGGGCCATATCATATCACGCCATGATCACCATATATACATATCATACTCATGTCATAAGAAACACATACAAACATACCTCAACTCCAGGTTGCGCTATACATAAGACAAGTTAATTACAATCATACGATACATGATATGGCATGATATATATAGCATCCAAGGCATACAAGTCACACAACACACATGAGCCTTAGCTACATCCTTACCTAAAACGACATCGGGCTTGGAGCACGCTCCTACGCCTCCTTAGAGTTTTGGCTCGATTCACCTATAAGAGGGAAAATACTAAGGATTAGTTTCCCTTCTACCAAAAGTACCATTACTCCTTATTTTAGTCTAAGATTTGGGTTATTATTATTAAAGGGAGCATTATACGTGAAAACTAGAGTTTTTATCTTCAAGATAGCCTACTAATATTACTAGTCAAAATATGTTTATTTTAATATTTATTGCTATACTTATATTATTAACCTAATAGCTTTATTCTTATAATAATAGCACTAATACTAATTGTAGCAAAATAGTGATAATAATAATAATAATAATATTAATAATAATAATAATAATAATAATAACAACAATAATAATAATAATAATAATTAATAGTAGTAGTAGTAGTAGTAGTAGTAGTAGTAGTAGTAGTAGTAGTGTAGTAGTGTAGTAGTAGTAGTAGTAGTAGTAGTAGTAAAATAGTGCTAATGCTTATAGTGATAGAAACCCTAGCATTTTTAAGGCTAAGGCTAATAATAGTGTTAGGGTTAAAATAATAATATAAAAATAGTGATACCAATAAAGTACTAATATTCCTAATGATAATAGTTATATTTGAATAATAATCATGTAAGGGTTCAAATGCTTTTGTCACAATAATAGTAAAATAATAACAATAATAATAGTAATAACTACTAATGATACCATAGTAATAATGTTAGTGGTAAAGGCATTAAGAATAATATTAACAATATTCTAATATTAAATAGTAAAATATTAAGGCTTAAGTATTCTTCTTCTTTAACGACAAAATGATAATATGCCAACTTCGGTTTAAATAACATTAATAATAATAAAAGTAGTAATAATAATAATAATGATAAAAATGTTAAGTATAATAACAATAACAATAACAATAACAATGATAATAGTAACCGAAATGATAATAATAATATAAGGGTCCAAATATTTATATTAATAAATAAAAGTGATAATGGATAAAGTTAGTATTAACAATATTAGCAAGGAAATAATGATAATGATAATGGTAATAATAATAGTAATAATAACAACAATAATAATAATAATAAAGTTGGGTTAAGTAGTAATAATAATAATAATGGCATTAATAAAAATAATAATAATAATAATAATTAAGAATAATACTAATAGTAATGATAATAAAAATGGTAATAGTAATATAAGGGTTCCAACGTTTACCATAATAGTAAAGATAATGATAATAGGCCATAACTAGAGTTAGTAATAATAGTAGGAATAATAGTGAGGTTAGTAATATTAATAATAATAGTAAACGAGGAAAAGTCCTAATCATAATAATACTAAAGTTGGAGGCCATTATTAATGACAATATTATTATTGGTTAGGAAAATCATAAATTTAGGTTAAGTAATAATAATAATAATAATAATAATAATAATAATAATAGAGATAACTATATTAATACTAAAGTTTTTAATAATAATAATAATTATAATAGTATTAGTAATAATAATAATAATAATAATAATAATAATAATAATAAGGATAACCCTTTTAATGCTAAAGTTGTAGCCTTTTAAATAGTATACCCTAGTTATAAATATTTCTGAAATTAGGTTAGGTAATAAGAGTGATGCATAATAATATTATTAATAATGGTAATAATAATAATAATAATAACAATGATAATACAACACTAATAATAATAAGAATAATAATAATAGTAATATTAAGGATAATACTATTAATAATACTAAAAATTATTAACACTTATAGAAAATAGTTTAGGAGCTGGGAAAGTTGGAGTACCACCTAAGGTTGGTGGTGGAACCGGCAGCGGCGCATGGCGGCGACGGCGGCGCCGGTGGAGGAGGAGGAGAGGTGGAAGATGGATATGTAGGCTAAAGGAGAGGAAGTGGAGGGGTGTTTGAGGTGGAGAAAGGTGCAGCAGGAGGAGAGGGGTGGAATGGAGGTGGTGTTGCAGCCGAGAGTGGCGGCGCACGGCAGTTGGTGCGGTGGCCGAAGGTGGTGGAAGATGGAGAAAGTAGAAGGAGGGGGAGGTAGGGGGAGATGAAGGTAAAGGAATGTAGGGGAAGTTCCCCTGGATGTTTTGGAGGATGGAGGAGGTGCTGGTTGTGGCGGGATTGGAGGCGAAAGACGGCGCGAGGGGCGGCGGAAGGCCGGAGTGGGCTGATCAGGTTGGCAACTTTGCACGGCTGGGGCGGCTAGTGCAGGGTAAGATAGGGGATAATGGTGGCTTGGTTTTGTAGAGGGAGGTGAGAGGAAGGTTTCGGTGGGCAGCGTTTGTTGCGGCGGTTGCTGACGGCGACGGAATAAGGAGGTGATACTGCGGAGGCGAGCGGTTAGAGTTTTTGGGTTGCGAAAGGGAGCTCGACTCAGGCTGCTAATGGGGGTATTTATAGGCTAATTGAGGGGAACACGATGAAGGGGAAGAAGACAAGCGGGGCAGGTGTGGCAGGACCACCGGCCGGCGGTGGCAAGCGGTGCAGTCCTGGCATAGCAGGTTAGGTCGGGTCGGGAGAAAAAAGGAAAGGAGATGGGCACGCGGGGAGGGGAGAGATGGGGTTGGTCGGGGTCGAAAAAGGGAAGAAAACGACGAGGAGAGTAGGGGGATGATTGGGCGTTAGGTTGGTGGCTGCCAGCAAAAATTGAGGTTGTAGGTCGGGGCTGGGGGAAGAAGAAGAGGAAGGGTGGACCAGCGGTCCAGGGGAAGGAAAAAAAGGAGGACCGACCGGTTGGGTGGTTGGGCGAAGGAGGAAGGCAACGCGACTTGGGCCGCATGAGACAGGGGAGGGGAAGGTGATCTAGGCCGGCAGGCTGGCCCAGTCGGCAAAAAATGGGAAAGAAAGAAGAAAGGAGAAGGAGCGAGAGAAAAAGAAAAAGGGAAAGGGAAAAGGGAAAATAGGGGGAAAATAGATAAAATAACTTATGGATAATAGGTTGTAGTATTTTTGGTAGATAAAATTTTTTTAATAATTTAACTTAATATATTTTAATATATTAGTTTAAAAGGTCAATTTTAGAAAATATTGGTTTCAAACATTATTTAAATAGAATGAGTATGATAAAATAATAATTTATTTATTTTAATTTATTAAATATTCATATCTAATTTTATATACTCAAAAATTCATAAAATAATTAAATTTAATAAATTTAAAAGGTAAAATCCTCAAAATAATTAAATTAAATAAGTTTAAAAGCTAAGTTATCCCAAATAAAAGTGATTTATTAAATTATAGATTTTTAAAATTTTGGGGGATTACATTAAACAAGCAGGAACTGGTCCTATAGCATGAGGAAGGTAGCTTTCTTGACTAGCAGATACAGTAGTGATATGATGGGATTGGGATCCAAACTTGAGTGTGGAGGGCTCAAGAAATTCAGAACAATAGACGAGGGAGAAAGACTAGAGACAATATAGATGTAATACCCCAAATTGAATGAAGTGTTATAAGGATTGATCTGGCTACTTATATCAACATGGTATACCATCCTTTTGGTGATTCCGTCCTAAGAACTCCACAATTAAGCGTGCTGGTTGTGGAGCAATTTTTAGGATGGGTAACCCTCCTGAGAAGTTTTAGAAATTTTTTAAAAATTTCTCAAGAAGTGCGTGAGTGAGGACAAAGCGAGCTGAAAGGACTCGTGTTGATCTATGGGGCCATTCAATCAATCCGAAAGCGCTTCAAGGTAGCCCCACGTAGTCATATCAACTCAGGGTGTTACAAATGGTATCAGAGCGAAACCGTGACCGTGTGCTGAACTTGGATGAGCCAGTTAGCCACTTAGCAGGACGATTTTTGGGATAAATTATATTGAGACAATTAGTGGTTGAGGCGCAACGAGGACATTGTGTTCTTTGAGTGGGGGTGAATGTAATACCCAAAATTGAACGAAGTGTTACAAGGATTGATCTGGCTACTTATATCAACATCGTATACCATCCTTTTGGTGATTCCGTCCTAAAAACTATACAGTTAAGCGTACTGGCTATGGAGCAATTTTTAGGATGGGTGACCCTCCTGGAAAGTTTTAGAATTTTTTTGAAAATTTCTTAGGAAGTGCGTGAGTGAGGACAAAGCGTGCTGAAAGGACTCGTGTTGATCTGTGGGGCCATTCGATCAATCCAAAAGCACTTCAAGGTAGCCCCACGTAGTCGTATCGACTCGGGGTGTTACAATAGATGACTAGATTAATTTTCTACTCGATTATCCCTTGTCATTATATAGGAAAATATAGATGAGGGAGGCCAGGGACTTCTCACTCCATTGGCTAAGCAGTTAACACAGTTTCCTACAACAAATTATAGAAAGCACAATTAATTCCTAACATCTAAGTGTTTTGGTATGTAGCAATTGCAACCATATAGTGAAAATAAATGGAATGATGACCATGTTTTTGTTTCGTTACCAAAAAAATGAGTAGCAAATGAGTGACGGGTCTATGTATTTGCCCTCTCTTATCATGATGCCAAAGATCATCCTTTAAGCGCTGTATATTTGTGAACGCAGTAATAATTACAAAGTTCTCCTCCCCTTAGTGAATGCAAACGTAGGTGTTGTGTTTTCAAGTTTATTACACATCATTTTTACACCAAATTCTTTTGACAAGAAATGGTTGAATGCACAGCAACAAAAAAAAGTTGCAGCCACTACATTATACTGTCTACGAATGGAACTTGACATATCGAATATAAGGAATCTTACCTATATATATATATATATATATATATATATATATATTAAATGAGTTAGATGCACTCCACGATTCGCAACTATGACTATATGTTTGCATCACTTTTATCGAACACTTGAGATATTGCTGGATATATAATAAGTTTGGGAAAGGCATATACCGATAAGTCTTAAACCTTATCAATCTTATTGTTATTGCTAACTGTTACTGTTTCTAAATTTATGTAATTACTTTTTTTTTTCTTTTTTTTTTGCAGGCTTAGCCTGATGCCAAACCACTTCGCTATAAGCCTATTCAAAATTATCATAGGTTAAATATTTTATTTGGTAATGATCGAGCAACTAGAAGTTTGTCTATTGGTCTAAAAGAAAGGCATATGCACTTAGAGAGACAAGAACATGAAGAAATAACAGCTGATGATCAAAGCACCGAGGAAGAACAATATAATAAAGTAATCTCTCCTTTGGTCGGTGCATCTAGATCAAGAACCACAAAGAAAAGAAAGCTGAAATATTACATATTAGAAGAGATGAAGGCTTTAAAATAAGGGGTGGGATGCAATTGTAGCAGCTCGTGATAGAGGAAATTTACGTAATTTTACTAAATTTGAGTTATATTCTGAGCTTAAAAAGGTGCAAGGGTTAAAGAAAGTTCCGGCCATAGAAATCTATACCAAGCTTGCAGCAAATATCAGTATCGATCGTACATTTTTTGGTCTTCCATCCGAGGATAGAGCCATATGGTTGTGTGTAGAGTTCGGTTTTAACATTTTTAAAGACTCTAATGTACCACTCTAACTTGTTTAATTAGTAACTAATAACTATGAATTTTTAATTCACATTATTATTTTAATTTATTTTGAGATCTTGATATATACATTGGTGAGCAAAGTAGGATGATTTATTTTACTTTATTTTTGCATACTCTATCTCTTATTAGTAGAAAGTTTTGAATATTATTGATATTTTATAAATATTTTTAAATAAATTATGCTTAGTCATGTATGTAATATTTTAGAATTTTTCTAAAAAAAATTAGAATTAGTATTGGGTTCATATAATTTTTATAATTTTATTATAAAATTTATGAAAATTTTTATGTATCAATATACTATTTTAATTTTTATTAAATATATATATAAATTTAAATAATAACATTTAATTTTTCTTAGAATTTTCTTTCTATATACCAAACACAAAAAATATTTTCCAAGAATTCAATTTTCCACAAAATTTTCTTCAACAACCAAACAAAGGAAAGAAAATTAATTTCTTTCATTTTCTTTCCTTTAATTTTCTTTCCTCTACATTTTCCTTTTCACTTAACTTTCTACAAACCAAACAATACCTAAAGCTAATATCACTCATTCGAATTAACAACTAATTGTATATTAACAAGAAGCAAAATCAATATGAGAACTACCTTCTAAGAATTTCAACTCATCAAGCGAATCATCAAACTCCAAACCCTTTGCAATTGTAGTGGACATGAACAAGAGAGATTCATTAATGAAAATGCTTAGCATTTCCTTTGTTTGGAACAAAAGGAGGATCCAAACAAAATCGATGAAATGAAAAAGATCTAAGTGAATGGAAAGGACAAAATAAAGGATGAATTCCACTTTCACTTAAAAGAAGCATTAACCACCAATAATAATTGTTCTAGTAGCAGAATTTCTTACCCTTAACATATGACTAGCCATAAAAAAAAACTAAAATTTACTTGAGTGCCCTAAAACATAGTTGACATTAGATACAACTCTTTAACATTGACAACACGATCACTTTTTCCTTGACCAAAAATGGGGTTACGCATAAAGCGTTGGGGTTGCAAATTTGAGAGAATTTTGACTTTGAAAAGCTATATAGATTTCTTAAGGTTATGTTAAGGCAATATTTGAAAGTGATATGAGTATTTATCAAACCAATACTATTAGACTTAGGAGTCCAAAGAACAAAGTTCAACCCACAAAGACTCAGAATATGCTCATCCCTTCAAGTTACTCTCCCGTATCTACACTAGGCAGGTTTATTTAGAGCATGAACACTTCCCTGTCCTCGACCACATAGCATTCCCTTCACCCTTCTACTCTTCCTCGGTTCAACCCCTATAAATATTGAGTATTGTACTCATTTTAGGGGGGACTGAATCATTAATACAACTCATCATTACTCTCTCTCCATTCTCCTCTAAAATTATAATAAAAATTCAAAGTGTATGTCATAGAGATTTTCATATTTCTTTTTTATCACAGAATATTTAGCGAAGGTGTCATTTTTATCCTAAGTACTTTGGTCTTGGTATTCTTATATTATGGATTTGGTCTTCCTAAGGAGGAATATTATGTATTATCATAATCAAGATAGGAACATATGATGAGAAAGAAGTGTAAAGAAAGAGAAAATATCATGTTATATATAAGGAGAATTTAAACAAATTTCACCCAAAAAAAAAATTTCTCTCATAGCTTGCCTTTGAAAAAAGAGTATTGGTGGCTTGTAAAGCGTGAGTGCAACATACCTTTTAACCCTCTCCTCTTTCCTATCAACATGCTCTTTCTCACTTGTCACCAACTTTTCACTCTCTAGAGTTACATCCCTAGCATCTTCTATAACCACCAGTCCCTTAACTCTATTCCACTCTTAAGTTTGATGACATTGATGGATCCATTAAGGTTAATCTCGAGTTTTCAATGAAACATCCCTGAAAGATTAGATGAGGAGCTAGATTGCTATGCTATCTGAGTGATTTAATTATACAACATTTTATTGTGAGTGGCTAAACAAATAACCTTAGAATCAAGGTTCTTGATTTTATCAATCATGGTTCTTGAAAGAACCCTAGAGGGGGTGAATAAGATTTAACGGAATAAAAATTACAAATAAAAAATTTAAACATAATATAGAATAGTTCAAGAGAAAATTACTCTCTACATCCACTACCAAAAGGTTTTTCCTTTTAGATTTTGATTTTTTTTAATTAATGATCATTCTTCTCTTAATTTATGAGTCTTAAAATAACAATGATCCTATAATAAATGATTTACAACTGTATCTATTTATCTTTTCTAGACTCTTAATAAGCATTTCTCAATAATGATAGGCAAATAATCACCAACCCCTCTGTAATGAATTTTGTAAGGTGGTTTTGATTACAATTGATTCTTACCAAAAATCAAAATATGAAAGTGTAGAAATTTGGATAACCTATAATCTATCTAGATGTAAATATGCATTCTCATAATAATAATATAACAGTACTAATGATAACAAATACGAATAATATAGATAGGAAGAGTATGAGGGTTTACAAAATCCAAATACAGGAAATTAAAGCCAAGAATTTAAATAATCGGAAGAATAAAAACTTCCCAACATAGTGGGTAAAACAACTCAGCCAGTTAGCCTAACTCTTAAGCATAAATATAAATCTCCCACCCCAAGCAATGGAAATCTACATGCCCACTTCATCACCCTCAGTATACTCTAACTGAGAATCATACCCCTATAAATCTGCTCCCCGAACCAAAAGCCGAATCATCACAGTGACCAAACAAGTGCAATATCAGTACAGTTAATTACTAGTAAAACAAACTACCTAAAATATTTCAAGGCTCATACAGCATATTGAAGTCATGTACTAGCATGGTGTTAAGCATGCCAATATAAATTAACACCTAAGCTCATGGCAATAATACAAAAAGACATGCTTGCACAAAAATCATGGAAGAATAGTGATACGGTAAATGCATCACAATCCACATAATGTAAACCATATTATAAATCTTCCTTTAGTGAGTACAAAATTTCATTTATTAAGATAGTTCATTTAACAACACCCAATTCTCCACCATAAACAAATGTCATAGTAGCAAATAAACACAGTGGGATACCACACCCATCACATAGGGTCAGGATACATCAAAGAGGATTTTTTTAGGGATACCGCACCCACCGCACATCGAGTGCACCTTCCACGAGGACTAACACAAATCAGGATATCACACCCACCACACATAGCCATAACACATAAAGGGGACTTATACTAGAATGTCTCATCTACCACACCTTTAATGCCTCTGCTGCGAGAGCCAAAAAGTTGGAATACCCCACCCGCCTAAGAAATGGACAATATGAAGTGCCAATGGACCTGTATTGGGATACCTCACCCACCCGAATTAGACATCGAGGCCATGTCAGCCTACTACAGTATAATTCTATACCTCAAAGATATACACATACCCTCTATTAGCTACAACTAGGTAGAAAAGAAAATAGATACCGAGTAAAAATATAAACTATAGGGTGGCCTGCCCACTAACGCCTAGTTACTACCTAGAGAGTCATAGAAAAATACTCAAATAAAATCTAATTCCATTATTAAAAATTATCATGTGATATCACAAATCACATATTAATTTCACAAATAACCAATTAGGTGTTTATAAGTAAGAACACCAAACATAATTAAATTTTATTATTATCCAAATTGGGTGTTTCCAAGTAATAACACCAAACACATCACAAAGCATAAAAGCCAACAATTGGGTATTTAGAGATGATGCCAAACTTAACCAACTCAAGGCCCAAATATAATCATTATGATTCTGATTAGACTTATGGCAAGCATGGTTGAAATCATAATTTAAATATTGTAATTATGTGGAGGTATAAACATAAAAGGATCAAAAGGAGAACAATAATTAATGAACGAACCAGGAGGCATACAGCCAAACCAATTGATCGGTCCTTGGGATTAGTCAACTAGTCTGGTTATACCAAACTTGAACAAAAAATAACATTAGCAGAATAGTTAACTAATTGATCTCGCCAATCATTTTTTCATAGGAAACCAGTCAATTGGTTTGATCCAGCCATTCAATGGTTCTAAGCAGAGATCAGACCACTTTGGTGGCAAAGTCACCAATCGATGGGTTTGGCAAACTGATCAGTCATCCATAGAAACTAGTCATTTCGTTCATCGAACCATTCGAATGATCTCACAACCAGCCACCTAAAATTTTAAAACCATGTGACTATTCACACAACCATTCGATGGGTTCAACAAACCAATTGATTGGTTTGGGTAAGACATCACCCAGACTTGCGATACATACAACCAAATTTATCACATTAATCCTAACATGCGTTTAAGTTATAAAACACATAAGGAGACATGATGCACACATAGAATCACATGGATACATGGTGTTGTAAGCATTTAAACGAAATCGTACTCAAACCGCCAAATCTTGCATAAAATCAAAGAAACCATCAATGATTAATTTTAGAAAGAAACTCTACTACATGCTCAAATTTAGAATACAAGTAAACCATTCTCAACACAAAAACACTCCAAGAACATGGAAAGAAAATTAGCAATAAAAACCTCATTCATATTAAAGAAAAGAAAGCCTTACCTTGAAGTAATTCTTCTAGCACAAAACTCCTACTTGATGGTTATCTAATATGAGTACAATTCATCGGAGAATCAAAAGTTGAAACCATTAAAACTCCTTTTCAAAAATCCATTAAAATTAAAGAAAATCAAAAGAAGATGAAGAAAACAAAAATGCAACTCAATTTTTTCTCGGAAATAGAATTTCAAGGAAAATAAAGCTAGAATCTTCAATTATTCTCAAACCTTACTCCTTTCTTGCTTAATAGAAACAAGGAAAAACTAAAGCTAAGATTAGAAGAAGAAAGAAGGGACAAGAATTCGACCAAGGAAGGGAAGAAAACAAGAGTAAGTCTCTATTTTTTCTCAATAGAGGCGAAAAGGAGAAGAATGGGGAATACTCAGCGCTTAGCAATTTCCACTAAGGAAATGAAAGAAGAGAGCAAGAATAATAGATAAAAAAATGAAAATGAATTGGGAATAGATGGTATAGAAGGGAGGTGTGGTCAACAACGACAAGAGAGAGATATATATGACTGGTATGATTGAGTGTGGACAACCAAGTGTAAGAGAAACACTTGATGAGGTGATAGAGGTTGAATGTAGTTAGGGAGGGAACAATTGCAGAAGTTTGGTAAGTCAAGAAGGATAGGAAAGAAGTCAAAAATATATCTCAACTGCAAGAAGAGAGAGGGGAAAGTGAGGGAGAAGAGAGAAGGTGAGATATGCCTCAAAAGTAATTTTTGAAAAAAATTCACTAAATAAAAGTATAGAATGATCTAAATAATGTAAAAATAATCTCAAAGCACATAATTATGCTCATTAGCACAAATAGATTCTAATTAGAAGTTTTCATAAATATTAGAAAGAGATTTGAATAAAAAAAGATCTAAAATCACAAGATAACTAGCCGACCAGTTTGAGCAAACTAGTAAGCTAGTTCATCGAAAATAAAATTGTCAATCTCTGAGTGTACCACTTAGTTGGTTAGAAAAATCAGTTGATCGATACGCCTGAAATTCATATTTTTATTAGAATTTCAAGCCTTTTTTAAATCAAAACTAATTTATTTTATATCCACATAATTTTAAACATATTTTGAAGGATTTTAGGATATGTTATTACACCTATAACACTTTCATTTTTTTACTACTTAAAAATTTAAAATTTTAGAAGTGTTAATTGTAAAATAATGGGTATTACTACCACACTTAGCATAAGTCTGGTTTCCTTACCTTCTTTATGCCAAGTGTTAAGGTTCAAAATAAGTTAGATTTAAAACAAATAATGGAAATAAAAGACTATACATAAATAAGAGTTGTGGATAATATTATCCGTACAATAACAATAATCAAAATACACCAAAGGACATAAGAGTCCAAAGAAAAACAGTTTACAATAATAATAATAAAATGATACATGAAGATACAACACTGGTTTTTTCTAACTCTAAGACCTGAATGCCCATTCTGAGAATGAAACCTCTTCCTAAGGGCTCCACTTATCATTGTCATTATAATATGCCTTGAGCCACTCCATATCCTTTACATAGCCATCTAAAAATGTATTACCAGTAGGACTTTCTTGTACTGAGTAAATCACAATACTTCACAAGAGGTAGCATACTCACATTGTACAAAATCATACAACAACCCAAAACATGCTCAAACACAAAACACATGCCAAAATAATATATAAAAATCATGGGATAATATATATCATCATCATCAACAACAACAACAATGTCTCATGCTCAGCTATCAATCAAACTTAACCAGTTCACTGCATCTTAAAGTACAAAATTGCCATATCAAAACCATAACCACAACTGAATTATCAACTCAATTCCAAATACTAAGGTAGGGAACTGATTCATCTATCGAACCAATAATCCAAAATAAGTACCAAGGCCATAAAAAAATTACTTCCTTATTATTCATTTTACTCGAGAGGATACAATCAATTTAGGGACACTCAGGTACACCCAGTCATATCAATGCCCGAAGGCAACACAATACCCTTACTCTAAAACCCAAGGGTATAATGATATGCTTGGTCATATTAGTGCACATAGGCAACACAATATCTACCAACCTCAGTCACCAAATCCTTAAGTATCGATATCCATTAAAGGGTCATTAGGTCATCTATAGAATAAACTAGGGTCTTACTAAGTCATAGCGACACACTAGAGAACCGAAGTCAAATGAGGTCTACAACTCATCTCTAGGGAAACTAATTGTATACAACAACCATTTTCAAACTCAATGTCTTCCACTTTAAATATTAATGATTTATGACATGATCACAAATAGCAAACATTGCATAATAGTTTCTATTTCCATAAATAACCATTTTCCTTTATTTTTCAAATTATTAGAGTAGTCTCTAAGGTCATTGGCTTATATCAAAGTCAATGATAAGATCAACATATCAAAATTCTAAGGTCATCCTACGTCCAATTATTCACGATTGGTGCATTAGGTCAAAATAGCCAAATAACCCTCAAAACCCTAATTTCTCCATTATTATCCATTTTCATACCAAAAATTATTATTATGAGAATTTTTCATGAAAAGGTTAAAATGCAATAATTCATATTATTTTAGAATATGGGGAATCCTTACAATTTAATAATAGATTATATTTTTTACTTTCCATGCATTTAGTAACTTACGGGGACAAACCCTAATCATACATTTCTAAGATCTCATATATTCCATACAACACATATATATACATATTTATAGCATCATATGGAATTTAATAGGGTAATTAATATCTTGGTATATACAAGGAAACATTTCTAACCCTAGAACATGTGAATAACAATTATCATATTCTAACCTAATCTTACCTGCATAAGATCAAGTTATTTATATCAACTATAGCTACACATTCAATGATAACCATGGATACTTAACATAGCATAATTATAATATCTTGACAAGGTTAAAACTCTAGCAAAAATTCCTGGACATGCATAGACTATCTTTTAACAAATTTATACATGGATTTCATAATATTTACATGATATAAACCCCAACGTCATTTTAGATCTAAGAAACCTATCATGATCGCACACAAGTTCTACCATTTCATGAGTGATTGGATTTAACTAAATCCAAGCTACACAAAAAGTACAAAAGACAGTCTTCTCCACAAACCTCAAGGATTACCAAAGAAATTGACTCCCAACAATAACTATATTAGAATTTAATATAACATAACAACAACTAAAAATTAACTAAAATCCAAATGGGAAAAAATGTTAGAAAATAAATGGGTGTAAGGACAGTCATGACACGGGTTAGAAAAATTAACCAAATGACATGGATTGAGCACAACCATGTGAGGGTGGCACACGACGTTGCATGCAATTTTTTCACCTTAAAATTCTGTTTGAATTAAGGTGAATGTATAAAATTGACTTATGTTTTCACATTTACCTCTATTACCCCCGAAATTAAAAGTTAACAAAAATAAGGTTAATTGGGGTAAACAGAGGTAAAACTTTAACTCCAATTCACTTAGTTGTTGTTTGGTTAACAAAATCTATCCCCAAACAAAGTAAATTAATTGATTCACCTCTGTTAACCCACATTCACCCCAAATCAAATGGATCATTAGACTCTTATGTGAAGCCGGAGATATCACTTCAAAAATCAAGCTTAATAAATGATCATCCTCATATCAATTTATGAATTTTTTTTGTTAGTAGATGTTTATTGATATCTAAAAAAATCTGAAGTATTATTTTATGAGATATGTATTTTTTTTTGTGAGATATGTTTTTGTTTTCAAACATATGTATTTATCTCTTACAATTGTATAAATAAATAAATAAATGTGTGTTATTATTATGGAAAATGTTTATTATTGTCGTACAACATGTGTATTATAGTATTAGAAGATGTGTATTTATATATTAGAATATATATGTTTATATCTTAAATAATGTATATTTTATTAAAGAATATGTGTGCATTCATATCCCAAAAGATGTGTATTTATTTTCTATAAAAATATGTATTTATACCATAGAAGATGTATCTTTAAATATTAAAAGTTGTGTATTTATATGTTGGATGATGTGTCTTAAACTAGAGTATTTATATATTGGAAGTTGTATATTAGAATATACGTAGCTTTATTACCGAAGACGTATGTTTTGTTGGAGAATATGTGTATGTATCCATTATCATTTAAAACAAAATTTATAATAATAATAAAAAACTACCATTTTTCTGTCATATACTTAGAGAATGTGTAATATTGTTGTCATAGAATATGTGTGTTTGTATTCAATAAGATGTGCATTTGAAACAAAGTGATTATACTGTGTGGCCATAATTCATTATCTTATATTTGGGCTGATCTCAATTAGCTGTAAGAGCAGCAAATATTTTCAATGGATATTATGAAGTACTTTGTACTAAGAAAAAATAGTGATAATTGTTTTTCCAAACTTAGGATTATAGTGGAAAATATATATGTATATATATAGGAAAACGAAAGCTTGTGGGAGGTGGATCTTGGATTAACTTGTCATGAAAAGGGGTACATCACGTGTATCGGAAAGTAAGATTGCCATATATATATAAACAAGTAAGTACATAAGACCACTCTTTTGTTTTAAATGATTAGAAATATTTACTTGTATTGATTTGTAGCTTAGTAGTTTATTTTATCAACTTGCCCCCTCCCCCAAATACAAGGGATGTGTTTGATCGTAAACATGTGAATCTCAATGTGGGCCGTAAAGTGTTTAGAGAAAAATTAAGTAAACACACGACATGCTAATAAACGCGGCCATATCGTGTTCTATTGCTTGGTAAATTCGCAGTCTGCCAAGAAAGCACATGCTAAACATGGCCCGCCCATGCTATCTCCTGTTCTGTTCCTCAACGGATACCATACAACACATGGGTCACATTTAGAGAGTATTTGTTTGATTCGAACTTGAATCGAGGCAATTCAAACTGCGTTAGAAAACTTGATAAGAAGAAGATATGCTTCTTTTGTCCGCTTAGTTAATCCAAAATCATCCATCTCAAGGGTAAAATAAAAATTAAAAAAAATATATATAAATTTTGACTTAAATAAAGGACACTTGCATTTACAAAATGCAGAATTCAGTAACACCCTCTCCTCCTACGATCGAACTTTATTCGTCTTATGTTGCTCGATCTTGGACTTAATTATGGGATGAATAAGGGTTTAAGGTATCATCTGGCATGCGCCTAATGACATGCATCACGATTCGATAGGCTCTTACGTTTGAGAGTAGGAACTCTTAAGGAATATGGCGGAGCACGGCTAGAGTGGGAGAGTCAAGAATGCCTAGAGTTGTGATTTCACTACTCTAGTCGAATCCTTGGGGATTCCGCATAACCTCTTCCATGGAGGAGGCACGTTGCATGAGAAACCTATGTGTGTGTGATTAGGTCGGTTATGGAAGTCGAAGAGCATATGGCTGTAACCTAAGGAGAATCAATCCGTCGAAGAGCAAATGGTCGCTCATCGTTGACTAATTTTGATCTTGCCAAACGCATCCCTAATTATAGACCCAAGACATCATTTATGATAGTAAATTAGGAAATGGAAAAGAAAAGAAAAGAAAAGTGGTCGAGGGTTTAACTAACTTTAAATCCAACCAGCAAGTTGGATCACGTGCCATCGAAAGGCCTACGGTCCAGTAGTTATTACGCCGGTAAAAGGAGTAGGCGTCCAATTGGATTTCCAAGTAAGCTGGCCCATAGCCTCCTATCGACATTCTTTATAATCTATTTTTCTCTATAGTTCCCTCACCTTTTGGGCCCATCTCTCTCTCTCTCTCTCTGTCTCAAATCTCAATTCGAAATCACACTCCCACAAAAGGTAGCAGCAGAAAAAGAAAAAAAAACAGTGTCCAAGTACGGTAGTAAAAAATTTAAAATTTGTTTGATAATTCCTCCATTTTTAAAATAAAATCTCTATACATTTCTAAAGATGACAAACCTTATCCATTAATATCTCTTAATATATATTATAAAAATTATAAAAAAATATACTATGAAAATATTTCTTAATATGAATACAAAAAAACATACCGTTTATATTATAATATATTATACTTTAAAACAAATAATAAAAATTTGTCTTTAAAAATTACAAGAATTTTTTTATAAAAAAAAACGGAGAGAGTATCATAAATAAATATATGCAGCAGCGGCGGCAAAGCAACATAAAGGCGACTATAATAAGGAAGGCATAACACTACTTTTGAGGGGATGGAATAACCACGAATTAAGGAAGGAACTGTTATTATAATGATTCTTAGATTTAGCACAGCTTTTAGACCCGTGCCTACTTATTATTATAGTCGCAAGGAATCCGATAAAAGGGTACCATTATTTATGCCCACCACATCAATCATAATAATGCAGTGACTTTTTATTTTTATTTTTTTAATGATGGGCAATGGGCAAAATAATAATAACAATCTACTATCAGGAACGAATCCGTAATTTAGCTACGACTCAAGGAACGGCGTAACCTATTTGAGCCGATTATATTATTTTTCAATTATGCATATAACTCGATACAGATCCTTAGCGGCTTTTAGCTTAATTAGTACAATATAGCAAAAGGATAATTGACAAATGGACAAATGATAGGGCCAATTCCTCCCTCGGCTTACCATCAAACACCGCAACTCGAGCTACCATAAAATAATTCTATGCTATGACGATTAAGAGAAGCATATTAATTACCTTTTGAGATGATATCATTTTATGGTGCGCAATCCAAAATCCCTTCTCGCCAACATTCTAGACAGCATGCACATTTATTTATTTATTTGCTTTTAAACATAAGAAAGTCGGTGTTAGCTATTAGAGCATGAGGACTTGCGAATATACTAATGTTGTAGACAGCAACATCATTTTCCCATTATGAATTCCACTACGAGGACCCATGTACAAAAAAATAAAATAGAAAGATTTGGATAATATTTTTCCCCTAATTTACCATTTAATCTAAATTACTTTATACTTTTATTGATGATAATTATTATGCTCTTCAACGTTGCCATAAGTAATTTTTATACTAAATAAAAACTAAATTAATTGCTTAATCGTTAAAAAATGAAATGAGGTGATGCTACTATTAACTAATTTGATGTCTGATACATATATATAACATGAAAGACGATGAGCAGCAGTAGAGATAAACAGAAGGAAAACAAACAAATATGAACAAATGAATAAGCACGCAAATATCGCCCATATATATACATCAATAAGGACGACGACGACGACTCCAACTCATAACAATCAAAATTCAAACCTGAATTCACTCATGCGGCAGCAGGATAACCAAACGGCAACGGCGACACGGCCGATGTATTAAGCAGATTCGGACGGTAATACCCAAAGTTCCTCAAAACCTGATTATCAGCAAAATTCAAAGCCTGATTCATCCCATCCCAGCACGATCTACCCGTATACAGCTGGTTATGGTTCCCACTGCAAGGCTGGCACCCTGTAAAATGGGTTATAAACGGCCTTCTCCAACTCCCTTTCTCATAACCAACACCCATACGCTTCAACTCCGCCTCCATCATCTCGCCGTAATACTCCTCCACTTTCTCGGCGTGTCTCCTCCTCAGCCTTCGTACCCTCTCCTCAATCTCCTCATACTTGCCTGAGGTATAATCCAGCGTCCCGACTATCTCAACCCAATACCCTTCAAAATAATACTCACCTTCTAGGTAAATCTTGTCCGTCCATTCCTTCTCGCCCCTTAATATCAAGTACGCTAGCCCGGTCTGATCGTCGGACTCCGGCGCCAGCTTATCGGCAAACATTTCCCGTTGGACCTCGCCCCATTTTTCATAATCCGGACTCTGAGGACCCATGGCCGCCCATTTCTCCATAAAATCCAACGACCACTGACAGTTTCTGATTAAGAATACCCCGGCGTTCAACCCCACCCAGCTTTTCTGCTCGAACAACGCCTTCTCCCACCCGTGAATGACAAGATTATGATTCGCGTACCTATCCAACGGCAGCTTGAAGTTCATATCCGTAAAAGCCGCATCGGAGTCTACCCACCAGATCCATTCCGCCTCCGGGTGGGCGATCATCGCCGCCCGGACCGCTGGATACTTGGCCCAAAACGTGAACATCTGGGGTTGAAGCAGTACGTTGTTGTAGAAGATATCATACCCGTGGATCCGGCAGTAATCCACCTTGTTCTTAAAGAACCGGAGAAGCAGATGGTCTCCGATTGGATTCTTACACGGACTCGGTTGTGACCCGGTTACCAGTAGGACCCGATTTTTTGTCCCGGGTTTGAAGGAAGCGTGTTGGTCGAGCCACTGTTGACGCTTGTAATCCCATTCTTTTATTTTCCCTCCCATCGTGTAGGTCAGCTCCGGGTCGTCGTAGAAACTCGGGTCGTAGGAGTCGGAACGGAGGTCGAGCCCCCGATGGCCGTCGTCGTCGCACTCGTCTCTTCTTACCGAAGGACGATTGAGCCAACCGGACACCCCGACGGTTCGAGGAGAATAAGAAGAGGCGGAATGAGAGAAACCAGGAGCGGAGGAATTAGCAGTAGGGTTTGAGAATGACCAAACCGACCAAACAAGGAGGAGAGCAACTGATGCTCCACTTAAGAACATGATACAGTCGGAGATGATTGATGTCGCCGATTTGTGATTACGCACGCTAGGAAACGCTGATTTCGCCATCTTTGAGTCCTCTACCTTTGCTCCTCCTTCGCCTGAACCAGTCGCTGAAACTTGCTGATACATTTAGTAAATTCCGTCACTGTCGGTTAAGGATAAATACGAGCTAAAATCAATGTGTCGATTAGCTAAAAGGTAGTCGCTAATACATGAGCCGTGAAGTTTGAAGTTGGAGGGGGAATAGACGGAGACTTGTGTTTGTCACTTTTCAGTCTGTAGTGTTTATAGCAGATGGAAGAATTCATTGGGAGAGAGAGAAAAAGAGAGCAGTGCTGGGTGAAGGTTGCTGTGAGATTATTTTCGAGAGTGGTATGATGAATTGCTGAAATGGACAACAACCATTATTAAAAAGGTAAGAATATGGGAGATAGTGGCTGGCTGGTAAATGTTTATGGAGCCAATTTTCTGTGCGTTTTAATTGGAGGTAGAAGAAGACGATGCTGGTGGTACCGTGTTGGTAAACAAAGGAGTCTAGTGTCAGGTGACTACGGAGACGGTACTAGTAGGTCCCTGTAAAGAAGATATGTAAACCGTTGATTTTACAGGAGTAAGGGGAGATTATGGCACCGAGTATGCAACCGACATCTCTCATCTGCATGTTTTTCTTCCCCGTTTTCCTTTGTCGTTTTCTTCGATTCTCAAGTTCGAGCCCTTTCCGAGAGTATAAAATAAGATAAAATAAAATAAAATAATTCGAGATGCCCAACGAGAAATTATGCGATGGATGGGATTGGCGATAAATGAGGTGGATGAAGAATGGTTCCGTTCATTTGGTCTTATTTGATTAATAAGTTGAACTTAGTCTTATATTAAATTTTATTTATTAAATGGATTAAATTTGGTCTTATTTTAAAGAATAAGAATAAAAATAAAAATAACGAGAAGTTATGGAAAAATGATGCATAATTAAAATCTAAACTAAAATTTAAATTTATCTATATTTTATATTATTTTATTAACTTTTTTATAATGAAATAATATAAAAAATAATGCTACAGAAAAAAAAAAGATTATGACATAAAAAATTACAAAATCTTTATTATATACTCTATAGTGTCAAAAAGAAGTGATGTTAGTAATTTACACATTAATTTAAAAGTTCCATAAACAAAATTTTTTTATGTAGACTTTTTTTAAATAAATTATTTTAGATTAGTTAATTTTTTTCTCATTGTTATCCTTAATTTTTATCTTCTTCTTTTATGTATTAATTATTATATTTTCTTTTTTAATTAATTATATACTTGTAATATTAAAAATATGTTTATTATCTCATCAAATATTGCGTAAATTGTTAAAAAAATATTTATAAAATAAATATATCCTTATAAATTATAATATGGCAAAAACACACAACATAATAATTAATGTTTCGAAGAAGGAAGCCAAAAAGGTACATGTAAAAAAATATATATATATGTATTGATTTTTTTAAGAAAGGTTTTGTTTTTAAAACTAAAACATTGAATTTTTTGTAAAAATGAAGCTTATGGAGTATGTAATAACACAATCGATTGGGGAGAAAATTTTCTTGCCCAAAGTTGAAGTCTTATCGTCACATATAAAGAAAGTTTTTTTAGACCTAAAATTTTATTTAAAAGCATTTTAGATTAAGTAATGCTTATTTTTTATTTTTATCCTTATTTTTATTTCTTCTTCTATATATTAATTGTTATATTATTTTTTTTAATTATGGATGTGATTAGAATATTAAAAATATATTTATTATTTTATAAAATAATGTGTAAATTGGTAAAAAGAACTTTGTTGAGTATAATTTTTATCAAACATTTATTATAGACAATTAATACCTAGCTAAGTGAGTTATTATTGGCCGAGCACACTGGTACAATTCATTAAGCAAGTAATCGAACGGTTTGCCATTTAACCTTTCGATTTCCACATTCAAACTTCCTGCATTTAATATGAATGAAATTAATGGGATTAAGCATAACCTTTTTGCTCTGCTATAACTATTTACTTGAAATTATAAAGATCCTATAGATCTCCAGAAAGATGGAGGAGACCAAATGAAGTTCCGGATGAAGAGTTGAATGCTAAAGAGAAAATCGTATGGAAATTATTTTGTCCACACTCTATCGGTAAATGGTCTACATGTTTTTAAATGGATATAAATAGATCAAAGTTGATCCGACTTAATTTGGGTGAAACTTGATTCAATATAATTCAAAAAATCCATTAATACGAACCCAACCTAAATTTGATTAAATCTAACGGTGACCTAAATATAATTGACTCAACTCAAATTCAATCTGTGTCATGAGTTAATCTAAAATTCGATATCAACTCAAATCAACAAAATTAAATTCAATAATAACTAATTATAATAATATAAAATTATACATATTTTATTATTCATTTAAATCTTTGAAAATATATTATTTTATAAATTTTATCTTTTTTTCTTACATTTATTGTAGACATCCTTATTCACCAACAATATTATAATTTTTTTAGTTTTTTTTTTCACAAAAACATAACATTAAAAAGTCATAATATCATATAAATAAGTAGCAGTTAATAACATATTTTAAATTACATACTTATATAAAATTAAACTTTTAATGCTTCCTCATGAGGTTAATAAGTTAGAATAATTTTGGTGATTAATGTTTGATATGACCCAAATTTAAAGTGATCTTATTTGGGATTAGTTCGGTCTAAACCCAACCTAACCCATCAAAATCCAAAAAGATATGATTTATGAAGTTAATCTTAATTACTCAAACCTGGCCAATCCAATTAACCCGAGCACGAACCCAACCTAACCAGCCAAGATTAACAAAAACAACTTGAACCTGAAAAGGATCCAAACCCAAATTAGCTCAACCAAAACATATCCTCATAAATCAACCTGATACAATTTAGATGTGCAATGACCTGAACTCAAATTTGACTTGCACAATAAAATGAATAGAATAATTCAAACCCTAAATGATCTAACCCGACTCACAACTAGTCCATTAAGAAAAATGATCCCCAAATGACTCGACTGATATCAACCCGACCCACTACAGCCCGATCGACCTACTTACCACCTCTAGATATAAGGATCAAGATGAGGTGCATATGATGTTCAAGCGGTGCACATGAGCTAGGTAAAAAGGATGTTAATATTGTATGTTATCAATAGCAATTCAGATATGATGATTATATATGTCCACATTAGTTACTATAAAGCCACAAAAACCAATTAGCCATGCAGATTCTTGGTAGTATTATAAATTTAAAAAATCATGTAAAATAAAAAATATAAAAAATTGTAGATCAACAAGAACGTTTATTCTTTGATAATGATTTATTTAACTATAATACCTTAAAATTTACTACTAAAAAATTTCATTTTAGAAGAATCATAATAACAATATAATTGGGTGTTACCGTCATACTCAATATAAGGCTGGTTTACCATACAATCCTTACATTAAGTACAAAGCAAAGTATTTAACACTTAAAACATGATAAAAGAGAGAAAGAGATAGATTCGTAAACTTAAATAAGTATCTGGAGGTTAACTCCGATTACAATATTCAAAATAAATAAAAAGTGATACTTTGAAACTAAGAGACCCAAAAGGGATCCAAACAAGAGCTAAGTTTGATAACATGATTCTACATTCCAAGCCCCAAAGATAATACAGTCACTCCTCCCCAAACAAAGCATCAAGTAGCAAAAACATTCAACGGGTCCTCGTTGACCTAGGCAAACTCATCTCGGTCATTTGCTTGTAGGAATGCACATCACCCATGAAAATAATAATTAGTATGCTATGTGTTGAGTAAGGTGACACCACATAGTTATACAAAATATAAAGAGACATATAGAATAATGGCCATGCTTAAAGATTATACATGATACAATGTAAGAGAGAAACTAATTCAAATCCCACTATTTGGTATAGCCATAATTGATTTCTTATATACTTGAGTTCAGGACCCCATTATTTTTAATTTGATGGAACTTATTGAAATAGCTCCAAAAGTAAAATACATCTAACCATTATTATTAAGCTAGTAGGATGGACTCAACACCTCCTAGGATAACACACTCCTAGATAATATTCTTTAACCAATTGAATGGTCTGAAACACCTCCCAAAATAAAGCGTACCTTACCATTACTAAGTCAATGGAACAGGCTCAACACCTTAGTATTGACTCATGTGATCTTTCATTTTAAGTAATTAATATCTTTTACATTGTCATTTACTTTAAGATCATCACAGAAGCATACATGGAGATATGCAAGGCACGTAATCCAACTTAACATAACATTACAAAACACATAAAACACAACCGCATGCACATTAAGAGATTCCCAAAGGAAAAATAACATATTTACCTTGGGAAACCCTAATTTCACAAGTGAAGCATAAATAATCACATAATACTCATTTAACCTCCAAATTTGGCACACATCCCTAAAATGTTATTGTTAACAACATATTTAAAAATCAACATCAAAATCTAATGTCTTACACATACGATAATGACTTAACTCTAGGATTACTATTTATAAATCCATACGAAACTCTAATTTCATAATTTAATCACGAATTTTTGCATAAGGCTCAAATAATCACCAAATTTAACATAATTCTGAAAACTCGAATATTAACAACATATCAAAAAATTAGGGTCTGACTCCAATGTTTTTACACATGCAACAATGACCTACTCTAGGTTTACTATTCCCAATTTAAGTCTTTTTTTTTCATTTGATTAGACTTAGATAATTCATAATTACTCCAAAAAATTGACATTATATAATTAATATATTTTAAACCATTTAACAATTAAAATACCATGGATTTCATTTTTAACACATATTGACTAAAATGTATTTAAGATAGCCAAAATGCCCATAATCTCACAAAAATCTTATGGATACCAATATGAATAGTATTCAACCTCTAACACATATTATTATGAAAATAATTAACCATAAATATATGTATACAAGTTAAAAATCATAACCCAATTTAGATAACAATTCACACTAATTTTTTTTTACTTACAAAACTGACCTTATTCAACAATGTACATATTTACATGCTTTCACATTTCCCAAAAAAGTTGGCTAAGGAGGCTTTTTTGCATTATTGGTTACGGTGGTTTGGTGTGAATTAATGGTGTGGACATAAAAAAAATATAAAAAGCATTATATGACATGTATCCTTACCATCATTAGTATCCTTAACACGACATATCATACAACAATATTATCATAACAAAATTATCCATATAACGATTCCAAAAAATTAGATTTCACATAAATTTATAGATTGGATACAAAACCTTAGTTATGATGTATATTCTAACCAAAACATCTCTAGTATCTAAGTACGTATAACCGTCAAATGCCTCCCTCGATACCACTAGTAAACCTACCTAAGAATCCATAATAATACATCATTAGAACTCAAGAAAACAACCAAAAATAATCTAAGACAAAGGAGGGTGGAATTGGAGAAAAACTAAAGCAAACCAAGGCATGCAAGGCTTGAACTAGCTATGATAAAATTGGGTGTAGTAATAGGGGCACCGTGGACTCTTAACACAACTAGGGGTTGTTGCATCAAGGAGTGACACAACTAGGAGTGTTTGGCGTGGGGGTGTGATCCAACTTGGGGTGATTTGGCACGAGGTGATGGTGTGGGTGAAAGTGAAACTTAAGGGAATGATGCTAGGAGGGGGATTGTTACATCTTGTTTTAGTGGTTGGAGAAGAAAGTTGATAAATGGTTGAAGGATGCATGAATGAATGACACGATTGACAAGTTATTGCATGGGTGCTTGATGTAGCTAAGGGAATATTTTTGTGAGGAGTGGTAACTTATATTCAGGTTTGAGGGATGAAAATGGAAGATGAATGATAAAATGAACACAAAAGTGTTGAGGGGAAAAAGGGGGGTCTAGGTGAGTCTGTGGAAGTTGTGAAATAGATTATGGGGTGGAGAGAGGGGTTTTCATAGGATGAATTAGGGGTGAAACATGAAAAAGTGGAATGATTGAATGGTGTAGTGTAAGGGGAGTTTGGAATTGGTTTCTCTCAGTAGAAATTTGGTGTAAGATGGCAACCAAGCATGCTTTTTATGGTTGCAAGGCAGGTTAGACAAGTTCCGGGAATAGGTGGAGGTATGGGGAAGAGAGCGGGTGGACGAGAAGCGAAGGGAAATAAACCATGCAAAATGGGTTTTGCATGGCTAGAAAGGGAAGAATTATAAAGGGAAATCGGATGGGGAAATGGAAAAGGGGAAAAGAAATAGGGAAAAGAAAGGAGAAAAGGAGAAAGGGAAATGGAAATGGAAAGGAAAAAGAATTTGGAGTTAGGATTAGAATTATGTTTAAATTTAATTTAATAAAATTAGAGTAAAATTAATTTATCAATCATATAAGGTTAGGGTTATGTTAAAACATTAATTATCCAAAATTAGAATTAGGATTAGGACTAGATTTAGGGCCAAGGGATTATAGTAAGATAAAAATATCTATTCTCTGATATTAGAATTAAGTTAAAATATAAATTACTCCAAATTAGGGTTAGCTAAAATTTTAGATATTATACTAACAACAAAGATTCACAAAGTACCAATAAATAGAGTAAAATGTTACAAGTTATTTGACGATATAGTTTCATCCGACGTCTATTGCATCACACTAGTCAATAACTAGTAATAGTAATAATGATGATGATGATGTACTTTTGTGCCATAAATTTCTTTTAACTTGTATTATTTTTACTTTTATATTAATTGATTATTAATAAAAATAGCATTAGTATATTAATATATGTATATACTAGATAAATTTGGGCTTGAGATTTAAATTTGAGTAGATAACATTATTGGAAATTACGTGATGGTTGGTTTGAACTCATCTCGTATAAAAGAAGTAACTTTCTTAACGAAGTTATGCTTCATATTTGATTTATTATTGTACTAATAAAATTTAGCACATAAAAATTAAATTAGTATCTTATATTAATAAATAAGGATATTCCATTCTTACATTAAAAAATAATAAAAATGGGGGCTAATATGTAATTAAAAATTACTCTATTTGATTTTAAATGAGTGTCATTTTAGAAATTTAATTTTATTTATAAATAAGTATTGTTTTATATTTATGAGGTAAATTTTAAAACATTTTTCCTACTTTACTAACTAGTATTAATTATACCACGGATTTTTAATGTATTGATCTATATATTTTTCAAATGATAATTTGCATTTTTAATGGTATTTTTATATTAAAATTTTGATCATTTGATTTAATTTATTCTTATGTTAAAAGATAAAATGACACTTGTATAAATTTGAAAGTAGTAAGAATAAAAATTTGAGTATAGCTAAGTAAGTCACTTGCTTAGAAAATATATAGAATATTAAATTGATGATATTGAGACTTACTTTTGATTTATACTTATCATCTAACGAGACACTTTTAACCACTCAGGAGGAAGTGTTACTTGTCGATGCTACTAACCTCAACCAAAAAACCCTTTGTATATTAACTTCATTATTGTTATTGTTATTATTATTATTATTATTATTATTATTATTAAGTGAATTAATTTAATTATTCTTAAGTCTAGTATAGTAAAAGTTCCTTCAAGCGTCACAATTCCTATATTATACAATATGTTGCACAGTATTACACCTCTAAGAAATCATGTGTGCTCTATTTTTCTTCTATGTCAAATAAAATTTTATCAGTGTTTTAGTAATCTTTCACCATTAGTATACTAAATTTTCACCATAAATGTATTTATTTTTCACTAACAATTTGATATCTTACCATTAATGTATTGATATATTTACTGCTAATGTATTAATTTTTTACCATTGAATTAATTTTTTACTATTTTCTCACTTAAAATGGATTTTTTTACTACTAATGTACTAAACTTTCACTACTAACATAATAATATTTTACTAGCAAATTGATATTATGTTATTATTCTACTTAAAACTAATATTTTACTGTAGGTGTACTAATATACTTAGTTTTTACTAGCAAGTTAATATTTTATTATTATGCTACTTAAACTAATCTTTCACCATTAATATACTAATATTTCACTACTAATGTGTCAATATTTCACCACTAATATAATGATCTTTCACTAACGAGTTGATATTCCACTTAAACTTAATCTTTTACTATTAATTTATTAATTTTTTTTATCATTAATGTATCAATATTTCACCACTAATGTATTTATTTTTTATTAATAAGTTAATATTTTACTATTATTCTACTTAAAATTAATATTTTATTATCAGTGTACTATTTTTTAACCACAAATCTAATGATCTTTTACCATTAATGTATTTTTTTTTACCAATATGCTGATTTATTTACTATTATTTACTTAAAACCAATATTTTACTAGTAATATACAGATCTTTTACTATCAAAATCATTTTTCGTCATCATTTTGCTTAAAATCAATTCTTCATCATTAGCGTATTGATTTTTTATCAATTTATTTTAACAAAAATGTATTAATATGAATCTTTATTTATAACTTTTTAAAAATATTATAGTATACTTATTTTATATTTTTGTAATAAACTATAATTAAAATAAATTAATTTTAAAAAATAAAAATTAGTACCGCAGTCCCCTTTCAACACTAATAGACCATCCAATGGGGTTTAGAGTATAAATTTCCGAAGCCGCATAGTTGGGACTTGGGATTCGAAGTGTACCTTTAGAGTTTAGAAACTTTCAACATTTAATGAATGAAACAAAACAAAGTGGGCTCGTCTATTAGAGTCTTTGGGACGTGGAAAGTGAACTCCAGAATCTCCAGCATTCTTTTCTCTTTCTCTTTTTGTTTTTTGTTTTCTTTCAATTATTTTTGTCTGCCCCTTTATGTTGTTGGTGGCAGATTTCTTTTTGTAGCTTCCCCTTTATGTCGGTTATTAACTTATTATTATACAGCATCGGTTCAGTAAATAAAAAAAATTGGGATAAACAAATTCGATTGCGTGAGACGTTGTTTGGCGCCATAAGCTTGAGAGGGAAGGGGAAGCGGAGTGGGGTGGAAACTTGGAGTGAGCCACGGACGGCAGCCGTTAAAAGTTGAGCCCGTCTAATTCAATTTTTTTTTTTTCGATCGACTCTAGTCCGATAATTATGGACTTGACAAACGAGCTTTATTCGTGACTCGATGAAACACGAAATTTAATTTAATAAAATTAAATTTAAGATTAACTTACTATTAATTTAAAATTTTTAAAAATATATTATTTTATAATTTTTATTTATTTTTCTTACTTTTATCATAAATATCTTTACTCACCAATGATATTCTAACCATTTATAATTAATATTATTATTTTATTCATAATAAGATATATTTTTCATATTATATTTAATAGGGAAAAAGTCTGAAAAATTATTCTTATTAAAATACAAGATATTGAGGAGTAATAATATAATATAACATAAAGTAATTTACTCAAAATATGGTATATATAAATATAATGATTTCATTAGCGTAGAAAAATATAAATTATTCAATTACTGGGGTGAATTATTTTATACTAATACAATACTAATTTATTATATTATATATTACTAATATTCTATATTGTATATCACTAGTGTAACACATGTAAATTTTACTACCGAAATTTTTTATTTAAAAGAATATTACAAAAGCCAAAGTAGAAAATAATAAAATATTACTGTCCTACCTAACAAAAGATAATTGTCTATCATCTATCACATGGTAGATGTAATGCTAAAATGTGTTTGACTAAAATTTAAACACTATCAATATTGTGATAATGAACTCCCACAAGAAGATATCCAATAGTAGATGGAAAGAGAATGATTTCAATAAACAAAATCATTGCTAATACAATTAGTGAAAAAACATGTGAAATAACTTTAGCTTTTGAAAACTTAATAAAGTAACAGAAAACTAAAATTATGTTTCAACACCAACAAAATTTTAATACAAGACTCGAAAATTTTCAAAATATATACAAAAAATAAATATAAATTTTTGAATGAAAAAAAAAACTCTAGTTGAACTAACTCTCTCAAAGCCCAAGTTTTTAACCCAATAATAGTCATCGATCTCAAGTTTGCATAGGAGGTCTGTTCTCCACCATTAGTAGATTGTCATAAGACCCATTCAACCAAGGTAATATTAGTATGGGTCCATCATATAGTAAATCAAAATTACCTAACTCATGGAGGATACTTGATGCACATAAAGACATGGAAATCTTTAGCTTACAATACTCATGATCAAGTATACATATGATACACACACCATTTATAATACCCTAAAATTTTGAAATCCAAAAATTTAATTATCAACAAATTAATTGAACCTAATTCTGAAAATTTTATTTTATTTAATGAGCCAAAAATAATTTATAGGCAATTTATATTAAATTTTTTATTTAATTATTGGTACGAAGCTAAAATTTTCCTCTAAAATCTAACTTATATCCCACAAATTTCCCATTTTTTCTTTTCTTTCTTCTTCTTTTCTTTTTTTTCTTCTCCTTCTCCCCTAGGCTGCGCCGTTTCCCCGACCTAATTTTTTTTCTCCTTCCTTCCCCGGGTGGCCAAGCTCGTTCCTTCCCTTTTTTTCTTTTTCTTTACTTTTTCTCTATTATTCCTTTCTTTTCTTCTTCCCTTTTTATTCCCTTTCTTCTTCTTCATGCCCGTCCCCTTCGTGCCGCCATCTCCCCCTTCCATTTTTGCCCCCTACATGTTGCCCATCCTCCCCACGTTTCCCTTCTCTACCATGCAGGGCCATGCACGCTAGCATGCTCCCCTGCTCCCCTACACCCTTACACCTACACACCTCCTCCCTTGCACCTACACCTTTGCACTACCATGCCACTTACAAGCGTAAGGAAAGTTTTAGGTTTTATAAATTTTGGTACCTATATTAAATATAAGGATATTTTGGTAATTTTATAAAAATAAATAAATTATTATTATTATTATTATTAATATCATTATTATTATACTTAATAAATATTAATTTGGTAATTGTAGTATTATTTTTAGGTACAAAAGTTTGAGTGGCGGGACAATATAATTTAGTAGGATACCGCTATTTTAGTATTTTTGCCGGAATTTAGATAATCGTTATACTCTACTAAAATGATAAATATTGCATGATAGTACATTAGGGTTTTTATGTGTGAAATGTGTTAAGCATGATTCGTTACATTATAATTATGTATTATTTATTGTTATCATGAAAATAAGAAAAATGATCATGTTATCTAATATGAAATATATCGGGGTACAAAAGTGTGATTAAAATGATTATTATGTTAGGAAAATATTTTATATAATATGTTTTTATAAAATAATAGGTTAAGCATGCTTAAACATAATTCTAGAATAATTATTACGGATAAGTACCCTAAGGGCAATTTGGTCATTTTGAGTGTGTTATAATTTTTATCCTAAAAAACATGTTTCATATGTATTATCTATAGGTGAGTATGTAAGCATGTGTTTTGGATGGATTAAAATTGCATAATAGGATTTTATGTGCATAATTATGTATAAGGGCATTTTGGTCAATATAGGTTAATATGGGAATTTTGGTATTTTAATATGTTAGGTGGGTTAAAAATATGCTAATAAGATCATGTGGAGTGATTGGAGTAATTATGAATGTCATAAGTTCCTCAAATGAGAAAATGGTCTAATTTGAGAATAGTAATCTTAAAATGATAATGTTTTTATCCCATGTGTAAAAATTTGGAGTTAGGCCATGCATTTTGGATACGTTGTTAATATTGGTATTTTGGGGATGCATATTGAATTTGGTAATTATAGAAGTCTTATGGGAAAAAGTTATAATTTACCTATGAGATTAGGGTTTTGGGAGCCATGTAAATAGTAACTTTTAAGGTAAGGCTATTATCACGTGTGTAATACATAGGAGTTAGATCTCGAATTTTGGGTATGTTAATAATAATATTTTCTAAGGAATATATACTAAATTTGGTGGATAAATGATCAATATAGGGAAATATTTGTCTAAGTTGTGAATTTAGGGTTTTTCGGGGGGGATGAGCTTAACTTTAGAGAACAGTCTTTTTACCTGTATTCTGATGTCTCTCTTACCTTAATTATGTTTGTACTCATAAACCTGTCATGAATAAAATACTAATCATTTAAAGTGAAAAATCATATGAGTTGGCTTGAGATGTTTATGGGTCCGTTCCACCAGATGATAATAGTAGCTTAGGTGTCCTATCCTTAAGAGGTGCTTCAATCCTTTCCACCGGATTAAAAATAGTGGGGTCCCGTACTTGACGTGAACAAGAATATGATTTAATATAAGAACTAATGGATAAAATATTAATTATTTAAAGTGGAAGATTAATTGAGTCAGGACCAGGTGTTGGGTCCATTCCACTAAATAATAATAATGGCTTAGGTGTGTTGTCCCTGAGAGGTGATTTAAACAATTTCACCGATTAAGAATAATGGCTCAAGAGCATTTTGTCCTCAGAGGTGTTGGGTTTGTTCCACCGGACGATAATAGTAGCTCAAGTGTGTTGTCCTTGAGAAGTGATTCAAATCATTCCACTGGTTAAGAATAGTGGCTTAAGAGTATTTTGCTCTGAGAGGTGTTGGGTTTGTTCCACCGGACGATAATAGTAGCTCAAGTGTGTTTTCTTTGAGAAGTGATTCAAATCATTCCACTGGTTAAGAATAGTGGCTTAAGAGTATTTTTCTCTGAGAGGTGTTGGGTTCGCTCCACCGAATAATAATAGTGGCTCAGGTGTATTGTCCCTAAGAGGTGTTTCAGATCGTTCTACCGATTTAATAATAGTTGGGTCCCTAAAATCAATGTAAATAAATAAAATTGGATATACTAATGATTATTATTGGATTTTTAGATTGGTCGGTAGCCTTTATGCCTATTTGTGGTTTCAGTAGCAATCTTCGTGCCTACTTGTGATTTCGGTAGCAACCTTCATGCCTAATTGTGTGGGTATTGGGCCTTTGTGCCTTACTTGTGATGTTATGCATTTTTTTGGGATCGATTTTGAGATATGATTTATGCTGTGAAGGTAAAGGCTGTTGTTTTGGAGTTTGTTTCTAATCATACTTCAGAGAGCATCTTTGGTATGCTTACTTGGTAAGTTTAGTTGTTCTAGATGAGCGAATATGAACAATATTTGACCTTGATGGTAATTGGTTATCTAAATGAGTATTGTATATCAATTCTCGTATGTTTATGTATATGTCTTGTACCATGTTGACTGTTATGCCTTGTATGTGTTTTATACTAGTTTTTCATATTAGTTTGGTATAAAGGGTTTCTCAGTACCATTGTACTAAAGGATTCATTCTTGTGGCCCCTGCCTATTCGATAGGTAGTGGACTTTGTAGGTTAGCTTTCAAGTTTAATCAAAAGCTAATAATTCGGATTTGAGAGCCGACTATCCTATGTCTCTTTTGCTATCTTATTTCTGGTTGTATTTGGACCTTTATGTCCTCCTATAATTTCTCTCTTGAGTTTTGTAAACTGTTGGTATTGTTTTTAATTAACACAGTATTTATATAATGTTCTCTCTATTCTGATTTCTATAATAATGTTATTAATCTAAGTGGAGTAATGATTTTAGCCTTAGCACTTGGTATGAGAATGGTAGAGGAAACCAGACTTGTACCAAGTGTGGCAATAATACCCTTTATTATTATTGTTTTAACTTCTACGCTTAACTCTACAAACAAAAATTTTAAGTTCGTAAAAACCGGGGTGTTACACCTACGGCTCACAAAATATCTTTATACCTATAATTCACATACATCTAGGTCACTAAAGATTTCTAAAACCAAAATGCTTCAACAAGGAGCTCTCCAATATACACTGCAACACATGATACTCCAGACACCCTAATACCTAAATGGCACAACTATATCAACTATAACATTTAGAGGCCACCACTCTTGGACTACCCGCTTATACTTATCTTCATACAAGACAAAACCCAACGCATTACCATTCACAAACAAGTAGACAAGAAAACATGTTTATTTGCAAATAATAATCTTAATAAATCAAGGTTGAAACTACTAATAGAACATACAATATCAAAACAACATAAGATTCAACGCTAATCAAGGGAAACCAAAATGTAAACACTAAAAGAAAGTTACACTACCTTATCAAGGACATTAGGATAAATGACACTCTACATATCATCTACAAAAAGGACAACTCAATCAAAGCATCATCATTAGGATCAAAATCCTAGGTTTCTCCCAATTTCAAAAGAGCGAAACTACTCAACCAAAATAGATTATAATATATATCACGTCATGCTACAAACAACATGGTACACTTTAAAGGTTATCAATTAACAAAATTCGCAATATTGGAGTCAATCTAGTAGGGTAACTATCCCCTTAAAAGCAGACTACCTATGAAACCATAACACTCACAACACATATAATCCAAGATTAACAAAAGTTTGGCATGTAAAACAACACATTCACATAAGGGAACATAAACACAATGTCAGATTAGAAAACCATTTATACTACCTAATCACACTTTCCTTACAAGCTAATCAAGGTTTTAAATTTCACTTTATATTTTACCAAAAGCCAAATTAAACACTTATTAACAAATTTTAGATTATTAAAAATAAAAATTTAAAAACTTAAAACCTAATTTTTAAATTCAAAAGCTTTGATACCAACTTGTAACATCCCCAAATCTCACTACTGAAAAAATTATATTTTAAAGAATATTGTGGAAGCTAAATTAGAAAATGAAAAATGTTATCACCACATCTAATACAAGATAAATTTCCATCACCTATCTCAAGCTAGATGAAAAGCTAAAACCCGTTCAACTAAAATTTAAACATCATCAATACCGAGAGAATAAACTCTCACAAAGAGATATCCAATGATAGATGACAAGTAAAAAATTTCAATAAACAAAATCATTGCTAATAATATCAAAAAAAGCCTGTGAAATAACACTAGATTTTAAAAACCTAGAAAAGTAATGGGAAACTAAAATTCAATTACAACACCAACAGAATTCTAATTCAACACTTGAAAATTTCCAACTTAGATACAACAAATAGAGATAAATAGCCGAGGATAAGAAATCTAGGGTGACCTAAATTTCTCAAAGCCCAAGTCTTCAACTCAATAATAGCTATCAATATCAAATCAGCACAAAAGATCTGCTATCTACTATTAGTGATTAAATATAACCAAGAAAAATATATTTAACATTCATGTATAGAGATATAAATAGTGATTATTTTATCATAAAGGTATTAAATTACAAAATAATGATTTTATAAACTAAAAAAAATTCTAAGTTACGAGAATTTAGATAAATATTTTTAAATATGGAATCTATATATTGATTAATAATAATTATTTAGAGAAATATTTTCTATGAAGCTTAAATTTTCAAAAAATTCTATTTTTATTTGTCATTATATATTTTAGATTTTAGGAGCAATATTCTCCAATATCTTTCAAATATGCTAAACTTTTTGGAATGATTTTCTTTTGAACGTGATATTTTATCCTATTTTTAGGATCTAACTTTTTTGATTCGATATTATCATAATTTTATTATTATTATTATTATTATTATTATTATTGATATTATCTAAATTAAGATACAATGGTTTAGTATTATTAATACTATTATTAGTATAATAGTTAGACTTGGATCCAACTAAATTGATATGATCTAATCTGGATATAATATAAGAAAAATAGAGCCCCGTTGTTATTGATATACCAAAAATTATCATAAATTTTATTGAGCCCACTCATTAAAATAGGGTTCAAATATTCAATTCAAAGATACAAGAATATCCTATTAGTTAGTGGGTCCAATACCATTAGACTAAAAGTATAATAACTTGATAATTATGGTATATGATAACTATAATTTAGTTATAATTTTTACTCAAACCATTAAAAATATAGTTATTGCCTACTTACATAAAGTATTTGCAAACATACATGTAACATCATAAGTCGATATGATCACGTTGGGCTACCCTAGAGCACTTTCGGATTAACTGACTGACCCCACAGATCAACACGAGTCATTTCAACATACTTTTTTCCCACTCACTCGCTTCCTAAAAATTTTTTAGAAACTTTCTAAGACAGTCGCCGATATTAAAAATTGCTTCATAGCTAGCATGTTTAATTGTAGAGTTCTTAAGACAAATCACTAAAATGATGGTATATCATATTGATATAAGTAGTCATATCAATCCTTATAACACTTCTCTCAATTTGGGGGTATTACGTTCATCCTACTCAAACAACGTAATGTCTTCATTACACCTGAACCACTAACTATCTCAATATAGCTTATCCCAAGAATTATCCTACTAGGTGGCTGATAGTCTTATCTAAGTTTAGCTCATGATTGTGATTTTGCTTTGATACCATTTGTGACACTACGAGTCAATATGACCACGCGGGGCTACCCTGAAGCGCTTTTTGATTGAACCCCACAGATCAATACGAATCCTTTCAATATACTTTTCCCCCCACTCACGTGCTTCTTGATAAATATTTAGAAAAATTTTAAAACTTTCTAAGAGGGTCACCCATTCTAAAAATTACTCCATGACTAGCATTCTTAACTATGAAGTTCTTAGGGCATAATCACTAAAAGGATGATATATCATATTGATATAAGTAACCATATCAATCCTTATAATACTCTTATCAATTTGGGGGTATTACAATACCCCTTACATTAGTCCTAATTATAAGTTTTTTATTATAAAAAAATGGTTTAATTTTAGTCACTAATTTTTAATTTATTATTATTGGCAATAAATCATATAAAATACTAATTATCTCATAACATAGAATTATATACATAATTAATAGTACATTATCTCAATGTATGCATGATATCTGGATATAATAACAATATTAATACAGGCCAAAGAAAAATTATATATTAACATTTATATATTTTTTCTATGTTGAGTTATTTTTCCATTTCTCTCATTTTAATCTTCTATACTTTTAACTTTATCTATGTCAGTTTATGAAGCATCTAAGTTTTATGTAATAGAAATATTTTTTTCTTTTGTGTCAAAACAATAAATATAGTTATTTTTGTTGAACTATGTGGTGATATTTTAATTATCAATTTAAACTTTAAGGTTAAATTTTAGTTTTTTAAAAAAAATCTATTTCATTGCTAAATTGAATCTAGTTGTTTGAATTGTTAAAATCTTAAAAATATCTTTACTATCTATTCATAAAAATAAAACAGGTCTAAATTTTTAATTTATTTATTTATAATAACAATCATAAGATTGCCCTTAATATTTATAATGTGATAAATGATAATTATATGTTGTATAGTAATTTTATGATTAGCTTTATTATATGAATTTTTTTTGTTAAGTAATCAAATATTTGAGCTATTATAGTTTTATATATTTAAAAAATAATTATATATCGTAGTATATGGGCATCTTGAATTAGGTGTGTATCGAAATGAACTTATTAATAAATAAATAAATAAAAAGATAGCATAATTGTTATATACTTCTAGTAATCTCATTACAATGGATAATAATATATCTCATTTTAACATATCAGAATGTACAAAAATACCAAAGAGAAATTAGACAGATAAATTTGTGTTTAAAGTTTGAACCATTTTGAATTTAACTTAACTAAAAAACTAGAACTAATATGAGTCACATGGAATAATCATTCACTTACTAGTTTTTAATTTGAAATACTTTAAACCATCATAACCATAATCGAGCCACCCTCGAAACCAAGCAATTCTCAATTAAAAGTAACCTGATTCAAACTCAGCTATAATTGATAAGTTAACTCGAGATAAAATAATTCAGAAATGACTAAACCAAACTCAAGTAAGCAATAAAAACTTAAACCCAAAGTGAGTCAAGTGACCTGACCTAACCTGATAAATTGATTTGAATCCGAAATGATCCAAGCTTGAAACTTTCAATTATCTGAAGCAACTCTAGCCAAATCGCTAAAGTGATCTGATAATAAAATGAGTTATGACTTGACCAAAACTTGTCTCAAATCAATAAATTGGCCCGAACTAACAGAAGCCTGAAATAGCTTAAATCAAAGTAATTATATGAATTTGATTTGACCTAAATCTGAAATTGCTCTCTAGAATTAATTCGGCCTAAATCCGACCCAACCAACTAAAATCCAAAATGATCCAACTTATTAAGTTAATATGAGATGACATGATCTAACAAATTAACTTGATAAGACCCAGATCTACAATGACCCGATCCAAACATTGATATAACACGAAATGTCCCGTACACATAATGAATCGATCCGACTTACAACCGACTCATAAAATAAAACAAATAGTAAATAATCCGACCTACCACGACCAGATTGTCACCTCTAGGGTGAGTGAATCAATGAATGAGACTTAAAAGGGGCAAGAAATTGGACTTTTCATCATTTTGTACAACTTCCGTTCTTTAAGCAACAGGGAGAGAAAGGGAGGGTGGGGGTTGGGGTAAATTTTTCCGTAGGAACGGGGACCAAGGGAAGTGTGGTTTGGGAGGGGGGGGGGGGCAAATTTTTCCATAGGAACGGGGACCAAGGGATGTGTGGTTGGGTTGTGCTCGGTAAGTTTAGCACATGGTGGGTTAAGTGGGTGTTCATATGATTGTATTGTTGTAACTTCTAGGTTGGGTCCCGTATGGCCGGCCAGATTTCGGCAAAGTGACATTGATTACTCCCCTTAATGGTCTAGCCAAGCAAGGCTTTGAGTATGAGGGAGGTGTTTGTAGCTTGGTTGCCATGGTCGAGGGAGTAGTTTACTTGCGTCTGCGAAAAAGTTGTATCGGTTGTTGTTTGTGGATGAAGAGAAATGATTAGTCGTTGCTTTTATATCCTTCCTAGAAGATGGGAAAACACGTTAACAATTATGTCAATAAATTTATCCACATTTTTACCTCATTTTTACATATGCTATTATTGTCCGTGTGCATATACACATACATAAAAGTGACACGCCCCTTTGCTTTTCATCTCATTAATTAATGGGAGTCTTTAAGTTTCGGAACCCATTTGTGTACTCAACATAGTGCACACCTCCCCGCCCATAACGTGTTCTCAACTCTCGTCACTCGCTCGATAGAATCGAGCTAGAAGGGAGGGGAATTGACAGGCTGATCCGAGAACCAAAATAACGAAGAGATAACGAGGACATCGGCACCGGCGAAGACTGTTTAAGCTCTAAAACAACGGCAATTTGCAGTGAAAGAAGTACCGTGTTCATCGATCATTTATCCTCGTCAGTCTCTGTTAGATCTCAGAACAGATCACTGTGTCATAAGCGAGAATATAGATCGATCATCAGACAGATAAGCCGGCCGGATGACAATGCTGACTGCCAGTCTGCCAGCGCACGTTCCGCTGCAAATATGTAGTTAAGCAGAGGACCCAAAACCAAAAAAAAAAAAAAGAGTTTCCAGCAGAGCCATAGAAATACCGCTCCAACTCAATCTCTAAACAAAAAAGAAAAGAAAAAGGAACTTGTTTAGTCTAACAAAATAAATTATTCTATTATTTATAAAAATTTATTTTAAAATAATCAAAGCTTCATTTTCAATTTTATCTCTATTTTTTTAATTATATATATATATATATTAGATCTTTTATTATTTTTTAATGAAGAGTGTAATTATAATATAAAATTTAAATTTATTAATTTTTTAAAAAATTTTATACATATAATTATAATGATATTTTTTATCCCAAAAAAGAGTAATAAAAAAAAAACATTTTCATGCATATTATTCCCATGATATTCCTCTAAAATTTTCTCCCTCTATTTTTTTTTTAATTAATTGGTGTCAAGTGTCGAGTGCCGCTTGTTTCTGAAAAAGAGGCAGGCAAAGAAGCAAGACAAAACCTATACGAAACCCACTGGCCATTTCTGTAATCCATCTAACTATTATATGTCTGTCTGACTCTGACATAACAGGCAGGAACAAATTTTAAACGCGTACTATCAACGAGTCTTGCACAGGGATCCTATTCCCTGGTCGTCCGCAAAAAAAAAAAAAAAATTACAGCAACCAATCTCTACATGCGTCTGTTCGCGGAGGCATAGTATCCATCGTCCTGCTGCCCAATCGCCATGTGCGCGGACGTGAAGGATCCGTACGTAGTAAAACCCTCAGCAGGCCCTCATATATCATTTCCGAGCTAACTCGTGCGCCCGCGTACGTTAAGAAGATCCGCAGCTGGACGCCATAAAAGAAAATAAGAAGTCGCTCGTAAAATTATGTACTACTATTAGATTCTGCGAAGGTAATAATTTGACTGACCTGCAGGGACATGATCCCCCCCTCCCCCTCCCTCCTTCCTTCCCCACTTATTAAATCTCACTCACCTAACTAGCGTCATCCATGAGGGCAGAAGACTACCGGCGGCATTACACTATATTATCCACTTGACTGATCAACGATCAACAACTCTTTATAAATCGAGAAGTCATTGCGCGGTACGGGTTCACCTATCTAATTTTGAATGATGAGATATTTAATAAAACTGATAGTTTAATATAGATTTTAAAATTATTATTTTAATATTTTTTTATGCATATACTTTTTATTGTTTATATAATTTTAAATTACTTTCGTAATAAATTTATAGTTTACACAGAAGTTCCCATCTCATGCAGGAAGCCACTCCTTTTAGTGCATCCACAATGCTATTTTAAAATTTAATATTTTAAATATATTATTAAATTATTTTCTTTTTTTTATATTTTTATTAATTTATCTGACATTTAATTTAATACTCTATAATTATCAATCTTAAATTTACAACACTCAATTATTTTTATTAATTATCACTACAAAAAATTAGGATTTTAATGACTAATAATTTTCGTCGTAAATGACCAAATTTTGGTCGCTAATGTCAATAACGACCAAATAAATTATTGGTCGTCATTGGTCATTATTGCTACATCACTAAAGACTTTAACGACCAACCGAAATTTTTTTGTCGCTAAAGCAATAGCGACGGCATGTAATGTTGGTTGCTAAAGCAATATAGATGGCATATAACGTTAGTCGCTAAAGCAATAGCGATTGCATGTAATGTTGGTTGCTAAAGTAATAGGGACGGCATATAACGTTGGTCGTTAAAGCAATAGCTGATAGATTAATATATAATCTATATATATTTGATTGGATCGAAAGCTAATCTATCAAGATTAATATATATAATATATCACGGAAGCGTACCTGAATCCATAATAATAAAAGATTTATCGGGTACCGTCGAATCTGATGTGAAACCCTAACGGTCGGCTCTGTAGTCTTCTAGATCACGCACATACCTGCTACTCGCCAATGACTGATGGGAACCAATGGAGCGAAGTATGTGTGACCTAGGGACCATAACCACATATATATAGATAATAAACTTGTTATCTATCGGATCATTCTAGTTCGGTCCATCAACGATCTAGGACTCCCACAGTCTCTACACATATCGGTCCACATTCAATCAGATACATTAGGCCCAACTTAATTAAACCTAATTTGATCACATTTATTCGGGCTTAACCGTTACGACAATGTCCACTTCGTATCGTTCACATGCAAGCCCAATGTTGGATAATAATCCAACAATCTCCCACTTGGGCTATATGTGCAACGTTACTAATTGTGACATAACCAAATGAACTCAAATCTGTTGTCGTTATAAAATGTATCTTTAACCAATCCGGTCCATCAATCACATAAACATAGGACCAAAGCGGCTTTCATCACATATCTTCGTCACTAAACCCTCAATGGTCACATATGTTGACATGACTGAATGACATGGATCAAGATGTGGATGTGTAGCATGGAAATATCATGCAATGTGATCCTAACATGCATATTTCCAACTGGTCCACCTTAAAACTTTAGTGAGATCAAACCATACTAAAAGATAGAAAGGAAATAAACTGAAACATTATTTCTGCAGAAAACATATGGTCAAAATATCCATAAGTTAAACCAAAGATAATCTATATATAGAAACTCCCACTGAAACTAAAGATCATTAGCCGATATAACACCCATACGAGCTACATGCTCGAGAAACTTCTTGGGTGATAAAGCTTTAGTAAACGGATCCGCAATCATAGAGTTTGTACTGATATGCTCTATAGACAATTCTCCTTTCTGAACCTTTTCTTTAACAACTAAGAACTTGATATCGATACTCTTCGATTTCGTAGAACTTAGATTGTTGTTGGAATATTGAACTGCAGCTTTATTGTCACATAATAATTTGAGTGGTTTTTCAATACCGTCAACTATACGCAGCCTCGTGACAAAATTTCGCAGCCATATACCATAATTGGAAGCCTTATAGCATGCCACAAATTCTGCTGCCATGGTGGAAGAGGCAACAATTGTTTGTTTGGAACTCTTCCAAGACACAGCTCCTCCAGCCATCAAAAAAATAAAACCTGATGTGGACTTCATGCTATCTTGGCATCCAGTAAAGTCGGAGTCAGTGTATCCTACGATCTCAAGCTTTCCTGACATCCGATATGTGAGCATGTAATCTTTTGTTTTCTGTAAGTACCGCATGACTCGTTTGGCTGCTGTCCAATGGTCAAGTCCTGGATTGCTCATATATCTTCCCAACATCCCAGTAATTTACGCAATATCCGGACGCGTACATACCTGAGCGTGCATAAGACTTCCCACAGCTGAAGCATAGAGAATATTCTGCATTTCCCTTCTTTCATAATCATTTTTAGGGCACTGATTGAGACTAAACTTGTCTCCCTTAGCGACAGGGTATTTCCCGATTTGCAGTTATGCATTCCATATCGTTTGAGAACCCTTTCAACATAGGCCTTTTGTGACAACCCTAGGATACCTCGAGAACGATCCCGGTATATCTCTATGCCCAATACAAAAGATGCATCACCAAGATCTTTCATTTCGAAATTCTTAGCTAGAAATCTCTTGGTCTCATGCAACAAATCTATGTCATTGCTTGCTAGCAATATGTCATCAACATATAAAACCAGAAATATGTTCTTACTCCCACAGAACTTATGGTATACACATTCATCAACCAAGTTCATCTCAAAGCCGAAAGAGATGATTACTTGATGAAATTTAAAATACCATTGTCAAGACGCTTGTTTGAGCCCATAGATAGATTTCTTAAGTTTGCAAGCCATATTCTTTGGGTCTCCGAACACAAAGTTTTCTGGCTGTACCATATAGATCGTCTCCTCAATGTCACCATTGAGAAAGGCGGTCTTTACGTCCATATGATGTAACTTAAGATTAAAATGTGCCACTAATGCCATAATTACCCTCAAGGAGTCCTTAGAAGAGACCAGAGAGAATGTCTCTTTGAAATCTTCTCCTTCCTTTTTTGTAAATCCCTTAGCGACTAGACGTGTCTTATATCTTTCCACATTGCCTTTTGAATCCCTTTTAGTCTTAAATATCCATTTACAACCAATGAGCTTCTTTCCTTCAGGCAATAGGACAAGATCCCATATGTCATTGTCCATCATGGAATTTATTTTCTCATTCATGGCATCAATCCACTTTTGAGAATTCGAACTCTGCATGACTTGATGGAAGTTGATTGGATCATCTTCCATCATGCCAATGCCAACCTCATGTTCTAGGAGAAATACTATATAATCATCTGGAATAGCACTTCTCCTTTCTTTAGTGGATCTCCTTAGCTCTTGAGGTTGTTGAGCTTGTCCTTCTGGAACAATCACTTCATTTTGAATGGGTGGTTGTTCTGCATTGTCTTGTTGAGGTTCTTGATTTGCCTCCTGATCGACGACAGGTGCTGGGACTTGCACATTGTCAGAGACAATAGTAGGAATATTGACTAATTCCCCCTCGAAGACAATGTTTCTAACCTCATTTCTCCCCCCAAGCTCAACATCCTCAAAAAATGTGGCAGTTCCCGTCTCGAAAATTGACTTAAGTGTGGGATTATAAAACTTATAGCCCCTAGATCTCTCCGCATAACCAATAAAGTAACTACTAACTATTTTGGAGTCCAATGACTTTTCATGTGGTCTATAAGGCCTTGCCTCAGCTGGACATCCCCAAATATGGAAGTGCCTTAAACTAGGCCTTTTGCCTGTCCAAAGCTCATAAGGTGTTTTAGTAGTTTCTTTAGTTGGTACTCTATTTAGAATGTAAGCTGTTGTTTTTAGTGCTTCTCCCTAGAGTGATTCTGGTAAGGTAGAATGACTAATCATACTCCTCACTATGTCCTTAAGAGTTCTGTTTCGTCTTTCAGCTACACCATTCATGTTAGGAGATCCCGGCATGGTGTACTGTGGGACGATACCGCACTCCTCTAGGAATTTAGCAAATGGTCGGGCCAACCCTACCGAATGTCGCAGACTCTAGGGTTTCACATAAAAAAAAGAGAAAGATGCACCTGCCACCGCAGCCCTCCTGTAAGCCTCCATTTTTTTTAATCCGATTCAAATACAGCCTCAAGCAACGAATGAACAGTAATCGGCATGAACAGTATCCATCGATGAACATTACCGACGAGAAAAAAATGAATGAACGGTAATCGGCGTGAAAGGTATCCATCGATGAACAGTACTGACAAAAAAAAAGCATGAACAGTATCCATCGATGAACAGTACCGACGAGAAAAAAAAAAGATGAACAGTAACGGATGAACAGCCCCGATAGCATGAACATTTTTTTTGAATTAATCTAGATAAATTTAGCAACGGCTCTGATACCAATTGATAGATTAATATATAATCTATATATATTTGACCGGATCGAAAGCTAATCTATCAAGATTAATATATATAATATATCGTGTAAGCGTACCTGAATCCATAATAATAAAAGATTTATCGGGTACCGTCGAATCTGATGTGAAACCCTAACGGTCGGTTCTGTAGTCTTCTAGATCACGCACGCACCCGCTACTCGCCAATGACTGATGGGAACCAATGGAGCGAAGTACGTGTGACCTAGGGACCATAACCACATATATATAGATAATAAACTTGTTATCTATCGGGTCATCCTAGTTTGGTCCATCAACGATCTAGGACTCCCATAGTCTCTACACATATCGGTCTACATTCAATCAGATACATTAGACCCAACTTAATTAAACCTAATTTGATCACGTTTATTCGGGCTTAACCGTTACGACAACGTCCACTTCGTATCGTTCACATGCAAGCCCAACGTTGGATAATAATCCAACAATAGCGACGGCGTATAATGTTGGTTGTTATAAGTAATAGCGACGAACAAATTAAATACATCATCGTAAATAATATTAGCAACAAATTTTTTTATAAGTAAATAATTAAAAAAATAATTACACCGATAACTATCAATTTTTCCTTAACTACTAAAATCTCTGTACCTGTATGCATATATATCCCGTTTAACATAAGGATATAATTTTTTAAATACTTGCCTACAAACATTCAACTAAATATTCATACAAATAGTTTGTATCAAATATCTGGTATAACAAAATATTTGACTAAATATAAATATATCATAAAAGAGTTAAAGGATATCATTGCATTACAAAAATATCATGATAAGTAGTCACCTAAAAATTAATCATTCTATTCACCGAGCCTAATAGACTTAGTCAGCTTGTCAAAATGAGTTGGATATGCAACAATAGAAATATAAAATAATAATTAATATAAGTATCAAATAAACACTGACATATCATATCAAAAGAAAAGAAAAACATCATACCAAACAATAAAGGTGAGCCCTTTCAATTGCATTTTTCATTAGTATAATTGTTATCTATCACTTTATATGGTGCTGATATGATGATGTGTTTATATATCTTCATGGTTTCAAGTGTTATAGGGAAACTTGTGGCTATGAAACTCTTCTAAGCCAATAAAGGAGTTATCTATTAACAAATTTAATCAATCTTATATTGTAAGACTTGAAGTAATACATGTAAAGGTATATTAATGAATTGATCATTTAATTTTATTTTGTCCAAATGATTAAAAGGTTTAGATCCATATCCTCCATTCATAAAATTATTTTTTCTGTTACATATACTGGAATATGAGTTCTTCTATCTAAGGCTGATACGATTGAACTAGATGGTATAAAGGTAATGCTTTCTTTTGATATCAAGTATATTTTTTAGTGATTTCTTCCAATGGTAAGTAGAGTTTTCATATAAGTTTATTTTTTAAATTCATCCTATTAGACTAATTATCTACTATTATATTATGAAACTGATTTTAGAAGTCAAAGGATTCAAAGGCCAAAACAACATTGATTGACAATTTTTCAGTAATTGGGTCATCAATGATCCTTAGGATTATACTATACAATAATATTGTTGTTATATGCTTAGGGCTTATAAGCTCATTAGCTTGAAATAGAAGATACAGTGATCTCAATTAAATAAGTGTGTGAATGATGATGATTGTTACTAAAGAGATTATGTCATCTTTGTTAAGGGCAATTTTGGGTGTGAGTGGTTTTCAAATAGGTAAAGGATTTCTCTTAAACAAAGACTCCTGCAACAATATCAAAGGGGCATAAAATGACTTAGAAACTGTGTTAAAGTGGTAGATATAACTTGCAAACATTATTTGATGATAACTACGGAAATATGATTGGCAACCAAGTTACCAATCAACAATAGATTAAACTATCATACAACAAAAATATTATTATTGGTTCAAGATCAATCCGACATGGAATAAGAGTAGCAGGTACCTATAGCTTCAAATGCTGAATAATAAGTGATGATACCAATAGGGCACAAGACATACCCTCATGGATCCGAATATGATTTGCAAATGACATGCGCAAAGACATAAAAGAGAGGCAGATTCATAACATCTTATTTAAAAGGTGAAAACTTGTACATATGGTATTTTTCCCCCATTGCCAATTTCATCCAAAATAATCAAATGATGAAATAATGATTTTTAATACTCTCTGGAAGGTGAATCGCTAAGTGCCTAATATGACAATATATGACCAAGTAGAAAATAAGGATACGATATCCTAAACATGATAGGATGCTCTATTTTATTCAATAATGTATTGCTGGAAATTTCACAGATGTAATGCAACAACAGCAGAATGGGGTAGAGTTGGGTGAATAATTTCTATCTCATATATTTCTATCTGTTTCTCATAATTGGAAGTCAAAGGTTCAAAGCAAAAAAGGATAAAACTAGCACATCACATCATACATTAGCATTCCAATTATTTTTCTAATCAAATAGTTGAGAAATTGCGGTCCTAAGTCGACATATATTGACATAGTATAGCTAAACCAAAGTACAACATGGATCGATTATGAGATGATTAAACTCCATTCATTGGAATTCTCCTATACAACTAGTGTAAAAATAGTGATGCAACAAAACTTGGGAAAGCCTGAGCTAAAACAAAGATCAAAGACATTACTTTCAATGGCCTCATTGATGCAAAATCTTTCAGATACTTTGTTTCCATTGTCAATGTCCCAGAGCTCCCCCTGTTTAAGGAAAAGTAGGAACATACTAGTTCACAACCTTAAAAAGAAACAAACATGTAATATTGTGGACTAAATAACAATGATTGAACACACACTATCTACAGTTCTTCCAACTAAACAACGATGGAAGTGAGAAAAGGACATCTAAAAACCTAGTGAATATTAAAAACAAACAAATCGTGGGAAATCATCCCCCACCACCACATTGAGAGCAAAACACATAGACCTACCTGAATTGATGCTCCTCCTCTTCCGTGCTGTGTATGTTGATCTTTTATTACCCGTTTTAAAAGTTTCTGTCAATGTTGTTAAAAACATAATGTCAGTGTTGATCATCATCATATTCTTTATCTAATTTTATCAACTTGAATGATTATGAAATTTTTAAATGAATTAAAATAAAAATAATCTAAGGACATCAAAAAGAGATTATACAATAATATAAAGTAATGAAGAAAACCTTGAGCACCATCATCCATCAAAACCCTTCCTAATTTTTTTCTTTCAAGATAACATGTATTGTATACTCAGTTGATTAAAACAATAAAGGAAAGACCCAATTTAACATAATTAGGATTTTTGAGCTCAGACTGTAAATCCAGTCAAATCTTACTAAAATATGTAAATTGACAGATCAGAAATGAAATTAAATATAATCCAATGCAAATTATATAATCAATCGAATAAAATAATTCGATTATACAATCCAATTTAAATCCGCAAGAATTTTGACTTAAGAATCCAATTCCGATTAATTTCGTATAAAATTTTCAAATTGATAGTTCTAACGTGAAATTAGATACATTTTAAAACATACTATAAATTCAATTTATCTAAAATAGCTTAATCGGATAAAACCGACAAATCCAGATAAAATCGGGTCACAAATCCAATTTTTACAAATTAGCAACAATCAATAAAATTAACCATTCTAAATCACTCATACAACATATATATATATAATTAAACAACTGATTTATCTTATCATAAGCTAATTCATTCAAAATTAATCAAAACAAAAGTTAGGGTTTGGGTATTTATACCAAACGAATTGCTATGAAATTGGAGGGGATGAGGGCTGCTGGAGCTTTGCTGGTGGTCAAAGACCACTTGCTGGTGACGAGCAATGCTGGAGGAGGACGGGCGGTGGCACACCACTATTGTCTTCGTGCGTTGGTGGCGGCTGCTACGCCTACTTCGTTGATGCTCGCTGCTGTTGTGTTGGAGGATGACGGCAACAAGAGTGTTCGAGCGGTGGTGGCTGGTGTGTTGGTGTGGGCTTGGTCGAAGGAGCAGAGGAGGAAGACACAGGGGTCGGGGGTAAAGGGGTAAGGGTTTGCATTTCAAAAAAAAAATAAAAATAGAAAGACAGAAAGAAAATAGGGGGGAGTGTTTTGACGGACGTTTTGTTCAGTTTTCGTTTGTTTTAAATTTAAGGATTTGAGAGATTTAAGTGTTTTTTTCATTACATCTTTTTTTTTTGGATTTTAGAGATTTGAAAAAAAAATCATTATAAAACACACACACGCACATATAAGACTTAAAGGTTTCTAGCGACCAATAAATTAATACTTAATGACTAAAAAATATATTGGTCATAATAGATATACTAATAACAACAAATTTTGATAGTTGTCGTTAATAATATATCAATAGCGAAAAAAAATTGGTAGCTAAATTGCTCGTTAATGTACTAGTTTCTTGTAGTGTACATCATTATTAATTATTTACACTTTATATTATTAAAATTCAATATAAGTAGAAAACTTAATAAAATTAATAAAACTATAGAAATGAATAAGATAAATTACGCAGAAAAAATAAATATAAAAAATAGAGGTAGAATAGATAATAAAAAAATTATTGGATAAAAAATGATATATTTATAGATAAATTTTTTTTACTCGTTAATATTAACAGTTATATATATATATATATAATTTATGTTTTAATAATAAAAATATTACTAAAAAGTATAAAAAATCAGTTGTGTACGAGAATCAAAGAACTAATTTTTTAAAGATCGAGAATTCTAAATTTTTAAGGTTGTACTAAATTTTAGAATAGATTTTTTTTTTACACAATCATAACCTTAAATTTAAGTTTTTCATATTTAAGATTGGGATTCTTTTTTTTATACCAATGCATATGCTAATAAGGTACACCCCGATCCATCATCGTAATGAGTGCCGCTTCACTAAGTATGTGCCCCCACCACGATCGGTACCTGGGACCGGTGGTGGCTATGTCCGGCGACGCCAAATTTCCAAGGCATCCTTCGTTCCTGGGGCTCTAGTCGCATAAGCCAAAGCTCCTAGCCCATAAACTCCCCCAAACAAGATCTTGTGCCCGGTTCTGTGCAGAGCTTCACTTCAGGCTGCTGCCAGAACAATACTGCATTCCGGTTAGGGAGGATCGGCAGGACGGGAGAGGAGCCCATCCGGAGGAAAAAGGAGGCACGAATTGCATTCTGCATTCCGGTTTCTGACTTGCGGGACATATATAAGGTGGTGGCAGACGCTGCTGGCCGACCCGCAGAACATCGAGCCTCCAAGCTATGATGTCATTCACCACATCATCCGTCGACATACTCGATCGGCTGCAGTCAATTAATGAAACCATTGATGGGTTTATTTCTAACAAGCCTAGGTAAGGTAACACGTTTGACAGCTAAATAAATACTAATCCACAACAAGTTACAATTACGTGCACTAATGATTCATCAAGACCACATTTACGTCCACTGCAAAACGGCAGCGGAAAAATCATAGCAAACCTGCTGGTAGCAACAGCACACCGAATTTTGACCATATATTATCTATAGAGGTGAATACCGTTTGAATCGAAGTCAACCTTAGCAATTAAAAAAAATGTTAACTAGCTAGGGGACCCTTGGATGCCAACAAAATTACACAAAATATACAAGTCCTGCTGCTCCTATATTGAATCAAGACAAACAATGCCAACGAAATTACACAAATAGACCAATATATAAGTTTATAAAAATACTATTCCTATTAGCCATCAATTTTAGAATAAAACATTACTTATATTTATATATGAATATAATCTTAGATTCTTCGGGCTTGATCTTGGTCAGATTTTATTCCCAACATGGACACCTATATTGGGGCAAGACAAACAATGCGTTGTACAAGGACAACCGTCTAAAATTCTAGTCACTCTATGGCTCTATGCTGACCTACTTGCTTCGGCCCATAACACAGAACCCTTTCTACCATCAGAGTCAGAACCACCAACGCGTCCTTAATTGGAAGGACAGAGTATGAGTAGCTCACCATCCGTAAATTTGTCTCTCAAAAGAATATATATATATATATATATATATATATATATATATGGAACGAAAATTGAAACGAAGAACTATGATAGTTTGACAGATATTTAGGACTTTTGGTTCAGTGATTGCTTAAGTAATCAGAGTTTCAGCCGCAAAAAATTAACATATCGAATTCAAGTGCCACTCACAACGACGGAGCTGTCTCTTTGTTCTATACGAGATCTACCACCCCACGGCCTTTCAATGAAGTGCTGTTCATTTATACATTAGAATTTTCTATGTATTTATTTTAATATTATTATTTTTATTTGTTTGAAAATAATTTGTGGTAAATTTGATCAAATATAATTACTGTTTTGTGAGTCCTGGCGAAGAAGGCTAGTGTCTGATTTAAGGTCTAGGGTCAAGCCCTTCGTCAAGTAGAATATGTGGGTCTCTTGGAAACGCATCCACTTGTAGATGTCTGGATCGTAACCTTTCATGCTACATCAAAGATAGAATATGGTAATTGGTATCCAAAACAACTCAAAATTTTGAATATTTTTTTTTTCAATTAAAATAATATATTTGTAGAAATAAAAACTAAAATATCGTGTTATTACGGTTCTCAAAATTAATTAATTTTTTTGTACTATTTTTATACCAAGTACAATACGAAAACAATTTATAAATAAATTATAAAATAGAGCCGAGGTAATATAAATATATATCAAGATAAATATTGATGGATATCTATAATGCTCTAATATTTACTACTTAAAAGTTTTATTTTGCGAAAACTTTAATTATAGAAATAATAAATGTTACCACCATACTTAATATAAGCTCAGTTTCCTTGCGTTTGTTATGTCAAGTGTCAAGGCTCAAAACAAGTTACATCAAAAATAAAACTTCATAAATAGAAGACAATACATAGATGGAAGTTATGGATAATCTTCTTCGTACAATAACGACAATCAAAATATAATAAGGGATATAAGAGTTTAAAAGTATCCAAGTACAATAAAAAGTCAAAAATTATTATACGAAAGTACAATGACAGTTTTTCCTAACTTTTAGAATCGTAAGTCCGAGAGTAAGACATATTCCCAAGAGCTCCACTTATCATTGTCACTATTTTATGTCATGAACCACTTTATATCCTTTATATAGTTATTTTTAAATAGTATAGCCTTAGTATGGTTTTTTCGTAGTGAGTAAATCAAAACACCCCACTAGAGTAAGCATACTCACGGTACACATAATTATACAACAAATCAAAATATGTTTAAGGGATGAAATACATGCCACAAGAATATATAAAAGTCATGAGATAATATATATAACTTTAAAGTCTCGTACTCAAAAGTCAATTGTACTTAACTAATTTGCACCTTATCAAAACTATAACCATTTATTTATGTATTTCATAAGAGTAAGAGGGGCGGGGGGGGGGGTCCAATTTATTTTATGGCCTAGGGCGGGGCGCCCGGATGTAGTAATCTAAGAATCGTTCAGTTGGTAATGAAGCCCGAGTCAAGAAGGCTTGAGAAAATTACATCAAGGTACATATTTGGCACTGAATCCGTGGTGGGGTTTCGATGGATGACTACATAGGGAGCCTCAACTTTGGATGACAATTTACAGCAAAAGGTCACCAAGTACCGACGGAGAAACCAAGGAACTTCTGAGTGTCAGCTAGGGGTAAGAAAAATAACATTACGTACATGTATGTCGAAAATGGAGGAAAGACTCCATTGAAGAGGGCTGGAAAGCTTCGATAGAAAAAGGGAAAAATCAATGTCGACCTGGTGCATAGTAGAACCAATATGTCAATGTTATAGACTCTTAGTTTTATGTGCGTGTGTGTGTGTGTGTATCAAGGTCTTTATTGAGTGAGCGAGCTATGTTTTGTTAACAAATATTTTAATTAGTATTATATTCTGAACACTTTTTATGAAAATAAAGTAAAATAAATAAAAACATTTAAAATTTTTAATATAATTATATTCCGATATACAAATTTTCAAATAATTTTATAAATAGCAACACCATAAATCCCGCTCTGTGATAGTGATAGTACGAGGGTAAAATATACTAGCTACGCTTTTTGATCCACACGTACAAGGGTGGAGGGTAATTTGCTAGGCTCATGGACACAAAATTTTGTTGCCGAGATTTTTATTGCAATAACAAGGAAGTACCGCATCGCACTGCTTTGGTATCGCATTCGGAACTTTCGGTGAGTGGAAGTACTACAAAGCATAGACGACGGAGGTCCCTTCAGTTCTTTCTCTCCACCGCAACGCAAGCAAGCAATTTTAGTCGGGAGGCCGACAGACAGATTCCATTACGATAAAATGCGAAAAAATAGGGGTATGTATGTACACGGCGGTTCGAAGGTCCGTCCTTTTCTTCCACTTTCAGCCTTTTTTGGGTCATGCACTATGTATATGCTCTCGGGCCTTCTTTCTACTAAAGTGTGTACTGATCGCCGTTTGAACTTGAAAGCCGCCTTATTGGGCCGACAAAAAAATTGGCCGACTCTCAACAATTTATTCAGTGCTCTCAAGATGCATCGCTCTCAACAAGCGTTGAATTTGGTATCTCATCACCATAATTAAACGTTCGCAAAAGTAGTCGTCTGTTCCTAGATAGATTATTGCGTGAAATCAGGTGGGCGCAGCACTAACATATTTGGTACAATATATATATATATATTAAATGTATTTACAAATATACTAAAAGTATATAATAATTATATAAAAATTACAAGTTCAGATAATACATCAAAAGTTGGATACATTTGGTGCACTAATCAATCCACTAAGTATAATTATGATATACTTTTAATATATATATACTCAACATATACTAAAAATATACTCCATTCATTCCAAATAAAAAGTCTTTTTAGGGAAAAAAATTTATTCAGACATGTAGGTGATTTTGAAAGGTATTTCACATTTACTCTTATTTATTTATTGCTTCATCACATGACCCAAAGTGCATTAATTGCCAACAAACTCTTACTATTAGCTCTACTATACATAGTTCTTTTTTTTTTTTAGGTAACTCACGTAGTCCTCTTTTTTACTTTAGAACTACCGAAGTAAGGAGTAAGCCACTTTATTTATTCTTATCTTTTTCATTGCTCTTTCTCTATATGCTTTAAGAAGATGATGAAGAGCTAGTAGTCAAAATTTACACTCTCTTTTGTTTTGAAGAAGACAAAGGGTTGAGAGATTGATTTTTTTTTTCAAAGAGTTTCCAGGTGTAGTTTAACTATTAATTCATTGTCGTTCACTTACTTTAATCATTTTTTCTACAGTAATTCTACTCATTTTCTCTATAGTTATTCTCATAATCTGTACAAATGGGAGGAAATTTTGATTTAAATATGTCACCACAGATGTAGGAAACAGTCAATCATATGCTAACAAATATTATCAACAAATGTTGTAAGTGCGATTGTCCTTTTTTATTTTTCCAAATAATCAATTTTGTGGTAAAGATTACATTTTCAAATCACATTTTATATGGCACTCATCTTCTAACCTTTTTAAAATTTGCATTATAGGGTGGAAAACATTGGGATTGGAAGATGGGATTGATAAAGAGAGTTTTGATCAGAAATTACAAGTTTTATCGTCTCATAATGAGTTGAAGTGTGAAAGATCAAACAATGGAGATAAGTTAAAGAATGTCATAAAGCCACACTCATAATGAAGGATCTTCTATCAGCACCTAGACAATATGATCTTCAAGTTTTTTTCTTAATGTCAGTTTTTCTTTCTATTGCAAAGTTGTCTCTTTATCAGAAAAACTAATGGAATAAACTAACTGAAATACCCCAAAAATCCTAATTTAGGAATTATGGCAAATAATGATTTATTAGAGAAAATTTAAGAAAATAGGTTACTTTATTAAGTAATGAGGAAGTTACTTGAGGAAAAATAAGGAGAAAATAATAAATAAGTTATTTAAAAAATTTTGGACTTTTTACTAATTAAAATGGGAGTTAAGGACAATTTATCCAAAATAGTCTAATTAATTTAAAAATGAATTTAATTATTATACTTAAAATAATTATTATTAAAATTAAATATCTAAAATAAATATATAAATAAATAAAGACCAATACCCCAACCCAACCATTTTATTATTTTTCCCTTTTTCTCTTTTCTTTTTCTTTTTTTTTTTTCTTTCTTCCTCCCTTTACTCATTCTCTTTTTCACCATTTTCTCCCCCGACTGGGCCAGCCCACCGGCCTAGATCCCTTTCTCCCCCCGTCTCGTGTGCCAGGCCTGCCAGCCTATCGTTGCCCGTTGCCCCAGCCGGCCGAACCGCCCCCTCTTTCTTTTCTTTCTTTTCCCTGGACCGACCGGTCCACCCCGTCCTGTCCTCTTCTTCCTCGACCTGCACCCCGACCTGCAAATCGATCTTCGCCGGTAGCCACCAGTGCCGACCGTCCTCCCCTGCCTCCCTGTCATTTTCTTTCCCTTTTTCAACCCCAACAATCCCTGCAGCTCCCTCCCCACGTGCCCATCTTCTTTCCTCTTTCTCCCCCTTCCCGACCTAACCTGCCATAGCAGAACCTGCACCGCCTGCCACCGGCCGACCACCTGCACACCTGCCCCGCACGCCTCCTTCTCCCCTTGTCGTTTTCCCCTTCCAATTGCCTATAAATACCCCCATTGGCAGCCCCGATCAGCTCCCTTTTCGATTTTTGCCCCGAAACCCTGCCTCTCCACCGCCTCAAAAAGACGGGTTTTCCACCGTCACCGGAGACCGCCGCCGCCACCTCTGCCCCCCGTTATCATTCCTGCAACTCCCTCGACAAAACCAGACCACCAGCACCCCTCCCCTTGCCTTGCACGTGCCGCCCTAGCCGTGCAAAATTCATATCCTGAAACCACCACCTCCAGCCTTCGCCGCCTTCCACCGCCAGCCCAGCCGCCACCAGAGCCTCCTCCACCCTCCAAAATGCCCAGCAGACCTCCCTCTACCTTCCCATACCTCCATCTTCCCCTGCCTCCCTCTCCTCCTTCCTCCCTCATCTTCCACCTCTCTCTACCACCCTCGGCCGCAGCCGTCTCCGCCGCGCGCCGCCACCCCTTGCCACGCCACCACCCTCACTCCACTCCCCTTCACCTGCTGTTTCTTTCCCCACCTCAAACTCCTCCTTTTCCCCTCCCATCTAACCACCACCTTCATCTTTCCCCCTCTTCTCCTCCTCCACCGTCGCCGCCGGACCACCACCGACCCTAGGTGGTTCTCCACTCATCCAAACCCTAATACCCCTTTTATATAACTGCTACTATTTTCTACTAATATTAATACTAATATACTCATTATTATTATTATTATCATTATTATTATTACTTTTATTATTATTATTATTATTATTATTATTATTATTATTATTGTCATTATTACCATTATTATTCTCTCTATTATTAATGTCTTATTTTCTTACTAATACTAACATCCCTTTTGAACCCTAACTTTTATTATACTTAACTTTAATCTTAATTTTTATAATTATTAGTATTAACATTATTAATAATATTACTATTATTACTTCTATTATCCTTACTACGGTTATTATTGTGGTTGCTAAACCTTACTTGGTTGTATTATTGTTATTATCATTACTACTAGGAGTATTATTATTATTATCGTTATTATTAGTGTTATTATTATTATTATTATTATTATTATTATTATTATTATTATTATTATTATTATTATACTTAACACCCTTATCATTTTGTTAACAATAATACTACTTGTTCTTATCCATGTTACTTAACTCAAGCTAGTAAATATCATGTGGTTATTAACTAAGAAGAGTAATTGAACCCTTATTACCATACCACTTAACATTAACCCTAACCTCATTACTATGACACTATTATTAGCTATTACTATTATTACTACTATCACTACCTTATTGTTGTAATCAAAAGCATTTGAACCCTTTTATTTTTCAAGAATATACAACTATTATCATTATCACCCTTAGGAATAGTTTACTTGTAATATTGTGACCTTATAATATTATCACTTCAAATATGACACCATTAATAGACTTGGCCTTAAAACACTAGGGTTTCTATCACTAGACATTAGTGTCACTATTTTATTAATACTAACACTATTTTCCTATAGCTAGCATGAACCCTATTACTACAAGATTAGAACTAGTGGGTTTAATAAAATAAGTGTAGCAATAAGTATCAAAAATAAATATATTTTGACTACTAATATTTAGTATACTAATTCTAAGGTAAAAACCCTAGTTTTTGTATAATACCCTCTTTAGTAATAAAAACCCTAATCCTAAACTAGAATAAGGGTTGATGGTACTTGCAAGGGAAATTAATACTTAGCTTTTTCCCCTTTTCATAGGTGACCCCGATCCGAGCCCTAAGGAGCTAGAGGAGCGTGCTCCAAGCCCGGTGTCTACCTAGGTAAGGACGTAACTAAGGCCTCTTGTGTGTCTACATGTATTATGTGTTTCGCATGCTATGTACCCTACGTTTATCTTTATCAATTATGTTGTGTGTGCATGACATGGAGATGAAATATGTGTGGTATGTTTACATGGCATGTGTATTATGTATATGTGATGATATGTGTCGTGATCCTCTAAGACATGCATGTGAGGGAATTGATGTATTAGAAAGGAGGATGGTGAAGGAGATTGACCAAGGGAGGTGAGTGGATCTAATTATCTTAATGAATCATGAGTGGAAGAATAAAATGAGAATTCTAGGGTTCGTGTGGGAGAATCTGATTTATGATTGTTATGATTTTGCGTGGGAGAGTTTAATTTATGTTTGTATGGGGTTATTAATGCTTCTATAGCAGTATTAATGGTTGCAGGGTGGTATTAATGGCTGCATGATGGTATTAGGGTTGCTAGGTGGTATTATGGTTGGTATGGTGGTATTAGGGTTCGCATGGTGGTATTAGGATTTGTATGGTGGTATTAATGATTCCATGGTGGTATTAATGGCTTATGGTGGTATTAGGGTTAGCATGGTGGTGTTATGGTTTGTGTGGGGTATAAGTGTTGGTATGGTGGTATTAATGAGTGCATGGTGGTACTAATGGCTTATGGTGGTATTAGGGTTGGCATGGTGGTGTTATGGTTTGTGTGGGGTACTAATGTTTGTAGGGTGGTATTAATGATTGCATGGTGGTATTAATGGCTTATGGTGGTATTAGGGTTTGCATGGTAGTGTTGTGGTTTGTGGGGTGGTATTAGTGTTTGTATGGTGGTATTAGGGTTGCATGGTGGAGTTAGGGTTTTACATGGGAGCAAAATTTACGTATGAAAAGTTGAATTGGGATGTAAGGAAGGTAATGTGAATATTATTTGGGAGTTTAACTATTTTGGACGGAGAATAGTACGTGGAGTAGTATAAGGGTATGGAGGAGACAAAATTAGGGTTTTGGAGTGATTAACTCCGGGTCGTTGTGATTAAGTAGGGTTGGAGTAGCTAATTGTGATTTGTTGAGGATAATTAAGGTTTGGGATGGCTAAGTATGGTTGTTATGGAAAATAGGGTTAAGAGTGGTTAACCATGGTTTGGTGTGGACAATTAGGGTTGGTTATGGCTGCTTAGAGTTGTTTGGTGTTATCATGTGTATTATTGATTAAAGTGTAGTTATGAATGTGGAATTTTATTTTTTGTGATGTGTAAAGCATAAAGAGAATGATTTATGCATATCAATAGTGAAGATCTTTTGAATAAGATATGTTAAGACACTAACCACTTATAGAGAAAGATGTTGAGCTGGACCCAGACCGGTCCACCTGCAAATAATAGTGGCAGGGTATGCTACCCTCGTGACCGATCCACCAGCTATAATAGTGGCAGGCATGACCCTCATGACCGTTCCACCGGCTATAATAGTGGGGGATTCCGTGCTCAACGACTAATCAGAATAATGATAAGAGACATGGGAAAGATACAAATATTTACAGTGGAACACCTTGTGAGTCGGAGCCAAACCGGTCCACCGGCAAATAATAGTGGCAGGGTATGTTACCCTCATGACCGGTCCACCGACTATAATAGTGGCAGGGCATGGTGTAATCCCCCAAAAATTTCTAAAACCTATATTTTAATAAATTACTTTTATTTGGAATAAAATTGCTTTAAGATTATTTATTTTAATTATTTTATGGATTTTGGAGTATGTAAATTTGGATAAGAGTATTTAATAAATTAAAAATAGATATTTTGCTATTTATCTTATTGTTTTATTTAAATAATTTTCCAAACTAATATTTTACCCACTTTATCCTTTTTAAAATTAATATTTTAGATTATAACGAATTAAATTATTAAATTAAATAATTTATCAAGAATATTACGTTTTTATGATTTTATAAATTGATTTAATTTATTTCCCCTATTTTCCCATTTTTTCTTTTTCTTTTCCTTCTCCTTTTCTCATTTTCTTCTTTCTTCTCTTTTCCTTTTTCTCCCCCTTGGGCCGCCCGCCCGGCCTGCTCTCCCTTCTCCCTGCGCATTGGGCCTTCGGCCCGCCTCCTCCCTCTTCTCCCTCGCGCACGCCGCCCAGCACACCAGCCCAAACGCCTCCTTATTTTTCCCCTGGACCGGCTGGCTCCCTCCTTTTCCTGCGCCGGTCCAGCCGCTCGCCAACTCTCCTCTCCTCTCTCTCTCTTCCTCTACCTCTGCCCGACACGCTCCCGTCGCCATGCCAGCCCTGCAACTGCGGCCGCCTACCACCACCACCTGCTCCCTCTCCCTCTCTCTCTCCCCCCGTCGTTTTCCTTCCCTTTTCGAGCCAAACTGGCCCTGGACCACAGCCCCGCATGCCCTCTCCCTTTCCTTCTTCTCCCCTCTCTTCCCTGCCACCCGACCACCACCTACCACCTGCAGCACGATCGCCGCCAGCCCTGCCCCCTCTCTTCTCCCTCTTCTTTTTCTCCATCCCACCAGCCCTTCATTACCACATTTTTTGAGCCTATCATCCCCTTCCCGAGCTCCCTCCTCTCTCTTTTCTCCTCCTCCCATTCGCTCCCCGGTTTTCTTTTTTCCGCCGCCCTCCGCCACTCGAACCACCAAGCCCAGCCCCTGCGCCGCCTTCTACCACCGCCTACTACCACCCTGCACCACCACACCGCCCCTCGAGCCCTACACTCCCTCCCTTCTCGACCCCTTTCTTTTCTCCCCAGTTTTTCCCCCTTACCACCGAGCCGCCTGCAACCGCCACTTCCACCGTCGTCCGGCCACCTCTGCCGCCACCCAACCCACCGTTCGACACCCTGCAACCCCCTCTACAACCGCCATATCTTAGTTGGCCGAAACCAACTCTTGCACCCCTCCATTTTCCCCTCTCCTTTTCCTTCCTTCACAACCCCTTTCCCTCGACCCATCTTGGCAACCAACTTCGCCGCCTCTCCGCTGCCTTGAGCCGCCGTGAAACCACCCTTAGCCTCCACCTACAACCCCTCTTCACTTCTGCACCATTCCCCTGCCTTGAAACCTCCCCCAACCATCTTCTTTTCTAGCCTAAATACCCTAACCCGAAAATAATGGATTTTGCTCCCTTCACCCTCTTTGAGCCTTTTCCCCCCATGGTTTTTGCATGAAACTCACGCTGCCCATGCAGCTGAGCTCCCCCTTATTTTGGAATTTGTTTGGAAAATTTTTGAGGTATATCCATATTTAATTAAAGTGTATTATTATTAAATAAATTTGTTTTTATAAAGTTTTATCCTTTTTAACTTCTTATTTCTAACAAATATGATGGATATTATTTTTAGGTGTTGAGTTGCTAATTATGCTTGGTAAGATTTGATATTTTGCGGGATTAAGGTAACCGTTAATCCTCCCTTAAATATATGGAAAAACGTATGCTAGCACATTAAGGGTTTATTATGATTTTATGCATGTTTTGTATGCTTAGCATGATATGTATATGGTTTCTTATATTGTTTGATAAAAAGGAAAAGCATGATGACTTTTGTGCCATATGTAGGTATGTTAATTAAGGAAGGAGTTTGATTATGGATGGAAATGTTAAATACTTGTTTATGATGTATCATGTTGCTAATGCATGAATAATGTTATTGTCTAAGGGTATTTTAGTAATTATGCTTATGAGGTATGTGAATCAATGTATGTAGTTGCTAATGAGTATTATGTAGAATAATGACAAGTTGGTGGACTTAGATGATAAAAATGAAGTATTAACATCATTATTTTATGTAGTGTTAGTAAATTCATAAAAATGGTGAATAAAGGGGTTGAATGGAAGTTTTATAAGTGAAAATGGTATTTCGGTAATTTTATAAGTAAAAGGGTTAATATGGTAATTTTGGAGGTAGAGGGGCAAAATAGTCATTTCATAAGTAAAAGGGTAATATGGTAAATTTTATAAGTGAATGGTGAAGTGGTAATTTATAAGTAAAGGGCAAAATGGTAATTTTGTAAGGGTAAAATAAAAATGGTAACTTTGGATGTAAAAGGGTAAAATAGTAATTTGTAAAGTAAAAGGAGTGTTATGGCAATTTTATAAATAAAAGGGTATTGTGATAATTTTGTAAATAAAAGGATATTATGGTAATTTGAAAGTAAGGGGTAAAAGGGTAATTTTGAAGTTAAGAGGATATTTATGGTAAACTTGGGAATAGGGGTAACTTGGTAATTATGATAACGATGAAAGATAATTTAGTAATTAAATTATGACTGGAGAAGGGCAATTTGGTAATTTATCTAACTGAAAGGGCAATTTGGTAATTTAGCCGATTAAAGGGTAAAGTGATAACTATTTAACCAACTAAAGGGGCAAAATAGTAATCATGATAATGAAGGAGGGTAATTTAGTAATTTATCCAACTCGAGGGTAGTTTTGTAATTATAACAAAGGAGAAGGGCGATTTGGTAATAAAACCAACCAAATGGGAAATATGATAAGTGTAGTAATTATGAGGGGTGAATGGTGATCTAAAAAGTGTATGAAATAATTTGGTAATCTAAATTGGACAAAGGGTAATTTGGTAATTACGCAACCTAAAGGGTAATGGAGAAAATCGTCAGGTAAGGAACGGATACTTAACAATTATATAAGTAAAGGGAAAATGAGTAATTTGCACCTAACATGTCTTTGAGATTGTGGAACATTATAATATGATTCAAATAATGCTGATTAGCCAAGTAAGAGTGTTTGATAATTAGTATGGCCTTAATGATTTCTCTGTGAATTTCTGGATAGTCATCTGAATAAGAAATGATTAATGATATCATAACGATTAAAAGTGAATAAGTATCGGATTATCGTGCTTTTCGTGATCACCTTAATTAAGACACTATTACTTAAAGTGAAAGACCTCGAGATCGGGAATGGTGACTCCTTAGGGGTCGCTACCCTAAGGACGTGGTTTAGTCCACGATTATTCTGGTATTTGCTGGTGTGCCTTTGTGCCCCAGCCAAGCCCTATATCTTACTCTTTCTAGCTCTACGGACCTAGTTAGGGGGTATGCATACTTATGGATTAGGTGTCTTTGTCGGTAGGGTACTGAGTTAGCTTTATGCACCAGTACGACCAGGGTACCTTTGCGTCCTTGGGTTCATGGTTGAAGGGTACTGAGTAGCTGATATGCACCGGTACGACCGGTGTACCTTTGTGTCCCGGGTTATCGATCTCCCATTCGAGGCAAATAAATATGGTTGATGTGCTAATTAAAGAAAAGGAAAGATACTATTATTGAAAGTGGAATATTAATGAGCCGGGCCCAGATGATTATGATATTGAGTACCGGTCCACCGGATATAATAGTGGTCCAGGAGCGTGTTGCCCTGGTATGTGATTATGAGTACCGGTCCACCGGTTATAATAGTGGCCAGGAGCGTTGTGCCCTGGATGATGATTTTATATATATTCCGGTCCACCGGCTAAAATAGTGGGGGTCCCGAGTTCAATAAAATCAGTTATGTATGTGAATAAGGTTATGGAAAAATACTAACCACTTATATCGATCGTGAATTATAACTTGTGTTACGTGTTATTGTTATGTATGCACCTCTCATTATTTATATGCGTGACTTGCATTATGTGCCGTATGCGAGCCTATCTTTAAGTGTGGTATTAAAGGGTTACTCAGTATCGTAGTACTGAAGGGATTTCCTTTATGGGGCCCCTGCCTATTCAATGGGCAGTGCCCTTGCAGGTATTTTCAGGTGCTACTCAAGTGGGTTACGGGAAGGAGAGTAAGGAATTTTCCGGTATCGTTAGCTTTTTTTCTTTCTCATTTAAATTCTTGATTTTAAATATTAACGTTGTTAAAGTAACCACCATTGGTGGATTTTATTCTTGTGAACGATTTGATGCGCTACTCTGATTTGTGTGTATTGAATTTCTTTCAAGCTGTATTTCATTTTCTTAGCCTTAGCACTTGGTACTGGAACGATATGAGTGAACTGGTCTGGTACTAAGTGTGGCGGTAATACTCCCAAAGTTCACGTTTTATTTATCGGCTTCCGCTATTATCTTTTGATAAAACGAAATTTTTCAGTAGTGAATTTTGGGGGTGTTACACATGACCCTCGTGACTGCTCCACCGGCTATAATAGTGGAGTTCCCGCACTCACATGGACTATTAAAGAATATGTGTGGAATGAATATATTATTAATGAGAATAAAGAATAAGTCACCAAAAAGTATTCAGGCCTTATCTTGCGGGTTATCGCATGTTGTCTATATGATTGTGCTATGTATGTTATGTGGTATGATTGTATGCTTGGCCTTAGCGCACCTGCGCCCTTACTCAGTAATGGACCCGTACTGATACTACCTTGATTGAATGGGTCCTGTGATGATCCACCGATGGTGGGGAGCAGACCTCCTGTGCAGGTTTGATCAGTTACTAATTTGGGGTGGAAGGCTTGACTTGAGTGAGTAAGCGGTCCGGATATTGGTCCCTTGGGATTTGTTTTATTTAGCTATATTTTGTACTACTCTTCTTGTTTCAAAACCGTACTCTTAAGTTGTATTCTTAAACGATATCCTAATTGTCATTGACTCGTATTTTCGTGAATGATCTATGTTAACTATGAACTTATATTTTGATGATTCTTACTTAACGATTGTTTAGTTTAGCCTTAGCACTTAGTATCGGAACGGTAGGAGTGAACCGGTTTGGTACTAAGTGTGGCAGTAATACCCCCAAGTTTACGGTTTTAATTCTTTCGCTTCCGCTAAACCTTTTGATTTAAACAAAATTTTTCAGTAGTAAATTTGGGGGTGTTACACTAACACTTGAGAGAAATGATTAATCTATCAAACCTATATCCATTATGTTCTCTCTAGCAAGCATCTTTATGTTCTCTCAGAGAGAGAGAGAGAGAGAGAGAGAGAGATTGTGATGTGAATTTTATGAATTTATATTTAAGTAATTTTGAAAATTGTTGTGAATTAATTACTTATAATTGTTTGTCTTATTTGTTGAATTAATAGGAGAATAATGCAGCATATGGATTCTGTGGACTTGGACATAGTTGCTGAGAAGTGCAGAATATGTATTGGAGTGTACAGATTATGTAAATTTTTGTGTTAATAATTTGTAATCCCATATGATGCATTCGCCGGTCGGAATGGGCTAATGGAAATTAGGACGGTTGTATAATCCGCCACCCAGTCCGTAATTTGGACTAGATGGATTGTGGATTAATCAATCCTTAATAACCATGATTAGCTAAAGTTGTTATAGCTGATGGGAAATTAAGCCTTAAGCTTAATTGTATTTGGGACATTTTGATAATTGGTTGAAGTTGGGCTGGTCGACACTTCATTTTTTTGGCCCAAAATTTTGTATCGTCCGTTCATGCAGGCCTGTATTGTTCCGTATGTATTTGTCGAGTATACGGTCTTCTGTGTACATATAAATAGGCCGAATACATTGTAATACGCATAACTTTGACAGAAATAAAATCGGCTGATTCTTTTCGATCTCTCTCGCGACTTCTTCTCTCTCTTGGCGATTCTCTCATTCGCTTGTCTTCTCTGATTCTGTCTCGTTCTCACCTTGATCGATCTTGATCATTCACCTTCTAATTTCAGTTTCCATTGAATCAATTGTGCTTCTGAATCTTTGGGTCTTCCTTTGGAAAGTTTTCCTTAGGCTGTACCGGCGAAATCGAACGTTGCGCTCGACTAAATCTTTCGATCCTTTGCGAAACCCTAACCAGTTTCCATCAGATTGACTTAACTCATACTATTTAGTTTATGAAAGAAATGATTAATCAAATCCACCCTTTATGTTCTCTCATTAGGATACTTGTAGCTTTTGTATAATTTCTTTACTCATTTGGTTTATGAAAGAAGTGACTAATCAAATCCACCTTTATTTATCATTCAGATGCAACAGGGCTTGATAGCAAGTGAAAATGCTACTCAAATGCTAATTCCTTTTTTTCTTTTTCTTTTTTACTTTAAAAGTTAATCTTTCATGCCACAATATATGTATATATACGATCACTATAATTAAATATCTAAAAATTGAATTCCTTGTATCAAAGATTATTCTTCCGGAGCTACTACCCTATATTTTTCTATTCATATTTCATTTTCCCTTCTCTAAACCCACATTTATCTTATGTCTTGCAAGCACACATTTACAATATGCCATGCAACCAACTAGACCATCTTAACAAATAAAGATTGATCATTGTATTAGATAATTCTTAGGAAACATCAACAGGAAGTCAAAAATTCTTGAATATTTGGCTCTTTGTAAATATACCTTTAGAAACTAATATAGATATTTACCAAAAAAAAATCTAGTGTAGATATCAAATAAATGATTAATCATGTTTTACCTAACCGGATTTCTTTCATTACTGACATACTTTAGCATAGTGGCTATCTCTGCAAACTTGTTTGCATATCCTTTTATCTATATGAAACTAGTATAGGCATCAAAGAGAGGAAGGTACCTTGTAGCTATATGAAACTGTGCAATAAAAAAGAAAGAGAGGGACAACCAATAGGCCTCAAATGTTGTATTTCAAGTTATTTGTTGGTTAGTCAGGAACAAAGGCAACTTATAAATAGACTAGGAGACCAAATACAGTAAATTCCCATTGAAAATTACAAAGATAACTCAAGAAAATCAAACAACTCAGGAACAACATACACACACAAACTCACAACTACAACTCATCTCAAAGGCAACTTTACATCAGGAAAACAAACACATTCCGTTGACAATGAATATTCTCACAAATTTTTTCACAAAGAAAATATTGAATTGAAATATCTAAAATAAATAGATTAAAAAACATAACTAAGATCACTAAAAATAAATTAAACTTATAACTAAAGTTTTGACATACTACTACTCTTGCAAATAGTTCAAAACATCGTTACATAGTTGAGGATCAACATTTAGTTGTGTTAGAAGACATCCAAAGACTTCTAGTGTAGCTTTACGTAGATGTGGTATGTGATACTTGTTTGACCCATGAGATTTAATTATCTCAATCATGCAAGACTGCAATGTTAAAAAAATTTGGTTTAATTTTTCTGCTAGATATTTATCATATGATTTCATTTTGGCTTCTACTAGTGCACCAACTGACTCAGGCATCTCTTGATGTTGCGAAGCTTGAATGGCACTGAAAGACCCTAGGTCAAGTACATTCAAATATAGAGAATTAAGGGGTTGAGATCTTAATCAAATATCAAAGCCATCCATCCTTCCCTATGCCAAAAATTGCTTGTCGTTAATATCAATATGAGGCTTTGCATTATCTTGCTAAATGAAAAATGGCATTCCAATTTCATGTCTAGGACAATGCTCATGAATAGATGGTAAAACCTTGTTGGAAGAAAATCTCTACACACTTCTTTATTCATTGATGTTATCTGTTTAGACACTATAGTTCCAGTCGAACGATTTTTTATTTCTTCTCTTAGCATCTTCTTTAGTAACAAATGGAAAACACCTATTTTACTCAAAAAAATAACATTTCTATCTTCGTTAAATCTTGGATGAGAAACCACAACAAGAAACATCACCTTTGTAATGAAATTTTTGCTCTTACACATGTGTAGATGTTCTTCTTCACCTGGAAGAAAATAATATTTCTCTAACTTCTTTGTGGTGTTGAACCATTTCTCATCCATGTGAATGATGTTTTACATTCCACAAAATGATAGATTGTGATATAGGCTATTTGGATCTATCATCTCAATACAATACCATAACCTTGCTTTCATATTTTCCTCTTTTAAAAGTGGTTTGATGGCATTTGTGTGACATTGTAGACAACCAGATGGAAACCTTCTATGTATCGTTCCTAAAGTTGTATCCAAAGAACTAGCTATAGAATGGAAATTCGTTCTTCATTGGAAAGGCAGTGCGCAAAACCTCTCGCAGTTAATCTGAATTCTTTTTCTCCCATAATTCTTTGGTTTTCTACTACTAACATCAATTGTCTTGCCATCTTGATAACTTATTTTTGCTCACTGTCAAATATGTTGCATTGTCTTAATAGAAACATCAAACCTTACAACCACACTTTTTTTCATCCTTTTTTGGCTTTTTGTTAACACTCTTCAATAATAAAGCTTCAAGAATCACTTATTATTGCTCATTTGTCAAATCATTTCTTCGCCTAGCTCTCTGTTTAATGCATAGTTTTAAAAATCGGACCGATCATTGAACCGGTCTCATAACTGATTCACTGGTTTAGTGGTCGAACCAGTGGTACATTTTAAGTCAAAAAATATGAAATATATAGAAAATTAAACTCTACATAAATTTGACTGGCTCCCGACCGGTTTTTTGACCGATTCACCGATTTTTACTGGTTCGACCGATTTTTGATCGATTTTTACTGGTTCCGAGATCTTAAAAACCGGCATATGAAATTTGACCGGTGACCCGACCGGTTCGCCGGTTCACTGGTCGTCCGGTCCGATTTTTAATACTAGGGTTTAATGGACTATTGATCATTTTCATCATTTGTATAAAAGGGGTAAAAACTAATGTCAAAGCCTAAAATAATCAGGTATAGCATTCTATAGAAACAATTAATATAATAAGACCTATATAATTCTGAATATAAAGCCAGCATGTAAAACCATGAGCACTAAATCAACGTAATAGTTTACCATTAACCAATTGATTCAACACAGACTACTTCTAAACTTATAAATAAGCTCCTTTTAAGGGTCTCTAGTTTATTTAATCATCTTTCGATTATGGTATCGCATGTCTAATTCTAAAATCTACAATGCCCAAATAAAAATCATGAATTAAAGACATGGATCAAGCACATAAACTGTAAAATAGGGAACATAATGATAAAAATTTGAAGCAAATATTCAGAATCTGGAATTACTTGCCTTTTTTAATTTCTTTTCGGTAAAATTTAGCCGAAAAAAAGGCTTCTTAATACCCCATATCATTCCACATGTTTTATTCTTTTATACTTTGAGAAACATTTAAATTAGTATCAAGCTTACCAAATTAATCTTGAGCTTTATTCTAAGTGTAGTAAAATTCAACAAAAATTCCGACCTTCAACTTCAGCGGCATACCTCGTACAAAATCTTTAGCTTCAATGTTTTCATCAGAATCTTCAACTATTGGAATTAGTAACTGGTCATTTGTAGCTTCGTAATTATTTTTAGAACAAAATTCTTCATTATGTGATGGAGAAATGTTTAAATCAATTCCTCTGATTCTTGGTGATGGAGAAAAATTCAAATCAATTTCTCCAAGTACTCTTTGTGATCTGATTTCCGATTGTTCACCTATTGAGATTTTTTTTAAGAATTGGATTTTATTGAAAAGAGCTAAAATATAGGATTTTATAGAAAATTTTAGAAGATAATGAGTTTGAAGAAAAAATTATAGTATTGAATTTCAACGAGTGGCGCCAAAATTTTCAAAATTTGTGAGGACATGAGAAGGAAGATGGAAAGATGAACCGAGAAAGAAGATTAGTATTTTGCTCTCTACTTTGTTGGAACATTGTTTGTTATTAAAGTCCATGGCTTTGTTCTTTACTTCTTATTTGGAAAAGTAAAATTTGATATAGCAGATATGGAACGTGAGATGAAAAATCACGACTTAGCTTACTTCTATGCTTTTTTTTTTTGGAAAAGTAAGTATGAATACTATAAATTAATAATTGGCCAAGTAATTGTAGGGGTATACTTGGAAATTTCAAGCTTTTTTAGTAAGCTCCTAAAATATTGTGCAATTTGCTACAAAGTCTATTTTTGGAAAGGAGTATCAAATATACAAGGGGTATACCCAAAAATGGGTGCACCACCATTCACCAAATAATTCCTCCTATTACTATGTGCACGAAATATTCATCTATACACAAATACTTCGTCTGAAATGATGGCCAATAAAGAAAAAAAAAAACACTTAGACCTTGACGACTTGCTCAAATTAAGCAAAAGTACCAAATTAATTAAAACATGTCCTAACCTATAATTCTCTTACATTACAGAAGATTGTCGTCAATATACAAACAAAATAAAACAGCGAAAAAAAAAAACAGAACACAAAGCGTGAGGCTTGTATTATTATACGGATTGTATTCTAAACTGACACACGTCGTCATATGGCAGCTGAAATTGTTAGTTGTGACCTCCACTCTTTTATGGCAGACTCCAGCGATCTGTTTGGAATAAGCATAAAATGATCCAATTTAGCCTCCGTCACGGGGGATACCTCACGCCTTTTGAACCAAGCCTCAATTGCACTTCGTTCATATGTGTAACCATCAGCAGCAATATACGGATCCTCCATTATCTCCTACATTACGCGGCGCTAAACATGTAAGCAAGCTGGGGACAAAAATAAAATAAAATAAAAAATGAAACAAAATGAAAACTCCATGGCCATCAGACTTAAGATGGCATACATAATAAGATCATGCAGATTCCTCAGTCCCTCACCTTAAGGATTGGACAAAAGTAGTGTCTTGGTGCAAAGAAGTTATTAATTCTCGGTATCCTCATACTGGAATCAGCAACATCTGCAAGCCTCTTAAGAGCTGGTATTACTTGAGTTTCAAGGTCTGGCCTATCTCTGCACCTAAGCTTGCAACAACTCAATGCAATCTGAGCCAGCTCTCGTGCTTCAGCAAGGGGCCAATCAATGATTGAATTATCCAGCAACCGTCTAAGCGAATCACTCGCCACCTCTTTTTCCGCAGCAGCGAGGAGTCCGTTGGGGCTTCGAGCAGTCAGTAGCTGGAGAAGGATGATCCCAAATGAATACAGGTCCGACTTTGGTCGGACCGTACCAGTCCTTTGGTATTCAGGATCAATGTAGTGGAGCGTGCCGACGAGGATTGAGTTTGTACGGTATGTGACCGCGTCGGGCACGGGATCTGAGATGATCTTCGCAAGGCCGACGTCGCTGATTTTGGTCACGTAGTTTCTTCCTAATAATACGTTTCCCGGTTTGATGTCTCGGTGTACGATTGGTTCGGGCTTCGTGCCGTGGAGAAAGGAGAGCCCGCGCGCAATGTCGAAGGCTATTCGAAACCTTATAAACCAAGGAAGCGGTGGCCTGTTGTTCAGGCGGAGAATGTGTTCCCTCAGGCTACCTTCTTCCATGTATTCATAGACGATACAGCCGAGCTCAGGACAGGCGCCGAGGAGTAATACAATGTTTGGATGGCGCAGCCGATAAAGGATCTCAACCTGCAGAGGAGGACGGGGGTAATGGAGAAACAAATGTCAGCCGAGTTAAAATGTCAATAGATCATCTCCCATCCATCCGGAGTTGAGAGAGAACTACAGCATATTCAACATTCAATCTACGTAACATAGTCCACTGTAAAAAATAAAAGGAAGAAGCAATACTTCTCTGAGAAACTCCTCTTTCTTTTCTGGACCGTTATGCTGAACAACCTTGATAGCCACCGGAATGTGATCGAGAACGCCTTTATAAACTTTCCCATAACTGCCCCTCCCAATCAGCTTTGCCTCGGAGAAACAATCCGTTGCCAGCTCAATCTCAAGTGCGTTATACCTCCTGTAACCTCTGTTGGTACTAGAGATAAGTGCGTCCACCACCATTTGCCGCTCCGTAGACTCCTGTAGCGCTTTGAGTTCAGCTATCTTCCTTTCGTGCCCCTCTTTTGCGAGCAATATTCTTGCGGCCTCGGCCTCTTCTGCTGCTTTCACATGCCTCACATGCTCCTCAGTAACGATCATCCTCAGTGCTTCTTCCCTTTCGGTAGCAGCATTTATTTTTCCTTCCTCCTCAAAGCATTCTGATGCTAGGGTCCGCACCTGAGAGGTGAAGAGTAAGGATATACTCATATGACCGCTACGGCTAGTATTTTTTCGCACATGAATTCATACATTGAAACTGATGCTCAATGACCAGGGGTTTACCTTGCTTTGTGTACGGAACAGGTCTTCGCAGGCTGTTTTATACAAAGTGAGGATGGACCGTAACTCTGACCGTAGTCGTTTCACTTCAGCATGCGAGTGCAGCTGCCAACAAGTGAATACATCATTCTAAATCATAAACACCAAGTTCATGCTCGAGTTGCGTTTCATTATTTTTCACTCAAATGCTACCATGCATTACCAGTGGAGGCAAACAAGTCATAACATAACTGTAAGACTGTTTAAGTGCAAAGGTCACCGCTTCGCATAAAATCTACAGAAAAATAGTCAAGCACACGCACAAATTTGCGGAACCTTGATGGTCAAAACCAAATTCAGTTATAGAAGAAGAGTCAAGATTATGATAGGAGCTAACCAAAATACAGAGGGAAAACATTCAAGAAAACTACAACAGTGAAACTGTATTCGGTGGATAGAATTTTTTGAAGGATTTTATTAGGGAGAGAACATATATATGTCAGGGATTTGAGATCCTGACTCCTCCATATAGTATCCTTCTTCTACCCTTTTCCCTTAGCCTCCTCTCGTTGCTCTATATCTACCCTCTATAATAGATTCCCTGACTCAAAAATCCAAAGGAATGACTCATCAAAAATGCATGACAGACACTTAAAATCGATTCCCCTTAGCGATAACCCAAACGAATCTTAGCCAAAGACAAATAAAATGATGGAAAAGGATACGAAATAAGAACGACAAACTACTACTTATCTAGCTCTAATACTCCCTGCTCAACTCCTTCACCCTCCCGTCCCTCCCTAAAAGAGTCAAATTTAATAATTAACCTATCAATACTTTCCGCCAAAGCTTCACCTTGTCCTCAAAGTGAAAGGCTCAAAACCGCGGGTTGAATAGGTCAAATTCTTCCCACTAAGCTTCAAATTCTGACGGTCCTTTCCATTTAACTAAAACTTCCAAGTGTAAGTTGCATAGTGCCTCAAGCTCCACCTTCCACTCCCTGTCAGCCAAGAGAACAAGAGTGGGTGGTTGCATGTGCATGCCATTCCCCACTATTGAATTGAGCATTTAGACATGAAAAACTAGGTGAATAGAGGCCGTGTTCAGTAATTTGAGGTGATAGGGAACCTCTCCCACTTAAGCCTCCACTTGGTATGGATCAAAGGACCTAGGTGCAAGCTTCTCATTCTGCTGCTTGGCTGACAACCTATGCCACTATGGTTTGAGTTTCACAGACACCCAGCTGCCTATGGCATGTGTTTGCTCACAGCTCCTATCAGTTTGTTGTTTTATTTTATTTTGTGCTTGCTAAAGATGCTACTTCAATTCATCCAAAATTTCATCTCTGTCCTATAAATCCCAATCCATAGGAGCAAAAGGTTTGCTTCCTATATCATAACACAAAATAAGGAGATGAGGTCTACCATACAAAATAGTGAAATGAGTAATTTGTATAGCTGAGTGGTAGGAGATGCTGTACCAAACTTCTTCCTAGGGAATCCAATTGGTCCGTTTCTTGGTTTATCTCCTATAAAGGAATGTAAGTATGTCTCCACACTCCTATTCACCACCTCAGTTTGCTCGTCTCTTTATGAGTGGCAAGCTAAATTGAAATTAAATGAGGAACCCTACAACCTAAATAGCTCCTTCCAAAAGTTACACACAAATTCCTTTGTCCAAATCTAATATGATGGATCTGGGCACACCATGTAAATGGATGTCCTCCTTAATGAATTTGGCTGCTACCGTCTGTAAATTAAAAGGGTGTTTCAAGTGAATAAAATGCATTTATTTAGTGAGATGATCTATCACCACCAAAATACAATTGTACCCATCTAAGTTTAGCGAAATCTCAATAAAATCAAGCGATATATCTTCCTAGACCTGCTATGGTATTGGTAAAGGTTGCAACAGGTCCAACAAGATGTAAAGCTTGATGTTCATTCTATGGACACATCATGCAAACTGCCGCAAACTCTTGCATGCCCTTCCTCATTCTTTGCAAGTACACCTCTCGAGTTAACTAGTGAAAGTTTTACTACACCTAAATGTCCCCCTAATCCATCCCCAAGAAATTTTGCAAATATTTTTTGCTTTAAAGGTGACTGAGTAGGTATCACTAATTGTTTATTATACATCATATTGCCTCACACCAAGTTGTAACCACTACGGTTCTGATCTCCTTGTTATATGCCTCAAAGAATAGGCCTCATCACTAGATCAATATAAATGTTAGATTAAAGAGAGCTCAGATCACTCAACCATACTGTAGAAAGAGCAGATAGGACCACTTTTATCTCTCCCCTTGACAATGCATCTACAAATTAATTTTCAATGTCCAATTTATACTAAATGATGAAATAATAGCTCCATAGCTTTGAAACCTACTTCAAATGTTCTTATGGAATTGCCTACTACTCTAGTAAATGCTTTAGACTTTTCTGATATGTTTGCATAGTGAATTTCCATACCACAAGATGATACCTCCATTATCGTATGGTAAGCACCATGGCCATTAACTCTCACTCGTAAACTAACTTCAAATGCACACGTTGATCCAAGGCTTGATTGAAATATGCTATGGGTCATTGCCTTTGCATTATAACTGCTCCATCGCTACACCTAATGCATCAGTCTCCAGCACAAAGGGATCCTTAAAGTTTGACAGCCCTAGAATTAGCAACGTGAGCATGACTTGCTTTAGTTTTTCAAAAGCCTCCTGATGTAGGAGCATCCCCTTCAAATGATAAAAATATTATAATTAATTTTTCTAAGTTAAAAATTGTTAAAATACTCCTAACTTGGAAAAAAAATTATTAGCTAAAGTTGCAATCCATGTGTGAGCCGACAAAGCCACCATTTTAATTATGGTTTGAAGTCAACTCCATATGGTTTGATTCTAACCAAATAAATTTGAAGCACCATCCCTTTAAGATAACCTACTAAAATCATACTTTTCTAGCCATAAAAATCAACCAAGCTTTGAAAAAATCAAGTTAAGATCAAATTTGCAACAACCATGCAACACCCTTGGCCCACATAAAAGAAGAGCACAATCAACTCAAATCCATGTTTGGTTGATTGATATGATCAAGGGTTGTTGACAACACCTACTCCATTACTTTTTAGACAATCAAAGGGCATGACGTATTAGCTGGATAATAGAGTATTTAGCTTATTTTGGTTAATCTACTTTTAGTAATTATAGATTATTACCACTTAAAGTTGATGTATTTGTCTTGACTTCATTTTAACTCCCACCGAGGTCGGTTGAGATGTTTTGGGAGATGTAATTTTTTATCTTTAGTTTCAAAATAACTAGAGAGAGTTAGAATACTGATTGTATGCAACATTTATCTTAGCTAATTAGTTATATTATTAAGGAACTAAATAGAATAGATATATAATTAAGTTAGTCATAGAGGATTAGATGAATCATTTTGTATCTCAAGGAGTCTTACACACCTCCATATAGGTTTTATCCCCCATATGAATCTACTTATTCAATCCTTTGGTTGAAAATTTGAAGCTAATGATCAAAACTTGTAACATTTGAGTAGATATGATAATGCAAGGTCCACTTGGTAGCCCCCTGGGCCCACAAAGATTGTGGGACTACCGTAAAGTATTTTCGGATTGATTAGCTAGCCCCATATATCAACAAGAGTTATTTCAGTGCATATTATCCTCACTCATATACTTCCCAAAAAAAATTCAATTTTTTTTTGAAACTTCCCAAGAGGGCCACCCATCCTAAAGATTACTCCGCAATAAGCATGCTTAATTATAGAGTTATTAGGATGGAATCACTAAAATGATAGTTTACCATGTTGATATAACATATAAGTAATTATATCAATCCTTATGATACTTTGCTCATTTAGGGGTGTTACAAGGCTTGCATTCAAAGATCAAGTGAAGAACTTTGTCTTGCACCTTCAAAACCTCACATTCTTTATCCTTAGTGTTGTTACCTAAGGTGGTGAATGTGAGTGTTTGATATCAAGGATTACTTGCAGATCAAATATTCCCTCCTCTTCTTCATCCTCACTTCTCCATTTTCATTTTCTTAGTAGTTGAATTCCTCCACCAATCTTCTTTATTTAACTTATGCATCGCCTCCTATGCTTCCTCATTCCAACTAAAGTTGTCCTTCCTTAATTGGGTTGTGAGGAGGGCTCCTATATGACTATAATGCTTCACGAACTTCCGATAATAGTCAATGAGTCCCAAGAAGCCTCTTACCTCCTTTAGTGACTTCGAAACTGGCTAATTTCTTATGCTTTATGGCTTTTAGGGATTAATTGTGACTCCTTATAATGGATATAATATGCCAAAGATACTCTAATTCGGATCTTCAAAATATACATTTCTTCATGTTCATATTTAATGATTTGACACGCAATACGTCAAAAACTTATGTGAGGTGATGAGTATGCTTCTCAAAGGATATACTATAAATGAGTATATCATCAAAAGACACTAGCACACATCTTTGAAGGAAGGCTTTAAATACCTCATTCATCAATTCTTAGAAGGTCTCTAGGGGCATTTGTAAGCCCAAATAGCATTCAAAAAATCATAATGCCCTTTGAGCATTGAAAGCATTGTTTTTAGGATTTCATTTGGTCTTACCCGAATATAATGATACTTGGACTTTAAATCCAACTTCAAGAACACCACTGTCCTATTCAACTCCTTTATCAACTCACGTATCATTAGAATAGTAATTTTTTTTTAGAATTGTGACTTTGTCCAATGATTAATAGTCCACGTAGAACCACCAACTCCTACCCTTCTTTTTCTTCCCAAATCCATTTGTTCCCATCGGTTCACTTTTTTTTGCTGTGAATTATATAATTTTTATCTTCCAATAAATATGTTGCCTCCATTATTTTAGTTAGTCCGGTGGGCCTTAATAATCTGAACTCATCCCTCATTAGTGGCTTCATCCCATTAAGGAAGGTATAATCGAGGACCTCCTTTGTCATTTTCCTTTCAAGGAAGGGTTTAGCAGCTCGAACACCTCTAGATACTCCTCGATCAAAGAGTGCTGCTGAATTTGTAGGACCTTTTCACATTGATCCTTCATGTTTTAGCCTGAATAGTTAGAAATACTTCCTAGAATCCCTCTCAAGTGGTGAATTTCTTCTTCTCCTCCACTTAATAAAATTAGACCAATGCTCTTCCCTCCATAGCCACCACTACCTCTTCTAATCTTTTAGCTTCAGTAAGTTAAAAAATGTTGACGTATCTCTTAGCATCCATCAGGATTACCTCCATTAAAGAGTGGAAACTCTATAGCTTATTTGGAGCTACTTATTAAAAGTAGTTATTCAACATAATTACTTATTTTATAATTTTTTTAGGCTAAAAAATTTCTTAAATAAGTAATTATCACGGATGATAACTTTTAATAAGTAACTCCAAACATGGCCCTTATTGTCAGGTTGGGAGATGATCCCTGCATTGCACCTCCACTTCTTGTTGATTTTCCTCTACCCTTGGTGAATCTATAAAAATTTCCTCCATTTTATGCACTCCCATACTTCTTTAAGATGATGTATGACGTCCTCGAACCATCATTTGATCCTGCCTGCTCAACACCTTGGTCATCATCCTCTCTAATTGAGGTATCTTCCTTGTATTTCTCTTAATAACATGCATCTCCTTTATTCCATTATTCCTATACTATAGCAATTTTCTCCTCAAGCAACCTCATTCTCTCCTCTACCACCTCCACTTTATTTTATGTCATATCCTCCAATCTCGAGCCTTGCTATGATACCAAAGTGATAGGAGCTAACCAAAATATATTGAGGGAAAACACTCAAGTAACACTACGAAAATCAAAACAATGAAAATGTAATTAGTGGATAGAATTTGTTGAAGGATTTCATTAGTGAGAGAACATATGTTAGGCATTTGAGGTCCCGACCCCTCCCATATAGTATCCTTTTGTAATACCCCAAAATTTAGTTAAACCTAATTCCAAGTAATTACTATCATAACCTAATTCTAACATTAAGAAATTTATTTTTCTTTCTTACCCTAATTCCCAAATTCTAAATATTAGCCAAACCCTAATTTTTTATTTTGGGTTATTAATATCTTTTTTAACCTAAACCTAATCTCATATGATCATTTAATTAATCTATCACAATATCCTAACCTAGGTTATATTAGTCTTATCTTAATTAAAAACCAAACATATTAATTCTCTCCTTTTCTTTTCCCTCTTTTCCCTTTATATTCTTTCTCTTTTCTTCCTTGGAATGACTATCTCCCTCTCCTTTTTATTTTTTTCCCTTTCTTCCTGAGTGAAACATTGTCCATAGAAAATTCCTGGTAACCCCCATCACTCCCCTATCACCTCCCAAGCCATCCCCTACCTCTATTAGCCTATCAATTCCCAACTCCTATGATCATGGGTTGGGTTGACTTTCTTTCAACTGTTGCACCCCTCCTCTCTCATCTTTATATATAGATGTGTGTGTGTGTGTAGCAATAAATACCCTAACCCCCTTCCTTCTCTCCTTTTTTTTTCCTTCAAAAATATCTCCACCTTCGTCCTCCTTTAGCTCCTCTTTTCCGTCATGAAAAAAACTTTAAAAATCCACCAATGAAGAGCTCTCGAGACACCACCACCACCACCACCACCACCTTAAGCCTTTTCCATTTCTCCCCCGCTAACACCAACCAACTTCACCATTTCCTACCCCTACCTTCTACCATTTGCATTAACGCCACCCAGCCTTCATATGGAAATCATCACCACAACATCAATCACACTACCTTAGGCCATTATCACCATTTCCTACCCCTCCACTTTGGTCATTCTTGTTGAACATCACCCCATGCCACAGACTAAAACTGTAATCCCCCAAAAATTTCGAAAACCTATATTTTAATAAATAACTTTATTTGAAATAAAATTTCTTTAAGATTATTTATTTTAATTATTTTATAGATTTTAGAGTATGTAAATTTGGATAAAAGTATTTAATAAATTAAAAATAAATATTTTTCTATTTATCATATTATTTTATTTAAATAATTTTCCAAAACTAATATTTTACCAACTTTATCCTTTTTAAACTAAAATATTAGATTATAATAAATTAAATTATTAAATTAAATAATTTACCAAGAATATTATATTTTATGATTTTATAAATTAAATTAAATTACTTTTCCTACTTTTCGATTTCCCCTTTTTCCTTTTTTTCCTCCTTCTCCTTTTCTTTTTCTTTTTCCTTTTCCCTCGGGCTGCCTCGCCAAGCCAGCCCTCCCCCGCGCATTTGGGCCAGGCCCGTTTTCCCCATCCCTTTCTCCTCCTCGCACGCCCGTCTCCCCAGCCCGCCTCCTTCCTTTATTTTTTTCCCCTGGACCGGCCGGCTCCCTCCTTTCCTGCGCCGGTCCAGCCGCCCCCAGTCTCCTTCTTCCCTTCTTCTTCTCCCACGCCGACCTGCTCCCGTCCTCCATGCACGCCCGACCACTGCCGCCGCCTGCCACCACACCTGCCCCCTGCTACTCCCTCTCTCTACCCCGTCCTTTTCTTTCCTATTTCGAGCCAAACTAACCCCCTGCACCCTCCATTTCCCGCCTGAATTCTTTCCTTCTTCTTCCCTGTCTTCCCCTGCCAACCGACAGCCCTGCCACCACACCGCAGCACCGATCGGCCGCCTGCTCCCCCTGCCTCACCCTCTTATTTTTCTTACCCTCACCAGCCCTTCATTCCCACATTTTTCGAGCCTAATCTCCCTCCCCGAGCTCCCTCTTATCTCCTTCCTTCTCCCTCCATTTTTTCCCCGTTTTTTTTCTCACCGCCGCCCGCCGCCGCTTGAACCACCAAGCCCAACCCCTGCGCCACCTTCTGCCACCGTCTACTACCACCCTGCACCACCACGCCGCCCCTCGAGCCCTACACTTCCTCCCTTCTCCTCCTTTTCCTTTTTCTTCCCAGCTTTTCCCCCTTACCGGCGAGCCACCTGCAACCGCCGCTTCCGCCGCCGTCTCCGCCGCCTTGAGCCGCCTCGAAACCACCCTTAGCCTCCACCTACAACCCCTCTTCACTTCTGCACCATTCCCCTGCCTTAGAACCTCCCCCAACCACCTTCTTTTCTAGCCTAAAGACCCTAACCCAAAAATGATAAATCTTGCTTCCTTCACCCCTCTTTGAGCCTTTTCCCTTCTCTTTTCTACATGAAACTCATGCTGCTCATGCAGCGTGAGCTCCCCTTCATTTTAAAAAAATTATTTGGCTAATTTTTAAGGTATAATGGTATTTTATGTTAAGTGTTTTATTAATTAAAATTTATAAAGTTTTATACTTGGATTCTTATTTCTAACATAAATATGATGGATATTATTTTTAGGTGTTGAGTTGCTAATTATGCTTGGTAAGATTTGATATTTTGCGGGATTAAGGTAACCGTTAATCCTCCCTTAAATATATGGAAAAACGCATGCTAGCACATTTAGGGTTTAGTATGATTTTATGCATGTTTTGTATGCTTAGCATGATATGTTTATGGTTTCTTATATTGTTTGTTAAAAAGAAAAAGCATGATAACTTTTGTGCCATATGTAGGTATGTTAAATAAAGAAGGAGTTGGAATATGGATAGAAATGTTAAATACTTGTTATGATGTACCATGTGGTTAATGCATGAATGATGTTATTGTTTAAGGGTATTTTAGTAATTATGCTTATGAGGTATATAAATCAATGTGTGTAGTTGCTAATGAGTATTATGTTGAAAAATGACAAGTTGGTGGACTTAGATGATAAAAATGAAGAATTAATATCATTATTTTATGTAGTGTTAGCAAATTCATAAAAATGGTGAATAAAGGGGTTGAGTGGAAATTTTATAAGTGAAAAGGGTATTTTGGTAATTTTTGAGATAAAAGAATAATATGGTAATTTTATAATTAAATGGCCAAATGATAATTTACAAGTAAAGGATAAAATCGTAAGTTGTGAGAAAGAAGGGTAAAATGGTAATTTTGGAAGTAGGGGTAAAATAGTAATTTTGGATGAAGGAGGGCACTATGGTAATTTTGGAGGTAAAGGGGAAAAATCGTAATTTCATAAGTAAAGGGTAATAAGGTAAATTTTATAAGTGAATGGTGAAGTGGTAATTTATAAGTAAAGGGGTAAAATGGTAATTTGGAAAAGAAGGGCAAAATGGTAATTATGTAAGGAAAGATAAAGATGGTAATCTTGGATGTGAAATGGTAAAATAGTAATTTGTAAAGTAAAAGATGTATGGTGGTAGTTTTCATAAATAAAAGGATATATTGGTAAAATTGGATGTAAGGGGTAAAATGGTAATTTTGTAAATAAAAGGATATTATGGTAAACTTGGGAGTAAGGGGTAACGCGGTAATTATGATAACGACAAACGATAATTTAGAAATTAAATTATGATTGCAGAAGGGCAATTGGATAAGTATGATGCTATAGAAGGGTAATTTGGTAAATTAACCAATTAAAGGGTATTATGGTAATTTTAAATATGGACAAGGGTAAAATTGGTAATTGTAATTATGAAGAGGGGTAAATTAATTATGAGGAAGGTTAATTTGGAATTTATGATAATTGAAAAGGGTAAATGGCAATTAAAAATAATTGAGAGAGGTAAAATGGTAATTACGATAAGGAGAAGGGCAATTTGGTAATTTATCCAACTCAACGGTAATTTAGTAATTATAACAAAGGAGAAGGGCGATTTAGTAATATAACCAACCAAAAGGGAAATATGATAAGCGTAGTAATTATGAGGGGTGAATGGTGATCTAAAAAGTGTAGGAGACAATTTGGTAATCTAAAGTAGGGATGTAAACGGGGTGGATAATACCCGAAACCCGACGGATTTTACCCGACGGATATGGATATGGATATGGATATGGATATTAATAAACGGATATGGATACGGATATGGGTAAGGGTTAAAAATACCCAGCGGATTCGGGTACAGATACGGGTACGGGGTATCCATATCCGTATCCGTATCCGTATCCGTTTCTATATCCGTACCCGTTTACCCGTTATATAATTACCATTTTACCCTTAACTTTTTATATAAGAATAGTTTATAATTTAAAATTAAATTGTCATTTTACATGAACCCTACTTTGAATATAACATAACACCGATTTCAATTTTCAAATAAAATTGTCTCGTGACTATTCGGTCTTCGCTGAAGTCTGAAGTCTAGCACTGTTCACTGTCTCTCCCAGTCCCAGACTCCCGCTCGGTTGCTCTCATCTCTTGACTCTCTTCTCTCGTGACTCTTCACTGACCACTGTTTACTCAGTGTCTCTGTGTCTCAGTCACTCTCGGACTCTCCCCGTCTCCAGTTGCTCTCGTCTCGACGTTCGACGCTTCGACTTCGAGCCTTCTATCTGTCGAGTGTCGAGACTCGAGAGCCGACTCAGCCGAGAGGTGGTAAACACAGGGCCACACCGCCACAAGCACAGGCGCACAGGACCACCACGCACAGGCTCAGCTGCGCCCCTTGGCCGTCGCCCGACTCATTCGCCGTCGCCCGTCAGCCGCCATCCGTGTCTCCACTCTCCAGTCTTCGTTGTCGTCTTCAAGTTGGAGTAATCGAGGCTGGCTTCGTCTCCGTTCGACAGATATGAATGCTGGACAATTGGAGGATGGGAATCATGACAATACAGCGAAGTACAAAGGCGATGATGTTGTTGCAAATGAAACCACCAAAGCGTAATTTCTTTCCATGTTGATCTAGTCATGTTGTGGTGTGTAAAGCTCATCTGTATATTATTTCTTTGTGTACGAACCTTGAACGGTTTAATGGATATGAATCACAGTCTTTTTGAAGTAACATTACAATGCTTTTGTGTTTGCATGTATTTATGTGTTTCACAGTCGTCTGAGATAAACACTACCACGGAAAGGGGTTTTAATAACGGGACATTAATAACGGTAGTTCGAAAACCGTTGTCAAACGCGTGAAAATTAATCGGCGGGAAGTTTTGATAACGGTTCTAGTTAAAAACCGTTATTAAAAGGGCAGCGTTAAAATTTGGACGGATGTTTTAATAACGGTTTTATATAAACCGTTATTAAAAGAGGATTTAATAACGGTTCATATTAGAACCGTTGTCAAAAGTCAGAAGCTTTTAATGACGGTTCCTAGAAGAACCGTTATTAAAATATGTTTTAATAACGGTTATCTCAGGAACCGTTATTAAAACCCCAAAATCAAACTTTTATTTCGCTCGGTTCTGTTTCGTGCCAAAATTTTCAGACTAGCTCTCTGCACTTTCGTTCTCTTGCTCTCCTTCCTTCTCCTTACAAACCCTCGCACCGCCACACCGTGCACCACCAACTCGCACCACCAGGCTCCTCTCAAGTAAAGGAAGCCCTCGCACCGCCAACTCTCCATCTCTGCCATTGTTCCGAAGCTAGCTGGCACTTGCACCTTCATCCTCCGTCGTGTTTGAAGCCCTTGCCTCTCTCAACATTCTCACCGTCGTGTTTTGTAGCTAGCTCACTTTACGTATGTGTTTGTAGCTAGGGTTTCGTTCGAAAATGTGTTGTTGAATGTGTTGGCTGAAAATTTTGCTGTTTGTTGTTGAATTATTTGTTGCGTTATTGTTATATATTAACAAATGCATGTGTTGGCCGAGACCTTTACATATTATTGTTTTATTTGTTTGTATGGAGATTCAACATTATTTAGAGCTACAACCATAATAAACAAAAATGAAGACATTATTGAGGTTATTTAGAACTGCTGAAAACTTTGGAGGGTCATAACTTTTTCATGGGACCTCGGATTTAGGTGATCTAGGAGGCTATTTTGGGTATTTTTTTGAGATCTACGACGTGGCAAATCGGCAGAGCCGGTTTGGGTAATATCGGAGCCCAAAAAATGCCATTTTGGCCTCTAAATTGAGTCTTTTTTGTTATATATAAGTGAGGGTATATTTTAGGTCATAACCTCTTGATTAAAGTGGTATTACATGTTGCCTACCTTTGTATTATTTTGTATGTAGGGTAATACATGTTTTTCAGTTATTGTTTATCTCTTTATCCTCTATTGTAATTATGGATGAGATAAGAGCTTTAGGTACCTCCAAAATTGAAGATCTTCGAGACAAAGGAACTTAGATGATGATGATGATGAAATTGACGTTTTTAAGGGTTCAAGTGAAGAAGACGAGCAATGGATCTTATAGTCTAGAATAGATTGGTCAATATAGATTCAAGCCATATATGTTTGCTTTTCCATATATTTTCTATTAATGAATGAATCATGACATACCGATGACTATGCCCAGCAATATAAAGTTGATGAAATTGATGAAGTTAGAGATCAATGGGCCAAGCACGTGCACTCATTCATTCGGTATTAGGTAGCGATCTATATATTCTACATGCATTTTTAGGTTTGTATTTCATCTATATATTTACTTTGGGGTGTAGAGCTACCAAGTTGTGGTATGCCCACTAATTTTATTGCTAAGTATAGTTGGTGTATTGAGACATGCATACCAATTATAGATTGATTGAAATTATGGTGTGATTGCAGATTTGGTATGAATTGATGTTGTTTTACATTGCAGATTTGGTAATTGTTTTAACATACAACTGTATATGTGGGCAGGAACAAAACTGTAAAAAAAAAAAAAAACTGGAGTTTTAATAACGGTTTTCATAACAACCGTTATTAAAACCTACTTTTTAATAACGGTTCTTATGAAAACCGTTATTAAAACCTACTTTTTAATAACGGTTTTTATAAGAACCGTTATTAAAAACCTGGAGTTTTAATAACGGTTTTCATTAGAACCGTTATTAAAACCTAGAGTTTTAATAACGGTTTTCATTAGAACCGTTATTAAAACCTGGAGTTTTAATAACGGTTTTTACTTAAAAACCGTTATTAAAACTCCCGTTTTCGCACATATTCGCGGGTTTTTGTGTATTTTTCATGACGGTTATGAACCGTTATTAAAGATTTAATAACGGGCGATTCAATAACGGTTAAAAACCGTTATTAAAACTATAAAATAACCGTTATTAAAACCCCTTTCCGTGGTAGTGAAAGCGAAATGATTCAGCTTTAAGGCTTCTGAAGGGCTCCCCTTTTCTTTTTCTTTCGTGAAGCTCGACAAAGGAATGATCATTGTTTGTTGCGTTTTCTTTCAGTTTTTATCCAAGAAATCAGATTAAGAGGCCATGAAAGTTGTGGGGCTAGGTTAAAGACTTTATGAAGGTTTTTTTGGTAGTTTATTGTGAATTAGTGAAAGAATAAATTTAAACGGGTAACGGATAACGGGTAACGGGTTTACCCGTTGGATAACAGATTATTTATTGGTTATTTATAATTTATCGGGTAAACGGATTATCCATCGGGTAACGGATATCCGTCGGGTACGGATATGGATATATTAGCGGATATCCGTTCGGGTTTGGGTACGGATATGAATATGGATTTCTTAATCGGGTTCGGGTATGGATATAGTATACCCGATCCGAACCCGCCCCGTTTACATCCCTAATCTAAAGTGGACAAGGGGTAATTTGGTAATTATGCAACCTTAAGGGTAATGTGGTAATTTATCAAGTAAGGAACGGATACTTAACAATTATATAAGTAAAGGGCAAATGAGTAATTTGTACCTAATATGTCTTTGAGATTGTGGAACATTAATATGCTTAAATGATGCTGATTAGCCAAGTAAGAGTATTTGATAATTAGTATGGCCTTAATGGTTTCTCTGTGATATCCTGGATAATCATCTAAATAAGAAACGATTAATGATATCAGAACGATTGGAAGTGAATAAGTATCAGATTATCGTGCTTTTCGTGATCACCTTAATTAAGACACTATTACTTAAAGTGAAAGACCTCGAGATCGGGAATGGTGACTCCTTAGGGGTCGCTACCCTAAGGACGTGGTTTAGTCCACGATTATTCTGGTATTTGCTGGTGTGCCTTTGTGCCCCACCCAGGCCCTATATCTTACTCTTTCTAGCTCTACGGACCTAGTTAGGGGGTATGCATACTTATGGATTAGGTGTCCTTGTCGGTGGGGTACTGAGTTAGCTTTATGCACCAGTACGACCAGGGTACCTTTGCGTCCTTGGGTTCATGGTTGAAGGGTACTGAGTCGCTGATATGCACCGGTACGACCGGTGTACCTTTGTGTCCCGGGTTATCGATCTCCCATTCGAGGCAAATAAATATGATTGATGTGCTGATTAAAGAAAGGAAAGATACTATTATTGAAAGTGAAATATTAATGAGCCTGACCCAGATGATTATGATATTGAGTACCGGTCCACCGGTTATAATAGTGGCCAGGAGCGTTGTGCCCTGGATGATGATTCTTTATATATCCCGGTCCACCGGTTATAATAGTGGCCAGGAGCGTTGTGCCCTGGATGATGAGTTATCTGTATTCTGGTCCACCGGCAATAATAGTGGGGGTCTCGAGCTCAATAAAATCGGTTATGTATGTGAATAAGATTATGGAAAAATACTAATCACTTATAGTGGAACACCATGTGAGTCGGGGCCAGACTGGTCCACCGTCAAATAATAGTGGTCAGGTGCGTTCTGCCCTGTGTGTTTATCTTCCGGTCCACCGGCAATAATAGTGGTCAGAGGTGTTCTACCCTGAGTGTATAACTTCCGGTCCACCAGCTATAATAGTGGGGTTCTCGTACTCACATGGATATAAAATATGATATTGATGGATTAATGACGGAATAATGGCTTAAGGCCCGAATGTATTGATCTCACACTATGACATGGCTTAAGGCCCAAAGTATCGACCGTGACTTATAAATTATTATGTATGTTATTGTTATGCATGCACCTCATATTATTTATGTGTGTAGTTTGCATTATGTGTCGTATGCGGGCCTATCTTTAAGTGTGGTATTAAAGGGTTACTCAGTACCGTAGTACTGAAGGGATTCCCTTTATGGGGCCCCTGCCTATTCAATGGGCAGTGCCCTTGCAGGTTTTTCAGGTGCTACTCAAGTGGGCTACGGGAAAGAGAGTAAGGAGTTATCCGGTATCGTTAGGGTTTTCCCTCCTTCTTCGTTTAATTTCCTGGTTTTGATGTTATGTTGGTACTTTAACCACCATCGGTGGATTTTATTCCTAAAAACGATTTGATACGCTACTCTAATTTAAGTATGTTGAAGTTCTTGCAATTTACTATGATTTATGCATGTTGAATGTCTTTCGAATTGTATTTCATTTTCTTAGCCTTAGCACTTGGTACTAGAACGGTATGAGTGAACCGGTCTGGTACTAAGTGTGGCGGTAATACTCCCAAAGTTCACGTTTTATTTATCTGCTTCCGCTAATCTTCCTTTTAATTAACGAAATTTTTCAGTAGTGAATTTTGGGGGTGTTACAAAAACAACCAGTGCAACCCTCCTTGTTTTGGCTTCCATCACCATTGCATCCCCTATAGCAATGACAACTTGTGTTATTGCTGCCATTCCTTGGCTTAAAACACCTTGCCACTCTTCTCTTATTTGTGTAAGCTCTCCCGAATTGTTTTGTCTCAGTTTAATCATCCATTCTTGAACCCTTCCATTTCCTTAAAATTTTCTTTATTATGTGGTTTAAACCTAGTGGTATTTTATTATGATTTATTAGGTGATTTTTCTGAGGTTACGAAAGAGGTGGAATAGGATTAGTGTGCGTAGAGACCGAAGTCAATTTTTGTAAGGATATTTGTCGTAGTCTAGGGTTTTTGGTTGCTATATGATATGTATGATTTTGTGTTATACCATGTTATTATTATTATGTGAATCAATGCATGATTATTAATGCTATATGTGGTTGATAATATATGATAGATAATGAATAAGTAAAGGTTATGTAGTATTGTCAATTTAGGTGGGAAAAACCTCAGTGTGAAATATAGTTGTATCATGGGTTTATTAATGGTATGATGAGTGTGAAGTGAGTATAATAAGGTTTATAGAGAAAAATGTGGATTTGAAAATAATGTTACTAAACATATAAGATTTTCATGAAATAAGGGTTTTGTTATTGATAAGGGCATTTTGGTCAATATGGGTTAAATATGAGAACTAGAGTATTTTAAGGTGTTATATCATCTAAAGTATGCTAAGGAATTTATATGAAGTGTTTAGAGTAGTTGTAAATGACCTAAGTTTAATAAAGTAAGAAAATGGTTTGATTTGGGAATAGTAACTCTAAAATGAGAGGGTTATTATCACATGTGTAAAACGGTAGAGTTAGAACACAAAATCCTAATATATTATTAATATTCTTATTATGTGAATGTATAGTAGATCTAGTGATTGTTTGAGCCCTACATGATAACGCATGATGGATTGTGAAATTAGGGTTTATAAGCTTCCAAAATAGTAATAGTTGAGATAGAGTTATTATTGCATGTGCAAGACTTTAGAGTTATGCCTTAAAATTCATGTATGTTGACGATAATAATAATTGAGGAAGAGGCACTAATTTTGGTGGCTAAAAAAGTAATAGAAGAAGAGTTATGATAACAGTGTGAAAATAGGGTTTTGGAAAAATATAAGGGTCTTAACCCTAGAGAATGACCTTATGACCTCATGATGTGCCTTATCTGTTTTGACATGTTCTGTACTATCAAATCAAACATGAATAAGACATTAATTATTTAAAATAAAAGATCACGTAAGTCAGGCCAAGGTGTTTATATGTTCGTTCCATTGAACGATAATAGTGACTTATGTTTGTTGTCTCTAAGAGGTGTTTCATATCATTCTACTAGTTTAAGAATAGTCGCTCAAGAGCATTTAAGCTTCAGATGTGATTAGGTTCGTCCCACCGAATGATAATAGTGGCTTAGATATGTTGTCCTTGAGAGATGCTTCAGTCTGTTCCATTCGATTAAGAATAATGGAGCTCTACACTCATTGTGAATAAGAATATAATTTGAGGCAATTAACCTAATAGATAACATATTAATGATTTAAAGGGGAAGAGTATGTGAATCAGGACCAAGGTGTTTATTGGCCCGTTTCACCAAACGATAATAATAGCTCAAGTGTGTTGTCTCTTAGAGGTGCTTCAAATTGTTCCACCAACTTAGGAGTGTTTTTTCCTTAGAGGTGTTGGGTCTGTTCCACCAGACGATAATAATGGCTTAGGTGTATTGTCCTAGAGAGGTGATTTAGACTGTTCCATCAATTTAAGAACAGTGTAGTCTCTAAATTCAATGTAAATAAATGAATGAAAATGGTTATATTTGATAAAGAGGTCTAGATCAGTACTTATTGTGATATTTTATGTGTTATGCACATATACTTATCCTTTGCTATTAATTTATGTATTTAACTGTATTGAATCGACAATATTGTTATCTTACTTAGTACATAGCATACTGGCTATCCTTTTTATAGGTGTTGCTCATTCCCATGAGTAGGGGACCCTGATGATCTGCAAATCTATGAGGACCAGTTGGATGATTCTGCTACCTTTGATGCATTGTATGTGAAGGAGTGACTTTTCCTGTACTAGGTATTTGGGCAAAGAGTGATGTTATCAATATGATATTTTTACCAAATACCCTTTGGACTCTTCAATCCATAATATCCCTTTTTATTGTATTTTATTATTGTATCAAAAAGTCAATCTCCAAACTCATTTTTGTATTTATAAAACTCCTCTCATTTCTAATTACTCTACTTTACTTTGAATAGTTCTAGCCATATGATTGATGTAAGGATGGTATGATAGATTTAGCTTATGTCAATTACAGTGGTAATACCCAGTATTTTGATTATATGTTTCCATTGTAAAATAAAATCTTTAGTAGTAAAATTAGGACGTTGCACCTTTTTCCACACTTTTCAGTCTCCTCTCGTCGCTCTTTATCTACCTTCGATAACAGATTACCCCACTTACCAAAACCATAAGGAATGACTCAACAAAAAATTCATAACATACTCACATAACAAAATCCCCTTAATGACAACCAAACATATCCTAAATAAAGACAAATAAAATTATTGAAAACTACATAAAATGAGGATGACACACCACTACTTATCTAGCTGCAATACTCCCTGCTCAACTCCTTCACCCTTTTGTCTCTTCCTAACATAGGTGAATTTAATAATTGGCCTATCAGTTTCTAGCCAAAACAATATTTAGGGTCTCAACTTAGCCATTAGGAAATCAAACCGAAGATAACATATAACATAACTTTTTAGTCACCCCCAACTCTCAATAGTAATAATGAAGGTAGATGTTATCAAGCACATGTTATATGCAAGTTAGATCATTTATCTAATGTTGGGCTTATATAAGAATATTATGAGTTAGCTCTATAATATAAGGTTGAGGTTGAACTCATATAAATGTGATAGACATAGGTTTAAGTCACACTCTTAACGAAGATTAAACATCAGTTATTATGTTTGAGCCTAAGTATATTGAAACCACTATGTCAAAGAAGACGTAGTATTCGGGCTTTAATGTGTAGAGATTGACAACATTTCATTTTGATAATCAGTCGAAGTAAAATTACCCAAAATGAAGGTAGTAGATTAGTTATGGTCCTCAGGTCGGTTTCAAGTTTTCATCCTAAAAGATATAGGTACACTTTCGTTAGATTTTATGTCGAGTTTCTTGAGGAATCAAGATGTGAATCATGTGAACCTATTATCACATCTTAAAGTATATAGATGATAGTAACAACTGAGGCTAGCTGTTTAGGTGATCCGATATCCGATAGAACAATCCAATATCTGTCAGTCTAGATATGGCTTGATCTAAAATTTTATATATTCAAAATACTAGATATCTGACACACCAAGACTCGATAGAAGTGATGCCAAAGAAGTGAGGTTTGATTAAGATACAAAAAGAGAGAAAGATATGGAATTCTCGAAAGGTGTTAAGTAGACGCAGGGGAGGTTTTGGGTCTGCTATATATTAATTCAAGGGGATTCCTGAATCCTGATGATGATGCAACTGAACAGCTTTCTCAGAGGGTGGGAAATTGGGACTCCTATGCTATGCCCAACCGCTCAGTGACGGTGGGGATGACATTTTTTTTTGAAAATATCCAGCAAATTAAGCAGCCATTCTTAAGGAGACTCAAAAATGTAAAAAATAAAGCATGCCTAGCTACCTCCATAAAAGTAAAATAGGGTACGTAGGGGTAGAGTAGGGGGGGCTCCGTAAAAGAGCCCACCCAAATAAAGCATACCGGTTTAATGCTCGTCGTCGAGCCCACAAAACTGCTTTTCCCCAATAATGCTTTGGTCTTTGAAAATCCATTGGCCGGGCGAGAGGCCTTCGGTACACCCGGTGGAGATCTACTTGAACTGCCGGTTTCTTCCAGGGGCGACACCTTGGGCTTGGAAGAGGAAGAAGGGGCGCAAGGTCTCTGAATAGCCTCTATTTTGATGAAAACACAAGAGAGAAAGGTTAAGCAGGCGGGCGCGGGGTACGTCAAGTCAAGCATTGTAGGATTAAATACAGATACCGCTGCACTCCAACAAGAACAGGGCGTAAGGCATATACCACCACAGCTGGCCGCGAAGGAATAAGTAGCTAGTCTGGTGATCACTTTGTGGCTAGAAACAACAAAAATATCGCAGAAGTCAGGACTGCACTTCAACAACGACGATGGCACACTCGGGCCTTTTACTTTCCTGAAACCGCGCGCAGCCCCCGAAGGAAGGAATTAATACTATAAATAATTTCCACAGAGAATATATGCATCGCGAATTTTTATTTTATGTACGTACGCAGACGCATGCTTTTACATCATACCTCATGAAGCAACTCGCAGACCTGGAGCCAAGCACAAGCCTGTTAACACCTGAGGCGGACGTATAGTTTCGGAGTGCGGTTGCAGGACTGTCATCTTCGAGCACCAAAGTTTCAACCTAAAAGGAATCACACACATACATATACACAGGCACTAGGTTAACGCCACGGCCCAATAGGCTTTGAAAGGAAGGACTGGAAGGAAAATAATAATAATAATAATAATAATAATAATAATAATAATAATAATAATAATAATAATAAGAGGGTAGAGAACGATGCGCGCATAGGTATGAAGTCGCAGAATATTACTACCCACCCCGGTTGATCGGCAAAGCTTTTTGTACTGGACAAACATCTTCTCAACCTCTGCCCTTACATCTTGCATGTACACCGCGACATGATGTGCGTCTACTTCCTTCACGGGTAAACGAACTCCAGCTATAGAATCCACACGGTAGTGAAATGACATATTATATATATACAAACAGATAGAAAGATATAGCCATAGAGGAGCGATTTTCAATAACGAAGATTCAGATCACCGAATGAAAATTTCCGGAGCAACTTAATTTTACTACTGATCAGCGTAATATATAACTACCAACAATCTTTCCATACCAGCCATTTACTGCTCCCCACAACAACAAAAAATATATATATAACCCCAAGTGAAGCATGCGACTTTTGTAATTATGAAAGCAGAAATGAAATGAATCCTAAATCGAAAACTCGATCCCAAAACCCCGGATTAGTTAAATTAAATTCCTACTACATAAAAAGCCTTCCACGAGGAGTACAAACAAATTAACAAAACGCAGCCCGTATTGTGTAAATAACTAATGAAAAAATAACAAGTAGAGTACACATGATTAGGCAATTCAAAACTCGCCCAGAAGAAGATAGAGAGAAGGAAGTACATGGAGTGGGAATGTGGGTGATGACGGGCATGACATGCACTAATATGAAACGATTGGCTTGAGGCAAAAGGTTCACCGCCGCCCACCGGACCGCCCTTTTACTTCCATTCCCCCTGCCCATCCCGACCCTACTGACAGCCACCGCCACAGTACTCATCTGATCTCCCCGTACGCTACCGAACCACTCTCTCTGTGATTACTTCAACCCCTCTAACCGATCGTACTAATTAATAGGCCGGGGAAATGTCAAAAATTGGAGGGTGTTCGATTCTTTCAGAATTAAACTAGTTGACTAATTTTGGGCGCTGGGGGTGCCAGAGAACTAAATTACTGCTAATTAACTTTCGCTTAGGATTTCATAAATATACTGCATGTTTCCCGGCTGGAATGCACCTCCTCAGGTCAACTATAAGACATAGATGACGAAAAGATGGAGGGTATCATCAAATAATAGACTTTGATTGAGTACTATACTATGCTTACGGTAAGGATGCCGGGAATATGCCAATCCGTTTCGATGCATGTATCTCGACAATCAATTCCTGGATTTTGTTTACCATTTGTTTATAATTATATTATTATTTATTAATAAAGCTCCATATAGATATATACATATCAAGCGTCTCACCTTCTCCAATTTTCTTAAACGTTGAATGCTTCCTCCCTCATCTCTATTGGCTGAATGTCCTTAAGTGGAAATTTAAAATGTCACCCAGTTTGTTGGGTTGTTTTTTTTTTATCCCTTTGCCCCCTACCGGCTAATTTCTACATTAGTGGAAAACTAATTAAAATGTCAACACAGCTATCTTCAAAGCATACTTCTTGTTGCTCTAATCGTCTATTATTTCAAACATGAGACTTTTTCTGTAAGGATAGAACAGATTTGTTGCCATCTTCAGGTCTTACAATTCATTCTGAATGGATGACAGTTTTTTCAATTACTGAAATACTCTATGTGAAAAATCTAGATAATATATAGTTTTCAAAGAATATTTAGGTTAACAGTTAATATAAAAAACTGTGATGCATTAAATGGATATATTGTATTAATTTTTATATCACTGTTAAAACTTAAATCTATTTCACTATTGTAATAACATATACACGACATTCTATTAATCAAGACTTATATACTTAAATGACCATGTAATAGCTTCTTATACATTTTCCTTATTCTAACTCTAAAATAAATTTTAAAATAAATTTTCTAATTTCATAAACATATTAGTTAAATTTTTGATTTGAGTCTTACTATTCTATAATCCAAAAGTCACCAACCGATCCCTGATCATATAGGTAGAATATTAAAGTAATAGAATCGTAGCAAAGTCTTATATTTCTATGTAAAACAATATAATTGTAATAATCCGTCCTAAATTTTTTTTAAATTATATTTAAAATTATATTAATATAAAATAAGTTAGTTTTAGTTTTGGAATTGGCTTGAAATTCTAATAAATTTGTGCATTTTAGGCACATCAATCGACTGGTTTGTCTAATTGATCAACCGGTAAACTTAGGAATTGGTAATTTTATTTTCTGATAAACCAGTTGATTAGTTTGTTCAAACAAATCGATTGGTTATCTTGTGATTTTAGATTCTTTTATGATTTTGATTAGAATATTTTTTCAACACTTATGAAAACTTCTTCTTAGAATCTAATTATGCTAATAAGTATATTTTGGTGCTTTAGAGTTATTTTCTACATTAGTTAGATCACTCTATAATTTTATTTAGTTAAAAAAAATTTCAAAAGTACTTTTTAAGACATTTCTCACATTTTCTCTTTCCCCTCACAATTCTCTCTCTTCTCATAGCCATGACTATGTGTTTGACTTTCTACACCTCTCTTTGACCTACAAACCTCTTCCATATCTCTTCTTGGTTATACATTACCTCCCTTACCTCATCTTGTGATCTCCTTATACCTTAGTTGCTCACACTTAACCTAATTTAGATTTCTCTCTTTCCCACTTGCATATGTCAACCAACACTCTCCCCTATACACCCCATTCCTAATTCAATTGACTCCATATCATATGTATTTTCTAATTCTCTCCCTTTTCCTTTATGAAAAATTTTCAAGTGTTGGCCATTCTCCATTGTTCCTTTCTTTTCTTCGCTGGGAATATAGAGGTTGCCTTTGGTTTCCTCATCCTTTAGTTGAAATTCTTGTATCCTCTTTCTTTTCTTAATATTAGCTTTCCCTGTTCCATGTTTCTCTTAAGCAAGGAAGGGTTAAAGTTTTGAGAAAGGTTGAAAACCTTAGTTTTTGGTATTTGATTTCCGTTTTAAGAAAATGTTGTGTTATGCCATTTTCTTCTCATACTTATAATTTCATTTTTATTAAGTTTTGAAAATGATATTTAATCGTTTTAATTATTGATTCTCTTAGGAATCAAAGTCTTGGTAGACAACCATCAAATTAGGAGTATTTTGTTATAAAAGAATTTCTTAAAGTAAGGTATTCTTATCTTTAATATAAATAAGGTCTTTTGTTACTTGTTGTGGTTCCATGTTCTTGGTGTATTTCTGTGATTGAGCATGAGTTAACTGTATCCTTTGATTCGAGCCTATGGTAAAGTTCTCTTTTTTTTTTAGATTTTAAGCATGCTTCGAGTTCCCTATTATTTGCATGATTTTGGGATTTTTGAGCATGATTTTGTTAAACACTAATATTACAATGTATCCATGCAATTTTTATGTGTGTAGTATGCCTTTTTATGACATAGACGCATGCTATGATTAATATGGTAAGTTGGATAAAATTCTGATATGTGGATCATAGGTTTGGGTGTTATTTTTCTTAGACCAATCGATCGGTTTTTTTAATCGATCAACTTATTATGTGAATAGTGGCTTAGTTTTTGATCGACAGATTGTGAGATCAGTCAATTGGTTCAACAAAGCAATTGATTGGATCCTATGGGCAGTCGATCAATTTGCCAAACCCATGGACTGGCTGCCTTGTGACCAGAGTGGTTTGGTCTCTACTTATACCCATCGACCGTTTTGATCAAATCCAAACCCATTGATTGGTTTTATATGCACAGTTGATCGGTGGGTCCAACTAGTCAATTGATTTGCAAGTTTTATTTTCTATTCAGGTTTGGTACGACCATACCAATTGACTAAACCGTCTATATTTCTCCATGTTTGTTTATTAATTATTATTCTACCTTTTGACCTTCTATATTAATGTTTCCACATAATTACAATATTTTAATCATGATTTTGACAATGTTTATCTTAAATTTAATATGGATAAATATGATGATATTCAGGCCTTAATTTGGTTAAGTTTAGTGTTATCTTTAAACACCCAAATGGTGGCTTATATGCCTTGTGATGTGTTTGGTGTTAACACTTGGAAACACTCAATTGGTTAATAATGGAATTAATTTGTGATTTGTGATATCACTTAATGATGAGTTAAGATTTTGTTTGAGCCCTTTTCTTGACTCTCAGGATAGCTAGCCAGGAGTTAGGAAGTGGGTCATCCTACGTTCTTATATTTTTCCTCAATACCTATTTCATTCTCTATCAAGTTATGGTTGGTAGGGGTATGTACATATCTTTAAGGTATAGGATTATACTATGGCAGGCCGGTGTAGTATAGGTATCTAATACAGGTGGATGAGGTATCCCAGTATAAGTCCCCTAACATTTCGTATTGTCCATTGCTCAGGCGGGTGTAATATCCCAAATTTTTAGCCCTTGAGGTGGAGGCATTTAAGGTGTAGTGGGTGCGGTATCCTAGTACAAGCCATTTGATGTACTTTGATCACGTGTGGTGGGTATAGTATTCCAACCTATGTTAGCCCTATGGGTGCATTTGATGTGTGGTGGGTGTGGTATCCTTGGAGAAAAGCTCATTCGATATATCAATAACCTAATGTGGTGGATGTGGTATCCCATTATGTATGTTTGCTACCATGCCTTTTGTTTATAAAGGAGAACTGTGTGTGGTCAAATGAATTACCTTAATAACTGAAAATCACGTGGTTACTAAAGGAATATTATTATATTATGGTTTACATTATGTGATTTTAATGCATGATTTGTATTACTATTCTTCCATGATTTTCATACTTTCCATGCAAGCATGCTTTATTATATTGATATCACAAGCTAGAATGATTTACTATGTTAGTATACTTATCACCTGTTACTATGTGACTTCAATGTGTAGCATGAGCTTTTATCATATTTTAGGTAGTTTATTTTACCATTACTTCACCGTACTAATACTACATTTGTATGGTCACTATGAGGATTCGGCTTATGGTTGGTCAGTAGAGGATGATTTGTAGGTTTATGATTCTCAATTAGAATATTTTGAGGATGATATTGTGGGTTAGTAGTTGACAATTGCTTGGGGTTCAAGAGTTACATTCCCGTTTAGTTAAGAGTTAGGATAATCGGTCAGATGTGCTTTTGGTTCTTTTTAGTTATTTAAACTCTTAGCTTTTATCCTCGTATTTAGATTTTGTAAACTCTACCCCCTTTCTTTATACATATTACTATTCTCATCATTATTATCATGGAATTGTTGTACTATCAATTGAGCATGTACTCTTTCATAGTTGTTTCGTTTGGCCTTGCATCGGACATGAGTTAGGTAATGATCACACCTTTTTCATGGTTGTTGTGACGGTAATATTTTCCAGTTTTACTTTTATAAACTATTTTGCATTTTCTTTAAAATGAAATTTTCTAGCTTAAATTTTGATGTTGTTACAATAATCTTACAATTCTTCACACAAGTTATAATTTTTATCTATTTGCCTTAGAATTTATTTTTTCTCTTGTTTTCGCTATACTTCTTCCCTAATTCTAAACCTTAATTCTTATTTTTTATACATACTTTATATTGAGCACCAGTTAATACGAAAGAAAAACGAGTGTGATATTAATACGATAACAAAGCTAGTTGTTGGAAGAAAAAAAATACTTATAAAAGAGTTGAAACTCTACGTGCAATATAAAATAAATATATTCCAATTTGTGAAGTTATTTTTTTATTAATTTCTACTTAGTTCATAATTACCCTTTACATTTTCTTTTTTGATATTTTTAATTTTTCTTAACATTCATACTCCATGTACCATTTTTTTCTATATTCATATTATTTGACAATTTATATTGTATTTTAATTACTACTACTTAATTAGAGACCAAAAAAACTTAAGAATATGTTTTTTTAGAAATATAATAATGAGATTTTGTAGCATATAAGTTTATTGGGGTCCTACATTTTGATTTTGCTAACCCATAAGAGTTCTAGTTAGAATTCTGATTCTAATAACATTGGTTATCATTTCATTCCCTTTCAACGGGCTCAACAACTAGTTAGTTAAACACTTCTAAGAAAATCATGTAACCTATCAATTTTAGCTATCAACAACTAACTTTTAGCTCACAACTAACTTTGCAATTATTAATGAATATAGTCAAAGTCTTAAATAATGAGTGATATCATTTCCATCAAAAGGAATTCTTTTATAAGATAAATAATGCGGCCAATTATTGGTAGGGAATACTTGGGATGACCTAATTAAGAGGATTCATCATGGCCTTTATACACCTAATAATTTTCTAAGTTAACCATCCCTATGTCTTCTTGTGGAGTTTTCAAGCTTTCTAGAAGTCAAGAATGCAATTTTTTTTCCTTTATAGGAAAAGGAAATACATGGTATTTACTAATGTAATATTATACATAATCTCAATTTGATATGAAATAATAATATGGCATAGTGTTTGGTCAATATAAATTATTTGTATATGAATGTGTTTGAAATAATAATAGTATTTGATAATTTGTCTAAAATAGAATAAATTGATATATAATGATAATTTTAGGCATGTGATAAGGTTGGCAGGGTGAATTAATCAATGATATTTTATAATAAAAACAAATAGTATAAGATTTTTTAACAGAAAATTTAGTTGAAATTGGTGAAACTTAGTTATAAAGTAATGGTAAGTTGTAAATAAGTCGTAAATAATAAGATTATAATGATTTAAAATTAATAAGATAAAACAAACAACTTATAATATATATTATTAGATAATGAAAACATAACAAAGTTTACCAATCACCGCCTAAGTGAAGGACAAACCAAGCTTATACGTATTGTTTGCTTATACTTGTTGGTGAAAAGTCAGAAACGATACCTCGTCTCTGCAATGCCCTCATATGTCATATGCACCTTTTTTTTTTGTTAAATAAAATGAATAATCGTATGCGTGACCGTGACCCTTCTAATCATGTATTAAAATTATATTATTGCAAAGCATCTATTATCTATTAGTTAAGATAAAGAGACATAAGTGTCTTAAGTCCCACGTATTAGTTCCTCCACAACTAATAGTCTAATACTCTTCAGATTTTTGGACGCTAGTAGATCCAAATTACATTTCAAGACATGTTAATATGGAGGTTCATATTCATTTATTACTTCATTTTTTTTGTGCTCCTCATCAGACAAAGGCAAGCCCATCATTCATTGTTCGCTTACGTGCTGTTAAAAAATAGGAAACAAAGACTTTGCCTCTCTATTGTCTTCTTCTTCATTTTTCTATTTATTTTTTTAACTGGAGTCTTGAAATACTCACTTCCTTAAAATAAACGTCTTTCCAAAGAGTAATATTTTTCTTTTTATCGATGTTCAACGACTGCTTTTCAATTACAGATTGTAGAAATTTATTAAAAAATAAATTTAATTCTCTAAATGAATTAAATAAGCTAATTGCAACATCCAGCAGCCAATTAGCTACACTTTACTCAAACATATACTAAGTATCCTTTTTTATTTCAAAAATAAAGTGTTTTTGATAATTCAAAATCTTATTTGTATTTTACCTTAATTTTCCCTTTTTTTTTTTTTCTTCAATACATTTATTATTAGTTTTTTTTTTCAATTAAAAATATTGTTCTAAATTTAAGAATAAATTAATTAGCTTTTGAAAAATGTGTAAATTACTTTAAAAGAAAAAACTCATTTTCAGAATAGAAAGAACGTTATATCAAATGAGACATTTATTATACACGAAATATTAGGACTATTTGGTCAATATGTCTCCTATTCACCCATATATCGATTCCTAACTTTGATGGTATTATAGATATAGCCTAAATATTCACAAAGTATTCTCTCATGAAGAGTGGAGATTTGAGGCTTAATTATTCTCTTAGCTAGTCTAGTTTCTACAAATTATAGTAAATTCATTTTCTCTCTTCTTATCCATGGATGTTGGTTAACTTGATTGAACTACATAAATTTCCATGTGATTTTTGTTTATGTTATTGATTTTATTAGTTATTGCAATGTACATTCTTTATTATTCAAGGTTCAATATGTGTTGAAACTCAAATCCTAGCAATTACGATTTACATTCTTTGTTATCATGGCTTAGTTTATATGCTATATATTTTATTAAAATTAACAATTATTCTAATTTACTACTAAACTATTTTTAAGATAAATAAAAATAAGATTTTAAAAATGTATTTAATGTGCTGATATATTATATTTATTTAATCATTAGGCTAACATATTCTATTTCCAACAAAGCAAAAATGATAAAGTTATCAGTCTTATATATAACTTGATTAATCATATGTTGAAATTATTACCACCAACTACAGGTGTTGGTAAAACATATCTGCTTATACTTGATGAACCACTTTTGTGATTATATTGTTGCCTCTAAGCAATTTTCACTTGGATTAGTATTAAGGATTTTCTAAGAACTACCCATGGGCACTTGTTAAAATTATTATAATTATAAAGAAAATTATTATTTAATGTTGTAGATCAATTTGTGCATTTACAATTAATGCATTAGTTATACCATTTTTTCATAAAACATAATTCTTAACTGTTACAAGATTAGTGGCTATAATTATAGACTATTAAATGTCGTTATTTTAGGGTGTGAATATATTATCAATAAAATTATAATCATTTAATTTAAGGAGTTATTTTAGGAATAGGTAATTGAAATGCCCCGAAATTTTCTAATTTTAAATATTATATTTAAATAAGGTTGTATTTGAAAATTTAAGTTAATAAATTATTTTATTAAAATAAAAGGAAATTTATTAGGGCAAATTAATAAGAAATTTTATAAATAGGTTAATTAAAGGAAATTTGGGTATATTATCTAATTAAGGATTTTAATTTGGGAAATTATTTAAATAAATTATTTTATTCAAATTAAGAAATATAAAATAGTTTCAAATTAATTTTAATTTTATAAATAATTAAATAAAATAAAATTTGAGCGATTTATTAATTTAAAATGGAAATTTTGGAAAAATCCTTTTAAAAGCCTATTTTAGCCTAAAAAGGGATTTAAAAATTATTTTATTTAAATATTATTAATTTTAAATATCCTAAATATTCATATCTATTTAATTGGCCCAAACTTAATTCTTTCTCCTTTCCTTTTCCCCTTTTCCCTTTTTCTTTCTTCATTTTTTTTTCCTTTTCTTTCTTTTCCTTCTTCTTCTTTTCTTTTTCTTTTTCTTCCCCGAATTGGGCCTGTTGCGCCGACCCAATTCCTTTTTCCTTCCTTTTCCTTTAGCGCGGCCCGTCCCGCGCGTCATCGCCGTCCCCCCTCCTTCCTGCGCCGCGTTTTACTTCCTTCTCACACTAAAATGCGGTGTTTTGATCATCACGTTTTTACCGTTGCGCGACAGCCTCGGAACGCCGTTCATTATCCCTTTTTACACCAAAACGCGTCGTTCTATTTAACCCTCCCCCACCTCTCGCCGAACCGCCCGGTCTCCCTCCCTTTTCCTTTCTTTTCTCTCCCGCGAACTGCCCGGTCCAGCTTCCCCCATCTTCTTCTTCCTCCTCCCGCCCAACGCCATAGCCGCCAGCTCCCTTTCTCCCCGAAAATGGCGCCGCCGGCCACACGTGGCATGACCGGCATTTCTCCCGCCCATTTTCTTCCTCTCGACACACCATTCCATTTGAATTTCTCCAATCTCCATTTGTTCCCACGTTTGCCCCCATTTCTCTCTCGAAGGTCGGGCAAACTTTTGAATTTGTGTCGCCCGACCAATAGCGAAACCAACCCATTTTCTCACCAAAATTTATCTTCTAGTAACCTCCACAACTCGATCCTACCATCCACTACTATAAATACCCCTCGTATGGCTCGAAATCGAGCTTTCTTTTCCCAAAAACCCTAAATACAATCAGTGCGCCACCGCCACTTTAGACGCCTCTTTCTCCACCATTAGCCAACCTCACGCCTCTTCTTCCTCTCAAACTCTTCCCTTCAACACCATCTAATTAAATAAACCATCTACACACTTCAATTCTCATTGCACAAGCCTCCATAATCGCACAAAGTTGGTTAGTTGTTTCGACAAAAAATTTCACCATGAGACATTGAACCACCTTCCACCACCACATGCGCCGCTTCTAACACCTTCCAAACCAACCATTAACTCCCGATAAATCTCCTCCACATCCCCATAGATTTATTTTATTTTTATCCTTCCCCCTCACCTCTTTTTCTTCATTTTTAACCTTCTTAGATCCATTTTCTGGCCACCTTCGGGAGCCACCACCGGTTCCACCTACATCCTCCGACTCAAGGTGAAACCCTAGACATTTAAACACTTATTTTTGAATTATTGATAATTATTCTATTTTAGCCTAAATTTTAGTATTAATTCAACTTTAATTATTATAATAATAATAATTATTATTATTGATATCAACTGTATTCTAATTTCTAAATTTTTTGACAAGTGTGGGAGTATTATTGAGTAAGATATATTATTTATCTCGACCTTTACTTATTTAATTAAATTTTTACATGTTTAATGTTAATATTCATATTAATATTATTATTATTAGTGTAATTATTTCAGGAGGGTCAGAAACCTGTAATTTTAATTATTCCTTGCACTTTTACTTTTTAGTAATATTATTAACATTTTTAACATTATCTAATTATTTTATTATTATTATCTTTATTAACTTTATATTATAAGTATATATAATGTTAATATCATTATTAAAATTTCTAATGGTATTATTATTATTATTAAATTAGGGTGGTTCAAAATCCACCTTATAATTTTAATAATTTAGGTATTAATAATATTAATACTCTACTAAAAAGTATCATTAGTAATATTATACCTTAATAATAATAATAATAATAATATTATTATTATTATTATTATTATTATTATGATTATTATGATGATTATTATTATCATCATCATCATCATCATCATCATTATTATACTCTCATTATATTTTGGTGAAGGGTAGAAACCCTTATATCACCACCCTCTTCGAATGAAAATAATAACTCATTTGTATTTTTAAGTAATAGTTTCTATAGTTAATTATTAAGTAGTATTATTTTAATTAAAAACCAAATCTTGGAATAAGTTAGAGGATAATAAAATTTTATATAAGAGAGTCTAATTCTAGTATGCTTTGATATAATAGGCGAACCCAATCAAATCCCTCAAGTGGAATAGGAGCGTGAACCAAGACCGGTGTCATTTTAGGTAAGGGTCTACTAAGGCCATTTATATGTTTGTATGCACTATTTGTTTGATATGCCACGTATTTTATGTTCGTTATTAATAATTATTTCGCATGTGGCATGATTGTAGAGTTGAAGTATGTTGGTGTGAATAAACTGTGGCATGAGAACTATGCGTATGTTTATGTCATTATTGTATGATATGACTTGAGACATGTTGTTAGGGTTTGCATGAAATGGCATGATGTTAGGGTTTGCATTAAATGGCATGATGTTAGGGTTTCATGAAATGACATGATGTTAGGGTTTGCATGGAATGGTATGATGTTAGGGTTTGCATAAAATGACCTGGAGTTAGGGCTTGCATGGAAGCATGTCTACGTGGAGTTAAGGTTTGCATATGAATTGGGATTGCATGAGAGTGTAGTACGTGGAGTTAGGGTTTGCATGTGGATTAGAGTTGCATGGAAGTATGTCTACATGGAGCTAGGGTTTGCATGTGCGTTAGAGTTTGCATGGAAGTATGGTTTACGTGGTGTTGGGGTTTGCCTAAGATGGTATGAACTAGGGTTTGCATGGGAGTGTGGTATACATCGAATAAAAGTTGTGTATGAATTAGGGTTTGCATGGAGATATGGTTTACGTGGAGTTAGGGCTTACATGGAGCTAGGGTTTGTATGGGAGCTAGGGCATGCATGGGAAGATGACTTACGTAGAGTTCGGGTTTCATGGTAATTAGGGTTATTGTAGTATTAGGATACGTTACTGGATGTGCATGTCTTGAAAAGAATATCTAAATAAGATATATAAATTATTAAATACGTAAAGTGGAAGATGTTGAGCCGGGCCCAGACCGATCCACCGGCATAATAGTGGCCAGGTACTACAGTAGCCTAGAGACCGATCCACCGGCTTAATAGTGGTAGGGTATTTTACCCTACTGACCGATCCACCGGCTATAATAGTGGAGGATCCCGAGCTCAACGAACCAAACCTTATATGTTGATAAGATATAAGAATATTTTAATTACTTATAGTGGAACACCGTGCGAGAAAGGGCTAGACCGATCCACCGGCATATAATAGTGGTAGGGTGTGTACCCTAAGTGACCGATCCACCGGCTATAATAGTGGCCAGGAGCCAAAGTGCCCTGGAGACCGATCCACCGGCAAAAATAGTGGGGTTCCCGTACTCATATGGATCTGATAAAGAACATGGTGTGTATCTACATTTGATATAAGAAAGATTAAATGATTAATCCGGACCTTTTGGACCTTACGTATGGACCTATTGATTATAAGTGATTTCACTTTATTCTTCTATGTATCATATGTGTGGGTCGTAATTGTATGTGATCATTATCCTGCATAAATTAATGTGTTGTATGCCGGCCTTAGTATTCGGTTACCTTACTCAGTACGTAGCATACTAATCACCCGTTTCATGGGTGCTGCTCATTCCCACGAGCAGAAGGCCCATCTGATCTATTGCAGGTAGGAGATATTTACTTTGATGTTATCGATGTCTATGGGACATCAGGAGGGGCAAAGTGATAGCTGGGCTGGATCAATTTCTAGAGATACGTGACCGTTCTCTTTTTAATTTATGACTCATGTTATTTTTATTATGTTTAAGTTGCAGAAACAATTTTATCAATGTTGTTTAATTATTATTTGAAAAACAATAGTTGGCATTTCGAATTATGTAATACTTACGCATACTCTGATTTCTGTTTTTATAAATTTGAATTTGTATGGTATTACTGATAATGTTTTCTTAGCCTTAGCACTTGGTACCGGAACGGTAGAAATAAACTGGTTTGGTACTAAGTGTGGCGGTAACATCCCCAGAATTCACGGGTTTCAAATTAAGTGTTTTAATTTCTCCTGCTTTAAAAAAATAGTGAATTTTGGGGTGTTACAAGTAATTTTTTTTGATTAATTGATGTTACATATCCCAGATAAACATAAGGGCTTAATACATAAGAACTCTTAAGAAATCAGCGCTTGGATATTATGGACCACCTCCTCTGCTCGATAGAGAAATTCTTTCCTACCATTTCTGATCCAAAACCCAATACGCATCTTTATGAGCATGATCATCCATTTTCTGCAAACGTCGACCTTTTCAAATACTTTCCTATTTCTGGAATCCCATATTGTACCTAGGATAGCAAAGAAGGCCGCTTGCCAAATCTCCCCTCTCAAACCTTTGCTGGACACTCCAAACCAAGCCCTAGCGTTGTCTTCCACAGTCTCGGATGTTACCCAATAATACCCTATCCATTCACAGATCTCGTACCATGCTTTGCCTGTCACAGCACAATGCAAGAAAAGGTGATTGAGCGTCTCCTGCTCAGTATTACACATAGGGCATATGACATCTCCTAGATTGAGTATGTTCAACCTGGCTAATCTTTCCTTTGTGTTGAGCTTCTGTTGTACCGCGAACCAAGATATTAGTTTAAATCTTTGAGGTGCTAGATTTCTCCATATGAGGTGCTCCACTCCTGTGATCCTCTCATTGCCCGTAGAGCTCTGAAATTGCCTCTGGCAAACTGATCTCACTGAATACATTCCAGAATCCTCATGTTCCCATGCCACTGAGTCATTCTTTTCCCTCCTTAGATCATGCTGGTCAATCATCTCCTTCAGCTGTCTTGCCCAAATTTCTTCCCATCTGAAGAACTGCCTTCGCCATCTCAAGTTCCATACCCACCTCGATCCCACCCACACTCCCATCTCTGCCACCTTGCTCTCCTATTGCTCTGACATCCTGAACAATCTAGGGAAGATATTCCGCAAAGGGCCTTTCCTCGTCCAATCATCCTGCCAGAATCTTACTTTATTTCCATTCCCAATGATGATCTTCAAACCGGATCTCAACATCGGACTTTTTTTCCCTGCTCCCACTATATCAACCCAAGGGGACCACCTTCTTTTAGAGGAATTAATCTCGAAAGACCCTGCATTGACCCCATTATGTATAGAGAAGATAACTCTCTTCCAAGACACCCCTTCCACTGTACAAAATTTCCACCACCATTTAAATAGAAGAGCGTTGTTTCTTAACACTATATCTCCCACCCCTAAGCCCCCTTTATCTTTAGGATTCTGGATCACACTCCACTTGACTAATGGTATCCCTTTTCTTTCCCCTTGCCCACTCCAGAAGAATCTTCTTCACAACCCCCTATGGTACTCTGAAAATACTCATATAATACATTGGTAGGCTGTTCAACACACTTTTTATGAGCACTAGTCTTCCGGCTCTTGAAAGAACTCTTGCCTTCCACCCTGCTAACTTCTGTCTTATCCTTTAGATCACCGGTTTCCACGCTTCTTGCTTTCCTGTGTTAGCGCCTAGCGGAAAACCAAGGTAGCTAATAGGGAGAGACCCAACTTTGCACCCCATGATATCTGCCGCTTCCTTTTCTGCTTCCTTGTTGACTCCCAATCCAATAAGGACTGACTAACTAAAGTTAACTTGAAGGCCTGATAATAAGTAAAAGCAATCAACCAGACGCTTCCAATTTCTGATGTTTTCAGCTGAATCACCACAGAAAATCATCGTGTCATCTGCAAAATGGAGATGGGTGACTTCCACACTATCCCTTCCCACCTTGATCCCATGTAATAGCCCCGTTTGCACTCCTCTTTTAATGAGTTGGTTGAACGCTTCTACAACTAGGACAAACAGGAAAGGTGAAATGGGATCACCCTGTCGTAGTCCCCTACCCATTTTAAATGGGGCAGAAGGCACCCCGTTTACAAGAATCGAGGCTCGTGTCGTAGATATACACTCTTCACCCACCTTCTGAATCTAGGACCAAATCTCATAATACCCATTATCCTTTCCACGAACTCCCATTTGATGCTATCATAAGCCTTCTGAAAATCCAGCTTGACCATTTGTCCCTTCGACCTATTCTAACCCTTAACCCATTGGACCACCTCATTTGCAATTAGAGCCCCGTCAACTATATTCCTCCCTCCTATGAAAGCTGACTGTGAATCACTCACCAATTTATCTACCACCTGTTTCAACCTAAGGGCAAGGACCTTTGCTATCACTTTGTATATGCAGCCTACCAAACTGATCGGTCGAAACTGGCTAACTTCCTCTGCATCATCCACTTTAGGGATCAAAGTTATCAATGTCGTATTCAGCTCCACCGGTAGACTGTCTGACTGAAAAAATCCCAGTACTGTCTTGGTGAATTCCTCCCCAACAATACTCCACATCTTTCTGATGAACCCCAAATGGTACCCGTCATACCCAGGTGCTTTTGACGGTTCACATGACCATACTGCTTTTCTAACATCCTCCCTGCTCGGCATCGCTTCAAGCTCTTACTTCCTATTTTAGTACCTATAGACATGTATATATCTAAGTAATCACCTCTAAGTTAATATGAAACAAGTTGTCTTTTAAATATTGTTTAATAACACCACCCCAGAAAGGCATTTTAATAACCTATTTTTTTTAGAGTTTTAATAACAATTTTGAATTGTTATTGAATTGTCGATTATAAAAAATTTAGGCTCCGTTTGGATTGAGGTGAAAGAAGGGTAATAGAGGTGAATGAATTAATTCACCCTGTTTAGATATTAGGTTAATAATTTTACCTGGGTGAATCGAGGTTAATGTTTCACCTCCATTCACCTCAATTAACCTCATTTTTATTAACCTTTGATTCAGGGGTAACGGAGGTGAAGGTGAAAGAATAAGTAAATTTTTGACTTGATAGAACTAAAATACCCCTCAATATGACTTATTTATTTAATACAAGTGTATAAATATTATTTGTTTTATTATTTTAATCTTCATTCACCTCAATTTTTTAAAAAAAAAATTAAAACATTCACTCCGATTCACTCAGGTTAGGTTAATATCATCCAAAAAAATAATTTAAAATATTCACCCCGATTTACTTCCATTCTCTTCACCTAGGTTACTTTTTAATATTTACCCCTACCTCGATTCATCCCAATCCAAACAGAGCCTTAATATCAGTTTAAAATGGTCATAAACAAAATTTAGGAAACAATTAAAATTTTAACAATAGTTTCTACTAATAATTGTCCTTAAAACCCTAACTAAATGGCGATAATGTGTTAATCAAATTGTTAATTACATATTAATTAGCATTAAATACAATTTATAATAATGGTTCTAACCTAAAATCATTGTTAAAACGTAGTTTCGATAAAATTTATAAGCAAAACCTTTATTATAGACACCTAAAATAAATTAATCCATGAGGGTTTAAATAATGGTTTTAGACTAGAACCATTATTAAAACCTCATAATTTTTTTTAATATAAAATTTATAGTTTTGTTCGAGCACACATTTCTACTTAATGTTTTAAGCCTTAATTTCTTACATGGAACACACCCAATATGAAGGGACAAACAAGTGTGTTCAAGAAATCAAAACTCAATCTTCAAAGTGCATGCTAATTTCTTACGTACTATATACCTTTGTTGTAAATGTGAGTACTTGGGATCAATCATTATTGTTCTAAACAAGTTATAATAGATATTTTAATTCCTTCCAATTGTTTATTTCACAAAAAACATTTAACAAAGCTTTTCAAATATACCAAACCTTAGGGAAAATTATAAATGATATGTTTGATTTTAAAAAATTAGTTTAAAATATTTTCCACATAGTCTCTAGTTGTTCAAGATGAAACATAATCACTCTTATATGTTTTGAAAGCTTTTCAAAAAATCAAAACTCTTTAAAAGTAAAAATTTAGCTAATCCAACCTGCCGAACAACAAATGGATGAAGGAGAACAACAACCAAAAAAATTAAGTGCATTTAAAGTGTAAGTAAAATTAAAGGTTCAACAAAGAGATCAATGGATTTCATATAAATATTGTAATTTTATAGTTGTGTTATGTTATTTGAAGTGTTGGTTATAAAGAGTTGATTTTATATAAGTGTTCCTTTATTATGCATATATCACAAGGCTCGTATCTTATATGACTAAAATTAAGTTTTTTTATTTATGTTAGCGTATAATTTGACCCTAAGAAACTTTGACTATTATTTATTTATTTATTTGAAGTGCTGATTGGATAATTATTTTATTCTATTTTATTTCAGTTGGTGAATTGAGTGGTGACTTCAAGTGGGTATATTTCTATTTAATTGGGAAGTTACCTGTTATGAAAAGTGGATAAAGTGAAGTTAATATGGTGGATCATGTGACTTCACTTAATTAAAATACTATAACTTAAAGTGAAACATAAAGTGGGCTTTAAGTCCTTCAGGTTTGGCCTCTTGAAGTTGTGGATCTACAATAGCCTTTCTCTTTTCTCTAGTGGATATTTATTTCTTTGCCAGTTATGTTTGGCTAAGGCTTCTCGTCTACTCTATAGGCTTCTCTAGACGCAATTAGGGAGTGTGCACACTTACGGACAGGATGATCGAGGTGGTAGGTCTTCAGAATTTTGTTATCTCCTTTGGACTATATCTATTGGGATGACCTAGATGTGATTTCTAATTTCCTTGTGGTTGGTGGTACGTCTTCAGAAATTTGTTATCCTCTTTGGACTATGTTCATTGTGATGACCCACATGCGATTTATATTACACCTGTGGTTGGTGGTAGGCCTTTGGACTTTGATTTGCCACGTGACCCCTTGGTTGGTTTTTCCACTTAAAAATTAGATGTTACAATCACCTAAATAAAGAATAATAATCGGGTGGTTTCCTTATGTGATTCAAGTATATGTCTATGATTTATATGCTTAAATAAATGTGAACATACAATATTATTACTTCGTATTTACATGTTACTTAGATGTTCCCCTAGCTAATTTATTACATGTTTTAAATGGGGCTGTGATGATCCATGATATATATGGTGAGTAGATGATCTAGTGTAGGTTGGGTATAAATCTAATCAAGGTGTTGATGTATGCATGATGGGGAATATTGAGAGTGGTGGTGACTTTTAGAGTTTTATTTATCATATTAATTTTAGTAGATTCTTTTCATAGTTTTAATTGTAATAACATTTTTGGTTTTGTTGGTTTGAATTAATAATTTTATTTTTTGTGTTTTCTTATTTTACTTAGACTTATCATCTAGTGTGAGTGGGACTATGGTTCCTAGTTACACTAGATGTGGCGGTGATGACCTCATTGTAATTAGCTTCTGCGCATACTCTTCAATGAGTTTTTAGTTTTGAAAATGGGGGCGTTACAACAAATACCTTTGTGTATTTTCTTTATGTTATCAAATTTTTAATATATTGCATCTATGCCCCCATATATGATCATGTGTTATCGTATGTTGATATGTTCTACCTTATGATGTAATTCATGTCTTATCACATATGTTATATGTCTTCAAATGAACTATGCTTTATGATGCTTTAGTTTCCATATATGGTTTTAGTATATTATATTTACTTAGTATTCGGTAAATACTTAATATACTTTAGGTTTAATAAATCCTACAATGATTTGGAGGAAGATAGATCTAGTTGTCTCCTCCTTACCTAGAAATAAAATCCTTCAAGTTGGAAGGATCAACAATAAAATGAAATTAGATAGAAATTCTAGGTAAGTTATTTGATGGCTTTTTTCGTTACATTGTTAACATTTATATTTCTTTTGATGCTTGAGAAAGGCTTGAAATTTGGGAAGAAAATTCCAACTTCATAAAATCATAAGGATTATATTGAAAATTCCTAATCCCTCAAAATTGTTATCGGAGAATTTAATGAATTCCTCGTTTGAGAAGATAGAAGTAGTTATAAGATTGTATTGATTGCAATGAACTACAGGAAATCTAAGGTGATGGCTGGTTTACATGGTTTAGGGAAGGCACCATGAGAAAGTTTGATAGATTCCTTTCAAGCCTTGAATGGATAAGGAAAGAGCCACCCCCAACCTTAAACATCAAATAATGAGTGCTCTTTGATCACTATATGCTATAGTTTCATGAAGAAGAGGTAATTCGGGGATGAAATCCCTTCTACTTCTCAATTTGTTGGCTCGACCATCTATAATGTTGACCCATCATCACCAAAGCTTGGTATACTTATTAAACATTTCATTTAACTAGAAACTCATAAAGTTTAGAAAAAACTAAAATTATTGAACAAGGATGTTTTTAGAGATATTTTTACAAAAATCTCCTAGATGGAATAAGACTTGCATAATTTAAATGTCACCATGGCATAAAGGGTTTTAACCAAACAATACCAAGTCAAGAGAGGAAAGATATAATTAACTTGGAGTTATGGATGAAGAGGAGAGAAACTTATTTGGCCTAGCAATCCAAGGTCTAGTTTCTCTGGGATGGAGACAAAAACTCCAGGGTTTTTCAGATTGAAGCTTCTTCTTAAATAGTAATCAATAACATTGAGAGGGTTGAGGTCAATGGGAATTCTTAGATAACCCAATAATAATCAAGAAAAGTGTCAAGGAGTACTTTAGGGCACTTTTTGTCGAATACTAATGTTAAATACCCACCTTTGAAGGCCTCAATTTTGATACATTAATAAACAAACAAGCATAAGGATTAGATTACCCAATGAGTGATGATGAGATTCATGTAGCAGTAATGTCATGTGCAAATAATAAATATCCATGTACAAATGGATTTAGCATCACCTACATCAAGAAATTTTGCGCCCAATCAAACCAAATGTGTTGAAGGCCATTGATTATTTCTAGGGGGAAAATATGAATTGTTGGATAGGTGTAATACCTCTTTCATCAAACTAATTCCCAAAACAACTGTTAGCTCCAATGATCTTAAGAACTAAATACCAATCACTAGGGCTATAAATAAGTTGAGATAGGCCGATTTGAATACCCTTAGACTCGGGCTCGACTCACTTAACTACACGAGCCTAAAATAAGGCTCAAGCTTGGCTAGTTTAACTAAATGAACAAGCCAAGCCTAGCTTATAAGCCAAAACTAAAAAATGAGTGACCTCACTTTTTCAATTTCGAGCTCACATTCTTTCACTAAAAGAATGAGATGAACCAAACTTTTAACCAGGCTAGATAAGCTGAATACCTAACTGGCTTAGCTCATTTACAACCCTACCAATCACCAAGGTTGGATGCTGTTACAAGATCATCTTAATGATCCTAGCAAGACGGTTATGAAGGGTAACAAGTGGTATCATAGGCATTAATAAAGTTCATCAAAGGGGGGCATATACTTGATGGCATTATTATAGCTAATGAGTTAATTAATTTGTGGAAAAAGGGATGATAGTCAAGCTATATTTTCAAAATTGATTTCCACAAAGCCCTTAACAACATTTCTTGGAAATTCTTGTAATAGATAATGGAGAAGAAGGGCTTCTAAATGTTGTGGAGGATTGCAATTAAAGTATGTATTGCATCTACATTGGCCTTATTCAACCTCAATTGGATTCCTTCTAAACCTTTCATTGGGGATCCGTCGTGTCTATTCTTCTTCATAATTACATTGGAAGTGCTTAATAAGTGCCTACAGAAAGTAACAAACACCTACCTTTGGAAAGGGTTCGAAGTCAGTGTGTGAATATCTCAAGCGTTGCATCTATAGCATAAAAATGACATGGTCATCATAAGTGAAGCTAATAAACACTCACTAAAAAATATGAAAAGCCATAATTACCCTTCATCTCTCCTTAGGCTTAAAGGTGAATTACCAAATATCTGTCCTAGCTGATATAAATATGGATGTGAACTGGGTTAAAAAGGACACAAGGTTGATGAGGTTTAGGGTGATATAATTCTCAATAATATACCTTAGCATGCCATTAGGAGTATGAACTTACAATATCAAACTTTAGCAACTAGGAATTTATCAATGAAAAGCAAGATTTGGGCATGAAAAAAAACACACCAAGTATTGAAGGGAGATTTGTGCTTTTGAAGTTAGTATTAGCAATTATCCAAATTTATTAGCTTTTTTTTCCTCTTCCTAAGTTAGTGGAAAAGGAGATGACAAAAATACAAAGGAAATTCCTTTGCGTGTTGGTCTTCAAATGGATGAAGAAAGGCAACACCATTTAGCACGAATATGATATAAGAAGAGCGACATAGAGGCATCTTAGCCATAGGATACCTTCTTAAAAAAATACTCATTATTCTTTAGGAGGATATGGTACTTTTGACAACATCGTAATGAGATATGGAAAATTATCATCCAAGAAAAATAATTCTCGAGTATGTTTCATAACGTGGATAACTAAAGGGATTTGGAAGGATATCTACAAATTCATCTTGAGTAATTAATAGACAAAAGTGATAGCTTTAGAAGGTATTCGAAGATGGGTTGGTAGTGGAGATTCAATATGGTTTTGGCTAGCAACTTGGTTCTATGGTTCACCTCTTAAAGTTTCATGCTTGCACCTACTAACATTAGCAAAATAAAAATAAAAATTCTAATGTCTTAGTTGATGAGATGAGAGTTTGGGATGGTATGAATTGGAATTTATGCATTCAATGGAGATGAAGACTATTTATTAGAGAGAAAATATTTTAAGCTAAGATTATCCTCCTTATTAGTGAGTTTTTTCATGATATGGTTGCCTAAAATAGGTTTGTTTGGAAATACAATGGTGTGTCTAGGTTTTCAAAAAAATTAGTTTACCTTCTCCTTAGGAATTTTAAATCTCCTACTAGGTTGGGAATTAATGGAAAAGATTGGTTCCTTCTATAATTGAGTTTTTTTGGTGGTTCTCTATGATGGAAAAGGTCTTTACTCAGATTGTCTTTTGATAACAAATAGGGACTTTATAGAGGACAGGTCATGTATGCTGTGTTTTGATTGTTTGGAAAGTTTAGCCACTTATATTTACATATAACCTCACACGTGGTATTTAGACACGGTGGCTTGATTTATGGAATTTACATTGGGTTTTCCCTTATAATCTTTTGGATGCATTCTTTTAGTGGTAGTGTATTTACGTTGTGACTTTCTTCCATATAGTCTAATTTATGGCCTTCTTCATCATCTTGATGAGGAGCATCTCTAAATCACTCTTAATCTTATTCTTCAAATGATGAAGAACAATAAGAATTAGCATACTTGGACATGTATCATTACTAAAAGATACTCTAGTTTCTAAGAAAAAGTACTCTTAACCACCTCCTTCCACTTTTTGATCACCTAAAAAAAGAATTAGATAAAAGAACTGAAGCAAGTGCTAGAATAGAGGATGAAAATTTTAAAAGAGGACTAGGCTCATACATAAGGCTTGGAAACAAGGTGGATCGAGCCTTCACCAATCGATGAATTTAACCTTATGTTACTTAGAATATGGACCATGGAGTTAAGGTTAAATATTTAGGAAGTTAAAAAATTAAATAAAATGGAGAAGGGAAGAAGAGAGGGGCTTAGTGCAAGAGAGGTAGCCCAAGCACAACACCATAATAACAAGAAGAGATAATAGATGGGGTAGCAAAGTATGGGTTAATTTCATGTGTTGTTGAATAAGGATAAAGAGAGGGATATTTCATGTGGAATGGTTGATTTCAAGCAAGAGGAGTGATGAGATTGATTATCATGGGTGAGAAAGCATAAAGAGAGTTTGTAGAAGGTGACTGAGAGATAATTATAGTTTGATTTTTGGTTGACTGAGAAAGGATAAGGCATGATCTTTCATGGGGTGTGAGAGGGTTTGGATTTCGAATTTTTCATGCCCAAGTATTAAAAATAGTTTGGGTAAGGTAGAATGTATAATAAAAAGCTAAAAAAATAAATTAATTTCCAAAAATTATGAAACTTTAGGAAAATGTGAGGAATTAATCTTAAAACCTAAATACATAAAAATATTGGATATATAAATTTATTTAAAGTTAAATAAACTAATAAAATTAAGAATGGTGAAAATCACCCATGTTTTGTCGAGTAGAAGTGGTTTGCAATTGTTCGCTGGAAACCATGGAGGAAAGGGCTAAACGATCTACTTAAAGGTTGAAACATGATAATGAGGGTTTGGGATGTAAGGGCAAGGTGTATAAACAAGGTTCTAATTGAATTGATAGTTTTCCTTCAAGATTGCAAACAACCTAAATGTATTGTATGTTACTTATGTAGCCTTTGCAAACATATCCCAAAATTCTCGTTGGCTATCTAATTTAGGGGCTACATACTACATCACCAATGATTTTGGTAACTTATTGATTTCTTCTCAATATGATGTACCTCAACAATTCACTATTACTAACAACACCTCTCGTCCCATTGCTCATACTAGTTATAATTCCTTACCCTCTTCCTTACCTCTTAAAAAAAATTTCTTTTTGAGCTTTATGTCAATACCAACCTTATTTTTGTCTCTCAATTATGTTAGAAAAATAATATTTTTGTGGACTTATTTCCCTCTTGTTTTCTACTCATGGCTTTTAGTACGAGGCAAATACTACTACAAGGCCCGAAGAATAATATTGTGTATCACTTCTCAATAGTTTATCCTTCATTCACTATTACCATTTTAGCCACTTAATCTTTCCAATGTTAGTACCAATGTCTTAGCCACCTTATACAGCCTACCCTCTATCTCATCCTACACCAACATTCTCATCCCTACTCTATTCCTTTAGTATCCTCTTGTGTTCATTATATAGCAAATAAGAGCCACACACTACCCTTTTGACAATCTAGCCTAAATAGCTCTCATGCCTTAGAATATTGATGAACGCATATTTTTAACTAGTTTATACCCTTTTACTTTAAGCATTTGGTTATTTATGGGAATAATATGTTATGTTATTTATATTATTTTTAATTATTTACCTAATTTATAATAATCTAATGTATTTAATTAATTTAGATATTAAAGTTAAATTTTATATAATTTTGATAGCTTGTCATATTTTAACCTAATATTTTAGCTGGAAATATATCCTAAAATAAAAATTATTTAAAATAATTTTAATTATTTAATTTATATCTACTTAATGTTATTTTTTAGTTACTAATTGACAAACTGTACCTGGAATAATAAATCAAGAAAATGGAAAAGAAAAGATTGAAAAAAAAAACAAAAAGATAGTTATGTGTGCACTTGTGTGCATGCGTGTATTGGACAAGAAGAAGAGAGGGAACACGAAAGAAGTGCTGAGAGGATACCAAAAGGAAATAAAAATTAAGAAGAGGCACCTATGGGAAAAATAAGAAAGAAAAAAGGAAAAGAGAGCCCAAAAGAACAAAACAAGAAAAGAAAAGGGAAAAAAAAAGAGAACATACAAGAGGTGTAAGAATAAGGTGAGGCATAGTGAAATAATGAGGCAAGAGAACTAAAATAAACAAGAGTAGAGTAGGTGGTAAAAGAAAAGAAAAAAATAGAGAAATAAAAGAAAAGAGAGAGTCAACAACATAAAGTAGAAGGTTATGAAGGTGGAGAAAAGATAAAAGAAAAAAAATAGAGAAAGGTGTCTGAAGTAGAAAGAAAATCAGTATTGCTAATCTACACATTATTGTATTAATTTTTAGTTTTTATTTTGAATATGAAGTACTATAATTTTTTATTCAATTATTTTAAGGTCCAATATTTTATCTATAATTTAAATTCTTTATTTAATTTAACTTTTTTTAATCAATATCATGTTCTAATTTTTTTTACCAAGGATATGGTGAAAACCTATTATTTATACCGATAGAATAATTGATTGCCTAAATAATAGCTTACTTTGTGTATTTTATGCCATTTTTCTGAATTACGCATAATTAATAGATTGATCACCTTTAATTGGTATTTAATAGGTCAAGAAAAGATGTGATAGCTGATTCTTCACTTTAGGTTAAATAGCATAAATAGAAATTGAATGGGTTGTGAGTACAATTACATGATTTCTATAACAATAGATAATTAATTAAATCTAAAGCATTGTATTTTATTTAAATCCATTGACTAGAGACAACGAAACTTTGAGAGAATGCATTAAATATTCTTACGGACACATAGCTAGTAATTAAAAATATCGGGTAATTAATTAATTGGTTAGTATAATTAGATAGTGTTGGATCTGGATTCCTTGGTAGCTTTTATTAAATAATTATACCTTTATTAGATTTTATTTGGTTACAATTTAGTTTAACTAAGTTTATTTAAAAGTTTTAATTCAGAATTAATTATTTATTTATTTGATATCCACCCATAGCCTAGGCCTGATTAGAAAGATTAGAGTCCTTTTGTTATTATTTAGTCTTGGTAGGAATAATAATTTAGTACTCTTAGTACTCTCTATTATTTACGACTAGTATACTAGCTGATAGGTATATTTAGCCAACATCAAATCTTTGGCACCATTGTTGGGGATCAATTTAATAGGCCTTGACCCGAAAATTTAAATCTCAATCTAGGAAATTTATTTATTTATTTATATCTTTTATTTAATTTTCTAAATTTACTTGATTTTCTTGATCTTTTGCATTTTTGTATTAGTGCATGTCAATAGTGCACGACACGAAGTAATCCTAGTGAAATGATAGCATTGGATCCAAAGATTTAAGGAAAGTTTTGTAAATTAAGGGTGCATTTAATAATTGTTGTCAGTGTGAAGAATCAAAATCAACAAATGGTTCATGGGAAGACAAATTAGGTTCAATAAGTTGGAAGATCTTTAAAAGGCTATACTACCCCTAGTATAGTAGATTTAGGATCAAGTATTAGAAAACCCACACTTGCGGCACTTAATTTTGAGATCAAGCCTACAATCATTCAGATGATATAATTTTTAGTTCAATTTGGAGGCACAACTAACGATAACCCACATGCTCATATTACCACTTTTATCAAAATTTATGATACTTTTAAAATAAATGGTATTTCAAGTGATGTTATTTGGCTTGGGATAAATTGGTAAGGTTATTTATTTCTAAAAAAATCCACCTATGAAAACTGCTAAGTTGAGAAGTGACATTACCACTTTTATGCAAACAATCTTGAATCACTATATGATACGTGAAAACGATTTAAAGAATTATTAAGGAAATGCTTAATTCACGGCTTGCCTATTTGGTTGCAAATGCAAACATTTTATAATAGTGTATCTACTAATAACTGTTTTATGCTAGATGTAGCCGCAAGTGGTACTATTAAGAATAAGACTCTAGATCAAATCATATTATTGATGAATTACCCTCAAATTTCCACCAATGGCATTTTGAATGTGCTTTAGTATAAAAGAATGCAGGAATTCATTTATAGATGTTATCATGACATTAGAGGCTAAAATGGATTTAATCACTAAGAAATTAGATAATTTGGGTGGTGTTTCATGTATGCATGTTCAAGTGACTATACCTATTTGTGACTTACGTAGTGGACCACATTTTAGCATAGAGTATCAAGTAGGTAATTCTTTTCAACCATCTTTTGATCAAGTTAGTTATCTTATTAACAATGCAGGCAAGTAAAATAATCCATATTTGAATGTATATAATATGGGGTGGAGGAACCTTCTAAAATTTAGTTGGAGAAATGACAAGCCGGTACGACCCACTGGATTCCCACCACAAAGACCTATTCCACTTGCTCTAATGTTGCCTCACCAACTGCAGAAAAATTATGTACAAGAAATGATGAGCAAGTTCATTAGCACTATGGCGACATGTTTTCAAAATCAAGAAGCCTCAATCAAGAACTCAAATGAACTTATTGGGAAATTAGTTGATGCAATGTCTAGAAGGCCACCCAACATATTTCCAAGCAACATAGTGACAAACCCAAAGGAGTAAGTTAATGCTATATCATTAAGGAGTGGGAGGATAACTCTTGAACCACAACCTCAAGAGATAAATAAATAAGATGATAAAGCTCCAAAATTAGTGTTTAAATCACAAGAAGAGGTAACTAAGCCTCTATTTCAAGAGGTAAAACTGTATGTACCTCCTCCTCCATTTTGGAGAAGGATAGTCCAAAGTAAGCTAGATGCTTAATTTATTAAATTTCTAGATATTTTGAAAAGGCTGCATATCAATTCACCATTGATTGATATCATGAGGCAAATTCCTAACTATTCCAAAAAACTTTTAGGACATTCTTAATCATAAAAGAAAATTAGAAGATTGTGATACCATTAGATTCAATGAGAAGTGTTCTGCTAATGTACAAAATAAATAACCTCTTATGCTAAATTATCCCAGAAGTTTTACTATTCCTTATGTGATTGGAAATTTAACATTTGATAAAGTGCTATGTGACTTAGCTGTTAGCATACATTTTATGTCTTTCTCTATTTTTAAGCATTTGGGTTTAGGAGAACCAAAACCCACTAATATGTCTCTGCATCTAGCTAATAGAGCTATTAAGTAGGCTAGAGAAATAATAGAGGATGTTTTAGGAAAAGTGGATAAATTTATATTTTCTTTTTATTTTTTTATGTTTGATATGCAAGTGGATCAAATGATTCCTTTCATTCTTGGAAGACCGTTTTATAGCTATTAGAAAGAATCTGATTAATGTCCATGAGAGTAAGTTGATTCTTCAATTCTAAGGTGAGGAAATTACATTTAGGGTCTTTAAAATCATGAAATACCCTTCCGAGGATGACACTTGCTACAATATTGATATATTGGATAAATTGATTGATGATTGTTTTGAAGTTAGTGTCGTATAGGATCCTTTAGAGAGATGTTTGGTATAATCCCAAGGGAATAAAGATGGGGAAGGATTTGAAGTGGTCATTCAATACCTAAGGACTCATCCACCTTATGAGAGAAACAAAGTAATCCCATTACGAGGATAAGAGAGAGATAAACTCCCAAAGTTAAAACCATCTATTGAGGAGCTACCGACTTTGGAACTCAAGCAACTACCCAAACACTTAAAGTATGTTTTTCTTAGTCATAATGATACTTTCTTCTTCATTAATTGATCTGTGAGAAGAAAAGTTGATGAGAGTACTTAGGTATAGAAATAAGGCTTTTGGATGGACCATTGCTGATATGGAGGGTATTAGTCCTTCCATATGCATGCACAGAATTCTCATGGAAGATAAATTTAAGAAGGTTATTCAACCTCAAAGGCTACTAGACCCAACTATGCAAGAGGTGGTGAATAAAGAAGTAATTAAGCTATTGGATGTAGGTAAGATTTAACCCATCTCAGATATCTCTTAGGTTAGTCCTATACAAGTGGTTCCTAAGAAAGGTGGAATTACTATGGTGTAGAATGATAATAATGAGTTGATACCTCCTAGAGTTGTTACGAGATGAGATGTTAACATTAAATTTAGAAAATTAAATAATGCTACATGAAAATATCCTTTTCCTCTTCCCTTTATTAACCAAATGCTTGAATGTTTAGCAGGACATGAATTTTATTTCTTTCTAGATAGCTATTCTAGTTATATCCAAATCACCATATCTCTTGAGGACCAAGAAAATACCACTTTTACTTGTCCTTATGGTACTTTTGTATATAAGAAGATGTCTTTTAGCCTTTGTAATGCTCCTACTACTTTTCAAAGATGTATGATGGCCATATTTCACAACATGGTTGAGAAATTAAAAAAACATTTATAGATAAATTTTCAATGTTTTGCTCATCTTTCAATGCATGTTTGGATATCCTTGATCTTGTGGTAAAACATTATGAGAATACCAATTTTGTTTTAAATTAGGAAAAATCTCATTTAATGATGCGGGAAGGGATTATGTTAGGACATAATATCTCATGTTGGGGATAGAGGTAGATAAAGGAAAAATTAAAATTAATGAAAATTTACCTCCCCTAAAATGTGTTAAGGACATTTGCAGTTTTCTTAGTCATGTTGGTTTTTATAGAAGGTTCATTAAGGAATTTTTAAAATTTTCAAAACCTCTATGTGACCTACTAGTTAAATATTTGACCTTTAAATTCTTTTATGCACGCTTAAAGGCTTTTAATATTATTAAACAAAAACTTGTGAAAGCTCCTATTATTATTGCTTTAGATTCTCCTATTATTATTGCTCTACATTGGAATATTACTTTTGACATCATGTGTGATACTAGTGATGTGGCTTGAGGAGTATTTTTGGGATTGTGTAGGGATACTTTTTTATATAATATATGTTATGCCTGCAAAACTTTGAATTCTGCACAAAATTATTATGCCACTACTTAAAATGAATTGCTAGTCGTAGTCATTGATTTTAATAAGTTTCATCCTTATTTGTTACTTAATAAAATCATTCTGTATACTGACCATTTTGCTTTGAGATAAATTTTTATTAAGCAAGATGATAAGCCCATAATTATTCGATGGATCCTACTACTATAAGAGTTTGACATAGAGATTAGTGATAAGAAGGGTAGCGAAAATAACGTAGTGAATCATCTCTCCCATTTACCATCATTATATAAGGTAAGTAAGGAGGCTGAGCTTATTCAAGACACATTCCATAATGAGATGCTCTATGTACTTATAAATATTTGTTCGTATGCTGATATTGAAAATTACCTTATATGTAAAATTCTGCCTAATGATTTGTCATATCATCAAAGGAAGAAATTCATGCATGACTTGAGATATTATTTTTTATATGATCCTTATTTTTATAAAATATTTCCATATCAAATAATAATGAGATGCATTGTTGAACATGATTTCCATTCTATTTTATTTTATTATCATCGTAAAGAATGTGGTGATTATTTTGAACCCAGCTGAACTGCAGCGAAAGTTCTTCAATAGTGGTTTTTATTAGCCTACATTAATTAGTGATGCTTATGTGATCTGTAAGGCTTGTGATAGATAATTTTTGAAAACAAGAAATTCCCCTTATAAATATTTTAGCTACCGAATTGTTTGATGTGTGGGATATTAACATTATGGGACCATTTTCCAAATCTAGGTATAATAAATTTATCCTTGTTGAAGTGGATTATGTGTCAAAGTATGTGGAGGCTATCATAACTCCCAATAATATTGCAAAAGTTGTGACCAATTTTTTGAAAAAGAATATCTTTATGATATCTGGGATGCTAAGGACTATTATAAGTGAAGAGGGCTCTCATTTTTGTAAAAGAGTATTTAATGCTACCCTGGATAAGTATGGAGTTACGCATAAGGTTGAAAATCCATATCATCCTCGAACTAGCAAATGAGTGGAAGTATCAAATTGATAAATTAAAAGGATATTGGAAAACTACTTGATGATTCTAGGGAATATTGGTCTTTAAATTTAGATGACACACTTTGGACATATAGAAATGCTTTAAAAAAATTCCTATCGGAATGCCTCCAAATAATTTTTTTTTGAAAAATCATGTCATCTTTTAGTAGAACTTGAGCATAAAGCTTTTGTTGCAAGTGAAATTAGGCTCTTATAATTAAAAAAGTTCAATGAATTTTGATTAGGCACATATAAAAAAGATTGAATCTACAAGGTACACACAAAGAGGATACATGATCAAAGAATCACAAAAAGAGAGTTTGATAATGGGGAACAAGCACTCCTTTTTCATTCTCTCTTACAATTTTTTTTTCTAGTAAGCTTGTGTTCACATTGGTCTATATTTTTAATGGTGGCACAATTTTTTCCCTCTAAAGTGATAGAGATTAGTAGTCCAAAAAAATGATCATATAAGGTAAATGGAAAAATATTGAAAGTTTATGAAGGTAGAGAGGTTGAGGCCATCAAAATTGTCATATAATTAATGAATCTTGAGTGAATGGGGCTAGAGTTAAGCTGATGAATATATATAAAATCTTCTTAGGAGGCAACCCAATTGTGTATTTAATTTAATTTATGTTTAAATTTTTTCTTTTGGATTTTGTTTTGATTTACTAGGTATTCAAATTTTTTTCTTTTGTTTACAAATACATAGCAACTTAACATGTTATGAGGAAATCATAGGGATAAAGACATAAAACTTTTAAGATGAGAGGAAACACAGATGGAGCACTTGTGAGGTAACATAGAGTGGGGTTGTGATTCATGACATGGGTCATGTTGGCCTAGAAACACATACGTATTCCCTAGTTTTTTTTATAAAACTGTCATCATCTTTCAGGTGCCTCTGGTATGCTCTCACTTATATTAAAATTTACTTTCCTCCTTTGTGTGGATTGATTATCCATTGAAGATAATGTCCATAATAAGTGTGTAGGAATTTGATTCATTTTTGTTCTTCATTGTTTTGTTATGCATTTATTTTTATTTTTTATTTTTGTTGAGTGTTTTGCATGATTTGTGCTTGGTTGAGTTTTTTTTAAGGTTTTTATTGATTCTTAGGATCCCTTAACTAGTAAATGATGAACAAATCTTTGAATCATGAAAAGATGGTCACAAAACTAAGATAAAGTCAAGTGGAGGGTTTTGTATTAATTTTAATGTAGGTAACATATATCTACATGATTAGATGTGAATGGAGAGAGAACCTGTATAATTTTATAACCATTAACATGGCATGTTGAGATTCATGACAACCTGCAGTGATTTTTTGAGCCATATATGATCTTTCTTCTAAATTTTTCACATAAAATAAGCTATATTTTATAGGCTTCATTTTTCTTTATAAACCTTATATGCACAAATGTTTTTGATCAAATCACTTGCTATAGCTTTTGTAATGGACTATAGAGATTACTAGAACTTTTTCATGTGCAATCATTGTCCTAATTGAGAAAGTGATAAAGGCACCTTAGGAATAACCAACATATAGTCAAATAGTTTTCAACCTCATTTTTGTGTAAATGAGTTGCACACCCGTTAGTTTAACCCTTTAACCCTTTTATATCGACATTTATTCCTTCATCACCCACATTTTTCCTTACTAATCCTAAAAAGGTCACTACCCTTATTCTACAAACTACTAGAATTTTTATGAGACTTAAATATGTGATTCAAAGTTGTATATGAAGAAAGTGTTAAAGAGAACCCAAAATAATAATTATGGGAGATTTAACAAAATGCAAAATATGAAAAAAAAAGTTTTAAAAAAACAAATTAGCTTATCCCTTTTATTTTATTTTGAGAAGAAGTGGTGAAAATGATGTGAAGGCCCACGATGAAGATATTTGGCTTATGTGATGATATGTTATGTAATGAGAAAATACCTTGATAAGTTTGAATATATAATAAGAGTCTTTATATCAACATGCTTCTACTAGGTTTTGGGATATTTGGTTAAATCCTTATTTTTCTATTATTCATTAAACCCTTGAACCTAGCCTTTATAACACTTATGAAGTCCTATTTAATTCATGGGATAGGAAATCTTTATTTTTTTTTATATTAGTAACATGAGACAAGTATATGGTTCGGTCCATGTGGTAGGTATTTGATATCCTTTGTGAGGTTCTTATCCACAAAATATAATTTTTTCTTGTTTATTTATGTGAATTACTTGATATTTTTATCATCTTATCTCATATATCTGAGTGTACTTATACATATGTATCCATGAATATGAGAGAAAAATAAAAACAAGAGGATATATCTTTGGGAGGATGAATCCTAATATGACTAAGGTGTGGTTAGCTTTTCATTCATTACTATTGTTATGTTCATATCTATTATGTTTATGTGTGAATTATATATAGAAAATAACCCTTTAAGTTCTCTAATGCTAAATCTTAGTTGAGAGTTAATATTGGTGTTCTGAAAGTATTAGTTATGGGTGTTAGAAGTGTGTGTTTTTTTTAATTTTATGTTATTTGTGTGTGATTTTGTGCGTATATCATCTATGAAACCCTCACGAGACCTTACACATCCTCTAAAGGTAACCTAGAGGTTTTAAAGGCTTGTTGCATATACTAAGTGGAATTGTAGGACAGATAAGGAGCTAAGTGAGGGGAAGTCAATGAACACATATTTTTAGTTATTTCATACCCTTTTACTTTAAATTTTTATTATTTATGGGAATAATATGTGAGTTTATTTATATTGTTTTTAATTATTTTCTTGACTTATATTAATCTCATGTATTTAATTAATTTAGAGCTTAAAGTTAATTATTGTATAATTTTGACAGCTTCCCATATTTTAACTTAATCTTTCAGCTGGAAGTATATCCTAATATGAAAAATTATTTGAAATAATTTCAGGAAGTTAATTAATGTCTACTTAATTCTATTTTTTAGGTAATAATTACTATACTGTACCTAGAATAAGAAATCAACAAAATGTAAAAGAAAATATTGAGAAAGAAATGAAATGAAAAGATAATCATGTGTATGCATCTATGTTTATGTGTGTATGCGTATATTGGACAAGAAGAAGAGAGGGAACACATAAGAAGTGCTTGGAGGAGACTAAAAAGAAAGGAAAATAGAGAAAGGGCACCATTAAGCTAAAGAAGAAAAAAAGGGAAAATAAATAAATAAAAGAGGGCCCAAAAGAACAAAAGGAGAAAAGAAACAAAAAAAAAATGATGAAGAAAATGGAGAACAGAAAAGAGGCACATGAATTGGGAGAGGCACAACATTAATAGGAGGCATGAGAACCAAAAGGAGCAAGAGTAGAGTAGGTGGTAGAATAAATGAAGAATAGAGAAAGAAAAGAATATGGATAATTGAAGGTAAGAAGTAGGAGGGCATGAAGGCCGAGGAAAGAGAAATGAAAAGAATTAGAGAAGGGTGTCTAGAGCCAAAAAAAATAGTGTTGCTAATCTACATAGTATTGTATTACTCTTTGATTCTTATTTTGAATATAAAGTGCAGTAATTTTATATTCAAATATTTTTAGATTTAATCTTTTATGTATAAATTATATGATTTATTTAATTTAATTATTTTTATTTTAATTAATATCATTTTTAATTTTCTTTTAACAATAATATGGTAAAACCCTATTATTTATACTAATAGGTTAATTGATTGCTTAATTAATAGATTACTCTATATGTTTTATGCTATTATTCTGAATTGTTTCTAATTAATAGACTGATCACCTTTAATTATCATTTAACAAGTCGAGAAAAGATGTCATAGCTGATTATCCACTTTGGATTAAATAGCTTAAATAGGAATTAAATGGGTTGTGCGAACAGTTACATAATTTCTACAACAATAAGGAAGAATAAATAATTAACTGAATAGAACACATTATATTTTATTTAAATCATTTGATTAGAGATAACGGGATTGATAATTGGTGATAGGACTACCTAACTGTAATACCCCCCAACATTTATAGTTGAATTTTTTTATTATTTATGGAAAGTTGTGCAATAAAAATGGGAGATTTTACCGTCGTAATTAGTATAAGATTGACCTATGGCCAATCTAATACTAACCACAAGATTAAAGGTACAAAAACCATTAATAAGGATGGTTAATAAAAACCATAATAGTTCAACATCAATTTATAAAACTAGAGAACACATTAATATATAACTAAAATAAAGCACAAAATAACACTCGCAAGCTAAGGGAAAATAAAAACGGTAGAGATAGCAGAAAACAACAAGTCTGGAGAACAACCTCTTGGACCCCACACCAAGTACATGAGATCGTCATTCTGCCCCACCTAAGGCATCATATGCATCAAAATCAACAAGGGCATCATCTCCTACATGCACAGACTTAGGAGGGGTCACTGCTCGTGGGAATGAGTAGCACCCATGATAGAGGTTATCAATACGTTATGTATTGAGTAAGGTAACCATATAGTTAGGATAGGGCATAGCACATAAAAGTTAGATAATGTAAGCAATAAGTCAATTAGGTTAATCACCATTGAAATGCCCTGAAAATTTTAATTTTAAAAATTATAGCTAAATAATATTTTATTAGGAAAATTATTTGAATAAATTATTTTTACTAAAATAAAAGGAAATTTATTAGGGAAAATCAAGAAGAAATTTATAAATATTTTAATTAGGAGAAATTTGGGTATTTTAGCTAATTAAAGATTTTATTATAGAAATTAATTAAATAAATTATTTTATTTAAAATAAAAAGGAAAAAAGTTTCAAATTAATATTAATTTTATAAATAATTTAATTAAAGAAAATTAGGGTAAATTGCTAATTAAAATGGAATTTATGGAAAACCTTTTAAAAATCCTAATTTAGCTTAAAAAGGAATTTAAATATTATTTTATTTATATATTATTATTTTTAAATGTCCCCAATATTTTAATTAATATAAATACCCAATCTAATTATTTTTCCTTTTTTTCCTTTTTCTTTCTTCCTTTTTCCTATCTTTTTGTTTCTTTTCTTTTTTTTTTCTTTTTCGTCTCCTCTTCCTCGTTGGGCCTGCCCTCTCCCGTGGCCCAGTCCCCTCCATCCTTCCTTTCCTTCGCGCGACGCTTCCCTTCTTTTTCTGTCAAAGCACGTCGTTTTATTTAAAGACTTTAGCCATTGCGCCTGGCCGGTCTCCTCCCTTTTATTTTCCTTCTTCTCTACCCCGAACCGCCCGGTCCAACCCCCTTTCTTCCTCCTTTCTTCTTCCTCCCTTCCCTGACGATGATCAGCTTGTAACCGCACTACAACCACCAGTTGAAAATTTCGTCGGCGACTACGCACGTTCGCTGCCCATTTTCTCCCCCTCTCTTCCACATTGACTCACTGAACACACTTGTTTGCCCACTTTCCCCCCTCATCACACATTTTTCCTCTCTCTCTCCTGCACAAAAACCCCCTGCCCCGAAGTTGGTTTTCGTCGATTTTGTTGCCACCGACGGACACTAACCCCACTTTCCTTGTTCCCTCGTCATCCCACTAACATCACTCTCTCATTAAAATCCTATAAATACCCCCAATTTGAGCCTGGTATCGAGTTTTGGTCGCTTACCCAGATTTTCCCGACATTGCACCGCCACCCCTTTAGACACCACTTTCGCTGTCTCCAGCCAACACCCCTGCCCATTCTTTCCGCCTACGCCTTCCCTGCACCTCCCTCTAACTAACTAGACCACCCATACCCTTCGATTCTTCCTGAAAAATCCACCCCAACCATGCGAATTGCCCTTCGTAACAAAACCATTTTCTGCCACTACCGCCCTTCGAACCACCCTTAGCCACCTCTTTTGTAGCTTCTACCGCTCCTTTCACCTCCCAAATTGTGATGCAGACCCTCCTCTATCTCCCCCTACATTCCTTTTCCCCTTTCTCCCTCTCTTCCTCTCTCCCTATTCTTCTTCCCTATTCGGCCACCATTACTGTTGTCGTGCGCCTCCACCTTTGGCTGTGCCGCCAGCATCATTTTGTCCCTCTCCTTTTGGGCAATCAGAATCACCCTTACTTCCAGCCTCCTTCTTCTTATTTTGTTCCCAGCCTTCAACTTTTTCCCTTTTCCTCTCTTTTTCTAGACACCACCGCTGCTATCGTGCACCACCGCCGGTACCGCCTATCCCCCATAGCCTGAGGTTGAACCTTAGACCCTCTCAACCCTTTTCCCTATTTTTACAAGTCTTAAATTATTTTATTTTAATTATTCTAATATAAATCCTATTATTATTATTATTTCCATTTTTAATATGTATTATTATTATTATTATTGATATTAATGTTTTTATTATTATTTTGTTGAGGGCTGAAGCCCTATTATAATTTTTAATTCGATTTTAAGACTATTACCCTTATTATTTCTATTATTACTATTATTAATATTAATATGTTATGAGTATAATTATTATTATTATTATTATTATTTCTTATTTCAAATTTCTATTATTCATATTCCATTATTATTAATACAACTATTTTACCATTAGTGTTGTTAATAATGTTGTTATTATTGTTGTTGTTGTTATCATTATTATTATTACTATCGCTATTATTATTCTCAAGTGTTAGTATTATCATTTTATATAGGGCTAAGACCCTATTGTGCTTATTTTAAATTTTAGCAGTAGTATGATAAATATCATGTCTTATTATTATTAGGGTTATTAGTATTTTTTATTATTATTAGCATTTATTCTTATTAGTGTTATTATTATTATTTATTAAGTTATTATTATTCAATGTAGGGTGGAAACCCTACTTCTTTTTATCTTTGATCATTATCTTTACTATTATTACCATTACGGTTACTATTATTTTGTAATATTATTATGGATTTTTATCATTATTAGTATTATTATGTCATCATTATTATTATTGCAAAATTTGGTTATTTACTTTAGTAATAATAATAATATTATTATTTTAGTAAATGGGCCAAAGCCCTTATTTCACTTTGTTTTTAATAATGTCCTTGTTATTATTATTGGTTACTATTATTATAATTATTATTCTTAATTATATTATCATTGATATTATTTTTAGTATCTTTGCTATTATTATTATTATTATTATTATTAGGGTAAAGTTTTCAACTTTATATTATCAACTTTTATTATATTCTATTATTTCTATATCTTTAGCAAAGTTAGTAATTAATTAATGTTATTTTATTAATATATTATTATTTATTTAAAAACCTAGTTTTATAATAAGTTAGCGATTAATAATATTTTTGATAGGATGGAGTCTAATTTTAGCTTTTCCCTCGTAATAGGTGAAACCAGTCAAAGCCCTAAGGAGGTGTAGGGGCATTCTCTAAGATCGATGTCATTTTAGGTAAGGGGTGCTAAGGCCATATGTGTAATATGTGATTTTATTTTATGCATGCCATAGGGTATGAATTATAGTGTATTTCATGTGTATAATGTATAATTTTTATGAATGCATCATGATTATAGAGTTAAAGTATGTTGGTGTGAATAAATTGCGGCATGAGAATTATGTGCATAATTGTGTTATTCTTATGGTATGATGTGGCCTTAAGACATGCATGCTAGAGTTTTAAAATAATGAAGGGGAGTGTAACAATGTGGTGTTAGGGATTTGCATGAAATGGTATGGTGGTAGGGTTTTGCATGAAATTGTATGGTGTTAGGGTTTTGCATGGTGGTATTAATATTACATGGTGTTAGGGTTTTGAATGGTGGTATTAATGTTGCATGGTGTTAGGGTTTTGCATGGTGGTATTAGTGTGGCATGGTATTAGGGTTGCATGGGAGTTAGGGTTTGCACGGGGGTTAGGGTTTTGCAAGGAATTGCATGGTATTAGGGTTTGCGTGGAATTGTATGGTGTTAGGTTTTTGCATGGAGGTGCATGGCATTGGGCTTTGTGTGGAGTTAATGTTGCATGGTGTAGGGTTTTGCATGGAGTTGTGAGATGCATGGTATTAGGGTTTGCATGGAATTAATGTTGCATGGCGGTATTAGGGTTTTCATGGTGGTATTAATGGTTACATGGTGGTATTAATGGTTGGATGGTGGTATTAGAGTTTGCATGATTGAGCTAGGGTTTTGCATGGGAGGTAATGATTACATAGGATGTAGGGTTTTGATGAAAAGTTTGAAAGGTTGCATGGGATGTGTAAAGTTTGCATGGGAGTGAAATTTATGTATGAAAGGTTGATTTGGGATATAAGGAAGGTAATGTAAGTGTTATTTGGGTATTTGGACATTTGGATGAAAAATAGTAAGTGGATTTATACAAGGATCCATAGGAGACCGAACTAGGGTTGGTGTGGACAATTAAGATTTGTTGTGGTTGCTTAGAATTTTTGTGTTATCATGTGTATTTGGTGTTTAAAGTGTAATTATGATGGTGGAATTTTATGATTTGTGAAGTGTGAAGTATAAAGAGAATGATTTGTGCATGTCCATGGTGAAATCTTTTGAATAAGATGCTTAAAACATTAATAATGTAAAGTGAAAAATTGTTGAGTCGGACCCAAACCGATCCACCGGCAAATGATAGTGGTTAGGACATGATGTCCTATGTGTAACCGGTCCATCAGTAATAATAGTGGTCAGGCTTTGTACCTGTGTGTTTTTGGTCCACCGGCTATAATAGTGGGGGACTCCGTGCTCAACACAACCGAAAATATTTTTGCCAAGACATGGGAAAGACACTAAGTACTTACAGTGAAACACCATGCAAGAAGGTGTCAGATTGGTCCACCGGCGAATAATAGTGGCCAAGTACTACGGTATCCTGGAGACCGATCCACTGGCTATAATAGTGGTCAGAAGCTATATGCCCTGTGTGTTTTTCGGTCCACTGGCTATAATAGTGGGGTTCCTGTACTCGCGTGGATTTGATAAAAAGCATGGTATGAATCGACTTCTGATCAGTGATTAATTAAGTAATTAATCTAGATTATATATGGGCCTTGGTACTTTTACTTCGTCGGCCATATACATTTATGATTATGTATCTTATTCTTCTACATGATTTATGTGCTTATGTGTGGGCCTTAGTGCTCGGTTACCTTACTCAGTACGTAGCGTACTAATCACCCTTTTCATGGGTGTTGCTCATTCCCACAAGCAAACTGCCCTTTCTGACCTTGTGTAGGTAGGCGTGACATCCGGTGGAGCTATATGTGGCCGGATTCACTCTTCTCGTTATTTTATATTCCTTCTATTATTTCCTTTGTATCGGATTCGTCCAATCTGATTTATTACCTTGCATCGAGTTTTTTAAATGAATCTTTTATCCGTTGTAAGCTATTTCTCGTTTGGATATGAATAATAATTCTTTATGCGTACTATGATTTCTATGTTATTATTTCTTTAATTCATTTTATGAAATCTTGATTTAAGTTTTGTGTTAATCTTTTTAGCCTTAGTACTTGATACTGAAACGGTCGGAGAGAACCGGTTTGGTACTAAGTGTGGCGGTAACATCTCCAAAATTCACGAGTTTTAATTTAAATATTTCTAATGTAATTTCTTCCACTAAAAAAAGTAGTGAAATTTGGGGTGTTATAACCATTAATTCCGTTTTAACACATCTCTTGAATTATATGCATATGAGTACGGGAACTCCACTATTATAGTCGGTGGATCGGAAATACAAATCCAGGATATAACACACCTGACCACTATTATTTATCGGTGGATCGGTCTCTAGAACAAAATGCTCTTGGCCACTATTCTCGCTGATGGATCGGTCTAAGCCCAGCTTAATAATATTTCACTTTAAATGATTAGAATTTTATTCGTGTCTTATTCAATAAATAACCCCCTTTAGCTAAAGATGCATGCCCCCGATGGACTTCCCCAACTCATTATTACTCTTCCACCTAAGACTTCCTAAATAACCATGTCCCATAGCTTGGGACCTCTACACTCTCTAAGACTTGAACACCCATTTTTCTCCTTCCACCCTACTTACCATGAATCAAAATCCGCCACACATGTGGGTCAAGGCCCACTTATTAGTTTCTCTATCTAGGCTCACCATCGTTTTATTAGGGTTCTCCCTTAAAACCCTAATCTATCCTATGTGGCCCTGACCTATCCTTTTCCTATACAACCTATACTCCCCCTTTATTCCAACACCATCACTCCACTCAACCCACGCCAAACATCCCAACTCTAATCATCACTTCCTCATGTGATAAAGGAACCTAGTTGGTCTCCACTAATTAGATCCCTACATCATTTATCTCCTTTTATGGCCTTAATTATTATTATTATTATTATTATGTTATTATTTTATTATAAATGATATATATAATTAAATCTTATCCAATAATCCTTATTTTATTTTTAATTTCTAAAATAGGGTTTTGGGGTGTTATAATAGCTCAAGAGAGAATGTTAATCAAATAATCTTGCTAGCACATAGCTAGTAATTGAAAAGATCAGGTGATTGATTAATTAGTTAGTATAATTGGATAATACTAGATCCGGTTTCCTTGGTATATTTTATTAATTGATTTTACCTTTACTAGATTGTATATGATTATATTTTAGTTTAATTCTGTTGATTTAAAATTCTTAATTTAGAATTATCTCTTTTTTCTTTTGGATTTCAATCTCCTAGGCTTGATTTGAGTGATTAGAGTCTTTGTGATATTATTTTGTCTCTATAGGAATGATAACTCGATATTCTTGATGCCTTGTACTACTTATGGATGGTATACTTGCAGATAGTTATACTTGGTTGACATCGAATATATATGTTTTTTTTGTATGTGGACCCTGTCCTTTCCAATCAATTGATGGTTTTTAATTTTAAATTATCTTCATTGATCATTTCTCTCAAAGAGGTATATCCCTATCTTATGAAATAGAAATGTGATGTATCCACAAATTTTCCAATCTTTCACAAACTAGTTGAAAAAGCGTTCTATAAATCCATTACAACTCTATACATTGATATTAATGGTGAGTACATTGCTTTATGTAATTATCTCACTTCTTATAGTATTTCACATCTAACCTCTCCCCCACTCATGCCACGACATGATGGAATTTCTGAATGGAAGTGATGCTATTATCTTTGACCAAGCTTCTTATCCTTTTTGTTTTTGTTCTCATGTTTTAAAAATTACTTCATACTTAATCATATACCAACGGCTGCACTTCAACATAAATAAACTGTTTCCATTCTATTTAACCATCCACTAAATTATTCAAAGCTTATAATATTTAATTGTTCACCTGTTCCATGGCTCAAAACCATGTGTCATTCTAGGATATTCTACAAGACAAAGTGCATATATTAGCTTTGATTTTAAAAACTACAAAACCTATCTATCTTGACATGTTAATTTTGTTGAAAATCAATTTCCTTTCTCTAATAACCAAAATATCATGTGCCTTCCTCAAATTTTGCACCTTTCCCACCCACTTCAACTTCGCATAATTTGACTCCCTTTCATCTTTCTTCTACCACCATGCCACTCAATCACAATTCTTTAGGTTCTCTACTTTACCATCTATAGTAACATATACCTCATAACCCCCATTCAACGATCCTTCTCCTTTAGTTGATCATCATTCTCTACATGGTGATACTCTATGGTTATTAGTGTAGAACCTAATCCAATACTACCATCAAATTCTCCCACTCAATAATTATGTAATGCTACTCTTTGCCAATCACGGTCTCATCAAAACACTCATATGATATTTATAAAAGCAATATATATATATATATTCAAACTACAAAAATCTATAATATCACCAAATATCTAGTCATTTATCCCTTATAACCCACCTACCTTTCTAAGTCTCCTCATTGGATGCATGAAATGTTCAAGGAGTTTAATGCACTCCTCACAAATGGAACATGGGATCTCGTTCTTCTCAAACCTTAATTTAAATTTTTTTTATACCAAGTGAGTGTTTTTTTAGTCCAACTTCATCCTAATGGCACCATTGCCATATATAAGGCCCAACTAGTGGTTAAGGATTTCTTCAACATCCTAGTGTGTACTGTTTAAATACTTTTAGCCTAATTATCAAGCCTAAAACAATCAAACTTATACTCACCATTGCCTTATCCTCTACACCAACTAATGCACTTTTTTGAGGGCCTCTTACTATATGTCTACATCTCACAACCTCTAGGTTTTGTGCATCCTCAATTTCCTAACCATATTTGGAAGTTAAAAAAGGCATTGTATGGCCTGAAGTAAGCACCATGTGCTTGTACTACACCTTGCATTGATTATTGGTATCTCATTTACAAATCCCACTTAGATTCATCCCTCTTTACTATAAGTAAGAATCTCTATCACGTCTTATTTCCTCGTCTATGTCAATGACCTCTTACTCATAGGATATAGCTATGCATTTCTTACTCAATTTCTACATGATCGTAATGCCACTTTTTTTCTCTCAAGGATCTTGATAATCCTAGATACTTTATTGGTATTGAGATCCTATCTATATCTATTGGAACTAAAATAAGTAAGATCCCCTCATCCAGGTAGACCCTAACCCCCTTGACTAACTACATGGTTATAAAGAAATGTGAGAATAAATTACAAACATAAGGATTTGAGAATTTATAAATTTATGGGAGGAAGAAGTAGAAGATTTTATTGAGTATAAATATTTGGAGAAAATTGAGAGCTTCCACTATTCTATATAATGGGTTAAGAGAGAGTCTTTTATATACTTCCTCATCTTTTATCCATAACACTCAATCCTCATTATTTGTCTGACTTATATAAGGAAATGTATAAGTTATAAATTCATTATTTACCCAATTAGCTAACCCTCATTAATTCATAGGATGACATGCTGATGATTATTAAATACCTTATATTAAGAGATTTCCTAGCCATCCTCTGACATCTCTTATTAACTCAAGTCTTCATCCCCACTCTTAGCCACAAGTCCTTTTCAACCAACTAGTTTTGTTTTTTTTTTCTCTTTGTAACTATCGCTTTTCACTAGCTAACGATCATCCTTTGGCTTGTCACCCTTAACAATCACCCTTAGCTCATTCATGTGGTCGATGGCTCTCGTTGGTGGCCTTTTTGTAGTTTTCCCTTGGTAGATAACCCTTTAGATGATGGCCTTTTACCTGAAAGACATGTCTCTCTCTTCTCTTGGCCAATGACCCCTCACTCATCACTATAGTACTTGTCTTTAGCCAACAACCTTTGTTATCTTGCTTCTTTGGCCGGTGACCTTAAGCATTTTTCTTTATTGAGGAAACCCAACATTATCTACTACATTATTCCTCAAGAAACATAAATATGTTAGAGATCCTCTTGAAAGATCAAAATTACTTAGTTCCAAGGTAGTAAAAATGTCAAAGGCCACCATTTACCAATTCACAACCCATTCATCTTATACTAATGTCACTGTGAATCATCAGTTGGTGGGTCCCTATAATATTTTTCCCTTACACATCCTTATGTTTCTTATGCCATGAACATACTTGCTCAACACATACACTCCCTTATGGTCGATCATTTTCAAGCCTTGAAGTGTTTGTTGTAGTATCTTAAAACTACTATTACATATGGTATTCATCTAAAATGTAGCACTCTTTCTCTCTCAACATATTGTGAAAAGAATTACTCTAGAGATCATCTGGAAAGACGATCAATTGAGGCCTACATAACCTAATTTGGTTCCCATCCTACCTCATGGTAATCGAAAAAGTGATGATTTGTTTCTTGATCATCTACTAAAGTGGAATATTGCATTGTTCCCTCAACTACTATAGAATTGTTGTGGCTACAATATATTCTCACCAAACTAGGCTTCAAACTTCCTTCAACTCCAACAAATTACTCTACTAACATTAGTGTCGCCTATCTATGTGACAATCTAGTTTTCCATTCTATCATGAAGCATGCTTCCATTTACTACCATTTAGTTCGTGATCTTCTTACAACTAAGTCTTTAAAGGTTACTCATGTTGTGGTTGTAATTTCATGTCATGATTGGCCCAAAACCATAGTGTATCTATTATTTCACATTGCGGTTGAACTAAAAACTGCTAGATAGCATTTGGTCAACTATAGCGATACCCCTATTTAATTGCTTGCTTAATATATAAATTATAATAATCCTTTGACACTTAATTTTTAAGTAAACATACTATAATATTATCATCAAAATTATCTTTTAACTTAACCCTAAATGAGTTTGCTTATATGTAATGAATTTATCCGTTAGATAATATTTATTAGTGGGTAAGCAAATTATCTATTGCGTAAATGGTATGAAATTACCAGATATAAATATGTTAGTGGATATCTATTTGATTATGGTTACAAATTTAAGTATGATTTTTTATCTCTCAAATATATATATAGCTATTAGGATTTTTACCCTAAACCCACCCTGTTTACATCCTTATAACTAACTGTTTTCAAATTTAGAATATTTTATAGAGTAAATGTAACATCCCTTCTAAAGTTTCTCAATTTGTTATTTTATATAAACTCTTATGTGTAAACCATGTGACCCTTCTTAAAAGCACCAAGTGAAAATATTATCTCTTCATACTTCTTTAATATTTAAATCTAACTATTATCACTCGCCTGTAAGATGCATAGGATCATAAGTGATATTCAAATAGTGTTTAACATATTGTGATAATAAATTTTGGAATCGTATGTATGGAAATTAATATAAAAAATAAGAAATTTGTGAAAATAGACATTATGGTTATTATAAAGTATAAAATATTAGTTAAAAGATGAAATAATGAAATAATACACTATATATAGAAATGACAAATAACTAACTAAAAGAATATATAATAAAGCTAGATATTTTAGAATACTTTATAGAAGACAATATTTGTTGTAGTTGTACTTTCATTCCCATAATTATTACATATTAAAAAATTTCAACCTGTTACGATATATAACCCTAGACATTATAATATAAAATTGATTATAGTTGAAGACTGATTTTTTCAATGATAGCCCAACACTATTATTTTTTCATTATTCTTTTTTCTTTTTTCTCATTGATTTTTTTATGATCAACTAAATAAAGATGGAAGTTAAATTAATGACATTTATTATTGCGATTTGATTTTGATGAGTGTGTAATCAAAGACATGAAGGTGTACCATTTAACTATATTAGGCGCAATACAAATTGATCATTTGGTTTGATACTTTATACAGGTAATGATATATTTTATAATGTGATGTAATTAATATACAGTGAAAAAGAAAATTTAAGAAACCCATAATGTTTGCTTTATCATGGATTATTGACAATTGTTAAATGCATTTATTATCTAGACAGGGTTTATAATTATATCATGGAATTGTCATAACTAAATGATTGTATTGAATAATTAATTTATGAACATTACTTACTGCAACCGACGAAAAATTTTATCTGCATAACCTCCATTTTTATATAATTATTGATTATAGATTAAGATAACTAGAATAGCCTAATCCATCCACTATTGCAACGAAAATCTGCAAAGCTACCGAACAATTTTGGAAAATTTGATCACTTGTGACTTCTAATAACAATGCACTGATGACTTTAATTAAGTCTTCAGACATGTTCAGGTAATCATTTTGATGTATGGAAACAAGGGAATTAAGAAACAGAGAATGAAACCCCACCAGCTCCACGTGGGATTGAATTGAAATATGATCGAAATCGATTGTGCGATTATTCGCCTGATTAGTTAACTAGCAACATTTATATGCTCAGTCGCCTAACTTCCTTGCAAGAAGAGGGATCTGCGTCATTTAATTCTCGAGCATTGTCGTGTAAACGGCACAACATATCTTTTTTTTGTTTTTGTTTTTCCTTTTCCTTTTAACATGTACCCCATATATAAAAAGGAGGAAGAATTCAATGTACCGAATAGATACTGACCCCAATAAAATACCTGATAATAAGTTGAAACACGGTTAACCAGCAGACTAATAAACATTTCTCACACATTAAATCTATTAATTTGTTGATGTAACTATTAAGACTAATTAATAGTATGCCATACTTTATATATATATATATATATATTATTCATTCTTCCTCTCTAGCATCAATGATAATTTCTATCTTTGGAATATTTCAAATTTGATATGTGATCAGTAATTGAGTGAGCACCATCATGTAGTAATAAAAAAAATTAATTCAAATAAATTCCCATGAGAATTTTTTCTTTCGTGGGAGGTTGGGGTGGGGGGGGGTATGTATGGCAGCTACAAGTTGACTCAAATAATTTGATCTTCAAACTGAGGACACATGCTGATAATTATATCTGCGTGATCCCCTCCTGAATTGTTAGGTTAAAATGATGACCGATCAACTAACATTCATTGTTCTATGCTATTGTACATGCATGAGACCATAATCATATATTCATCTCTTATATAAAATTTATGTGAGATTATGAGAAAGTATGATATGAATAAATGCCTATTCAAAAACTTAACAATATTTTTATCTTATTAAATAAATAGTTTAGTCATAAATTTCAAAGCATGACAATTTAATTAATATGAAATTCAATGAAATATATAATTATTAAGAATAGTTATTTAAATAATAATCTTGTGCTAATTGTTAAGTTAGTAGAAGATAAATTGCATGCATCTTGATCATTCAAAATAATGAAATTTCAAATAACTAGTTGTTTTCCTGAGGTTTGGATAAGTATATAATCCTTGAACTAATAAAGTCTAGTGATTCAATAGGTATTTTCCCAACCGTCACGTCTAATTCTGCTTAAGCTAATCATTCATATTAAACATGTTATAATACCGAGAGATAATAAAAAGATATTTGAACCTATGGCTTTTGATATATAAGAGTTAACCATAGCCTCCACTTTTAGAATTGGCTTGACTACTACTATTGTTGTTCCTACTTTAGTTTTTTAATAGAGAGGAAACCCTTAATTATGTTTTACTAAATTAATTCATTAAAAAATCCAAATAAAATGGGCATGTAATTAAAGATACAATAACTTATGTTCTCAAGTGTAATATGATAAAAATAGCTAGTCAAGGTTGTCAGCATAACAATTTTACTTAAGATTGATGAGGATTCTCCAAATTAATCATTGAAAAATAATATTAATTTATTACCCAATAAGCGTTAGGATGAGTATACCTTACCATGCAAGTGCAAGAAAAATAAACTAGAAAATGAAAATTCAAATACGAAAATTCTAATATCTAAAAATCTAACCTCAATAATTATACTATGCCCTTATTGGTGTAAAAAAATCATTCTAGTGTACCATGCTAGCTAGTAGTTATTTTGCACTAATAATGTAAAAAATTAATTATTTAATAACTTTTAAATTATAGGATCGTATAATGGTTTTACCTATTAGACAAATACACCTCAATATAAAATCTGCATACATACATACATACATATATATATATATATTAGGATTACTTTTTAAACATGTTTTGAACATTTTCAAAACTAATTTCTACTTTTATCATTATCATTATCATTTTCTTTTCATCTTCTACATCGTAATACTCTATTATTTTTTAATATTGGGTATTTGTAGAGGTGAAATTAAAATATTAAGATTAATTTTATTCACTCCTTAAAAAGCATAGGATTTGATAAATGTACTTTCCTTCTTTGGACGTAAAGGGAGTATATCAACATTACATACTAATTTTTATGTTAATGATAAGCTAATCAAATATGTTAGAGTGGACTTTTACACATCAACCTTTCGGGTTCATTATCTTTGATTGATTTTTAATTATCTAATATGATGTAAAAGAATTTAAAATATTATTATTATTATTAGTGTATGGTAATATATATATATATATATTTAATATAATGAGAGATACCAACTAATGAGATTATAGTTAATCTGCCAAATCGGGTTGCAAAAACATACTTGCTTCCATTGAGTTCGAAATACTCTTCAAGGATGAATGTTAGACTTCAATGGTTAGTAGAGAATTGGCTTAGCCATATGTTTTATATCATCAAAAAAATCTAAGCTTACACGTGTACCTCTATTACCTATATATGGAGAGAGATTCGGGGAGATGCCTGCCAAAAAAGGGATGATTCAAACTAGAAATAGAAAATGGCCTTAGATTTATATGGGATAGGAGTCAAGCTCCATTAAATTAGACAAGAGATTTATGAGATCAAAGGGATTAAAGGGACAAATATGTAATTTAAGAGCAACAAGAAGGAGATGTCATGTGGTTTGGAAAGAAAGAGGGAGATAAAAGGGTTTAAAAGAAGTTAGCGCACATGGTTCTTACCAAGCCAACCATACACATCATACTAGCTCTAAACTTGGGCTAAGGCTCATGTTTTGGTTCAATCCTATTTTAAAACTAAGGAATTTTTTAAATATACAAATCTTGATATAAATATTCTAGCTGTAATACCCCCAAAATTATGAACCAAAAAATTTTGTTTGAATAATTAATTGCAGAAGCTAAATTAATAAAACTCAAAGTGTTATTACCACATTTGGTACAAGTCTGATTCCTCTACTATTTACATATAAAGTGCTAAGACTAAAATCATTACTCCACTTAAATTAATAATATGGTTATAAATATCAGAGTAAAGAATTAAATCACGGATTAATACCATTTTAAATAAAACCAATTGTTAGTGATTATAAAATTAAATGCAAGGAAATTATATCAAGACATAAGAGTACAAGAAACATTAGCATCAAAAGATATCAGAAAAAAAATATGGGATAGCCCTAACTCCTAACCCTAGTACTAGCCTTCAACTGATATCACAATCTAACCTACAAAGGCCACTACCCACCGAATAAGTAGGGGGGCATGAGAAGGAACCTTTTAGTATAATGGTACTAAATAAATCATTATACAAAACTAATATGAAAAGTTCACATGGAACATATAAGAGGCATAACAACAAAACCTGGTATAAAACATTAAAATACACATACGATGATCAAAATATGATAATCATATTGTATAATAAAATAATAACAAAGCCACATACTGCTCATACTCTTTTATTTAGAAACATGATGAAGCTTACAAACCAAGCATACAAGAGATTTTATTTGAAATAATGATTAAAAGCAATCTCAACGTAATAACCATAACCTTCACAATGTATCTCATATCTCAAAATCAACACCAATAATATCCATAACATACCAAGTAGGGCTCAAAGGTACAATACCAATAAAATTTATAACATCATAGATAGGGCTCAAAGGCACTATACCAAACACAAGTAGACACGAAGGTTACTACCAAACTACAAGTAGGCACAAAGGCTATTATTGAAACACAAGTAAGCACAAATACTACTACCAAACCATAGGTAGGCACATAGGCTACTACCAAACCACAGATAGGCACAAAGACTACTATTAAATCATAGACACAAAGGCTACTACCATATCACAAATAGGCACAAAGGCTACTACTAACCATAGGTTGGCATGAAGGCTACTATCAATCAATCCAAAAGTCTAATAATAATCATTTTGATCTATTAATGTTCATTTCCATTTTTATTTACTCGAGAGGAGATCATATCAAATCTAGAGACATTAAGGTATTATGGTCATACCGGCACACCAAGGCAGCATATTATCCTACCAACTATCAACCCAAGGACATTAATTTACCCAGGTAGTATTGGAACATAAAGGGAGCATAATACCCTACTAACAAAAAAAACTAATCCATAAGTATTCATACCCTCTATAAGTTTGTAGAGATAAATAGAGTACGATGTAGGGCCTAGGTACGGTACTAAGGCATACCAATGAAAATCCATAATCAAACGTGGGTTAAACCACATCTTTAGGGTAGCGACTTCTAAATAGCCACCATTCTTGATTTCAATGTGTTTCACTTTAAGCATTAGTAAATTATTAAGGTGACCACGAAATTACAAATTAATCACATACATCTAATTTTTACACTTAACCATTTACCTCATTTCCAAATATTCGAGATAACCATAACCAATGTCAATACCAAAGTCAATCATTAAAAATATACTAAGGCCATCTTAGGCTCCATTATTCACACTTAGGCACTTTAGGCTAAAAATAACCAAAATGTCCTTTAGGATAAAATATCCACATTGTCACCCATTTTAAATACCAATTTCATGTTATTTATAAAACAGTCAAGAAAATGATAACATAAAATAATTAAATTATTTAATGTGCAAATAAATTTCTAAATATTTTAAATGATCATTCTGCCTTTATACATAATTTTTACACTTAAAACCCTAACATGCGTTTTTAGAGCATCAAAAAACATTTTCACATGTTTAGCAATAAATAATATATTATGCTTGCCTATAAAAATAATTATCATGATACACTCAAAATAACCAGAATACCTCTAGGATATAGTATTAGGCTCCGTTAATCAAACTTTTATATCTAAAAATAATAGCACATTAATCATATTAATATTTAGTCAATAAAATAATTTTTTATTAAAAATATATATTAAATAGGAAAATTACCAAATTACCCTTGTTGTGAAAATGGTAAGATCTTACAAGAACTCTCATGATGTTCAGGTAGAGTGAGTTCAGATGAAGGTGGAAGGACTGGGGGAGAGAAAGGTTAGTTGGGTAGAGGTGATGGCCAATGGATTGTGGTAGAGACGGTGGTAGGTGGTGGTGACAGATGGTCTAAGGAGGAGGGGGAGGTCGTGGCTAGGCAAGGAGAAATCGACTTTGGTTGGTGGGTTACGTGGGATGATGATCCAGGGAGGTTGTGGTGGTGGTGTGGTGTTGGTGCGACAATAAATAAAGGGAATAAAAAAGGGGGCCAAGGTAAATGGTGGTGATGTGGTGGTAGTGTTGTAATGGTGCGATAGTAAGGAAAGGGAAACACAAAGGGAGGCCAAGGTAGATTGTGGTGATGTGGTGGTGATACAACACGAAAGGAGGACTACGAGGAGTAATGAGAAGGTGGCAAAGAGTATCTTAACAGCTAGGGCTAGAAGGAGAAGGTTGATAGGTAATTGGTGGTTTGGTTGTTGCTCAATATGGGATTGGTGGTGTGTAGGATAGAGAAACATAGAGGTGAGGGATGGAGAAAGAGAAGGTAGGAGGAGGAAGAAAGGAAAGTTTGGTGGTGAGGGAAAATGGTGGTGCTGATGAGGATATGGTCAGTGGTGTTGTAATAAGGTGGTGCATGGGTTGCGAATCGGTTGTAGGGAATAGTGGTGGTGGTTTTGGTCAGGTGGTGAAGGAAGAAAAATAGAGGCAGAGGAAGCTGGTCGAGGGAGGAAGAAGAATGAAGATATAGGCTTGGGGTGTTTTATGTATGTATAGATGGCTAGGGATAGTGAGTGAGAAATGGAAACTAACGAAGGATGAGGCTCTAGCTTAAGTGCTAGGATAGGGATTTAGTGAAGGTGATGGGTTGTTGAGGCAAGTAATGGTAGGGGCATTGCAGGCTGGGGTAAAGGAGGCAATAGTGGGGTGAAAAAGGGAGAGGAATTGCATGTGATGGGGCACGTGGGGCTTGTGGGTGAGTGTAGAGGGTAACTAGGATGGTGTAGAAGGGGAAAGAGAGAAGCGTACATAGGTAGTAGGAGGTTGGTTTAGATAGGAAAGGAAAGGAGAAGCTGACGAGGTACATGTGTGTATGGCATTGTTGGGGGTGTGCATAGGGGTGGGAGAAGAAAAGAAAGAAAGGGCCACATGGGAGAGAAGAAAAAAAAATAAAGGTGGGTTGGGTGTGGGGAAGGAAAAAAGAAAGGAGAAGAAAAAAATAAAAAGATAAAAGAAAGAAAAGGGGGAAAAGGAAAAATAAAATAAATTAATGGTTAGAATTAGAATTAGGCTAAATTTAGGATTAGGATGAAAGTGAATTTATTTAGATTTAAGGTATCCAATTAGGAAAAAAACTGAGTAAAATCATTGGTTGAGGATGGATTTAAATAAAAATAATTTGGATAAATTTATTTAAAGACTTCATTTGGATTTGTGGGGCAAAGGTTAAGGAAAATAATAAATTTAATATTTAAGGGTTAATTTTTTTGGATAAAAGGCTAAAGGTTCAAAATTAAGGTTACAAAATTTTAGGGTTTTAAACTTGTTATCCAATCCACATATCTATGATCCCATAATCCTTAATCTAATTTACTTTGAAAATAAAATAAAATATAATAATAAATTCACATTTGACACTTAACTTACCTTATCCCCAACTTCAAATTCTAGCACTAGTGTTGGCAATATCATTCACAATTGAGCCCAATCAAGTCGTTCATATAAACAAAAACCAAGTACTTATGCATAAATAACTACAAAGCATAGACAAACAAAGATTAAAAATTTAGGAGGGGTCAAGGGCCCTATCATCCCCTCCCCCTTCTTTAAGAGTTTTGTTCCCAAAACTAAGATGGACATATCACCAAAAGCATCCTTATAAAGCAAATTAGAGCTTACCATGTCATCACAAATGACACATAGTAGTAAGGCTTGGGTTCTTAAATCAATGAGCATTGTAATGTATGGATATAAGCAACTAAAAAATTATGAATATATAAAGCACAAGGAGTGTAATAGTGTTTATCAAATAGATCATAGGATAAGTTAGTGAAATCCTAATCATAAACAACATCATAAAGTGAATAGAAACAAGAGCCAGAATCCTTGAGGAAGAAAATAAGAACCAATTTTGGAAACACATTAAAATTAAAATTAGTTACTAAGAAATTTGAAACTTAATCTTCTAAAAGAATTGCAAACTTTGATATATGTTTTCCCTCATGTCATAAAGTATAAATTCACCTTTGCAAAGTTTTTATCAAAATTTTTAATGTCACTCATATGAAAATCTTATCAACCCCCAAATAACTATGAAAGTGAGAGGGTTAAATTTAGACACAGAAGTATCCAACAAACCAATAAAGTAATCATTTTCAGGTTCTATTAATTACCAAGACTTGTGAGGATAGGAAACATCATTAGGTTCTTTGAAATTTTGAAACAAATATGTGCATATTCATCACCCACAAAGAAAAAAAATTGTTGTGTATTGGAAGATCACAACAACAAAATATATTAATTGAATTGAAACTTAAAAAAAAAAATTCAAAATGGAAGAAGAAATTAAATTAATTTAGTAATTAAGGTTAGGGAATGTGGGTTCAGAGTTTGTGGTTTTAGCTAGGGTTTTAGGGTGTAATTTAGTTGAGGTTTAATGAGTTCATTGATGGTAGTTTAATGAGGCTAATAATTATTATATTAAATGTGGTTACTATGGGTTTAATGAAGGTGATGATAATTGATGAAGCAAGAAGGTTAGGGTTTCAATGTGAAGATAGTGAATTTAACGGTTGAATACGAATGTGTGTAGATAGATTGAATAGGATAAAGTTAGACGATATGATTGTATTGAATTAGCAACAACTCTCTATAATTAAATCACACATAAATAAAGTAGATAATCTTAATTATAAATCACAAAATAATCATGAACAATGAAAACTCACAAAGAGATTCAATTAAAGATTCAAAACTTAAGTTGATTGTATTGCATGTGATAAAGACAATTTACACCTATGTTCTTTATGCTTGAATAAGCATCTTCTCACCATTAATTCTACGCACAAAATATACTAAAAAATAAAAAGATAAAGCTTCCTAAAATTATGCATATTCGTTTTTAGAGACAGCAAAAGTTGAACCGACATGACCCACCCAACATGACCCGACATAACCTGGCAAATTCATCAACCCTTCATATGATTCGACATGATCTGAAACCTAGCATCAACACAATCCGATCACAACCCAACCCAATATCAACTTAACCCAACATCAATCCACCTTGGTAATATTACATTCAACATTAGCCAGCTATGATAGCATTAAAGACTTACACGTGTTTAATTAATTATTTAAAGCTTTGAAAAATATATTATTTTATAATTTTTACTTATTTTTCTTACTTTTACTATAAAATACTTATTCACTAATGATATTTTAATTTTAGTAATTTTTCCACATAAAAAAACAACAATAAAAATTTATAATGATAATAAGTAGCAGTTAATAATTCATTTTAATTACATGTTTATATGAAGTCAAGCTTAATGCTTGCTTACTAAGTTAATGAGTTTGATTATTTTTGGTGGTAATGTTCAATTTTACTCAAACCTAAAGTGATATGATATGATATTAGCTCAGCTCAAACCCAACCTAAAAAGACCCAATACATTAATTTAACCCAAATGAAACGTGAACCTCAAATCACTCAATCACAAGCTAGTTCAACCCAAACCTTAAACGATCTATCAATTTAAATCAAATCCAAAACGAACTAAACCTAATCTTGATTAATCTGACCCCAAATCCATTCTTCAAATTAACCTTATACAACTCAAATATGTATTGACCCAAACCATACCTAACTTGGGTAATAAAATGACCCAAACCTAAAATGAATAAACTCTGTCCACAACTGAATCACAATTAAAATTACTCAAAAACAACTCGACCTGATTTCCACTAATGAAAAAGAGCAAAAGATAACTCAACTTAACAATATATACTTTGAACTATTTATTTAAATATCTACTATCTTCTAAACCAACTAATTAAGGCTAATTTCCCATTCCGAACTCAGCCTCTTCATATGTCGTGCTTGTGATATCATCAAAATTTTCTTACTGGCCCTTAAGTCCTCATTTAATCCATACTTAAATAAGTAAGAATCTTATTATGCTTAATGCTACTAGTTTGGCATAATTCTTAACCAAGGCTAAAATAATAGGCTCTATTATTATGTAAGTCAGCCCTCCAAATGTAATACTTATAGGATTTGTAGGACATGAATTTGCATCATTCTCCTATTATTAAGAAGATTTTTTCCTTAAATTTGCATCATCATAATATGGATAAAGATCTCCCACATTGAATGTCCTCGAAACGCCTTTATCAAAATCCAAGAAATCAATCTTATAGGCCATCTTCCTAAATTTTCTAAGGAATTTTAAAGGATCATCCACCCTTGGCATAAGCTTATTTTTCCTTCAGTGAGGAAAATTTTCATTCCTTTGGTGCAACCATACTAAATCCCCTAGAGCAAACACAAGTTGACTTATATGCATTTTTGCTCTTACTTGATAAGAGGCATTGATTTTATATATGTTTTCCCTAACTTGCACGTGCATAAACTTAAAATAATTTACTCTCTCTTGGGATTTTGAGTTCTTCAAATATCCCTTATTTAAAGGCATCAAATCAATTGGCATACATGAATTTGTGCTATAAACTACCTCAATAATACTTGAACCCATTGATTTTAAAGGAATACTTTTATAAGCAAATTTTGTATGTGCCAACTTCACATCCTAATCCTTAGTACTCTTACTCACAAATCCTCTTAAGCTTAATTCTTAGAAAATCCCAAAAAATCATCCAAAATTAGCTTAGGAACTTCATGTCTCCACCTCTCACTATGCTTCTTGGTATACCAAGCAACTTCACCACTTCAATAAAGTAGATATCTATAATATGAGTAGCATCATTTATCTAGTGGTATGGTATAAATTGTGGAATATTTTAAAAATGATCTACCACCAACATGATAGAATCCTTGCTCCATTGAGTCTTTGCTAAACTAAGTATTAAATCTATACTAACTTCCTCCCAACGGGAATATAAATTGGTAATGGTACATAGAGTCTTTTGTGGAAAAAAAATCTTAATCATTTGGCATGTAACACATCTTCCAACCATTTCTTGCACACTATTGAACATGCGTGACCACTGAAAGTGCTCTTGAAGTATCTCCAAAGTATCTCTCAATACCTCATCCATACACTTCCTTGATGATAAAATCTTGAATAGGAGATATTAAGACACATCTCTTGTTATGCTTAAATAAAAACCAATGTTGGATCACATAAGCTTCACACCTAACATGATTCCTTCAAGATTCAAACATCTCTAGAAAGTCTTCATCTTTGGCATAGAGATCCTTTAACAACTAAAACCCTAATAACTTACCATCCATGAGTCTGATTAACATAAATATCCTTGAAAGATCATCCACAAGCAAATTATCAATACCATTCAAGTGTTTATTAAATAATGTGAAGTATTGCAAAAACCTAACCCACTTGGCATGTCTTAGGCTCACCTTTCTGTTTTCCATGTAAGTACCTCAAACTCTCGTAGTCTAATAGAAAAAAAAAATAGTTTTGGCATCAAAAAATGAATCCAATTCTCCTTACACCCTATGATAGAATATAAATCATTATCATAAGTTCAATAATTGAGTCATGCACCATTTAACTTCTCACTAAAAAATGTTAGATGTGTCCTGTCTTGTGAAAAAATTCTTCCAATGGTAAACCCACTTGCATCACTAATGATTGCAAATAGCTTGTGAAAGTTAAGCAAAGCTAATATGAGGGTCTAAAAGATCTTAATCTTTAATTCTTTGAAAAGCTCTTGTAGTAGCTTTGCTCCACATGAACTCGCATTTCTTAATAAGTTAAGTGATAGGAGCTGAAATTTTAGAGAAATTCTTGATGAATCTTCTTCAAAATGATGCCACCCCATGAAAGCTTCTAAATTCATTAATATTTGTTTTTTATGCCACGTTTGAAAAGCTTAAACCTATGTTGGATCCACGTGTGCCCTATCTCCACCTAAAATGTAGCTAAGGTGTACTGCACTATTTATTAGAAAGCTAATCTTCTCCAAATGTCCATATAGATTTACTTTCCTCAATTTCCCAAACAATGAAATCAAATGAAATAGATTTTATCTTTGATCTTAATATAAATAGAGGTGGCAATTGAGTTGGCAAGTCAAGTTTAGAACGGTTATATCAGACTAGATCATTCTTGCATCATTTTCCTTTGTGAGTTAGGTCATTTCATTATTTTCTCTCTTGTTATTGCAGATTTAGGTTTTTTTAGGACTTAATTTACCAAGTTGGGTTTGGTTTATGTTGAGATAGTTTGAGTCATTTCAAGTAAACTTGATAGGTTGAGTCAGGTTTGGGTTGAGCTGATTCATGTTTGGGCGATTTTGAGTTTAGGTTTGGTCTTTTCATAAATTGATAAGTTGAGTTGGGTTTGGGTTGAGAAAATATTATATGAGATCATTTTGAAGTTAGGTTAAATTGAACATTGACCACCAAATTTTTCAACAATGTTTTGGAAAATTTTTTCAACTTTAAAATTGATAGCTTGCACCTTTTTACATCATCAAGCTCCTTAAATTTAAAAATAGCTTCCATGGTTTGTTGTTATTATAGATAAAATCAGGGAGCCATATTCCCTTAAAATTTGGGAAGATAAAACTTAAGATCTTTATCCCCATCCTCATAGGAATTCTTAGATGCTGAACCACCCTTCTAATTATTGCCTACACTTTCTTCATCTTCCTCTTCCATTTAATTTTGCATATAAGGTGGTGTTTGGTGTTCTATCCAACATAGCCTTCTCGATATCTCCTCCTCCTTTATTAAATGTTTATACGTGATGATATTGGTCTTTTTATTCTATATGATTTCCTTTCTTGCCTTTCATTTTGCTTACTAATTACTTGAGTAAGTTGTTGAATTTTAACCACCATACAATCATAAATGTTATCTTTCACCATATTTGGGCTTGTTTTATGTATGGATATGTTTTAAAATCTATAATTTACCCTCCAATTAAATTTAAAACAAAGATTATCAATTTTAGAGGGTTATTGGTAGGATAGTCATGGAGTCATTATGAAGACTCAAAAGAATCTTATTACGAGAGGTTGAATTTATAAGGAAAATGTGAGCTTTGATGTGTACCTTTTGGAATGTGATGTAATCCCCCAAAATTTTAAAAGCCTATAATATAATAAATAACTTTTATTTGGGATAAATTAGCCTTTAAATCTATTTAATTTAATTATTTTATGGATTTTTGAGTATATAAAATTATATATAAATATTTAATAAATTAAAATAAAGATTTTGTTACTTTATCATACTCTTTTTATTTAAATAAATTTTCAAACCATTATTTTACTAAAATTATCCTTTTTAAACCCTTATATTTTAATTATATTAAATTAAATTATTACCCAAAAATATTGTATTTTATTATCTTATAAATTCAATTATTTTGTTTTATCCCTTTTTCCCTTTCCTTCTCCTTTTTTTGCTTTTTCTCCTTTCTTTCTTCTTCCTTTTTTCTTCCCTTGGGCCTTCGGCCAGCCTACCTCTCACCCCACCCTCGTGCCTGGGCCGGAGGCCCGCTTCCTCTCCTCCCTCTCCTTCTCCCTCGTGTGTCGCCTGGCCTGTCCCCTTCTTTCTTTTCTTTCCTTTCTTCCCCAACCGAGCCGGTTCGCGTCCTTCTCCCCTTCGGTCAACTTGCACGCACCGGCCTCCCCCCTTCTTTCTTTCTTCTTCTTCCATTTTCCCCAGCACCAATACCCGACCACCTCCACCATCTTCGCCGCCCCACCTACAACCCTCTCCCCCTACTACTTACCCTATCTCTCTCTCTCTCTCTCTCTCTCTCTCTCGTCGTTGTTCCTGCCCTATCCCAGCCCCACCACCTCTCCCTCTCCTTGCCCATACCCCTCTCTTCTCCTCCCTCTCCCTGCAACTCCCATTCCCCTACCACCCTATTGCCGCCCTACCAAGCCACCCTATCCCCTCCTTTATCTCCCTCTTCTTTTTCGTCTTCCCTCCCTTCCTCATCCTGCCATTTTCTCGAGCCTTATATGCCTCCCCGACCCTCTTTTTCTTCCTTTCTTCTCCTCCTATATCTTACCCTATTGTTACTTCGCCGCCCTACTCCATAGCTTCCACTACCACACTAGCCACCTGCACCACCCCTGCCACCCTCTACCTCACCCTTGAACCATCACAATACCCCTCAAGCTACCCCGCAGCCTCCTTCTTCATCCCCTCTTCTTTTTCTCTTCTTTCCCTCCCTTCTCGGCAACCACCCTACACCACCTCTTCCACCAATTGAGCCACCAAATCAATCCCTGTAACTCTCTCTACCATCCCCAAAACCTCCTTTGGCCAAAACCACCACCTACAGGCCTTCATTTCCCCCTCCCTTTTCCTTCCTCCTCAACCCCTCCATCTTGACTCATCTCGGCAACCACCTTCATGACCTCACTATCTCCACCACCACCCTTAGCCGCCATCAACCCATCCCTGACCACCACCTACACCCCCTCTCAACTTCTGCACCCTTCCCTTGCCTCAAATCCTCCCCCATCTACCCTTTTTCTTAGCCTAAAAACCCTAACCCAAAATTGATTTTCTCTTCTTCTCCTTATGCCATTTTTGAGCCCCTAACCTATTATTTTGCATGTAGCCCATGCTGCATAAGCAGGATGAGTTAATTCATTTCTTGGCCCATTTTTTTAATAAAAAATTAAGATATAATAATATTTAAGTTAATTATTTCATTAAGTGAATTTTTATAAAGTCGTATGCTTGGCTTTTTGTATTTCTAATATAATAAATATTGATATTAAATTTAGGTGTTATTTTTGCTGATCAAAGCTTGAACCTTTAACCGAAATGCCGGTAAGGTTTGTTTTGCGGGAATTAAGGTAACCGTTAAATCCCACTTAAACGCATGGATAATGTGTGTTAGCACATTAGGATTTTTAATATGTAATTATGCGTGATATATGTTGTTTAATATAATATATGTAGTTCTTGTGTTGATTGATAAAAAGGGAGCATGTTAGATTATATGCTATTTATAGAAATATTGTTTAATGTAAGAGTTTGGTTATTAATGAAAATGTTAAGTATTTATCCATGTTGTATTATACTATTGTGATCTTTAATGTATGGTTAATATTATTATAAGCCCTAGGGGTATTTTAGTAATATGTATTGTGTAAGAATGTGGCCTAATGTGTATGGGTGTTAATGAGTGTTATATTAAATATAATATTTGGGAAGTTGGATAATGAGAATGGGGTATTAATGCTAGTAATTCATGTGGTGATGATAATTTAATATAAGTGGAGTAATAAGGGGTAAAATAGTAATTTTTAAGTGAAAAGGGTAAATTGGTAATTTTGGTAGTAAAGGGGCTAAAATGGTAATTTTGGAGGCAAGGGTAAAATGGTAATTTGTAAGTCAAAAGGGTAAATTATTAATTTTGGAAGAAAAGGGTAAAATGGTAATTTGTAAGTAAAAATGAAAAATTGGTAATTTTGGAAGTAAAGGGTAAATTGGTAATTTTGGAGGTAAAGAGGTAAAATGGTATTTCGTAATTAAAAGGCAAAATGATAAGTTTGTAATTAAAGGGTATAATGGTGATCTTGTAATTAAAGAGTAAAATGATAATTTCTTAATTAAAGGGAAAAATGGTAATCTTTGATGTAAAGGGGCAAAACGGTAATTTTATAAGTGAAAGGATGTTATGGTAATTTTTGGAAGTTAAGGGGTAAAATGGTAAATTTGAAAGTAAAGGGGAAAATGGTAATTTTGTAAATAAAAGGGGTTAAGTGGAAATTGGAAAGGAGTAACTTGGTAGTTATGATAATAGAGAAGGGAAATTTGGTAATTTAGCCAACTAAAGGGTAATTTAGTGATTTTGATAATGGAGAAGGATAGTTTGATAATTATGATCACAAAGAAGGGAAATTTGGTAATTTAACCTACTAGAGAGGGTAATTTGGTAATTATGATAATAGAGAATGGTAATTTGGTAATTTAACCAACTAAAGAGGTAATTTGGTAATTAGGATAATGAAGAAGGGTAATTTGATAATTTGACCAACTAAAAGGCAATTTATTAATTATAATAAAGGAAAAGGGCCAAATTGATAATCTAACAAACCAAATGGAAAATATGTTAAGTGTAACAATCATGAAGAGGGATTAGTGACCTAATAGATATAGGAGATAACTTGGTAACCTAAATCGAGTAAGGGGGTAATTTGGTAATTATGCAACAAGGAGGGTAATATGGTAATTTGTAAGTAAGGAAGGGATGACTTAACAATTATACAAGTAAGGAGTAAATGATTAATTTGTATCTAACATGTCATTGTGATTGTGGAATTTTATAATATGAATCAAATAACGCTGAATAGTAAGGTAAGAGTATTTGATCATTAGTAAGTATCACGAGAACGAATCCTAATTCGGAATTAGATGAGATTATGATGGCCTTAATGATTCTTCTTTGTAACTTTGGATAATCATTGAATAAGAAATATCTAACGATATCAGAACGATTGAAAGTGAATAAGTATCTGATTGTTGTGCTTTTGTGATCACCTTAATTAAGACACTAATACTTAAAGTGAAACACCTCAAGATTGGGAATGGTGGTTCTTTAGGGGTCGCTACCCTAAAGATGTGGTTTAGCCCACGGTTATTCTGGTATTTGCTGGTATGCCTTTGTGCCCCAGCTAAGCCCTATATCTTACTCTATCTAGCTCTACAGACCTATTTAGGGGGTATGCATACTTATGGATTAGGTGTCCTTGTCGATAGGGTACTGAGTTAGCTTTATGCACTAGTACGACCAGGGTACCTTTGCGTCCCTAGGTTGATAGTTGAAGGGTCTGAGTAGCTCATATGCACCAGTGCGACCGGTGTACATTTGTGTCCTAGGATCTTGATCTCCCTATCGAGGCAAATAAATGGAATTGTTGTGCTAATTAAAAAGGAAAAAACATTACTCGTGAAAGTGAAAGATTAATGAGCCGGGCCCAGTTGAACTATAATATGAGTACCGATCCATCATATATAATAGTGGCCCAAAAGGTTTTTCCCTAGATGATGTTATGAGTACCGATCCAGCAAATATAATAGTGGTCTCTGTGCGTGTTGCCTTGGTTGATGTATACTTGTATTCCGGCCCACTGGCTACAATAGTGGGGGTCCCAAGCTCAATAAATTTGATCGGGTTGTGAATAAATTAAGGAAAAATACTAATCATATATAGTGGAACACCTTGTGAGTCGAGGCCAGACCGATCCATAGGCGAATAATAGTGACCATGAGCGTTCTGCCTTGGAGACTGATCCACCGGCAATAATAGTGGTCAGGAGTGTTCTGCCCTGTATGTATTCCGACCGACCGGCTATAATAGTGGGGTTCCCGCACTCACACGGATATTTATAATCCGATATGATTGATAATGATGGACTAAGGGATTAAGGCCCAGAAGTATCAAATGTTCTCTATGGCTTATTAATATCTAATTGATTTGTTAAATATGTGGATGTATGAATGTGGATATTAAGTATTTACCTTTCATTATATATGTATGTAGTATCATGTGTTGCATTGCGGTCCTGCTGTTAGGTGTATTTTAAAGGGTTACTCAGTACCGTAGTACTGAAGGATTCCATTCATGGGGCCCCTACCTATTCAATGGACAATGTCCCTTGTAGGTCTTTTTCAGGTGTTATTCAAGTGCGATCTCGGGAAAGAGCGTAAGGTACTATCCAGAATATCCTGGGAGTGTACTCTTTCTCCTTTAAAATTTATGGTTTCAATGTATTTGTTGATTTGTAATCACCACTGGTGGATATTTATTATTGTAAAGTGTTGTATACACTACTCTAATTTAATTATGTTTGAGTTTCTCGTAAGTTGTACCTTTCTCTTTTAGTCTTAGCACTTGGTACTGGAATGGTAGGAGTGAATTGGTCTGGTACTAAGTGTGGCGGTAATATCCCTAAAATTCACGTCTTCGTTATTTCACTTTCACTGATTATTTTAATAAAACGAAATTTTTCAGGAGTGATTTTGGGGGTATTACATGTGATTATGGAAGCACAAAATAGCTATAATGCCACTTTTGATGCATATTGGAAGCACAAAACACCAAAATATATTAATTGGAATAAAAATCATAAAAATTAAACTTAAATAGAAGTAGAAAGTAGAGTAATTCGGTAATTAGGGTTAGAGTTTCTGGGTTTAGAGCTTTTTGAACTTTGCTAGGGTTTTGGAGGTGATATTTGGTTGTGTTTAAATGAGGATATTAATGGAAGGATAAAAATTGGTTAATAGAGGTTTAATTAAGGTGATAATTTTTTATGAAGGAAGATGGTTAGGGTTTCATGATGAAGATGATGAATATGGAAGTTGAATATGAATGTGCGTGGATCGGTTGATTGGGAAAATTTTGAGAGATATGATTGTGTTGAATAAAAAATAACTCTATATAACTAAATCACACATAAATTAAGTATATGGTCTTTATTTTGAATCACACTGTAACACCCCCAAAATTCACTACTGAAAAATTTCGTTTAAAGGAAAGAATTAACGGAAGCGAAATAAGAAAACCGTGAATTATGGGAAATGTTACCGCCATACCCAGTACCAGACCGGTTCACTCCTACCGTTCCAGTACCGAGTGCTAAGGCTAAAATGGATTACCATCAGACAAAAGCTAATACTTAAAACGAGGATTCATAAGGAAGTTAAATAGTTCACAATATAAAGTTCAGAGTGCGCATAAAAAGGTTTACAAGCCAAAGGGGTACATAGACAAGGTTCTCGAGGAACAAAAGTATCGTACGACAAAACATAACTAAAACAAAACAATACAGGGTAAAATAAAATGAAAAGGAGAGTCCGGCCATGTTGCTCTCGGTCCCCAGGCCAAGTCTAGGCTCCACTCTCAGCCCCGCCCAATGCCTCGTAAGAGTCGTAGGCATCGAATATATCGTCTCCTACCTGCACAAACTCAGGTGGGTCCTCTACTCGTGGGAATGAGCAGCACCCATGAAACGGGTGGTCAGTACGCTACGTACTGAGTAAGGTAACAGATGTGCAAAGGCCAGCATACAAAACACACAACACAATACACATAGCATAATCACGTGAGCAACATGTAGTAGAAAAGATGATAAAGGCTAGTTACAGTCCGGATAGTCTTATTCTTCGGATCTCTGGTAAATATAGAGTCGATTCACAGCATAGTCTTTATCAATTCATATGAGTGCGGGAACCCCACTATTATAGCCGGTGAACGGTCATGAGGGTCATGCCCTGCCACTATTTTAGCCGGTGGACCGGTCATGAGGGTAACATACCCTGCCACTATTATTCGCCGGTGGACCAGTCTGGCCCCGACTCACATGATGTTTCACTGTAATTACTTCGTATCTTTCCAATGTCTTATCGTTATTACTTCGGTTTGTTGAGCACGGAATCCCCCACTATTATAGCCGGTGGACCGGTCATGAGGGTAACATACCCTGCCACTATTATTGCCGGTGGACCGTCATGTAGGGCACCCCGGCCCTAGCCACTATTATTCGCCGGTGGACCAGTCTGGGTCCGGCTCAACATCTTCCTCTTTAAGTAATTAGTGTCTTAACATATCTTATTTGAAAGTATTTTACCCTTGACATGCATGGCTAACTTTATCCACACTTATCCTCCCAGGAGGGCCCGTCCCATATCTTGGGACACTTGCGCCCCTTATCACACCTCATTATCCACTCCCCTTTTTCTCTTACACATAATAAAGACCAACTCTTAATGGCGTGGGTTAAGGCCCAACACCTCATGACATCCACTCCACATGCTATCTCCCTCTAGGGTTTTCCCTTGGAAACCCTAATTGGACCTATGTGGCCCAACTTTCTCTCACTTACACTACCATTACTCCATCTATCGTCCTACTCCTCATCTCATTTAGATCCAATCCCAAATCATATCGCTTTACCCCTCGATTCCACACGTGACCGAAAAACCCTAGTTGGCCACCTCAACCCTAGCACCTTTCTTCTCCCACAAGTAACCCCTCTCTTTTTCACCCAATATATCTTCTCTCCCATGACACCCATAATCACCCCTTATACAACAATTCCCACTCTTAACCCATACTCCATTCTCCCTTAATCATTTTTTTTTACTTCTACATTTCCCAGATTACTACTTTCTCCCAAAACCCTAATCGGGTCCCTTATACACCCTCACAGCAACCTACGTATTATTTTTCATCCCAAGTCTCCAAACACTCCACAACTCTCCCTTTAGCTTATTTACACCTTAATACAACTTTTCTCACGTAACGATTATCCCCATGCAAGCTTTATCCAACCCATGCAAACTCTCGAAGTTCCCATGCAAATTTTATCCCCCCCATGCAAACTCTCGAAGTTCCCATGCAAACCCTAAAATTTCCATGCATAGTTCTTACCTCTTATTCATTTTGGTCAACCTCATACCCCCTTTTGCAACTCACTTCTCATTTATTTCTTTTGTCCTTTCATCTCCATGTCATAATAATAATTTTCCTAACATGCATGTCCTAGAGGGTTCAATCATGCCACAACACATCATAATCACCACGTATGGATATCGCATTCATGTTATAAGAAAACACATACCACGTACCTTAACTCCAAGCTGCGCTACGCATAAAACACGTTAAGGATAATCATATGATACACAACAGGACATGATATATATACAAGGCACCCAAGGCATAAAAGTCACATAACACGTAAGAACCTTAGCCACATCCTTACCTAATACGACACCGGTCTTGGAGCACGTTCCTACGCCTCCTCCGGGTTTTGACTTGATTCGCCTATAAGAGGGAAAGACTATGGATTAAATTCCCTCTAACCAAATTGACTAGCCTTCCTACCTTACCCTTATCACAACTTACCATTAGGGCTAAAATAATAATATTACTAATGGTGACAAGGAACTAAAATAATAATAATAATAATAATAATAATAATAACCATAATAATAATGATAATAGTAATACTAGTAATAATAACAATAAGGATGTTAAAATAATAATACTAGAGTTATAGGTCATTAATGATAGTAATAAAAACAGTTATAAATATTTCAAGGTTAGATTAAATAATAATATTAATAATAATAATTATAACATTAAGGATAATATTAATAATACTACTAAAAATAGTTAGCATTTGTATAACAAGGGTTTAGGGGTTGGGGAGTTTAGAGGACCACCTAGGGGTACTGGTGGCACAGGCGGCGGCGCACAGTGCACGGTGGCGGCGGCGGCGGTGGTGATGGGGGAGAAGAGAGGTGGAGAAGTGGTGGAGGGAGGAGAAAAGGAAGAGGAGAGGGTGGCAGGGGAAAAAGAAGATATGGGGAGGTAGAGGAAGCTCCCCTGGTGATTTTAGGAGGCAGAGGGGGCGCTGGGAGTGGCGGCACGGCGGTGGGCGGCAGTGCGAAGGGTGGCGGGGTTCGAGGTTGGCCTGGTCGGAAGGGCACTTCGCACGCTTGGGGCAGCGCGTGCAGGGTAAATCGAGGGGCGAGGGAGGCTTGGTTGGGTGGAGGGTGCTGCAGGGAAGGGTTCGGGGGTTCGGGCTGCGGAGATGGGCGGCGGCGATGGGGCAGCGATCTGAAGTGGGGGCGGCGCAAGGAATGGTTTCTGGTTGGGTCTTCGAAAAAGCCCGAGGTTGGGCTCGTGGGGGTATTTATAGGCTTGAAATGGGGAGGGATCGAGAGAGGGGACAGAGGGAGGTACGAGGAGGCCAGAATTTAGCCCGCCGGCCGTCGGTGGCAGGCGGACATGGGTCTGCCATGGCAGACCTGTGGTTTGGTCGGGAAAAGGAAGGGGGCGGTAGCAGACCTGTGTGAGGCATGGGGTGGTCGGTCGGTCGAGGAGGGACAAACGGCGGTGCAGAAGAGGGGGAGAAGGTGTGCAGGCGGCGCAGAGGAGATGTCGGCGCAGAAGAGGGAGGCGGCGATTTGCAGCGGGGCCCGGGGAAGAAGAAAAGGGGAAGGGGCTGGACCGGTCGGTCCGGGGTGGAAAAGAAACAGAACCGGCCGGGCGGTTCGGGCGAAGGGAAGCAGGCCAAGCCTGCGTGCGAGACGGGGAAAGGGAGAGAACCGACCTGGGCCGGTGGGCTGGCCCAGTCGGGGAAATGGGGGAGAGAAGGGAGAAAGGAGAGGGGGAGGGAAAAAGGAGAAAAAAAAATAAGGGAGAGAAAAAAAAAGATTAAGGAAAATAATTAGGGAAGAAAATAATTAAAATGAATTATGGGGCGAGTCCTAGTATTTTTGGTAGATAATTAAAATTTTAGTAATTTATCTTATTATATTATTTTAAAGAGGTAGCTTTTAGAAAAATATTGGTTTGAACCTTATCTAAATAAGAATGAGTATGATAAAATAGCAATCTATTTATTCTAATTTATTAAACAATCACATCTAATTTGGTATACTTAAAACCCACAAAATAATTAAGTTAAATAAATTTAAAAGGCGAAATCCTTAACGTAATTAAATTAAATAAGTTTAAGAGTTAAATTATCCCTAATAAAAGTAATTTAATAAATTATAGGCTTTTAAAATTTTTGGGGGATTACACACACAAATTATAAATAAGAAGAAATCACAAAGAGATTCAATTGAAGATTTAAAACTCAAGTTGATTGTATTGCATGTGTTATAGACAATTTACACTCACATTTTGATGCTCGAATCAACATCTCATCAAGATTGAATCTTATACAAGATATAGATAAAATTCAAAAGATAAATAACCTTAAAATCATGAATATTCATGCCATCAATGAAAAAGAGCAAAAGATAATTCAACGTAACAAGATAAACTTTCAACTAATTATCTAACTAGCTAATAACTTTTAAACCGAATAATGAAGGTCGTTTTTCCCATGCCAAACTCATCCTCACCACATGTCATTCATGTGATGTCATTAAAATTTTTATAATGATTCTTTAATTATCCTTTATTCAATGCTTAATTAATTACGCACCTTATTAGGTCCAATGTTGTTATTTTGGCTCAATTCTTCCAGTAATGCTAAAACAATTGGCTTTATTCTTAAGTAAGTCAACCCTTCATATGTAGGACTTATAGGATTTGTATAACAGTTTGTTACATTAGGAAAATTTTCATAAAACAATCTACAATGATTTTCAAAGTTATCAACAATCTTTTGGGGGGAACAATTCATTAATGAGGACAATCAAGATAGGGGGAAAATTCTTTGCAATCAATAAATATAGGTGTAAAACATATTGGTTTATCATAATTTAACAAGGTATATATATAATTATCCATAGTATTATAAACACAGGATTCTAACTCTATATAGCTCATACCATTTTCATTTTCAATATCAATTAAATGGTCGTTAAAGTCACAAGATTCAATAACTTCAAAATTTTGAGTCATAGGTAAGTTTAAGCATTCATTAAGAGGGTGTAAATAAACATGTTCTATACTATGTTCAACTTTAATAGCTGGAAAAGAGAATGGAAAGCAAGTAAAATTTTTGATAGAATCACCAGCGTAATCAATGCTTTTAAATAAATATCGGTTTTCTAGCTTTTTCCTTAAGGTCAACTTGAAAAAACTTATGTTCTATCTTCCTCTTTTAACATGGGTTGAATACCTAAAGTCTTTGAGAAAATTTACGTGACAATGTCACCTTAAATTCAATTTAAGATGTCATAAATGTTATCCCAATAAGCATACAAAACATTAGTAGAATAATCCACTAGGATTTAGCAAAACCTATAAAATTGCTAATAGCCATTTTGAGTTAATCAATATAATTGAAGCTAGAAAAGGATATATTAATTTTCCTTTCCTATTTAACGTATGTTTTGGGATCATCTATGCTACCAAAGAAAAGAGGAATGTTAATTTAAAAAAAAAAGCACAATCCTTAGTCATTTTTTCCTAATTATTCGATGGAGACAAAATTTGAAAAAAAAAATCATCTCTCTCTCTCTCTGCGTGTGTGTGTGTGTGTGTGTGTGTGCGTGTGTGTGTGTGTGTGTGTGTGTGTGTGTGTGTGTGTGTGTCTTTCTATATCTCTCTATGCAAACTTAAGCGGATACAAACAATAATTATGTTAGAAACATAAGAAAGCATCAACTCATAAAAAGCAAATAAAGCTAAGTGAATAACTAAAACTCATAAATACAATAACAAAACATAGATGATAAGCAAAAAAATAATTAAAACAAAAAAAATAGATGAAATATAAATAGTAAAGACAAGAAGCGATAAAAGCAAAGAGGAGAATGAATAGCAAATAGCCTAAAAAAGGAGGTATATGCTTTGATTTGTGCTCAGACCACCCAATCACCAGTCAAATTACCAATAATTTATATCTGATTTTAAATCAAACAAAAATAAATGCAAGGCAAGGCAAAAAAATGAGTACTTGAGCATACAAATAGTAGGTAATAAATCAAGATATAGCATAAGCAGCATTATTTTAAACCAACCTAAAGCATATTGAGACTAAGTTAACAACAAACTCCACACAAATTGATCCCACATGAATTTAAAAGAAATAGGATGATTCACTATGAATCAACTTAAACACAACACAAATAGAATATAAAAAATATTGATATGACAAGATCAAGACAACATAATATAGATCAAGAAAGGGAGAGAATATAGGTAGCACTGAAATTTTATACTTATGTAAGAACCTATAATAGGAGAAGGAAAAAAAACAAAGCAACGCAAGGCATCATAGCAATCACTACCCATCATTGACCTCTATCCTTAACTAAGTTCTCCCCTAGTGAATCCTTATAAGAAAAATATCAAGCATAGGGCAACTAGCATATATCAAACTAAAAAGAGGTAAATCAAACAAAAAAATAAAATGATACACCTTTATCGATGCCAATTAGGGAATTAGAAACTCTAATACAAAATAAACAAGACGTAAGTAGTAGGATCATACTTGATTTTCCAAATAGGGGTGAGGAAACATACTCATTTCCATCAAGTTTGGATTAATATTAGAGACCGAATGATGAACTTCAACATGTAGCTAAGAGTTGGCTTAGCCAAGTGTTTTATATCATCCGAAAAAATTGAGCTTAAACACACACACATTTATATATAGAGAGTGTGTTTGTGTGAGAGAGAGAGAGAGATAGAGGAGAAGCCTACGAAAAAAAAGGAGAATTTTAATTGGAAAATATAAAGTGGTCTATTATTTTCATGGGTTAGAAGTCAAGCTCTATCGAAATAGAAAAAACATTTTAAGGGATTAAAGGGAGAGAATATAGGTAGCACTGAACTTTTATACTTATGTAAGAACCTATAATAGGGGAAGGAACAAAGCAACGCAAGGCATCATAGCAATCACTACCCATCATTGACCTCTATCCTTAACTAAGTTCTCCCTAATGAATCCTTATAAGAAAAATATCAAGCATAGGGAAACTAGCATATATCAAACTAAAAAGAGGTAAATCAAACAAAAAAATAAAATGATACACCTTTATCGATGCCAATTAGGGAATTAGAAACTCTAATACAAAATAAACAAGGCGTAAGTAGTAGGATCATATTTGATTTTCCAAATAGGGGTGAGGAAACATACTCATTTCCATCAAGTTTGGATTAATATTAGAGACCGAATGATGAACTTCAACATGTAGCTAAGATTTGGCTTAGCCAAGTGTTTTATATCATCCGAAAAAATTGAGCTTAAACACACACACATTTATATATAGAGAGTGTGTGTGTGTGAGAGAGAGAGAGAGAGAGATAGAGGAGAAGCCTACGAAAAAAAAGGAGAATTTTAATTGGAAAATATAAAGTGGCCTATTATTTTCATGGGTTAGAAGTCAAGCTCTATCGAAATAGAAAAAACATTTTAAGGGATTAAAGGGAGAGAATATAGGTAGCACTGAACTTTTATACTTATGTAAGAACCTATAATAGGGGAAGGAACAAAGCAACGCAAGGCATCATAGCAATCACTACCCATCATTGACCTCTATCCTTAACTAAGTTCTCCCTAGTGAATCCTTATAAGAAAAATATCAAGCATAGGGAAACTAGCATATATCAAACTAAAAAGAGGTAAATCAAACAAAAAAATAAAATGATACACCTTTATCGATGCCAATTAGGGAATTAGAAACTCTAATACAAAATAAACAAGACGTAAGTAGTAGGATCATACTTGATTTTCCAAATAGGGGTGAGGAAACATACTCATTTCCATCAAGTTTGGATTAATATTAGAGACCGAATGATGAACTTCAACATGTAGCTAAGAGTTGGCTTAGCCAAGTGTTTTATATCATCCGAAAAAATTGAGCTTAAACACACACACATTTATATATAGAGAGTGTGTGTGTGTGAGAGAGAGAGAGAGAGATAGAGGAGAAGCCTACGAAAAAAAAGGAGAATTTTAATTGGAAAATATAAAGTGGCCTATTATTTTCATGGGTTAGAAGTCAAGCTCTATCGAAATAGAAAAAACATTTTAAGGGATTAAAGGGACGAATGTGTAGGGTAGGAACAACAGGAAGGAGACATCTCTTAGTTCCAAATGAAAGAAAAATATATGTAATTTAAAGAGGTAGTGCATAGGGTTCTCATAAAGCCATAAAAATGCAAAGAACTAGACTGAAACTTGGTTTAGGGCTCAAATTTTGGTCTAGTAAAGTTTTAGAGCCTGGATGATTTTTAAATAGACATATATTTTTATTTAGATTTGGGGGAGACAATTGAGCAACGTCTCTTCAAACCTAATGGATTAGAGGATTAAAACAAAACTACCAAAACCTATTCTAAGATCAATGGAGTTTCAAAAATGTATCATCATTGGCTACTATGCACACACTCCAAAAAATACTAGATATTAGTATCTAATTACACCGATAATTTAAATGGGATAGTTATTGAACCCAACTATTGTAATACCCTATCTTTTGGGAAAACACTAACTTATTACATAATGAGTATTAGTTTGTGTTGGAATTTGTGTTTATATTTTTGGTATCCTTTTTAAAGGATTGAATTTCAAGTTTCATTGTCAAAACGTGTCTTCTAGGGTTTCCTTACCTTTTTTTTTAATAACTTTGTCCCTATAAGCCCTTTTGAGTCACTTTTGACCTTAAAAATTTATTGAGACTCTTCTTTAATGTGGATATTTAAATTTATCACAATTTTTTAGGTCTCCAAACTTTTTCAAAATTTTGAATATTTATTTTGGTAAAAGGCACTATTTATAGCACCCATATGCCTTATATCTTATTGTAATCCATTAAATGGTATTGTTACTTTTCTAAACTTTTTGAAACTTCAGGGATCTCTTTAGTTTAATATTTTTGAGGTATAAATAAATTTAAAAGTCTATTTATTCATTTTTATTATTTCTAGATATGTTTTTCCCTTTTCTCAGTACAATAATTTGTCAGAACTAACCTTAATACATCCAAGTTTGTCTAAATATTGCTCCAAACTCTCCCATATTCTCATTTCACATTTAGTATGGAAAATATATTCTATTTGTGGCTATTTGGGCTATTTCCACCCATTCACTTGGTGTTGTATGTGTTTTCTAATTAAATCATATACTTAATTAGTTAAGTTTGCTAAATATCTTCCTACACCTTTACCATTCATTATTATCTTATAAACTAAGTATAAAAATCTCCATTTTATCCCTAAAAAATTAATACCTTAACCTCTTCTTCCTTTCTTGGTTTTCTTTTCCTAATCTTTTATCTAATATCCTTATACTTTAATTTAAGTGAACAAAGATTAGGTTTTTAAAAAAAAGGTTGGAGCTTTAGCTTTCCAATCATCAGTGGTGAATTTATTTTGTGAAGGATTTTATTCTTATATTCTATCTTTATTTTTTTCCTTGATTTTTGGTTTGGTTTATATCAATATTTTCTACTATCATTCCTTTGTTTCAAAATGTAACCAAGAAGTGGTACTTGAAGTGGAAGGTTTGGGGTTTAACTCCTTTAATGTTGAGGAGGATTTTGGTAAATCTTCCTACCTCCCCATTGTGTTTTATTTGTTTTAGAAAAGCATATTATGATTATTTATGTGATTTATGTTAAATTTAGCACAAAAATCATGACTTTTGTGTATTGTTGTGGTGGTTGAGCCATGGGCCATATTTTGATGTTGTAATTTTATTTTGTTAAATTATAATTATTCCACAATATTCCTTAGCATGTTTAGGTGAAATTATAGGCATAAGTTAGCTTAATTTGATCATGTTGTAGATATCTTAATTTTGGTTTAAGTTTATGATGATCTAAGTTTTATTCCTGATGTTCATATTTTTTTTCCTTAATCATGTTTTATGTTCTTGGTTAATTATATGTTAGTTACCATATGAATGGTTTGATTTTTTTTAATAAATATTTTAACATTTTTTAAATATTTAAGTGTAATAATATTTTACAGTAATAGTGTTTAACATTAGTAGTATTTGCACGGGACCAACCTTTTAACATTAATATTCTTTTGGAGTGAATAATCTTTTCATGCAAATAGTCTAGGTCCTCCTTTTCTTCCAAAAAATGTAATTCATAATAACTAACATGATTTGGCAAGGAAGGAGTGGATGCATGATGGAACCCAAGCTTGAATCTTAGCTCGTGGTTGCATTAGAAGAAACCAAAAGAGGGTATTTCTCTAAGTCAATTACATTAGGGGAGTAAATCAAGGAGAAGCACAAAACGAGTAATTCAAGTTTTAAAACAACAAACCCTATGATACCACTTGTCAGGGGAGTAAATCACAAGTCTCAGACATAAGCTCAAGGCAAGGTTTCATCCAAAAATAATTGGTCATCGAAAAGTAACTCACTAAATTTAAATACTAAACAATTACACCACAATCTTTCGGTGTAGGACAATATAGCTTATATATGCCTCTTAAATAAAAATAAAGCACAAAATTATTTTCAAATAAAAAAAGGCAAGTCAAACATAATTTCCACTACCATGCACTATGCCTACCCCCCCCCAGCCACCTGCAACAATTCCACCAAATGTTTATTAGTAAGGGTATTTATGGATTAAAAACCCAACATATCAGCTATCCAATAAAAAAATTTAGATATCTGATATTTTTTTTTCTATTTTTAATTTTTTGGATTAGATCACAAGTAATCTATTGAATATCTCAATCTTTTTAATATATTACAAATAAGAAATATTAGATAAAAAAAGATTGATAGAAAGATATTAAACTGATATAATTTGAACCAACATGATTTAATGATTTAAAACGAATTTGAAATTTTATTATATTCAATTAGTAATTCATGCTTTCTAATAATATATAAATATTTAATTCAAATATTAATCAAAAAGTATAAACTATATTGACAATAACTTAATTTTAGAATATATATATATATATATATATATAAATATATATATATATATATATATATTATCAGATATAATATGATTTGTATTTATCTAATCAAATATGTAATTGATTGAATCAATTATTTAATAAAAAATAGATTAAATCAATTTCAATATCAAATATATTAATCAAATATTAAATCATTTCAACCACCTTAGTTATTAGCAATTTAGAGTCATTTTTCTTTTATGAAACGTTCTAAAAAAATTTCGATATCGAAATCGGTACCGAAAGTTTTTAATTAATTTTAAAAAAAAGATATTAATGGTTTAAATTAACTAATATAGATAGTAGTTTTAACTTTTTTTTTATTTCTTAATTTTAGTATATTTGACCTATTTTTTTTATAAATATAGTATATATAATTTTTTTACTATTTTTTATTTTTAAAATTTATAAACAAGAACGTTTTTACATTTTTTTAGTTTTCGTTTTTCTGTGTCCGTAGGGCCCTGGCTATCACAGCCTCCGTTGTGGACATACCGTCAGCAAGCACTATTTGGTACACTATCTGCCAAACAAATGGACCAGGAAAGGGTGGAGGTTAAATTCGGTGGTAGATCCAAGTCCAGTACATAAAAAGTCGAAGTTGTCACAGGGCCTAAGATTCAGCAGTTCAGCTTCCGCGGCTTTGCCCGGACCCTATTTATCATTCCCCGTTCCGTCCATCTCCTTCAATCTTCCATCAAAATTAAAATCAAATCGCAGCACCAGCAGTGCTGATTTCAGTTCAACCCCCTCTCCCAAACTGGTTTTCAGCCTACTCTCATTATCCTTTTTCTTCTTAAAATTGGCAATATATTGACTTTATAGCGTAAAGACGCCTCGATAGTCGGAAAAGAAAAATAACTCCCCCTCCCCCTTCCCCACCTCAATTCCTGTCCTTCTCCCTTTATCCTGTTTAAAACCAGAGATAGATTCGTCGCCTTCATATTTAATTCGACTGAACCGAAATTTTCATTTCCGGTTCCTCGATCTTGACGTCCGAACAAACCAACTGTTCGTTAAGACGCCTCATTCTTACCGCCCTCCCAAATAAACTCTTTATCTTTTTCTCCTGATCAAGGCGTACTGTCCGGTCGGGCGAATATATTACCCTTGAAAGACAGAGAAACCAAATGGGGAATTGTCAGGCGGCGGAAGCAGCGACGGTACTGATTCAAAATCCTGTCAGTAACAAGGTCGAGAGGATCTACTGGTCAATTAAAGCGAATGAGGTTATGAGCTCAAATCCCGGTTATTATGTCGCCATGATAGTGACCGCAACGGCACCGTCGGAAAAAGGGATAGAGAGGGAAACTGTCAAACAATTGAAGTTGTTAAAACCGGATGATACATTGAACATTGGCCATGTTTATCGCCTCATCAGCTTCGAAGGTACGTAGATGGAAGATTCAAATTAATTTTTACCCGTTTTAATTTCGCGACGAGAGAGGATAATATAATAATAATAATAATAATAATAATAATAATAATAATGAAGTCAATTGGTATTAATTAGTGAACTTAATGGTCCGGATATCGCGTTTGATTTCAATGTCATTAATCATTACTTGACGGGGTTGATGGTGCATGATCCGGATTTAACGATCGTCTGTTTCAATCGATGAACAGATGTCCTGAAGGAGTTTACGGCGAAGAAGTCGGTGAAGTTAGGGAAATTGTTGAAAGAGAGTGGGGTAGGCAGTAACAGCAGCTGCAGTGGAATGGACAAGAAGAAAAAGAAGCACCAGAAGAAGGCGAAGGCCCAGGGGAAGAGATTGAATAAATGTTCGTCTCCTAATCATACGGTACGTAACTTTAGTTTGCTAAACGAAATTACTACTCTGTTAGCGTCACCGGTACGGTAGATGTTCGAATAAAATTTTTCATGTTCGAATTTGTCAACGTCATCGTCGTTGTTGTTTCATGTCACGAAAATAAAGAAAGCAACCATCATCATTCATTCAATTATTGCCGGGAGCGACAGGAAGGGGGGGGGGGGGGGTTCAAAAAGAAAAAGGAAAAAGGAAAAAGGTACCGGTACTTCAATTTATTGTTAAATATTCAGTGTGAGATTTTAGAAGATATGAAAATCTAAAATAATCACGCTATTAATTTTCATACCTTTTTTTTATTTGTTTAAAGTAGAAGAAGAGGGTTTGAGTAATAAGTATAACTAATGCATCAAAAAATGATAATTATACTTTAAGTTTGCATTAATTGCATGAGGAGGGAATAAAAAGTTATATTTAATGGTAATAAAAAATAAATTTAATGAAAAAGAGTAGTTAAATTTTTATATTTAAATTTTAAACTGACTGTTTTTACTTTGAATATAAATAAAAATGATCGAATAACATTTATTATGAATTAAAGGGGGGTATTAATTTATATTATTAAAGGTTGAAATTGTGCGACATTAACACATCCTGAAAGTAGTTTAATTTAAAGTCGGGAATTAAAATAGAAGATCTTACAAGTTTTTTTTTATTATTTATTTATAAGTAAACTATCCTCAGAAACCATAATTTTCGGGTGATAATTTTTGTAATATATAGAATGTGGAAAGCTATAGTAGTTGGCTTTATCTTAATTAAAAAAAATTATGAAAAATAATATAATTTTTTATTAAAAAAATTACTGTTAAAAAATAGATAATTAAACCTTAAACAGTTACCCCATACGTCGACGTAGACACACCTGAATGAGTTGTGAGTCACGTGGCTTCTTTCGGTGCATTACCTTTCTGTCCAGTTCCATGGTCCAGGTAGACAGGCCTTGTGACCTGCTGTGATGCACCGTCCCGTCCCAGAAACTTCTTAAAAATGTTTTCGAATTAAAATTTATATTAAAATTATTTAATTAATTTTTTATTAAAATATAATAATTAATAATTAAAAATATATATATAATATATATATATAATTTTTTTTACATTTTCTACCATCTTCGTTTTCTAAATTTTTAAAAAATATCTTTTTCGCGTTACGTTCCGTTTCCGTCTCGGTCCCCGTACAACACAGGTGACAGATGACCTGTGACCGAGGACTAGTGAAGGATGCCAACAACAAGAAGGGTCACAGCGCATGTGATTCCGATAGCTGATAGATGGTACTACTACTACTACAGTACTACTCTCCTTTAATAAAATAAAATACCTCCTCCCATTTCTCTTCCTAACAAGTAACAACACTAGCCTTTAAGCTGTAACCCTTACTTTTCCCTTTCGCGAATCATCCAACGATAAAAGCGGTTTACTAAGGACAATAAATCGATATCCAATTTTTTTAATGAAGAAAGAATAATACTGTATTAAATAGGAAATGCATGATACACGGACTGATAGTAGTCTTTTCAAAAATAATAATAATAATACTCCTTCCCTTCGGATTCGAAAGCCACCGTGAATGTCGAGAATAAATTTTGAATATAACGCTTTTTAATATATATTGGCGTAAATAGTAAAGGATCCGGGTATAACGGTATGTAATTGGAGGAGCATTTAAGGCTCTAATTAGCTCCTTTTCAAACATAATTGTTGAAAATTTATATAACAAAAGAATTAAAATAAAATTAGTAAGTTCGTAATCTAAATAAGTTTAGAAAGCCTATCGAAACGGCTAATGATTATTCCTTATGGAAACATATATTAATTATTTGAAGTTTCGAATTCGAATTGCGATCAAATGTTGGATTTATATGTTTGTTGTTATACTGTAACAATAATAACTGAATCAATAAATATGACAAATGCAGGCTTTTTGTTCGCGATTGCTGCAAAATAGTATCAGTTTTTTTCTTATTTTAAACAAACTCGTCAGCGCGTAATGGTTCTGATTTTCCCTTAATTCAACAGGATGATGATCAGATGGGGGACGACGCCACCGTCGGATTAGAAAACACTGTCACCGGTAGCAGCACGCCGATATCTGCTGAGTCCGTCAGTAGTCGGAGGCTTAATCAATGGAAGCCAGCTTTGCAAAGCATTGCTGAAGTTTCCTAAAATCAACTGCTTTTTCGTCACTGCTCGTGCCCGCTAGTTGTTTACAGAAATCCATATGCTCGCATCTCAGGCTCACAGAATAATTGAACTCGGCAAAGAAGAGAGGCTTAGGACCGTCGTCGTGTTACGGAGAACGGACCGGGTGGAAGCACGCCCACGTCCGCCAACTCGCTGTGTATATAGTAGTATCTGTTTGCATTCTGTCGATGACAGCAAAAATCCACATGTAATGTGAATGCACTCTGCAGTTTGTGGCCAAGTAGTGCGTAAGATTTCGAAACTGGTTGTTTTGATTGATGCATGGCAATTTACTGAACAAGGTTTGAACCACAGCATAATTGACCATTTCCATAAATTGGAATGGAACAATTTGGAAACGAGAGGATGATTTTTGGCAACAAAAGTGTATCTTTGGATGAATGGCACGCATGAGCAGTAGCCGTCAACTGTTTTATCGTATTTAGAGATTGAGTTTACTATAAATAATATACATTTTAAAAAGTAGACGATTGATCTCAAAATATTCGCTCAAACATAAAGAAAAAATAATGTATAAAAATGTTGTCTCTTCCTCTCCCATCGTGTTCATGAATCACGAAGCAAGCTTCTTGGAGCTTAACCCTAAGGCATAGTGACACCATAGTGTTAAAAATTGGACTGATATCATAATTGGTTTATTAGTTTAATAGCCAGACCAATGGTTTGGACTGATCGAACCAGTGGTGTATTTTAAGTCAAAAAATATAAAATATAAAAAAAAAATTACACATGAATTTTATCGACTACCAACCGATTTTTTGACCGATTCATCGGTTTTAACTATTCCGACCAGTTTTGACCTATTTTTACTGGTTCCGAGATTCTAAGAACCAGTATATGAAATGTGGTTGGTAATCCGATCGGTTCGTTGGTTCGTCAGTCGGACCGGCCGCTCCGGTTTGATTTTTAATACTAGGAGTGACACGATACTGAGGAGGGAATCAACATAAATAGAAAAATCCAAGAACTAACGATATGAGAAGGAAAATCCTTCAATTGAAACCAAAACGCTACCAAAAGGGCTGCAATGGTCTTGCAAAACTCATTGGGAAGCAAGGAAGAAGAATGGCTATGGACCAAAGTTTTATTCATTTAGAATTTCCAATTAAAAAGCTACTATTACAGATAGAAAGAAAAGGAAATTATATACTCAGTCAAGGAGGAACCTTCGTTGCCCAAATTCAAAATACAAGAGGTTAAGAATATCGATTGCCAAAATATTCAAGAACAGAGGAGGGAGGACCTAAAACAAAAACACCCTAGCTTATATGCTTAAGCAAAATGCAAAGCTTTAGCTTTAAGATACAATAGAAATATTAGCACAGACTTACAACTTAAATATAAATCCAATCCATTGGGTTAAACAATAATAAAGTAATAAAATTTCTATTCAAATCCTATCCATGAGTACCATCCTGCTATCTAACTTGATCTTGTTCAATTCTTATCAAAAATTTATTACATACAACCCTAAAAAAGATAAAAGATACCAAATATAAGTAATAATATAATTCCTAATGCTCAAAAAAATAAAAGGAAATATTAGGAATAAAATTTGAATCAGAAAATAAAGAAGTTAGTTTATTGTTGTATGCATTATTCCACCCTCTTACAAAGGTTTTATCCTAAAACTTATAGGAGGTTAAAGAAGAATAGGAGACAACTATATCAACATTAAACAATTCGAGTTGATCTCAAATTAAAATCAATAAATGACTAAGTAGGTTAAGAAAGGTGAAGCTAAACTAACTTTAGAGTCAAAAGTAAATCCAAAGATCTAACCTCGCTAACCAGTTTCAAGAGCAAAATCCTTAAGAATTCTTACATGCAAAGATAATAGATAAATTAAATCCAGATCACCCAAATTTTAGAATGCAAATAAGCACACAAGATAAGATGCAATACCCCATCATTAATCTAATAAAATCAAGACATTGATAATTATATCAACCTTCAAGATGATAAACTGTAGAATACTAAGGTTGCTTCAACCCCCAAGTGTAACGTTTTAACCCTAGGGAAGTACACAACACTTGAAGAGGGGCAACACTTATTTCTCAATATCCTCAACATGATAAGCTCATATAGACATACAATAAAACACACACATATGCAAACAAACAAATGTACACTCACACACACACATGCTAGACACATTCCATATGCAAACACTTAGAACAATAGTAACATCACACATACTAGGTAAACCAAGCACACAACTGATAAAGTGAATTTTTTCCATATTTTACCTCTCTTTCCCTTAGCTTTGGGACTTCATTTAATATCTTTTACATATTTTACTATGGTTTTGGTCTATTATTTGCACTATCATTTTCTTGAGCTTTGTGTTGCAGGATTTCCCGCCAAAACACCAAGTCCAAGAAATAATTGCTTATTTTGGGAGCAAAGGACTTAGGAAGGAAGATTGGGAGGAGAGTGTATCGACCCAACATGCTTATGGAAGTGCATTGAATCTATGAGAGCTAAAATATATGCTAAGATATCCCTAATATGATTGAAAAGGGGGGTACATGGTCAACCACACACCCAGCTATACAGTCGTGCAACACTATCTTGTGTTTATGGAAGAAAACAGAATCGCACGGCCTAGCCATGCTAGGGTTGCAAGGCCATGCAAAATTATGAACTAAAAAGTCGAGGCTAAACATATTGCAAGGCCAGGCCATGCAAAGTCCACACAGCCATGCAGAACTGGTCTTCCCCACGATTTACGTGTGCGACATGGCCGACATGATGGAGAATTTTGTGGCACGCCTCGGGGAATTCTTAAGGAGAGAGAGAGAGAGAGAGAGAGAGAGAGAGAGAGAGAGAGAGAAGAGGAAGTTTTAGAGGACTCTGAGACCCCTCATTACCGATCATAGCTTCACGTAATAGTTTGTTCCTTTAGTTTTAATCTTTTGGGAGATTTAATTGTATAATTTGTGTACGGTCGGTTCGAATCAATATTGTACTCTTCTAGATTATGGTTATTTCAATCTAATTCTTCTTATTTTTATCTTTGCATTGTTATTATGCTCATCATGCTATTTATTTTATTTGAAATTGTGAGTGAGTAGTCTCCTTTCTAGGATTGGACTTAGGTATGGGTTTAGTTTAATTTGTGAGTCATGAAAGTAGTCAGAAAATTAGATTAAATACATTCTTAGACCTTGAATGAGGCTAATGAATATGATTTGACCAATTTTTCATAGTTAGCGAATTAATCTATGACATAAGTATTGTTTCATTATTGATTATTAATCCGAAGACCAAAGTTCGATCCTATGTTTCATTCTTATTGTTTAGTATCCGTAAGTTAGAAAACTTTTCGTAATTATTCTTTTTATCCGAACGCATACCTCCACTTTTTGTAGATTTAGATAGTAAAATAGTAAAGAAGTGTACTCAATCACGAAGTCCCTATGAGAATAGAATTTCTCTACTTCTGCTACCAAAAAGTTTTGTCTTTTAGAATATAAAACTCCTGTGTGTTTTATTGATAATCTCTCATCTATGATTTTATGAGCCTTAAATTTTAATGACCTTATATTAACTAATTTATAATTTAACCTACTTATCCTCTTTAGGTTTATGGAACTACCAATACAACGACCTCTCGTAAGAATGCTAGGCAACAAAAAACTTTAATATAATGAGTTTTGAAGAGAGTAATGATTAATTACAAAGTATCTCACAAATAATACAGATATAAAATACAAGGAAAAATTTATGAGTGTAATCTAGCTAGAAATAATAGATTTTACAATTAGAGAACAAATTCTAGCTAATTAGAGTGGGCACAAACATTTTAAAAAATTTCTCAACTTAGATGAATATGAAAGTGAGTTGTTGAGAATTAATTGCAAATAGGAATATAGAACTAAGTTATGTAATTAATAAGAGCTCAAAAGTTACTATTACTATGCCCCATAAATGTTAGTTATACTATCGACCAATAATATTATATATTGGAGTAAAAATCATGTCATCGTTGCGTGAGTAATGTAAAGAATTTTTCAGTTTTTAATGTCGACCAGTTAATCATGTGAGAGCACTAATTGATAGGTCTAAGGATTATGTTCAAGCTTGATGTAAAAATGTTACCATTGTATAAATCGATCAATCGGTTTTTTGAACTAGTAAATTGGTTTAGTGTTTAACATTTTTCGTCTTATAAACATATATGAACAATCAAAGGGTTTTGGTGAACCAGTCGATGTGGTCGCTCAAACCAATTGATTAGTTTAGGCCATAGGCAAAAACCATTTTGCATTGTATCTCAACCCTTTGTCTAGTTGGTCAAATTGGTTGACCAGTTTGATGAAACCCGTCAAAGTGATCAAATAGAGACAAAATGGGTTTTTGTAGAAATAAAACATATCATTTGGTTAGTCAAAATAGTCAATTGATTTCTAAACTTGTCAATTAGTTTGATGAAATAAGTCAAATTGATAATAATAAAAAAAAAAAGAAGACAAAATGGGTTTCTACATATATAAAGTCCATTGCATACTTAGTCAAACCAGTTGATCGATGTCAATTAATTTGAATAGACTAATCAAAGTATTCAACCAATGGAAAATTCATTTTTCTTAAGACTGAAAGTCTATAGTAACCAATCGATCAGTTTTCACAACCAAACGATCAGTTTATAGTTTTACTTTGAAAGTTTAAAGTCTTAGTTTTGAACCAAAAACCAATTGATTAGTCGTGAGACAAGTTGATTGGTTTTGGCTTGAACCAAACATGTTCAAAACATTTTAAAAAGGTTTTAGGATTAAAAATCATCAAATAATTCTTATCAAACAAACACTAAGGAAGACTTCAAAATATCCCAAGAGATTAAAACCAAATGTGTTATGCTTAAACGACTTTACAAGATAGCCTAAGACATGGAATATATACCTTGAGGCACTGAGTCTTGGTAGTTTGATATAATATTATCTTATGCTTCAAAACTTGATTGATCTTTTAGCTATTGCACTTGAGAACTAATTGGGATATTTATGTTTTGACATTATTGTAATCAACATAGTTCATACACACTTAAACAAACATTTTAAGTCCTTTAAGCCTATATGTTATCATCAAAATAAGGTTGAAGACATTGATTAACCTAAGAGGCCGGTAATATCCCCCTTTTTTATGATGACAAACAAAAGTGCAAATATTGATAGATTAAGGATAATATTAAAGCCAAATAGAGAAAGATATATATCCTTTACCATTTGCAACTCTAAATCTAATTATCATATTTTTCTTCCTCTCTTTTCATCAATGAAAGATGAGAAGGGTAACTCATGTATGAAACCTACATACTTAGGAGTTAACATGCCAAATAAAAGGGAATTCTCTCCCTGAACAATTGTATACATAAAACTGAATTAGCACAAGTTAGGTTAAGTGTGTGACAATATCTCCCTATGAATATCCAAATCATATAAAATGGTTAGTACAAATCAGAGTAAATAAGCACAATGAAAAGTTAGACAATGGGCATGTAAATCAAATCATTGTATATCACATATATAATCAAAATGTACAAGAGAGTGCATGAGATGATATACTACAAATCACTATAGTTAATTGTGAAAATAAGAGACACCTAGATAAATATCATCATCATATTACATTGTCAAATAAACTCAACCACAAAATTCATGAACATAAGTATGAATCAACCAAGAAAAACATGGCTCGCACACTAATGCTACTATGAACTATATAAGTTTCTGTAATAGATAAAGGTGTGTTAGATGGTAAGGTTGTGACAAAGGCTGGTGGTGATAGATTATATAACACCCCCGACCCAAATTTATGAACTGAAAATTTTTGTTTTTAAAAGTTAAATGAGGAACCTAAAATGGTAAATTACAGGGTGCTACCACCATACTTGGTACAAGTCTAATTTCTTCCATCATTCTATTACAGAGTGCTAAGGATAAAGAAATTGTTCCACTTAAATTAACAACAATCGTAAATTAGAGTAGTGAGAGATTTAAAGCAATTTAGTAACATTTCAAATAGAACCAACTATCAGTGGTTACAAGATGCCAGTGAAAAGAAATAAATAAAGATAGTAAGAAGTGCAGAATCTTCAGGGTCAAAAGACACCATACAAAACACCGAATAATCCTACATTCTCAAACCACAAGATAGCCTTCAACAGATCTTACGAGCTAACCTCCACAGGTCACTGCCCATTGAGTAAGCAGGGGCCCATGAAAAGAACACTTTAGTATAATAATACTGAATAACCCATTATACAGAACTAATATAGAAGGTAAAATACATCACAACAATACATGAAAAATGAATTATGCATATATTAATTGAAATACAACAATCATTCATATAACCACAAACATCAACACCATAGATTACCCATGCTCATTCATCTAAAAATAATCAAAACTTACCAATAGAGCATCCAAGATATGCTCTTTGTAGTATAATTAGAAAGCATCATCATTCTCACGTTATAACCATGGTCACAATTCTCATTATCAAACTTCTCATAATATAGGTATGCTTATTAAAACAAACTAATAACAACATACATCATCACAGGTAGGCACAAGGGATACTACCGAACTATAGGCAGGCTCAAAGGATACTACCAAACCATAGATAGGCACAAAGGCTTCTACTGAACCATAGGGAGGCACAAATGCTACTACCAAATCACAGGTAGACACAAAGGCTACTACTGAACCACAAGTAGGTACAAAGGCTACTGCCAACCATCCCAAAATTATTTCAAAAAAAATATTTCTCATTCCTATTTTTATTTACTCGAGGAGAGATCAAATGAATCTAAAGACACTAAGGTACCCCGATCACACCAACGCACATGGGCAACACACTATCCTATCAACTATCAATCTAGGGATGCAAAGGTACCCTGGTCGCACTAGTACATAAAGTTACATAGTACCCTACCAATAAGGAGACCTAATTTATAAGTATATATATCCCCTAATTAGGTCTGTTGAGCTAAATAGAGTAAAATATAGGGCCTAGTTAGGACACTAAGACACACCAACAAAATTCATAACAATCATGGGTTAAACTATGTCTTTAGGGTAGCAACCCTTAAAGAGACATCATTTAAAATCTTGAGGTCTTTTATTTTAAGTATTAGCATTTTATAAGGGCGACCACAAAAATATATAGTAATTACATGGATCCAATTCTTCATACTTAACCATTTTTATTCATTTACAAACATTATGAATTAACCATAATCAATATCATTACTAATGTCAATGTCATAAACCTAATAAGGTCATCCTAGGTTCAATTATTCACACTTAGGTACTTTAGGTAAAAAAATGACCAAAATATCCTTGAGGCTAAAGTTACCAGTTTACCATCCATTTCTATTACACATTTCATTTTATTTATCAATTTCCTATAAAAAGGAAAATACACCATAATATTATTTATCATGTAATTAAATTAACAGATATACTAAATGACCATTTTTCTTTATACACAATTCTGCATGTAAAACTCTTACATGCACTTCTAGAACATCAAGAAATATATTCTCATGCTTAATAACAAATAATACATACCATGTATGTTTATTTGCATAACCATCATGGTATACTCCAATTTACCAAAATACCCTTAGACCATATAATAATAGTAGTCATGCTGAAACATATATTTCTAAAATAGCAAAACCCCTATTCTCATACTTAACAACAAATAACACATATCCATGTTAGTATTATTTTTAAAACACTTTCATATTTGTTTAAGACTAAGAGGGATTCAAAAGGCAATGTAAAAATATATAAGGCACGTCTAGTCGCTAAGGGCTTTACACAAAAGGAAGGAGAAGATTTCAAAGAGAAATTTTCTTTGATCTCTTCTAAGGACTCCTTAAGGGTAATTATGGCATTAGTGGTACATTTTAATCTTTAGTTACATCAGATGGATGTAAAGACTGCCTTTATCAATGGTGACATTGAGGAGACAATCTATATGGTGCAACCAGAAAACTATGTGTCTGGAGACCCAAAGAATATGGCTTGCAAACTTAATAAATCTATCTATGGGCTCAAACAAGTGTCTCAACAATGGTATTTTAAATTTCATCAAGTGATTACCTCTTTTAGCTTTGAGATGAATTTGGTTGATGAATGTGTATACCATAAGTTTTGTGGGAGTAAGTACATGTTTCTGATTTTATATGTTGATGACATATTGCTAGCAAGCAATGACATAGGTTTGTTGTATGAGACTAAGAGATTTTTAGCTAAGAATTTTGAGATGAAAGATCTTGGTAATGCATCTTTTGTATTGGGCATAGAGATATACTAGGATCATTCTTGAAGTACCCTAGGGCTGTCACAAAAGTTCTATGTCAAAATAGTTCTCAAACGATATGCAATGCATAATTGCAAACCAGGAAATACCCATGTCGCTAAGGGAGACAAGTTTAGTCTCAGTCAATGCCCTAAAAATGACTATAAAAAGAGGGAAATGCAAAATGTTCCCTATGCTTTAGCTATGGGAAGTCTTATGCATGCTCAGGTGTGTACGTGTCCGGTTATTGTGTACATCACTGGGATGTTGGGCAGATATATGAGCAATCCAGGACTTGACCATTACACAGCAGCCAAACGAGTCATGTGGTACTTACAGAAAACAAAAGATTACATCCTCACATATCGAACATCAGGCAAGCTTGAGATCGTAGGATACACTGACTCTAACTTTGCTAGATGCCAAGATAGTATGAAGTCCACATCAGGTTTTTTTTCTAATGGCTGAAGGAGCTACGTCTTGGAAGAGTTCCAAATAGACAATTGTGGCCTCTTCCACTATGGCAGTAGAGTTTGTGGCATGCTATGAGGCATCTAGTTATGGTATATGGCTATGAAATTTTGTCACAAGGCTGCATATAGTTGATGGTATTGAAAGACCACTCAAGTTTTTGTGTGACAATAAGGCTACAATTCAGTATTCCAACAACAACCTAAGTTCTACAAAATTGAAGAGTATCGATATCAAGTTCTTAGTTGTTAAGGAAAAGGTTCAGAAGAGAGAATTATCTATAGAGCATATCAGTACAGACTCCATGATTGCGGATCCACTTACTAAGGCCTTACCACCCAAGCAGTTTCTTGAGCATGTAGCTCATATGTGTGTTATATCAGCTAATGATCTTTAGTTTCAATGGGAGTTTGTGATTTTAGTTACTCTTTGTATAGAATCTTTGGTTTGACTTATGAATATTTTGACCATATGTTTTTTTACAGAAATAAAGTTTCAGTTTATTTCCTTTTCTATCTTTTGGTATGGTTTGATCTCACTAAAGTTTTAAGGTGGGCCAGTTGGAAATAGGCATGTTAGGATCACATTACATGATATTTCCATGATACATATCCACATCTTGATCCACGTCATTCAGTCGTGTCAACATATGTGACCATTGAGGGTTTAGTTACGTAGAGATGTGACGAAATCCGCTTGATCCTTTGTTGATGTGATTGATGGACCGGATTGCTTAAAGATACATTTCATAACGACAACAAATTTGAGCACATTCGGTTATGTTGCAATTGGTAACATTGCACATATAACCCAAATGGGAGATTGTTAGATTATTATCCAACATTGAGCTTATATGTGAAAACTACAAATTGTAAGTTGTTGTGTCGATTAAGCCCAAATAAAAATAATCGAATTAAGTTTAATTAAATTGAGCCTAATGCATCTGATTAGATGTGGACCCATATGTGTAGAGACTGTGGGAGTCCTAGATTGTTGATGGACTGAACTAGGATGGTCTGATAGATAATAGGTAAGTTATCTATATATATATATGGTCATGGTTGCTAGGTCACATGTACTTCATTCTAATTAATTCCCATCATTCATTGGTAACTATAAAGCACGTGCGTGATCTAGAAGACTATAGTATATACCATTCGGTTTTGATACAAGATTCGACGGTACCCAACAATTATATAATTATTATGAATTCAAGTGTGCTTTTGCAATATATTATATATATTAATCTTGATAGATTAGCATTCGATCATGTCGAATATATATAGATTATATATTAATCTATCATATCCAACACAAACCCATCCACTTTAAAATAGTTTGTGCGTCTCATCGTAGATATTTCTAGGGGGTGTCTCATTATAGAGATAGGCCCAAGCAAGTCTCTTCTCCATAAGACTTACCTCGGCACGTCTTTATATAACTTTGAGTATGAAGATTCGACAATGAAAAATTACTTTACGGAAGATCATGTCATACTCAACAAGAATGTGCTTTATTTACACATCCAGTAGCTTTGAACAAGGCTCCTCCTATTGTAGGTGTGGGAATGGATGGTATCAATAGGGCAAAACATGTAAATGACACTATAGAGGATGGGGCTAGTATATATGGCTAATGGATGATGGTTACTGGAAAAGGAGGGAGGAATAAATTTTTAATATTCCGCACAAACATTCCTATTAGTGATAATCCATCACATATTGAAAAGCATGAATCTTTGTGAAACAACGGGAGTAATCAATACACCTCTAGATTTGGGGCTCTAGTGGACCTGGAGGAGAATATTCCCGAGCTTGAGGAGAAACATGTTACCCTAAAGCAATTATTTCACCGGATTGTGATGGAACCCTCATACTAAAATTGCACCCAAGGTCAGTATAAAAAGCTTCTAGATCCGTGCACTCAAAACCAAAGCTACAGAAGCCATAAATCAATTCCCTAATTTTTATGAATAAGATGCCAATAAAAATCTGATCCCAAGAATAAAATGAGGATGGCTTAAATAAGAAAACCAAACAAAAGAAAACTACACTGAACATGATTAGAAAAATGTTTGAGAAAGTTCAAGAATGTCATATTAATCAGAATAGTAGTTTATTGAGTAAAATGGTATAAATTTTTTTTAAAACTTTAGGAAAAATAATACTCAACTTAGGTATGACGAATCTATTACCCACTCATACTAACATGCACAACCTGAATAAATAGTGGCAGGGACAGTGGGCATGTGTGTGTGGATATATGATCCAGCCCAATACACCCACAAATAGGGTTGTAAACGAGCCGAGCCGAATACCCATAGGCTTGGGTTCAACTCGTTTAGTTAAACGAGCCTTAAATGATGTTTGGGATCAGCTTGTTTAACTAAACGAATGAGCCGAACCAAGCTTTTAACGAGCCGAGCTGAGCTAAGCTCACAAGTCAAAGCTAAAAAATGAACCGAGTTGAGCCCAAGCCTCACTTTTAGGCTCGTTTAACTAAAAGAACAAGCCAAACCAAAATTTTAACGAGTCGAGCCAAGCCAAATACAGAACTAGCTCACCTCATTTACAACCCTACCCACAAAACAGCCCAGATCTTGTAACTCATACAACGCTCTAGGTGAGGGAATATAAATATTGATGGAGAAAACATTTGCACACCAATGTGGAACTTTGAAAACACACCAACACCAACAACACTTTCACCGACATATTGTTGTTATGTGATTGCTTCAACAATCATCCACCGATGGCAAACAAAAGAAATAAAGGGTAATGTAAAAAATAATTTGGGTAAAGAAGGTGTAATGGTTAAATATCAATATCATGAGAATTGAATTGATACATAGTGAAGTGAGGCAACAACCATGTGTAGGTAGTGAATAAATCGTAAACTATCTTAATTTCGATTGATACCTCCACCACATATGTCTTACCTTAGAATTCATCACTTTTGTAATAATAAATTATGTGCTATTAATGGGCATCCAACAACCTTGAGTACTCACAAGTGATCTAGAAAGATAACCTTAGTATTTTATAAAAGGTGCCTCACCTTCACTCTCACCTAAGTAAATCCATCAAGTGTGTCTCACAAGCACTACTATAAAAGGTTATGGATTCAATAAGAATATAATAATTTTCAACCTCAAATACATCAAGTCTGTCTCATTAGGATCACCCAACAATAGGGTTATGAATGCATTAAGAGGCTAAACCCAACCTATACTCAAAAGCACTACCATGTAACATAGGGATGGAAATTTAGTATAAGTAATCTTGTGGATTCATTTGATCACAAGTGGAATCCAATATACTTTTCTCAACTCAAAGGCTTAAGCCCTGCCCCCTCAATGAATCTTGGATAACACTCCTCAAACCCTTCATAAAATGATTTGCCAAATTTCTCTTTGATCTGACAAACTCTAAGGATATCACAATGTTTCTCAAAAGTTGTCTAACAAAAATATGTCTCATATGAATATGTCCTCTCTTTCCATTAAATACACTATTTTTAGCAACACAAATAGATATTTATAATCACAGTGCAAGGAAATTTACACATTAGGTTTCCTCCACATAGACATATGTGCCAACGTGTTTCTCAACCACTTTGCCTCTTGACCAACTAACTTAAGAGAAACAAACTCGGACTCCATAGTGGAGCAACCAATACAGGTTTGTTTAGGATATTTCCATGATAAATCTCCTCCTCCTAGGGTAAACACATACCCGCTACTATAGATGACCTCATTATTATCACAAATCTAATTAGCATCTCTAAATCCTTCTAATATAGTAGAAAACTTATAAAAATGCAAACACCAATCCTTAGTATCCATAAGGTATCTAAGTAAATGATGATGTGTAGTCTAATGATCTTTATCTATATTGTGAGTATACTTACTTAATCCACTTACCGTATAAGTTATGTCAAGTCTAGTACAATTCATAAGGAACATAAAAATACCTATGATTTTAGTATAGTCTTCTTCTAAAACACTAGAACTTTGATTCTTTTTCAAGTTCATTCTAGGGTCATAGGGATTTTTTATAGGTGTATCATCATGACAATCAAACTTCATTAATGAAGTGTGACTAGATCATGAAAAATCCATTCTCATTTTTTCTTATTTTAATACTAAGAATTACACCAGTTTTCCCTAAATCTTTCATATGGAAGTGAGAAGATGAAAATGATTTGGTCTTATTAACCATGGTCACATTAGTGCTAAGATTCAACTTGGCATCAACATACAAACATATAATCACACAACGATATTCAAATATCTTGGATTAAACACAAGAATCAAATGTATTTACAATATAACCATCACTCACTAAAGTTTTGTCAATTTTTCCATACTATTGTTTAGGAGCTTGTTTAAGGCCATATGAGGACTTTTTCAATCTATGCAGATTGTTCTTATAGCCCTCAACCACACAACAATAGGGTTGTTCCACATAAATTTCTTCTTTGAGGTTGCACTTGAAAACAAAATTTTAACATCCATTTGATGAACTACAAGTCCATGGATAGAAGCCAAAGAAACCAAAAATTGAATTGTGGTTGTCTTAGTCATAGGAGAATAAGTATAGAATAATGTCTTCATGTTTCTTTTCTTTATAGCCAATATCTACCAAACGAGCTTTAAACTTATCAATGGTCTCATCAGTTCTCAATTTATTTCTAAAGACCCATTTGCATCTAATTTGTTTACATCCTCTAGACAAATCAACCAAATTACAAGTGTAATTAGACATAATTGAATCTAATTCATTTTTAATTGCATATTTCTAGAAACTAGCATCAATAGAGCTTATTGCATCACTATAGGATTTATGATCTTCTTCAATAAAAAAGAAACACGTAATAAGAAAAGTAATCACAAAATCATGTCCAAAGCTAGTTTATATCATATGCCTTTAACTTCTCCTAGGCTCAATAACAACACTATCATTTACAACAACAGAGGAAGAAGGTAAAGATAATGGCACAGGGATAGCATTAGGAGAACTAATTATATCACATGCATTCTTTTTCATGGAAAATAAATTTTCAAAGAACACTGCATTCCTAGATTCATAAATAGAATTATCACTTAAGCATAGAAATTATAAGCAGAAGTATTATGAGTATAGTCAATAAATGCATAATCAAATGTTTTAGTTCCTACGTTAGTCTTTCTAAAATATGTTAAACCAACTTTAGCTGAACACCCCTCCCTTTTAACATTTTCAAGTTAGGTGCAAAACCTTTACATAGTTCATAGGTTGTTCTATGTAGCTTCTTATGAGGGACATGATTCAACATGTAACAAGTAGACAAAATAGCTTCCCCCCTCATAGAGTCAAACATACCATAGCTCAATAACATTACATTCATCATTTCCCTTATAGTCTTATTTTTCCTTTCATATATACCGTTTTATTAAGGGATATAAAGGGCACTAGTCTCATGTACAATACCATAACTATCACAAACTAACGTTAGAAATCTAGCTTTATACTCACCATCCATGTCAGACCTAAGTGTCTTAATCTTATTGTCTAACTGATTTTCAACTTCTATTTTATATTTCAAGAACATTTATTCAACCTTATCCTTATACCTAAGGAGGTAAACTTAGGTGTATCTCAAGCAATCATCAATCAATGTTACATAATATCATGTAACTCCTCTACTTAAAGTATTCTTAAAAACTACCAACTTCGTATGAACCTATTCAAATAGCTCATTTATTCTCTTAGTAACGAAGGCTTTCTAGTTAACTTAGTTTCAATACAAATAAGACACTTATCAAAATTATTAGTGTCCTTCACATTAAGCAATTTCAAACTATTAAGTTTGTTTAAGGAAGCTATGTTTACATGCCCTAACCTACCATGTCAAATATTAATAGACTCATACAAATAAGTAGAACAAGTAAAAGTTATTGCATTTAAATTAAAAGGGGCAATTTTTAATACAAAAATACCATCTTTGATAATTGGTTACGTTCAATGATTTAACCTTCGACATATATGGAATAAATCTTTGAATAGTAATAGTAGGCTAGTAGCTATAATAAAAACTGATACTTGATACTGACAAAAATGGCAAGCACTATAATGAATAGTACCCAAACCACTATAGCAACTAAAAATAAGCTACAACACACCACCAAAAAACTAAATAAGCAGCAAGAGCAATGAAAAATTAATAGAAACTCTAATGAGAATAATATACCAAACAATTGGTGTGTGTAAGCTATATCTAAACAAATAAGCCTTAAACCAAGGAAAAATACTATAAAGATGAATAATTCTAGAGAATAACAACTTAAGCAATAACTGGTGTCCAATAACAAAATCAAAGCTATCAAATATGAAACAAATTACATTGAAATATAAATCAGCAAGAACATATTCAAACTCCTATGTCGGAACCGAACCATAGTATTCAAAAATAAGAAATTTGAATCTTACGAATGTCGAACAATAGTGAAAAAATAAATTCAAAAACCCTAATTTTGATTACAGCAAAATAAAATAAATAAACCCGAGCACAATACTGCAATCGTACATAATTAAGTATTTTATAATAATAGTTGCTTTTGTTTGTTGGAAAAGTATGAATAGCATGAGTAACAAAAATTAATGGTGAAAGCAATATCTAAAAAACCAAAAGTAAAGATCTTATCAATTGGTGTGCCACAAATTGAATGTGTTGCCTTGAAGTAATTATTTGGTCAGACTATGATGCAATCCTCCTACCTAAATCCCTCCCAAAGTTAACATAATGAGCTTCTGAGTCTGTGCACTCAAAACCAAAGCTGTGGAAATCGTTGATCAATGCCCAAATATTTATGAACAAAATGTAGGTAAAAAATTTTATGAAGAAAATGAGGATGAATTAAATAAGAAAATTAAACAAAAGAAAATCACTCCCAACATTATCAGAAGAATGTTTGAGAATGTTCAAAAATGGCACATTAATCAAAACAATAGTTTTACCAAGTAAGAAGGTATAAAACATTTTGAAATTTCACTAAAAATGATGCCCAAGTCGGGCCAAATGTATATATTATTAGAGTTGGCAAAATTTAATCTAACCCGCCCGACCTTAGTTAACTAACAAAAATCTAACATGATATAACCCAATAAATTCATCAACCCGACCCAACCCAAATCTGTAACCTAACATCAATCCGACCCGCTATCAATTTGACATGCCATCAACCCGATCCGTCATCAGCCAGACCCTATTTGATAAAACCAAATTCGATATTAACCATTTATAATGATAAAAAAATACATGTCTTATTATTTATTTAAAGTATTTAAAAATATGTTGTTTTATAAAATTTACTTAATTTTTTTTACTTTTATTGTGAACATACTTATTCACCAACGATATTTTAATTTTACTAATTTTTTTGCTTAAAAATACAACATTAAACGTCATAATAATAAACAAATAGCAATTAATAATATATTATTAGTTACATGCTTACATAAATCAACCTTAATATTTGCTTACGAAGTTAAAGAGTTAAATTAACATTGTTGGTCATTGTCCGATTTGAACAAAATTCAAAGTGATTCGATTAAAAATTAGCTCGGCCCGAACCCAGTTCAGTTCATCAAAACCTAAAAATATTTGATTCGTAAAGTTAATCCAAATTGAATTTGTCAAATTGACGCAAATATAAAATTACCTGAATACGAACTTAATCGGCCAAAATCCAACCTAATAAGCTAACCAAAAATAACTGAATCCAACCAGATCTAAATTTAAACAAGCTCAACCTAAATCCAACCATAATAATAAGGTAACATGAAATAACCCAAATCCTAAATAACCCGAACCAACCCACAACCAACCTACAAAAAAATGTCCCTCAATAAAGCATACTCAAGGATGACCAACCTACTATAATCTGACCTGCCTAACATGATTTCTATCTATATATATTATCCACCCACACTAATATGCCCTATCCAGACCGCAAACAACATAATTTTCTTAACACAAATAATGCTCTAGGTGAGGAAATACAAAACTTGATAGAAAAAACATTTGCCCACATGGTTGGGACTTTGAAAATACACCAACAGCACTTTGAGCAACGTATTGCTGTAATGCCACTGCTCCGACAGGGAACAGATATAACACAGGCACTTCAAAATGAAATACCGGGCAGGATTGAGAATAAAGATGCTAGTGGGCCATGGGAAATAACTTCTGCCCAGATAATACTGTCGTCTGGGAGACATTCTGAAGAGACCCGTCCCCCACCAAGATTGTTAAATGGAAGATCCGCCCACTATGAGCAAATTGGCACCAGTGAAGAAGCGACTGATGAATAAAGATAGGCCCAGAACTCCTATTTCCAATATAGCGAACAAAGTTGATGGTGCTTTAGTCTAGTCATAAGGGTCGCGAGCAGTAACCCACATAATAACCTGTCTACATTGCCCAGAGGGTTAGCCCATCCAGCGAGCGGCCTCAATCAACCCAAGGATAGGAATTTTTTTAATACTAATTATATATAAAATTTCAATGACATTATTTTATATGATAGTTTATATTTTATGGAATTAAAAAAATCGTTGAGATTTTTATTTTTGTATAGGCACTAAATTTCACAGGTCATCACTAATAAGAGCATTAAGGAAGACATTTTTTTAATTTTCAATTAAGAGTTAAATTTTTTAGGAAAAGTAACAAAATGGTGTCACTAATAAAGATATTATTGACTCTATGTTGTGGCAAAAAGTCATTTTTATAAAAAAAATCCACCCAATATTTAAATTTTTTAATAAATTATTTTTATAAAAAAAATTTACTGATAAGGATATTAGCGATGAAATTATTATCCCCAAAAAAATTAAAAATTGAAATTAGTCAACCAAAATTATGTTTACATTAGTCGCTAATGGTATAATTGGAGACGTCATTCTCATTGTTAAAAGTCAAATTGGTGGCCCCTGCTTTGTTGTCCTAATTTCATTTTCTAGCTACAAAATAATACTGACAATATTTTAGCAACAAATTGATTAATGGGGACAACTAGAGGGTTATTAGCAATGAAAAATATGATCACTAAAGACTGATTTTCCAATACTAAATCTCTATATATATTGATGTATTTCTCTTTTTTCATTCTTCTCCTTTTATATCACTGGTAGTGCTTCAATAATAAATGTATTAGGATTCAATGTTACCAAGATAACAAATATATTCACAAATTTCAAGTACGTCTCCAATTACCTCACTCACACCAAGATAGCAATCAATGAGGGCTTAGAAAGGGATCACTACCTCAATCCCCCACCATGGTATCTAGTAGCCACATCAAGCATAACTACATCTTATAATAAATAAGTTAAATATACAATACACAATTAATTGTGAAGTAATTGGTATAACACAAAATGAGTATGTTATATGATAAAAATATTACATAGAGTTCAAAAATTAACAAATACAAATCTAAATACCATTTACATACTAATCATAAAAATAATTAAAGTTATTTGTATAAGTATTTTCATCTTCTTAGAAACTATCCATATCTAAATCTAAAAAAAACTAACCCCTCATGTTCTATGCTATCATCTCCATTTTAGCCTTTGGCATCCTCCAAACCATTGATGGTCTTCATATGCTCAACATCTTGAACCCTAATATCAATTTAACAAAAGCTTAATGGACCCCATCCAATGCATCCACCATATCAACTCCATTGTCATTTAAATCTCAAGTGTGGTGATGTTTTACTTCCCATACCACCCTCTAGGTAACTCCATTAAGTAAATCATCAATGTGCCACACTTGTTTTGCCTGAGATCCCAATATGTATTAATCATTCTTGTACCATTCTAACCTTTTATTAACACTAGTGATGTTATCTTGTTTGATTTTCTTCTTTTTAGAGTTAGTGTCAAACCATTTTCAATTGAACAACGCAATAAAGCAATCATCAGCATAATCCAAATCTATAATCTATTACAACTATCCATAAAAATAAGCACCGTCAACTTTAGGGACATACATACACACCATTATCATGTGCTCTTTTGTTGGAGTCTCTACAATGATTTAAGTATTCAACTCCCTGAATCATACAGGCATGAGAGGTTGAAGCCACATTGAAAATATAACAAGATAAAGAAAATAAGTTTTCGGTGCATTTGGGTGATCTTTTCTATTATAATTGGTACATCTATATACATTGGATGTAAAAAGGTTATCGATTATTAGAATTGTAGAGAAAATATATCTCAATCGACTTCTCTCATGGTAATATATTTTACCTTAGATTAAAACCAATGAACAAACTCTTTCTTTTTAATATCAACCAAATGACCACCAAGTTTGTTGATCTCGACCATGTATTCACTACAACATGTAAACATTTTAACATTCCCTATGTATATATATAAATGAAAGGAACATTATTAATTAATAAGTGGTTGTACTTTCTCCAAATAAGTTTGTATATTATGAACATTGTTGAGAACGTACCATTTAAGCTCCCTCAACTTCTCAGAAGGTATATTGGTCCTTGTTATCTTACCAATAGCACGAGCTTGTGATTTGAAAATAGATAGCTGACAATTTCTAGCAATGGAATCTTCATTTTTCTTTTACTTTATTTAACCTTGTCTCAACACCTTGTAAGTATGTACAACAAAAAGTCAATTATTCATAAGCCTCATAACCTTCAGAAATAGAACCTTTTCAGATGCATGTGATTTATGATAAACTCCTTCAATTCCTTCAATTTCCTCTCTATTAGATACAACCATATCCTATACACCAATCCACCAAGTCTTTTTTTCATCTAATAAGTGCATGATTAAGTGAACCATGACACTACAAAATGCTAAAGGAAATGTATGTTCAAGCTCATAAAGAAGCACAACACCTTGATTTTGTGCTTTCTCTAAGTCAGAAAATCTTAGTGTCTTTAAGAAAATTTGATTAAAGAAGCTACACATTTTAATGATTTTGTAGCTAATATGTTTATTCAATAATGCATGAACACCAACCACTAACAAGCATTGTAATATTGCACAATGATCATGCGATTTCAAGCTTGAAATCTTGTCATCATTTTTTCTCACAATTGTCCTTAGGTTTCTTACAAACCCAACAGGAAACTTCACATCCTTGAAGAACCTTAAAAACTTTATCCTATCATTGAACGATAATACAAATGCAACTGTGGTCAAAAATTCATATCTTCTAAATTACGCCATACATTGTTAGTGTCTTTTAAAATCTCATCATCACAAACTATCATTTCCAACAAACTTGAACACACATTTTTCTCCACAGGCATCACATCCAAATTATGTTTCAACAATGTTGATGACCAGCATGGAAATTAATAAAAGATGTTATTCTTCTTCCAATTAAGCTCATCAACATCTCTCTTCCTCTTTGGATGATTAGGATATTTACCTAGAAAATAGTCAGGAAGATGACACAAGTGTATTAAAATATCATTGGACAATAATTTTTTGGAGGATCCATTTTCTCCACTTGGCCATTGAATATTCAATTTCTCTTTAATGGATGATTGATGGGGAGATATAGATGATGACCAATATAACCAAACTTATTGCTCAGCCAAACGAAAGGAGTGCCCCTATTATGATTCAAACATAATAAAATCCCCTAACAAAACCACAATAACAAATATGATCATGCTAGAAAATCATTAATGGTTTATAGTAATGCATCACACAATTAGAATTCCCATTTTACTAACCACATTTCATGTATCAACCCCTAACATCTACAACTTATTCAATTCATCTACTGATGGTTGAAGAAATACATTTATATCCATCCTAAGAGAACTCAAACTGGGAATCAACAATGTCAACTTCAAGAATTGGACTTTCATTCACTATCAAAGGTAAGTTATAAACGGTCAATATAATTGGTCACATACTATACTTGGAGCTCATGCCAAATGAATTAAAACTATCAAATGTCATCCCTAATTGTACATTACAAGGCTATGCTGCAAAATCTAGATAGTTTGCATCAAAATTTTTTTGTGCTTCACCATCAACCGCATGGCATAATGCACCCGATTCTTTTAAGTTCCCCTCTAACTGCCATCTTATGTCTTCAACTATATGTCTACAAGCATAAAAAAATTTCAATCTTGGGTCAGGAAAGTATTGCATAACCTTATGTAGAATTTTCTTTATGGTTGTAGTTTCATCGACTCAATGAAAAGTACCACACACAAAATAACTATCTCAATTAAAATTTTCTTTCTTATACAAACCATAATCATGCTTGCATACATGAATTTTCTCCATGCGCTAAGTAAACTTTTCTCATCTTCTTCTTTTTATCATAATGTGATTTAGGTAACTTAATTCCATTTAGTAGTGTTTCTTTTAGTGATTTCATAATACTATTGAATGACTTGTTAGTCTAATTTAGCAACACCTTATGATGCATTAACTTCACCAAAAAAATTCGGCAATGATAACATCTTGCATTATCAATATAATACAATCTCCATGTCTTGGAATAATTCATCATGGTACACCCACACACAGAGCAGATCAACTTCACATTATGATCTACTACTAGAGTGACATCAATATCATCACCATCAATATGCACTTCATCCCCAACTATTAACCAATACATATGTTATCTCATCTATCTTTGCCTTGATAGTATACATCAGCTCTGGCTCAACTCTGTCATGGTACACCCATTTGTCATACTCTTGTATCAAGCAAATATTCAATATATGGAGCTCAACATTATCAAACAGCCGCCACACTCTATTATTACACTTCTTGCATGGACAATAAATGTATCTATCATAATTATGAGCACAAGGTCTAGCCATTCTTAGAAATGATTGAAGTCTATTCCAAAAGTCATCTAACCATCAATTCTTTAATAACACTTAACTCTTATCAATTATCATCTATTCTATATAAAAATTGACAATTAATTAACGTTTAACTTCTTATGTATTTCAAAACTCATAAAAGAGAAACTCTCAACTATTGGTATTTAACCTAGAGCCTTTTCTTATATATTCTTAAAACATTCTTATATTATGATTAGCTTTAAATAGTTTGTGAATTTGTATAATGTATAAGTTTTTTATATAAATAAAAATAAATATATAATATCTTTAATACATAGTACGTGGTTACATATTTTTATTATTGATACATATATAAGAGGTAAAATTAACTCACTATGTTTTAAATTTATTTGAAGAGTATTTTATAAATTAAACGGATGATAATATTTTAAATTTATCTTAAAAGTATTTTTTTAAATTATAATATTAGTATCAAATAATTCTTAATTAAGAATTAACAAATTTACTTGGTCTTTTTTTAACAAGGACTTGAGTTATATTTAGTATAACTTGTTGATTAGCTAATTTAGTAGTGTTAGAAGACTACGATTAATAGATACTTTTTGTTGTTAGATTCAAAAAAATTGTAAAATAAATTATGCTAATTTATAATATATCCAATTGAACCCTAGATTAGATATATATAAATAATTATAAATATAATATTATTACAATAACATTATACACACACAACATTTTTTAATATTTTATTTTAACACTTTATTTAATAATAAATTATCACTATTTATTTAAAAAGAACTATATATATATATAATACAAAAGATAGTTAAAAAATTATTGTATATATATACATTCTCACAATCATATATATATAAGTTAATCATACAACATAAAAGGAAAAAAATGTTAACTAATATACATGCTCATAATATAAAATTACATACATATAATTAAACCACACACACACACACTTGCATGTCCACAATTCCTATGATTATAACCATACTATACTACACTTAAAATAAAACATTAAATCATATATATATGCATCAAATATCATATACAATATGTTAATATAATAAGATAAAAATATGTTAACCATAACTAAATGATTCTAGTATAAACCAAAAATCTTGGAGCAAAATTTAGAAATGAGGTGGTGTAACGGTGGTGGCAAAAACTGAAGACTGGGGGGACTCCACTGACACCTACAATAAAAATCATAATTAGTCTCAAAATAGCTAAACTAAATGAAAAAAAAAAGAAACCAATAAAGATAAAAAAACCCCAAAGATAATATATAATAGATGGTGGTAGAAGAGCGGGTAGGGGCAATGGTTCAAATTCCACATTCAAAAACCAATAACAAACACAATTAAATACAACAAAAAAATTCATAAATATAAACAATTAATAAAAGAAATGAAAGATTTATACAAAATTAACCTCTAACATCCAACTAGAGTAAAGAGAGAGAGTTGACATAGAGGAGATAACAAGCGGCGAAGAGAAGATGAAATGATGAGTCGAGGAAAAAGATTTCAACATTTAGCATTTTAAAAGAAATGATGAGTAAAGAGAGAGAGTCGGCATAGAGGAGATAACAAGTGGCGAAGAGAAGATGAAATGATGAGTCAAGGAAAAATATTTCAACATTTAGCATTTTAAAAGACTTATAGTATAACACCCTCAAATTTTACACATTTTTTTTTAAAAAAACAAGACTTATAAATTAAAACAGTAAAATTCGGGGATGCTACCAAGAAACTTAATACCGGACCGGTTTACTCCTACCGTTCCAGTACCAAGTGCTAAGGCTAACAAAACTACACATAACATTATTAATTAATCCAACTTCATGAATATGGAAATCAGAGTGTGCAGGAGTCTTTACATAATTCAAAATGTAGCTATTATTTTTCAGAGATAAAAATAATAACAATAATAAAATTGTTTCTGTAGGTTCAAACATAATTAAAAGATAACACGAATAATAATCTCAAATGGAAAATGGCCACGCCACTCCAAACCCGATCGAACCCACAATCACTCAGCCCCATCTGATGTCCCATAGACATCAATAGCATCAAAGTAAGCATTTCCTACCTGCAATAAGTCAGACAGGTCTTCTACTCATGGGAATGAGCAGCATCCATAAAATGGGTTATTAGTATGCTACGTACTGAGTAAGGTAACCGTGCACTAAGGTGAGCACACAAAATTCACACAACCAATGCGTGATAATAAAGGAGCATAAAATTCAATCATAATAGCACAAGATAAAATAATTACTCAGGTGAAATACCATGATTCAATACGTATCAGATTATTTACTCCAGCAAACCTTTATCAAATTTATTTTCACACCATGCTCTTTATCAAGTTCATATGAGTACGAGAACCCCACTATTTTTGCCGGTATCGATATCCAAGGCACTTTGGCTCCTAGCCACTATTATAGTCGGTGGATTGGTCACTTAGGGTACATGCCCTACCACTATTATATACCAGTGGATCGGTCTGACCCCTTTTCTCGCACGGTGTTCCACTGTAAGTAATTAGTGTCTTCCCATATCTTAACAACTATTAGGTTTATTTTATTGAGTTCGGGATCCCCCACTATTTTAGCTGATGGATCGGTCACTAGGGTAACATACCCTACCACTATTATACGCCGGTGGATCGGTCTCCAAGATACCACAGTACCTGGCCACTATTATATATGCCGGTGGATCGGTCTGGGCCCGGCTCAACATCTTCCACTTTACGTAATTAATGTTTTAAGTATCTTATTCAGAAAAACCCATACCAAGACATGCAAGTCAGACTCCTACCATGCTTACTCTTCAACTCGGTTAACCACTCCAACCCTAGTTAACCACCACCACCATAGTTAATCATGATATACCCTAACGCCCATGCAAACCCTAGCTCCACGTAAACCCTATGCAAACCCTATCTCCATGCAAACCCTAGCTCCCATTCAAACCCTAGCTCCATGTAAACCCTTCTTCCATGTAAACATTAACTCCTATGCAAAACCCTAATATCACCATGCCAACCCTAATACAACCATGCAACCATTAATACCACCATGAAACCTTAATACTACCATGCAAACCCTAATACCACCATGCAACATTAATACCACCACGCAAACCCTAATACCACCATACAACATTAAATACCACCATGCAAACCCTAATACCACCATGCCACATTAATATCACCATGCAAACCCTAATACTACCATGCAACATTAAATACCACCATGCAAACCCTAATACCACCAGACAACATTAATACCACCATACAAACCCTAATATTACCATACAAACCCTAATACCATCATACCACATTAATACCACCATGCAAACCATTAATAACACCATATGTAATACCCCATATTGAGCGGAGTGTTATAAGGATTGATTTGGCTACTTATATCAACATGGTATACCATCCTTTTGGTGATTCCATCCTAAGAACTCCACAGTTAAGCGTGTTGGCTGTGGAGCAATTTTAGGATGGGTGACCTCCTGGGAAGTTTCAGAAATTTTCTAAAAGTTTCTCAGGAAGCATGTGAGTGAGGACAAAGCGCGCTGAAAGGACTCGTGTTGATCTGTGGGGCCAGCCGATCAATCCGAAAGCACTCCAAGGTAGCCCCCGCGTGGTCGTATCAACTCGGGGTGTTACACCATATCCCATGACCTACATGTATATCTTATGGGCCGCATCAATTCATATTAAAAGTACAACTTATACACATTTTATACATGCCAAAAAGAATCATGTGAACACACTTGAACACCACACCATACTACATATACAATAGATATAAGATACACTTAAAACATATTATATTGCATGTCACATGGCAAGTAAGGCATGTAAAACACATTACACATAATGGCCTTAGATACACCCTTACCTAAAACGACACCGGTCTTGAAGCAAGCTCCTACGCCTCCTTAGGGCTTTGACTGGGCTCACCTATTATGAGGAAAAAACTAGAATTAGGTTCTCTCCTAAAAATACTATTATTTAATAACTTATCCTAAGACTTAGTTTTTAATTAAAATAATATTATGCTAAGATTAACTATATAAAATACTACTAAAAATTCTAATAATATTATTAATGTAATTTAAAATGAATGGTGATATAAAGGTTTCTACCCTTCACCAAAATAAATCTATTAAAGATAGTAATGATAAAAATAAAATTTTAATAATAATAAAATATTAGTAATAATAATATTATTAATAGAAATCTTAATAATAATAATAATAATCTAAGCCTAAAATTATAAGGTAGGGTTTTCGACCCCTACCTCCAAATAATGAGAGTACTATTTAATAATAGTAATAATAATATTAATAACATATAATACTTATAATAATATTAAAATAATACAGATAATAATAATAATAGTAATAGTAAAAATAGTAATAATAATACTAAAATACATATATACAAATACTAATTAAAATTTTAGGCCTCAGCCCTCCTTGAATAATTAACAATAATAATACCAATAATAATAATAATAATAATAATAATGCTAATAAAACCTATAATAATTCGATTAATTTCTAGAATTCGAAACTAACAACTAAAATAATTTATAATCACTCTCAAACTTGCCAAGAAAATGTAACATGAATATTACACCCAATAATAATAATATTAATAACATATTAATATTAATAATAAAGATAATAACAATAATAATAGTAATAATAATAATAATAATAATAATAATAAAATTGAATTAAAAATATAATAGGACTTCGGCCCTCAACAGAAATAATAATAAAAGCATTAATAATAATAATAATAATGCATATTAATAATGGAAATATTCATAATAATAATAGTATTTATATTCAAATAAATAAAATAAAATAAATTAAGGCCTATAAAAATAGGAAAAACGGTTGAAAGGGTCTAGGGTTCAACCTTAGGCTGGTGGGGATAGGTGGCACCGGTGGTGGTGCACAGCGGCGGCGGCGGTGGCCGGAAAAAGGGAAGAAAAGGGTAAAAGTTGGATGCTAGGAAAAGGATAGGGAGAATGGAGGTGGGGAATGGGGTGTTTAGAGTTGCCCAGAAGGAGAGTGACAGAATAAGGGTGGTGGCAGCCAAAGGTGGCGGCGCACGGCAGCGGTGGTGGTGGCCAAATGGAGAAGAATGAGAGAAAGAGGGGAGGAGAGGGAGGGAGAGGAAAAGAAGGTAGGGGAAGGTAGAGGAGGGTCTGCAACACAATTTGGAAGGTGAAAGGAGCGGCGAAAGTGGTGGCTAAGAGTGGCACGAAGGGTGGTAGGGGCAGAAAATAGGTTGATTGAGAAGAGAACTTTGCACGGCTAGGGTGGCTCGTGCAAGAAGAATCAAGGAAGAAGGGCGGCTTAGTTAGTTAGAGGGCAGTGCAAGGATGAGTTGGGTAGGTAGAGAGGGCGGCGGAGTTGGCCAGAGGCGGCGGAAACGATGTCTGAAGGGGCGGCGTCGCAATGTCAGAAAAAGCTGAGTAAGCGAACAAAGCTAGATACTAGGCTCAAACTGGGGGTATTTATAAGGTTTAAATGAGAGAGTGAGGTCAGTGGGACGACGAGGAAATAGGGCAAGTGGGGTTAGTGTAACACCCCCAAAATTTACACATTTTTTTAAAACACAATACTTATAATTAATTAAAACATTAAATTTTTGGGGATGTTACTGCCACACTTAGTGCCAGACCGGTTCACTCCTATCATTTTAGTACCAAGTGCTAAGGCTACGAAAAATACTACTAACAACATCATCAATAACCCAAATTTATAAAAACAAAAAATCAGAATACGTGTAATTCTTTATATAATTCGAAATAGTAGCTATTGTTTCTCAGAAAATAAATAAGCAACATTAATAAAATTGTTTCTGCAACTCAAATAAAATAAGGAAGTAACATGAGTAATAAGTTAAAAGGAAAAACGACCACACCACTCCAGGAATTGATCCAACCCAAATATCACTTGGCCCCACCTAATGTCCCATAGACATCAATAGCATCATAATAAGCATCTCCTACCTGCAATAGTTCAGACGGGCCTTTTGCTCGTGGGAATGAGCAGCACCCATGAAACGGGTGATCAGTACGCTACGTACTGAGTAAGGTAACCGAGCACTAAGGCCAACACATAAGCACATAAAGTCATTTAGAAGAATAAAAGAACATAAAGATCATTATGATAGTATATTATCGAATAATTATTCGGGTACATACATAAAGGTCCAATTATATACCAGATTAATTATTTAATTTATCCTTTATAGAATTAATTTCACACCATGCTCTTCATCAAATCCATGTGAATACGGTAGCCCCCACTATTATAGTTGGTGGATCAGAGACACATAGGGTATCATACCCTAACCACTATTATAGCCGGTGGATCGGAGACACATAGGACTACGCGTCCTAACCACTATTCCTAACCGGTGGATCGGTTGGCCCCGAATCACATGATGTTCCACTATAAGTAATTAATATCTTTTAAGTGCTTTAGAAAACTCTGGTTTATATTTATTAAGCTCGGGAACCCCCACTATTATAATCGGTGGATCGGTTACGCATAGGACATCATGCCCTAACCACTATTATAACCAGTGAATCGGTCACATATAAGGTAAAAAACCCTAACTACTATTCTGAACCGGTGGATCGGTTGGTCCCGTCTCAACGATCTTCCACTTTAAATAATTAATATCTTAAGTATTTTATTCATAAGCTTTGACCTAGACATGCATGACTACCTTCTATATTTCTCATCCTCCGACCCTAATTAACCAATACCACGCGAGTTAACCATGGCACACCTTAACATCCATGCAACCCCAATTCCATGCAAACCCTAGTTCCCATGCAAGCCCTAGCTCCACGTAAACCCTGCTTCCATGCAAACCCTAACTCCAGGAAAACCCTAACTCCATGCAAACCCTGGCTCCCATGCAAACCCTAACTCCCACGCAATCATTAACTCCCATGCAAACCCTAACTCCACGTAAACCATACTTCCATACAAACCCTAACTCCTATGCAAACCATAATACCATGCCACATTAATACCACCATGCAAAACCCTAACACCATGCAACATTAATACCACCATTCAAAATCCTAACACCATGCAACATTAATACCACCATGCAAAACCTTAACACTATGCAATCCCATGCAAACCCTAATACTATACAATTTCATGCAAAACCCTAACACCATATTATTACACTCCCCATCATTATTTTACAGCCCTAACATGCATGTCTTAAGGCCACATCATACAACAATAATAACACAATTATACACATAATTCTTATGCCACAATTTATTCACACCAACATACTTCAACTCCATAATCTTGTTGTATTTGTAACAATTATACAATATTCACATGAAATACACTATAATTTATATAACATGGCATGCATAGCATAAATCACATATTACACATATGACCTTAGCACCCCTTACCTAAAACGACACCAGTTTTGGAGCACGCTCCTACGCCTCCTTAGGGCTTTAACTAGTTTCACTTATTATGAGGGAAAAGCTAAAATTAGACTCCCTCCTATCCAAAATACTATTAATCACTAACTTATTATAAGACTAGGTTTTTAAATAAATAATAATAATATATTAATAAAATAACATTAACTAATTACTAACTTTGCTAAAGATATAGAAATAATACAAATATTATAAAAGTTGATAATATAAGGTTTAAAACTTTACCCTAATAATAATAATAATGATACTAAAATAATAATAGCAAGGATATTAAAAATAATATCAACGATAATATAAATAAGAATAATAATAATAGTAACAATAATAATAACCAGGACATTATTCAAAACAAAGTGAAATAAGGGCTTTGGCCTCTTTACTAAAATAATAATAATAATAATAATAATAATAATAATGAAATAATAATAATAGTAATAATAATAATGATGATGATGATGACGATGATAAAAGCCATAATAATATTACAAAATAATAATAACCATAATGGTAATAATAGTAAAGATAATGATCAAAGATAAAAAGAAGTAGGGTTTCCACCCTACACTGAATAATAATAACTTAATAAATAATAATAATAATAATAATATTAATAATAATAAGACGTGATATTAGTAATACTACTACTATAATTCAAAATAGGCACAATAGGATTCCAGCCCTATATAAAATAATAATACTAACGCTTGAAAATAATAATAATAACAATAACAATAATAACATTATTAACAACACTAATGGTAAAATAGTTGTATTAATAATAATGGAATAAGAATAATAGAAATTCGAAATAGGAAATAATAATAATAATTATACTTATAACATATTAATATCAATAATAGTAATAATAGAGATAATAAGGGTAATGGTGCTAAAATCGAATTAAAAATTACAATGGGGCTTCAACCCTCAACAGAAATAAAAATAACAACATCAATACTAATAGTAATAATAATACATAATAATAATAATAATAATAATAATAATAATAATAATAGGATTTATATTAGAATAAATGAAATAAAATAATTTAAGGCTTGTAAAAATAGGAAAAAGGGTTGAGAGGGTATAGGGTTCAACCTTAGGCTGGCGGGGATAGGCGGCACCGGTGGTGGTGCACGGCGGCACCGGTGGCGACCAGAAAAAGAGAAGAAAAGGGGAAAAGTTGAAGGCTGGGAACAAAATAAGAAGAAGGAGGGTGGAAGTAAGGGTGATTATGATTGCCCAAAAGGAGAGGAACAAAATGATGGTGGGGGCGCACGGCGGCGATGGTGGTGGCCGAATAGATAAGAAGAGAAAGAGAGGAAGAGAGGGAGAAAGAGGAAAAGAAAGGTAGGGGAGATAGAGGAGGGTCTACAGCACAATTTTGGAGGCAAAATGAGCGGCGACAGCGGCGGAAGAGGTGGCTAAGGGTGGTTCGAAGGGCAGCGGTGGCAGGAAATGGTTTGGTTAAGAAGGGAAATTCGCACAGTCAGGGTGGCTTGTGAAGGAATAATCGAAGGGTACTAGTGGTCTAGTTAGTTAGAGGGTGGTGCAGGGAAGGCGTAGGTGGCCAGAACGGGCGGCGGTGTTGGCTGGAGGTGGCGAAAGTGGCATCTAAAGGGGAAGTGGCACGAAGGAAGGTATTTTCTGAACATTAACCAAAAAAAATTGACTCAACGCTACTATGGGGTGTATTTATATGCTTGAAAGGAAGTTAGGGTCAAAGGGAAAGTGGGGGAGTGGTAGGCAGGAGTGGTAACCGACCGATGAGGATAGCCGGCGCACTTTCCCGATCGTGTCTACAAGTGGCCAAGGAGAGGAAATCGTGCGGGGAAATGGGAGACGTGGTTTAGGTCAATGGGTGGTAGAAAAAAAAGGGGAAGAGGAGGGAACAAAACGGACGGTCAACGAGGCACGATTGACGGCAAAACAAATAGGGAGAAGGGCAGAAGAAATGGTCGACATCGATGGTAGGTGCGAAGGGCTGGGGAAGAAGAAGAAGGGGGTGCGGGAACTGGTCGGCCCAGGAGAGAAAAGAAATAAAAAGAAGAAATCGGGCCGGTCGGTGAGGGGAGGGAGGATTTAAATGAAATGCAGAGTTTCGGTGGGAAAAAGACTTAAAACGAGGCGCGACGAGGGAGAAGGAAGAAGAAAGAAAAGGTTGTGCTGATCGGGCGGTTCAGGAGGAAAAGAAAGAAAAAAAGACGAACCGACAGGCGGAAAATAAACAAAACGCAGCGTTTGGCTGCGTCAACAGAGGAAGAAAAGAAAAGGAAAGATGGGTTGTGAGAAAGAACGACCTGCGTTGAAGGAAGGAAAGGGGAGAAGGCTTGGACCACTAGGCTGGCCCAGGTCGGGGAGGAGAGGAAAAAGAAAAGAAGAAGAAAGAAAGAGAAAAGGAGAAAAAGAAAAGAAGAAAGAAGAAAGAAAAAGGAAAAAGGGAAAAAGGAAAAGAGAAAAAAATAATTAGGTTGGGTAAAATATTTGGAATATTTAAAAATAAGAATATTTAAATAAAATACTATTTAAATCCCTTTTTAGGCTAATTTAAGGATTTTTAAAATATTTTCTATAAATTCTATTTTAATTAGTAAAACACTCTAATTTCTCAAATTAAATTATTTATAAAATTCATATTAATTTAAAACTATTTTCTCCTTCTTATTTTAAATAAATTAATTTATTTAATTAATATCTATAATAAAATCTTTAATTAGCTAAAATACCTAAATTTCTCCTAATTAAAATATTCACAAATTTCTTCTTGATTTTTCCCTAATAAATTTCCTTTTATTTTAGTAAAAATAATTTATTTAAAAAAATTTCCTAATAAAATCTTATTTAACTATAATTTTTAAAATTTTTGGGGCATTTCAGTTAGTGTTTGCTTGTGGGAAATAGTGCGAGGAGAGGGGAATGGGCAGGTAGGTGTGGTCGATGAGTCGACGTGGAAGAGAGGGGAGGTGGGCAGTGATCATGCGTAGTCGCCGGCGAAATTTTCGGCCGATCGGGAAAGAAGTTGCAAGTGCAAATGGCGTGAAGAAGAGGAAGAAGGGGGAGGCTACGTGGACAAGGCGGTTCGGGGAAGAAAGAAAAAAAAAGGGAAGGCGGGCAAATCGAGCGGCAAGAGTAAAAATAACTAAACAAAACGCAGCGTTTCAGGGGAAAAAGAACCAAAATGCGGCGTAGAGAAGGGCGAAAGAAGGAGACGGTTGCACAGGTTGGGCCGCCCCGAAGGAAAAGAAGGAGGGAGGGGCTAGGCAGCGGGAGAGGGCAGGCCCAAAGGGAAAAAGAAGAGAAATAAAAAAAAGCAAGAAAAAAAGAAAAAGAAAAAGGAAATGGGAAAGAGAAAAATATGAGGGTTGGGTTAATTAAATTAAATAAAATATTTAGAAAATTTAAAAAAATAATAACATTTAAATAAAATAATATTTAAATCCCTTTTTAGGCTAATTTAGGATTTTTAAAAGATTTTTCATAAATTTCATTTTAATTAGCAAAACACCCTAATTTTCTTCAATTAAATTATTTATAAAATTCATATTAATTTGAAACTATTTTTTATTTCTTATTTTAAATAAAATAATTTATTTAATTAATTTTTAAAATAAAATCCTTAATTAGCTAAAATACTCAAATTTCTCCTAATTAAAATATTTATAAGATTTCTTCTTGATTTGCTCTAATTAATTTCCTTTTATTTTAATAAAAATAATTTATTTAAATAATTTTCTAATAAAATCTTATTTAACTATAATTTTTAAATTTTAAATTTTTGGGGCATTTCATATAGAGGTGATGGGTTACAACAACGACAACCAAAAGTCATGCATAACATGCAATGTATATCGGTTATAGAAAGGTTTATAGTGACTAGTCTATCGTGGTTATAAGTGATATTGATCGAACATTTAATTTTTTTAGGAAAAAATGAACTATCCAATCTTTCTCCAATGAAGCCGCAACAATAGAGCTGTATAACGATGATTGCTAACTACTAAAAAAATATGAAAATATATTAAAAAATAATCTATTATGGGTGAAATTTTCCTACTATATTTATAACTACGACATCTCGTTGTGAGAAAGTTATAGCGACAACAACAAATTCCCCTTAATTTAGTGGTGGTGCTAGTACACTTGTACCTATGATGTTTCATCACTGTTAATTTTTTTTATAGCGATGAATTGGTATTATCACTATAACCATTATCGCTATAGGTGTTTTTTCTTATAGTGCACTTATGTGAAAGTTTAGAGTAATCTATAAACACCTATTATGTGATATATAATATCAGTTTGGTACCATCTACAAACACCCATTTGGATTGTATGTTATGTAATGTTATGTTATATTGTGTCATGTTTAAGTTTGGTGTTATCTATAAACACCCAGTTAGAATGTTTTGGTGTTATACATAAATGCTCCGTTAGAATAATTTGGTGTCATCCATAAAGGCTCGGCTAGATGGCTTGATTTTATCTATAAATGCCCACTTTGGATGGTTTAAAATTACCTATAAATACCTAACTAGAATAGTTTGGTGTTATCTATACATGTTTAGTTAGATCTTCCATGACTTTTCCCCATTTAAGGGGGGGGGGGAATTATCTGGTCACATAATGATTTGATAATAATGTGGATATTCATTCTTAGGATGCATGAGTTTACCCTACATTGCAATCATACCATGATTTATAAGTTACATGTGATTTTATATAGTGTCATTCCTAAATCCGTACCTATATTATGTTTCATGTTATCCATACTTTTGTGTTATAGTTTAATCTTACTAATACATTAGTACTAGCATGTCCATTTCTGGGTCACTACCTAGTTCTAATAGATAGATAGTGAAATTTTTATGTAGAGTTTTATGTCCCTAGTTGATAGAGATTAAGATAGCTAACTCTCTAGCAATGACCAGTTAGATTGGCTTATTAGAGAGTGATATTAACACAGATGTAAGCCAATGAGCACCTAGCTTTGTTATACCCTTAGTGGGAACATTTTTATGCTTGTTGGTTGTTTAAACTCTTTTCTTTATATTTCCACATAAATAATGTTGTTATATGACATAATCCTCTAACAAATTTGTAATAGTTTAACCCTCCTTGAGAGATGTATGCTTATGTTTTATTTTTATGAATTTTTTTCTCTTTACACTAATATTATAACATCCCTATTTGTCAATATCAAAAAATTTCATTAAAATAATTACAAAAGTAGAAAATACCCAGGAAAAATAAGGTTTTACCATTGTACCTAGCATAGGATAGATGTCCACTGCCTACCCCATATCAGATACAAGGTTAAACCAATCAAATACTTAAAATAACAAAGTGCGCAAAATAACAATTTAATTAAAGAACTTCAAAAGGATTTACATTAGAGGACCCTAATAGGTTCCCATCAAATCATTATAAAATACATACGAATAAAATAAATTAGGACATGAAACCCAGTTTAAAACCTTGGTATGCCATGAACCCCACCAAAACATTCTAGATATATTTGCTTTCAAGCCTGACCCAACTAAGGTAAGCCCTTTACTATCCATTCTCAAAGACTTGCACATGGTCCTCTACTCATGGGAATGGGCAAGTGACTGAGAAAACAGGTACATTAGTATGCTATGTAGTGAGTAAACCAAGTTGCTCCCTCAATGTACATAAGTATGCCAACTTACCATACATGAGTATAAATTACAGCATGCATCATGATAAGACTATATATAAGGTAAAATTGCATAAAGTCAAGCTATGATATACAATTCTAGCATAACAGAATACATCATGCTTAGATTCACAACATTCTCACATAAACACTTACATAAGTACCAATAAAGAGCATCCAAGAAACCTTTAGTGTTTATTTCTAATTATCCAATTATTTAGGTTATACCATTTACTTATCCATATATGAAATAGGTCAATCATATAATTAATATTCCATCCTACAACCACTTAGTCATTTTAACCATTAGCCAAGTGTTATGAGTATAGTCAATAAATGCATAATCAAATGTTTTAGTTCCTACGTTAGTCTTTCTAAAATATGTTAAACCAACTTTAGCTGAACACCCCTCCCTTTTAACATTTTCAAGTTAGGTGCAAAACCTTTACATAGTTCATAGGTTGTTCTATGTAGCTTCTTATGAGGGACATGATTCAACATGTAACAAGTAGACAAAATAGCTTCCCCCCTCATAGAGTCAAACATACCATAGCTCAATAACATTACATTCATCATTTCCCTTATAGTCTTATTTTTCCTTTCATATATACCGTTTTATTAAGGGATATAAAGGGCACTAGTCTCATGTACAATACCATAACTATCACAAACTAACGTTAGAAATCTAGCTTTATACTCACCATCCATGTCAGACCTAAGTGTCTTAATCTTATTGTCTAACTGATTTTCAACTTCTATTTTATATTTCAAGAACATTTATTCAACCTTATCCTTATACCTAAGGAGGTAAACTTAGGTGTATCTCAAGCAATCATCAATCAATGTTACATAATATCATGTAACTCCTCTACTTAAAGTATTCTTAAAAACTACCAACTTCGTATGAACCTATTCAAATAGCTCATTTATTCTCTTAGTAACGAAGGCTTTCTAGTTAACTTAGTTTCAATACAAATAAGACACTTATCAAAATTATTAGTGTCCTTCACATTAAGCAATTTCAAACTATTAAGTTTGTTTAAGGAAGCTATGTTTACATGCCCTAACCTACCATGTCAAATATTAATAGACTCATACAAATAAGTAGAACAAGTAAAAGTTATTGCATTTAAATTAAAAGGGGCAATTTTTAATACAAAAATACCATCTTTGATAATTGGTTACGTTCAATGATTTAACCTTCGACATATATGGAATAAATCTTTGAATAGTAATAGTAGGCTAGTAGCTATAATAAAAACTGATACTTGATACTGACAAAAATGGCAAGCACTATAATGAATAGTACCCAAACCACTATAGCAACTAAAAATAAGCTACAACACACCACCAAAAAACTAAATAAGCAGCAAGAGCAATGAAAAATTAATAGAAACTCTAATGAGAATAATATACCAAACAATTGGTGTGTGTAAGCTATATCTAAACAAATAAGCCTTAAACCAAGGAAAAATACTATAAAGATGAATAATTCTAGAGAATAACAACTTAAGCAATAACTGGTGTCCAATAACAAAATCAAAGCTATCAAATATGAAACAAATTACATTGAAATATAAATCAGCAAGAACATATTCAAACTCCTATGTCGGAACCGAACCATAGTATTCAAAAATAAGAAATTTGAATCTTACGAATGTCGAACAATAGTGAAAAAATAAATTCAAAAACCCTAATTTTGATTACAGCAAAATAAAATAAATAAACCCGAGCACAATACTGCAATCGTACATAATTAAGTATTTTATAATAATAGTTGCTTTTGTTTGTTGGAAAAGTATGAATAGCATGAGTAACAAAAATTAATGGTGAAAGCAATATCTAAAAAACCAAAAGTAAAGATCTTATCAATTGGTGTGCCACAAATTGAATGTGTTGCCTTGAAGTAATTATTTGGTCAGACTATGATGCAATCCTCCTACCTAAATCCCTCCCAAAGTTAACATAATGAGCTTCTGAGTCTGTGCACTCAAAACCAAAGCTGTGGAAATCGTTGATCAATGCCCAAATATTTATGAACAAAATGTAGGTAAAAAATTTTATGAAGAAAATGAGGATGAATTAAATAAGAAAATTAAACAAAAGAAAATCACTCCCAACATTATCAGAAGAATGTTTGAGAATGTTCAAAAATGGCACATTAATCAAAACAATAGTTTTACCAAGTAAGAAGGTATAAAACATTTTGAAATTTCACTAAAAATGATGCCCAAGTCGGGCCAAATGTATATATTATTAGAGTTGGCAAAATTTAATCTAACCCGCCCGACCTTAGTTAACTAACAAAAATCTAACATGATATAACCCAATAAATTCATCAACCCGACCCAACCCAAATCTGTAACCTAACATCAATCCGACCCGCTATCAATTTGACATGCCATCAACCCGATCCGTCATCAGCCAGACCCTATTTGATAAAACCAAATTCGATATTAACCATTTATAATGATAAAAAAATACATGTCTTATTATTTATTTAAAGTATTTAAAAATATGTTGTTTTATAAAATTTACTTAATTTTTTTACTTTTATTGTGAACATACTTATTCACCAACGATATTTTAATTTTACTAATTTTTTTGCTTAAAAATACAACATTAAACGTCATAATAATAAACAAATAGCAATTAATAATATATTATTAGTTACATGCTTACATAAATCAACCTTAATATTTGCTTACGAAGTTAAAGAGTTAAATTAACATTGTTGGTCATTGTCCGATTTGAACAAAATTCAAAGTGATTCGATTAAAAATTAGCTCGGCCCGAACCCAGTTCAGTTCATCAAAACCTAAAAATATTTGATTCGTAAAGTTAATCCAAATTGAATTTGTCAAATTGACGCAAATATAAAATTACCTGAATACGAACTTAATCGGCCAAAATCCAACCTAATAAGCTAACCAAAAATAACTGAATCCAACCAGATCTAAATTTAAACAAGCTCAACCTAAATCCAACCATAATAATAAGGTAACATGAAATAACCCAAATCCTAAATAACCCGAACCAACCCACAACCAACCTACAAAAAAATGTCCCTCAATAAAGCATACTCAAGGATGACCAACCTACTATAATCTGACCTGCCTAACATGATTTCTATCTATATATATTATCCACCCACACTAATATGCCCTATCCAGACCGCAAACAACATAATTTTCTTAACACAAATAATGCTCTAGGTGAGGAAATACAAAACTTGATAGAAAAAACATTTGCCCACATGGTTGGGACTTTGAAAATACACCAACAGCACTTTGAGCAACGTATTGCTGTAATGCCACTGCTCCGACAGGGAACAGATATAACACAGGCACTTCAAAATGAAATACCGGGCAGGATTGAGAATAAAGATGCTAGTGGGCCATGGGAAATAACTTCTGCCCAGATAATACTGTCGTCTGGGAGACATTCTGAAGAGACCCGTCCCCCACCAAGATTGTTAAATGGAAGATCCGCCCACTATGAGCAAATTGGCACCAGTGAAGAAGCGACTGATGAATAAAGATAGGCCCAGAACTCCTATTTCCAATATAGCGAACAAAGTTGATGGTGCTTTAGTCTAGTCATAAGGGTCGCGAGCAGTAACCCACATAATAACCTGTCTACATTGCCCAGAGGGTTAGCCCATCCAGCGAGCGGCCTCAATCAACCCAAGGATAGGAATTTTTTTAATACTAATTATATATAAAATTTCAATGACATTATTTTATATGATAGTTTATATTTTATGGAATTAAAAAAATCGTTGAGATTTTTATTTTTGTATAGGCACTAAATTTCACAGGTCATCACTAATAAGAGCATTAAGGAAGACATTTTTTTAATTTTCAATTAAGAGTTAAATTTTTTAGGAAAAGTAACAAAATGGTGTCACTAATAAAGATATTATTGACTCTATGTTGTGGCAAAAAGTCATTTTTATAAAAAAAATCCACCCAATATTTAAATTTTTTAATAAATTATTTTTATAAAAAAAATTTACTGATAAGGATATTAGCGATGAAATTATTATCCCCAAAAAAATTAAAAATTGAAATTAGTCAACCAAAATTATGTTTACATTAGTCGCTAATGGTATAATTGGAGACGTCATTCTCATTGTTAAAAGTCAAATTGGTGGCCCCTGCTTTGTTGTCCTAATTTCATTTTCTAGCTACAAAATAATACTGACAATATTTTAGCAACAAATTGATTAATGGGGACAACTAGAGGGTTATTAGCAATGAAAAATATGATCACTAAAGACTGATTTTCCAATACTAAATCTCTATATATATTGATGTATTTCTCTTTTTTCATTCTTCTCCTTTTATATCACTGGTAGTGCTTCAATAATAAATGTATTAGGATTCAATGTTACCAAGATAACAAATATATTCACAAATTTCAAGTACGTCTCCAATTACCTCACTCACACCAAGATAGCAATCAATGAGGGCTTAGAAAGGGATCACTACCTCAATCCCCCACCATGGTATCTAGTAGCCACATCAAGCATAACTACATCTTATAATAAATAAGTTAAATATACAATACACAATTAATTGTGAAGTAATTGGTATAACACAAAATGAGTATGTTATATGATAAAAATATTACATAGAGTTCAAAAATTAACAAATACAAATCTAAATACCATTTACATACTAATCATAAAAATAATTAAAGTTATTTGTATAAGTATTTTCATCTTCTTAGAAACTATCCATATCTAAATCTAAAAAAAACTAACCCCTCATGTTCTATGCTATCATCTCCATTTTAGCCTTTGGCATCCTCCAAACCATTGATGGTCTTCATATGCTCAACATCTTGAACCCTAATATCAATTTAACAAAAGCTTAATGGACCCCATCCAATGCATCCACCATATCAACTCCATTGTCATTTAAATCTCAAGTGTGGTGATGTTTTACTTCCCATACCACCCTCTAGGTAACTCCATTAAGTAAATCATCAATGTGCCACACTTGTTTTGCCTGAGATCCCAATATGTATTAATCATTCTTGTACCATTCTAACCTTTTATTAACACTAGTGATGTTATCTTGTTTGATTTTCTTCTTTTTAGAGTTAGTGTCAAACCATTTTCAATTGAACAACGCAATAAAGCAATCATCAGCATAATCCAAATCTATAATCTATTACAACTATCCATAAAAATAAGCACCGTCAACTTTAGGGACATACATACACACCATTATCATGTGCTCTTTTGTTGGAGTCTCTACAATGATTTAAGTATTCAACTCCCTGAATCATACAGGCATGAGAGGTTGAAGCCACATTGAAAATATAACAAGATAAAGAAAATAAGTTTTCGGTGCATTTGGGTGATCTTTTCTATTATAATTGGTACATCTATATACATTGGATGTAAAAAGGTTATCGATTATTAGAATTGTAGAGAAAATATATCTCAATCGACTTCTCTCATGGTAATATATTTTACCTTAGATTAAAACCAATGAACAAACTCTTTCTTTTTAATATCAACCAAATGACCACCAAGTTTGTTGATCTCGACCATGTATTCACTACAACATGTAAACATTTTAACATTCCCTATGTATATATATAAATGAAAGGAACATTATTAATTAATAAGTGGTTGTACTTTCTCCAAATAAGTTTGTATATTATGAACATTGTTGAGAACGTACCATTTAAGCTCCCTCAACTTCTCAGAAGGTATATTGGTCCTTGTTATCTTACCAATAGCACGAGCTTGTGATTTGAAAATAGATAGCTGACAATTTCTAGCAATGGAATCTTCATTTTTCTTTTACTTTATTTAACCTTGTCTCAACACCTTGTAAGTATGTACAACAAAAAGTCAATTATTCATAAGCCTCATAACCTTCAGAAATAGAACCTTTTCAGATGCATGTGATTTATGATAAACTCCTTCAATTCCTTCAATTTCCTCTCTATTAGATACAACCATATCCTATACACCAATCCACCAAGTCTTTTTTTCATCTAATAAGTGCATGATTAAGTGAACCATGACACTACAAAATGCTAAAGGAAATGTATGTTCAAGCTCATAAAGAAGCACAACACCTTGATTTTGTGCTTTCTCTAAGTCAGAAAATCTTAGTGTCTTTAAGAAAATTTGATTAAAGAAGCTACACATTTTAATGATTTTGTAGCTAATATGTTTATTCAATAATGCATGAACACCAACCACTAACAAGCATTGTAATATTGCACAATGATCATGCGATTTCAAGCTTGAAATCTTGTCATCATTTTTTCTCACAATTGTCCTTAGGTTTCTTACAAACCCAACAGGAAACTTCACATCCTTGAAGAACCTTAAAAACTTTATCCTATCATTGAACGATAATACAAATGCAACTGTGGTCAAAAATTCATATCTTCTAAATTACGCCATACATTGTTAGTGTCTTTTAAAATCTCATCATCACAAACTATCATTTCCAACAAACTTGAACACACATTTTTCTCCACAGGCATCACATCCAAATTATGTTTCAACAATGTTGATGACCAGCATGGAAATTAATAAAAGATGTTATTCTTCTTCCAATTAAGCTCATCAACATCTCTCTTCCTCTTTGGATGATTAGGATATTTACCTAGAAAATAGTCAGGAAGATGACACAAGTGTATTAAAATATCATTGGACAATAATTTTTTGGGAGGATCCATTTTCTCCACTTGGCCATTGAATATTCAATTTCTCTTTAATGGATGATTGATGGGGAGATATAGATGATGACCAATATAACCAAACTTATTGCTCAGCCAAACGAAAGGAGTGCCCCTATTATGATTCAAACATAATAAAATCCCCTAACAAAACCACAATAACAAATATGATCATGCTAGAAAATCATTAATGGTTTATAGTAATGCATCACACAATTAGAATTCCCATTTTACTAACCACATTTCATGTATCAACCCCTAACATCTACAACTTATTCAATTCATCTACTGATGGTTGAAGAAATACATTTATATCCATCCTAAGAGAACTCAAACTGGGAATCAACAATGTCAACTTCAAGAATTGGACTTTCATTCACTATCAAAGGTAAGTTATAAACGGTCAATATAATTGGTCACATACTATACTTGGAGCTCATGCCAAATGAATTAAAACTATCAAATGTCATCCCTAATTGTACATTACAAGGCTATGCTGCAAAATCTAGATAGTTTGCATCAAAATTTTTTTGTGCTTCACCATCAACCGCATGGCATAATGCACCCGATTCTTTTAAGTTCCCCTCTAACTGCCATCTTATGTCTTCAACTATATGTCTACAAGCATAAAAAAATTTCAATCTTGGGTCAGGAAAGTATTGCATAACCTTATGTAGAATTTTCTTTATGGTTGTAGTTTCATCGACTCAATGAAAAGTACCACACACAAAATAACTATCTCAATTAAAATTTTCTTTCTTATACAAACCATAATCATGCTTGCATACATGAATTTTCTCCATGCGCTAAGTAAACTTTTCTCATCTTCTTCTTTTTATCATAATGTGATTTAGGTAACTTAATTCCATTTAGTAGTGTTTCTTTTAGTGATTTCATAATACTATTGAATGACTTGTTAGTCTAATTTAGCAACACCTTATGATGCATTAACTTCACCAAAAAAATTCGGCAATGATAACATCTTGCATTATCAATATAATACAATCTCCATGTCTTGGAATAATTCATCATGGTACACCCACACACAGAGCAGATCAACTTCACATTATGATCTACTACTAGAGTGACATCAATATCATCACCATCAATATGCACTTCATCCCCAACTATTAACCAATACATATGTTATCTCATCTATCTTTGCCTTGATAGTATACATCAGCTCTGGCTCAACTCTGTCATGGTACACCCATTTGTCATACTCTTGTATCAAGCAAATATTCAATATATGGAGCTCAACATTATCAAACAGCCGCCACACTCTATTATTACACTTCTTGCATGGACAATAAATGTATCTATCATAATTATGAGCACAAGGTCTAGCCATTCTTAGAAATGATTGAAGTCTATTCCAAAAGTCATCTAACCATCAATTCTTTAATAACACTTAACTCTTATCAATTATCATCTATTCTATATAAAAATTGACAATTAATTAACGTTTAACTTCTTATGTATTTCAAAACTCATAAAAGAGAAACTCTCAACTATTGGTATTTAACCTAGAGCCTTTTCTTATATATTCTTAAAACATTCTTATATTATGATTAGCTTTAAATAGTTTGTGAATTTGTATAATGTATAAGTTTTTTATATAAATAAAAATAAATATATAATATCTTTAATACATAGTACGTGGTTACATATTTTTATTATTGATACATATATAAGAGGTAAAATTAACTCACTATGTTTTAAATTTATTTGAAGAGTATTTTATAAATTAAACGGATGATAATATTTTAAATTTATCTTAAAAGTATTTTTTTAAATTATAATATTAGTATCAAATAATTCTTAATTAAGAATTAACAAATTTACTTGGTCTTTTTTTAACAAGGACTTGAGTTATATTTAGTATAACTTGTTGATTAGCTAATTTAGTAGTGTTAGAAGACTACGATTAATAGATACTTTTTGTTGTTAGATTCAAAAAAATTGTAAAATAAATTATGCTAATTTATAATATATCCAATTGAACCCTAGATTAGATATATATAAATAATTATAAATATAATATTATTACAATAACATTATACACACACAACATTTTTTAATATTTTATTTTAACACTTTATTTAATAATAAATTATCACTATTTATTTAAAAAGAACTATATATATATATAATACAAAAGATAGTTAAAAAATTATTGTATATATATACATTCTCACAATCATATATATATAAGTTAATCATACAACATAAAAGGAAAAAAATGTTAACTAATATACATGCTCATAATATAAAATTACATACATATAATTAAACCACACACACACACACTTGCATGTCCACAATTCCTATGATTATAACCATACTATACTACACTTAAAATAAAACATTAAATCATATATATATGCATCAAATATCATATACAATATGTTAATATAATAAGATAAAAATATGTTAACCATAACTAAATGATTCTAGTATAAACCAAAAATCTTGGAGCAAAATTTAGAAATGAGGTGGTGTAACGGTGGTGGCAAAAACTGAAGACTGGGGGGACTCCACTGACACCTACAATAAAAATCATAATTAGTCTCAAAATAGCTAAACTAAATGAAAAAAAAAGAAACCAATAAAGATAAAAAAACCCCAAAGATAATATATAATAGATGGTGGTAGAAGAGCGGGTAGGGGCAATGGTTCAAATTCCACATTCAAAAACCAATAACAAACACAATTAAATACAACAAAAAAATTCATAAATATAAACAATTAATAAAAGAAATGAAAGATTTATACAAAATTAACCTCTAACATCCAACTAGAGTAAAGAGAGAGAGTTGACATAGAGGAGATAACAAGCGGCGAAGAGAAGATGAAATGATGAGTCGAGGAAAAAGATTTCAACATTTAGCATTTTAAAAGAAATGATGAGTAAAGAGAGAGAGTCGGCATAGAGGAGATAACAAGTGGCGAAGAGAAGATGAAATGATGAGTCAAGGAAAAATATTTCAACATTTAGCATTTTAAAAGACTTATAGTATAACACCCTCAAATTTTACACATTTTTTTTTAAAAAAACAAGACTTATAAATTAAAACAGTAAAATTCGGGGATGCTACCAAGAAACTTAATACCGGACCGGTTTACTCCTACCGTTCCAGTACCAAGTGCTAAGGCTAACAAAACTACACATAACATTATTAATTAATCCAACTTCATGAATATGGAAATCAGAGTGTGCAGGAGTCTTTACATAATTCAAAATGTAGCTATTATTTTTCAGAGATAAAAATAATAACAATAATAAAATTGTTTCTGTAGGTTCAAACATAATTAAAAGATAACACGAATAATAATCTCAAATGGAAAATGGCCACGCCACTCCAAACCCGATCGAACCCACAATCACTCAGCCCCATCTGATGTCCCATAGACATCAATAGCATCAAAGTAAGCATTTCCTACCTGCAATAAGTCAGACAGGTCTTCTACTCATGGGAATGAGCAGCATCCATAAAATGGGTTATTAGTATGCTACGTACTGAGTAAGGTAACCGTGCACTAAGGTGAGCACACAAAATTCACACAACCAATGCGTGATAATAAAGGAGCATAAAATTCAATCATAATAGCACAAGATAAAATAATTACTCAGGTGAAATACCATGATTCAATACGTATCAGATTATTTACTCCAGCAAACCTTTATCAAATTTATTTTCACACCATGCTCTTTATCAAGTTCATATGAGTACGAGAACCCCACTATTTTTGCCGGTGTATCGATCTCCAAGGCACTTTGGCTCCTAGCCACTATTATAGTCGGTGGATTGGTCACTTAGGGTACATGCCCTACCACTATTATATACCAGTGGATCGGTCTGACCCCTTTTCTCGCACGGTGTTCCACTGTAAGTAATTAGTGTCTTCCCATATCTTAACAACTATTAGGTTTATTTTATTGAGTTCGGGATCCCCCACTATTTTAGCTGATGGATCGGTCACTAGGGTAACATACCCTACCACTATTATACGCCGGTGGATCGGTCTCCAAGATACCACAGTACCTGGCCACTATTATATATGCCGGTGGATCGGTCTGGGCCCGGCTCAACATCTTCCACTTTACGTAATTAATGTTTTAAGTATCTTATTCAGAAAAACCCATACCAAGACATGCAAGTCAGACTCCTACCATGCTTACTCTTCAACTCGGGTTAACCACTCCAACCCTAGTTAACCACCACCACCATAGTTAATCATGATATACCCTAACGCCCATGCAAACCCTAGCTCCACGTAAACCCTATGCAAACCCTATCTCCATGCAAACCCTAGCTCCCATTCAAACCCTAGCTCCATGTAAACCCTTCTTCCATGTAAACATTAACTCCTATGCAAAACCCTAATATCACCATGCCAACCCTAATACAACCATGCAACCATTAATACCACCATGAAACCTTAATACTACCATGCAAACCCTAATACCACCATGCAACATTAATACCACCACGCAAACCCTAATACCACCATACAACATTAAATACCACCATGCAAACCCTAATACCACCATGCCACATTAATATCACCATGCAAACCCTAATACTACCATGCAACATTAAATACCACCATGCAAACCCTAATACCACCAGACAACATTAATACCACCATACAAACCCTAATATTACCATACAAACCCTAATACCATCATACCACATTAATACCACCATGCAAACCATTAATAACACCATATGTAATACCCCATATTGAGCGGAGTGTTATAAGGATTGATTTGGCTACTTATATCAACATGGTATACCATCCTTTTGGTGATTCCATCCTAAGAACTCCACAGTTAAGCGTGTTGGCTGTGGAGCAATTTTAGGATGGGTGACCTCCTGGGAAGTTTCAGAAATTTTCTAAAAGTTTCTCAGGAAGCATGTGAGTGAGGACAAAGCGCGCTGAAAGGACTCGTGTTGATCTGTGGGGCCAGCCGATCAATCCGAAAGCACTCCAAGGTAGCCCCCGCGTGGTCGTATCAACTCGGGGTGTTACACCATATCCCATGACCTACATGTATATCTTATGGGCCGCATCAATTCATATTAAAAGTACAACTTATACACATTTTATACATGCCAAAAAGAATCATGTGAACACACTTGAACACCACACCATACTACATATACAATAGATATAAGATACACTTAAAACATATTATATTGCATGTCACATGGCAAGTAAGGCATGTAAAACACATTACACATAATGGCCTTAGATACACCCTTACCTAAAACGACACCGGTCTTGAAGCAAGCTCCTACGCCTCCTTAGGGCTTTGACTGGGCTCACCTATTATGAGGAAAAAACTAGAATTAGGTTCTCTCCTAAAAATACTATTATTTAATAACTTATCCTAAGACTTAGTTTTTAATTAAAATAATATTATGCTAAGATTAACTATATAAAATACTACTAAAAATTCTAATAATATTATTAATGTAATTTAAAATGAATGGTGATATAAAGGTTTCTACCCTTCACCAAAATAAATCTATTAAAGATAGTAATGATAAAAATAAAATTTTAATAATAATAAAATATTAGTAATAATAATATTATTAATAGAAATCTTAATAATAATAATAATAATCTAAGCCTAAAATTATAAGGTAGGGTTTTCGACCCCTACCTCCAAATAATGAGAGTACTATTTAATAATAGTAATAATAATATTAATAACATATAATACTTATAATAATATTAAAATAATACAGATAATAATAATAATAGTAATAGTAAAAATAGTAATAATAATACTAAAATACATATATACAAATACTAATTAAAATTTTAGGCCTCAGCCCTCCTTGAATAATTAACAATAATAATACCAATAATAATAATAATAATAATAATAATGCTAATAAAACCTATAATAATTCGATTAATTTCTAGAATTCGAAACTAACAACTAAAATAATTTATAATCACTCTCAAACTTGCCAAGAAAATGTAACATGAATATTACACCCAATAATAATAATATTAATAACATATTAATATTAATAATAAAGATAATAACAATAATAATAGTAATAATAATAATAATAATAATAATAAAATTGAATTAAAAATATAATAGGACTTCGGCCCTCAACAGAAATAATAATAAAAGCATTAATAATAATAATAATAATGCATATTAATAATGGAAATATTCATAATAATAATAGTATTTATATTCAAATAAATAAAATAAAATAAATTAAGGCCTATAAAAATAGGAAAAACGGTTGAAAGGGTCTAGGGTTCAACCTTAGGCTGGTGGGGATAGGTGGCACCGGTGGTGGTGCACAGCGGCGGCGGCGGTGGCCGGAAAAAGGGAAGAAAAGGGTAAAAGTTGGATGCTAGGAAAAGGATAGGGAGAATGGAGGTGGGGAATGGGGTGTTTAGAGTTGCCCAGAAGGAGAGTGACAGAATAAGGGTGGTGGCAGCCAAAGGTGGCGGCGCACGGCAGCGGTGGTGGTGGCCAAATGGAGAAGAATGAGAGAAAGAGGGGAGGAGAGGGAGGGAGAGGAAAAGAAGGTAGGGGAAGGTAGAGGAGGGTCTGCAACACAATTTGGAAGGTGAAAGGAGCGGCGAAAGTGGTGGCTAAGAGTGGCACGAAGGGTGGTAGGGGCAGAAAATAGGTTGATTGAGAAGAGAACTTTGCACGGCTAGGGTGGCTCGTGCAAGAAGAATCAAGGAAGAAGGGCGGCTTAGTTAGTTAGAGGGCAGTGCAAGGATGAGTTGGGTAGGTAGAGAGGGCGGCGGAGTTGGCCAGAGGCGGCGGAAACGATGTCTGAAGGGGCGGCGTCGCAATGTCAGAAAAAGCTGAGTAAGCGAACAAAGCTAGATACTAGGCTCAAACTGGGGGTATTTATAAGGTTTAAATGAGAGAGTGAGGTCAGTGGGACGACGAGGAAATAGGGCAAGTGGGGTTAGTGTAACACCCCCAAAATTTACACATTTTTTTTAAAACACAATACTTATAATTAATTAAAACATTAAATTTTTGGGGATGTTACTGCCATACTTAGTGCCAGACCGGTTCACTCCTATCATTTTAGTACCAAGTGCTAAGGCTACGAAAAATACTACTAACAACATCATCAATAACCCAAATTTATAAAAACAAAAAATCAGAATACGTGTAATTCTTTATATAATTCGAAATAGTAGCTATTGTTTCTCAGAAAATAAATAAGCAACATTAATAAAATTGTTTCTGCAACTCAAATAAAATAAGGAAGTAACATGAGTAATAAGTTAAAAGGAAAAACGACCACACCACTCCAGGAATTGATCCAACCCAAATATCACTTGGCCCCACCTAATGTCCCATAGACATCAATAGCATCATAATAAGCATCTCCTACCTGCAATAGTTCAGACGGGCCTTTTGCTCGTGGGAATGAGCAGCACCCATGAAACGGGTGATCAGTACGCTACGTACTGAGTAAGGTAACCGAGCACTAAGGCCAACACATAAGCACATAAAGTCATTTAGAAGAATAAAAGAACATAAAGATCATTATGATAGTATATTATCGAATAATTATTCGGGTACATACATAAAGGTCCAATTATATACCAGATTAATTATTTAATTTATCCTTTATAGAATTAATTTCACACCATGCTCTTCATCAAATCCATGTGAATACGGTAGCCCCCACTATTATAGTTGGTGGATCAGAGACACATAGGGTATCATACCCTAACCACTATTATAGCCGGTGGATCGGAGACACATAGGACTACGCGTCCTAACCACTATTCCTAACCGGTGGATCGGTTGGCCCCGAATCACATGATGTTCCACTATAAGTAATTAATATCTTTTAAGTGCTTTAGAAAACTCTGGTTTATATTTATTAAGCTCGGGAACCCCCACTATTATAATCGGTGGATCGGTTACGCATAGGACATCATGCCCTAACCACTATTATAACCAGTGAATCGGTCACATATAAGGTAAAAAACCCTAACTACTATTCTGAACCGTGGATCGGTTGGTCCCGTCTCAACGATCTTCCACTTTAAATAATTAATATCTTAAGTATTTTATTCATAAGCTTTGACCTAGACATGCATGACTACCTTCTATATTTCTCATCCTCCGACCCTAATTAACCAATACCACGCGAGTTAACCATGGCACACCTTAACATCCATGCAACCCCAATTCCATGCAAACCCTAGTTCCCATGCAAGCCCTAGCTCCACGTAAACCCTGCTTCCATGCAAACCCTAACTCCAGGAAAACCCTAACTCCATGCAAACCCTGGCTCCCATGCAAACCCTAACTCCCACGCAATCATTAACTCCCATGCAAACCCTAACTCCACGTAAACCATACTTCCATACAAACCCTAACTCCTATGCAAACCATAATACCATGCCACATTAATACCACCATGCAAAACCCTAACACCATGCAACATTAATACCACCATTCAAAATCCTAACACCATGCAACATTAATACCACCATGCAAAACCTTAACACTATGCAATCCCATGCAAACCCTAATACTATACAATTTCATGCAAAACCCTAACACCATATTATTACACTCCCCATCATTATTTTACAGCCCTAACATGCATGTCTTAAGGCCACATCATACAACAATAATAACACAATTATACACATAATTCTTATGCCACAATTTATTCACACCAACATACTTCAACTCCATAATCTTGTTGTATTTGTAACAATTATACAATATTCACATGAAATACACTATAATTTATATAACATGGCATGCATAGCATAAATCACATATTACACATATGACCTTAGCACCCCTTACCTAAAACGACACCAGTTTTGGAGCACGCTCCTACGCCTCCTTAGGGCTTTAACTAGTTTCACTTATTATGAGGGAAAAGCTAAAATTAGACTCCCTCCTATCCAAAATACTATTAATCACTAACTTATTATAAGACTAGGTTTTTAAATAAATAATAATAATATATTAATAAAATAACATTAACTAATTACTAACTTTGCTAAAGATATAGAAATAATACAAATATTATAAAAGTTGATAATATAAGGTTTAAAACTTTACCCTAATAATAATAATAATGATACTAAAATAATAATAGCAAGGATATTAAAAATAATATCAACGATAATATAAATAAGAATAATAATAATAGTAACAATAATAATAACCAGGACATTATTCAAAACAAAGTGAAATAAGGGCTTTGGCCTCTTTACTAAAATAATAATAATAATAATAATAATAATAATAATAATGAAATAATAATAATAGTAATAATAATAATGATGATGATGATGACGATGATAAAAGCCATAATAATATTACAAAATAATAATAACCATAATGGTAATAATAGTAAAGATAATGATCAAAGATAAAAAGAAGTAGGGTTTCCACCCTACACTGAATAATAATAACTTAATAAATAATAATAATAATAATAATATTAATAATAATAAGACGTGATATTAGTAATACTACTACTATAATTCAAAATAGGCACAATAGGATTCCAGCCCTATATAAAATAATAATACTAACGCTTGAAAATAATAATAATAACAATAACAATAATAACATTATTAACAACACTAATGGTAAAATAGTTGTATTAATAATAATGGAATAAGAATAATAGAAATTCGAAATAGGAAATAATAATAATAATTATACTTATAACATATTAATATCAATAATAGTAATAATAGAGATAATAAGGGTAATGGTGCTAAAATCGAATTAAAAATTACAATGGGGCTTCAACCCTCAACAGAAATAAAAATAACAACATCAATACTAATAGTAATAATAATACATAATAATAATAATAATAATAATAATAATAATAATAGGATTTATATTAGAATAAATGAAATAAAATAATTTAAGGCTTGTAAAAATAGGAAAAAGGGTTGAGAGGGTATAGGGTTCAACCTTAGGCTGGCGGGGATAGGCGGCACCGGTGGTGGTGCACGGCGGCACCGGTGGCGACCAGAAAAAGAGAAGAAAAGGGGAAAAGTTGAAGGCTGGGAACAAAATAAGAAGAAGGAGGGTGGAAGTAAGGGTGATTATGATTGCCCAAAAGGAGAGGAACAAAATGATGGTGGGGGCGCACGGCGGCGATGGTGGTGGCCGAATAGATAAGAAGAGAAAGAGAGGAAGAGAGGGAGAAAGAGGAAAAGAAAGGTAGGGGAGATAGAGGAGGGTCTACAGCACAATTTTGGAGGCAAAATGAGCGGCGACAGCGGCGGAAGAGGTGGCTAAGGGTGGTTCGAAGGGCAGCGGTGGCAGGAAATGGTTTGGTTAAGAAGGGAAATTCGCACAGTCAGGGTGGCTTGTGAAGGAATAATCGAAGGGTACTAGTGGTCTAGTTAGTTAGAGGGTGGTGCAGGGAAGGCGTAGGTGGCCAGAACGGGCGGCGGTGTTGGCTGGAGGTGGCGAAAGTGGCATCTAAAGGGGAAGTGGCACGAAGGAAGGTATTTTCTGAACATTAACCAAAAAAAATTGACTCAACGCTACTATGGGGTGTATTTATATGCTTGAAAGGAAGTTAGGGTCAAAGGGAAAGTGGGGGAGTGGTAGGCAGGAGTGGTAACCGACCGATGAGGATAGCCGGCGCACTTTCCCGATCGTGTCTACAAGTGGCCAAGGGAGAGGAAATCGTGCGGGGAAATGGGAGACGTGGTTTAGGTCAATGGGTGGTAGAAAAAAAAGGGGAAGAGGAGGGAACAAAACGGACGGTCAACGAGGCACGATTGACGGCAAAACAAATAGGGAGAAGGGCAGAAGAAATGGTCGACATCGATGGTAGGTGCGAAGGGCTGGGGAAGAAGAAGAAGGGGGTGCGGGAACTGGTCGGCCCAGGAGAGAAAAGAAATAAAAAGAAGAAATCGGGCCGGTCGGTGAGGGGAGGGGAGGATTTAAATGAAATGCAGAGTTTCGGTGGGAAAAAGACTTAAAACGAGGCGCGACGAGGGAGAAGGAAGAAGAAAGAAAAGGTTGTGCTGATCGGGCGGTTCAGGAGGAAAAGAAAGAAAAAAAGACGAACCGACAGGCGGAAAATAAACAAAACGCAGCGTTTGGCTGCGTCAACAGAGGAAGAAAAGAAAAGGAAAGATGGGTTGTGAGAAAGAACGACCTGCGTTGAAGGAAGGAAAGGGGAGAAGGCTTGGACCACTAGGCTGGCCCAGGTCGGGGAGGAGAGGAAAAAGAAAAGAAGAAGAAAGAAAGAGAAAAGGAGAAAAAGAAAAGAAGAAAGAAGAAAGAAAAAGGAAAAAGGGAAAAAGGAAAAGAGAAAAAAATAATTAGGTTGGGTAAAATATTTGGAATATTTAAAAATAAGAATATTTAAATAAAATACTATTTAAATCCCTTTTTAGGCTAATTTAAGGATTTTTAAAATATTTTCTATAAATTCTATTTTAATTAGTAAAACACTCTAATTTCTCAAATTAAATTATTTATAAAATTCATATTAATTTAAAACTATTTTCTCCTTCTTATTTTAAATAAATTAATTTATTTAATTAATATCTATAATAAAATCTTTAATTAGCTAAAATACCTAAATTTCTCCTAATTAAAATATTCACAAATTTCTTCTTGATTTTTCCCTAATAAATTTCCTTTTATTTTAGTAAAAATAATTTATTTAAAAAAATTTCCTAATAAAATCTTATTTAACTATAATTTTTAAAATTTTTGGGGCATTTCAGTTAGTGTTTGCTTGTGGGAAATAGTGCGAGGAGAGGGGAATGGGCAGGTAGGTGTGGTCGATGAGTTGACGTGGAAGAGAGGGGAGGTGGGCAGTGATCATGCGTAGTCGCCGGCGAAATTTTCGGCCGATCGGGAAAGAAGTTGCAAGTGCAAATGGCGTGAAGAAGAGGAAGAAGGGGGAGGCTACGTGGACAAGGCGGTTCGGGGAAGAAAGAAAAAAAAAGGGAAGGCGGGCAAATCGAGCGGCAAGAGTAAAAATAACTAAACAAAACGCAGCGTTTCAGGGGAAAAAGAACCAAAATGCGGCGTAGAGAAGGGCGAAAGAAGGAGACGGTTGCACAGGTTGGGCCGCCCCGAAGGAAAAGAAGGAGGGAGGGGCTAGGCAGCGGGAGAGGGCAGGCCCAAAGGGAAAAAGAAGAGAAATAAAAAAAAGCAAGAAAAGAAAGAAAAAGAAAAAGGAAATGGGAAAGAGAAAAATATGAGGGTTGGGTTAATTAAATTAAATAAAATATTTAGAAAATTTAAAAAAATAATAACATTTAAATAAAATAATATTTAAATCCCTTTTTAGGCTAATTTAGGATTTTTTAAAAGATTTTTCATAAATTTCATTTTAATTAGCAAAACACCCTAATTTTCTTCAATTAAATTATTTATAAAATTCATATTAATTTGAAACTATTTTTTATTTCTTATTTTAAATAAAATAATTTATTTAATTAATTTTTAAAATAAAATCCTTAATTAGCTAAAATACTCAAATTTCTCCTAATTAAAATATTTATAAGATTTCTTCTTGATTTGCTCTAATTAATTTCCTTTTATTTTAATAAAAATAATTTATTTAAATAATTTTCTAATAAAATCTTATTTAACTATAATTTTTAAATTTTAAATTTTTGGGGCATTTCATATAGAGGTGATGGGTTACAACAACGACAACCAAAAGTCATGCATAACATGCAATGTATATCGGTTATAGAAAGGTTTATAGTGACTAGTCTATCGTGGTTATAAGTGATATTGATCGAACATTTAATTTTTTTAGGAAAAAATGAACTATCCAATCTTTCTCCAATGAAGCCGCAACAATAGAGCTGTATAACGATGATTGCTAACTACTAAAAAAATATGAAAATATATTAAAAAATAATCTATTATGGGTGAAATTTTCCTACTATATTTATAACTACGACATCTCGTTGTGAGAAAGTTATAGCGACAACAACAAATTCCCCTTAATTTAGTGGTGGTGCTAGTACACTTGTACCTATGATGTTTCATCACTGTTAATTTTTTTTATAGCGATGAATTGGTATTATCACTATAACCATTATCGCTATAGGTGTTTTTTCTTATAGTGCACTTATGTGAAAGTTTAGAGTAATCTATAAACACCTATTATGTGATATATAATATCAGTTTGGTACCATCTACAAACACCCATTTGGATTGTATGTTATGTAATGTTATGTTATATTGTGTCATGTTTAAGTTTGGTGTTATCTATAAACACCCAGTTAGAATGTTTTGGTGTTATACATAAATGCTCCGTTAGAATAATTTGGTGTCATCCATAAAGGCTCGGCTAGATGGCTTGATTTTATCTATAAATGCCCACTTTGGATGGTTTAAAATTACCTATAAATACCTAACTAGAATAGTTTGGTGTTATCTATACATGTTTAGTTAGATCTTCCATGACTTTTCCCCATTTAAGGGGGGGGGGGAATTATCTGGTCACATAATGATTTGATAATAATGTGGATATTCATTCTTAGGATGCATGAGTTTACCCTACATTGCAATCATACCATGATTTATAAGTTACATGTGATTTTATATAGTGTCATTCCTAAATCCGTACCTATATTATGTTTCATGTTATCCATACTTTTGTGTTATAGTTTAATCTTACTAATACATTAGTACTAGCATGTCCATTTCTGGGTCACTACCTAGTTCTAATAGATAGATAGTGAAATTTTTATGTAGAGTTTTATGTCCCTAGTTGATAGAGATTAAGATAGCTAACTCTCTAGCAATGACCAGTTAGATTGGCTTATTAGAGAGTGATATTAACACAGATGTAAGCCAATGAGCACCTAGCTTTGTTATACCCTTAGTGGGAACATTTTTATGCTTGTTGGTTGTTTAAACTCTTTTCTTTATATTTCCACATAAATAATGTTGTTATATGACATAATCCTCTAACAAATTTGTAATAGTTTAACCCTCCTTGAGAGATGTATGCTTATGTTTTATTTTTATGAATTTTTTTCTCTTTACACTAATATTATAACATCCCTATTTGTCAATATCAAAAAATTTCATTAAAATAATTACAAAAGTAGAAAATACCCAGGAAAAATAAGGTTTTACCATTGTACCTAGCATAGGATAGATGTCCACTGCCTACCCCATATCAGATACAAGGTTAAACCAATCAAATACTTAAAATAACAAAGTGCGCAAAATAACAATTTAATTAAAGAACTTCAAAAGGATTTACATTAGAGGACCCTAATAGGTTCCCATCAAATCATTATAAAATACATACGAATAAAATAAATTAGGACATGAAACCCAGTTTAAAACCTTGGTATGCCATGAACCCCACCAAAACATTCTAGATATATTTGCTTTCAAGCCTGACCCAACTAAGGTAAGCCCTTTACTATCCATTCTCAAAGACTTGCACATGGTCCTCTACTCATGGGAATGGGCAAGTGACTGAGAAAACAGGTACATTAGTATGCTATGTAGTGAGTAAACCAAGTTGCTCCCTCAATGTACATAAGTATGCCAACTTACCATACATGAGTATAAATTACAGCATGCATCATGATAAGACTATATATAAGGTAAAATTGCATAAAGTCAAGCTATGATATACAATTCTAGCATAACAGAATACATCATGCTTAGATTCACAACATTCTCACATAAACACTTACATAAGTACCAATAAAGAGCATCCAAGAAACCTTTAGTGTTTATTTCTAATTATCCAATTATTTAGGTTATACCATTTACTTATCCATATATGAAATAGGTCAATCATATAATTAATATTCCATCCTACAACCACTTAGTCATTTTAACCATTAGCCAAGTGTATAAGTCAGCTTTATTCATTTTTCTCAATCATATCATTACGTCCATTTCTTAACCAAACAGTAACCATTCACTAGGTTAGTGTTCATAATTCCAACCAATATTTACCATCCATATTTTATTACCATTGAGTGATGGACTATACACCACCTAATGGTATGAAAGCCTATCCAAATCAGAGACACAAAGTCTAGGTTGAAGACAATCACCACATGGACATAAATTCAGGCCGAAGCTAATCACCAAAATGGATATAAAGTCAAGGATGAAGAAAACCAATATAGACATAAGTCCAGGTTGAAGCCAACCACCTAGGTACCCAGACCCTTTAGTATCGATACCCTCTAGTGCACCATCAGTGTCTAGAGTAGGTAAGTCACCGGAACATCTCAAGATCCCATCTGAAGGCACCAAAAATGTCCAAAGGTAGACTAACCCTAAGTATCTAATCGAGGATCGGGTAACCCTAACCTATACTTAACTCAAATTCTTTTGCTTTGTGTGATTAGTATTATATTCAAAAGGATGGGTGATCATAAAAGGCCCATACAAAATCAAGCTAGTCAACTTCCTATATTAATCTATATTAACCCTTTTCTTTCCATTTTCCCAACCATTTAGGTTTTCCATTTGTCCTTAGCCAATGCTATTAATAACCCCCATATTATTTAATTTAAGTCTATACTAATTCATATTATTCTTTTCTTAATATTATCACTTGTCATAAGTGAAATAATCAAATAGCCTTTACTACCATAAGTTATGATCCATTACAATCCTTTCATTAGGACAAAAATCTATAATAAAATATGTATTTTATCCCTATAATAATCATGGTATAGTCCCAAACATAACCTCAAAGAATAACCAAACCAAAGAGAAATAAATCATACAAACCAATCAAACGGCTTGGGTCAACCAATTGATCGGTTACCTAACTAGACCATTCTTTCCTCAAACCGGTCAATCAGTTTGGGCAAACCAGCTGACTATTCATAGACCAGTTAATTAGTTTTGCCAAACTAGTTTATGGGTTTAAATAAAAAATAAAACTAAGGTCTTTGTAGGCTTACCGATTAATGGTTTGAGTCAACCAATCAACTGTTATAGAAACCTATCGATAGGTTTAACCTAACTAGTCAATTGACTCACTCTAACACAACACCAAATCACAGATTTCATGCATATTTTTACATAAAATCGTTCTTAACCATATTAAAGCATGCATCAGTATAATCTAACATATTTCCAACTAGACTAACATGCATTTCTCAATATGGAATCATTATAGACTATTTTTGTTTACACAATTTCTACTTTTTCTTCAAATATTGTTATCCAACCACCAAAATAATTATTCAAACTATATTCTTTCATGCCATCATGTAGAAATCCACTAAAGGTGTAACACCCCAAAATTCACTACTTTTTTTTAAAAGCAGAAGAAATTACAATAGAAATATTTAAATTAAAAACTGTGAATTCTGGGGATGTTACCGCTACACTTAGTACCAGATCGGTTCTCTCCAACCATTCCAATACCAAGTGCTAAGGCTAAAGAAAAGATTGACATTAAATTCAAACCAAGAGTTCATAAAAGAACTAGAAAGAATCATACATCAAAAATCATAGTACGCGTAAAGAATTATACTTCATATCCAAAAGGAAATGAGCTTACAACAGATAAAAGGTTCATTTAAAATACCCAATAAAGGTAATGAATCAAAAAGGGTAAATCCGATACAAAAGAAATAACAAAAGGAAATAGAATCACATAAAGACTGAATACAACCATGACTCTCTCAAACTTGGAGCAAAAACATGCTCAACACTCAGCCCCGACTAATGTCTCGCCCAACTGCACAAAGTCAGAAGGACCTACTACTCGTGGGAATGAGCAGCACCCATAAAAGGGGTGATCAATACGCTATGTACTGAGTAAGGTAACCGAGCACTAAGGCCAACACATAAAATCACATAAACCATGCATAAGAATAAAAGAATATAAAGATCATCATGATAACATAATATCAAACAATCATTCGGGTAGATACATAAAGACTCAATTATAGTCCAGATTAATTATTTAATTAATCTCTAATCATAATTCATTTCACACCATGCTTTTTATCAAATCCATACGAGTACGGAAACTCCACTATTATAGCCGGTGGACCAGAAACACATAGGGCATAAAACTCCTGACCACTATTATTCGTCGATGGACCAATCTGGCCCCTTCTCACACTGTGTTCCACTGTAAGTACTTAGTGTCTTTCCCATGTCTTGGCACAAATATGTTCGGTTTTGTTGATCACAAAATCCTCCACTATTATAGCCGATGAACTGGAAACGCACAGGTACAAAGCCTGACCACTATTATTATCAGTGGATAGGTTACACATAGGACATCATACCCTAACCACTATTATTCATCGACGGATCAATTACTTGTGGGACAATAGTCCACACCACTATTCCTAACTGATAGATCGGTTGGTTCCTACTCACATGGTGTTCCACTATAAGTAATTAGTATCTTTTAAGTGTCTTAGCAAACTTTGGTTTGTGTTTATTGAGCTCAAGGTCACCCCACTATTATTGCCAGTGGGCCAATCACTTGCGGGACAATAGTCCACACCACTATTTTTCGTAGGTGTATTGGTCACTTATAAGGTAAAAACCCTAACCACTATTCCTAACCAGTGGATCGGTTAAACCCGACTCAACAATCTTCCACTTTAAATGATTAGTGTCTTAAGTATCTTATTCAAAAGCTTTCACCCTAAACATGCATGAATCACTCCTTTCACACTTCACACATCACAAATCATAAATTCCACCCTGATAATTACAATTTAAACATCAAATACAAATCTAAGCAGCCACAACAAACCCTAATTGTCCACACAAACCCTAGCTCGGTCTCCTACGTACCCTTATATTGCTCACATACTATTTTTCATCCAAAGTGTTCAAACACCCAAACAACTCGTACATTACCTTCCTTACATCCCAAATCAACTTTTCATACATAAATTTCACTCCTATGAAAACTTTACACATCCCATGCAACCTTTCAAACTTTTCATGCAAACCCTAAAACTCCCACGTAAAAACCTTAGAATCAACCATGCAAAACCCTAAGTTCATCCATACGAAACCCTAAATTCTTTCATGCAAACCCCAAGATTCCTTTATACAAAACCCTAAATTCAATCCACACAAAACCAAAAATTTATCCATACTAAAACCTAGATTCAAACCATATAAAACCAAAGATTCATCCATACCAAACCCTAAATTCAATCCATATAAAATCAAAGATTCATCCATACCAAACCCTAAATTCAACCCATACAAAACCATAAATTAGATTCTCCCATACAACCTCATAAAATATGCCATGCAAAACCCTAAGTCCATCCATATGAAACCAAAGATTCTTCCATGTACGACCATAGATCTTTCCATGCACAACCATGGATTAGAATCTCCCATGTTATACCATAAATTAGATTCTCCCATACAAAACCATAAATTAGATTCTCCTATACAAACCAATAAATTAGATTCTTCCATACAAAACCATAAATTTCCTATTTTACTCTTCCACTCATGGATCATTAAAAATACTTATGTCAACTCACATCCCTTGGTAAAATTCTTTCTCTATCCTCCTTTTTCATCCTTTCCCCCACACAAACCATACTAACATCCTCACATGCATGTCTTACAGGGTCACAACACATATCATCACATATACACAATACACATGCCATATAACAACACAAAAACATGCTTGAACTCCACGTCATACCATATACGAAATAATTACAATAATAAACATAGGATGCATAACATACAAGGCATTTAATGCATATCAACACACAAATGGGCCTTAGTAACACCCTTACCTAAAACAACACCGGTCTTGGAGCACGCTCCTACGCCTCCTTAGGGTTTTAACTGGTCTCATCTATATGAGGGAAAAACTAGAAATTAGACTCCCTCTTACTAAAAATACTATTAATTACTAATTTATTCTAAGACTAGGATTTTGATAAAATGCTAAAATAATAATAGCAAAAATACTAAAAATAATATCAATGATAATATTAATAAGAATAATAATAATAGTAACAATAATAATAAAAAGGGCCTTATTCATAAACAAAGTGAAATGAGGGCTTCAACCCTTTTACCAAAATAATACCAATAATAATATTAGTGACTTTAATAATAAAATTAATAATAATAATAATGATAAAAACAATAATAATATTACAAAAATAATAATGACCACAATGGTAATAATAGGAAGGATAATATTTGAAGATAAAATGAAGTAGGGTTTCTACCCTACATTGAATAATAATAAACTTATTAAATAATAATAATAATACTAATAATAATAATAAATGCTAATGATAAAAATAATGATGATGATAATAATAATAATAATAATAATAATAATAATAATAATAATAATAAAAATAATAATAATAATAATACTTGATATTTATAATACCACTACTGCAATTCAAAATAGACACAATAGGGTTTCAACCCTATAGAGAATAATAATACCAATAATGAAAATAATAATAATAATAATAATCGTATAAAAAAAATAATAATAATAATAGCAACACTATTAGTAAAATATTTATAATAATAATGATGAAATAATAATAATAATAATAATTTCAAAATAGTAATAATAATAATATTATTATTATTATTAATAAAGATAATAGCAACAATAAGAATAAAAATAATAAAATTGAAATAAAAGATATAATAGGGCTTCGACCCTTAATAGAAATAATAATAAAATCATTAATAATAATAATAATACATATTAATAATAGAAAAAATAATAATAACAATAATAGTATTTATATTCAAATAAATGAAATAAAATAAATTAAGGCTTGTAAAAATAGGATAAAGGGTTGAGAGGGTCTAGAGTTCAACCTTAGACTGGTGGTGACAAGCGCCATCGGCGGTGGTGCATGGCAGTGGCGGCAGTGGCCGGAAAAAGAGAAGAAAAGGGAAAAAGTTGAATGCTAGGAAAAAGATAGGGAGAATGAAGGTGGGGGTTGGGTGTTTAAGACTGCCTAGATGGAGAGGAGTTGAATGAGGGTGGCGGCACATGGCAGCGGCGGCGGTGCCCGAATGGGGAAGAAGAAGAGAAAGGGAGGAGGAGAGGGAGGAAGAGGAAAAGAAAGGTAGGGGAGATAGAGGAAAGTCTGTTGAACAGGATGGGAGGTAAAAGAAGTGGCGGCAGCGACGTAAGTGGTGGCTAAGGGTGGTTCGAAGGGTGGTGGAGGTTGAAGAGAGGGTTGATCGGGAGGGCTACTTTGCACAGCCGGGGCGACTTGTGCAGGAAGAATCGAGGGATATGGGAGGCGTAGTTAGTTGAAGGGCGGTGCAGGGAGTACTAGGGTGGCCAGAACGGGCGGTAGTGTTGGCCGGAGGCAGTGGAAATGGCATCTAAAGTGTCGGTGGCACATGCGAGGATTTTTCTGGGTAGAATTCAAAGGCTCGACACAGGGATATTATGGGAGTATTTATAGAATTTAGAAGAGAGGATAGGGTTTTGTGGGTCGGCTAGGGGGTAAGCAAGTAGAGTTAGGGTTCACCGGTGGCAACAAAGCCAACGAAATTCAAATCGGGGCAGGGGGTTGTGTAGGCCAGGGAGGAAGGAAAAATCACGCAAGAATAGGGGAGATGGGGTAGGTCAAGTTATTCTGCGAATAAGGGGCAGAGAAAGGGGAGCAACGACCAGTCAAAGGGTGTGACAGGCGGCTAAAAACTAGAAACGGGCGACATTGTTATAGGTCAGCGGCGTCGAGGAAGGAGGAAGGAAGAAGAAGAAAGAAAAAGGCGGTTGGACCAGGCGGCCAGGAAAGAAAAAGAAAGAAAAGAAGAGGGAGATGGGTAAACCGAGCGATAATTAAAAACACAGTGTCGAAACGTTGCGTTTTGGTGGCAAAAATGGAAAAGAACGGTGTAGAGAAGGGAGGAAGAAGTGGGAAGGCCATGCGGGCTAGGTTATGCGAAGGAAAGGAAGGAGAGGAAAGGGGGACTGGGCCGTGGGTTGGCCCATGTCGGGGAGGAGAAAAAGAAAAAGAAAAGAAAAAGAAAGAAAAAGAAAGAAAGAAAGAAAAGGAAAAAGGAAAAATAATGGTTAGGTTAATGAAATTAATTAGGATATTTGGGATATTTAAAAATAATAATATTTAAATCCCTTTTTAGGCTAATTTAGGATTTTTAAAAGATTTTTCATAAATTTCATTTTAATTAGCAAATCACTCTAATTTTCTCCAATTAAATTATTTATAAAATTCATATTAATTTGGAACTATTTTATCCTCCTTATTTTAAATAAAATAATTTATTTAATTAATTTTCAAAATAAAATCCTTAAGTACCCAAATTTCTCCTAATTAAAGTACTTATAGATTTCTTCTTGATTTTCCCTAATTAATTTCTTTTTTATTTTCATAAAAATAATTTATTAAATTAAATTTCCTAATAAAACCTTATTTAACTATAATTTTTAAAATTAGAATTTTCGGGGCATTTCAAATGGTAGCACCTAACATGCATCAATTTAGTAGTTAATATTTTGGAATTGGATGGAGTTTAATTTTTAACCTATATTGAGATCAAAACAAGTTATCGAACGAGGTGAACTAAAATATAAACTTAGGTTAATCATCATACAAAATAGGCTATTAGTGTCATACAAAATTACATGGAATAATCTCATTTACCCTTTTTATATTTATTTTTATGTTCTCACACAATTACAAAACTTACAATGGTTACACAGAAGGAGTCTCTTCTTCTTCTTCTTCTTCTTTTATGTTCATTACTTTTTCTTATTTAAAATTTTACACAAGAAAATCTCTTTATATATATATATATTTTTTTTCTCTAGGTCTTGCAAAAAATAATTTGTTTACCTTTTTTTTTCCTTTCTAATTTTTGTTTCCTAATTTTTCGTAATATTTTTTTTCTCTCCTTCTTATTTTATTTATGAAAAAATCACATTGTTAGACGTTGGAATTAGTTACTAAATTATACCTTTGGAGAAAAAATATTGACTTGAATATCTTGAAATGTGGTAGATAAAGGTTGTTTATTTTTTTAAGAAAAAATGTTCCAAACAACCTTAAGTTTAAACTTAATATGTAACTTTGATTTTTTATTTATTTTATAAAGCATAACACAACCTTAAATTTACACATTTACACACCATATGACTCTGTCTACATAAGGGACCGGCATCAAATAACTTTGAGTTTTTTAACAAAGGGTTATCTAGTGTTTAACAAAATAAATTCAGGTTTGTATCGTGCTTTTCAAAAAAAAAAAAGAAGAAGAAGAAAGAAAGAAACTTAGAGTAATATAGTGTAGTAGATTTAGAGTTATTAAATGCACATAAATAGAAGGGTTGACGCATAATGAAAGTTGCTGGGATTGAATATATATATTTGCTATAATTTGTAATGTGCCCATACATACGTAACCCAAGTTTTGAGTGCTTTATTATATATCTATAACCTAATTTAGTTATATTGAAAATTCAAGACTGTTAAGTTAGATTATGAAGTTTGTCTTTTCGCATAGGGCCTCCGGTTTTCGAATGCAATATATAGCTTGATCTATCTTATAAGTCGTTGGCTGCACCTAAACCTAACATAAAAATTTATAACTTTTGTTAAAATACAAGGGTGTAAGCAAATTTACCATGTAAACACATGTTTATTTTATATATAGTAAAAATTATAGGAAGTTATATCTTAGATTTATATAAACTAATTGTTTTTCATCAAAGTTTATATATATTTTTTGTACAAATTAGGTCCATCTTTTTTATAATAAAAAATAAACATAATCCACCCTTTTATAAATAGTAAACTTACGTTTTGTTTGAATCAAATTATCAAATACAAAATTATAGTGCAACTCAAAGTTCTATTTTCAAATAGTTATAGAAGACCTCAAAAAAACTACCAAAATAAAATAAATTTTACATACTTTTGTATTTAACAATTTTATTTTTTTTAATCTACATGATAGTATTTTATGTTTCTATAATATTTCTTTCTTCGTATTGTAGTATATTTAGCATCTTATAGTATCATCTTAAGATATTATATAAGAGTATATTTGTCTTATATATATTAGTATTATTAGATGTCTATAATAGTGTCTTCATTTGAATGAATTGCATCATCATTTATATATATAATAGCATCTTCATCTTCTAATAGTATCTTCATCTACACATGCTCAAAAAGTATAAGAAAAATAGTATTCTCTTGTAGTTAGAGCAAATGTTAGGTTTGATTTTTTATCACATCATCCAAAACTGATATAATATATAATTTTTTAATATATTGTACTATATTTTATAAATATGATGCTATATTATTATGCATAAGAGTGTATTGTGGTGTATAAATATATATTATAGTATATTATACTATATTTTTGATTTCATATATTGTACTTTGTAGTATATTTTGCTGTATTATAATATTTTCTTCACATGCGTGCGCGTGCGCACACACACATATATATAATACTTATTATATGTAACAATAAAACCTAGAAACATAAACAATTTCCGCCCAAAATTTACCCCATAGAATCATAATCATGCTTTTCATTAATTAAGGAACCATCTACAACCTATAAGTAATGTGATTTAAAGAGTTATCATCAAAATATTTAATATAGGTAAATTTTAATGGAGGTTATCCCATAGGATTAAGAAAATTTCTTTCCTACTAATGTAGTAATAATAGATAAAAATAAGCCAATTAATTTTTCCATCTATAAGAAAATTTGAACCGATAATAGCTATATAACAATACTATTAATCACGGTAACCTTATATAAGCAATAATCAAGTTATGATACATGATATTATATTATTTTAAATATATATTTTTATAATTAGATAGTTAAATTCAATAAATTTGTTATTCGATTATACATATAAATATTATATTTAGTCATGACTCTTTCAAATATCCATTTGTCTTTTACTTTTTATTATTACCTCCTATTTATTAAATAATTAATATTGTGTTTAAAATCAGACCAATATAATTTATGTTATTACTTCCAAACTTAAATAAAATCTCATGTATTAAGGGCGAAGTATTAGTTATTTATATGATTATAAATAAGTCAAGTTGTTTGCAAGCTTGTTCAGGCATGGTATGTTGAAAGTTCGTTTAATTACATGAATTAAGACTAATATTTTATTTTAAGTTCTTTTATTAAAAAATTAAATTCTGAATAAATAAAAAATTAGTTCATTTATAATATTAAGTTTGTGAGTTCAACTTATTAAAAATTTAGCTTGATTAGTTTATATAATTAAGAGCCTGTTTGTTTTAACTTATGAAAAGTAGTTTTTGTGATAATTAATTATAAAAAGTAATTACAGATTAATTTTTACTGTTCGGTTTTCCTTATTAAAAGTTATTTTGAAAATTAATTATCTAAAACTACTTTTGATAAGCTATAATCAAGAAGTTACTCCTATCTACTTTTGATAAGCTATAATCAATATTGCACGGTACGGTACCAATATTAATTGAAAAGTCGTTTATAACACTACTGTTCGACCCATCCATTCTCGACGGCCGACCCTTCACTGTTCGACACATTCACAGCCATTCTCGACGGCCAGACCTCAGCTCTGTTCGACACATTCAGCCCTCGACGGCCAGACCTCAGCGTTCGTCCATTTGAGTTGCAGCTGTTCGATTCTTCGCCTCGACATCGTGCGATCTTACTTCCACTCTTTCGCATCTGCTCGACGGGTATGCAATCTTTCTTCTGCGAGACATGTATTAGGTTGTTGTTTTGAGTGTTTTTTATTTTTTGGGTTCGATTGGTCCTGCGTTGTTGTATTACGTTTGAATGAATTAGGAGATTCCAGATCTATTAATTTCGCCCCCGTTTGCTTCTCCGACCTTCTTCCCTGCCATGGCTCAAATGACAGAAAGACCGGGTATGAAGTTTCTATTTGGATTTTGTATCTGGTGGCGAGAAGACCCTTATGGTCGATGTATATATATCATAATGATGCGTGAGAAGACCCACAAATCCTGCATCAAACAACTCAATTAGATTTTGTGTTCGGGCTAATCAACTAAAACATTATCGAATCATATGCACAGACACTGTCATATTAATGTCAATTTTTACTTCTTTCTTCTATACATTAAAGTTGAAGGCAGGCTTGAGATTGCCTGTGTTTTCCAAGCCAATTCACATAAGATAATTATATATATAGTTCGGTTTTTCCTACCTAGTTAATTCTCGAACATAAACCCCATTTACTGCCAATAAAATGGTTATGAGATCCCAAAGTTCATTTTCAAAATTTTAATCCTATTTCAGTATTCTTATCCATGCCTGTCGGTAAAGCTAAAAATCTGAGCACCAAACCAGTGTATGCCATTTTTTTTTAAGCATTGAACCCATACAGAGGTATGGCTAATGATAATCTTTGAAGTTGTCCAGAGGTATGGCTACTGAATGGCCTCCCTCAGTTTCGAAAAAAATCAGATCTTATGTTTCATGGGAGGGGTCAGTCAAGATGTACAGGGATATGTTATTCACATTTGTGGAAGCTGGATGGGAGGGGTCTGCTCATGATTCTCGAATATTCCAACACTGTATTCGAGATCCCAACAAAAACTTTCCTCATCCTCCTCGAGGTAAATAGAGCATTATTTTATATATTAAGTATAAAATATTATAGTTGAATAATATGAACTTATATTTTATGCAGGTAAATATTATGTGGTCGATTCAGGTTATCCCAATACATCCGGCTATCTTGCGCCATTCAAGGATACAAGGTATCATCTATCTGATTTTCAAAGAGTTGGCGGTCCACAAGGAAAAGAAGAATTATTCAATCATTTACACTCGTCATTGCGAAATGTGATTGAGCGTTGTTTTGGTGTTTTGAAGGCTCGTTTTCCCATCTTAAAGCAAATGCCGAATTATAGTTTGGAACAACAAATGTTTATTGTCATTGCAACAATGACTATCCATAATTTTATTAGGTTGAATGGAATGGATGATATATTATTTGATGAGTTTTGTAGCAGAGAAATATATGAAGAAAACAATAGGAATAGAGATGTTGGACAACATGTAGAAGGTAGAGCAGCTAGAGAAATGGAAATGGTACGGGGTAGGATTGCAGATGATATTTACAATGCACGTCATTGAACTATTTGATTTTATGATGCTTATTATAAATGTAAGAATGTTTATTGCATAATATAAACTTTGATCTACCATTAATATTTGAGTTTTAGATGTTTGTGAATTTTATAAAGTTTGTTTATGGTTGTTCATATTTTTTTTAATAAGTTTATAATTTTTATTTTATAATTTTTAGTACTTTGTAATATATTTATATTTTTTTTATACTTGTTAATGTTTAATATGCTTTTTAATATTTAATATTACATAATTTATATAGTAATTATTACTAAAAGATATATAAAGGAAGATAAAAACTAAAGATGGGAAAGAAAAAGTAATTTTGTAGGAAAAGTAAAACCAAACACTAATAAGATACAATAAGTAGTTTTTAAGCATTAATCACTTATGTAATAAAAGTTAAAACAAACATATGTTTTACTTATAAAAGTAATTTTTTAAAAGTAGATTTATAAAAGTAGTTTTTATCTAAAAGTAGTTATTAACCATAAGTAAAACCAAACAGGGGCTAAATGATTCGCACCGAAACCTTAATTTTATGTTCATTTATTAAACAAACATAACTCAAACATAAATATAATTGATTTAACTCGACTTATTTGTAGTCTTAGTTATAAATATAAGTGTAATAAAATATTTTACTTATGTTTAGTATTTGATTTTTTCGGATATTCATTCCAAACTAAGAGATTATCGGGTCGGCTACGTTTGTAACGTTTCTAGCGTGGCAGAGAGGCCCAAGCCCAGCGTCAAAAGAACGCAGCTCCAATTGAGATAAATATTCAGACATGGACACGACAGCGTTTTGAACACTGGAATAGCAAAAGTACCCTTGATTGGTTTCCGCATTTCCAACTTGGGACCCCCGCGCTCAAAATTACCAGTCACTGGCACTAGCGTTCCTCAGAACGGCCGGCAAACTCAATCCGGCATGGATTTCAGTGTTTTGTGGATTTTGTTTATTGTCGTGTCCGGTTCATCGATCATCGCTTCCGGTGATGAACTCGCTTTAGGTATTCTATCCAATTTTCTCTTTCTTGTACAATCATTTTTTAGGTTTTTTTTTTCCATGAATTTCTCAACGTTACAATTGCACAATTGGTCAATTAGGATTCGATTTCATCTGGCTTCACGTAGAAGGAAAGAATATTTTCAATTGAATTATCAGTTCAGCATTTTATGTCGCTGTATCTAGTTTACTGGGATTTTAAAATTTCCCTATGTCCTTGATGAAGTTCTAAAATGGTTTGCACACGTTAGACTGATGCGTGTGATCATTATGATCTGTTTACAAATTTTGAGATTGATTCTTAAGAACGTTGCAAGTACATTCTTTGAGACCGTACGAAAGTCTTCATCAAACATGTTATGATATTTATTGCAATCTTGGTTTCCAAGCTAAAAGCTATTCACCTGATCACATGGCATGCTCAAGATTACCTCTACGTTTGTTAATTTACTGTATTTATTTTATACACAGGATTTGGGATTAATATGAATCACAAATATCGCAGTAGTACTATAACGCAGGGAAAAAAATAGATTGCAAAGTTGGTAGTTGTTCGAACTCTGACTTTTTGATCTGTTAATTCTGTTCCGTAGTTATTGGTCGGCCGACAACATTGCAGATAGTACCTGGATTTTTGGTGAAAGATTCACCTGGTTGGAAGTCAGGGTCTCTACTGGTTGCTGAGAGAGTGCACATCCGTGGGTTGTCGAGGGTTAAGAATCTGGAAAGATTTTCTCATTCAGTCCGGGTGAAAGTTGCGCTTTTGAATTCAAGTTCACGTCTTCACCTGCCAAATATTGAGGTTTGCTTCCACAGGTATGAAACTAATTTATGAATCAGTGTTCATTATCAGTGCTTTAAAATCAAATGAATAATTCTGATGCTGTTAACAGTGCTACCATATTGCATGATGATAGTTTTCAATGTATTGATGTTTTAGTTTATATCATGATTCACATTGCTTACAGGAACTCTTCCCTTGGGATTGCAATGTGCCCTCAAAGTGAATGGGAAAAACTTTCCAAGGGATCGTGGAGTCGAACTATGTCACCCTTTGATCACAAAATCTTGGATATCAGAATGGCTACTTCGTCATCAGAGGCAGTTGAGGTGTCAATTGAAGAAGGTACGGCTTCTTGTGTCCTTGATATGAATTCTTATATTTTCAGCTCTTTAGTTTGATATTAATTCCAGTTTCTTTCGCTTGAATTATTATTCATCATTGGAAGTACGGTTTGTGTTTTGATTGAATAACTGGTCATTGACTTCCTTTGTTGGTAATGACCTTGCTAGTTTTATCTTCTTGCACTCTATCTGTACTTTTTAGATATATACGTGTGATTTTGCTTTTTCCCAGTACTCTGTCACTCATAATTTGCCTGAACAATGTTTGACAATCCTTGGAAGTACGGTTTGTGTTTTGATTGAATAACTGGTCATTGACTTCCTTTGTTGGTAATGACCTTGCTAGTTTTATCTTCTTGCACTCTATCTGTACTTTTTAGATATATACGTGTGATTTTGCTTTTTCCAGTACTCTGTCACTCATAATTTGCTTGAACAATGTTTGACAATCCTTGTTGTTAGATTTGACTGCTCTTTGGTCAGAATTCCATCATGAACATTCCTTTGTTTTTTGGAAGTAGCAAGATATGTTTTGTACTTGAAAGTAAAGTCGTGGACTTTTTGATATGTGATTGGAATCCTTGCCCTCGTTGTCTTCTATCTTTACATATGACGAATTTGCTTGTTAAGAACTTCTACGAAACGAAATGCCACTACTTGAAAATCGTAGGATGGACTCAGCTGTTACTTGGATATGAGAAACTTGCATTTTGTACATAATTAGTTAAGTTTAATTTGTGATGAGCTGGTAAAAAGCGTCCTATATCACTATTGACATTAACATGTACTTGTGACAAATTGAGTTTTGACTGACATAATATGTTATGCAGAGTTTTTCATGTACCGTATAGTGTTTCTGGTCCTTGGCACAGTGCTTTGGACGTTGGCACCAACTTTGAGCAATTCTTTGGTTTTCTACTACAGCAGTGCAATGGCTGTTGGGATATTTCTGGTGATATTGATCGTCCTTTTTCAGGTAGTATGTTCTCTTGGTCTTCAATCACCATTCCTGCATGTTTTGTGCCTTTGGAATCTGTTATTTATTAAAGCTTGATGTTGAGCTTGGAACCGAGCCAATATTTTTTTGGTAAGTAAATTTTTATTACTTCCACAAATCCATGGTATAAGTGTATCCAATCCAAAAACAAACTAAAAAAAAATAAAATAAAAAAATACACAATCCTATCTCAGGCTATCTACATGGGTCACCAATGCAATAAAAGGTTTACAATGGGTCAAACTAATCACATGAGTTGCTAGTTTCTTGACAATTGTCTAAGGATTTTTCGTGGTTCATTGTTTTTCTGTTTGGAAAGCCTTTGATTCCACTCTTGCCAAAGGTGATATGTTGTAGAAGCAAACAGAATTCTGAGTGCCACTCTTCTACAAACTGGGCCACAACCACCCCTTTGCATCCATCTCAATACATCATTAAAAGCAGTGGCTTCATGGTTGCATCCCAAATTTCCGAACAAAGGTAGCCAGACCTGTTTGGAGAAAGGACAGACAAAAAATAAATGTTCTACTAAGCCAATATTGATATCTGGTCATAGCTACTCTTTGAAGCTCTGCAACTTGTGCTCATATCCTTAAACATTACTTTTTTGATATATATCTTTTGGGAAATTTTACCTGAGTTGTGTCTTTTCCACTTTTATTTGTATCCTTTTTTCCTTTATCGAATTCAATGATCTTTTACCTCATGGGTATTAGTATCACCATTTTGCATTTTTTTTTTCATGAGGTCCTCATGTTATTCTGTGACAACTGATATTGTTTTTGCAGGGAATGAAACTTCTTCCCACAGGACGAAAGAATTCTCTTGCTATCTTTTTATACTCTTCTCTTGTAAGTATCTCACCTCTGAAGCTCCCTTTTTTCCCTATTCCCCCCTTTCTCTCCTCTTTGATGTGGCACCATTGATGCCTCAAAGCGGTCTATTTATTTGCTGAGAAATATATTTTTTTTCCCTTGTTATGTGCTTGCATTTGATCTTGCAATCTCTTATTTCAGGTGGGCATAGGGGGTTTCCTCCTTCGCTATGTGCCTGCTCTCTTGCGCTCAGTTCTTTCAGAAATAGGAATCAGCGAGGACATGTACAATCCTGTATGTAAGTCTGCAATTATCTGCATTGAAAGCTTTGTGTAAAACTTTGCAATGATGCACTGTATAATCCAGAAGGAATAAGAGATGAAATTGGATCTTGGTCTTCCACCTCCTTTCAGGATCCTATTTTAAGACTTTTTTTTCACATCATGTTGCTCTATCAACTGAATCAATGCAAGAATGGTTTTCCATTTGAATCAATATTTATCTGGTCAGGTATGGTAGTTTAATGCTGGAAAATGACTTTAAATGTGCAGCATTGATTACGATATGCGCGAAAATTTTTATTTAGTCTCATTGCATGTCTAATTCTTGTAACCAATGCCATTTCATAGTATTCATTGATTATCTACTTGAAACCAATATTCTGTGGACTTTCTAGCTTTTTGTATGTGTGTGTTTTTTTTTTATTATTTTTTTTTATGAAGTTTATTTTAGCCTCTAATGCTGATGCATTAACTATGAAATGCAGCTGGCAATCTTTTTATTCCTATTTATTGCTCTTGCTGGAGCTTGGTTGGGCTTCTGGGCTGTTCGTAAGCTTGTTCTAACTGAAGATGGATCAGTTGATGAGAGTGTATCCTCGTTTGTTGCTTGGTCAATTCGGATTTTGGCTTTTGTGATGATTCTCCAGGTACTTGAAATCTTGACCACTTTCATCTATGATTGTAATTCATCTTTCAGAATGAATTCTCGGACTTTTTCGTGTGAGAACTATTGGATTTGATGATGATTTCTTTTTATCTTTCTTTTTTTTGGTCATTTTTAGTGTTCCTTAGATCCTTTGCTGGCAGGAGAAGCATTCCTAGGCACACTTCTGGTTCCACTAATTGTGCGGAGAGTTGTCAGACCAAGATTCGTCCTTGGCCTCTTCAGGTAACCTTATAGTATGGTATTCCTTTTTCACTGTGCTTATGCTTTTTGCTTGAGACGATGACGTTCTGTGTACATTTGCAGGAATCCAATTAAGGCTTTTCAGATTAGCCACCATTACATAAGAGACTTTGATTTCTACCCTTTTAAGGTCAAATATAAGGGGCATACAGATAATCTTAATTGGTCTCCAGATGGGTTCCATAGGCGGCGTTCGAGATCATCCATCGTGGGCTCAAGCAGATCTCCAGTACAAGGTTTATCATTTAACTAATAAATGAAGAAAGTCTTAAGCCTACTTTCTCATTAATTTTCATTTGCTGGTACTAATATATTGTGTATGTTGTTGGCATTCAGGTTTCACCAGGACACCACCTCATCGGCTTTCAGATTCAGAGACCTTCTTGTCAACATATCATAACACGCCAGAGAGAAGGAAAATTTCCAAGGAAGAGTGGGACTCGTTCACTAAAGAATACACCAAGAAAGCGTTGGAAGACATGGTCTCGAGCCCCGAGTTTAATAAATGGGCGGTTGATCATGCTGAAAGGATCACGCTAGCTCCAATTCCAAACTCAAAGACAAAAGCCAGTCGGCGGAAAACGTGGTTCTTGTGGTTTAGATAGTTGGAATGCTGTTCCATGAATCTAAAAGCTCGCCAGAGACATTGCCATGAAGACCGTAGTAGCGTTGGCTTGAAGTTTTGTAACTTGTACCAATCCGATGATGCACTCTTATTGGCTAATGATATTTATGTTGATTTTGTCTCCTGATGCTCCTAGCTATTTAGTAGTTGTGAGAAGTGTATTCTATGAACAGAGGTCAGGTTGTATTCCATGTATGTTGTTACTTGTATGATAGTTTCTACAGAGGTAATAGAAGATTGATAACGATTATTTTGCTCTTTCTATTTCAAAATAGAGATCTTATGATAGATTTGCTATAGAGATTTTATAATAGAGACTATTATTTCTTTATTTTTGTTTCATATTGACTTTTTATGAAAATAATAAAATTTTATTGCTACTTTTTTTAAATCAACTAATTTTTCTGTCTCATATATTTATATCACAAGAATAATTTTCTAAGATCCAATATGAGGTTTTAGTTAATTTAGATATTTTTTAGTCTGAATTATAATATATTTTAATATGCTTATTGAAAAATTATAAGTTATTTGTTGTAAACTATTCCCTCCGCTTTAGGAAATTTTTTTACTTTAAAATTTTTATTTTAAATTGAAAGTTCTTTTAAAAAAATTAATGATTAATTTTTTAATTTACTAACATTTTTTATTTCGTCTTCTATATATTGATTATCATATTACTTTTTAATAAATGGTAGAATTGATATATTAGTAGTATATTTATTGTCTTTTAAAATACTTCTATATTAAAAAGAAAGTCATTATGTTATTAAATTTTTATATAAAAAAAACTTATTTTAGAAAAGTAAAAGTATATTTTTTATTTTTACCCTCACTTTTTTTTAATTATGTATGTATTAGATCTTTTTTTATTTTTCAATAAAGTGTATTAATGTACTTTTAAGAATACTTTTATTACTTTTTTTTAAAAGTATACAAAATAATAGAATAACTTTCTTTTTGATATAGAGTGAGTAGTATGTAAATTAATTTTAAACAATAGAAATGGATGGAGTAATTTATAATTTTTTTCATAATTGTTACTATTAATTATATGTTGTTTTGCTATGAAAACATTAGCTATCTTAAAGACAAAAGAATATCCACATAAACTCAAATGGATTGACACTCTATCTCAAATCTAGAATAAATTTACGCAGTTTATAAGTTAACATCCATAATGGGTTTTGGATGCATGTAATTGGATGAATGCCATTTTACATGGATAACTAGCTAGCTCCACTAATAGTTAAAGGTAATAAATAGAGGTAAATGGAAATAATATTTTATTATAAAAAAAAATCACTTTTTGTATAACAATCTAATATTACTTTAATAGAAGTAAAATAACAAGTGCTTATAATAAATTTAAGGTACATTTGCTATGCTGATACCAACCAGATAAGAAGATATATGGTTGGAATGGATACAGGGAGATGAACAGAAGGGGAATCATTGTGAAAATTTGTTATTTAGATTTGAGGGGATTTGAACTGCCAAGAATGATGCAAGCCCAAATTACTGAACTTGTTCCCCTTCATGCCGTCCTTCCAATGAGTGATTGATTCCTTACCTCCAATAAACCTTCTTTATCGTGGTGTAAGTGGTCTAGATAGAGATGGGTGGGTGTTTGATTAATGCTTAAACAAAATTTCATAGAGGTAATAATTTTTCAAGAAAAAATAAGGTATCGTCTTACAATAATATACGAGTGATTTATCCATCCTTTTTTTTTCTCTTCAAATCCTTCCAAACACTTCTGGCTCGTTTGGATTAGGATAAATTAAGATAATGATAACCATTAAAAATTAACTTAGGTGAAAAGATTTTAAAATGTTGTTCGGAGGATATTAACATAACCTAGGTAAATTAGGGGAATATTTTAAAAATTCCATTTAGACTAAAGTGAATGAAAGTTAAAAAAAAGGTAAAACAAATAAAAGAGATACATAACGAGAGAGAGTGGACGAGAAGAGAATGATAATTCAATTGATATAAATTAGGGATATTTTTATCTAGTCAAGTCAAAATATTACTTACATGTTAACCTTTACCTCTATTACTTTCGAAATCGAAGGTTAACAAAAATGAGGTTAATCGGGATGAGCAAGGGTTAAACTCTAACCTTATTAACCCTGATTTATCTCGCCGAGATTAATAAAATTAGTTATCAAACAAAGTAAAATAATTAATTTACCTCCTTTCACTTCCAAAACAAAAAAGCCATTAATATAAAGAGAGGGAACATAGATAATTTACTTATATTACTATCGTTCCAATCATAACCTTAAGAGTGACTTTGTCCACATAGAGATTCAACTTATTTTGGTGGAATAATAATAATAATAATAATAATAATAATAATAATAATAATAATAATAATAATAATAATAATAATAATAATAATAATAATGGAACTATAACTCAAGTTACTAATTCCAATTTTTTTTCCCTTGTGGGTCCAATCCTTCATTTAGGCTCTATTGTGTGGGTTGATGATTTGATGTACTTGAGGATATACACTATAGGTAAAAGGAATAACTCTTCTCACCCTTTTTTCAACCAAGACAGATTTAATATGTTCATCCCAAGTAGATAGAGGATGAAACACAAATAGAACAAGAGAGCCCATGAACCTTTCCGCAAAATTGGGCATCAGACATACACAACACCATAGCCTTGTTGCGCAACAATCAACCTCGTAATGAAAACGAAATGAGTGACTTGACTCGTTTAAGTTGGATACATTTATTAAAGGAGTCAAATATGAGTCGAAAATTAGTGTCGACCTTCCAAGCTCAATACCCCACAACTACACCATCTAGCAACATCAAAAACTCTCGCAAAACCACCACCCATGTATTAATCGTTCAAGCCGCACTATCCCCATCTTTATGTCCTATCTATACTCAACTTTAATAATAAGGTAGGTACATATATATATGGTGTGCAAAATAAGAGCTCCGAATATATCCATGTTAAGAAATCTTTTGTGCAACATTTTTGGCGTGATAGCCCCAAACATAAAACCTTAGACTAGTAATTCAAAGATCTTGTGATGATTTTTTTTGTTCATATGTATATATAAGTAGAGATACCAAACGGATCATACGGATTAGATCAATATGGTTCTAGTTAAAATATGATTAATATACAATTTGGTAGGGTTTTGGTGTCTTTCAAGTATGGGTTTGATTTGAGTCAAGTTATTTCAAGTCAGAAAAATATTGGGTTGAGATCGGGGTCGGGTATAACGCATCAAATTTCTTTGGATTCATTTATGATCTACAGACTACAGATTGAATTAAGTTTAGGTAATGTAGATTCAAATCTATAGATTTTGGATCATATCGGATTAGAACAAGTAAATTCAATTAATTTTTTTATAGACATTAATTGTTATCAATTTAAGATATTATATTTATTATAGTAATTTTATATTATAATATATGTAATGATATAACAAATTGTTATCATAAAATATAATATAATAATTATTATTATTATCATTATAAATATTATTATTATAGTCATTGTTATAAATATAATTATAAAAATTATTATATACATAAACACAACAATTGTTATAATAATTATAATTATCATGTTACTTATAATAATTATTGGTATTAACATACTTTATTATTGTTGTTCTTGTTGTTTTGCTATCTCTAGAAATATAATAATCATTATTATTGGTACAAATGCAAATATAAATTTTACTATTATTATTATTATTATAATATACATTAGAATTATTGTATTTACAATTATAATTTTTATGTTTATAATAATAATAGAAATTTCTATGTTCTAATTTGATTGATGCTAATATGCTATTAAAATAAAGTGAGTAGAATTTGTTTCATTTATTGTTATATATGTTGCATATTTTTGTTTACATAAAATTTTATTAATAAGATAGTTTATTGGTATTTATGTATCAATTTATATGAAATAAAATGTTACCTTTATGGATTAAATTTGACTTTAGTTTAGATCAATTTTGAAGTTATGTCCATATATGGGTCAAGTTAAAGTCGGATCATTTCGGGTTGAGTGAGTTCAGATCATATCATTATTGGATTTTTCTCTAGATATAGGTCATGTTCTAGTTGAATTATTTTGGTTTTGATCATTTTAGATACAGGTCATGACTGGATTGACTAAATTTGGGTCGATTTTTAAATTGATTCGGATTTTTTTGGTTGAAATTGGCTTTGATGTTTTGGATCTAAATCTAATAATTCAAATTAGGTCGATAATATCGGATCAACTTTGCAAGGTCTATGTACAAGACTCTAAATTATTATTATTTGTTGAACCTAAAAACTCAAAGTTCGTATTGCCTCTACCTTCACCATGATATCAAATCTCTTAAGACCCAAACCTATTTCAAATTACATGATATAGAAATCTTAGCATGAGGAATATTCCTAATTTCAATAAGGGATGATGTAAGACATTATGGTAATAAAATCATTTGTCAATTATAGTTTTTTTAATAATTGATAAGATCGATTATTTTCAAAAATCAAAATTATTGTTATATATTTATCATATTTTTTTTAATAAATTATTCTTTAAAAGTAAAAAAAATAAAAATATTGGCATATGAATATGTATCATTTTAATTCAATCAATTATTTTCCACAATGATGAATAGTTTCAAATGCCTCACTTTAGAGTCATTTTTTCCTTAATTGATATTAACATGTGAATATAATACTATAAATCGATGTAGCTCTTAACTAATAGGAATGTAAAAGACTGTGTAATACCCCTAAAATTATAGTTGAAAAATATCATTTAAATAAACATACACAAGCACAGGAGTGCTACCGCCATGATCAGTACAAGCCAAACTCCCGACCAGTCTCGTACTAACCACAAGGCTGGAGAAAAGATATCACCAAACCTTAGACGTATTTAAAATAAGGATTCATTGAAAAAATAAAATATTCATAACATAGAAATCATAGTGCACATTAAAAAGTTATTACAATCCAAAAACGTGTTACATAGTTATGTTCCTGAAAGGGATAACAAGTATAATACAATAAAACACAATGGAAATGCAACAAAAACATAAGTATAAAGGGATAAAAGAGAGTTTGGCTTACATTACTCTCGGGCCCCCATACCAAGTCCAACCATCAACACATGTCCTCACTTGACGCATCTAGTACATCATAGGCATACAAAGCATGATTCATATTTATATCATTAGGCCAGACTTAGGCTAACATTTTGTCCTACACATATCTTATATTAATTCCATGTGAGTACAAGAACCCCACTATTATAGTCGGTAGATAGGAAACACTCCACAGGACAAAACACACCTGACTACTATTATAATCAGTGGACCAAAATCAATTAACAGGGCAAAATGCACCTGACCACTATTATAGCCGATGGACCAAAAAATCAGCCTCATTGGCTCTGACTCATATGGTGTTCCACTGTAAATAATTAGTATATTTCCATGCCTTGAATTTCTGGTTCACACATTTCTCATATTAATTTCACGTGAGTATAGGAACCCCACTATTATAGCCAGTGGACCAGAAACACTCCACAGGATAGAATGCACTTGACCATTATTATAGCCGGTGGATCAAAAACATATATACTCACTAGCCTCGACTCACGAGGTGTTCTACTGTAAGTAATTAGTATCTTTTCATGAATTATTACCATGCAAAGTTTGGTTTATCGAGCCTAGAATCCCCTACTATTATAGTCGGTGAACCAAAAACACTCAATATGGTAGAATGCACCTAACCATTATTATAGCCAGTTGACTAAAATTACTCAGTAAAGAATAACGCACCTGACTACTATTATAGCCGGTGGACCGAAAAAATATATAACCTCATTAGATCCTGGCTCGATAATCTTTCACTTTAGTGTTTTATTGTATCTTATTCCACAACCTCAACTAGACAGGAATGACCCACTAGATTTCCCATACTCAACCTTTTATTCTCAACTTCCCGAAAACCCTATCCCATATCTTGGGACTTCTACACCCTCTAGTACATCCAGAAATTTCTTCCCATCTTTCCTCATTACCATGAATATTCAACTCCAAGGCCCACTTTATGTATCTCTAAATCAACTCAATATCACTCTCTAGGGTTTTCCAGCTCATGTTCCTCCAATTCATCCTCACTCGATTCACCCTTAAGCACCCCACTTTACTTCCCATTTTACACATGTGGCCATAGAACCCTAGTTGGCCATCCCAAAAACCCTAGCACCTCTCTTTCATCAAACGATATTATCCTTTCATCTCTTTTACTTACCATCCCCTCTTCCACATGACATATATCCAACACTACCTAGGACCCTGATACTTCCTTTCCATTCTTTTCCACTCACCAAGAGAACCTAAAACTCTTCTTTTTCACAAAAACCTTCATTTCCCTCGAATCACACCCAACATCACAACCTAACTATGCAACTCCCACACATGATCACATAAATCCTAGTTCACTCCCCGAAACCCTAGTACTTCTACACCTCTCTCGTCTTTTATTCTCCATTCTAATAATTCCCGTTAGTTTTTCCCTCCTTGTACACTTCTCTCACTTAGGTTTTCTTCCCAAAACCCTAGTCAAGTCTCCCATGCATTCTTACACCAACCCATGTACTATTTTTACATATAGACTCCAATTACTCTAACAAGTCTTCCCTTACCTTACTTAATCCTCAAGTCAATTTTTTCCACATAAAATTCATCCCCATGTAAATGCTAACTATCCCATGCAAACCTTAGACTATCCATAAATGCTTTGATCCATTCCCTTAATTTATTCCCATTATTCCTCTTTTTATCCACCCATAGATATTTATGCCATCATTACCATTCTCTAGTCAACTCACTTTCCTCACTCTTTTCCATTTCTCTCACAACCACATCATGCTTATTAGAATCTGCTATCATGCATGTCATGAAGGGAAATATTACACAGGCACAATTTAAATACAAGCAATAATATAATATTACACATATCATAAACACATGCAGCTTACCTAAGCTCCATGCTTAGCAAGCCGTGCTACAAGTTCAAGATACATAATACATAAAGCACACACATCAAATCAACACACATAGCACATTCTCACACACAAAAGGCCTTAACCATATCCTTACCTAATATGACACCAGTCTTGGAGCACGCTCCTATGCTTCCTTAGGGTTTTGACTTGGTTTACCTATAAGAGGGAAATATGAAGGGTTAACTTCCCTCTAACCAAAATTATCATTATTTCCTATCTACCCTTATTATAGTCTAATATTAGGGTTAATAATAATGATAGTAGTTTTATAAGTAAAAGTAAGGGTATTATTCTCAATATAGCTAATCATACTATTACTAGTCAAAATAGTCTTGGTAGTTATATTGATCCATGTTAAAGTATTATTCATAATATTCATATTACCAAAGATAACGGCTTTACTATTAACAACAACAACAATAACAACAACAACAACAACAACAATAATAATAATAATAGTGATAATACTGATAATAACTTGAATTATAACAATAATAATAATGGTATTAATAATACTAAAATGGTGACAATAATGATACTAATAATACTAATAATAATAATAACAATAACACTAATAATTATAATAATAATAATATTAATAATGCTAGTAGTAATAATAATACTAATGATGATGATATTAATATTAGTAATAGTTTGAATCTTAATAGTAATAATAATAATAATAATAATAATAATATTAGTAGTAGTAGTTGTAGTAGTAGTAATATGCCAAAGTTAATAATAATAATAATAATAATAATAATAATAATAATGATGATGATGATGATGATGATGACGATGACGACGACGATGATGATAATGACATAAACACAACTAAAATAATTAACAGTTACATAAATTATATCGAGAGACTAGGGCACAACTTAAGGGTGGTGATGACCAAGTGGCGCTAGCGCATGGCGGCGGTGGAGGAGGAAAGGAAGTTGGAGAAGTGGTTTTCTAGGCTAGAAGAGGGGGATTGAGATGGTGGTTGTGATGGTGATGGATGCTCTGGGTTGAGGGGGTTGGAATGGTGGTCGTGGTGCAGCCAAAGGGGGGTGCAGGTGGCGGTTGTTATGGTGGCCAAAGGTGGTGGAGAAGGAGGGAGGGAGAAGGAGGGAGGTAGGGAAAAAGGAAGGTAGGGGAGGTAGAGGGGGCTATGCTGGGTGTTTCAGGAGGTAGGGGAGTGGTGGCTATGGCGGGGATGGCGGCGCATGGCGGCATTAGGGGTAGCGATGGAAGGGAATGGGCTAGTTGGGCAACCAACTTAACACGGCCATGGAGGCTCGTGTAGGAATAATTAGAGGTGGTGGGTGGTGTGGTTTGGTGGAGGGTAATGTAGGGAGGAGTTTGGAAGGTGGTTCAGGTGGCGGCGCTGGGCTATTGTGGTGGTGGAGTCGTTTGAAGTGGTGGTGGCACAAGGTGAGTAAATTTATGGGTAGGAAAAGGGGAGCTTGATTAAGGTCAGGTATGGGGTATTTATAGGCTAATGGAGGTAGAAACAATAGAGGGGGAAGACAAAAAAAGGAGGCAGGTGTGGCAGGGTCACTGGTTGGTGATGACATGCCAGCATAGGCTCGTAATTTTGCAGGGGCTATTTGGTTAGAGGAGAAGAAAAGGAAAGAAAGGAGGGTAGCGTAAGGAGGTACAAGGGCGGTTGGGGTCGGAAAAGGAAAGGAAAATGACGGGGAGAGAGGGGTGGTTGGTTGGTCAGCGTATAATGGTAGAGAAGGGAACATCGTCAGATCATAGGTGCGAGTTGCAGCACGGGGTAGGGGAAGAAGGAAATGGGGAAGAAAAGAGTTGGGCCAGGCAGTCGGGGAAGGAAAAATAAAAAAAAAATAGAAAAGGGATCTGCAGGCAAGCATGGGGAGAAAAAGAAGAAGGGTGACACGGGCTGGGCCATGCAGAAGGAAGAAGGGGGCTTTGGGCCGCGAGGGGCTAGGCCATTCCGGGGAAAGAAGGGGGAAAAAAGAAAAGGAGAAAGGAGAGAAAGGAAAGAAAAAGGAAAAAGAAAAAATAGGTGGGTTGGGGTATTTAGAATATTTTAGCATTTTTGGAATATTTAAAATATTAAAGTTTAGAAAAGTAATAATTAAATTCCCTTTTTACCTTAATTTAGGATATTTTGAATAATTGTTTTCCTAAATTCCATTTTAATTAGCAAAACACCATAATTTTTCCTAATTAAATTCTTTATTATTTTCCTCTTGATTTTGCCTTAGATATTTCCCTTTATTTTAATAAAATAATTTATTTAATTAATTTTCATAATAAATCTCCGTTTTAACATAATTTCCTAAATTAAGATTTTGGGGTATTTCAGACCGGATATCCGCATCCATTGAATATGATATTTCTTGCATTTCTTAAAACTGATTGGATATCTAAAAAATTGGATCAAATTATCATATATATCTAAAATATTATATTATACCAATATGTATACATACATACACATGTGTGTGTCTGGAAACAATATGACAATATAGTATAAATACTATATAATACACTAAAAATAAGGTATAACATACTCTAATACGTATTAATACAATATAATATACTTTTATATATTTGAATATGGTCTGATATTTTTAAAATAAATTAAAATATTATGAAAATAATATATAATAAATTAAAAAACTAAAAATTATATCGATTTGGATAATACTATCAAAATTTTGATTGGATACCCACTCTGGTTGTAACCATATTTTTTTTTATCTAATTTTCAGATCTCAAAATTTTTGCACACTTCTATCAATTAATATGTAATGTGTACCCTACATAATATTTTGCTTCAACAAAAACACCTCGCCAAGTTACGTGATCTAACACCAATTCTTATACCATGGACCTAGAGCATCTTTCAAGATACATCCAAGGGCATTTTATAAATTCTATATAGACACATGGCATTATTATTATTATTATTATTGTAATTTTATAAATTTATTTTGGTAAACAAATTCATTTTTTTTCATTTATAATGCTTATTCATAGACACAATTTTGTAATTTATAATTTTTATTTATAATCACTGAATCATGTTTGTAATTTTATAATTCTTACTTGTAGATACAATATCACTTTTACAAAATTTATTTATTTTTTATTGTGAATATATGTAGCAAGTATGTTAAACATGAGATAATTTTTTTAATTTTTTAATTTTTTATTTATAGACACAAGGTTATTTGTTTGTAAATATATAATTCATGTTCACCAATTTAAATATATAAATGCAAGTTCATGATATATAACATATAAATCCATAATATATAATGAGTAGGTTCATCACATATAACGATCAAATTATCACATATAATATCTACATTAATCACATAGAACATTTATAATCATATGTTCATTACATAAAACATGTGGGTACATGATATACAATGATTAATCACATATAATGATTAGATTCATAATATGAATGCCTAGGTTCATAACATAAAAATGATTGATTATGTTCATCACATAAAATGTTTAAGTTCATAACATAGAATATATAAGCTCATATATTCGTAACATAGATTGTATGAGTTCATGATATGCAACGATTATATTCATTATATATAACAATTAAGTTTATAACATAAACTTTTAGGTTCATAATATAAAAACTTATAGGTTCATAACATAAAACATATAGATTCTTGATAATCAAGGAGTAGGTTCAAAACAACATAAGCTATCTCTCCATATTACTCCCAAAACTTCCTCAAGTTTCCCTTGTTAAAGGCATAGTTGACATCTCCCGAATTCTCTCACCGTTTCTACACCAAATTTATATGTTCACTTAGCTAACATACTCTTAAACTTTCCTATCTCACCTGAACACACTCATCATATCCTCAACACTCGCGTTGTTACCCATCCATTTGAACCTAATCCTCTAGTTATTGCAAAGCTTACCGAGGTCAAATATACTAGTGTTTAATGTCTTTGTTTGGATTATGTTTTTGTATATTCACTCATGCTTTCGAGGATGCATAAGAATTTTGTCGTTGTTATCGAATTGTGGCCCATTAATGGGCTAAAATACAAGCACACAACCATCATTATGGTATGTCAATGTAATACCCCAAAATTTACTATAAAACAATTTCATTTAAGTGGAAGTGTAATAACAACATAAATGGTTGTTGCCCGCCATATCTGAAATAAGTTCGGCTTTCCATACCATCTTTACATAAATTACGAGGTAAAATAGTCTAACTTAAAACATGATAAATAGAGAATAAGAGAAGGTTCATAAACTTAGACAAGAATTTGGAGATTAACTCCAAGTACAATATCAAAATACATCAAAATGAATCCCATGGAACTAAATGTCCAAAAAGGTATCCGAACCAAAAAGTAATAACCAAATAACATGACTCTATATCCACCCCTAAAGATAAAATAATCACTTCTCCCCTGGCAATGCATTTTAAATGACAAATTCATATAAAGGGTCATCATCAACTTTCAGAAAAAACATATGGGTTGTTTGCTCATGGGAATAAGCAACAACTATGAAAAGGATAATCAGTATACTACACACTGAGAAGGGTGACAATACAGTTAAATAAGGTTATAAATACATAAGATCACATAAGTGGTTCATCAGGTGAAAATCTTAATCATGATATAATGTAAGAAAATAACCAAGTTCATATTTCTATCATAAGATAATATCACTGTATATTTTATTGTTTATATTGAACTTAAGATCCTACTATTCTTAATCTGGTGGAATGGACTAAAACACCTCCCAGGAAAAAACGTGTCTGACTACTATTATTTAGCTGGTGGAACGAATTCAACACCTTCTAAGGAAACACACTCCTAAAAACTATTCTTAAGCCGACAAAGAATGGTTTGAAGCACCTTTTAGGATAAAATGTGTCTGACCACTATTATTAAGCTGATGGAATAAACTCAACACCTCAATCGTAACTCACATGATCTTTTACTTTAAATAATTAATGTCTTATTTACTATTATTTATCTCTATTCATCACAAATACATAAATATTGATATGCAAGGAACATAATCCAACCTAAAATAATTATCTAAAACACATAAAATACATACACATGAATATTGGAATATTCCCCAAGGAAAATTGGTCTAACTTCTTTAAGAGACCCTAATTTCACATTACAAGCATAACTCCTTCCATAATACTCATTTATCCAAAAAAATTATCTTATATTTATATATTATTATTAATATGAAAATATCCAAAAATCAATATATAACTCCAACATCTTACACATGCGATAGCATCCCTATCTCTAAAGTTATTATTTATAACCCCTATAAAACCCTAATTTCACAAGTTAGGTATAACTTTTCTCATAAGACTCAAATAATCACAAAATTTAATATAAATTTCTAAAATTCCAATACTAACAATATATCTGAAAATCAAGTTATAACTCTTACGTTTTATACATGTGATATTGACCTATCTCTAAGGTTACGCTGCCCAATTTTAAGTCATTTTCTTATTTTATTGGACTTAGATAATTCATAATTACTCCAAATTTTACACATATTATATTTATCATATTTCTAACACATGTAACACATTAGAATACCAAATATTCTGTACTTAAGCCATATTAACTAAATTACCTTTAAGATAGCCAAAACACTCATATTTTCACAAAACCCTACGAGTCATGACATGATTGGTTTTCAACCTACAAAAAATGAACTTATGAAGAAATATAACTAAAATTATACACAATCTATCCATAATATCCAAAATTTATATAGTGGTCCAGACCCACTTACTGACTTACACAACAAGCTTAGCTAATCGATATACATATTCTCATGCTTGCACATATTACTCACTTTCCCATCATAACACAAAAATATCATAAAAAAAATCATTAACACCATTAAATTATCAAAATAATCTTAACCACATAATAACTCACACAAGTTACACATAACATTCAAAAATCCCAAACTATGACATGTATCCTTACCAAAAGATACTAGTCTCTAGGCATGTATAAGCCTAACCCACCTCCTCCAAGACCCATGAAAAACCACATAAGAAAAAAGTAATAATACACAATTAGAAATTAAAAACACAATCAAACATATGCTAAGGCAAATTAGGACAAAAAATGGAGCTAAACTAAAGCAAACCAAGTAACGTAAGGGTTGAACTAGTCGTGGTAAAACTTAGTGCAACCATGGGGGAACAATGTGGAGGACTCATATGGCTAGGGGTGTTGCATGAAGTGGTGACATTGGAAAGTTGGAGTGATGTGGGTTGGTGATGTCTCTTGGAATGGTGTAGTATTGAAGTGTGATGATACTAGCGTAATACCTCGTTTATAAAATCCTTAATTATAATCTCATAATTATGTGTAATTGGTTATAATAATTACCATAGTATGTTTTTCATTAAAATTATTATTTTTATATGTATTATTATGGTGTATTATATATATATATATATATATATATATATAAATTTAATCAAGTTAAAATTTGGATAGAATTTTATTTATTAGTTGTTGCCATAGTTAGGACCCTAATCCATATCTTTTTTACTAATAAAGTCTAAGTCTGCTAACCAGATATTTTTTCCCCTAATTTTATTACCCTAACTATCATCCATACCCTATTATAACTTCTATTCTTCTACCTTCCTTTTTCTTGGCGTAATTTTCTCTTTCATGTCAATTCTACCCTGTGTTCTCCTCATGCATGTCTCGCTCAACCATATCCACTCACCTGTTGTATGACATCATCCATATAAGACTCCCTCTCCTCTTATTTTGATGTTTTAATTTAGCCAAATCAACCTTCTTCTTTCCTCCTCCTCTTCTTCTTATTTCTCCTTGCCTCTAGTTCTCATTCAAACCAACACCACTGACCATCATCAACCATCACCTCAACCCCTTTCAACCACCAACCAGCTAGCACCACTAATTTCCCTTACAAACCACGAGCACCACCTCCCCATCGGTCCCCCTCATCATCACCCAACCATCACCACCTCAAGCCATTTCTTTTCTTTCCTCTATTGTGCTCTATTTCGATTTTTATTAAGGAACATGAATGTGCATCCCTTACATGCCCTAGAGGTGCTTCTCTCTCACAATGCACAAGACTTTGTGTATAGGTCGTGCACACCTTGTTCTCGACCATTTGTATCACTCACAATTCGTGGAATTATCTTCTCTCGTTTTCCTTGAATTTTCATGCGACCCACACATAACCCTTGTGTGAACTTCCTCCTTAACCCATGAAAGCATTGGATGCATGACCATGCACTCCTCCTGATGTAGGAGCATCCCCCTCATGTGATGACAATAACCTATTCATAAATTTTTCTAAGTTAGGAGAATAAAAAACTTTCCTTACTTGGACTAAAATATGATCTTCATTATATGGAGACATGCAACAACAATTATAAGCCATTAACTCACCACATTTTTTGGCTTCATTATGCCTTGAATATGGCTCAAAAATATGTCTTGAAAATCCATGCAATATTTATCCATCATCTAGCAAAAATCAACACATGGAACACATATTATTTGAAAATCACAAGTATGCAACCACTTCACTTTTGCAGTAGAATTTTGAAGTTAATTTTTGGTGTTTTCCAAGAGCTTAATTAGCATTAATTAATGGGATTTAATTTCCTAAAAATTAGCCAAAGAAACCGGCCAAATGGGGGTATTGGGGAAGGTTTATTTTTCATCTAGTTAATGTACCACTTTTCCTTTTTTATTGTAATTTATGTTTCCTAAGTCATAATTATTAGCTTGTAAACCTCATGTAATAGCTAATGCATGGGAAATAGATGATGCGAGGCTCAAAACATCAAATCCGATGCTGGTTATTTGAGTCTTACCATAGTTACCATGCATTAGAGTAGAGTTTGGTTAAGTTGAACCTTTATGGTTACCCAAGGGTTGGTTGTAATTTTTTCAACTTCTAACACTCTTATATGGATTTAAAGAGGAATGGAAGAGGTGGCATTTGAGTATTCTGTAGACCCCAAGTCGTATTTTTTCATTTCAACCAACCTAGTGCATGGAGTTTTACAAAAATCTTACAATCTTTATCTTAAGAATTGTTACCTTAAGTGGTGATTGTAAGTATTTGATTTCAAGGGTTACTTGAATATCAAATAATATTCTCATCTCATCCACTATTATATTTTCTCTTTTTTTAGAGCTAAACCCAAGTTCCATCATCAACTCTTAGCAAGACCCAATTTTTTTAGCATTTTATGCTTCACCTTCCCTCCTTGTCTATGTCAAACACCACATGGGCATCCATCCTTATTGTGACAAGCACCAAAGTTGCCCCTCCTTATCGATGGAAATAAGTGTCATTGTCCCCTCCTTAGCACATACTACAAGTGTCATTGTCTCCTCCTTTGTAATGGAAACAAGTGTCGCTGCTCCCCTCTTCTTGCATGAGCTTTCCACGCTAATCCACCTTAGGTTGCGTGAATTTGTATCGTTGCTCAGTCTACCTTTACCTTGGTTAATTTCTAACTCTTTTCTTGAGTTGGATTTAGTTAATTTTGCTTATTGATATGATATATTAGATTATAATATATGTGTTGCTGGGTGTTGATTGCTTAGGTGAACCTTGAGGTATCATGGAAAATATGATATTTTGTACTTTTGTGTAGCTTAGATTTAGGTAAATCTAATCACTGATGAGAAGACAGAATTTATATGAGAGCATGATAGGTTGTTTAGGTATAAAATGATGATAGAATTTTATATTATTTAAATTGTATTAAATTCATAATAAGATGACAATAGACTCTTAAATAGTTAGTATGTATGGCTTACCATCAATTATGAGTGATACACACGCGTAAATTGATAAACATTAGCATATGCATGTTTAGGGCTTTACTAAATTTTTTAACCTTTCCAAGACATTATATTTATGCAATATTAAGTTTTACATGATTACCATTGCATGTATATCTATATTTGACATAAATAACATAAAATTATGGACACATGATTAGAGTTAAAACACGATATTTACTATTCACATATTATAGGGTCGAAATGCTTCCTTACGTGCACTATGATGATAAATATCATCATAAATTTTGTATCATGCTAAAAATATGTATATATGTGTTTCATAGAATATATGACATGTTATAAATGTATGATTAGGATTTGTATACGTAAGTTGCTAAATGTCTGTATAATGAAAAATAATGTCAATTGTTAGATCTTAGAAGTTACTTACTTACTAAAATATGAAAAATTATTATCTTGTATCCTTTTCATGAAGAACATTCATATTAATAAATTTTTGTGAGAAATTGGGTAATAATGGCAAAATTTAGGCTTCAATATCACTTTTGACCTAATACACCTAATATGAGAAATTGGACATAGGATGGCCTTGGACTTTTGGTAGGATGGTCTTAGTGTTGACTTTGACTTTCACTTGGATCATTGAAGTTAGGGATGACTTGAATAATTGAAAAAAAAATACTTAAGTATGGAAATGGAAATTTTTGTGCAATATATGATATTTGTGATCACATCATAAATCATTAATACTTAAAGTAGAAGACCTTGAGTTTGCGAATGATTTATCTATAGGATTTGCTACCCTAAAGATGAGGTATAGCCCTCATTTGATTTTGGTTCTTTGGTTTTCCATTATTACCCAATAACATCCAAAATTTACTCTATATGTGACCTATGGGCCCTATATGGGATATCGATACTTAATAATTAGGTGATTGAGGTTGGAGGATATTGTGTCACATGTGTGCCTAGGTATGATGGGGAATACCTTGGTGTCCCTAGGTTCTAAAGTAAGGGTATTATGCTAACTCTGTGCACCAGATGACCAGGCATATTTAATACCCTAAATTTTAGCTAATCCTAACTTTGAATAATTAATATCGCATCCTAATTCTAATCTCAAATAATTAATATTTTTATCGCATTCTAAATCCCTAATCCTAAATTCTAGACTAATCCTATTTTTTTATTCTAGGTTGTTAATATCTTTTCTAACCTAAACCTAATCTTGAATAATTGTTTAACTTAAGTATCCTAATACCTAAACCTAATTTATTTTGATCTAACCTAATTCTAAACACACACACGTTTTCTTTTCTTTTTTTTTTCTTTTCTCCTCCTTTCCTTATTTTTTATAAAAAAATTCTACCTCTATCGATCCTCGCCTTTCTATTCTCTTCTCGTCTTCTTGCATGCACGTCCTCCTTGCTAAGCCTATCACTCTATTCCCATCAACTCACCCCTCCTCAGTTTTAAGGTTGGGGTCAAAATTATTGCCCGATAACCACCTCCCCTCTCCCTTTTTCCTATGAGAAGGTATGTGTGTATATAAGATGACATTAAATGCTCCTACCACCTCTCTTATATTCCTTTTTGTTTATGCAAAATAATGCACCACCATTGCATCTCCTTCACCAACTCCTTTCCTTATATTTTCTTCTATTTTATAGAGAAATTGAGAAACTTATGGATATACCAATATCTGTTTCATATGAGGTGAATAATATGATAGTGATTTATGATGGTATATTAACATTTAACAATTATGAATAAGTTGTATATGCTTCCACTTTAAAAATTATGAATATGTTATATATACTTCCACATTTACAATTGAACAATTAACAGAAATATAGAGAAAAGGTTTACAAAATATTCAAACAAATTTATGGGAAAACACAAAATTTTAAAACAAGCCTACTAAAAGGAATCACAAGTTACACAAAATTAATTTTTGTAGTCCCAAATTTATAACCCATCAACTACATATTGGAGACTATATACTTGATAAAACATATCAAAAAGGTAAAAATTAGTTTCCATTTCTCTCTCACCATCACCAGTCACCTATTCCATTACCCAGCCCAAAGCACTGGCAAAACCCACCAAAGCTCCCCCTACCTTTTGACCATTGCCACAAAAGACCAAACCCACCACCTACGATAACACTCACCATAGGTCCCCCTTTCTTTTCTTCCTTGGTTGCGATAGTTTCCACCGATAGATCCCCTCCATTTTTGGTGTCCTGCACCACAACTATCACCACCTCTTTGGCAACCTTGGTTAAAGCCCCTCCTCCATTTAAGCAGCAATAACCAAAGCCTCCCCCTCCATTTTCTATTGCCATCGACCACAACAACACCCTCTATTCTTTGGCTATTTTTCACCAAGACAATTACACCACATTTAACCTTTTTCCACCAAATATACTCCACCTTTTCCTACTGCAACCACTGAACCCATCACCCCTCCTTCAGCTAAGACATTCGGTTCCCCCTCGTTGCACCAAACTTGGCCAAGACTTCTTCATACCTCAGTTTGGTTTTTCCACTCTTTCATCATTCCTTTGCTTTAACCCCTCATTAATTATATCATTAATTCTAATTATGTTTTGTTATGTTTTACTTAGGTAATTTCCCCATGGTCCTAGAAGAAGCAAAGTAGGAGTGTGTGTTTAGAGACCGGAATCATATTAGTAAGGGTACTGATCAATGTTCTAGGATTTTTATGTTTAATGCTTGCATGGCTATTTCTATTATCATTATATTGTTATTATATGGTTAAATTTATGTTTTTAATGATATTATATGATAACATGGTTTATGTGATAGAAATAGTGTATGAATAACGCAAGATGTGCTGAGATGATATCGTTACACTGAGTTATATTTTGTGGATGAGTGTAACTTGTGGAAGAGTAATATAGGCCTTATAGAGTATTATAAGTGGGAAATAAGTATGTTTAATATGTATGATAATAAATGGATGATTTGGGAATAATGATATTAAGGATATAAGATTTTCATAAAATAAGGGTTTTTGGCTATCTATAAGGGTATTTTGGTAAATATGAGTTAATATGGAAATTTTGTATTTTATCTTGTTTGGAGTATTTAAATATGATAATAATATCATGTAGAGTTATTAGAGTGGTTATGAATGTTGTAAGTTCCCCATAATGAGAAAAATGCCTAATCGGGAATGAATGCCTATTTTCATCTATATCTTTGATTCAATAATATTGTTACCTAACTTAGTACGTAGCATATTGATCATCCATTTTATGGGTATTTCTCAATCCCATGATCATAAGACCCTGAGGCTTTTATGTAGGTCTTTGAGGACTAGCTGGATGACTTCACTACTTTTGATACACCATGTGGGGATGAGTGAGATCTTATTTGTACTCGGTGTTTGGGAAAAAAGTCATGTTATCTTGATGATATTTTTACTCGGATAACTTTTTGGACTCTTTAATCCATAGTATCCCATAATTTGTATTCTATTATTATAACCCGGAGTTAATCTCCAAACTCATATTTGTATTTATAGAAGTTTCTTTCATTTCTAATCACCTTGTTTTATTATGAATGGTTTTAGCCTTGTGGTTGATTTAAGGATGGTTTGGAAAACCAAACTTATGTCATTTATGATGGTAACACCCAATATTTTTCTTATATGCTTCCGCTGTAAATAAAAAAAAGTTAGTAGTAAAATTTGAGGTGTTACAATGTACCTCAATATCTATGGGTTTATTATATCCCCCTCGAGTAATAAAAAATTGAAATAACTATTATCTAGGAATAAAAATGGATTGTTGTGGTTGTATTTTGGTAGTTGTCTCTTTTCACTACTTAGATTGATGGGTTGGTTAAGTAGTCGAGTCAGTGGTCTACCTTAGTATTTGGACTTGAATTAATTAATCGGTTTTGGTCATGGGTTTTGATATGGCTATTGTGTATTTTGAGATAAGATGAAGTGGTTAAGAATTATTATCTATTTAGCATGAGAATTTTATGTTATTTATAATATCACATGAATATTTTATATTGTAATGGCATATGCTTTATGCTTTTGACTATGTTTTTAGATTATTGTTTGATCATGTGAAATGTGAGCATGCTATCTCTTGTGACGTATTAAGATTTACTTAATATGAGGAAATTGTAATGATACTACATTTATAAATGACTATGTGAAGGACATGGAGTGACATAAAGCATATAAGAGTGGCAAGGATAAGTGGAGTCCTTGGAAAAACGTTCCATTCTCGGAATGGACCTTTGGGTCTAAGATTTAGGGTAAATCAATGTTATACCTTTAGGTTATAGTTTTTGTTGTAATTAGTTTTTTCTTTGGACTTTTATGTTCCATTTTGTATTTTTGGTTTTCATTATGATGCGGAGAATATTTATCTGTAACTTTTTTCTATATTATTATCCTTTATTTCCTCCACTTTATTTTAGATATGATTTATTTTTAGCCTTATCACTTGGCATATGAAAGGTAAGGGAACCATACTTATGCTAAGTGTAGTGGTAAAAATTATTATTTTTATAATTAATACTTCTATCAAAAAATTTAAGTAGTAAATTGGGGGTTTTATAGCTATGGTGGTGTTGGCATGGGGAAGTGGCACAGCTAGGAGGGTGGTGGTGTGAAGTAGTGATGCAAATAGGCTAAGGTGAGTGAGATGTGGATTGTTGTATGAGGTTGTGACATAGATGAGGAGGGGTTTGTGTGAGATGTTGAAACTGTTAATGGATGAGTTTTGTAAAATGTTGAAAATTATAATGATGGAATTACTTGTGGTTGTATATGTTCTGTAAAGCTTCGTGAGATAAAAATGGAAGACAAAGGCAGAATAAAGCAAAAAGATGAAAGGAAAAGAGAGGGGGAGTTAGAGAAGAAGTTAGGTATACACACATACACACATACACACACACACACACACACACACACACATGATTATGCAAGTGGTGAGGAATGACAAAGAGATAGGAAGTATGGAAAGGCACGAACAGATGGAAAGGTTTAGCAAAAAAATTTCAATGAAACACATCCATTAAGATGTGGGAGGTGGTGGTGGTGATGATTAATGTAGGTAGGTTTAGGCTATAAGCTTGGCATAAGGAACTTGGTCAGTAGAAGAGATAATCATATAGGGAAAGAAGGAAGAAGAAGAAGAAAGCCAGGAGGGAGAAAAAGAAAATGGGAAAAAGAAAAGGAGAAGGAGAAAAAGGGGAAAGGGGAAAAGGAAATGAAGTTTAAGATTAGCCTTAAAATTAAGTTAAAATTTTAGATTAGAAAACTTGGGTAATATTAAAATAGAAATCATCCGAGCTTAGGTTTAGGTGCACATATTAATGACTCAGAATAAAAATTAGGATTAATTTTAGATTTATGATTAATGAATTAGAATAAGCTAAAAAAATTAATTTTTTAAGATTAGGATTAAGTTAATATATTAATTACTCAAGATTAAACTTAGATAAAATTCAGGATGTTACATCGCTACTCCCTTAAAAGACTCCATTCTTAAAGTCAATAATTCAAGGTTGGGGAAGAAGTGAAAAAGGAATTAAGGAAAGGTGATCTTGGCAATTAACTCTACAAGAGGTGGCACAACACTACTAGGTACTACCCCCTTAAAAAATAGAGAACCCCGAATCTTAACACACCTCTACTGAAAAGCTCAGGATGCATCTCTCCCATGTCCTTCTCTATCTCCTAGGTTGTCTCCTTTTCTCCAAGAAGGATCCAAAGAATCTTTACAAGTACACCTTAGTGTTAAGAATATATAAGGACACCTTCTCATAAGATAATAAATCATTAAAATTGATCTCATCAAGTCTAATCACGTGGGAAAGATCTTCAACATACTTCCTCAACTGCGAGATGTAGAATACATTGTAGAATCGAATTAACTTTAGTGGAAGTGCCAATCTATAAGCAACCTCTCCGACCATATCAAGAATCTCATAAGGAACAATACATCTCATACTTATCTTACCCTTCCTACCAAACCTCTACACCCTCTTGGTGGGTGAGACCCTCTATAGAACTCTACCCCTAGCTTAAATCCATCATTACGGTACCTCTAATTTTTTGTCAACTCATATCTGCCCTCATCCTATCCTCAATCAATTGAACTTGCTAATTCATCTCCTCTATCATCTTATGTCCAAGTACAAAATTCTCGCTAATGTCTCTTAATTATAAGGGTGTTAGACACTTGTGTCTATTTAATGCCTCAAAGGGTGTCATCCCTATACTAGATTAATAAATATTGTTGTAAGAGAATTCTACTAAATATAGACAATCCTCCCAACTATCATAGAATTCCAAAACACAAGCCCATAGCATGTCCTTGAGTGTCTGAATTATCCAATCAATCTACCCATTTGTAGCTAGGTGAAAGGTGTTACTCATCATCAAATTCATACCCATAGACTCCTATAACTTCCCCAAAAAGTGCAAAATAAATCTCAAATCCCTATCGAAAACTATGTTGATAGGTGTATTATTCCTACTAGCCCACCATGAACCTCATGTAATCTTTGGCTAAATGATCCATGCTTTAGGATGACTTAATAGACACAAAAATTATGAATTTAGCCAGCCAATCAACTACAACCTAGATTTATTTCACTTGCTATGAGTCCTTGGCAGTCCACTTACAAAATCCATAGATATGGATTCCCACTTCCTTCTTGAAGCATATAAATAATGGACCAACCCTGTAGGTTCATTGTGCTCTATCTTGACCTTCTCATATGTTATAAATCTTGTTATAAACTCAAATACCTTTTGCTCATGTGAGACCACTAGTAGATCCTCTTAAGGTCCTTGTACATCTTATCCTCTCCTAGGTGGATAGAATACAGAGTACAATGACCTTCCTCTAAAATCCAACACTTCATATTAGCATAACTCTGAGCTACACGCCATCAACCCCTGTAGAGAATGCTATTGTAACACACTAAAATTTACTATTAAAATTTTTTATTGTAGTGGAAGCGTAATACCAAAATAGGTGGGTGTTATTTTCATACTCGATATAAGTCTAGATTTTCATACCATCCTTGCATTGAATATAAGGTAAAATAATTAAGAATTAAAACATGATAAATAGAAAATAGGCGAATACTTCATAAATATATATAACAGTTGGAGGTTAAATCCAAGTATAATATCAAAATACATAAAAGTGATACATTAGAACTAAGAATCGTAAAAGGTATCCAGACCAAAAATAATAACCAGATAACATAACTCTACACCCAACCTGATACATAGGAATTACTCCTCCATAAATAAAGCTTCATATGTGACAAAATCATCCTAAAAGTCCTCATCAATATGCACAAAAACATTTGGGTTTTTTGCTCATGGAAATGAGATGCATCTATGAAAAAGATGATTAGTATTCTGCCCAATGAGTAAGGTAACTATATAAAAATATATCTAATGATTAGTATTCTACCCAATGAGTAAGGTGACCATACAGTTGAAGTAAGGTTTCATAGAATCACATAAGTTCGCATCAAAAAATAAGCATACATGTGTGTTAATATAAAGCGATGTAAGGTAAATATTGATTCTAGAGCTTATAATTAGATATATACAAGATCCATACTTTTATTTGTATTGAGCTCAGGGACTCCTGCTATTCTTAATCCAATGGAAGGAGATAAAGCACCTCTCAGGGTAGAGAGCACCTAAGACAATATTATCATCTAGTGGAATATACCCAACATACACTAGGAAAACACACTCCTGACAACTATTCTTAAACCAATGGAATAGTCTAAAGTATCTCTCAAGACAAACATGCCTAAGCCATTATTATCATCCCGTAGAATGAGAATAATGCCCTAGTCTTAACTCGTATAATATTCCACTTTAAGTGATTAGTGTTGTAATATCCCAAAACTTTATTTTGGGATTTAAGAATAAAATAAGAAATTATTGGATAAGATTTAATTATATGTACCATTAATAATAATAATAATAATAATAATAATAATAATATTGTCAATAAAATAAGAAAATGATGTAGGGACCTAATTAGTAGAGGCTAAATTTATTTACTAACCTAAGATAAATTATAAATGAATAATAATAATTTCTGAATTAATAAAAAATTTATTATTATTTTTATTACTACTACTAATTTTTATCATTCCTAAAATTCCAAAAAAAAATCTGAACCACCTTACCACCCCATTTTCCCTTTTTCTTCCCTTCTTTTTTTCTTCCTTTTTTTTTCCTTCATTCCCCCTTCTTAGGCCGATTAGGCTGTGTTTAGTGGCAGCCTAGTTCCCCCCTCTTTTAGTTACTTTCCCCTTCCCCCAACCCAGTTTTCTTCCCCCCCCCTTGAGTGGCCCAAGCCTGCTCATATACTCCCCTCTTTTCCTTTTCTCTCCCTCTCTTTTACCCTTCTTTCCCTTTTTTTCCCTGCCTTCTTCTTCCCCGACCTACGTGACTCTACACAGGGCTGCCTTCGCAACTCCTCCCTCCCCTCTCTCCCTCCTCCTTTCCCCATTTGGCTCTGCAAGGCATGTAGCAGGCACAACCCTGCATGGTCCCCCTCCCTCGTTCAATCCCTCACTCCCTCACCTACCCCTGACCCCCCTACGAAATCCTACCCCCATCCCTCTACTATATTGGCCTGCATGCCGGCTGGCAACCATCAATCCCCTCCCCTTGTCTTCTTCCCTCTCTTATCCAATTCCCCCAACCCCTAAACCTATAAATACCACTCCCTCATTTCCTCTCTTTTCTCTATCGACCATCCCCCAACCCTTAAGCTCACTACCCAAACAGCTGCAGCTACCGCAGCCACCAGGTCACGTGGCCATTGTTGCACCCTCCCTTCATCTTCCCTACATCACCCTACACCTAAAAGACCTCTCCTCTACCCCTCCTTCCCCTTCCTCTTCTCTCCCCACTTGTGCAAAGTGGGCAACTTGAGCTACCCTTTTGCACCTCCCCCCACCACCTATGTCACCTTACACCACCACCATCATCCCTACCTCTCTTCCTACCCATAAAACCCTCCCCTACCTTACTACACCACCACTTCCCTCTTTTTTCCCCTTGTCCCTCCTCTTTTCTCTTCTTTCCCTCTTGATTACCGCAAGGCCACCACCACCACAACCTCCTAACTCAGGGAACCCAACCACTTAGGATACCCTAACTCCCCTCCTCTTTTCCAACCTCAAAACCCCTCTTTTACACCATCCTCCACCACCACCGTGTATGGCCACTGTCGTCGTCCCCTCACCTAATATCCTTTATGGTTGTGCCCTTCTCCCTCCTACCTACTTAGTATATTTTATTTTAATAATTTGTTGTTATTAATGCTATTATTATTATTACCATCATCATAAATATTTGATTAAGGAAATAAAGAAAAAGGAATAGAAAGAAGGTGAAATGACTAGTTATACTCTTTTTATAGGTTTTGAGTAAACCCTTCATGATAAAGAGGCAATGGAGTGTGCCTCAAGCCTGAAGTTCAACTAGGTAAGGATATGGTTAAGGCTTGAGTTATGTTATAAATCTTGTATGTATGGGTGTATTAGTATGCCTTGTGTGAATATATGTAAATATGAGCTAAGTATATGTATAGTGCACATTAGCTTGTAAGGAGCTAAGATATGGTGAGTATGATTTATATTATGTGTAATATGTGTGATATGAATTGTTATGGATGACATGTTCTTATGTATGGTTTATGACTTGTATGCTTAGAGGCCTTAGGTGGGTTTGAGTGGCTATGGGGGACTAAAATAAATAAAGAGGGCAAACTGAGTGTGGAGAATTGGGGGATGCGCCCTAAGTATATTATGAAACATAGTTGGAAAAAAATTATAAAATGAAGGATTAGGGTAAAATCTTATATGGGGGTATGAGCTTTGCATAGGATGTATGTGTTTTACATGGGAAAAAAATCTTAAAAATATATTTTGAGGGTTGACTAAAAAGGAGGAAATTCTATTTTTGGTGATTAGTGTACTTGGAAAAGGTTTAGTACATGGGTTGATGGAAATATGCATAGGAGCATAAACTAGGGTTTGGGGGGAACCCTAAGGATAAGGGTATTGTGGGGAAAGGTTGAGGAGGTTGGTTGTACATTGTTGTTGTGATGAGGGATATGACACATGTATGGTGTGATTCAAGTCAATTGGAGGGTAGAGTGGTGTAGGAGAAGAGGTGTGGAAGAAAAAGGGGAATATTAGGGTTTTAGGGGTTGACCAATTAGGGTGTCATTATCACATGTGGAATTTGAGGAGCTGGGCTGTGAGACTTGGAGGGGGTTGAGTATGGTGAAGGTGTTGGAATCAAGGGAGAATGTGGACTGAGTAAGAAGAGGGGTGGTTAGGGTTACATAGGACGAATTAGGGTTTCAAGGAAAACCCTAGTGGGTGACGATGAGCATAGATGGAGAAATGGGGAGGTAGGCCTTAACCTATATATGTGGGGGTTCTAAATTCATTATGAGTATGGTGGAAGGTATAAAGGGGTCCTAGATTTTTGGAGAATGTAGAGGTACTAGGTTAAGGGATAGGGCTATTTAGGAAGTTTGGGTTGGAAGAGTGGCCCATTGGGGTGTACATTTCTAGATGGGAGTTACTTGTTAAATAAGACATGAATAAAATACTAATCACTTAAAGTGGAAGATCATTGAGTTGGGCCTAGACATAGGATGTTTACTACCATTCCACCAGCTATAATAGTGATTAGGAACGTTTTGTCCTAGATACCATTCCACCGGCTACAATAGTGGCCAGAAGTTTTTTACCCTAGAATAGTATTCCTGTTCTACCAGTTATAATAGTAGGGGTTCCAAGCTCAATAAGATAAAATTTAGACTATAATAAATCATGGAAAATACACTAATTACTTACAATGGAACACCACATGAGTCGGGACTAGACTTAGGTTATTTATAGTTCCATCTATTATAATAGTGGCCATGAGCGTTTTGCCCTAGAGATGTTCATGGTTACCGTTCCATCGGCAATAATAGTGGCCAAGCGTATTCTATCCTATATTAATTATTTTTGTTCCACCGGCCATAATAGTAGGGTCTCCATATTCACATAGATACAATTCAAGAGATGTGTAAAGATGCTACCAATAGCTTAAATTCTAGTAGTGGTGATTAATTTAATAAACTTACTACTTGTATTATCTTTATTTTATGTGATGCCCTATCATAGCTATATATTTACCTTACTTAGTATATAGTGTACTAATCATCCCTATCATGGGTGCTGCTCATTCCCACGAGTAGTGACCCCTCCTGAGTCTGTGCAAGTAGGTGATGAAGCCCTTGTAGATTTCGATGCCTATGATGAGTCAATTGGAGCAGAGTGACATTCTGATGTCCCAAGTATGAGGCCAAAGGGGGTGTTCTCTGGAATATCATCTTTTTATGTTTCTACTATTTTTATTTCCCCACAGTGGGGTATTATCTTGCACTTTATTTCACTCATGTATTAACCTTATCATTTGCGTACTCTAGTTTATGTATTTAATGTTGACTATTTATATTTTTAATCTTCTGTTATTGATCCTTATATCCTTTAGTCTTGTGGTTAGTATAAGATTGGCTAGGGGTCAGTCTTGTACTAATCATGGCGGTAGCACCCCCACCCCAATTTTGATGCATGATTTTTCTTAACAAATGAATATTTTCAATAGTAAAACTTGGGGTGTTACAAGTGTCTTACCCATTATTCCTTACCTCAAAATCATATTATCATTTATGTTGAGTTTAGGGGCTCCACTATTTTTAATCTAGTGGAATGAACTAATACACCTCTTAGGACATAATTCTCATAAGCCACTAGTATCATTTAGTGGAACACACATAAGCCTTACTCACGTGATCTTTTATTTTAAATGATTAGTTTCTTATTTATAGTTACTTAAGATTATCATGTATAACTCATGTATATATGTATAATACATATTTAAAACATGTAAAAAAACCACATAGTTAGCAAGGAATTCTCCAAGGAAAAGGTCTATAATTCCCTTAAGAATTCCAAACCTCATAAGTTGATCATAACTTCTCATTTTAATATACTTCTGATACTCATCATTATTCTAATTATTCTAAGTATCATTCTTTACATATTTAAAGTCCATTATCCTTTTTAAAATCTCCAAACTTCATATCCAACCCTTATGAACCAAAATTCTCTTCTCTTACTGAAAGTCTCAAAATCTTATATTAAGTAACTTGTATTTTACTAAACTATTATTTGATCATATTACTTATGAAATAATTCATAACACCCTCAAATCTGATCATGCCAGGATTATTTTCCATATTATCATCAAATGGTCATAATGTCCTTACAATATTGTTGAATTTCAACTTCAATATATATACATCAACATGAAATACATAACCCTAATTATATATAAATACCACGTACCTGGATCTATACCAACCAACAATATACACCAATGCACACTATCACATTTTGCTCGCTTTTTTTCCTTCTTACATTACAAGATATCACAAAATGGCATTATCATATGAACATTATCCATGTAGTCATTTCCAACATGATACTACATATAAAAAATACATGTTGCACATAAAAGTCCCTAATTACCGTGTCTATCCTTGTCAAAAAGGACACTAGAAACTAAACACATAAGCCTAAGCCGTCTCATCCAAGATCAATGAAAATTCACCTATAAAAATGAGAATAATATGTAATTAGAGCTTAAGAATACAACTAAGGAAAGTAAAGGTAAAGGAGGGTGGAAATGAGGATAACTAAAACAAGTAGAAAAACCTAGGTTGCATGGGAGTATGGTAGAATGTAAGGTGTTCCTAAGGTGGTGCTAGAGTGATGCTAAAGTGGATCATGGGGTGTGCTAGAAGGGTGGCACAACCATGCTAAAGGAAACATCAAAGGGGCACAGGTAAGCTTGCATCGCATGCATAGGTTGAGAGGGTAGAATGCACATGTGCAAGGAGTGAAGGGTGCACAAGGCTATGCTCAAAACACACAGACAAGAAGAAAAGGCATGCATAATCTATGCATAAAGCCATGCAATAGAGGCATAACTAGGGTATGTGAGGGTACACAACTATGCACCTCAAAGAAAAAAAGTAGATCACAATGGGAAGAGGAAAAATGAATGGTGTGGGGGTGGAGATGGATAGGAGACAACAAGGGGGAATGATGGGGAGGTAGTAATAGTTTGTTTTCCAGGTAAATAGTGGGGCTTGGCGATGGTAAGTGATGTGGCGATGAATGAGGATGCTGCACATAGCAAGAAAGGAAGGTGGAGAAGGGGTTTTTGGGGCTGTGATGCTTGATAGAAATGGTGTGCATGGTGAGGAATAGTGGAGAAGGAAGCATGCACGAGCTAAAGGTGAGGCACGATCAAGGGAAAAATTAGGCAAAAATTTCAACGACATATCCCATGGGTTGAAGGAGGAGATGGTGGTGATGATGATTACTTTAGGAAGGTATGTTGTAATACTCCATTTGTAGAAACCCTAATTATAAACTAGTAATTGTGTGTAATTAGTTATAATAATTATTTTAGGATGCTTTCTATTAAATGTATTATTTTTATGCATATTATTATTATGTAATATATATATATATATATCATTAGGTTAGGTTATTAATTTTAATTGTAGTTGGGATCATGATATGTATTCATTTTACCGAGAAACCCTAATTCTGATAATTGGATCGGTTTAACTTTCTTTATATATCATCCCTACTCTATTATGATTTTTTTTTCTACGTATCCCACCTCCACTTCCACCGGCACATTTTTCACCTTCATGTCATCATCTCCTTCATGTCTCCTCTACCTTATGTTTTCCTCGTGCATGTCTAGTTTCTCCATTCTCACGCCATCGTCCATTTAAGCCTCCCCTCCTCTTATTTTGATGCTTTGATTCAGACCAACTGATTGCCTTATTTCCTCTTCTTCGTCTTCTCCCTTCTCTATGTCTCTGATTCTTTTTCAAACCAATACCACTCACCACTATTAACCATCACCTGAACACATCACCACTAATAGCCATCATTTACCCTACAAACCATGAGCATCACCTCCCCATCATCTCCCTCCATTTTCACTCAACCATCACCACCTTAAACCATATCTTTTCTATCCCCCATCATGATATAATTTGATTTTTGTTGAGGTAAATAGTTCTGCAGCCCTCGCATGCCCTAATTGTGCCTCTATCGTATGCCACACTCATGACCCTTACACAACCCATACAATTCTCTTCTTATTTTTCTCCTTGCACACATGTGCGCCCTATGCACAGCTCGTACACTTCTCTCTTTATCTTCTCCTTGCATGCCCATATGCCTCATGCACAACCTGTGCATACTCTGTAACATCCCCAAAATTCACTACTGAAAAATTTTGTTTAATTAAAAGAAAATTAATGGAAGCAAAATAACAAACTATGAATTCTGGGGATATGACCGCCACACTTAGTACCAGACCGGTTCATTCATACCGTTCCAGTACCAAGTGCTAAGGCTAAAGGAGAAAAATACAAATTACGAGAAACTCAACTAATAATTAAATCAGAGTAGCGCAAGTAAACATTTTATAAGAATACAATCCATCAAGTGGTGGTTACAAAACAACGAATACATTGAAATTGTGAATTTAAAGAAGACAGAGTAAAACCCTAACAGTTCCAAATAGTTCCTTACGCTCTTTCCCGATGCCCACTTGAATAGTACCTAAAAATGACCTGCAAGGGACACTGCCCATTGAATAGGCAGGGGCCCCATGAATGGAACCCTTCAGTACTACGGTACTGAGTAACCCTTTAAAAACACACTTAAAAGTAGGCACACAATGTAACACATGATATACCACTATATTCATACATCACGACAAGTGTAAACATAATATTCAGATCCATACATTCACATATTCAATAAGTCAATCCGATATCAATGGTGTATACGTAACATTCACTTTCGTACATTTGCATACTTAACAAGTCAACCAAATATTAATAGGCCATAATGAACAATCGATAATTTTAGGGCCTTAAGGCCATTAGTCCATCATTAATCAATCATCTCGGATTATAAAAGTCCATGTGAGTGCGGGAACCCCACTATTATAGCCGGTGGACCGGTTATGCAAGGCAAAATGCTCCTCGCCAGTATTATTTTCCGGTGGACCGGTCATGTAGGGAGAAACGCTCCTGACCACTATTATTCGCCTGTGGATCGGTCTAGCCCCGACTCATAAGGTGTTCCATTGTAAGTAATTAGTGTATTCCCCATGTCTTATCGTTTTTCCATTTAGTTTGTTGAGCACAGAATCCCCCCACTATTATAGTCGGTGGAACGGTCATGGAGAGCAAAATACTCCTAGCCACTATTATTCGTCGGTGGACCGGTCATGCAGGACACCTCAGCCTTGGTTGGATCGGTCTGGGTCCAGCTCAACATCTTCCTCTTAAAGTGATTAGTGTCTTAAACGTATCTTAATCGAAAATATTTCACCCTTGACATGCATGACTAACTATATCCGCACTTATCCTCCTAGGAGGGCTTGTCCCATATCTTGGGACTTCTGCACCTCCTAACTCGTCCCGACATCCTTCCCTTAAATCACCTTCTCACACCGGGAGCCCAAATCTTAAGTATGTGGGTCAAGCCCACTCACCGCCTTACTCTAGGGTTTTCTCCAAAAACCCTAATATGGGCCTATGTGTATCCTTCTCTACCTTACACCTCCCAAACTATTTCAATACCCTACACGTCACGACTCTTAGATCCAACCCTCACTTTCTACCCCACTCATTCTCGTTTATTTTTATTATTTTCTTTTTCTTTTTCCACCTTCTTATATTAGGGTTTCCTTCCAACCCTAGATTGGTCTCCTACGCACCCTTATACTGTCCCGCGTACTATTTTCGCCCGAATCCCCATGACACCCAAACGACACTTCTATTACCTTCCTCACGCCCCAAGGCAACTTTCCATACGTAAAGTTTGCCCCCATGCAGACTCTAACCATCCTATGCAAACCCTCGATTCTCCCACTCTTTCATTTTATTTAAGTCCCCTTTTACTCATCCACTCATGGTTCATAGATTATTTAGGTCATACTTACCTACGTTAGCCAACTTACTTCCCCTTGGTTATCGTTCTCTCCCATTTCTCTTTTTCATGCCTCCATCCCACATCACCACATTAATTATCCTAGCATGCATGTCCTAAAGGGTCATATCACATCACATCATAATTTACAGCATATCCATATTAGCACATACCAAAAGAGGGCACATGAACATACCTCTTTTCCAAGCCATGCCACACATGAAACAGTTAAGATAATAGCATATGGAACACGACATATAATTATATAAGACATCCAAGGCATGTAAGACACATAGCACGCATTCGGCCTTAGCTATACCCTTTCTCGATTTAGGTTACCGAGCTATCTCCCACACTTATCAGGCCACTAACCACCCTTTGTAATTGTTACACTTAATATATTTCCCATTTGGTTGGTTAGATTACCAATTTTCCCATTCCCTTTATTATAAATAACAAATTGCCCTTTAGTTGGTCAAATTACCAAATTACCCCTGTTAATTATCCTAATTATCAAACTACCCCTTTAGTAGATTAAATTACCAAATTACCCTTCTCTGTGATCATAATTACCAAAATACCTTTCTCCATTATCAAAATTACAAATTACCCGTTAGTTGGTTAAATTACCGAATTACCCTTTTATATGATCATAATTACCAAACTATCCTTATCTATTATCAAAATTATCAAATTACCCTTTAGTTATTTAAATTACCAAATTGCCCTTCTCAATAATCATAATTACCAAGTTACTCCTTTCTAATTTCCGCTTTACCCCTTTTATTTACAAAATTATCATTTTTCCCTTTTACTTTTAAAATTATCATTCTACCCCTTAACTTCCAAAATTTACCATAACACCCTTTCATTCACAAAATTACCATTTTGCCCCCTTTAATTACAAAATTACCATTTTTTCCTTTAATTACAAAATTACCATTTTGACCTTTAATTATGAAATTACCATTTTTGCCCCCTTTAATTACAAAATTACTAATTTACCCTTTAATTACTATTTAACCCTTTATTTACAAAATTACCATTTTACCCCTTTACTTCCAAAATTACCATTTTATCCCTTACCTCCAAAATTACCATTTTACCCTTTAATTACAAAATTACCACTTTGACCTTGCCTCCAAAATTACCATAATACCCTTTTAATTAAAAATTACCATTTTACCCCTTAGTACACCACTTATATCAAGTTATCATTACTACATAAAATATTAATATTAATACCTCATCCACCACTCTTATATTTAATATAATATTTATTAGCACCCATATATATACTAGGCCATATTCTTGTACAAGATACATTACTAAATAGCCCTAAGGCTCACAAAATATTAACCATGCATTAAAGATCACAATAGCATAATATAACATAGATAATACTTAACATATTTATTAACAACCAAACTCTTACCTTAAACAATATTTCCATACATAACATATAACCTAACATGCTTCTTTTAATCCAACATCACAAGAAAATATGTATATGATATTAAACAACATATATTACGCATAATAACATATTAAAAATCCTAATTTACTAACATACGTTAATCCATGCGTTTAAGTGGGATTTAACGGTTACCTTGATTCCCGCAAAAATGAAACTTACCGGTATTCCGGCTTAAGATTCAAGCTTTGATTATCAAAACCAATACCTAAAAATAATATCAAGATTTATTATGTTAGAAATAATAAAAATCAAAGTATAAAACTTTATAATGCTTAATTAATCAAATACTTAAATTAAAATATTATTATACCTTAAAATTTATTACCCAACTACATCAAGAAAGGCATCAGCTCATGCTGCTCATGCAGCATGAGCTGCATACAAAGAAATGAGGGGAGTGGCTCGAAAGTGGGTGAAAGGAGGGAACATGGACATTTTCGGGTTAGTGGTTTGGGGCTAGGAAAGAAGATGGATGGGGGACGATTTGGGGCAAGGGAAGGGTGTAGGAGTGGAGAGGGGGTGTAGGTGGTGTAGGTGGTGATCGGGGATGAGTTGATGACGGCTAAGGGCAGCGGAGGCGGCGGCAGCGAGGCTGCGAAGTGGTGTCGCCGAGATGGGACAAGAGGGATGGGCTGAGGAGGAAGGAAAAGGGAGGGGAAATGAAGGCCTTAGGGTGGTGGTTTCAGCCAAAGGAGGTTTGGGGGTGGTAGAGGGGGTTGTAGGGGTTGGTTTGGTAGCTTAGGTAGCAGGAGAGGTGGCAGAACGGCAGCGGATTGAGGCGGTGCAGGGTGGTTGCCGAGAAGGGAGGGAAAGGAGAGAAAAAGAAGGGAGGAGGAAGAAGGAGGCTACGAGGTGGCTCGAGGGTTGCTGTGATCGTTCGGGGGTGAGGTAGAGGGTGGCAGGGGTAGTGTAGGTGGCTTTTAAGGCGGCAGCAGCGGCGGAACGGCGGCAGCAAAGCAAAACAGGGAGGATGAGGGAAGGAGGAGAAAGAAAGAAAATTAGGGTCGGGGCATGCATATGGGGCTCAAAAAATGCAGAATGAGGTAGGGAAGGAAGAATAAAAATAAGAGGAAGAGAGAGGAGGGGATAGGGTGGCTGGATAGGGCGGCGGCAGGGTGGTAGGGGAATGGCTATGGCAGGGAGAGGGAGGAGAAGAGAGGGGAATGGCAATGGCAGGGAATGGGGAAGGGAGAGGTGTTGGGGTCGGGACATGGCAGGAAAATGAAGAGAGAGAGAGAGAGATAGGGGAAGCAGTAGAGGGAGAGGGTTGTAGGTTGGGCGGCGGGGTGGTCGGGATTTTCTCCGGGTAAAGAGGAAGAAGAAAGAAAGAAAGAAAGAAGAAGAAGGGGAGGGGGAGTTAGGCGTGAGCGGGCGGCTGAAGGGAAGTGTGTATGGGTCGGTCTAGTCGGGGAGAAAGGAAAGAAAGAAAGGAGGGAGGTGGGCTGGTGATGCGTGAGGGAGAAGGAGAAGGGAAGAGGAAGAGAGACGGGCCATCAACCCAATGCGCAAGAGGGGAAGGGCAGCCGGCGGCCCAAGGAAAGAAAAATAAAAAGAAAGAAAGAGAAAAGGGGGAAAAAGGGGAAGGAAAAAGAAAAGGAAAATGGTATTAAATAAAATAATTTAATTTATAAAATAATAAAATAGAATATTTTTGGGTAATAAGTTTATTTAATAATTTAATTTAATATAATTAGAATATAAGGGTTTAAAAAGGATAATTTTAGTAAAATAATGGTTTGAAAAATTATTTAAATAATAAGAGTATGATAAAATAAAAAATATTTATTTTAATTTATTAAATATTTACATCCAATTTTATATACTCAAAAATCCATAGAATAATTAAATTAAATAGATTTAAAGGCTAGTTTATCCCAAATAAAAGTTATTTATTAAATTATAGGCTTTGTAAAAATTCGGGGGATTACATACTCGTTCTCCTTGAGTGAAGACTAGTTAGGTGAATCCTCCTTATTTCTTTTGCTTGGATAAGAGGTAATTGTACCCTTGTACTAAAATTTAACTAATATGGTAGCACATAAAGGTTGTTATGTTGCTTAGGGTATGATTTATGCATGGACACTTGAAGGGATATATGTATGTGTTATATGCCGATATTTTTACAATAGGTATGCAAATGTTATGAAAAGGTTTGAACATGAAAGTATGTTGTTGGCTTATTATCTAATATGATACATACGCATATGATATATATAAAAGTTAATGTATGCCAGGCTAAAGTTTCGTTAGGGTATGCAACCTTGTTAAATTATACATCAATACCATATTAAGTGTTTTATTATTATCATTGCATATTATAACTAGGATGAAAATATAGCATGCTTGTATACAAGCCTGATTAGGGTTAATCTACAATGATCGCTACCTTAACTATGGAATCGAGTTATAAACATGCGTGTATATGTTACATGGAATATATGACAGATTAGAAATTCATGGTTAGGATTTGTACGCATAAGTTGCTAAATGCCCACATAATGGAAAATATAGTCAATTACTAAATCTTATAAATTACCTATGTATTAAAATATGGTAAATTATTAGCTTTTAGCTTTTTCATGAAAAAGTCTCATAACAATAGTGTTTGCTACAAAATTTCATAATAATGGTGAAACTAGGGTTTTGAGGGAATTATCATTATTTTCAACCTAATATACCTACTGTGAATAATTGAACATAAGATGGTCTTAGACTTTTGATAAACTAACCTTAGCGTTGAATGTAGATATGGCATAGATCATTGACCTTAAGGTTTACTCTAATAATTGAAAATAAAGGAAAATTTATTAAGTATGGAAAATAAACTTATTGTGCAATATGTGATATCTATCTTAGGAACGAGGTAGGAGACCCTGATTTGTTTTAGTTTGTCAATGTGTCATTATGCCCCAATAAGGCCCTAGTACACTATATAGGTGACCTATGGGCCCTATATGGGTGTTGATACTTAGGGACTAGGTGTCTTAGATTTGGAAGTTATTGCATTGTCTTATACGCCAATATAACTAGAGTGTTATTATGCCTCTGGGTTGGATGGTTGGAAGGATGCTATGATGTCTTATACGCCGGTATGACTAGTGTACTTTTATGTCTCTAGATTGTTATTATATCCCCCTTGAGTGATTAAAAATAAAAATAACTATTGGGTAAGAATATGAATGAATTGTTCCATGTTATTGATTTGGTAACTCTCGTTGTGCACTACCTAGTTTGGTAGTTACCTTAGCTCCCTACCTTATTATTTGGAATTTATTTGGATTTATTGATTCGGTAGTTGCTTCAGTGCCTTAACTTTAGTATTTGGAATTGATTTGATTCTATCATTTTTGGTCATTTCATTATCATATGGTTTACTTGATGTAAATATGCCATGTTACTACCTATGTACCTCATGTGGCCTTGCATGTTAGTGTTGTGTAATGGTTCACTCAATGTTGTAGTACTAACAGGTTCTATTTCATGATCCCCCACTTATTCAATGTGCAGTACTTACCTTATAAGAATACTTTGAAAGTTCATCTAGATGGCTTCTAGTAGGGGCTAAGAATTAGGAATATCCAATATTTGTCTGATATCTTTTGATATAGATATTCCTTGGACTCTTATGTCCTTTGCTATTTCTCCTTTTGTTATATTGTAACTCATTTTCCTGCTAATCCTTTTATATTTGTCATGACAAGGTTAATCTGTAATGAAATTGGAATTTTGTTCTTACATTGTAAATGTTAATTTAAGTAAAGTAACATTTTATCTTTCCACTTAGTATAAGAATGGTTGATGATACCAAACTTATACTAAGTGTGAAGGTAACAAATATTATTTTTGTATTTTATGTACCTGCAAAATAAAAATTTTAAGTAGTAAAATTAGGGTGTTACATAGTTTCTAAGGGTTGAAGCGAAACATAGGGAATTTTGTTGAGATAGGGAAGAAAACACACGCAAGGCTCCAAAAGGAGAAGAAGGAAAATCGACGGGAGAAGAAAAAGGAAAAGGAAAAAAGGAAAAATAATCATGGGATGGTATGGTTAGAATTAAGTTTAAAATTTGTGATTAATAACTTAAGCTAAGACTAAACTATTAATCATCTGTGATGAATTCTAAGTTAAAATATACATTACCTAGAATAGAGATTATAATTTGGTTAAGCTATTAATTACTTGAGAATAAGATTAGATAAATTTTGGATTATTATAGAATCTCATCAAACAGAGTTGGCATAATCGTCAAAGTACTTATCCAGATCTCTAAATCACCCTGCTAAATCAATTGTACCCCCGTCTCACTGAGCTACCCAAGCAATCGATTAGACACCACACAAGAACTGAAGGAATTTGATGTCTTCCTATTTAAGGCATCTGAAAAGGTGTTGTCCTTGCCTTTGTGGTAGTTCACTTGATATCATAGTATTTCACCAACTCTATCCATCTCATCTACCTCATATTCAACTCATTTTAAGTGAATATATACTTGAGGCTCTTATGGTTAGTAAAGAATCTGCACTTTGACCTATATAGATAGTGTCTCCAAATCTTTAGCACGAAGACAACTACTACAAGCTCAAAATCATGTATCGGGTAGTTCTGCTCATGCTGCTTTAATTAATGAAATGCATAAGATAGTAACTTACCACCTTACTATGTTGCATTGATACATAACCTAATCCGTGATTTGACACATAGCTGTATACCTCAAAATCATATGATCTTGATAATATAGTTAAAATTGGTGTTGTAGTCAAATATCTCTTCAACTCCTAATGTAATACCCCGTATTTTTAAAATCCATATTTATTAAGTTTAATGATTTTATTAACGTAATTTGATGTAAACAATTAATTATTTTAATTTCGATTCTTTTTATGGATTTATCGACGATTCGAATTCATATTTGAATTTAATTAATCGTTGTTGTTACGAACCATTCTAGATAAATTCGTTCACGACAATGATTTTATTATATTCTTATGAATTCGATTTTCGGTTAAAAATATATATTCCCGTTCTTTCTTGTATTTTTATTTTTAATATTTTAGATTCGTTTTCGATTTTAACTTCGTCGTGTGATTACGACTTTATTTTGGAGTTATATTTCGTTAAAGAAATATATTATTTAAATTATAGAATTTCTGTTTAAATAGTTAAATTTATTTTAATGATTTTATTCGTAGAAAATATTTCCGACTTTAAATTTATTCGTTTTCAGAAATCGTTAATATTTTTGGGAAGTTTTAAATTAAAAAGATTTTCGGAGTTTATTTATGAATTTATTTCTGGAATTTATTTTCTTTCGTTTTATGCTTTTTGGTTTGCGGAAAACCAATTTCGGAAATTATTTAAATTAATCTTGATTTATTAGAATTTGACTTAAATATTTTATTATATGCTTTTAAATAATTTTTTGAGGCCTTATAATATATTTTCGTAAATAATATAAATTTTTATGTTCGTTGGTAAATTCTTCCAAAAATGTTTCTGAAATTCTTTATATAGCTTTTTATTAATTTTAAGCCTTCGGATCCGTTCGAAATAAATGTTCATTAAATAAATTTTAGATAAAATCTTCCAATAATATTTTGATATTTTTAGTATTTTATTTTATGTGTATTTATTAAAAAAAAAAAAGAACCCCGCACCCGGCCGACCCCCCTCTACCTTTTCCTTTTTCTCTTCTCTTCTTTCTCTTCTCTTCTCTTCTTTTCCCTCTGCTGCCCCGACCCCCTGCTCATGTCCTACAACCCTAGTCGCCTCCTTCTCCCTGCCTCCTCCTCCCTGCTCCTCATTCGTCTACCGCCACCGCCAGCCACGAATGCCAACAGCGAGCAGCCGCACACAACAGCCGAAGAAGCCACGCGCAGCAGCAGCCACGTGCAGCGATGAGCCGCGCTGGTTGCTCCGCCGTCCGACTCTGGTGAGCCTCGCCGACCACCGGCGAAGCTTCCCCAGCCTTCCTTTGCCCCGATTTGTTGGTTTTTGTTTGGTATAAATTTCAAAAAAACCCTATTATGGATTTGATAAATTGAATGTGATTTAGCTTGTGAAAAGATAAATTGATTGTTTGATTATGTATATATGTGCTGCAAGAATGATTTTGATAGGTTAATCGTATGGTTATGTTGGAATTTTGGAAAATTTAGATTTTTGGCCGGGTTATGCCCGAATTTTTTGGGTTCGTCCGATTTAGCTATTTTGGGAAAATTGATTACACAATATGTTTTAAAATGTATCTAATTTCATGTTGGAACCGTCAATTTGAGAAATTTATGCAGAATTTATTGGAATTTCACATCTAGGTCAAAATTCATGTGTGATAAAAATGCGTCGCATAATTGAGCCATTCCGCTCTATTGATTTTATAATATTGTTTAAAATATATTTAATTTTATATTGGAAGCGTTGATTTGGGAAAATTGTGCGTAATTGATCGGAATTGGATTTTTATCAAAAATCTCGCAGGTCTAAATTGGATTGTGTAATTGGATTATTTTATTCAATTGACTATATAAATTACATTAGAATATATTTAATTACATTTCCGAACTGTCAATTTATATGTTTTGGCAAGAATTGATTGGATTTGCATTTCGGGCTCAAAAACCCTAATTGTGCTAAATTGGGTCTTTCTTTTATTGGTTTTGATCAATTGATTATTTATTATGTTATAAAATGTGTTTAATTGCATTTCTAAAAATTCAATTTGTTTAAATTAATAGAATTCAACCGAATTGTATTTTCGGGCCTAAAACCCTAGATTTCAAGTGAGATTATGAAATTGATCATGTGTATTATTTTTTCTAAAATTGAATTTATAGAAATAGTTGAAGTGTTCCTAATTGCTCTCTAATACCTTTAATTTGAACTAATTAATTTAAATTACCCGAGTTTGTGTTGTGGGCTTTAAAACCCTAAGTTTGAAAATGGATAGTCTTAGATTGGCTACTAGGAAGATTGTTTTGTTGAAATTAATTATATAGATTTATCTAAAATTAGTTTAATTGTGTTTTAAAACTATCAATTTGAGGTGATCGAAGTGATTTGGTCGATTCGTAGTTTAGGGATTAAAAACCCTAATCTTCGGAGATAATTTTATAAAATTGATTTTTGCTATGCGTCTTTTATCTAATCGATTTCTATCTTTGGGTTTTAAATCATTTAAATTATGTTTTAATCTAATCGGTTTGGATTTGGTTCTATATAAATGGTTGGGTTACCTATTTAGTTGTAAAACCTAATGAATAAGTTATTTTCGATAAATTAATTTATAATCGATTATCCTTCTCGGGCTTTCCAAATTAATTTGAAATGTCCCAAGTGATATGTGTATTAATCCGATTTGAGTAATATTTGACCTTAAATCTTAATAGAGCTATGCTTTTGAGTCCTAAGTTTTGGACACGTTTTCCAAGAAAGATCGTTTGTGTCCGTTTGTGTTTATTTAATTAGAATATGTGAATTATTAATCGATAGGATAGTTTCTAACTTAGTTTTCGATGTCTGTCGGCGATCTAGGAAAGCGTTATTGTGGATCCTCGAACTAGTGATCTCTCTCCCCCTCTTGTCTTGCTTAGCTAGCTTCGGATCCAGGTAAGTCTCTACTTACCTCCACTTATGGGTGTTTCGTAAGGATGTGGCTAAGATCAATTTTATGTGTGTTATGTGCCTTATGTGCCATGTGTTATGTCAGGTTGTGAACTATATGATTTTATTGACCAATTACTTGTAGCGTAGCTTGGAGTTGAGGTATGCTTATATGACTTCCTTATGACATGTGCATAATGGTTGTTCTGTTGTGTTATGATATTATATGATGTGACCCTCTAGGACATACATGCTAGGATGCTAATAATATGATGTGGGGGACATGAATGTGAAAGGATAATAAGGGGGAAAATGTGGAAGTAAGGGTAATTAAGGATGAGTGGAGTAGTGGGTTAAGAGTGGAAATTTAATATACGAGGAACGAGTATGGGTGCCATGGGAGGTAAGTCAGGTTAGGTGAAAAGTAGAGAGTAACTTGTGGGAATAAATTTGCTAGGGTTTGGAGTGGCCAACTAGGGTTTTCGATCACGTACGAAATAAATGAGTAAAGAGATATGATTTGGGATTGAACCTAAATGAGATGAGGTGTTTGACGATAAATGAATTAATGGTAGTGAAGTAAGAGGAAGTTGGGTCACATAGGTTCAATTAGGGTTTCAAGGGAAACCCTAGAGGCTAATAGCGGGTGGAGTTTGATGTCACGAGGTGTTGGGCCTTAACCCACACCCTTAGAAGTTGGTTTTCATTATGTGTAAGTGTAAAAGGGAATGGAAATTGATGTGTGATAAGGGGCGCAAGAGTCCCAAGATATGGGACGGGCCCTCTTGGGAGGATAAGTGTGGATATAGTTAGCCATGCATGTCAAGGGTAAAATACTTCCAAATAAGATATGTTAAGACACTAATCACTTAAAGAGGAAGATGTTGAACCGGACCCAGACTGGTCCATCGGTGAATAATAGTGGCTAGGGTCGGGGTGCCCTACATGACCGGTCCATCGGCTATAATAGTGGGGGATTCCGTGCTCAACAAATCGAACGTGATAATGATAAGACATAGGAAAGACACAAAGTAATTACAGTGAAATATCATGTGAGTCGGGGCCAGATCGGTCCACCGGTGAATAATAGTGGCCATGAGCGTTTTGCCCTACATGACCAGTCCACCGGCTATAATAGTGGCCAGGCGCGTTTTGCCCTGCATGACCGGTCCACCGGCTATAATAGTGGGGTTCCCGCACTCACATGAATTGATAAAGACTATGATGTGAATCGACTATATTTACCAGAGATCTAAAGAGTGAGTCTATTTGACTGGGGCTGGACATGTCCCTAAGTAATGTCCGTGGGGCTAAATGCTCGATTGGTTTGGTTTAGCGTTGTCCAAAAATGCCTGGTTGGGCTATCTGAATCTCTTATTGGCATAAAATGTTATATATGTTTCGCATGTTATTATATGTGTATGGTAGGACTTATGATGTGGATTTTGAGTATGCATAATATTATATCAACGTAATGTACTATGATTTGATATGCACTTTATGTTATAGTTTATGTCTCTCCCATAAGATAGGGTAGTGGGATTTACTCAGTATTGGACCCGTACTGATACTACCTTGGTTGAATGGGTCATGTGATGATCCACTGATGGTGGGGAGCAGACCTCTTGTGCAGGTTTAAGATCGGATACTGTTTTGGGTGGAAGGCTTGAATTGAGTGAGTAGGCAATCCAGATATTGATCCTTCGGGATTTGTTTTGTTCAACTGTATTCATCTTTAGAAGTTACAAGTGTTGTATTTAAATTTCTAAGGGCTTTGGAATTGACTTTTAATTTCTCGTACTCTGATAAGCTTTTAAAATTTCGGATTTAATTGTTTGACAGGTTTTAGCCTTGCATCTAACATGAGATAGATGGTTGACATTTATCTTATGTTAGATGTGGCAGTAACATTTCCCAAATTCTCTCCTAACTTCCACTTTATTCTTTCAAAATTTTTTTCAGGAGTGAAATTTGGGGGTGTTACACCTACAGTGTTCCCCCCACATATGTCATCCCATTATAATCTAGCAGTCTTCTTCAGAAGGTTCATCAAAGGATGAGCTACCTTCGATAATACCTAAACAAAATGCCTATAGTACCGAGTCAAATCTAGGAAACTGTGAACCTTAGGAACATGGTTCCTTCCAGTTATTGATTGCCAAAATATTCACCAAATCCATGACTTCTCCTACTAAAACCACATGACCCAAAAACTATACCTCCTAAAGCTAGAACTCACACTTAGAGAGTTTGGAATAAAACTTGTGCTCTCTAAAGAATGACAATATAGTAAAAAGATATAACTCATGCTCTTATTTACTTTAAAAGTATACAAAAATGTTATCTATGAAGACAACCACTAATTGATCAAGGAACATCCAAAAGATCATTGACATCAAGGTAGGTGCATTAGTGAGCCCAAAGGGCATCATTGTAAACTCATAACACCCGTATTGTGTTCTAAAAGCCATCTTTATGATTTCTACCTTGGCAATGCACAACTAATGATAATCCAACCTAAATTCAATCTTTAAGAAAATTAAAGCACCCTAAAAGCTCATCAAACAAATTATCAATCCTTGGAAGCGGATAACAGTTATTCACCATTGGCTAGTTCAAACCCTAATAATCTATGCACAAATGAAGACTTCCATCCTTCTTCTTCTTCACAAAAAGAACTAGTGCTCCCCATGGAAACAGACAGACTCCAATAGGTGTACTAATAAGCCACTAACTCCTCTAGTTGTGAATTTAACTCTAGCAAATCTACCAACACCGTCTGTTGGGGTGCCTTCAAAACTAGCTCCACCCCTAGTACCAACTCGATGGTGAAGTGTATCTCACATACAAGCTTGTTGACCTCATAGGTCAAACAATATTATTGTGCTTATTTTGATGATAATAAATGAATATTGAGCGCTAAAGTGTTTGCTTAAGTGTGTATCTACTATGATTAATTAACAAAGAGATCTAAACACACTTACTCAAATCATTTCTCTAATGTGCAATTTAAAAGTGCAATCAAGTTTTGAATTAAAAGAGACAATTATAAGAAAACAACCAAGAATTAAGGTTTAGGGATCATATGTCTAAAGTCTTAGGTTTATTGTAAAGAGATAACTAATTTCACATTTTTTTCTGATCTGAGTTGCTGTTAACAGGTTGACAAATTCGGTGGTTTTTATTCTGATGAAGTCGACTTAGAGTATGGATTAGCTAACTGATGCATATATAAGGTTTGTGGTGAGTAAGCATGGTACACCTACCAACATAGTCTTTAATTGGGATTTGAGATTCCTTTCACACTTCTAGGAAAAGTTTTAGAAGGATATGGGCATGAGATTGAGGATGAGTACCACCTTCCATCAAGACACAAATGGGTAGACTAACAATTCAGACCCTGGAGGATATGCTATAGGCATGTGTGTTGGACTTCTAAGGTAGTTAGGAAGACCGTCTACATTTGTTTAAGCTCTTGTACAATAACAGATATCATGCTAGTATAGGGATGGCACCGTTTGAGGCATTTTATGGACATAAATATCAGGTGTTAGAGCAACATCGATGAGACTATTGTACTTGCACCAGAGATGATTGAGGAGACGACTTAGCAAGTTTGGTTGATTTAGGATAGGATGAGAGTAGCTCAGAGTCACCAGAAGAGCTATGTAGATCAAAAACGTTGTAGTGATGGATTTGAACTAGGGGATAGAGTTCTATTGAGGGTTTCACCTACCAAGGGTGTGTATAGATTTGGTCGGAAGGGTAAGCTGAGTCCAAGGTACATTGGTCCATATGAGATTCTTGATAGGGTTGGTGAGGTTGTATACTACGAAGCACTTCCACCAAAGTTTGCTCGAGTTCATAAAGTCTTTTACATTTCTTAGCTAAGGAAGTATGTTGCAGAAGCGTCCCATGTGATTGGATCAAATGAGATTGAGCTAGACAATGCTTCGTCTTATGAGGAGAAACCTTTGCAAATTCTCAACACTAAGTTACGATGGACTCGTACGAGCTCAATATCGCTCATGAAGATTCTTTGGAGCCACCATAGAGCAAAAGAAGCAGCTTGGGAGATAGAGAAGGATATGCATGAATCACACCCCAAACTTTTTACTTCAGGTGTACTAGGTTTTGGGTTTCTCTCTCTTTTAAGGGTTTAGTAACTGCTAGCATAGTTTCAACTCTTAGAATTTACCATCAAAATCACTTTCTTACATCTTTGTTTCTCTTCTTCCCTAACCTTGAATTGTTTACTTCTGGGACGAAGTCTCTTTTAGGAGGGTAGTGATATAATACCCTAAAAATTTGCTAAACCTAATATCATATAATTAATACCTTAATCTAATTCTAATATTGAGAAAATTTTATTTTAACATTATCCAAATTTATTAATCCCAAAATCTTAACCTAATCCAAATCTTTGGCCTTGATAAATATATTTCATAACTCGATCTTAATTTTAGTAGATTTATATCATTAATCCTACCTATTTTAGCTAATCAAAAATTAATCTAATACTAACCTCAACTTTTTTTCCCTTTTTTCCTTTCTCCTCTCTCCTACCTCCTTCCTACGCCGTAATACTTGCATCTTATATGTTTTTTCTTACCACCTACAACACACAATCATCACCCTCATGCCTCTCCTACTGCTTCCATGATCATCACACAACCATCACCCTCCCTTGTTGTTGTCGTCATCGTCATCCCCTACTGCCCCTGCCATTCTTCACCCAACACACCACCATCACTCTCAATCATCATCTCCCATCTTGTCTATCGAATTTTGCTCCACCCCCTGTTGCTACTGTTAACCATCACCTTATGCATCATCACCCTCTACATACCCTTTACATATTCCATTTGCATGCCACATTGCCACACAAACACCCACACTCACCCCCACCCACACACACACATATATATGCACCATCTCTCTTCCTCCCTCATTCTGCCCTTATTTTGTCAAAAACCTCATGCCCAAGCCACATATTTCTTCTTCTTCTTCTTCTTCTTCTTCTTCTTCTTCTTCTTCTTCTTTCTTCTTCTTCTTAATGTTATTGTTGCTCTATATCATGCTCATGCCACCACCATCATCACCGCACACCACCACATCCACCAAACACCACCAAAGCTTGATGGGTCAACCACCAAGACCACCCCATCACTCCCCCTCTTTGTCACTGAACATTACCGATGAATGCCATTATTTTTCCTTCTTCTTTCCACTCGTATGTAATGTTCAATGATACGCACAAATTATGTACGGTCTCTTACATGGTTGTGCACATCTATTTTTCCTTGTCTCATGCCCGTGCATACCAACACGGTTTGCTCATAAATCATTGCATGACTCACACATTACTTTTACACGCTCGTGCATCCCTGTTCGTTATTACTTGTGTAATACATGTATGAGCATGATCATTACTATTCTCACAACCTTCCTGTGCAGATTCTCAACTCTCGGACTGGGTGTGCACCACGTGCTATAGGCTCGTGTAGTCCCTCTTTTTATCTTTGCACCCCCTTTTTCACACCCAAACATCACCTAAACACCACCAAAATTTCACCATAGCAACATAATAGCTTCCACCACACTTCTACGCAACTCAAGCTTCCCTTTAACTTAGGTTATTTCCATTTTTTTCCTCATTTACCTTAAATTTTTCTTTATTTATAATCTTCAATACTATTCATATATTATCTTATTTTTCATAGTTGATTTTGTGATGATCTTAGAGGAGGAGGAGGTATAGGATTTACATATATAGAGTTCAGTGTCTTTGTGGGTAAGGATACATGTCGTAGCTAGAACTTTGTGTGTATGTGTATGTGCTTTTAAATTGGACATGTTATATAATTTATGTTATTCTATGTTATTATATCTTGAGTAAGGAGATTGTGGAAGTATGTGTTTGTTATAATGTTGGATATATTATCTACGTAAATGATTAAGGATATATAATCTAAATGAATATTGAGGATTTATATGTGTTAATATTAGGATTTATCAAGCCTTGGGAGAATATGAGTATTTTAATTACCTAAGTGTTATATGTTCATTCGAGGATAATTATGTGGTCATAATTATATTATTATATGAGTTACGCATGATAATCTTGAATAAACAATCAATTCTAATAAGATACTAATCATTTAAAATGAAAGATCATGTGAGTCGGGCTAAGGTATTCATATGGGTTCATTCTATGGGATAATAATAGTGGCTTATGGGTCTTGTCCCTGAGAGGTACATTAGTCTATTCCACAGAATTAAAAATAGTGGGGGCTCCATACTCAATGTGAATAAATATACAATTAAGAGATAACTTATTAACAGGAAAGATACTAATCATTTAAAGTGAAAGACTACATAAGTTAGGACTGAGGTGTTGAGTCCGTTCCACAGGATAATAATAGTGGCTCGGGTGTGTTGTCCTTGAGAGGTGCTTTAGACCATTCCACTAGTTTAAGAATAGTGGCTCATGAGCATTTTTACTCTGAGAGGTGTTGAATCTATTCTACTGAATAATAATAGTGGCTTAGGTATTTTGTCCATGAGAGGTGTTTTATACCATTCCACCTATTTGAGAATAGTGGATTCCCTCAACTCAACATAAATAAAATATTGGAATATAATATATTTATATAGCGAGACTTGAAATCATTATCTACCTGGCATTTTTTATATTATTGCACTATGTTTATTTTTTTGATGTGAATTTATATATTATGCGTAATCCTACTTCAGTTGTACTATTACCTTATTCACTACGTAGCGTACTGATCATCTATTTCATGGATGTTGCTCATTCCCATGAGTAAACGACCTAGATGTCTTTATACAGGTCAAGGGTGACCCAGTAAATGAGTTTGTAGCCTTTGATGATTTATATATGGAGGAGTGATTTTGGTATCCGAGTTATGGGAATAGAGTCATGTTATCCGAGTGTTTATTATGACTGGATACATTTTTGGACTCTTAGATCTATGGTACCCATTTTTTTACTTTGGATTATTTTCTTGGATTCAGCCTCAAAACTTTTATCTAATGTTTATGAAAGTTCTCCTAATTTCTATTTATCATGTTCTACTTTCTTATTGTTTTACCTTGTAATTGGTGTAAGAATGGTATGGTAAGCCAGACTTATGTCAATTATGGCGGTAATACCCAGCTATTTGAAAATACGTTTTCGCTTAAAAGGAAATTTTTCATTTGAGATTTTTGGGGGTGTTACACTAATTAATTAGTTTGACTAACTAATCCATAGGTTTCACTCCTACTGAAACCCATTCATCTCTATTTAAATTCATCAATTAGTGTCGCCAAACCGATCGACCGGTTTCATGAACACATCAACTGTTTTAATAAACCACGACAATTTTCATATATGCTCATAAGATTGATTGTGTACTTTGTATAATTGGTCAACTAGTTTCAATAAAATAATCTATTGGTTTGTATAATGGTAACTTTTCATTTATAGTCTGCACACAAATAGTTTAATAGTTTGGTCAAATTGATCGACTGGTGAACATTAAATGCTAACTTTCTACCCATTGGGCGATATTTAGAGCTTTGTATGTCTAATGGTTAGACGACGAGGGTGAGCTTTATAAATAAGCTCCCTCAACATTTATTACAACAACTTTTTTCAATACCATTCACTATACAATTAATCATCTACTCTTAAATCTTCAATTACTCATTAAAGCTCTCTTAACTTTCAAATTCTAAATTTTATTGAAAAGTATTTGTTGCTCTTAAATTATAATATCTTGAGGCAACAAGTATATACATTTAAGTCTTTGTAAGCTACAACACAAAAACCATATTAGAGAAAATCCTAACTTACTAAGCACATAAGATCACATCAACACATATATAACAACTACTTAAGTTACCCATTCCTCAATTCCTCACAAAGCTAATGTGTATAGTTTTAAACTATACTAAATAATTTTAAAACATTTAGGATCAAAAAAACTATATCTCAAACCGAAACATGATTTTAAACAACCAACATGCTCTAATACCATGTGTAACATCCCTATTTTTATAAACTAACAATTTTCTTTTTCAATGGTTTTGTGGAAGTTAAATATGAAAATAGAAGGTGTTACACTATATCCAATATAAAAAATGTACTCTCTATACACAATCTATGTTAAATGAAAAACTAAATTAAAAATAACTCATATTTAGATATGGGAAGCACTTGATCTCAGGAAAATACAAGATTATGAAAATGAAGAGAAGAGATAGATATAAGATAAAATAGAGGACTAAAAGTCTAAAGAGAGAGAGAGAGATCCAGATAACCATAAGCTAATACCAGTTCTAATAATCACTCATTATAGGGAATCTCATTGATAGCATCAAATTAATAAATAGCATCCAAAATAAGAATGAGAAACGACTCTTAAATTTTATTTTATTGTTCAAGTAAATTATATAAAGTACCCGAATTCATTAGATAACTATATTTTTATGGGGAAAATATTTTTCAACACAAGTTAAAAGTTTATGAAAAAGGAAAAATGAGGCATGGAATATTGATAGATAAAAAAAAATTGCTTATAACAATATGATCGTTGAATGTCATAAAGTCGTTATATAAGGAGAATACAACATATTGTATATAATTATCATTCTATGACAAAATAACCCACAACGTAACACTTAGTACATGATTATAATGTTGTGACGAAATAAATACCGCTCTAGACGAAGTAATTACTATTCTGTTATACAATATAATAATTTCCAAATAAATAATGAACTATAGCATTGATTATCCTATCATTAAGTAGTCATTATTATATCCAACTTAGCAATAATTCCGTTATTAAATGGAAGTTATCATATACAAAATTTAGTGATTATCTTGTCATATAATGATAATTATTTACTTATAATGATAATTTATTTTTATCCTGATGATTTTATATCATACCAATAAATTGTTGATTATCTTATGGCTTAAACTAGTTATTATTATATAAAAATTTATTAATTTTCTAGTCATAGAATAAAAATAATCACTTTAAAACTAAAATTGACATATCAGAATAATTTATTATTATTATTATTTGATTTTCTATCCGAAAATAATGTCAGAAATATAATAAGAGGCGTTCCACAATAAGATGGCAGAAAACTTTCAGGGTGAAGCTGGACGGCATCAGATGTGGGTTGGTTGAGCTGGCGGCAATGTGAAGAAATTTTAATGAGTTGCAGGAAAGCACCGGCACTGTATCGGTAATTGTAAACAGAACGACAACGTACCAATAACGATAAATAGAATGAACTCGGGACACGCTAAGAAAACAATAGCGATCGTAATAACACGTGGTATGCAACATAGTAGTAAGAAATTCTTAATATTCTATGTTACACCCTGCTGCACTTAACACAGTTACACAGTATGACCAACCGGTTTTTTCCGCACCCGAAGCTCAAAATCGCGAACGTCCCCGAGTGAAGGAGACAGACAACGGCCTGCCTTATATGATTAGCTTTAGACCGTGGACGCATATGATAAGACACTGGTGACAGCATCAATGATTCACTGTAGACGCATGAGGACAAACTAGTAGGCCCAGCCAAGTTGTGCAGGATCACAAGTCTTTCTCAGCCCGCCTCTCGTACTATGTCGAATGAAGGCCCGCAGATGAAAGAAACCCATCAAAATTACTTTCAAAACCTTTTGATTCGTTGTTTTATAAGTTTTGTGCGCTTTCAAGTACTGTTTTATTTTTAAATTATTATTATTGGATATTTTTTTTTATTAACAGAGTAATGTTACATCAAGTTTAGAATGATTAAGACATTTTTTTAATAATAAATGATAAAGGCCTTCTTAAAAAATTTAAATAAATGTTTTTTAATTATAAATTTTATTTCAAAAAATCTATTTTAAAATTATTAAAGTGTTTTAAAAAAATATAACTTTTTTCATAAAAAATATTTTCATATTTTTTTCATTAAATTTAATAAATTTTATATAATTTTTTTGTATTTATTATAAACATTTTATCTTAATTGTACTAAATCTAACATAATCGAACTTTATTAGCATAAAATATACCTAAGCAATAATAATTTAAAATATATATGTACATAAGTGAGATTATTAAAAATATAAAAGACTTCTAAAATATTAGAGCAAAGGTTAAAGCTTCTGAATAAAACTTATCATTACTTTTTTTTTGAGAAATTTTTGTTAAAAAAATAACTTTAAAAGTTTTCTCCTTGAAATTAGGATAAATTATATTAGGTTATATACACATATTTTTATCTAAACTAGATCACTAATAAGTTAACAATACTTCTGACTATTATATTTTATTCTCTTTATATTAATATTTTTTTATATCTATTATGATATGATATGTTTTATTATAGATCGATACGATCTTATTATCCCTATTATAATATGATATGAACTAATTAGTTTTGATCTAGACTTGTCTCACCAATTTGATTTATTCTACTTTACCTTATTATTATGTTATTAATATTAATTTAGTTTCTATTAACATCATGATTTACTTTTTTTGGTAAAGTAACGATAATTTTATTACTTTCAAATTGAGAAATATGTATAGCCCATCACTTCACAAGTGGCTCTCGCTCAAACTTTCAAAGACTATTATTATTATTACAACTATCTTGTTATTTCTGATGACAAAGGATGGCCTAGTTTATTGGATATGGTTTGATCTAATCTAATCTTGTTTGGTCACTTAAATAATACAAGGGGAATGCCTCGGGAAGCTTTACAGATACTATCTATAATCTATCATAGGTCACAAAAACATGGCGCATCTCATGCGTGAAATGAAAGGGTAACATGGCCCATCGTCCTATGTCTGTCAGTCACCCACGGGTCTCGACCCTCTCTGATTGATCTGTTCCATATGGTTGCAACCTGCAAGCTACTGTGAATCTGCGATGGAGCCCATGACCACCGTTTAACCAGAGTTGACATTATTACCCCCCCCCACCCCAACCATAACTTTAAAGAATTTTTTTTTAAAAAAGATGAAGAAGGTAATTTTACAATTTAAATAGCAGAAGGTAAGGTACCATAAGTGTGGATTATTTTTTTTTTTGGCTGTTCAAATTCGTCTTTCATTTTTTTCCCCAAACGTACAGATAACAAGACAACAGTAGCGGCGTCCGTACAAGCAATGGCCATCTCATTCCCGAGTAGAAGCAGCTGGGCCAGTGGCCAAACCCACGGAAAAAGCTGGGCTTCGCCACCGCTGCCTCCTCCTCCTCCACCGCATAGTGGAAGAAGCTGTCGACAATGGAGGCCCGGCGGTGATGGTGCCGTTCCTGATCAGTCGTTTTGTGCCGAAACTAACGGGAGGTCGGAATCAGCTGCCGGTAGGATCAAGAAGGCAGTGATGAGATGTTGCGGGAGCGCTGTGGGCAGCAATTTAAGTTACGATCTTGGCTATGATTGTGAAGGATACAAGTTCGTGAAGTGGATGAGGGAAGCTCAGCCGTACTGTCATATCCACAGAGGGTGTACTTTTGTCGTCCTTATTTCTTCTGAAGTTGTTGATCTTCCTCAGCATTTGGACTCCATTTTTCAGGTAAAAATGTTGATTAATTTCGTTTTTAATTCATTCCAAGCCGTCTCAGCTGTGATGCCTTTCTTGTCTTTATCTTACCGGTATATGCATGATACTTTTAGTGGTTTACTCGTTAATCCTTTGTTGTTGCGATCGTATTTTCTTGTATTAACTTCTCTGTGGTTGCGATCCTATTTTTAAACTTGTTCGGTCGATGATCGTTTGTTGCTTTGTTTTTTTTTTTTAAATTCTTTAAAAAAATAGACTTCTTAAATTTTTGAATAAATTTCTAGAACCATGGTAAATATGAGGCTCCCCTAATCATCCCATATTATGATCGTAACTAAGCAGAACTCCAACGCCATCGTTTTTTAAACTAAAATTTGTTTAGTAAATAGTAGTTGAGCAAACAAGTCTGATATCGATGTTAGCTCGGCCATTAATTATTACTACTAAATAAGTCAGAGTCAACCCAATTATTTATTTATTTATACCAAATCGTGCTGAGTTGACTCTCGATTCTTACTATGACTATGAGCTTGATCGGTTGGACTTGTTTTTGTGTAATACCTTTTCAATTAAACGTAGCTAAGCCATCATAGAAAAATCATCCTCCTAACTCAATTAGGAACTCGATATCAGGAGTAACTAGAAACCGCATATTCTGTATCGTTTCGAAGGTATATCCGTGTTCGGATCATGTCTACCTGCGATAGATATCTTCAACGGCGATCGAATACCATATATATCCCCAAAAATAATAATTCATATTTCACCCGTGTTTAAAATGAGAAGAATAAAATAAATGAAAAAACAAAAAACCTGCACAATAGGTTCTAAATACTATACAATACACTTTATGATGCACTTCACGTATAATACAATCTAGAATAATATATTGTATGTGCAGTACAAGACATCCCAAATACAGTATAAATACTTCAAATATGCTAGAACAAGGACTATTATTACACCATTCTTTCTTTCTTTATTTATTTTTCTTTTTGTGGGGGAGGGGGCAGTGTTATTCGATTAGTTCTTAAACACAAATTTTATGACAGAAAAGATATTTGATTACGGTTATGATTCTGAAGCATCGTAATTACAAATCCCAAAAAGACTCAAAAACTTTGAGAACCGGCGTCGAAATGGGTTTTAAGAACGGTTAAAAAGTCACAAACACAAAGCTAAAATACCCACCGGCGACGGAGATCTCAATCATTCGAAAGTAGCAGGAAAAAGCCGTGGCAACAATATTACTAACATCAGGCACATATGATTCTACCAAATATCATTTCCGACCTCACATAATATCCGAAACATCTTGAATTCTTAACTACTAAGATCAACAATAGGGCATTGCAAAATCCATTCAAAGCCAACACTCGTGACTCGATCACTACCATTGCCCCCGAGGCTTCATGTTCTTCGTAGATCCTGGACACTCAATCCTGCAGAACAGAAAGCCCCTAGTTAGTGATCAAAAGGCAGAAACAAATTATAAGCCAACTAGGACGAAAACAACTTGGAAATGAAAGAACAAAGGAAGATGCAGAATTAAGGTAACTCGGTTAGTACTTGGAGGAGGAAGGGACAGTGAACGACCTGCAAATTAGCGACCGGAGCACTACAAACTAAAATCGAGAGGCATGAAAACCTAGAATTTCAAGCAGCAACAAAACCTACAATTTCGAAAAAACTGAAATCAAGCACTACTTGGAAGAGCAGGGGGGAAGCGACCAAGAAGAAAAATCTAAGGCACTATCTCAAAGAACAGGGAGGCAGCAGCCGTGAAGAAGAATCGAAGTACCTCTTCGATTTCAGCTACAATATTGATGGATGAGGAGCGCACCGTATGTTTTAATGGAGGAAGTTAGAGCAGCGAAGGTGTAAATTGAGGAAGAGTAGTATTGGAGAACGACGACAGAAGAAGGATGTAAAGAATGGCCGAAGTTTCAGATGGCGGTGAGCAGTCGAGTTGAGGTCGCAAGGGGTTCAGGAGGGAGCGAGTTCGTTGACGGCGAAGAGGTTTCGGTGCAGTAATTATGCCGAAAAAGTTTGTTGAGGGGAGTATTTAGGACCTGAAAATTTAAGCCAATATTTAAAAATTTTGATCTATATTTAAGATATTTGATTACATTTTTATAAAAAAAATATTTGATTTTTGTTTAAATTATCTGATTTAGAAAAAAAAGTATTTGATATTTTGTTGACTATTTTAACAATATATCTTAATATATATATACATATATATAGTTAGTTAGTTAGGATTAAGTCTTTAAAATTTATTAATTTTTGCAATTCAAACTTACATTTTAATAATTTTAATGATTTTTCAGATAAAATAAGATACTCATATACATACAAAGAATAGCTAATATACAGTCTTTTTTTTTTTTAAATATCTTATAACAATTATTAACATTTATTATCTTATATATCTGATGTTTGATTACAAACTAATATTCCATTAGATAGATATGGATATTTGGTTATGAAGAGTCCTAATAATAAATATATTGAGACTTCATTGAAATTTAGTTTTTAATAATTGTCATCAAAAGTTCCTCTCCAAATGCCCATACATTTACAATTTCAGTAATCCTTATTAAAGTTCATATCTATAGTAGTGTGAACTTTTTTTAAAAAAAAAAATCTCAGAAGTTAAACATAAATGCACGTGTTAATGCCACATTAAATATAAGTTTAGTTTTCTTGTCATTTTCATATGAAATATAAGGGTAAGGTGTTTAACCTAAATCATCAAAAATAAAACATATCAATAGAAATGGCAAATATATATAAATGAAAGGTATATACATAACATTATCCATAAAGGATATGACACTCCTAAACAATCAACTATAAAAATAATGGCAATATAATGGAAATTATGCTAGAACATAAATCATATCTAAGCAATGTAGTATGAATAATAACATGTAATTGTAGATACTAGCATGATATTATAAGTAAAGCTAATACATATTGACATGTGAGGTTTGTTGCTTATTCAATTTGCTATTATGGTTATCACACAATCTACTTATTATTTCTATTATTTTGAGAGGGCAAAATCTAAATCTCTGGTTCTACAATCAAAAATCTTAACCAAAGTACAATGGCTAAAAAAAACTTGACACACAAAGAACACTCTATCATTCGGTATCTACACCCTCTTTAGAGTTTGTAGGTCACATATAGAGTAAAAGGAGACATCACTAACACTCAGTGATAATAACACTTATTAATAATTAGGGAAGGCATCTATTGCATATTCCTACCTCGAAATTCATCATTAGGTTACTCATCTATACCGAAACTTAGTCTTACACTTAAATTATTAACAAAGTTTAGATAAATTAATTATCACACCGCTCACTTTTAAGATCATATACCGGTTTGACATGTTTTATTATCCACGAGAATCACTATTTATAACAATGGAAAACATCAAGTTATACCAATAATCAATTAGGCAAAATGTGAGAATTTTTCATTTCTAAATATTACTATTTATACTCAGTTACTATTTTAAAGGCCAAGCCAATGGTCAATGATCAATAGTCAACCATGAGCCCCTAAAATATTTCTAACAAGCCTTTAAAAGAGAAAAATATCATTTTATCCCTAAATACAATTAAACCTAGAAAATAAATAATAAATAAATTCCACAAGTTATGAAAATTTAACCTAAGCATGTTTAACTCAATTTTAACACACTATAATTCAAAAATTGGCAAAATAATATTAGAATTATGTTAAAAGACAAGTATACCTCTAAAAGACTGGAAAACATGATTAAGCCCTAAAACATGCCATACTTAGAATTAAATCACAAAATGCACATACTTAGCAAATAAAGCATGATGAACACATTGGAACCTATAAAAGTCAGTAAAAATTTAGCCAACATGTGATTTTACCAAATATGCTTAAGACTTAAATTTAACCAAGCATAATCTAAACATGTTCAAACTCAAACATCTTATATATCAAATTTGACATTAAACACCTAAACAATCCAATGGAGGCATAAAAAAAATCATGCAAATAAGGCCAAAGGTTAAATGCACCATAAAAATGAATAAAAATGCTCATTTCAACGAAAATAAACACAACCACCACAAATTCTACCTACTTTTAGCCTAATTATGTTTATCTAAATCCAATGTTCTCAAAGAAAAAAAAACTCCTCCAAGCTTCGATATCCTCTTGAATCCCCTGAACAAAAATAATCAGAAAATATGTTTTTTTAATAAAAAAAATACATCCAAAAGATGAAAACAACAACCAAAGTAAAAGGAAAGGAAGAATCATACACTTCCTTAAAGATGGATGAATTTGAAGAAACGGAAGATGAAAGATAGGTTTTCCTTTAAGTTTCTAAAAATTTAGCCATATTTTGTTCAGTAAAAACACTAAAGGTTTGTTTAGATGGGGGTAAATCAAGGTAAACTTTAAAAATTCACCTAGGTGAAGGGAATGAAGGTTAATTAGGGTGAGCATTTTAAAATACCACTTGAATAATATTAACCCGACTTGGATGAATTGGAATGACTATTAGTTCAAGTATTTGTGGATTGAATAAATGAAGGTTAAAAAAACCAGATGACACTCATACCTTTTCATTAAAATATGCAAGTTGGGAAGGAGATATTAGGTTAGGAATAGTTTGGTCTAAGCATGTATAAATTTCATTTAAAGTTTCCCCTTCCCTTCCATTACCCTTAAAAAAGAGGTTAATAAATATGGGTTTGATGGGGGTGAATTGTGGTGAATTTTTAACCTTGAATTGCCGTGAATATCTCCCAAAAGAATGTCTCCAAATAGGGGTGAACGTAAGTGGATGAATTTATTCACCCTACTTTATGTCAGACCAAACAACACATAATGGTCTAAAAATCAAGGATTGGAAGTTAGAAATGAAGAGAAATCAAAGGAAAACAAAAGGAGGAAAAATGGTGGATGATGTCAATTTTGGGAGAGCAAAGGGAGAAGAAGATGAAGAAGAAATGAGGTAGGATGATGTTTTAGTTAAGGTTTAGAAAGCATTAGATATTTGTGATAAAGTAAAGATTCAACCCCTAAAAAAGGAAGGGGGATGCTCAGGTTCAACATGCCCCTTATGGCCAAAGGAGTTTTCCCCCCTTTATTAAAGGTAATATTTGTGGGTAATAATGAATCAAGAAGGGTTAGGATAAGATTAGAATAGAGAAAAATAAGTTTTAGGGGATAATTATGCCTGAATATGGCAGAATTTATCTAAAAATGCCAAAAATAATTATGGACCATTTCTAATTTACTTTTAAATCAAAATTGCTAAAATATAAGTTATGAAGAAGCATTCCCCCACAAGTGATACAACCCTACTAATTAATTTCTCTAAGTTAGAAAGTGTCAAAATACTCATAACTTGGATTAAGATAATTAGCTAAGGAATCAAGCCATGCAAACCATGTATAAGCCGACCAAAGTTGCCACCTTTCTCATGGTTTAGGTCATCCCAACATGGTTCATTATCCACCAACACATCGAGACACCAATCCAAGAACCAGTCAACATTCTATCGAAAACTAAGCCATGCACAAAAGCATCCACTTGCATCATTAGGCCACAAAATGAGGAGTAAATCAACATGATAGATTGACGAGCTTGATTATTAGAAGTTGGAAACATATTCACATCTTTATCCATGGGTATTTATGTAACAACCCCATTTTTTATTGCTCAAATTTTTTATTTTAAAATATAATGGAAGCGAAAATACAAGTCCAACCTATGAAAAATAAGGTGTTACCATTGTGTCTAACATAAGATAGGCGTCTTACCGCCTACCTCACATTAGACACAAGTCTAAGTATCAAATCAATCAAACGCAAGGAAAAACTAGAGTGCACAAGAAAACATTTGGTGATAGGAAAAATCAAGGTTTACAACCCAGGGTTACATAGATCCAAAATTCATATAAAGTTATATCAGAAGAAAATCCTAACTAGAATAAATTGATTTTAAATGAGAAATGCCTTGGTCACTCAAGGACCATAGAAGAAAGTCTCCGAAAATGCCTTTTCTCAACAACCCAACTATGCTGAGAGAAGGATGGACCACTCACTGGCCATCCTCAGAAAACTTGTATCGAACCTCCTACTCGTGGAATTGAATAGGGGATTTTAACAACAACCCCATTAGTATGCATGCATATTGAGCAAACCGATTTACCATTATCATGTAGGTCATAGTACAAGCAAGACCCACACCATATGCTCACAGTACAACCTATCAAAATGTACATGAAATTTTCTTATTATGTCAGTCACATACAATCATATAGGTCATACAAGACATATTTGGATCCACTGAAGTATGCTTAATTATAATCATATCAACATACAAGGTTATACAGATTATTACATACATACTGCCTTCTTAAGGAATATGGATTACTTAGACCATCCACACAATAGTGTTTAGATTATAACTTGAAGGGTAATGTGTAATCAGAATTGCATATATGATTTTCCAATCATGGATTTTACAATAGACGGATCATGATTATGATAGTAATAAATCATGCGATCATTCATGGAAATATGTCGGAAATACAGAAATGTACCTCATCGAGGCATTCAAGGGAAACATATAATTGTCATAGAATTTAAGGAAGGTAAACATGAGTTACACAACATATTCATACTTAGGTGGGGCATGAGCTCTTTAAGTACTTATAAGGCAAAACAAGTATCATATCAACAAAATAATTATATCAAGATCAAGCATAATAAGATAAGGCAAATTAATACTTCTTTGGGTTTCATTCCAGCTATTATTTTGCATTAGGTGAATACAGAACTTATTTACAAAATTATTGAGCAATAACTGATCATAGAATTATTTTACCCAAAGTTATTGAGTAATAGGTGATCATATAATTCTTTTATCCCAAGTTATTGAGAAATAGGTGGGATTATTCCTCATAATCTCTCTATACCATGGAATTCAAACTAAATAAATGGACATAAAGTCCTGAGTCACACCAAAGTAACCTAGTGAACATAAGTCTTTGCTCATGCCAAAGTAACCTTGTGGATATAAGTCCTTGCTCATGCCAAATAATCATCCTGTGGTGACTAGACCATTCAGTATTGATACCTCTAAGTATATCATTAGTATCTAGAGAAGGAAAGGTACCGGTATCAACGAGGATCCCGGGATCAACTAAGATCCCGCCCAAAGGCACCTGTAGGTAAAATGCCCAAAGATAGACTAACCACTAATAGCTAATCAAGGATCGAATAATTTGGACCTATCATGATGCTTGTTTTACTTTAAGTGATTAATATCTTATTGGATCAGAATGCCATATCAAATAAATGCCCACAAACAAGATCGCACCAAATAACAAGCCATCAATTCAGTACATCCATATAAGGTTCTCACATCATCAAGTGTTCCTATTTAGGGTATTTTCCAATGATCATTCCATTACGTGATCAATTATGCTAAGAGGTGGAATTATATAATGTTAACCTCATCCATACATTTCCAAGCCAACATTTAATATCCATTTATTCACCGTTCGAAATTCAAATCTAGGTTAAAGCCTAGGGCTAAAGTCAAAGACACAGTTCATTTCCTAACTACAGTCTTACAATTCATTAAAGGATGTTCCAATTTAATCCTTAAGGCCAAAGATGAATGTCTAATTAGAGGTCAACTAGAGTTCAACCCTAAACTCATGATTATTTATCCATTCATTTCAATAGCTAAGTGAAAGTCATTGTTTATGGATAAGGTCAACTTAAGGCCACCATATATGTCCATGTTATTTTCTTCTATTCTTGCTAAGTCATTTAACTTACAAGGTTTCTATAACATCTCAAAATTTACTACTTTAAATTTTCTATTTACAATGGAAGGATATAGCCAAAATATCGGGTGTTACCGTTGTAATTGATGCAAGCCTGATTTACCATACCATCCTCACATTAATTATTAGACTAAAACCATTAAAAGTGGAATGAAGTAAATAGAAATGAGAGAGGCTTTATAAATGTAAATACAAGTCTGGAGATTAACTCTGGGGTACAATAACCAAATACAACAATAAAAAAGGATATCATGGATCGACAAGTCCAAAAGGTATCTGAATAAAAATATCATCTAGATAAAATAACTCTTTACCCAAATACCCAGTACAAATAAAAATCACTCTTCTCCATATAATACATCAAAAGTAGTAAAATCATCTAGCTAGTCCTCAAAGACCTACACAAAAGCATCAGGGTCATCTGCTTGTGGGAATAAGCAGTATCCATAAAAATAAGTGGTTAGTACACTATGTATTAAGCAATGTAACAATATTGTCGAGTTAGGAATACAATTAAATACACACATGCCCAATAGAGAATAAGTACACATGCGATACCCATAAGACATTACAAGGTAAGGAATGATATAAGTCTTTTCACTAGATATAACAAATCTTCGTTCTTTTATTTACATTAATTTCAGGGACCCCCACTATTCTTAAACTATTGGAACACCCTAAAGCACCTCTTAGGGACAACATATGTGAGCCACTATTATCATCTAGTGGAGCGGATCCAACACCTCTTAGGGCAGAACGCTCCTGAGTCACTATTCTTAAACCGGTGGAACAATCTGAAAATACCTCTCAAGAACAACACACCTAAACCACTATCATTATTTAGTAGAATGGATCCAACACCTTAGTCCTGACTCACGTACTCTTCCACTTTAAATTATTAATATCTTATCTATTAGGTTGATTATCACAAATCATATTCTTATTCACGATAAGTATGTGACCCCACTATTCTTAATCTGGTGGAATGGAATGAATAACCTCTCAAGCACAACACACCTAAACCATTGTTATCATCTAGTGGAACGGATCTATAAAATACCTTTCAAGGCAAAACACTCTTGATTCACTATTATTATTTGGTGGAACGGATCCAAAACACCTTGACTCGAATAATGTGATCTTTTACTTTAAATGATTAATGTCTTATTCACAATTGATTCACAGGTACATGACACATTTAAAGTAGATAAGTGCATCACGAAGATTGTAATGCTGTTCTCTAGAGTTAGTATCCTTATATTCTCCAAAACCCTAATTTTATTTTATCATAAATGTTCATTTGTTACTCTTTTAATCACCAACCTTAGTACCCCGTTCCTCAAATATTATCATTATCAACATACTTGAATTTCAAGGCCTATCTTTAAGGTCTTGTACATGCAATAATAACCCTATCTCAAAAATTATTATTCCTAGACTTATAAACCATAATATCACAAATCCATCATAACTTTTCTTGTAAGGTTCAAACAATTACCATATTCAACTAACATTAACAACATATTCATCCTTCATGATCTAACTCTACCGTTTCACACATGTGATAATAACCTTTTCATTTTAGGTTACCGTTCCCAAATCAACCATTTTTTCATACTTTCTTAAACTTGGGTCATTCACAACTACTCTAAGCACTTCATATAATTTCCTTAACATATTTTAGATGATATAATATCTTAAAATACCAAGATTCTCATATTTAATCTATATTGACCAAAATGCCCTTATTGATAATATAACCCTTATTTCATGCAAATTTTATTGGTAACGTTATCCTCTAATCCACATTTTTCTCCATAGACCTTATCATACCCATTTCACATTCATCATATAATTAATAAGCCCATAATACCACAGTATTTTACATCGAGGGTTTTTCCACATAAAATAACAATATCGCATAATCTGTACTTATTTTTCTATCATATGATATCAAATGCATGGAATAACATTAACAACATATATTAATTCACATAATAACATTAACATGGTATGATAGAAAAACATGCATAACACTTAGTCATCAAAACTCTAGATTAAGACAAGTATCCTTACAAAAATGGCTCTGGTCTCTAAGTTTGCAAAACCTATTCCGCCTCTTGTGAAACTATGGATGAATAACCTAAGAAAAACATAATAAAATATCATTAGGATTAAACCACCTAAGCAAGAAAATGTTTAAAGAAACAAAAGGGTGAAGGAATGAAGAAAACTGAACCAAGAAGGGTATTATTTGGGAAAAAACTACGTAACCAAGCAAAAGGGAAAATGGTGGTTTGCCATGGAAAATAGAGGGAGAGCAATAACACAACCTATCGTTTCTAGGGGAGGTGCAGTGGTAGTGGAAGCCGAACAAGGGGCTAGTGTTCGGTGGTGGGAATTAAAGGGGGTGGTGTGGTAAGGTTGGAGATGCCAAAGGGTGGATGGAGGGTTGCGGTTGGGGTTACCAAAAGATGGAAGGCAGGTTGCGGCTAGGGCTTCTAAAAGGGAAGAGTTTTCTTTGGTCAAGGTTGATAAAGGGTGGTGATGGGCCACGATGAGAGTTGCTATAGTAAAGAGAAGGAGAAAGGGAGAATGTGGCTTCGGTGGAGTTAGTTGAAGGGGAGGGGTTAACTTCGACTATTTTAGCTGATGATAAGGGTGATGTTTGGAAAGGATGGCCAAATATGGTGAGGGAGTAATGGCAAAGGTTGTTGGTGGTGGTTTCGTTGTCCCGGTTTTGCTCGCAGTGGTGGCTTTTTGGGTTGTTTCTATGACGACTAGGAGGTGGTGAATGAGGGGAAATGGTGTCACATTGGTTGCAAAAACAAAAGGTAGAGAAGAGAGGTGGTTGGATCATGTTATAGCAAACATGTGTGTGTGTGTGTGTATACCCATGCACCAATAGAGACGGGCGAGAGGTGAGAGGGACATATCAATCCTAACCCTATGCGTAGGAGGTGGGAGTTGATGAAAGTTGGGAATGACTTGGCGGGTGGTAGGGAGTGATGGGTGTCTAAGCATTGTCTGTGGACAATGTTCCACGCTAGGAGAAGCGGGAAAAAGGAGAAGTAGAGGGAGGATTGGCCGAGAAGGAAAAGGAAATAAAAAGGAAAATAGAGAAAAGAGTAGTGGGTTAATATTTTTAGTTTTTTTATTATAACAAGATCAATATAATTTAGGTTAGGATAATAGGGTAGATTAATTATCGATAAATCGTGATTAGGTTAGATTCTAAGGTTAGAGAATTTGGATAAAGTGAAAATATATTTTTTCCGAGATTATAATTAGGTTACGATATTAATTACTCGTGATTAGGGTTAACTAAAAATTCGGGATATTACAGTTTTACATAGGCCATGATATAAGTCATTAGAGGCCTATTATCCATCATTTTGAATCATTACATAAATACTAAAAATAGTAATAGTTCATTTTTATCCATCTAATCATGTACTCATGTTATGGTCAAGAGAAGAGGCCTAAATGCTAAATTGAGGTCAACTAGAATAAAATTTTTCTTTACTAACTTTAATCCATTATTTAAACTTCATTAATCTAGGTAAATTTATAGTTGCTAGTGTCTTAGGTCATTATCCAAGTATAAGAAAACTCAAAACATCACAATCATGAAGAAATAATCAAGAAAAGTAAAACTGGCCGAACCAATCAATGGATTTTGCTAACTAGTTGATCGGTTTTATGTACTAGTCGATCGGTTTGGGTGCTGCCAACCTTCCTAGTGGTGGTGAACCAATCAATCGGTCAACCTCACTGGTCGGCTGTTTTGAGAACTAGGTGATCAGTTTGATTAAACTGGTCGATGTGTCTAAGGCTAAGACTACGAAGGTCGCAGACCAACTAATCGATTGTTCTAGGAACCAATCGATCGATTTGGTAAAATGAGCTGATGGGTTTAATCCAAGACCAAGACCACTAATGTCACAGGCCAACCATTTGATGGCTCTACCAGACCAATCGATTGGTCGTGAGAATCAGTCGATTAGTTGGGGCGAAAACAACCCCAACAAAATGCACATACACACAGTTAGATTCCATAATCTTTATTTAATTAATCCGAACATCAAACTCTGATCATTCAAGGTTCGTAACAACCAGTATTCATGAATCAACATATGAAATACCAAAATTATGCCAAGAATCTTAATAAAATCATGCTTGCACTTTATAGGCTTAATAAGAAATAGGAAGACATACACCATGTTCTCTTCTTTCTAGGCCATCATGCACCAATCTATCCATCATGTCATACATACTATTGTCACTTAGGACACTCTGAATATTAAAGGTAATTATGAATCTAGAATCATATCATGTAAGACTTTAAGCTAAGCTTCCTACCACTTCTTTCATTAATTCCATATTAACAAGTTCAGGCACATTGCCATCTCTAATATTTAGGTTATCACATACTCATAGAACATGCACTATACTTACCCATACCATTTCCTATAAAATAGGAAGACAATGGTTTACCTCATAAGAGCTTAACAACAAGCCAAACAGAGTAAAAATCTTTGAAAATCCAAACACCTTTCCCTTATTGAAACACCTTTCAAAAAAGCTAGATTAAAACTCAATGAAACATTTGAAATCATGTAGAGAAGATTTAATAAAATCAAAGAACTAGGAGAGGAAATTTGAGAAAACCCACCTTCCTAGGATAAAATAGAAAACACTAGAGAGGAAAGCTAAACCCTCACTCTTGTCCCAAATCTAACTCCATTTTACTTAAGATCAAAATAAGAAGGATCTAGAGAAAGGATTATAAGATGAAAGGAAGATCATAAAAGAAAGTCAAGGATAGGAAATGTGGTAAAGCAAGTATGAAGAAAAAGAGGGTAGCTTAGAAGTTAGGGAAGAAGGGAGAAAATGAAATCTTTGGGTTTGAGTTACTAAGTGTTTATGCTAAAAGAAGAAGGGTAAGGGAGTGTATAAACTGAGACCCTAAACTCTAGCCCGAATCCAAGCTTTAAAGTGCAGGTTTTGAAGGTTCAAATATGACATTTCTGTCTTTGAGCTCAATTGGTGAAACTACAGTGTTCTAGATAATGTACTTCATAAATCTCGAACACAAGAAAGGAATAATGATAACAAGGAAAGGGAATCAAAGTTCAGAAATTTACAAAGGTTGTAGGAGTAAATAATCCACTTAGAAATCTCGTACAAGAGAGAAAAATAAGGAAGAAGATAAATGAGCTGAACTCATGAAAGTGACTCATCATGAATCGCTTCTGTATGAATCCATTGATAATTGATAAAAGAGGTTAGGCATGCTCAAAAGCTTCGTAAAATTCATAAACAAACCGCTGAAAACATAAACATGATGTTGGAAACGTTTTGGGGACAAATTCATTGTGAAAATTGAGTCAAAAGGACAACCATATCAATTGAACCAATTAATTGTTTCATTGGATTTCAAAACTTAAATTTAATGAACAAATCAGTCGATCGGTACCTCTAACCAATCGAATGATTTTCTAATAAAACCAATTATCTTCCAAAATTCAAACAAAACTTAACCAAAACCATACCAATACTTAACACACCTCTAAAATAAGATCAAACACACTTAGATCACCATCAAGTGCATAGATTAGTACACATTATAGACCCTGAAAAGTGGGGAATTACAATTTGGGAGGCTTGGAGTGCCAATTGGATAATAGGAGTTGTTACTCATTTTTAGTTTGTTTACCTTTTCTATTTTAGCTAGTTTTCTCTAAAAGTTGATTTAGTTGTCTTATCTACCTTGTAAACCCCCCATGGATGGATCATTATGGTATAAGAGCATGTGTTAAGTTGTTGTGTAGTGTTCGATGATAACTAGACTAAGTTTACTAGTTGGATAATAGGAGTTGTTACCCATTTTTAGTTTGTTCACTTTTTCTATTTTAGCTAGTTGTCTCTTATAGTTGATTTAGTTGTCTTATCTACCTTCTAAACCCCCATGGATGGCTCATTATGGTAGGGTAGCATGTGTTAAGTTATTTTGTAGTGTTTGACGACAGCTAGACTAAGTTAAGAGCTTATTTCAATTTTGACTAGTTAGTTAGATTACAATGTAACTAAGTGTTAGATGTAGTAACCAAGTCAGCTATGGAGGATAGCACGTTCATTCTATAACTCAGAGGAACCTAAGACATCCCTATATATTTGTTAGTTCTCTATTGAATCAAGATCATCTATCACCTTGCACAATATAGAGAAGAGTTCTTACTTGTTCTTACATTAAAATTTAAGTGAAGGGTTTTGTCTTATACTTCTAAAATCTCACTCTCTTTATCTTTAGTGTTGATTACCTAAGGTGATGAATGTGAGTATTTGATCTCAAGAGTCACTTATAGATCAAATGTTTCTTCTTCATTTTCCCTTGCCCTTTTCGTTTCTTGGTGGCCAATTCACTTTCCACCATTCTTCCTTGTTAGCTTGAGCCAATGGTTTAGCTTATGCATCAATAAGTATCCCCAAAGTTTCATAAATTTTAGATAGCTCAAAGGTTCGTTTTAGGACTTAAAATGTAATAAATATCGGAAGAAAGGATGAATAGTATTTTTTGTTAGTATTTCATTTGTTATTTTGAAAATAACTATGAGACTTAGAAAAAACCAAATAATATAAATTTCAATAAATTATAATAGTCTGGAAAAAGTTTGATGGTAAAAAATGTTTCGAAAGTTTAACAGGATTCAAAACCTTAAAAAAGGTTAAGAAATTTGGAACAAAACATTTCATAAATGTAATTATGGTTGAATGAATATAATTAAATTTAATTTAAAATAAAATTTGTAATTATAATATTAAAGAGGCTTTAGAAAAGTATGGTCTTACAAGTTGTAATACTAATTATGAGGTCAAAACTAGACTGAATATACACCTAGGTAACAACTAAATATTTGTGGATCGAATATTTTGGATGTCAAATTGACTCTTTGAATATCAATTTTTTTCATTCATCTCTACTTGATTATATTAAACTCTGCTATATATATACCACAGTGATAATTTGACACTAACGTTTGTGAATGAAATATTGTAATACCCTCTATTTTTAGCATTTAAAAATTTCATTTGAAATAGTGATTTGTGAAAGCTAAAACATTAAAAATATAGGGTGTTGATGCCATACTTAGTATAAGCCTGATTTTCTCTACTATTCTTATACTAAGTGCTAAGGCTAAAACGTTTACTCCATTTAAATTAGAAATAACAATCATAAGAAGCATATAATAAATTATAATATAGATAAGCATTGTTCCAATATGAAAATATCATATAGGAGTACAACAACCAAAGGAAAGAAATACATAAGGTTACATAAGATTCCAAGGAAAATCTTGATCAAATGATACCAGAGTAGATACTGGATAATCCTAACTCTCAACCCTAGAACTCAATGAACTAATTCATATTAAGATGTTTCCACAAAAGAGAGACACCAAACCATACTTAATCATTTTCAAAAAAAGTCTCATAAACATTAGGGTAATGCTCTATGACACTACCGACCAACCATACCAACGATTCTCAAACACCATAAGTAGGGAACAAGGGTAACTATCGAATATAGGTAGAACACAAAGGTAACTACCGAACCATAGGTAGGATATGAAGACAACTACCGAACCACATGTAGGATACGCTGGCAATTTTCGAACCCCTAAAGCCAAATTAGTTCCAAAACCAAACTTGTAACACCCCCAAAATTCACTACTGAAAAATTTCGTTTTATTTAAAGATAATAGCGGAATCAGATAAACAAAACGTGAACTTGGAAGTATTACCGCCACACTTAGTACCAGACCGGTTCACTCATACCGTTCCAGTACCAAGTGCTAAGGCTAAGAAAATGAAATACAATTCGAAAGACATTCAACATGCATAAATCAGAGTAAATTGCAAGCTTCAATATATTTAAATCAGAGTAGCGCATCAAATCGTTTTCTGGAATAAAATCCACCAAGGGTGGTTACTTTAACAACGTTAACATTTAAAACCGAGAAATTAAATGAGAAAGAGAAAAAGCCATGATACCGGAAAATTCCTTACTCTCCTTCCCGTAACCCACTTGAGTAGCACCTGAAAATACCTGTAAGGGCACTGCCCATTGAATAGGCAGGGGCCCCATAAAGGGAATCCCTTTAGTACTACGGTACTGAGTAACCCTTTAATACCACACTTAAAGACAGGCCCGCATACGACACATAATGCAAGCCACACGCATATAAATAATGAGAGATGCATACATAACAATAACCAACATAATACTTTATAAGTCACGATCGATACTTTGGGCCTTAAGCCATTATTCTGTCATTAATCCATCAATATCATATTTTATGTCCATGTGAGTACGAGAACTCCACTATTATAGCCGGTGGACCGGAAGTCAACATACAGGGCAGAACGCCTCTGACCACTATTATTGCCGGTGGACCGGAAGATAAACACACAGGGCAGAACGCACCTGACCACTATTATTTGCCGGTGGACCGGTCTGGCCCAGACTCACATGGTGTTCCACTATAAGTGATTAGTATTTTTCCATAATCTTATTCACATACATAACCAATTTTATTGAGCTCGGGACCCCCACTATTATTGCCGGTGGACCGGAATATATATGTAATCATCATCCAGGGCACAACGCTCCTGGCCACTATTATAACCGGTGGACCGGGATATATATAACTCATCATCCAGGGCACAACGCTCCTGGCCACTATTATATCCGGTGGACCGGTACTCATAATCACACACCAGGGCAACACGCTCCTGGACCACTATTATAACCGGTGGACCGGTACGCAATATCGTAAATCATCTGGGCCCGGCTCATTAATATTCCACTTTCAATTATCGTATCTTTCCTTTCTTTAATCAGCACATCAATCATATTTATTTGCCTCGATTGGGAGATCGATAACCCGGGACACAAAGGTACACCGGTCGTACCGGTGCATATCAGTTACTCAGTACCCTTTAACCGTGAACCCAAGGACGCAAAGGTACCCTGGTCGTACTAGTGCATAAAGCTAACTCAGTACCCTACCGACAAGGACACCTAATCCATAAGTATGCATACCCCCTAACTAGGTCCGTAGAGTTAGGAAGAGTAAGATATAGGGCCTGGCTGGGGCACAAAGGCACACCAGCAAATACCAGAATAATCGTGGACTAAACCACGTCCTTAGGGTAGCGACCCCTAAAGAGTCACCATTCCCGATCTCGAGGTCTTTCACTTTAAGTAATAGTGTCTTAATTAAGGTGATCACAGAAAGCACGATGATCCGATACTTATTCACTTTCAATCGTTTCGATATCATTAATCGTTTCTTATTCAGAGGATTATCCAGGATGTCACAGAGAAACCATCAAGGCCATACTAATCATTAGATACTCTTACTTGGCTAATCAACATTATTTAATCATATTAATGTTCCACAATCTCAAGGACCTATTAGGTACAATTTACTCATTTGCCCTTTTCTTATATAATTGTTAAGTATCCGTTCCTTACTTGATAAATTACCACATTACCCTTAAGGTTGCATAATTACCAAATTGCCCTTTGTCCGATTTAGATTACCAAATTATCTCATACACTTTTTAGATCATCATTCACCCCTCATAATTACTATACTTATCATATTTCCCTTTTGGTTGGTTATATTACCAAATCGCCCTTCTCCTTTGTTATAATTACTAAATTGCCCTTGAGTTGGATAAATTACTAAATTACCCTCTTCATTATCATGATTACTATTTTGCCCCTTTAGTTGGTTAAACAATTATCACTTTACCCTTTTATCGGCTAAATTACCAAATTGCCCCTTTAGTTGAACAAATTACCAAATTGCCCTTCTCCTTTATCATAATTACCATTTTACCCCTCTCAATTATTTTAATTGCCGTTTACCTTTTTTAATTATCACAAATCCCAAATTACTCTTCTTCATAATTACCAATATTAATTTACCCTTTTTCATAATCAAAATTACTATATTACCCTTCTCCATTATTAAAATTACTATAATGCCCTTTAATTGGTTAATTTACCAAATTACCCTTCTATAGTATCATACTTATCCAATTGCCCTTCTATAATCATAATTTACTTGCTAAATTATCTTTTGTCGTTATCATAATTACCAAGTTACCCCTTACTCCCAAGTTTACCGTAATATCCTTTCATTTACAAAATTACCATTTTACCCATTACATCCAATTTTACCATAATATCCTTTTATTTATGAAAATTACCACCATACATCTTTTACTTTACAAATTACTATTTTACCCTTTTACATCCAAGATTACCATCTTTATCTTTCCTTACATAATTACCATTTTGCCCTTCTTTTCCAATTTACCATATTACCCCTTTACTTATAAATTTCCACTTCGCCATTCACTTATAAAATTTACCATATTACCCTTTACTTATGAAATTATGATTTTGCCCCTCTACCTCCAAAATTACCATAATGCCCTTTTTACTTACAAAATTACCATAATGCCCTCATTCATCCAAAGTTACAATTTTACCCCTACTTCCAAAATTACCATTCTTACCACTTACTTATAAAATTACCATATTGCCCCTTGACTCCAAAATTACTATTTTACCCCTACTTTCAAATTATCACAATATCCTTTTATTTACAAAGTTACCACAATACCCTTTTATTTATAAAATTACCATAACACTCCTTTTGTTTTACAAATTACTAAAATACCCTTTTGTTTACCAAATTACCAAAATGTCCTTTTTCACTTGTGAAATTTCCACTCGACCCCTTTATTCAACATTTTATGAATTTACTAACCCTACATAAAATAACAATATTAATACTTCATTTTTGTCATCTAAGTCCACCAACTTTTCATTTTTCAACATCATACTCATTAACAACTACACACATTGATTTATTTATCTCATAAGCATAATTACTAAAATACCCTTAAACAATAACATCATTCATGCATTAACAACATGGTACATCATAAACAAGTATTTAACATTTCTATCCATATTCCAACTCCTTCTTTATTTAACCTACCTACATATGGCATAAAAGTTATCATGTTATTTCTTTTTAACAAACAATATAAGAAACCATAAACATATCATGCTAACCATACAAAACATGCATAAAATCATACTAAACCCTAAATGTGCTAGCATGCGTTTTTTCATATATTTAAGGGAGGATTAACGGTTACCTTAATCCCGCAAAATATCAAATCTTACCAAGCATATTTAGCAACTCAACACCTAAAAATAATATCCATCATGTTTATGTTAGAAATAAGAACCAAAGCATAAAACTTTATAAATTTTAATTAATAAAACACTTAACATAAATTACCATTTTACCTTAAAAATTATCCAAACTATTTTTAAAACCAAGGGGAGCTCATGCTGCATGAGCAGCGTGAGTTTCATGCAAAATTATGGGGAGAAAAGGGTTCAAAGGGGGTGAAGGAAGAAAAATAAACCCTTTTCGGGTTAGGGTCTTTAGGCTAGAAAAGAAGGTGGTTAGGGGAGGTTCTAAGGCAAGTGAATGGTGCAGAAGTGTAGAGGGGGTGTAGGTGGAGGCAAAGGGTGGTTTCACGGCGGCATAGGGCGGCGGATACGGCGGCGGCAAGGCGGCGAAGTTGGCTGCCGAGGAGGGTCGGGGGAAAGGGTTGAGAACGAAGGAAAAGTGGAGGGAAAAATGGAGGGGTGCAAGGGTTGGTTTCGGCCAACTAATGGATGGCGGTTGTAGAGGAGGTTGCAGGGTGTCGAACGGTGGGTTGGGTGGCGGCAGAGGTGGCCGGACGGCGGCGGTAGAGGCGGTTGCAGGTGGCTCGACGGTAAGGAGAAAAGCTGGGAAGAAAAAGGAAAAGGAGGAGAAGGGAGGAAGTGTAGGGCTCGAAGGGCTATGTGGTGGTGCAGGGTGGTAGCAGGCGGTTGCAGAAGGCGGCGCAGGGCTGGGCTTGGTGGTTCAGGCGGCGGAGGCTGGCGGTGATAAAAAAAACGAGGAAGAAAAATGGGGAAGAAGGAAGGAGAGAGGAGGGAGCTCGGGGGAAGAGAAGGGATCGAAAATGAGGGGAATGGAGGGCTGGGTAGATGGAGAAAAAGAAGAGGGAGAAGATAGGGGTAGGGATGGCCGGCGAATGGCGCTGCAGGTGGCAGGTGGTGGTCGGGTGGCAGGGGAAGACGGGGAAGAAGAAGGAAAGAAACAAGGCACGCGAGGCTGTGGTCCAGGGCTGGTTTGGCTCGAAAAAGGAAGGAAAACGACGGGGGAAGAGAGAGAGGGAGAGGGAGCAGGTGGTGATGGCAGGAGGCAGTAGTTGCAGGCGGCCGGACGCTCGACCATGGCAGCACTGGTGGTCGGGCGTGAGAGAAAGAAGAAGAAAGAAGTGAGGGGGGGGGGGAGAAGACCGAACCGGTCTGGCGCAGAGAAAAGAAAAAAAAGAGAGTTGGGCCGGCCCGGGGGAAAAGAAGAAGGAGAGACGGGCTGGAGGGACGGCTGGGGCGCGCGTCAGGCGTGAAGAAGGAGAGGCGGAAGCGGGCCGAAGGCCTAGTCGCGCGGGGGAGAGGGCTGGCCTGGCGAGGCAGCCCGAGGGAGGAAGGAAAAAGAAAAAAAGAAAAGAAGAAAGAGGAAAAAGGGAAAAAGGGTAAAAAAGGAAAATGGAAAAATAGGAAAGTAATTTAATTTAATTTGTAAAATCATAAAATATAATATTCGTGGTAAATTATTTAATTTAATAATTTAATTTTTTTTATAATGTAATATTTTAGTTTAAAAAGGATAAAGTTGGCAAAATATTAGTCTTGGAAAATTATTTAGTTAAAATAATATGATAAATAACAAAATATTTATTTTTAATTTATTAAATACTCTTATCCAAATTTACATACTCTAAAATCCATAAAATACTTAAAATAAATAATTTTACAAGCTAATTTTATTTCAAATAAAGTTATTTATTAAAATATAGGTTTTTGAAATTTTGGGGTATTACAAAACTACTTCCATTTTTATTACTCTAGGGGAGACTATATTAATTTGAAGACAAAAAGGTATTATGTCATATCAAATCACAAAGATAGCATAGTATTCTATTGATTATCAATTCAAGGACACTAATATATCCTAGTTATACTAGCACACTAAGAAATTACGGTACCCTATCGACAAGGATATCTAAAACCTAAATATGCATATCCTCTAATAAATCCAAAGATCTAAGTAGAATTAGATATAGGGCCATGTTGAGGTACTAAGGAAAACAAACAAAATCCAAATTAAACCAAGAGTTAAACCTCATCTTTAGGGTAATTATTCCTAAAGAGCCACTATTTTTGATCTCAATGTATTTTACTTTAAATATTAGTATTTTATTTGGCAATTAAAAATATCACACAATACACAAAAAATTTTAAATTCCATACCTAACAACTTTTCTTTTAATTTTCAATTATTTAGGTCAACCTAATAATTCAACGTAAATGTTAAGTGTTATTTACTAACAATTTCTCATAAAAAGCTAAAATATAATAAAATAAAACATTTTTACATGTGGATAAATTCTAAGATATAAGACTCTAACATGCATTCTAACCTATCATGCTATCTATCAACATTATCATACACCATACATACTTAATTCAAAATATTAACTAGGTCAAGTCTAAGCCTATATTTTGTTTTTAGTTAGCATTTGTGATCCCATGAAGTAATAATCATGCATCTATCATCCTCTTTTTGTTTCAACCAAAAAATTCTTTAAAAGCTAGTCATCTTATGCATAAAATCATGAGTCAAGAGGTAAGATGTCATAACATAAATATGAACCAAAGAAAGGGTTGTAGGTATTAATTAGCAACCTAAATAATATAAATGTAGTACTTATTTCATATTCAAAAAATGTTGATGCATATTTTGAGAATAAAATTTGACCATTAATAATTTTTAATATATATTATCAAAAAATATAAAAACAATATTATATTAATATATTTTTAAATATAAATATAATAATTATATATTTTTATAATAATCATTTATATTTTAAAAAATTAATGGTCAAAATTAGTCCTTGAAATATGATGCAATAATTTTTTATACTAATTAATTATATATTATTAAATTTGGATAGAAAAGAATTGGGAAGATCAATAGTAAGAGTAAAATGTTTTGCTAAAAAAGGATAAACTATAAAAATGCAGACAAATATTTTTAAGAAAGGAGTAAAATTTTCATACTTTTATTTTCAAGATTATTGTAATCTTACTATTATTTTAATAATTTTAATAACATGCCTTTAATATTTTCGGTTCTATTTTTTAAAATGTGATGTTTTACTTCTCATCTCGGGAAAGAAAAAGCGTCTCACTCTCTCCTCGACTTGCCCTATGAACCTCACGAGTCGACTCACAACAGTTTTAAGTTCTGACACTCTTAACGGTCTATCTGACAACGCGGCTCCGTTTGCCTCCAACTCCAGCTCCGGCTCCGGCTCCGGCTCCGGCTCTCCGCCACCACTTCCATCATCTGAATCCCTTCTTCTGTATGGCGTCTTTGTCTCTCGAGTGTCGGCATTCTTTCCAGCACAATTTCCAATTCCTGTCCAACTACCGCTCTTTTATACTCCGGCAAACCAATTGCGCTATCTGTCCGGTTGATTATCGATCCAATTTCGAGGCAATTAAGCCATTATCGGTTACGTTTAATGATCGGAATCCCGTCACCGAGTTGGGGAAGTGCAATGCGTTTTATGAATCTGACGATGGTGAATTGGAGTACAATAATTCAACGAAGGATGAACAATTTGTAAGGTGGTTTCGTGAAGCCTGGCCGTATTTTCAAGCGCATAGAGATGGGACCTTTGTTATTATCATCTCAGCTGAAATTGTTGCTAGCGAGCACCTTGATGCAATCTTGAAGGCATGTTTTAATTTAGACGCCGGTTTGGATGTACTTATTTTGAAAACTTTTAGTGTAAGAGTTTCCATTATCTTGGATAAGAAGTCAAAACAACCCTTAATTATCCTCCTGTTTTACCTTGAGTTTTTATTCGATAAGTGTTTATACCTAATACTAAAAGGAGTTCAATAGAATATGATATATGTTTAATATTTGCGTTTGAATGTTTTCAATAGCTGATGTTATTTATTGTAACTTTTCTTTGAGATCATGTTGCTGATTTTAATTACTATTTGTTGTCTGCAGGATATCTCGCTGCTGCATGGCCTTGGTATTAGATTTGTTATTGTGCCTGGGACTCATATCCAGATTGACGAGCTGTTGTCTAAGAGGGGTAATTTATTCGGTTGTTACTTTGTTGTACTTGGCTTTATTTATTGGCTTTGATACATGTTGATGGGGTTTGGTTTTGATTTTAGTAATTTATTCCAGTATAGACTCTCTCTCTGCTTGGGATGATGGAAAACTAAACTCAATCAAGTGTATGATCTGTTTTTGTCCTCGAAACAAGCTTAAAATCAAGAATATTTGTCAGTAATGTCCATTCTAGAGATGTTTTTCCTTATCTTCTATTATTTTAACAACAAAGTTGTCTGCTTCTTCGCATCAACTGAGCTACCTCACATCAACTAGATTTGTGTTAGTGACGACTGTTTCCTGTAGACCCACCAAAACTGTTTTATAAGGATTGTAATTGTGAGAGAATGGAGATAAAGTATTACTTTTAGTATAGGTTTTCATTTCTTTTTTCTTAAATGGAATGAAAAGGAGAGATGTATTGGTTAATTATCCATGATTTGTCTGATTTGGCTTCAAAGCAAATCCATAAGCACAGTTTCGTTAACAGAAAAAAGATCCAACACATTCAAAGTTGATTATAGCTCATTCCATTGGATCAGTTGTCTTATTTTTTCATCTAGGGAGCGATAACACAATGATTGTTCAATCCAGGATGTTTCTAAGGTATACTTTTTCTTCCTTTCTGCTGCCACTGGTACACTTTTCTCCATTGATGTACTGAGATATCCTTTCCTGTTTCTGTTTTGATCATTACTGCTCTTTGTGTAAAAATAGCCTTTACATGCAATCTTGCAAATGGTCTACGGCGAAGCGATCCTAATACATGTCACTTCAAAATGCTTACTATCGTTATTATTATTGGTATTATTCTTGTTGTTTGTTGGTGCTGCCGCTAACATTCCTATTATTATTATTATTATTATTATTATTATTATTATTATTATTATTATTATTATTATTTTCTGTGAAATTGAGTTAGAATTGTTGTCTGATTTGTGGACCTTCATCCCTGATTCTTACAGTTCACGATTCTCAATGTCTTTTATGGGTTATTAAATCCTTGTTTCAGGTTCGAATCCTCAATATGTTGGACCATACAGAATTACAGACTCCACATCTCTTGAAGCAGCCATGCATGCAGCTGGGGGGATAGGTAAAATGATTGAGGCAAAACTTTCTCCTGGGCCCTCTTTGAGTAGCATACGTCGGCATGGTGATAATAGTCGCTATCATGATGTTGGAGTAAGTGTTGTCAGCGGTAACTTTCTTGCAGCCAAGGTAAGGATGCTGAAGTTATTTTACTCTTGGGTATTATTACAGAAGTTTAATATTTAGTTAAAGTTGATTTATCTACTTCTTGCCCTATATATATGGCTATTTTGGGTTTAAAGAAAAATTAGAAATATTAAGCTTTTCCATTTGGTGCTTGCTTCTTTGCCTGCTTTCTTCCTTTCTCCTTGTCTTTGTTTGTTTTGTTATCTACTTTTCTAACCTTATTTAATCTATGTGTCCTATGCAGAGAAGAGGAGTGGTCAAAGGTATTGATTTTGGAGCTACCGGTGAAGTTAAAAAAGTACATGTTGCTCAAATAAAAGAGAGGCTTGATGCAGGTTGTATAGTAGTGATGAGCAATTTGGGTTATTCCAGTTCTGGAGAAGTTCTAAATTGCAAGTATGCTATGCAATGTTTGATGTATATCTTTTGTAGTTGTGCCTTGGTTTGAATTTTTATTTTTATTTTTATTTTTTTACTCTAATAAATCACTTTTTTATAATCAGCTTTTTGATCAATTTTGGGTTATCTACTGTGTTCTGTGATTTTCACAGCGGTACCCTGTCATATTTGGGTTTCACAAGATACCTTGTTATAAATTTTTATAAATACCTTTTCTTCATTTTTGATATTTCTTCAAATTCTATTTTTTACTCTTAGTTGTTATTTGGGCCGACCATATGGACCAAAAAATTAACATTTCTCTCATCTTTCTTATTTACTTCTTGGTGACATACTCCCATCCCTCACAGTCATCATCATCAAATTTTCATCATCATTTAAACAAAATCATGAATCCTTTCCTTTCCCATTTTCGACGGCCTTAAACCGATGAACTTCACTAAATTCATTATCCTCAATGCCTAACCTCCCTCTCTCATCGATCACAGTGTTTTTCTATCCTCTGTTCCGTTTTGTCCTAAAATTAAAGCTTACTTTTCCCATGATCTTTGAATGCTTCTTACTCATAAGCTAGTTACTCAACACACATAAGAGGAGGAAAGAGGAAGAAACTACAATTTGAAAGATTCAGTGATTTTAATCACTCTGTAGTGGTTGATAAAGAGCTTGACAGCATTCATAACAGATTCCAAAATAGAAGTGCAGACATAGAAAAATTAGGGATGAAGAAAACCAGGAAGGTGAGATCATCAATGTGAGAGTAGGAGGCTTGATTTTGTAAGCAATAAATTTGACTCCAGAGCTCTGCAGTTTCTGTGCTACATGAAAGCTTGGACAATTTTGTGTTGGTGGTAGAGTGTGTGGAAGGAATTAAAGGAGCTTGGTAGGGATGATGCCTATAAAGTTCTACTTTGAATTTGGTCCTTTTCCTATTTGGTGCAGCTTCATTTGTATTTTTTTTGGGTGGTGGTTGTTCTCAAGGCCTTATTGATGCTTTTATAAGGTTGTCCCTGTATTAGAATCTACTTCAATGAGGTAGGAGGAGGAAGAAAGAAACTAAAATGGGAAAAAGAACTTACAGTTACAGCAATATACATATAGGGGTATCTCTGTCCGAAAGAAATCACCATAACTAATGGATGGACTGATGGAATAGTATCTTGTATTTCTTTCTCAAATCATGGTATCCATTGTAACTCCCAGAGTAGACAGGGTTATCACTGGAAATAATGCAAAAAACAGGATACCTAGTGTCAAGCCTTCATTTTTTTCCCAATCTTGATTTAGATCTGGTTTTCTATTGTATCTTTATTTCTTTGATGGACCATTCAAGTCTGATTTTCCCTCTTTTTTTTTGGTTTGTTTGTGTGTGTGTGTGTGTGTGGGTTGATAGCCCAGTGGTTGGGGCTCTAAGAAATGTAGATAATAAAAATTCAAAGAGGTCTTTGTATTTGGAAAATAATAAATAATAACTAAGGGTTATGGATAAGAGTACTAAAATGGAATATTTAATATCTAATAATATCAAAAAATGCATGTATTTGTTATTCATTCACTCCTTAGCTTTGCCTGCATTTAAGAAAATGAATAAATGAAGTGTTAGGAATGGTTCAATTCTTTAAAAGGATAAGAAATATGGTTTGTGCAACAGGAGCTAATCATGTAAAGTTTCACATTGGATATGCAGCACATATGAAGTTGCCACTGCTTGTGCACTGGCTCTTGGTGCAGAGAAGCTTATTTGCATCATAGATGGCCCTATCTTGGATGAAAATAGGCACCTCATCCGTTTCTTGACCCTTCCAGATGCAGACAAACTTGTTCGTGAACGAGCAAAACAGAGTGAGATTGCTGCTCACTATGTTCAAGCCGTTGGTATAGATGATCTCAAATGTCAGGAACTCATGAATTCGAATGATACAATTCCTTTTGCATTAAATGGAAAGAGCAGCGTGACGTTTCAGAATGGTCTTGGTTTTGACAATGGAAATGGGCTATGGTTTGGAGATCAGGGTTTTGCTATTGGAGGTCAGGAAAGGATGGTTCGAAGTGATGGCTACATTTCTGAATTGGCTGCTGCAGCTTTTGTATGTAGGGTAAGATTATTGCTTTTTAAAACAACCTTTTATCCATTTTATGATTCTCTGTTAGATGAGCTGTCTTGCACTTATCAACTGTATGATATGCTATTTCTAATTAATCTTTGTGGCTTATCCTTTTCCTTACTACTTTTTTGTAATGACTAATAGCTGTATGCCAAATATTTTGTGTGATTATGGGAACTTGTTATATCCTAGTCTGCCCTTCATGCTAAATATTACTAATATAGATCTAGAACACATCTCTCATGACCAATCCACCCTCTTTATCCTACCATTTTGTTTCTATGGTGATATTGTTATCGTGCTTGACACAAGATAACATCCTGTTGACTGAATCATGTAGCAGCTATGTCCTTTATCACATGGGTTAAGCTTTGTCAAGAACATGCAATAAAACTATGGCTGCGGTTGCGGTCGCGTCATTGCGGTCTTGGGGTATTGTGGAAGATATTTTATATGTCGCGGTTGTCGTGGCATGAATTTTCTTTATTTTTTTACCACAAATATTGGTCATTATCGATGATATATATCTAATTTTTTTCTCTGTCACATATCGCCGAGATATCGTATTGGCGAGGTCAAAATCTGACGTCTCAGCCAATATCTTGTTGTATGGTCAGGAAGTTTCTTTATATTGAGTCAATATTGATGAGATTAAAACCACCTTGAAATTTTCTTTATTCCTTTCTTTTGTGTGTACATTTGGGTTTTGATTTCAATGTTGCCCCTAATCTAATTATCTTTCCTCTCACTCAGGGAGGCGTTCAAAGAGTACATTTATTGGATGGAACTATTGGTGGTGTTCTCTTACTAGAATTGTTTCAACGAGATGGAGTGGGCACCATGGTGGCAAGGTATATGATGCCTTTCATATGAACTTTATTCGAAGAGAATATTATGATCTTGAATATCCCTTTATATGTCAATGCCCTTTATGATTCCAGGCATCCACTAGTTGTTGTTACCGTTGCTTTGGCTTAATTCTATTATAGTTCTTTTATCCTGCATTCCTATAATTTTCTCCTTAAAAATGATAGAATATCATTTTCTTCAATTATCCTTTTTTGTTCTTTTTTCATTTTTCATTTTTCTGCAACCTTGGTTGAAAGTTATACCAAGTGAGAAGCACTTTTAGACTCAGTATCAGCCCATTATCTGAAGGGAGATAGTATTGTAACTTGCATTTGGGGTGTCTCTTGGGTAAGATTGTGACGTTAGTGCCTCATAGTAGTCCTTTGTGCCATGCCTATTTAGTCTGATATGATGCATTGCCATATTTGACTCTTTACTTTTTCTTCTTCTTCTTCTTCTTCTTTTTTTTTTTTTTTTTTTTTTTTTGTGTGGTTGTTGTTGTTTTGGGCTCTTGATTAATGGATTCAAACAAGAATTTAACCATGTGAAATCTTTACTTCTGGAGTGACAAGTAGAAATATTTCCTAAGGTAGGTTTGGATGAAAAACTTTAGAAAGAAGGGATCTCAAAAGTGAGGAGTCTTTAGTGATTCACTTTTATGGTTCTACAAGTACAAATTAGTTGTTTGGATGTACTTCAAAAAGAAAGGATTTGAGTTAAGAAGATTTTTGGTAAATAATTTACTATATAATTGTGATATCCCAAATTAGTGGTGAATGTTAGCAGCTTAAAAGGATTGATAACTATAATACATTCTTTTTGGGATGTCTATTATTGGAGAACTTTATAGTCAAGCATGCTTTGTTTGAAATCAAGTCAGCTTGAGCCTTCGTTTGCTAAGAGCTTTAGACTTGTTAATTTATCAAATGAGTCAAGTTCAACCTTGAACGATCTGAGTTTGATCAAACCATCCTCAAGCTTAAGTCGATTTGGCTTGAAGAATATTTGGGTTCAAATGTGAATTGAAATATATTGCTTTCGGTAAGGTTCCATTCTAATGTAGCTCGACTTGGCTTCCCTAAGTAAAATGAAAATGAGCCTAGTTCAACCAAACTAGCTCACCTTATGTGAATATGAACTCAATTATGATTTGGCAAGGTTCATTAACGAGAGTTAGAAAAGTAGAAAAACAGTTAGCTTGGAATGCTGAATTTTATGAGAAGTTCAATAATACTAATTTGTACAAGTCATTAACAAAGTGGCTCATAAACACTTAAACAGGATGAGTGGGAGTCAATTTTGAACAATCGAGCCAGTCCCCCCTCTGTTCATAACACAATCCTTTATGCTTGATTCATTTATTAAACAGACCAAGATTGAACTATTATTGAGCCAGTCGTGAGCTTGTTCACAAACAGCTTACTTTTTTTTGCACCCCAAGTCAGGATTGGAGTGTTCATGAATCAGGCATTACAACATTCTTAATGCAAAACACCTTTTTGATTTGGCCATTTGTTCAGATCACTTGTTCTGCTTGATTATTTTTTTTAGTGGCACCAGGTTGATTATCTTGCTCCGAAACTGGTTTTAATTATAGACCTGAATTTGTCAGCTACGTGAGGGTGCTGTAGGTCTTAGAAGGGAAGTTCTCAGGTTTCCTCTTGTTTCTGCAAAAAGGAAAAGGCTAGTCTTCCTGCTAGGCGATAGTATACTAAAACTTATTCCGGGAATGATTCAGGAAATTGCAGTAGCAGTCAATATACTGCTGATGTGAAGATTTGTTTTACTGCAATCAGTCTCTAGTCTTCATTTCATTTCTAGAATTTCTCCATTCTGTGTATTGCAGTGATGTTTATGAGGGAACACGTGGTGCTACGGAGACCGATCTTGCGGGAATTAGGCAAATTTTACATCCTCTGGAAGAATCTGGCACACTAATTCGTAGGACAGATGAAGAGGTTTTTACTCTCAATACTGTGGGTTATATTCAGGTCACTTTCTCAGTGCTGAAGCTTAATTATTAACTCTTCTGCTTCTGTGGCGACTGCAGTTAGTTGAAGCAATTGAATCATTCATTGTCGTTGAAAGAGAAGGTCAGATCATTGCTTGTGCTGCCCTTTTCCCTTTCATAGAGGACAAGTGTGGGGAGATTGCTGCCATTGCTGTCTCTCCTGATTGTCGTGGACAGGGACAAGGGGACTCATTATTAGGTAAGATTATTACACATTTTGCAACAGAATAATTTATCAGTTATTTTGGTATTTGTATCCATGCAGTTGTACATCCTTTTGGTTTACAAAGAAGTTGGATGTAACCAATTTTTCTTTGCTGATGTCTGTAGTTTATAACAATATTGCCATGCAACTAAACTTTTGTTGTGATATTCAATGCAGACTACATGGAGAAGAAGGCGGCTTCATTGGGGTTGGAGAGTCTTTTCTTGTTGACAACACGGACTGCAGACTGGTATTTTTCTGTTCTGTTCTTGGTCTTACAACAGTTGATATCTTTAAAGTGTGCTCAATCATATCTTTTATTTAGTATAGATGTGCTTGGAGAGTGGAGGGAAAATATACTGTTCTCTCCTTTAACTCTTTTCCCTCCATGATCCATTCTCCTACTTTTGCGACTCTGATTTCCCCTATTTTTAATCTATGCAACTGATAGGTTCTGGAGGTACACTAAGCAGAAATTAGATTGAGTTTACTAAAAATAGTAAGATTACATGGATAATTTAGGTATTTGAGAGCCCCATCTCTCCCAATCACTTCCCTCCGATTTTTCTCCCCTTCTACTTATCCCTCAACCCTCTATTTATAATATTGATTAGAAAATCCTTTAGTAATGGACTCTCAACAAACTGACCTATAACTAACTATAGTAATATTACTTAATTGAGGTAAAATTATTTTTCCTGATAGTCTAACATTACTTCTGTCCTCGACTCACCTAGTCCTTAAGGTGAGAAAAATGACAGACTCTAAAAGGAAACACTAAAGACTCAATGAAGGACTCAAAAAGATAAAGGGAAAAATAAAGGGGAAAAAAATTAGAAAATAAATGAGACTCTTTCTCCCCTGTTATAATGACAGAAAAGAAAAGACGAAAAGTAAATGGAGCACATTTAACTTCAGGGGTCGAGCCTTTTCTTCTCCTTAACCACATCTGGGCACTATCTGTTCAACATCGAAGTGCTGGAGGTTGATCCTTGCTAAGAAACTTTGCCGTCAATTCATGCCGATAAAGGATCCATTAGACTTTGCCAAGAATAGCCAGTGGAGATTAGTTGGAGTTTGTTTGTAACAATCCTATTTTTCACTACTAAAAAATTTTGTTTCGAAATCTTGCGGAAGCGGAAAACTAATAAACAATTAGAAAAAAACAGGGTGTTACTGCACATCTAACATAAGATAGACGTGAGCCACCCGTCCCATGTTAGATATAAGGCTGAGAACTAAACTAACCAAAATCAATGTAGAGTGTGCTAAAACATATTATGTAAATACTGAAGGAAAGTATATTATGTTAATATAGGACCTCATGGCCCGTAATATTCAAATACATGAGTAAATTAAGTCACAGCACATGGTCTCAAATTATAGAAACAAAAGTAGGGCATGGATGTAACTCTAGTCCGTCACGGACTGCTCAAAGTCTCCAGATGTTCACGCTTTCAGAACATATGTCCCACACGAGATTGGTCAACTATTAACCATCCCCGAAAAGCTGCACATGACTCTTTGCTTATGGGAATGAGCAGGTGATCGAGCAAATGTGTACATCGGTATGCTTCGTACTAAGTAAGCTAAGTTACTTCAATGGAGTCACCGACTCATAAGATTCCAACATAATATAAATGCCTATCGCAGTCACATCAGGCATAGGAAGCTCACCATACATGACTCATCATGCTTGACAATATAGCACAACATCGTAGATGATAATATGCAAACTACAAAGTAGAATGTCTAGTTAATAATAAGGCTTCATGCATCCAAACACATAATTTCACCATAGGCCATTTATGTACCTAATTTATTAGGTCATTTATACATATATAGGCTATTATCTCCTTTACCCTTTTTTTCCTTTTTCTTTTGACTTTCTCTTTAGTCCCATTCTTGTTCCAACTTCTAATCAAATTACTCATTCAAATTAGTATATAAATACTTGTCCAGTGATTATCGAGCGATGTCTATGCATCACCTCATGGTCTCACATACCATGGAAGTCTATGCAAACCAAATGACATAAAGTTCAGGCCAAAGCCAAGTAACCACTAATGGACATAAGTTCTGAAGCCAAGTAACTACCAATGGACATAAGTTTGAGTTAAAGCTAAAAGTCACCTAGGTGACCAGACCTTTTAGTATCGATACCTTCTAGTACATCATCAGTGTCTAGAGTAGATAAGGTATTGACCATACACAACTCCATCATCTTTCGCTTTAAGTGATTAATACATTATTCTCAGCGTTACATGATCACACAAGATTCATACAATATGCAAGCAAAGCATTCACATACTTATTCCATCTTAACCATTACCATTCCCTAACCATGTATAGGATTTTCATTATTGCTTACTTAATATTAACCAAGCCCCTTAGATTATTCTATTGCAAGCCAAAGTACAGATTGCATTACCCCTTTAAAGCATCAAATACTTATTTGGGTTTATCCATTAAGGTCTTTACTACACCCATGGAGCATGTCATAAATGATGATCCATTTAATCCATTCATTAGGTTGTCCATTTATGTCAACAGAGGTATGTCACTTGTTAAACAATCATATAGCATCATTAGACATGGTCTCAAGGCTTATCCAAGTCAAAAGATCACAATCACACAATCTGGCTGAACCAGTCGATCGGTTTGGCCTAACTAGTCGATCGATTTTACCAACTAGTCGATCATTTTAGGCCGACCAGTCGATTGGTTTGGCTTGGCCAAACCTAGGGTTTCCTCAAACCGATCGATCAGTTTGGTCAAAAGTTGATTGTTCTAAGATCAGTTGATCAGTTTTGTCAAACCAGTTGACGAGTTTAAACAGAGAGCAAACCAAGGTCACCACATACTTACCGGTTGATGGATTGGGTCAACTAGTTACTATTCTAAGAACTAGTCGATCGGTTTGATTAACCCAGTCGATTGGGTTGACCTAACCAATCGATCAGTTTGCCCTCAAACAACACATTCCAAACAATTTTCATGCAAATCATCTTCGAAATTCCTACCATACTCATACAAAAATATATCCTGACATCATACTAACACTTTTCATCTTATAAATTGAGACATGCTTCAAAATTAATCAAATCAACCTAATTTCCCTAAAAATCATGTATTTTTCTAAGAATTCATAAGTTAATCAACATGCACCAATCTGAAACTAAATTATCATGCCAACTTATAAAATCAAGACTTTAAAGAATACACCACATCACGTGATTAATTAGGTCACATTTCAGAAGTAAGAATGACTTGGTGCAAACAAAACTCTTCTACAAATATGAAAAATCAACCTGGGAGATTTTCAATTAAGAAAACATAAGTTAAAGCTTTAGAAATTCAATGAACAATTTCATAAATAATAATCTGAATTAGGAGGAAACGACTTATCAAACTTAAGAGAAAAACAAAGGGAATTTGTGCTGAAAGAATGACTCAACTTCCTTCTAAATCTAACCCTCTATTGCTTAAATATAATGAAGGATCTAGAGAAAGGATCTCAGAAGAGTGGAAAAGAATCAAAACTAATTTCGAATTGGAGAGAAAAGAACACAAGCTTAAAGAGAGCTAGAATATTTTGGTGGTTGAAAGAAAAGTGAATGGAAGAGGTGATTAGGGCTATTTATAGCCAACAAATCGGTATAAGAACGAGTATGATTAGGCATAGATCGAAAAATCCTAATTTCTACTGTTTGAATTTGAGTTGAACGGGTGGATTTCGTTAAAGATAGGCTAACCTCCCTTCCAGAGTTGAAATGGTGATTTTTGAAAAAATATAGGTTGAATTCGCTCAGAAATGTCAAACACAAGAGAGGAAATGAATGATTAGCATGGAAGGAATCTCTCTGCTAAGCAAAGATAGGTCTAGGAGTCGAAGCAACAATTCCAGAGCGTGCAGAGGAGAGAGGTGGAAGAAGATAAAGCTGAGGTCACCCTCTCCCTCAAGTGTTCAAATTGAACCCTCGAATCAGTTCGAGGCAGAAGCTCAGGTCGAATGAATGATAAGAAAGGTTAAGAATATTTCAATAATAACTTGGAATGAGATAATCAAGGTTCCATTTTGGTATAAGAAGGTTTTCTAGAAAAATCGAGTTTCAAAAATGTACTTAGGTCGACAAACCAGTTGATTGATTTGGCCTACCAGTTGGCTGTTCTACCGGCCAGTCAATCGGTTCCCTAAACCAGTTGATCAATTTGATAGAAAAACCCTTCAGTTGAAACAACGAACTAGTCGATTAGTTTATGGAATCAGTCGATCGATCCGCTTGAAAACTCATGCTTTTCTTTTTCTGAAGCTTATTCAAATCCAACTTTCCTTTAAACTCAATTGTAATTCCAAATCAAAATCAAACATTAATAAATACCAAAACTTCTCATTCCACAAACTTTACAGAAAGATGGGGTATTTCATCGTCATTGAGCAACCATCGATCTATGTTCGTTTGCCTATTTCTCCTAGATCTAGCTAGAAGGACAATCAAATCTTGATCAGAACTTGCGAAGACATTTGTTTTATTTTTTGTGTGATTAAGGCTATTTAAAGGTTGTTTGTGGATTTGTCGACCTATTCACTTGTGTCACTAAGCTTTTTGGGGCCTTTGATCAATTTGTTCAAAAAACCAGTCGATTGGTTGCTCTAACTGGTTGATCAATTGGTATAACCATCCAAAGGAATATGGTTAGAACTTATGTGAAAATGTTATTGTTGCATAAACCAGTTGATCGGTTTTATGCTTCACATCTTTGGTCCTATGAACATATTAGAGCAGCCGAATGGTTTAACAAACCAGTCGATATGTCATATGGACCAGTCAATGTGTTTGCTCAAACCAGTCGATCAGTTTGACCCATGGGCAAAAACCATTTGGCATTTTATTTCAACCTTTACTATAGTTAGTCAAACCTATTGATCGGTTTCAAGAATGAGCAGATCGGTTAGTCAAGTGATCAAACAAAGACAATAGGTGCCAGCAGAAGTTCAACTCATAACTTGATTATTTAAACTAATTTATCGGTCGATATGTTTGAGGAAACCAGTTGAATTGTTTAATTAGATTCGAAACCTTTTTTTCATAAGAAAGAAGATCCACAGGAACTAGTCGATCTATTTCAAGGGTTTTGAAGGTTTACAGTCTTGGTTTTGAAACACTAACTAGTCGATCGGTTGTGAGACCAGTTGAATGGTCCCGGCTAGAACCAAACATTTATAAAACATTTTGAAAAATGTTTGGGATTTAGAAACAATAAAGAATTCATGCCAAAATAAATTCTAAAGAAGATTTGAAAGCATCCCAAGAAATTTAAAATCAAATGTATCAGTGCTCACACTAACGTAAGACTTAATGTATAAGCATTGATGTCTTGAGTCTTGGTATCATGATGCAATCTTTTTTTGTGCATTGAAACTTAATTATTCTTTTAAATGTTGTACTTCAAAGAAGAATTGGAAGTTTGGTCAAATTTTGGTGGTAGTGTTAATGGAAGAGTGATGGGTTGAGGCTGTTGGTGGCTGGGTTGCTGTTGAACTTTACAATTGGCCTGCCTCATATCCAGCAATTTAGTGATGCGTCTAGGCATATCAAGTATTAGAATTTCCCTTACAATACACCTATCTAAAGATGACTCTGCCATGTTCCACCAAGATCGAACAACTTTAATACCAATTGATAGGTATTGGAGTTAGACTTAGTAGAAAATAGATTGGGTTTACTAAAAGTAGTAAGGTTACAGGGATAATTCAGGTATTCGTGAGCGTGATCTCTCCCAATTCTAGGCATTGGAGAGCTTGGACTCTCTCAAACACTTCCCATCGTTTCTCCTCCCCTTCTGCTTATCCCTCAACTGTCAACCCTTTATTTATAATCTTAATTAGAAGATTCTAGGCTAAGAAAATGCCCATCTAACAAACTTTTAACAAACCGACCCATAACTAATTATAGTAATATTATTTAGCTATGGTAAAATTATTTATCTTAATAACCTAAGAGTTAATTTCTCTTTTTAACATTTAATTTGGTTAAATAAAATTTGGCCAAACGAAGCTTAAAGCCCTATCTCTTTTTTACCAAGTTCCTTCTTTTGTTAGTCTAAGTTTTATTGTTAAGCTGTTGCAGCTCCAACATTGATGATGTAGGGTTGGAGAGACATGGGGACTTAGGAAGAGGAAGAGGGGAAGTAGGAAGGAAGAGGGAAGGGAATAAGGAGAATGAAAAGGGAATTGGGAGGATCAGAACGGGATTAGGGTAAAGAAGAAGTGAGGTAGAGCAAGTAGAGCAGGATTTGAGGGGAAGAGAAGAGCATTTCGTTTATTTGAGAAATGATATTCAATATAAAAAATCTGCAACCATCAAGGTCTTGAAATAACAAGATATATGACTTTAAGATTTGTTTGGCATATAAGGTTTTGATGTCCAAATAAGCTACCCTTTAGTTTATTGAAAGCTTCTTAGAGTATGTTTGGATGAATTGCCACTAGTTGTTAGCTTATTTGACCTAAAAAAACTCATTTGTTTAATTTTAATTATGTTTGGATGACAAGTTAATTACAGCTGAAAAGCTTGTGATATTATTTGGATAGCAAGCTTTTTTAGCTTAAAAGCTTCATTTTGTTAAGCTTGTTAAAGTAGTTTTTAGCTTCTTGTTTTCAACTAATTTTTCAACCTTTAGCTAGATTTGTAGCTTAATTAAAAATTTAATTTCTCGAATGTATGATATTGGGCCTTTAGCTTCTTGAAGTCTTCTTATATCTATGTCTTAAGTTATTACTCCTTTGGGAAACTCAAGAGTTCCAAAACTAATCCGTGGGTCCTTTTACAAGTGTCCCTCATACACGAGTGGTTAAATCACTTGCTAGTACGGGTGGCAATTGGGTTAGGTGGGTTGGGTTATATTGGGTCGGGTCATCTGAGTCATTTTAATAATCAAGTTGGGTTAGTTTTTAGTTCAGCTCATTGCAAATCCGGTTTGGATTGGGTTCAAGTCATTTTTGGTTAACTTGAAGGGTCAGGTTTGTGTAAGCAATAAAATCACAATTGCGGTTGCGGTTGCGGTGTCGCGGTATCGCAGTGTCGCGAAAGATATTTTATATGACGCGGTTGTTATGGCATAATTTTTTAATTCTTTTTCACAACAAATATCGGCAAATATCGGTAAAATATCGGCCAATATCCGAAGTTTTGCCGACATCGTAGCGATAAATATATGATTTTCTAAAACGGCTGCATTTCAGACCTTTCGCATCGTGGCTGACCCAAAAACTGAAAAATTGCGGCCGATACGCAATTGTAGTACTGATATTTCATTGTATGGGTTTGTGTCGTTTCAGGAAATTTGGCGATTTGGGTAGTTTTGGGTTTTGGTGGGTTGGGTCAGGTTTGGGTTAACCTAATTTCGGATGGGATAATTTCATATTCGGGTCAAACTAAGTTAATTTAATTACTTCAATACCGGTTATTTTGGGCTTGAGTCAATTTGGGCTAATTTACCGGTTTGAGCTAAGTTTGGTTGTAGTCATAACTCATTTCGTTATTGGGTCACTTTATCAATTTGGTTGGAGTTACTTTGGATAATTGATAGTTTTGAGCTCGGGTCGTTTCAAATTTGAATTAATATATCAATTCAAGTAGGTCACTTGACTACTTTTGGTTGAAAATTTTTTGTTGACTCGGCTTAATCATTTCTTTTCAATACACACCTAATGCAAGACACCGATACAATACAATGGATAAATATCTTTAAATAAATAAAAGTATAATAGTTCAAATATTTGATTGTTAAAAAGATATAATTTGATAAAATAAAGGTGATCGTAAAATTAATATACAATGTATACTTATCATTTATTACATCGTAAATATTAAATACAACTATTATAAATAAATGAAAAAAAGAATATTTCATCTGCTTTATTTTCACAAGTAAATAATAAAGATATTTCAAGATTTTAACAATTAAGAAAAATGATTCAATCCAACAATGAATTAGATTTAAAATCTAAAAAATATTTATATAGTTCAAATTGATAATTAAAAGATCGCGACATAGTTAAATAAAAATGACTATATTTATTATTTTAACACAATAGGAAATCTTAATTTTATTGCATAGAACTTAGATGTTTCATAAACCGATATACATAAAGTTCAAATTGTAGAAGATGAAAAAGGGAGAAATGGGGAAATAGCTCAGGATATAAATGATAACATATATTTTTTTTTGGCTAGTTTTGATAAGTTATTTTATGTTATTATATCCGGATATCAATCATACATTGAGATAATTTACTATTAATTATGTATATAATTCTATTTTATGTGTTATTAGTATTTTATACGGTTTATTGTCAATAATAATAAATCAAAAATTTGCAAATAAAATTGAATCATTTGTTTTATAAAAATTCATATAATTAGGATTGATGTACGGGGGTATGCTTTTAATTATTTTATGCAAGTAAGCAATAATTATATGTTTTATGGTTTGAGAAAAAAAATATAATTAACCTATAGTTATCATAGCCTACAATTATCAATTTATCAGACTATCAGTATAATAAGATTGGGTCTATTAACTATTTAGGATATTCTTTTATCTCTGAATTAAATATTTAAACAATATTTTAATGAGCGAGTCCAATAAAGTTTATGTTATGCTTGATATACCAATAGGCAATAATAATATGGTCCTATTTTTCTTATCTTTTATCCACATTAGATCAGTATCGATAAGATTTAATAATAGTTTTTATACTAATAATAGTATTAATAATAATAACCCATCAATACTTATAAGATCATATATGATTAGAAAATTTGGATCCTAAAACTATGGTAAAATATCACATTCAGAAGTAAAATCATGCTAAAAAGTTTTTAGAATTTATTGGAGAATATTGTTACTAAAATCTAAACTATATAATAAGATATAGATATAGAGTTTTGTGAAAATTTGTGCTTTGTTATAAACATTTGTATAAATTTCCATAATTAATCATTGTATATGTGTGTGCGTGTGTTAACGAATACTAAATATACTCCATACATAGAAATATTTGTCTAAATTCTCATAGTTTAGATTTTTTACTTGCGTTAATAAAATCATCTCATTTCTAAAAAAATAATCACTATCTATACCTATATTTATGAATATTAAATATATTTGTGTATTAACATTACAATTATACACACTTTTTTTTACTCAATATTAAATATATATTTATATAAGTAAAGATATTCATGTATTATAGGTCCTTGCATTATATGGTATTATAAACTTGTAATGTATAATATAATAACACGAGATTATAAATACTTTACTCTATTAATTAAATAATTTATATTTTTTTTACGCTAATAAAATAAATATATTTATATTTACTATCTTTCTTGTAAATTACTATATATATTTTACATTATTACTTGTCGATATTTTACATTTTAATAATTTTTTTTTTAAATTTTCCCCATTAAAATAGAATATTAAAAATATACTTTGTTGGGAAGAAAACAATAATAATAATCATTACTACTAATTAGGATATTGTTGGTAAATAAGGATGCGTACAGTAAAAGTAAGAAAAATAAATAAAATTTATAGAACAATATATTTTTAAAAAAATTTAATGAATAATAAATTGTGTTATTTTTTTTTTTATCATAACAGATTAATATTACATTTGGTCTTGTTAAGTAGGAATAATATTAGGTCCATGGTGGGTTAGAATGACATTGGATTAACATCGGCTTAGGTTGGGTTTGTGACCAAGTTGGATTGATGTTGGAGTTTGGGTTCACTAAGGTGGTGGGTTGGATTTGTGTCAGGGCAGGTTGCTGAATTTTTTTGGGTTTTATCGGGTCAGGTTTCACACAAGTCGGGTTGACTTTATTAGCTCTACTTGCTAGCCTAGAGATATTTCCTCTCTCTCTCTCTCTCTCACATTGAGAAGGCGAGGGTGGATTACATCCATAAGTTGCTACTTACATAAATTATTCAGCACCCATAGATCTATAGGTGCAGCCACCTACCCAGGTAATTAAATCGCGGTTGCGGTGTCACGGTATCGGAGCGTCGCGACGTGTATTTCACCATATACACTAATTATCATTTATTGATCATTTGAATATAAATATTCAATAAACTAGTATTTTATATCATATAAGAAGTATTAGAGTGAATCATTATATGCTAAAATTTTCTAATAACCCTAAATTTACCTTAGAATGAAAAAAGACATGTTATTTAATAGTAAATGTGAAGATAATAAATAGTAATATTTTATTATAATTTAATAGTAACTTGATCTAAGATATATATAGTAAATAAATAAATAAAAATTATCATGTATGCTTTTTTCAGTAGATTTAATAATTCTCAATAAATTGCCGATTTATCGGTGATATTTTCCGATTTAGCGACGATTTATCGGCCGATAAAATTTTAAAACTGTAGCATATCGGTAATTTCGCGTCGCGGCTGACCTAAAAACAGCTAAATAGCGGCCGCTACGCTATAGCGGGACCGCTATTTAATTGTATGCACCTACCAAGTCAAAAGACAAATTTTCTCTAACCTCCTCAAGGGGTCCTCAGAGATGTAGACTCCATAAGTCATGTCCAAGCTGAGCCATCTTATCTGCCACAAAATTTGCTTCCCGCACATGTGGATGACCCTGCCTAGAGATGTTTACTTAATTAGGCTCATTATTTTCACTAGCTTCATGTCTTATGATCTCTGAGCCCTTGTCTGTATATGATCCTCGCAAATAGGAACTATCATAAGGTTCATTGGTCTGCATCGTCTAATTTATAGTTCGTTGCATGCTTTTCTGATAGGGCAGTTTCCGTGTTTTTTATTTGTGACTCTTTTGGTTCGGGTATGTGCAGACTATCAAACATAGGAAAAAGATTACTAAAATTGTAGTCAGCAAGAACTAGACTTGTCCGTTGTCAACTGCTAACTTATATATAAGAATTTAGGGCCTTGTTTTTGGGTACCTTTGGTCTTAGTCCTACTCTTGCTATACTCGAGGGTTGGCCCTGTACAGTACAATAGCCATCAGTTTTGCACTTGCACCAAATGTGATCTAAATACCAACGAAGACGGTTATCTTCTTAATCAAAGACCAGCAAACGCTTTGAGAAAAAAGTCACTTTTATGAGTTATGATTCGTCCACTCCCTCAATTTCATCAGGGCAATGTTAAATTCATCAGATATGGAAACGAAATTCTCAATTTCCTAAGATTTGATTGCGATAGTATGTTATCTCGGTTCAGAAGCCATCGATAGTCGGCATAATAAATGGCAATGCCCTCCCTAGTTCCTGACAACACTGGCCGATGCCCAACTAACATCACAATTCGCAGCTCTCCCTCTCCCCACCCTCCCCTTTCATTTTTAATAATATTTTTTTCTATCTTCTTCTCTTGGTTTTATTTTTTTTCCAATTGAAATTTAGCTCACTTAGCCCAATGATTTTCTCAGGTTTACTAGGCGTGGATTTAAAGAGTGCTCTATTGACTGCATACCTGAAGTAAGGAGGAGAAGGATCAATCTATCTCGGGGATCCAAATATTATATTAAAAAGTTGTCACCAGACCGGAGTGGGATAACTATTAGTTGACTTAGTTTTGCAAGGAAGAAGAATGTCATCGGAGGCTATGCAGCTCGCTTTGTACTTGGTGATTATTGGAAAAACCAAACTGAGATACAAGCTGTATGATGTCATTTAGGTTAAGCTTCAAGTTTTGGTTCCCGAGTATCATGATTATAATTTAAACTGTTGAGGCTAAGGACGATAGCATTTTCTCCTTTCTCTATCTCTAGCAGATTGAATTAGGCTGAGTTTGGTAAATAATTTGACGATGTGAGATGGAACGAAAAGGTATATTGACTTTTTTAGATATGTATTGGTTGGCTTGTGACTTATATTTGATATAATTAGTATGGATGTATATGTGTGATTGTGGTAGATAACGAGGTACTTCAAGAGAAACACGTTTATGGTGTCAAGGTACATGTTTGTGTTGAAGCAGCTAAGAAAATTAAGATCACAAGGAACACAATTGACTTGTGCCTAGGAACATGGTCATGAGCTACGCGGCGCAAGGGCTGCTCATGGTATTATTTACCTGGCCACCTCAAACTCATTTTATCATATATACCTCGCCTTCGGCATTTCTTTCCTATATTGATTTTTATTGCCTCTTATAGTCTTATATGGGAGAAAGTTTTGTATCTAGTGAGATTTGTATTATGAAATCTTGAATGATGAATGATCATATTTTTTCAATCTTGATTCTTATTCTTTTTAGTTCCTTGCTTCTTACAATCTTGATATTAGTTCTATTAATCATGAGATGCATTTATAGTGTTCTCCAAAAAATTGGTATTAGAATATTGAGTTCTTACTCAAGACTAATCTGGGATGATCATTGTTAAATTTAATATTGAGAAATTTGATTGTTTTATAAATTTTGGCCTCCAGAAATTGAAGATAAAATTTATCCCGATTCAAAATAAATTGAAGAAAGATTTAGGCCAAAAGATAAAAATAAATAAATAATAATAATAATACATGTGATGTAAAAGTAGTTTAAGGAGATCTATTTGAATCCCTTGCAAATTATACAATTTTGTCTATCAAACAAAGCATTGGAAGAGGAGGTAAATGAGTTACTCCATCCTCCTTTTGGCATATGTTAGAATTACTATATATGACGAAATTAGTAGCAAATTATCTATTGTTGAAGAGCTATTTGTATGGAATTAAGGGAGGTGAGATACAAGCACTGAAGCCCCATTCGATATAGTTTTTGTTTTACTAAAAATTGAATTTAGTTTTCATTTTTTATTGTTGTTAAGTCTGAAAACTAGTTTAATATTGTTTTTATGTAGTTTACCACCCAACATTGATAAAGACGATGTTGATGATGATGATAACAATAGTAATAGAAATAGTAATAATAATAGTGATAAATATAATTATTGTGAAGATAATGATAACAACAATGATGATAATGACAACAATAGTAGTAATAATAATGACAATAACACCAACAAAAATAATATTACAAGTAATAATAACAAATAATTATGGTAGCCCTTATTGTTACTTTCAAAATAAAAGATAAATAATGTAACATAAAATTACACCAATTTCTATTATTTCAAAGTCTATTTACTATACATAGTAAAAAATTAGTCAATTGATGAAGTTGTCTTGCATGTCACCTATCAGAATTGCATCAACTTTATTTCCATCTCTATCATCATCTTGAAGCTCAACATTTTCATTTGCATATTGAGCAGATAATGGATCTTCACACTTTTACTTTCGGATGACATCATGAATAACACAACAAGAAAGGGGTATATAATTTTGTCTTATCATATCATATGTTTACATCCACTCGAAAATAGGAAATCTTACTTTTAAGACCCTAAAACATTGCTCAATCATATTACATAAGGAAGAGTGAATGTAATTAAAGAGTTCTTCTAGCCCTTATGGTTCTCTTCTATTTCTATAATTATGTAAATGATAATACTCCCCATGATATGGTGCTAGAAAATCAGGCATGTTTGTATAATTAAAATTAGCTACATAATATTTACCTTCAACTGAAAAAAGAAAATTATTTTCAAGCTTACTAATAGTTTTCCAAAATATTCTAGAATCATTTGCAGTGCCTTCCCAGCAAACTATAACAAATGTGAAGAACATATTAAATAAACAAACATGCATCATGTTGTTTCATTCCCTCCGAATGATATGGAATTTGTTGATAAGCTAGAACACATACAGAATTATGAGCATTGTTAATGGTGCCAATACAATCCTTGTCATCAAAGAATAAAATAATAAATAGATTAGGATATCTATTGTAAAACTAGAAATCAAATAAATAAGTATAGCTTGACCTAATTTACCTTAAAATAAGGATACTATCTTATATTATATTGTATTTCTGGAAGTGTATCATCGAATGACGGAGGAAAAATTCACATACTTTATACGAGAGCACCTAAAATTCAACACTTTCTTAAAATAATGATGGATGTTGTCAATCAAATGAGTGTTGAAATTGAGAAGAATCTATTTTGTTTGTTTCATTTTGAAAAATAATATAAATAAATATTGCTCATTGTTCTTGAGCCAAATAATATCTAGAATTTTTAAAATTTTCTCTACTCTTCATCTCCTAAAAATATATATATATATATATATATATATATATAAATAAATAAATCAATGACTCCATTCTAAACATTTTATAGCAATTCCTAGAGTCATTTAATTATTCCACCACCCATTCATGTCCAATTAACTTGAGTGTTATTTGCAGACTAGTTGTAAAATGTGATAACCAATTATAATTTTTAGTCTTGTTAGCTATTAAGGTGTACTAATTTTAAATATTGATCGGTGTGTTGTCATATACGATGAGATCAACATAAGAAAAGTAGGCGCCATCGAAAGTAAATGAAGGAGGACATTCATCAAATTATCACATGATAGAAGAGAATAGAGGAGATTTAATAAAGTAATCAAAGGAAATTAGGAATAATAACAAAGTAATTAAAGAGTTCAGAGAACAGTTATCTTACTCTAAATAATGGCATCATAGACAAAGGGATAGGAGGCAAAGTTGGAAGTGGCGAGCAAGGCAAGGATGGAGCCAATTAAGAGCCCATGGGGTTGTCTGACCCCATGGATTTTTTAAAATTATATATTATGTATACAAATTAAAATATTAAAAAACACTTCTAGAGCATTGGTTGGAAAGTTATATGCAGACTTAAGTAAATGAGGGGGTCACAAGTTTAAACCCCAATGGTAATATTTTCTCCTCTCACTTTTTTTAGCTTTCTTTTTCCTCTATTTTTTTTGCTCAGGCCCGTGTCCTGTTCCCTGACCGCTCAAGCCCTCATAACCTCATGGACCCCTACCTCTCTTCAATAGCCCTACTCAATAGTCTCCTCCAACTTCATCTTCATTCATCAACAACCTTAAGGCCCTGACCCTTTGTCTCCTTTGTCCCACAATCACAACTCGTTGTTGGCTGCTTGCGCCCACTTTGGCTTTGCTAGCTCATTCCACCCTGCCCTTCACCATTCACTACCAGAGTTCGACGCCTACTGCAACCTACCCTGTCCTTTTTCCACTATTGCACTCCACCGCCGAATACCCAACACCCTAGCAGGCAACCAACCCATCAATTAACAAATAATAACAAGGGTCACAGACTCATAGTAGTAGCCAATGGAGTGAGTTTTATTATTTAATTAATTTAAATCTAACCTATGTTTTGTTGGTTGAATTATTTTGTGTTTATATTTTTGACTTTATTGTGAATTTGTGATATTGGAGATTTCTTTTTGTTTTCATGTCAATTGTAAAATAATCTTGAATTATAGTTATTTGAATTAGCAGATTATTGTGTATTTTTAAATTAGGTTATGTTAATTTTGAATTAGTATAGTATGTGTTAGTTTGGTTACATAAATTAGTTAATTAATGTGTAATTTTAAATTAGTTGAGTATTTGTTCACTATTGTGTGATGTTTTATTGATAATTGCATATTTTATTTTATCAAATTAGCATGCAGAAATATCTTCAAAAGGAGCCTAGAAACAAAGAAGGGCCTAATGGGAACTATTCTAATTTAATTCCTACTCTTATAATTCATGAATAAGTTTCTTCGTATCTTTATCAAGCTCAATACACATAGTGCAATTGAGTGGATTTAAATTCTCTAGATCTCGATCTAGGTTTGAGGGAAAAAAATTTCAGATTTCCATCCAAATTAGCAAGATGAGGTAAGGAGAACTTATATTTGTTTTGGTCCTTTCTAGGCTTGTGCACACAATTTTTTAATTAAGCTTATTCTTAAAAAAAAATTAAAGATTTGTTGCATCTTGGTTTGATCAATATGACTGGTTAGAATATTGTATAGAAAAAGATGTTGCTTTTTTCTTACCATATTACTTGTTCAAACATGAATTTGAAGCCCGTGGTGATTATTTTGTGGCTTAAGGTTTTGGGGTTGGAATAAAAAGAGCATTCTTGAAGTTCATGTTCGTAATTGTGATAGCCCTTATAATAAGGTTGTGAAAAGATGTGTTAATTTGATGAATCAAAGTCATGGCATTCAAGCTGCATTATCAAAACAATCTAAAATAGTGAAATCTGCTTATCATATTTGTTTAGAAGTATCGGTCATTACTATTAGATATCTTCTTCAACAAGGAATAACATTTCAGGGAAATGATGAATCAGTTAGCGTAAAAAATTAAGGTAATTTTTATGAGCTCCTAAAATTTTTACAAGAAGTTAATCCATCTATGAATCATTTTATTTTGAAAAATGATTCGAGAAATAGTCTTATGACTTTTGATGTTCAAAAAGATATTGCTTATGCTTGTGTAATTGAAATAAGTAATGGTATTATTAAAGAGTTAGGGGGTGATGTTTTTGGCATATTAATTGATGAATCTAGTAATATTTTGAGAAATAACAAATGGTTCTTGTTGTACATTATGTGGATCGTGGAGGGTTTTGTGATGAAAAGATTCATTGGTATTGCACATGTAATTGATACAAATGTTGTTTCACTCAAGGTAACACTTGAGACAATGTTAGTGAAATATAAATTATGCTTATCAAGAATACGAGGGCAAGATTATGATGGGGCAAGCAATATGATAGGAGAATATGATGGTTGAAAAACTTTGATTCACAATGAAAATAATTCATCTTATTATGTTCATTATTTTTCTCATCAGCTTTAGTTGGCACTTGTTGTAGTTGCTAGGTCTCATGAGGATGTTGATCAGTTTCTTTTTATTGTTATTGATGTTGTTAATGTAATTAGATTATCTAGCAAACGTTAAGATATGCTTTAAGATAAACATTCTCTCATATTAGAAGGAACATTTGATCTAGGTGAGATAAAATGTGGGTGTGGATTGAATCAAGAATCAACCCTTTCAAGGGTCGGAGATACTCATTTGGGTTCACATCTTAAGTCTCTTTTAAGTTTGATTCAGTTATTTTCTCCATTTGTTGAAGTACTTAATTTTTTGAAAAAAGATTCAAAAAGTAGACAAAAAGTAGACAAAAAGGTGAGGCTAAAGCCTTAAAAGATCTATTAATGTCCTTTGAGTGTGTTTTCATGCAACATTTGATGAAGAGGGTTCTAGTTATCACGAATTATTTGTCTCAAATGTTGTAGAAGCGTGATCAGGACATTATGAATGCCATGATACTTGTTCAACTTGCTAAAAAATGCCTCAAAAACCATGAGGGATAAAGGATGGGAAGATCTTATTGTTGATTTCTTTATTTTTCCACACTAAGAATATTATGATGGTAAATATGGATGATTGGTATGTTAAGGAAAACAAGTCATAACAGTTGGCTCCATTTCTTACAAATATGCATCATTACAAATTTAATTTTTTCTACAACATATTAGAGTTGCAATTAAAGGAACTTGAATCATGTTTTGATGTAATAGGCACTACGCTTTTATCTTGTGTAGCATGCCTGAATCTGTCAAATTTATTTTTTGCTTTTAACAAAGATTTATTAATTAGGTTAACAAAGTTTTATCCCAAGGATTTTTATGATGTTGATCTTATGATATCAGACAATCATCTAGAGAAATATATTTTGGATGTTTGATTTGATGATAGATTTTTTGAATTAAAAGGACTTAGTGTTATCTCAAAAAAGCTAGTACAAACAAATATGTACACTACATATCATTTGGTTTATATGCTTGTGAAGCTAGTTTTAATTTTTCCGATAGCTACTACAATTGCTGAAAGAGCTTTTCGAGCAATGAGTTTTATCAAAAACAAGTTGCGAAATTGTATATATAATGAATGGGTACATAATTGTCTAATTTTATATATAGAAAAAGATGTATCTAATACCATTAATAATGAGACTATCATAGCTCACTTTTAAAATATGAAACCTCGGCGAATACAATTGTAAATGAATATATATGTATGATTATGGATAATATTAAATATATTATTATTATTTTACATCTATATATATGTTTTTTATTTATTGTAACTCCATAAATTTTACATCTTGGCTTCGTCCTTATAGTAAGGGACAAAGACACTGGAAGGAAAAAAAAAGGATTATAATGCATGATATAGGGTTTTCTAAAGAAGCATGAGGCCCATGGGTCGACTACAAAGCCTATTTAGTCTAGGAGGATGATATTGGGACTTAAACATCATTTCCCCTTAAGGAGTAACGATCTCAAATCCAATTGATGTATGTAATCTAGTCTCTGATGAGGGTTATCTCTCGAGTTACGGTTGTCGGTTCTTCTCAACATCCTTGCTACTTCTCCAGCTCTTATTACACTAATTCTTCCACTGCATATCATACCTTTCAATACCTGCTCATTCTCTTCTCTCATATACTCATTTCTCTCTTTTATCTCCACCCTTCCCAAAATGATGATCAAGATGAAGACCTTCAGCTCTATTGCGGTAACGTGATGCATTTACATGGATAGTTGTTGTATTAGTTTGTTTTGCATCATTTTTCATCTCAAAGCTTTCTTTCTCATTGAAGAAATTCCTCCCAATATGATAGTTAGTTTACCTAGTTGAATACATAGGATTTAGAAAGCCTGGTTGTTTATTAATCTCCATATTAGCCTTTGTTTGCCATCTTCAGGAGGAAACCTTATCAAGAGCGCTAACCTATACAAGCTTTGACACAACACTGTCTCTATATGCAAAATTGGACTTGAATGATTAAGACTAAAATGAGAAACATGAATACATGGGTAAAAACAATGAAGACATATTGGAGATGAAGGAAGGAGGGAGGGGTACACATAGAGAGAGAAAGATGGGTGGGATAAAGCCAATTAGTATTTGGTGAGTCATACACACCTTGCTCATGTTGTAAATGGTGGCATTTAAGTAAATATAGGAACACTTGTTGGAAGATTAATATTTACATGGTACTTTATGTGCGATGGCAATTGTGTAAATAAGACCAAATTCATGTTTCACCATTATATGTTTGGTGTTTTACTACACTATGTTCGACATTTTATCATTATATACTTGATGTTTCACCACAATATGCTTGGTGTTTTACCACGATACACTTACTGTTTCACTACAATATGCTTGATGTTTCACCATGGTATGCTTGATGTTTCATCATGATCCAACATTATAACTTTGCTTCTCTTCATTATTATGTTCCACCATGCTATACTTGATGTTTCATCATGATATGCTTCATATTTTACCATAGTATGCATGGTGTTTCACCACAATATGTGTTTATATTTCACCATGTTATACTTGATGCTTCATTGTAGTCGTGCTTCTCTTCATTATTATGTTCCACCTAATATTCTTGGTGTTCCATCATGATATGTTTAGTATTTCACCACGATATACTTGATGTTTCATGATGATATCTTTGGTGTTTCACCACTATATGTTTCATGTGTCACCATGCTATACTTTGTATTTTACTATGATATGCTTGATATTTCACCATGATATACTTGATGTTTCACTATAATCCAACATTATGCAGTCATGCTTCTCTCCATTGTTATATTTCATCATGATATTCTTGATATTTTACCGCAATATATATGATGTTTTACCAAAATATAATTGATGTTTTACTATGTTCTAATCAATATTAGTCATTTTTTCACCATAATTAATCTTTATGCTTCACCACACTTATGTGTTATGTAATTAGGATGTAATCATGATATGCTTGATGTTTCACCATGATATGTTTTATGTTTTACATCGTATACTTGGTATTTCACCCCTGTTGGCTCCATATTTCACCCGTGCTATATCCATGCTTTACCATGATTGCTTCCATGTTTCTTTGAGAAAAATTAACTTGTGATCTTTTACTATCATTACCTTTATGTCTCACAACTACTGTGTTATACTCAATAGCTATTTTTTATCATATATATATATATTTTTACCAAAATATATCAATATGTATCTTTATTTGTAGAAAAAAAATCTTAGGAATATTATGATATTTTTTATTAATTTTTCTAATAATATTACCAAGTGATATTTCAAATTTTAAAAAATTTATTAACGTTATGATGATGTCAACAAGATACATAATGCTTATGGTGTACTTTTGAATGACCTTTATTCTTTATTTTTTTTATTTTAATTCACTAATCTATGCCACTTTTCTTGTGATGTCTAGAAACAAAATTTGGGGTTTATGTGAAACCGTTTCCAACCTTCTAATACTACATGTAGCATAAAACTATTCTAAATTTACTGATTTTTTTAAAGAAAAATCTTTAATTTGAACCCAAAACAAAAGAACCAACAATTGTACTGAATAGGACCTTAGTGAATTTGATTGTATTTTTATTGATATATAGAATATAGATATCAAATTATAATAAAATAACTTCAAGGTGACTATTTTGTATGATTGGAAAATTTTGATTCTTGAAGATATAAGGACTATCTTTCTATATCAACGATTGATTAAAAATTGGTTGATTGGTAAATCAAGTGACTTGATATATAATTATACCTCAAATTGATAGGGCCCATTAGAATCAAATGGTACATTACTACATAAATATGATCCCAACATACTTGTAAACTTAAAAAATCTCACAATTAAACATTAAAATGACTAAGAAGCTCATTTTTAAGCTTTTTTGTCATTAATTAAGTTATAGCAAATAAAAAACAACACAAGTTATTGAATTATATGTATATAGAAAAAATTTGATATGTTGACTACGCATATAAAAAAAGAAGAAGCTAATATCTCCATAAAATAAAATACACTAGATGAGCAAAATTTAATATATTTATTTTGCTCTATATATAGATTTTAGTCTGTTTCATAAGTTTTCCCCAACAAATAGCTTCAATGTCCTACTATTATCTTACTTAGGCTTTCTTTGAATTAGTTGGTACTTAGGATATATAGTATGTACAAAATAATGAAGTTGATGTTTAAAGTTAGGGAGGAAATATAGTGAAAATCAAAGGAAAAATAAATACTAAGAAACATAGACAAAAAATATAGTTAGTATATAGAATTGTAAGATTCCACTAATCATACATAAAATCATAAAATCCTATCATAATTCTACCTAGGATTAGTGATTGTTTAGTGACTTTTGGATCATAGAATCGTAAGATCTGAATTGAGAGTTTAAAAACTATGCTCCCAAGGTGAAGGTCTTGTAATAAGATGTATTCCTCAAGGTACAAGACAATTCTATTTTCACATGCCATAAATATTGATAGCTATTCAAACCTTTACAAGAGGTATACCCTAGGGGCTAAGGCGGTTCTTTTTTTATGTGCCATAAATATTTATAGTCATCCAAACCCTAGTTATCTAATTGATAATATTATCAAATTTATTTAATTTTGCTCTCCAATTAACTTATAGAATTTGATTTATCCCTTCTAACCTACTTCCTAAATTTATTTTTATCCAGCCTGTAATATTCCAAGAAGTTATGATTGTTCATCACCCTTAGAGAATACTCATCGGCCATACTATCTAGAACTCCATATTGCAAACACTCCTTAGGTATTTTTGCTAGCATATAAGCTAAATGATGGAAAGAATTATAAAGAAAAAGTCTAAGTAATAATAATGTGCCTATGCGATGAAGGTCTTAGAGCATAATGCTTGGTAATAAAAATTTTATAAGAACCAAAATTTTGCTTGCTTGCCTCCTAAAAATTCCATTTCGAACTCCTTCCTCAAGTAATAAGTTGTTTTCTAGATCTTATAAGGAGTTTCAATGATATTTAAATCATCAACATAAAAATTTATGAATACAAAATCTTTCTTCCTCTTAATTAACAAGCATGAATCGGTATGATCATTTACATATACTTACTTTGCCAACGAATCCATAATGCATCCGCCAACATCTATGAGAAGTATTTTCTATCTTTCAAACATTTTGACTTTACTAGAAACCTTGGTGTAATTGTGTTCACCACAAGGAAATCTAAGTGTATTTGGTTATAATTGAGTGTTGAGAAGAAAAAATTGGTATGTATACAAACATCCATGAGAAGTATTTACAATCTTTCAAACACTTTTGACTTACTAGAAACCTTAGTGTAATTGCATCTACCACAAGGAAATAAGTTTTTGTAAAGTCAACTTTTGCTTTTGTGTGAAGTCTTTTCCCACTAGTATCACTTTATATTTGAAAACCTAATTATGCTCATTTTATTTATATATCAACAATCACTTATAACAAACTATTTTGATACATGTAGGGGTTGACGCTATTACGCCATGTTTATTCAGCAAATCTGACTCTACTTATGTGACTTCTATCATATTCTCCCAATGATTTTTTTTGTTGATATTCCTCAATTAATTGAGGGTCATCATCTTTCATTTATAATTCCAATAGTGACATTATATGCAAATACATCATTAATGATATACTCAGTCCATCTAATGCCAGTGTTAATATACCTCCTAATTGGAACTATTAAAAAAAGTTAGTTTCAGACATAATTACTTTCTAATTAAATTTTTAGGCTAAAACTATTTTTTAAAAGTACTTTTAAACAAAACTTTTTAATTAGTTCTAAAAAAGGGTAATTGATTGAAATTTTATAATTGTTTTTATACAATATCTTTATGAATTTCATCATCATCATTATTTGCTAATACATCAAAAAATTTATAGGTTGTTGTGGATTCTTTTTCTCTTCCAAAGGTTTTCTTCTTTAACACTAAATGGTCTATCATAGTTTCATTGTAAACATTTGCTAGAATGAATAAGATATTTACAACACTCTCACTATAGTTACAATACTTTTATTTATATGTACATCTTCTAGGATTGTCATCTTAAAAATGCCATCCAAAAACTTTAGTGAGATGAACCATGACTAAATGAAAGACTACATATTCATCTTTCATATGTTGCATTATGTATTATTTATTTTTATGTACTAGTGTTCACATTATCCATTCTCTTATCTAAAATCTTGTTAGTAAAAATCTCATGAAATAAACACTTGTGTTACATAATTTATACTAATTTATATAATTTTTCACAAACACCCACTTACAACCAACTAGTCTAACACCTTATATCCATATAAATCACACTTGTTAAATGAAAGGATTATACATATATCCCTCATTCCAACTCATCCAACCATTAGTGTGATGACACTATCTTGAATTGAAAATAATATCATTTGATCTATATTAACTTACAATTGCTCTAGTAAAAGGCATCAACAATTTCTACCTTATACCATCTTGCCTAATGTAAAATTAACATTAGAATACCCTATTTCATTCTTAAAAATTGTTAATTTTTTTGGGGTGATACATCATATAAACATACATGTAGAAGCATATACAATACATATGCAATATACATATAATTCATGTGTAATGCATGACTATTGCAATTTATGGGAAATATTGACAATCAAGGTCTATTGGTCTTATATGGCATCCCTTTTATAGACTAATATAAGTCATGTGACCTTTGTATTGTAGGATTTATCACAATTAATCCATGTGAATTGGTTTCATATATGATGTTGACTTAACAATTATCAATGATAATTTAATTTTTATTATTTTGAATAAACTAAGCATATAATGATAAGAAATATCAATTAAGTATATTAATTTATTTGTATTTTATAATAATTGTCTAGTTTATTTAGTTTTCATGGTGTTATTAATCCATAGTTCACATGCCATTTTAGTCAAGGGTGTGTAAAATTTTCATGTTTAGTTATATGATATTATATATTATATCATCCTTACATTAATAAAGAAAGGAAATAATATATCTTATATAATAATGAAAGCATAGAAAATACTATTTTCTATACTCGAAATGTTAAATGGATGCCAATATAAGGAAAAGGTTTTCATGTCATTATTTCTTTGAACTCATTATTATATAGAGAAATATTCTCATGGTTCTAAGCACAACAAAAGAACAAGTAATAATGAGTAGTGGAAAATAAACTAATATGATATTTGTTCTAAATTTTATTTTATATAAAATAGGGGTGATATTGACTTATAAGATGACCTTACATACTTTGAGGTCCTATGAAATATTTAAGCCATTATAAATAAGCTTGTTTCTCATTCTCACTTTGCATGTGATTTTTGTAATCAAAGTTACAATATGTATACCTTAGGAGTGATAATGTGTGTGTACATACATATGTCACTTGTTCTTCAAGTGGAATAAACACCTTCATTGCTACAAATGAGTAAATTGAGGATACTTGCGTTAGTAACATTTGAGAGAACTATGTGATCATAACTAAGGTTTAATGATGTATGATATCAATTTTTATATAATGTACCTTTTTAAGGCACTCCAAAATTTGAAAACAACTTTTTAATCTTGATACCATCTTGGTTGAGCGAAATTACAATATTAGTTTCCTAGGATGACTATTCATATGGAATATTAGGTCATCAACCTTTTCATTCAAAAGGTTTTAAAAGATATTAGTGTTTCTACATACACAATGATGAAGATTTGTTACCACAACTATCAAAAGATCATCTAACACGTCATTAAAAAGGACTTTTTTGGTACCTAAGAAGGAAGAAACATAGATGATATGTATTGATTTGAGGGAAGTCAACAACATCAAAATCAAATATAGACTTCTTATGCCAACATTGGATGGCATATTAGATGAGATTTGGAGAAATGGTATTCTTTTAAATTTATTTGAGGAGTGGTAACCATCAAATAAGAATTAGAGAAGGGATGTAAACTTGGCACATGTGGAATTTGTTTACAATAGGTGTCCTTCACAATCAATAGGATATATTCATGTTGAGGTAGTCTTTAACACAAATCCATTCATGCTAATTTATTTGGTGCCTTTGAAGAAAGGAGACTTGAAGATCTATGAAGATCATGAGAGAATGGAACATTTCAAGTTTTTGCATATGCAAGTTAGGCCAAACATAGAGAAGAGCAATTGTACTTATCAAGCAAGATAAAAGAATCATAGAAGTTAATATATGTTTCCTTTAGGAGATCTAGTATGGTTGCACCTATGGAAGGAAAATTTTTCCTCACTTAAGAAATAATAAGATTATGTTAAGGACAAATGGTCCTTTCAAAATCATTTGAATGTTTGGGAAAAGTGCCTATGAGATTGATTTACTATATTTATATGGAAGTATTTTAAGGATGTTTAATGTGGGCGATCTTTCTCCATATTATGATGATGCATATTTGAGGAAAATTTATTCTCAGCAAGTGGAGAATGATGCAAGGAATGTCCTACAAATTCTACAAGTTCTACATATGGATGGTTGGCTTACTTCATATTAGAACCTATTATCTTAGCCTTAGTTGAATAATTAGGTCAAACAAACACAATTAGGCCTAATAAGGTGCTTACTTATTTAATCATGGACTAAGGAAGGACATAAGGGTCATAATGCTAGTTCCAATGAGATTAAATGATAGGAAAATGATAGGGAAGTTCTTGGGGATGGATTATTGGGCCTTATTAGCTGGATTTAGATATTAGTTAGCCAGATTTTGTTAGAAATTTTATCTTGTGTGCCAGAAGATTTAGGTTGTGGAGGTATAATATAGCTATATAAAATGTGTGTAATCAATGGTATGAATCATAGTTGAGTTCAACTAATGATTTGAGATTTCTCTCATTAAAACCTGATGTCAGCCAAATATACCTATTGGCAAGTATACCGGTTGCAAGTAATATAAGACACAATAAGCACCGAATTATTGTCCCACAGATAGTAAATAATAACACAAAACTCTAATAACTTTAATCAAGCTTAGACGATCAAAATAAAATAAAGAAATAAATAAGTATGAACTAAAAACTTTAAATAAGCTATATTAAACTAAAAAGGAATCAAATAAAATATAAGAAGAATAAAATAAATTAATAAAATTTACCAAGGAATCTAGATCTACCACTATCTAATCATATTGATCAATTACCCGTTCCTTTCAATTACTAGCTATGTGCCAACGGAAATATTTAACTAATACACTCTCTTGAGTTACGTAGGCCTATCGTCAATTATCAGTTCCACTATGTTTATTTAATGGATTTAAATAAAAGATGACACTTTAAGTTTAATTAATTATTTATCCATCCTTATTGTTGTAGAAATCATGCAATTGTTCTTACAACCAATTCAATTCCTATTTATGCTATTTAACTTAAAGTAGAGACTCAGCTGTCTCATCTTTTCTCGACTTGTTAAACGTTAATTAAAGGTGATCAAATTATAAATTAGGCACAATCTATAACGATAACATAAAACATATTTATTAATCCATTAACCAAATAATCAATTAATCTATTAGTATAAGGAATAGTTTTACCATATCCTTGGTAAAATAAAATTTAAACATGCTATTAATGAAAATAAAAATAATTAAATTAAATAAAGCATATAAATTATACATAAAATATTGAACATGAAAAAATTTAAATTTATAATTATAATGCTTCATATTTAAAATCAAAACTAAAAAGTATGTACTTGGATGGCCGGCAGTATGATATTGTTTTGGCTCTAGCACTAGTGCTTTCTACTATCACCCTCATTCTTTTTTTTTTCTTTTTTAAATTTTATGCTTCATGCCCTTTTTTCTGTCCTTCCTTGTTCTATGTACCGCCCCCACTTCTACCGTCTCCTTCTCCATTTCCTTTTTTTTTCTTCATTTGTTTTTGGCCTTGTTGTTTTTTGTCTATCTTTTTTTCTCTCTTTTCTCCTAATATTTTTTTTGGCCTTCCTCCTCGTTCCCCTTTATCTCCCATCTTCTATATATGCATATATATGCTATGATTCCTTTTTTTTCTCACCACCTACCATTAGCTTTTTCTCTCTTTTTTTTCCTTTCATTTGACCCTTTCTACACTTCAGAACTTTGGGCCCTTTTTTTCTCATTTGACGGCACACTTGTGCCTCTCTCTCTCTCTCTCTCTCTCCCTCCCTCCCTCCCTTTTTTTATTTTTTTTTCTATTATCACCTTTTCATTTTCTATTTTCTTAATTTATTATTCCATGAATCGATTAGTACCTACATAATAAATATACAAAAATCAAATTTAAGTTCTAAATTAATTAAATATATGAGATTATTATAAATTAAGCAAATAATTAAAAATAATATATATAACCTCACATATTATTCCCATAAATAACCAAACACGTAAAGTAAAGTGGTATAAAATAACTATAAATATGAGTTAACCAACACCCCCACACTCAACTTTTTACTTGTCCTCAAGTAAGATATAACTTCAAATAAAACAAATAGAACTAACTAGCTACTTTCATAGGTCTCATGATTGCACTTAGCATGTGCAACAAACCATTTAAACCCTATGTCACCCTTAGGAGAAAAGTAAGGCCTCATGAGGGTTTTATAGACGATATACCCACAAAATCACATAAAAAATGAAAAGCCCACTTTCAATACCCTTAGCTAATGTTGTCTCATAATCTTCTATGATCATAATACCAAAATTAGCACTCAACTAAGATTTAGCACTAGGAAATTTAAAATGTTAATTTCAACATATGGTTTACACATAATATGCCATATATGAATAGACAAATAATAATGAATGAAAATCTAACCATGCCTTAGTCACATCAAAATTCATCCTCACGAATGTATACTATCTTATTTTTACCTTTTTCTCATATTCATGGCTACATATATATAAACACCCTAAGATATGTGAGATAAGATGATAAAAATAAGAAGTAATTCACATATATCAACAAAGAAAACTTATATTTTGTGGATAAAAACCTCATGAAGGATATCAAATATCTGCCAAATGGACCAAACCATATGCTTGACTCGTGTGATTAATCTCCAATAGATCAAGGTTGCCTATCTTAAGAATCAAATAGGACTTTATAAGGGTTATAATGGGTCCAGGTCTAAGGGTTTAATGAAGACAAGTGAAATAATGATTCAACTAATATCATAAAGCCTATTAGAATCATGTTGATATAGAGACTCTTCTTACAAATTCAAACTTATCAAAGTATGTTCTCATTACATAATATAGCATCACATTGGCTAAATATTTTCATGATGGGCATTCAAATCGTTTTCACTACTTATCCTCAAAATAAAATAAAAGGCATAAGATTTTTTTTCCTTTTTTTCTCCTCCACACTTATTATTTTTGGTGTTATTTAAAACTTTCTTCACATACAACCTTGAATCACATGTAAAAGTCTCATAAAAATTTCTACTAGTCTTTAGAACAAGGGAATAAACTATAGATTATTTTATGTTAAATACTCAGAAAAAAAATATTTTATATGGCTCAAAATGTCACTATGAGTTGTGATGAATCTCTACATGCCATGTTGATGGTTAGAAAATTATACATATTCTTACTCCATTCACATCCAATCATGTAGATATGTGTTCCCTACATCAAAATTAAAAGAAAAAATCTCCACTTGACTTTTTCTCAATTTTGTGATCCTCTTTTAGTATGATTTCCATGATACGTTTATCATTAAATAGTTAAGGGCTCCTAAGACTAAAAAAAATCAACTAAACAACAATCATGCAAAACACTACAAAATAAACATAATAAAAATAAATAAATGCTTAACAAATCAATGAAGCACAAAAATGAACAAAAAACTCTCCTACACTTATCCTAGACATTGAACTCAATGGATAATCAATTCACACAAAGGAGGAAAAAGAAATTCAATATAGGTGAGAGGATACAAAATGTACCAAAAAAGTGATGAAAATACTATAAAAATATCAGGGGAGAAGTTTGTGTGTCTATGCCAACATGACTCATGTCGCGAAACACACCCCCTCTCTTTGTTACCTCACAAGTGTTCCATTTGTGTTGCCACATACCTTCAATTTTTTTTATGTCCTTATGCCCTGCAATTCCTTCATAAATATGTTAAGTTGCGATGCATTTGTAAACAAAAGATAAAGAAAATGAAAAAAAATCAAAATGCCTAGTAAAACAAAACAAAATCTAATTTTTTAAAACATAAATAGAATTAAACACACACTTAGGTTACCTCTCAATAAGCGCTTTCTTATATTCATTAGCTTGAATTTAGTCATATTCACTCAAGATTCTTTAAGAATATGACAATTTTGAGGCTCTCAAGCTCTCCACCTTCATAAACTTTCAATCAGTCTCCATTTACCTTCAATGTTCATTTTCCTAGACTACTTATATCTATTAATATAGAGGAAAAACTTGTGTCACCATGAATGATTCAGACTAATGTGAACATAGCTTACCAAGAAACAATTGCAAGAGGGAAATAAAAAGAAGTACTAGTTATCCCTTTTGAAATCTCATTTTACAATTCTTTGATCATGCATCCTCTTTGTGTAATATATTCAAGAATTTTCATATTCCCTTAATCAAAATTCATCAAGCTCGTTTAATTATAAGGATCTCCTTTTACTATAGGCTACATATCCATGCTAAGAAAATGATTAGCTCAAAAAACTTCATGCTTAAGTTTTATAGGAAGGTGACACAATTTCCTAAAAATAAGTTTATATAGAGGCATTCGTATGGGGGTCCAAAAAGATGTCCTATATGCTCAAAGTGCATCATCTAACTTTAAGTACCAATCTTTTCTATAATAATTAACCTTTTTTTTCCAATATCCTTTTAATTTCTTGATTTGAAACTTCTACTTATCTGCTAGTTTAGGGATGATATGGATTTACAGCTTTATGCTTCACTCCATACTTACCCAAGAGGGCATCAAATGCTTTATTACAGAAATGAGAACCCCTGTCACTTATGATAGTCATTGACGTTCCAAATCTTATAATGATATTGTTTTTCAAGAATTTTGTGACAACTTTGGTGTTGTCAGTGGGAGTTGCAATAGCCTCCACCCACTTGGACACATAATCAAATAAAATAATGATATATTCATTAAGAATAGATTTAGGGAACGTTCCCATAAATTTAGTACCCCACACATTAAATAATTCAACAACTAAAATATTTGTATGGGACATTTATTATTTTTGAGAAATATTGCCAATCCTTTGGCATCTATCATAGGCCTTAGCAAAAGCATAAACATCATTAAATAATGCAGGAAATGAAAACCACATTGTAGAACTTTGGTCGCAGTTTTGGTGGGTCTAAAATGACCACATTCTATACTATAAAAATGAGATAAAATAGAATAAAAACCATGATATATCTCAAAGTAACATGGTTAATACACACAATGATTTTATCAAGTAAAAAAATAAAGGCGAAACTTATTGAAAGCAAAGACCATGATTATTGATTCTTTTTTAGTAGTAGCATAATTCTTTTGTGGTTCAAAGTTTTGCTAACACTATAAATAGTATGAAAAAATGTATCCCTATATTGTCCCAAAACTACTCTTATAGCCACATAACTTGCATAACACATGATTTCAAAAGGAATATTCCAATCTGGAGCAATAATAATACGAGCACTCATAAGTTTTCTTTAAGAGTGTTAAAAGCCTTTAAGCATGCATCAAAAAATTTAAAGATCGCATATTTATCCAATAGGTCACATATTGGTTTTGGAACTTTTGAATTTTTTTAATGAACCTTCTATATATAACAACATGACCAAGAAAACTTCGAATTTCCTTAAAATACTTTGGGGGAGGTAATGCTTCAATAATTTTAATTTTTCTTTATGTACCTCTATCCCTTTACATGAGATCTTATGTCCTAACAAATTCCCTTCTTGCACCATTAGATGACATTTTTTTCCCAATTTAAAACAAGATCGGTATCCTCACATCTTAGCACAAGCTCAAGGTTATCCAAACATGCATAATAAAATGAGCCAAATACTAAAAAAGTCATCCATAAAGATTTCCATAAATTTCTCAACTTTGTTGTGAAATATGGTAGCAAGAGCATAACAAAGGCCAAAAGGCATCCACCTATATGAAAAAGTGCCATAATGACAATTAAAAGTGCTACTTTCTTGGTCCTTAGGAGAAATGGGGATTCACATATAACCATAATAGCCATATTAAAAGTGATAAAATTCACGTCCTACTAAACACTCAAGCATTTGGTCAATAAAGGGAAAAGAAACGATATTTTCTTGTGGCATCATTTAAATTTCTAAAATCAATACAAACATGCCATCTACTAATAGTCCTAATAGGTATTAATTCATTATTATCATTCTTAACCATGGCAATTCTACCTTTCTTAGAAACTACTTTTACAAGACTAATCTAAGAGCTATCAGAGATGGGATATATCATATTTGTATCCAATAAGTTAATGACCTCTTTCTGCACCACCTATTGCATTGTTAGGCTTAGTCACCTTTGAGGTTAGTTCACCTTCTTATAATTATCTTCCATGAGAACTTTGTGCATGCATGTAGAAGAACTAATCCCCTTAATATCAGCAATGGTCCATCCAAAGGACTTCTTTCACTCTCTAAGAACTCTCATCAACTTTTCTTCTTGCAACTCAGTTAATGATGAAGAAATGATAATAGGAAGGGTATCATTATGACCAAGAAAAACATACTTTAAGTTTTTTGGAAGTTTTTGAGTTCCAAAGATGGTGGTTCCTCAATAGATGGTTTTAACTTTGGGACTTAATCTCTCTCTAGTCCTCGTAAAGGAAATGATTTGTTTCTCTCTTAAGGTGGATTAGTGCTTGGGTATTGAATAACCTCTTCGACTCCTTGTCCATCTTCATTCCCTTGGGATTATACCAAGCATCTCTCTAAAGGATCTTGTATAACAATTTTTTGAAAAAAAATCATTAATTACTTTATCCAATACATCAATGTTATAGGAAGTGTCATCCTTAAAAGGGTATTTCATGCTTTTAAAGAAGTTGACTACAATTTCCTCACCTTGGAATAAAATAATCAACTTACCCTCATGGAAATAAATTAGAGTCTTTTCTGTAGCTAGAAATGGTCTACCAAGAGTGAGAGGAATTCTTTGATCCTCTTCCATATCAAGCACACCAAAATTAATAAGAAATATAAATTTATCCACTTTCATCAAAACATCATCTATTATACCTTTAGGATACTTGATAGATCTATCTGTAAGATGCAAAGGCATATTAGTAGGTTTTGGCTCTCCTAAACTCAAACTCTTAAAAATAGAGAAAGACATTAGATTTATGATAGCACCTAAGTCACATAGCACTTTGTCTAATTTTAAATTTCCAATCATATAAGGAATAGTAAAACTTCCTAGATCTTTTAGTTTATGAGATAATTTATTTTATAAAATATTATAACACTCCTCATTAAATCTAATAATGTCATAATCCTCCAATTTCCTTTTATGAGTAAGAATGTCCTTAAGAAATTTGGCATAATTAGGCATCTACCTCACAATATCAATTAATGAAAAATTAATATGCACTTTCTTAAAAATATCAATAAACCTATCAAGTTGTGTAGCCAACTTACTTTTGACTATTCTATTAGGAAATGGAGGAGGAGGGACATACGGTTTTACCTCTTGAAATGGGGTCTTAGTTACCTTTTCTTGTAACTTAGACATTGATTCTCAACCTTTATCCTCTTCTCTCTTTTTTTTGCTTATTGAATTTATGGTTCAAGTATCCTCATCCCACTCCTTAATTATATAGCACTAACTTGCTCTTTTGGGTTTATCACTATGTTGCTTGACAATGTGTTGGGTGCCATTCTAGAAATTTTATTAGTTATTTGCCTAATATGTGCTTCCAAGTTCTTGATTGAGGATTTTTTATTCTAGTAACGTGTCTCTATAGTGCTAATGAACTTGCTCATCATTTCTTCTAAGGAAGGATTCTATGATTGTTGAGGTAGCATTAGAGTAAGTGGCAAAGGTGTTTGTGGTGAGAATTCAAGAGGCCTTATTGGATAATCATTTCTCTAACTAAAGTTTAGATGATTCCTCCACCCTAGATTATACATGTTTGAGTATGGATTATTTTTGGCAGCTAGTAAGATAATTAACTTGATCAAAAGATGGTCATAAATTATTAACTACTCGACACTCTGTGCTAATATATTTTCCACCACATAAGTCACAAATAGGTACATTTGCTTATACCTGCATACATGAAACACCGCCAAAATTATCCAAGTTCATAGTGATTAAATCCATTTTAACCTCTAATGTTGTGATGGAATCTATAGAATGAATTCTTGTATTCCTTTATACCAGAGCATGTTTAAAAAGCCATTAGTGGGAATTTGAGGCTAATTCATCAATAAAATCAACAAATTGCTCTGGAGTCTTATTCATAATAGTAGCACCTGCATCTAACATAAAACAGTTAGTACTAGAGATATCGTTATAAAATGTTTACATTTGTAACCAAATTGGCAATCAATGATGTGTGCATTTCCTTAATAATTCTTTAAATCATTCTCATGAATTATATAGTGATTATAGATCATTTCGCATACAAGTGGTGATGTCATTTCTTAACTTAATTTTTTTTGTAGGTATAATTTTTTTTAGAAAGAAACAATTTCACTAGTTCATCTCAAGTTAAAATAGAATTTGGTGCTAAAGAATTTATCCAACTTTTAGCCTTATCACATAATTAGAATAGAAACAATCTAAGCCTAATAGCATCATTAAAAACACCATTATTGTTAAAAGTATCACTAAATTCAATAAATGTGGTAATATAAGTATGCGGGTCATTATTAGGTGTACCTCTAAATTAGACCAAAGTCTATATCATCTGAATGATCACAGGCTTGATCTTAAAATTATTCCCCTTAACCTTCGGTCTTCTAATGCTTGATCCATAATTTGCTATACTAGGGGTATTATAGTCTTTTAATGATCTCCCAACTTGCTATAGCTAATTTTGCTCCCTATGAGCCATTTATTGATTTTTTTTCTTCATAGCGACAACAATTTTCATCCAAGGATACCAATTCACCGGTGATGGGTATGATTTATGTTGGTCAATTAGAGCTTTAATAAAAATATTTAATGTAATTATTTGATGAATTTTGCATAATTAAATCTAATTATTCTTCTTTAATGCTGTTGATTATATTTTATAGGTATTTGGAGAGATCAAGTTCAAAAGGAGCTAAAATACAATAATTGGAATAAGTGAAAAACAAGAACGAGTACTCAAATTGTGCAAGGGTGGAAAGATAGAAATATTTGACCCTAAGGCAATCTGAATGTGGAAACATGATAAAAATAAAATTTGTATATCTTCTTGTTAGCTTTCCAATACATAAAAAATATCCCAAACTAAGTTCTAACGAGGAAGTTGTTGTTGAAATACTGAAAATTGACGAAGCTATAAAGAGCCACTAAGTTCAAGAATGACTAGGCTTATTATGTGGTTATTTAAGTGAACTTTTGATAGAGATTTAGGGTTGGAGGAGACAAAAGGGATAATTCTCAACTTCCTTAAGAAAAGAGAACCAACGAGACAAATAAACAACGATTTTGGGAGCACTATAGAGATATCTAGGGTTCTTTGCTTGGAATCACATAATCCAATCCCACCTTAATTCATCCACGATCTCCTATGTAATACCCCATTTTAAAAAAACCGTAATTATAAATTAATAATCGTATAATTAGTTATAATTATTAATTTAGGAGGTTTAATATTAAAAGTGCTATTATTATTCGTATTATTATGATGGTTTAGATATAAATTTAATTAGGTTAAAACTTGATAGAAATTAGGTTACTTAATTTAATCCTAGTTTATACCCATAAATCTTATCCTAAATTATTTTACTAATAATCTTTTGATTCATAATCTAAAAATAATTTCTTAAAATTTATTCTTGATTATTTTACTCTTTCCGACCCTTTTTAAACCTATATTAATTTTGATTATTTTTTCTAAATTATTTTCTACCTAGTACCCTAATCTATCCAAACTAAACCTAAAAATAAAATAAAATTTACCTACTTTATCTTACCATTTTTACTCAAATAAACTTACCCATTGCTTGTCCCAATCCCCTCCCACAATCACTCTCCCTGTCTCCCTCCGCTCCTTACCTCATGCAACATGTGCTCTACATTTTTATATACATATACACACTACATACACTCTTGCATGCATCCTTCCCCGCTACATTTTTTTACCCTCAACCATCCCCCCAACCAAACAACCTTTCCCCCTCTTTTGCTTTTCGACACCATTCCTTGAGCCTCTAACTAAACAAGCCCCCCTGTATTATACATATACACATGAACACTCACCAATCTTCTAGCCATGACTTTCCCCAGCCTCCCTTCTCCACTTTTTGAAACGAACCCGACTAGCCGGATCGTAATCGATCCGTTAAACGGGGGTCGGGAACGTACTCGTTTCCCCTGAACCGGAGTAATCTCCAAGTCAGACGTTGATACTTCAACGGATTTGTGCGCGAGTTAACAATAAAACCCAAGAAATTTCATTCCAAAAACCTTCAACCTTTACAAGCAAACCCCGCCCGTTATATATGACGGGAATCGAACACCAAAAAAAAGGGAGAGGGGGCAAGGGTGAGAAAACGGTTGACCTAGGGCCTCAGATTTGGTGTCAGGGACAAGATCCGGGGCAGGCAAAGGTGGACGTGCGTCGATGGTGACCAGCAACGGTCATCGACAGGGCCGAACAGAGAAACGGGGTCGAGCCACCAAGAGAGGAACAAAAGAAAAGGTGATCGGCGCTACCCGAGGAGGAAGAGGGCTTAAATAGGTGGGTAACTAGGGCACGAGGGGTCACCCGCCGATTGGGCCAAAACTTGGGCCTGGGCTCAAGTTTTGGTTCAACCCAACTTAGCTTAAAAGGAGGTTAACGCTATTCTCCTATTTTCATTAGATTCAAGAGGCGATTATAACGGGATAATACCGATCCTGAATCCAATGCAAATAGGGAAACAAGGACTAAGTTACCCATACTCATTTAGGCTCGGGGGCAGCCATTGATAACCAACTCCGCCTAACCCGAGACTATCAATGGGATTTTCAAAAATTAGGGTAAAATCATCATCGGCCACTAAACACACACACCCTACAAAAAAATATTAATGTTCCAACCATGATTACACATGTTACACATTCAAGCTTAATTAATTACAAAAACACAGTTCAAAAGTGCTTCCGCCCTCGCTCGTTGCCTCCACTCCTCAATCTGGCTTCAGATCCCAACTTACCCTGAAGATGGAAAACGTGGAATTATATGAGTGAGGAGAGAACAGGGTGTGATTACCAAAAAGTAGAAGGAGAGGAGTAGTTGATGAAGTGCGGTCCGTATCACTTTTGTGCCGCCCAAAACCCAACCCCTTCTCCCATGCACCATTTTGCTCAACCAAACACAACCCCCTTCCCTCTCTTTATTTTGCTCGGATTTCTCAACCCCTCATGCTAACTCTATGTACCCCTCCTCTTTGCATGCACACATATGCATACTTCCAACCTCCCCCAACCATTTCGTGCAACCCCAACCTAGGCAACCATCGGCCCCGAGCACCCTAGCAGCCACTGACCCTCCAGCCCATCCTCACCACCTTGGCACCCCAGTCCATACTCCCCTCCATTTTCGTCCACCTTCCAGTGCACCACCATAGCTCTAACGTCTAGCAGAACCCCAGCCAACCTAGCCCACCGAGCCATCTCTACGCAACTAAACTTCTCCCTCCTCCTGCGTTGCACCTCACACCCTCGACCACTAAAACCTTGCCTGTAGTTGGGAACCAACCTCGACACCACCCCCTCCTACGGCACCACAACACCCATCCACCACTGAGCCATCCCACCATCTCCACCACTTGTAGCCAATTCCCTTCCTGCGATGTCAACCCCCCAATCGAGCCACCACTACCGCCTACCACTGCTAAGAGCACCAACCATCACCTTCGACCAGAAGCAGCACCTTCCCAGTTGCCGACGCCACTAGCTGCCACCCTACACCCATCTCCCTACCTCACCCTTGCAGCCCTCCCCTAGTTCGTGCACTACTCACGCTATGCGCATGCAGCGTGAGTGAGCGTGTTTAATTTTAATAATATTTTGGTATATATATTAAATATAAGGGTATTTTGGTAATTTTTAAAAAATAAATATTTTATTACCATTATTATTATTTTACCGAATAGATATTATTTTGGTAATTGCGGTATTATTTTTAGGTACGAAATGTTGATTAGCAGGATCTAATAACTTTAGTAGGATACCGCTATTTTTATATTTTTTCTAGAATTCAGGTAATTGTTATACTCTACTAAAATAATAAATATCGCGTGATAGCTTATTAAGCTTTTTATGTGTGAAATGTGTTAAGCATGATTTGTTACAATATAATTATGTATTATTAATTGTTATCATAAAAATCAGAACAATGAGTATGTTATCTAATATAAAATATATCGAGTATGAATGTGTGATCAAAATGGTTAGTATGTCAAGAAAATATTTCGTATAATAGGTATGTATAAAATAATAAGTTGAGCATGCTTACACATAATTCTGGAATAATTATTACAAATAAGTGCCCTAGGGGTAATTTGGTCATTTTGAGTGTGTTATGATTTTTATCCCTAAAAACATGTTTAATGTGTATTAACTATTTTTGAGTATGTGAGCATGTGTTTTGGATGGATTAAAGGTGTGGAAAATGATTTTATGTGCAAAATTATGTATAAGGGCAAAATGGTCATTTGACATATCTGATAATTTAAATCGCATAAGGAATAATTTATATTATGGTGTTTTAGCCTTTTTATGACAAATGAATAAATAAAATGGAATTAGTATTTAAATAGATGATAATTTGGAATATTTTGGTCTTAGGGGTATTTTGGTCATTTTCGGACTAAAGTATTAAGATGTGAATAATTGAGCCTAGGATGACCTTAGTATATTTTATTGTTGGCCTTGATATTTAACATGATTATGGTTATCTCGAATGATTGGAAATAATCAAAAAACAGTTAAACATGGAAATTAAATTATGTTGTGAAGGTTAAAATTGTGGTGTAGAGTGGGGTTTTAATTATTGCTTCAGAGAGTATCTCTAGAATATTCATTAATAAGTTCAGTTATTTCAGATGAATGAATATGAGTAGTACGTAACCTTGATGGAACTTTATTATCTAAATGATTATTGTATCTCAATTCTCATATATGTATGTATAGGTCTTATATCATATTAGTTGTATGTCTTGCATGTGTTTCATATTATTTTATCATATTAGTTTGGTATAAAGGGTTGGTCAATATCGTATTACTAAAGGGTTCATTCTCATGGGCCCGTGCCTATTCAATGGGCAGTGGACTTTGCAGGTCAGCCTCCGAGTTCAGTGAAATGATGGTAGTTGCGTACGACTATCCGGTGTCACTTTTGCTATCTTATTTTCGACTGTATTTAGACCCTTATATCCTCCTGTAATTTCTCTCTTGATTTTTTTAAGTTGTTGATGTTGCTTTTTTATCAACACGATATTTATCTAACGATATCTCTATTCTAATTTCTGTAATCATGTTGTTAATTTAAGCGGAGTAATGATTTCAGCCTTAACACTTGGTATGATAATGGTAGAGGAAACCAGACTTGTACCAAGTGTAGTGGTAACACCTTTTTTTTTTATTGTTTTAGCTTCCACACTTAACTCTACAAATGAAATTTTTTTAGTAGTAAATTTTGGGGTGTTACATCCCATCTCTTGATCTCTATTTTTTTTCTCAGTTGGATTGATTAAACTATGATTTTCTTATCTTGAATAAAGAAATTATTGTATTGTGTTTTTTGGATTTTATTTCTTTCCAATTAATATAATTCTCTCTGTTTAAGATGTTGTGCTTAATGAAAGCCATGATTGGCTAATTGATTTGTGCTAAGGTGAAGGGAAATCCCCTAATCTAGATGTGTTAAGAATATGAACCCTACACAATCAAATTCATTGTCATATATGTTGTTTTAATACTTTAATTGGTATGATAGAGAAATTGATCACTTTTCTATTATTATTTAGAGAAACCCGACAAGACTCGAGAGATGAGTTGGAGTGGGCTCCATTAACATGACTAGAGATCAAACCACAAAGTTGAGAGACATTGGTTGGCCTCTACAACTAAAAAAAAGGGAATATGATACATAATAATGCGTGGCCTATTTTTGCATTCATACTAGAGATAGATGAGTCTTAATAGACAATATGATGTAATGGCTCAAGAGAGCATTACATTACATACTTTAGTTGGTATTTATGACAATGTGTTTTAATTTGGGATTTGGGGTTAATATTCGATCACATTGGGGTTAAGAGGATTGACCGAAACCTTAGCCTTTTCTTTTATTGGATTTCATCTGTTCTTATATTATCGTTGGTTTTTGTTTGCATATTTTATTTTTTATTTATAATAAGACATCATTTACCCTTTATCATTATTCTATATATACGAGATTTTTCACCATCCCATTGCTCACTTCTTAGTCCCGGTGGGATCAACCTCGCATGCTACTTTAATATCGTACACTTGTGGTTAGAAGTCATCAACTAAGATGGCTTCAGGTCATACACTAGCGACTTGCATCAAAACAAGAATACCAAAAACCAATAAAATCAAGTAAATTTAAAAAATAAAATAAATATAAGTGAACAAATAAATATTCTTTTTTTTTTTCTAAATCAAGATTTAAATTTTTGGGTCTAGGGCTATCAACTTATCCCTCGGTAACAACACCAAAAACTTGATGCCATCCAAATATACCTATCAGTAAATATACTAGTTGCAAATAATATAGAGTACAATGAGTATCAAATTATCATCCCATAGAGACTAAATAATCACATAAAAACTCTAATAACTCTAATCAGGCCTAGGCGATCAAAATCAAATAAAGAAATAACTAATTCTAAACTAAAAATTTTAAATCAACTAAATATCACTAAAATAGAATCAAATAACATATAATAAAAATAAAAATAATTAATAAAAACTATCAAAGAATCTAGATCTACCACTATCTAATTATACTAACCAATTAATTAATTACCTAATCTTTTCAATTACTAGCAATGTGACAATGAAAACATTTAATGAATGCAATCTCTGGAGTTATATAGTTCCATCATCAATTATTAGCTCCGCTATGTTTAGTCAAATGATTTAAATAAAAGATGATGCTTTAAGTTAATTAATTATTTATCCTTTCTTATAGTTGTAGAATTTATGCAGTTGTTCTCACAACCCATTCAATTCTTCATTATGCTATTTAACCCAAAGTGGAGAATGTTGTTGCATCTTTTTTCAACTTATTAAACCCTAATTAAAGGTGATCAATCTACTAATCAGATACAATCTAGAACAATAGCATAAAACACATAAAGTAATATATTAACCAAGCAATCAATTAATCTATCAGTATAAATAATAGGTAGAACATGCTATTAATTAAAATAAAAATAATTAAACTAAATGATGCATCTAAATTATACATAAAATATTGGACTTAAAATAATTTAAATATAAAATTACAATACTTCACATTTAGAATTAAAACTGAAAAATATGCACTTGGATGGCTAGCAGTATGAAATTCTTCCACCTCCGGAACTCATGCTTTCTACTGTCCCCCTCATTATTTTTGTTTTCTTTTCTAACATCGGGCTTTGTGCCCTTTTTTATAGTCCTTCCCTTTTCTTTGTACCGCCTCCTTCTCTATTTCTTTTTTTTTTCATTTCTTTTTCATTTAGCCTTTTGGCCCTGTTCATCTTTTTTTTCTTTCTTTTTTGATTCTCCCAATATTTTTTCTTTTCTTTTAGCCTTCCTCTTCGTTCCCCTTTGTCTCCTTTCTTATATATATATATATATATATATACATACACCATGAACCCTTTATTTTTTCTTGTCACTTGTCGCTAACTTTTTCTTTGTTTTTTTTTCATTTTACCTTTTCTGCACGTTAAGCCTTCAGGCCTTTTTTTTTATTTGATAGCACACTTGTGTTCTCTCTCTCTCCTTTTTTCTATTTTTTTTTCTATTATCACCTTTTCATTTTCTTTTTTATTAATTAATTATTCCATGCATCGATTAGCACCTACATAAATAATATACTAAAATCAACTTTAAGTTCTAAATTAATTAAATATATGAGAATATTATAAATTAAGCAAATAATTAAAAATAATATAAATAACCTTACATATTATTTCCATAATAACAAAAAGCTTAAAGTAAAAGTGTATAAAATAGCTGAAAATATGTGTTCATCAAACCTTGGGTGAGTTTTGTTGTTTTATGTTTATGTTATCCATATGAGTTGTAAACTAGATATCTCTCTAAATTATATTATCCATGTGATTAATAATTTATAAATCTCTTGATTATTTTTTGTGTAAGTTTAATAGAGTAATTTGTGAGCGTTCTTTATTCGCATCCATATCCACCAACCAAAAAATAGGTTATTTATCAAAGCTATGCTTTTGCCACACATTAAGATGGACCTTGTGACATTTTGGATGAGCTTTGAACATGGGATAATTCCATATTCCAAGTAATGCATGATGAAGATGTTTCATAACATTAGAAAACAAATAAGAAGAGAAAGAGAGGGCGACTTAGCCTCGCTCCCCTATTTTCTTTTAAGGGTGAAAGCAATGAACTATGGTAAGTCAAATAGTATCTCACTATATTAAAATTTCATGAGCAGGACATGATCATGACCTCTAAAAATACTCAATTTACTATATCATAAGCCTTGTTCATTTTAACCTTGATGATAGGAGGGAAAATATGTTTTTGATTACATCTTTTAACCAACTTAATGGCTAATAAAATGTTATTTCCAATCATTCTGCCCTTAATAAATTTGGATTGAGTGCTCCTCTTGACAGAGTTCATAATAGGTAGGAGCATGTTAGCAAGAACATTCACAATAATTTTGTAAAGAACATTAGCGTATGCGATATGATGGAAATCCCTGGGCTTATCTACATTGGGAACTTTAGGAATAATGTTTAAGGTTGTGATATTAAGACTCTATGGAAAATTTTTTTAGAGGAAGAAGGAAGTGAAAGACTTCAAAATATCCTCTCCCATCATATCTCAACTATATTTAGGAAAACAAGCATGGAATGTGGCAAACCTAGGGACTTATCATCATGCATAGAGTAAACAACTTACTTGATTTTAGCTCTAGTGGTTGATGATAGGAGTGTTTGTTGTCGATGACCTCATAATTGGTACTACCCAATTTGTTTGCTTCCTTTCCTAATATATTTTGAAAAAAAGAAAAAACAATATTCTTAATGATTGCTATATTCCTTATGATTGTTTTATGGCTACTATATGGTACACTTATTTTTTTACCCTTCAAGATTGCATGGAGGTACTTTAAATTGCTACCTCCTATATTGACCTAAGTAATTCTTGATATCCTTCTAAGAATATTTTCTTTAAATATTGAAAGATGTAATAATTCTTCTTGTCATTTGGTCTTTATCTCAATGAGGTTATTGTTGAGTGGATCAAGAGTCAAAGCCAGCTAACATTGTTCCAGCCTCATTTGGGTCTGAATCACTTTGTAATTGATAATAGCATATTTTCTTCTATTAAAGCACTCCATGGGTTTTTTAAGAGCTTTGAGTCTTTCCATAGTAGCTGAGAGATGAGGACACTATCACTGTTACCTTAAGATGCTGCTAACTAAATACTCTTCATCAAGTATCCACATGATGAAGAACCAATCAATTTTAACCTAAAGTTTAGCGATTATGATATAATTATTTTCATTGCTAAGTTGTATGAGATAAAAGGTGGCTAGAGTTGAATTAAGGAGTGGGGAAAAGAATCCAGCCAGATGGGATTACCCATGACTATATCTAAGGTAAAATATATTTTGATTTCTCCTTCTTTTCCACTACACCATTTATAATGAGCTCTTGTATATCTTAGGTTTGTAAGTTGAAGCATTTAGATACATGATCTAAAATCATCCATTTATTGGTCATTGGGAAATTATTCTTATAATTTTTTCGATAGGAAAAAGAATCATATTAAAATCACTCATTAACAGTTAGGGCCATGTATCTTGACTATTTTCCAGATACCATGTCTAAAGATCTTTCCTCTCTTGCCCATTGTTTAAGCCATATATAATACTAAGGTTGAAAACAACTCAAGTTCAGTGAAGAACAACATAGAATGTAATACCTTGGGAGAATTATGAGAGCATATCTATCTTCCAAAATCTTATGGCTTTGCCTGACTAAACATGACCATAATGATGACTTGCATAGTTATTCATCCATTACCACCCAAAAGGAAGATTATTGATAATAAAGAATACTTTATTTTCTTGAATTTTGGTTTCAACTAGACCAACTATTGAACTTTCATTCTCCCTAATCCAATGAACAATGCTATTTTTTAGGGGCCATTCATCCAGTTAACATTCAGGCAGCTAAAGCCAATACTTTTTTTTTACCTCAAGTCACCTTCATTTAAGGATAATTCCCATACATATCCATTTCCAAAGGAAAAAGTCATGCTGGTAGAGGGTTATTCTATCCTATAGATGGGGAAACTTCTATGTGTTGTATCAAAGAGGAACCAAAGGATGGAGCACTTTGATTGGGAGGATTATCCTGATGCATGTGATGAGTCTCAGGTGCTGCAAGTATAGTGTTAGTATCCTTAGTGCACTGGTCATTTACAACCTTCCACACTCTTCGCCTATATAATGTAGTTGGCATAGGAAAAGTCAGCCTATAATTTGCATCAGTAGGGAAATTCATAGCTATATGTCCCATTTGCTAACATATCATGCATAAAGATGGTTTTCACTCGTATTTAATGACTTGCTTCCAATTGGATCTATTGAGAGGCTGTTTGGTTTAACTTAAGAAAAGTAGTTTTTTGGATAATTAATTATAAAAAGTAATTATAAATTTTTATAAGTGTTTGGTTTTCCTTTTTAAAAGTAATTATAAAAAAGTAATTTCTAAAAATTACTTTGTAAAAGTAGTAACCTATAAGTAATTTTTACCTACTTTTTAAAATCACTTCTACCCACCCACGCACCCACGCAACACGGTATTTGTTTAAAAAAAAAAGTCGTTCATGACGTCCCCAAATTATTGCCGCCTCGTCTACTACTCGCCATGTCCGAAGACGACCTGCCTTACCAAGTTGGAATCTCTCCCGACGGTGACTTGGAAACCATGGGGAGGTATGACTTCTCCGGTCAGCTCAACGCTTCGATGATCGCCCACCCTAAGATCAACCCTGACTCCGACAACCTCTTCGCCTTGGGTTATGATGTTGTCAGGAGGCCCTATCTCAAGTACTTCCGCTTCTCAAAGGACGGTACCAAGTCCCCCGACGTTGATATTCATCTCAGCCAGCCCACAATGATCCATGATTTCGCCATCACCGAGAAATTCGTCGTGATCCCAGAGAGCCAGATGGTATTCAAGTTACATGAGATGATCCGAGGAGGCTCCCCTGTTGTGTTGGACAAGAAAAAAACGTCCAGGTTCAGGGTCCTCCCCAAGCATGCTGCCGACTCGAGCCAGATGAAATAGGTGGAGGTCCCCGACTGTTTCTGCTTCCATTTATGGAACGCTTGGGAACAACCCGAGACCGATGAGATAGTCGTGATTGGGTCTTGCATTTATGGAACTTTCCAGTTGTATCTCGACTATGCATTCTGATTTTCATTTTGATATTCAAACTTCTTCAGACTTGGAGGATATATCTCTTCACTGGGACATTGAATTAACTGCACACACAGCAGCAGGCTGTTTCTGACCATTTTGTGCCTTAGTGCTACTCCCTCTTCCAAGTCTTTAGTTAAATTAACTGCAGTAAAACATAGCCGGCAAAAAGAAAGGGGCCTGTCCAACTGTCCTCTTGCTTCACTACCCTGCTCACGATGAAATAAAACAGCAGGAATGAGAGCGAGAAAGACTCATGGCCATCATTAAGATTAATCCGAAAGGAAAAATGATATGGAAACAGGAAAAACGAATAAAAGTTTTTAGTAAGTTTGTGTGTGGGTGTTGGGGTAGATTCAGTAAGAGCTACGAGTGTAGGGGATGAGGGCATATGGTAGTGTTTAGTGGCAAGTAAAGGAGGTCATTGGACTAGTGTGTTGCTGAATAAAAATCGTGAAGGAATACAAATATGATAATGGCAAAAGATGAGCTTCTTACGTGAGGGTGATCAGAAGAAAGAGGAGAAATATAGGGGCTAAGTCATGATGAAAAAGGGAGAGGAGAAGGATTATGAGTAGGATGGCATGTAGGGAAATGTGGAGCAAAATAGGGAGAGGAAAATGTGGGAGAGAGGGAGGTATGGTGCAAGTGTGGTGTAGGGTGATGGATTGTAAGAGTAGGAGTAGGGAAAACCTATAGGAAGGGAAGGGAGGAAAAGTCAAAGGGAGTCTAGTGGGATAGGGTAATTTATCTTAGTGAATAATTGGGTAGGAATATCCGGATAAAATTTATCAAGTTATCGGATTTAGAGTTTAATAGACGAAGCAGATAATGGTTATAATCTATTCTAGGTTAAAAAATTTAATACGCATTCTCTAGAAAATTTTAGCATAATTAAATTTTATCTATAATAAATCATAATATTAATATACATATTTACAATATATTTATTACCAGATATACTAAAATAATTATTATAACTAATACAAAAAATTACCAATTATAATTAGGGTTTTTGGAAATAGGATTTTACATGTACCCTTACAAAAGTTTGTTTAGTGGTTGTTCATAAATTTTTTTAATAAGTTTATAATTTTTATTTTATAATTTTTAGTACTTTGTAATATCTTTATATTTTTTTTATACTTGTTAATGTTTCATATGCTTTTTAATATTTAATATTACATAATTTATATAGTTATTATTACTAAAAGATATATATAGGAAGATAAAAACTAAAGATGGAAAAGAAAAAGTAGTTTTGTAGGAAAATGAAAACCAAACACTAATAAGGTACAATAAGTAGTTTTTTAGCATTAATCACTTATGTAATAAAAGTTAAAACAAACATACATTTTACTTATAAAAGTACTTTTTTAAAAGTAGATTTATAAAAGTAGTTTTTCTCTAGAAGTAGTTATTAATAATAAGTAATACCAAACGACACTTGAGTTTCGTGATTATGAGTCTCTGGTTAGTGTCTTTGGATATTTAATTCCACCAAAATTCTAAAAAAAGAAATTCTCTCTTTGGAAGTTGTGACATTGTCCATACCTAAGGTTCTACTAATACAACTACATATATGACCTAGAGAAACTTGTGACTAGTAATGGAACACACCCAATATTATAAAACCAATTGACTAGAAAAAAAAAGGAAAAAATATATGCAAAAGCTAAATATAATGAGGCTATTACCAACTAATGTGAGTAGACACTAGTATTCTGCTTAGATAAAATAAGAAAATACATCAAACTTTATTATTAACAAAAAGCAATGTGTAATAAACTCAAATAAACCAATTAAATTTTAACTAGAAAGGAAACGTTTAATACACCCAAAATCTATGAAAATATTCATTAGCAATAAATAGGATTATGAAAATCACCACCACTCTCATTTTTTCCCATCATGCTTGCCATCCACACCTTAACCATGTTCATACTCAATTTTCATTAGGTTATCTACTCACCATGCACATCATAGATCATCACATCCCTGTTTAAAACATATAACAATTTAGCTAGGAAAACAAATGAGTAACACATTAGTAAAATAGAATATAATATAGGCGTGTATATATGTACATCAAATCATATAAGAAAACCAAAAAGGAATAAATAAAAAATTTGATTATTAATATTTATTTTTGTTGATCACATCCTCTAATTGTTTAAGTGGGTAAACCAACCAAAGGGTCACTTGGTAAAACAAAGTCCGAAGACCTACTACCAAACATAGAAGGATTAGAAAACACACCCGAGACATGCCAGTGGACATAGTCTAAAGGGGATAACAAAATTCCAAAGACCTACCACCAACCACAAAAGGATTAAAAATCACACCTAATCCATCCTAGTGGAAATAGTATAAAAGGGATAAAAAAATTCCGAAGACATCTAACAACAACCAAATCCAACCACAGGAGATCCACCTCCTAGACAATCCTATTGGTCCTAGAACCAAAGGATAAAAATCCAACCTTGGTCATCCAGTCTTTAAGTGTGCACTCCCCGTAATAGAGTCCGAATAAGCCTATAGAGTAGACAAGAATCCTTAATTAAACACAAATAGAAAATAAAACAAATAATATCCACAATAGAAATGGAGATGCTATTGTCGATCTCCAACTTGAAGAGGCCAACCCAAAAGGACCCAAATCTCATATGTTCCACTTAAAGTATTAATGTCTTATTAAAGTGATCACATAATACACACAATAAATTATTCATCCTTAAATCTCTTTCTTTTACTATCCATTTTCTAAACATAGAGACTTTTCAAATAGGAAACTCTCCAAAAATGTAACTTCCCAAAAATATAAAGGTCTAACTAGAAATTTTCAAATCCAACTCAAATCTATAACCAAAATATTGAAACCACGTGTATAATAAAAGATTAAGCTTTCTAACCTAGTTAAAACATTAATATTTAGTGTTAACATAACTACTAAAACTCAAGGTTGGTTAAAACCAACATAACACACCAAAAATTCAAATATATAAGTTATACTAATTTTCCAAACTCAACCAATCCTTACTATAGCCATATCTGCCTTTTGTACATAACTCAAAATAAAAAATAAATATATTTTTTTAATGAAAAATAAACTTCTTGGGATTCGATATGATATATAATACTATGGGTTAACTCTCATAATTGAATTATGTGTGCTTTTTGCAAAATAGTGCAAAGTTGTAGCCAAATAGAATCTACCACGAATTTAACATAAAATCATATATTCTTAAGCTGACCATATTACATATCATGATGTATAAAAAATACAGTTGTAAGAAGGTATATAATTATATAATAAATAAATAAAAATCATACTTTATAGACATCATATTCGATACACATATAATATACGTACATAAGTTTTTAAAAATAATGTTACCGAATGTAAAATATTTATATATAGAATATAAGGTCTTAAAGAATGAAATATGATCCTATGAAACCAAAATAACTTAAGAGTTGATGATCTTGAAAGAATAATTATTCATTGAACTCAAATGAAGAAGAGGAACAACAAAATTGCATTTTGAATCTGTAATCTTAAAGATAATTTAACATTTTAATGAATCAATTAAAGGCCTTGATGAATTAATTGAAGGTCTTGATGAATTAGTTGAAGATATTGAAGAACATTAGTGGGTGGTATAGCATATAATCCATGACACTAAAGGAGAAAGAAAAATATAGATTTGGCTATTAGGGTTTTGTATGGGATAATATAGGCTTTTAAAATAGAAAGATATAATAAAATCACACAATTAAATTATCACTAACATTTATTAATATTTTCACTAATTTCCATTTAGATGTTTGAAAAACTTAAAATATAAAAGTTTTAGATATTTAAGTTATCTTTCTAAGGCAAAAGTAATCGTCCGATTTCATTATCTGACGAAAATATTTTGGCTAAATTACCAAATGCTAGTCTATTTACCTATGAATTTGCGCAATTGATATAAAGAAAGAAAAGTCATATAATATCATTTAGGATAATTATTATATAATAATTAAAGAAATTAAAGAATAAATATAAATATAAAATTTTATCATATATAACAAGAAAAATGTATCTCTATTAAACATACTCTCTTTTTTCCCAAAAATATTTGTTTATGAAATTCTCATTTTTCCTTTTACTATTGTATACAAATTAAGAGTTTAAAATAGCCTTTTTAAATTGTGGATAAAAAATCCAACCACTAATATAACAACATTTAAAATATTTTCATTACATTATCACATTAAAATATCTATTTTCTCAATATAGTAACTTTAGGTTACCAAAAGTATTCTAAAAATAGCAATTTTTTCTTAAAATTTGTAAAATAAAAAATAGGGTTTCCCCTTAACATTAAAATGCTTAAAGTAATATAAATATATTACATTTTCAATTCCAAATATGAGGTATTACATCATCATAAAAATTTAAACCATGATTACCAAAAGAGTAAATTAAAATGGTTTAAAATTATATGGTATTACAAGTAACTAAGAGGAAGTCCTAGTAGCTTGAGACAAATGTGCATGAATTGAAAATCCCATGGTTGAAATTTGAAGTCTAGAGACCATTATTTCAAGAACAATAGCTTATTCATGAATGATTATTAGGATGTGTTTAGTATAGGTGTACCATCCTCTTTTTTCACAAATTGGAAGATTAAATAACCCTCCTTGTGTAGAAGAATCTTAGGCATCTTTATATTATCCCAATTTATCTGAGAATAGGATTGAATATTCTAGAAAGTTAGAGTATGCCCAAATACCACACCCACAAGATAATTATGCTAGAGTTTTTACTTTGTGGCAACCTCTATCCTTTATATTTTGGCCATAATCTCTCCCTCCTAAATTATAGGTACGTTTTGATTGCTTTAATTTCAAATAATCTTGCCATTATATGTATATTGGTATGTATTATCGTGTGTAATTTTTGTGTGATTTGGATTTACTTTGAAATTAGGGCTTGCGTTTCTCAACCTCAAGGTTTTTTTTGGCAATTTAGTTAGTTTTTGAAAATTTTGGGTTGACCTTTGCATTCATTAGACCTTTTACTTAATTTTTGATATATGTTATGCTAGATTTAAGTTTTGTGAGCCTTAGAGGCATTTATATCTTTTTACATGTTTTTTTTACATATTTTTTTGGCAAGTATATCATATATGTGTTAAGTTACACTCCCTCCATTTATAAATGGAAGTCCTTACAGATTTCAAGGATACTTTTTGATGATTACTATATTTTAATATATACTTATAAAAATTATAAAAGACACATAATGAAAATACTTTTTAATATGAATATAACAACTATATTTTTATTGTATAATAATCTATATTTTAAGAGAAATAAATAGCCAAATTTTATCCTTGAAAATCATGACCAACATTATTTTAGAAATAGAGGGAGTATTATTTATGATACGCATATGAAACATGATATACTAGTTATGTATGATTAGGTTTTTGTGGATCAAATGGGTTTTAAGTATAAATAAGGGTAATTTAGTAACTTTAATCCAAATAAAATTATTCTAGAACTGTAGTATTATGTTGAATTGATCCTGATGTGTATTGGAAATACAACATACCAAAACAAGTTAATTGATCATATCAAGAATGAATAAAAAATTTGGTGGATTTCATGGATTAGGGTTTTTGGTTGTGGGGTTAAGGTTTGAAGATGAAGATGGTGAATTTGGGGTTGAATGTGTATATGTGGATGGAGGTTGGTTTGATAAGTGATTATAGGGGGCATAAATGTGTTGAATTAACAAAAACTCTCGCTAATTAAATAAAAAAAATATTGAAAATGAAATATTGATTATGAATCACACATTGATCTTGAATAAGGAAAAACTCATATAGAACTTCAATTGAAGATTCAAACTTAGGTTGATTGTATTACATGTTTGTGTGTAAATTTAGAACTTCATATATATGTATCTTGATTAGCTTCTCCAAAAATATGAATCTTCCACATGATATACTAAAAGTTTAGAATATAAACACACTACAATTTGGTGTTAATATGTCAGAATATAAAAAGAACAAGAAAACAATTCAAACTTAACAAGATAAATGTCTACCACTCATCTATTAACTAATATTTGACAACCTAACTAGATATAGGCGATCCTCTTAGCTTGGGGTGCGTCCCTCATGTTTCACTTATTTGGTGTCATTAAAAATTAGCATAATGACAATTAGTTCATTATTTAATCCATGCTTAAATAGGTAAGCACTTTCTTAGGCTTAATTATGCTAGTTTGGCCTAATTCCTCAACTATGGCTAAAACCATTGGCTCTAATATCAAATAAGCCAACCCTTCATTTGTAGGGCATAATCTTGCATCATTATCCCCTTGTTAATAATTTTTTTTCTTGAAATTTACACCAACATAGTATGGAGAAAGATCATTTGCATTGAACATCCTTGAAACATCTCTATAGAAATCTAGCAAATCAATCTCGTAGACACTTTTCCTAATTTTTGTAAGGACCTTGAAAGGGCCATATACCCTTAGCACGAGATTATTCTTCCTTGAGTGAGGAAAAAAATATTCTTTAGGTGCAACCATACTATATCCCTTAGAGAAAATACATGTTGACTTCTTTGCTTCTTAGCCCTTGCTTGATAATTAGCATTGCTTTTTCTCTATGCTTTATCTAACTTACTCATGTAGATGCTTAAAATACTCCACTCTATTGTGTACTTCATATGATTCAAGATAATATCTAGATCACTCTAAATCTTATTCTTCAAATGATGAAGAACAAGAAGAGTTAGAATACTTGGAGATGGAACCCATTGTACTTGAAAATTCTTATACTTCTAATGTTTTGTCAAGTAATTCTTATAGGTATTGTATATGTTTACAAGAAGTTCATACTATTGAAGATCTTTAATACACAAGACAATGATAATGGAATTATAAGGATTGCAAAGTGCAAGGAAGAAGAAGGCTATACAAGATACAAAGTTGGGCTACATATGTTAAATGTATGTATTATACTATTAAAGTTTCTATAGCTTTGTTATTTTGTTGTATACTTTGTAATACTTGCAAATTATCATTGTAACTCTTTAAATATATACTTTTACCTTGAATTAGGGGATTAATTTCATTAATAATGGCCAATTAGTGGGATTTTTAATGAAAGGGGCTTGCATGGGTGCATGTATATATAAAGCCTTGTACACATTGATCTCGATAGATTATGATATGTTGAGTTCATTTGAATTTCAAAAGAGAGAGCAACACTAGAGACCTATGTATTCATTATTCTTCTCTTCGAGTTCTTTAATTGAGAGTTTTGGAGAGTAGTAGAGAGAATTCTATTGAGAAATAGAAGATTTCTCTTTAGAAATCTTAAGATCTTAGGATTAGATCTTGCCACCTTCTAAAGGATTTGTCTATATTCATATCAACTTCTTCCACTTTTGAGATTTTAAAGACTTTTTAAATACTTAAGACCTACATAGAAAATTCTTAGACATGTATAAGATTATTTGGTGATGATCTTCTGCATCAAAAGTGGTATCAAAGCATGCTATAGGTGGCGAAACTCAAGAGTAAAGTTTGTTGCAGAAATCGGCATCAACCTATGCTAGCTTGAGAGTTCATGTAATATTCTTGATATTCTTGGTTGAGTTATTCGAATATTGATGCAATATGTTTGATTTCTTTGAAATTTATTCGTGTTTTAAATCTCCTTGCATGTAATCAAGAAAATTTTGTATGGTTCTTGTTAAGATCTTAGATGTTCTTGCATGAAGGATTCAAATGAGTGTTTTGAAATTCTATGTGTGTGGTGTGTGTAAATTGTGCATGCTATATGTGTTTTTTTTTTAAAAAAAACCTTTTGAGTTAGTGTTTTGCATGAAAACTTGCATGAGTTTCGTGCCTTTGTTTTCATATAATCACGTTGGTGATTATGAGTAGATATTAGGTATAAATAAGCATGCTTGATTTTGGAGAATACTTGGTTGTCATAGGGTGGCTAAGTATGTGTTCATATGTTTGATGAAATTTCCTCATGTGTTGTATTACTTTAGTTTTTGAATATTGAAGGCTTTGTTTTGTAGGGATATTCTAGATAGATAGATTTTTTTTTATATCTTGCATGATCTTATGAGAAATTTTAGAACTAAGTTTTGAAACATACTAAATTCTACATCAAGATTTAGTAAGATAAGTGTCTTGTGAAATTATATTTGCTGTATGATTTCTATCTTTATTTCTTATTGTGTATAATAATCAAAGAAGACTTATATTGTAGAGGTGATTGTTTCGGGTAGAATCAATCTAAACCAAAACCTGGTGGAAATCTAAGTGTCTAGAATTGTAATAGTTGAATCATGGAGGGGGAAAAAATTTCCAATCCATGTTTGAAGCTATTCAAAATCTTTTAAATAATTTATATGTCACTAATTCTCAACTTATACAAATACCTGTAATAGAAACTCAATTACAAAAGTTAGAGCCTAGGTTTGTCGAACAAGTTTCGGTTCAAAATGTCCAATAACATAGAGAATTCTATGGAGATCGATTAGGAAGTGCTATAAGGTCAACTAATACATCTAAAAGAAGTTAATTAAATTCAATAATATACCATGATGAAGAGTATATAGGGATTGGAAGTAATAGAAAGCTCCATGACCATCAACCAAAGTATCATAAAAAAGAAGATAAAAGCATTAAGCTTAAACTCGTTGATTTTGATGGTAGGCTTGATGTAGAATTATTTCTTGAGTGGTTACATGAAGTGGAGGCTATATTTGAGTTTAAAGATTATCAAGATGAGTAAAAATGTAAACTAGCTACTATTAAGTTTAAGAATTTTTTATAATATGGTATGATAAACTAAAGAGGACTAGAGAATGAGAGGGTAAATCAAAAATAAAATTTTGGGAGAAACTCAACAAGAATGTAAAGAAAAAAATTTATTCCTAAAGAGTATGAACATGATAAATATATTAAATTGACTACTCTTAGGTAGGGACTACTAAGTGTCGAAGAATATGATAGGGAGTTCAAAATCTTGGCACTTGTGTGTGATATCCATGAAAGGAAGGAACAAACTTATGCTAGATTTTTATGAGTCCTTAACGTGATGATTCGAGATATGGTAGAAAATTGTTTGTATGATTCTTTAGATGATATGATTAAACTTTCCGTAAGATTTGAAAAACAAAGTAAATCCACTAATCCTCATGCTAAACAAATTACTATTCAAGTACTCAAGCTACAAAATTTGGAGGGAGTACTTCAACTTCAACCAATCTTGATAAAAAATAAAGTGAATGAAGTCTCTATTAGGCATTGTTTCAAATGCCAATGGTTTAGACACTTTACTGGTGAATTTCCTAACCAAAGGGTATCATCAATACTAGAGATTGAAGCCATGGAGACATGTGAGGAAGATCTTGAATTTGAGCATTTTGAGCAAGTATCTAGTGAATCCAAGGAAGATGAGAATGTTTGTTATGTCTTCGAAAGAGTACTTCAAGTACAAGATACTCAGCAACCTACTCAAAGGGAGAAGATATTTAAGACAAAATGAAGAGTAGGAGATACGGTTTGTTGTATTATCATTGATAATGGATCTTATACAAATGTTTCCAATAAGAGGATGGTTAAGGATTTGGGGTTGAAAACTTCACCACATCCAAAGCCTTATTCTCTTCAATGTTTGAATAAGTACAAGGGGTTCAAGGTAATAAAACAAACCCTAGTATCATTCAAAATTGGTAACTACCATGATGAGGTGCTATGTGATGTTTTACCTATGGATGCATGTGGAATCTTATTAGGTATACCATGACAGTATGACATAAATGATGTTCATAATGGTATTACTAATGAATATCTAATTGATGAGGATAAGAAGAAGCACAAACTTAAACCTTATAAATGAGGTAATGAGAGCACAATCAAGAATAAAAAGAGTTTTTTCTTGCATGAAAAGGCTATGGTCAAATGTATTTAAGAAGGAAGTTTTATCTTCTGTGGTGATGCAAGAATCTCCACAATAGGAGAGTAATAATGATAATCCTTAATTAGATGAACTCCTTGATGAGTATCATGATGTTTTTCCTAATGAATTACTACTTGGATTTTCACCTAAGAGAGGAATAGAATATGCCATAGATTTAATCTCTAGTGTGTCCTTACCTAATAGGTCTGCATATTGATGTAATCAAGAGGAGGTTGAGTAGTTAGGAAAAAAAATCCAAGAGGTTGTAAGAAAAGGGTATGTGAGAGAAAGCATGAGTCTATATTGTGTGCTTACATTACTTGTCCCTAAAAAGGATGGTACCTGGCACATGTGTATTGATTCAAGGGTTGTTAACAATATCACTATCAAATATCATTTTTTGATTCAAATGTTAGATGATATGTTGCATGAGTTACAGAGCACAAGAATTCTATAAGATTGATATGAGAAGTGGATATCATTAGATGAGAATAATGGACGAGGATGAGTGGAAAACTACATTAAAAAATGGTCTTTATGAGTGGATAGTGATGCCTTTTAGCTTAGATAATGCATCGAGTTCATTTATGAGATTGATGAATGAAGTTCTTCAATCGTTTCTTGGAATTTTCATCATAGTGTACTTATATTATATACTTGTGTACAATAGGAATGAACAAGATCATCTTACTCATCTAAGGAAATTATTTGATAAACTGAGGGAGACTAAACTCTATGGAAAAATAGAGAAATGTGATTTTATGCTTTCGAGTATCGTTTTTCTTAGGTATATAGCGAGTAGCAAAGGTATTAAAGTTTATCCCACAAAACTGAGGCTATTAATGATTGGCCAACACCTAAGGATATTCATGAAGTGAGGATTTTTCATGGTTTGACAAGTTTCTATAGGAGATTCATTAATAATTTTTCTACGATTACCACACCAATAATCCAAATCATGAAAAAGGGTAAATTTAATTGGAGTAAGGATGCAACTAAGGCCTTCCAAACTTTGAAGAATAAGCTATGCAATGCGCTAATACTAGCTTTACCCGACTTTGAGAAATTATTTAATGTTACACATGATGTAAGTGGGGTAGGGATAGGAGGAGTACTCTCATTGGAAAAATGATCTATTTCATTTTTTAGTGAGAAATTAAATAGAGCGAGATTAAACTATTCCACATATGCAAAGAATTTTATGCCATCACACGAAGTCTAGAAACATGGAGTCAGTGCTTAAGGCCTAAGCTATTTTTTTTTTCATTTGGACCGTGATAGTTTGATATATTTGCATGGGAAAAAGAAGATTAGTCTGAGACATGCAAAATGGATTAGTTTCTTTCAATCCTTCGTGTTTTCTTTCAAGCATTTTGATGGGAAAGAAAATTTTGTGGTATATGCTTTGTCTAGAAGATCCATGATATTAATCATGTTAGATGTTAAGTTATTGGGATTTGAGATGTTAAAGGAATTGTATGATAAGGATGAAGATTTTGTTGACATCTATAATGCGTGCAAAAAGAATGGTAGTTGTGTTAATTATTTACTACAAGATGACTATCTCTTCAAACTTAATAAGTTGTGTATACCTTGTTCTAGTGTACGTAATTTACTTGTTAAAGAAGTACATGAGGGGTGTATGACTGGTCATTTTGGATTTCATAAGACCATGGAGATACTACAAGAAAATTTCTACTAGCCACAAACGATAAAACTAATACAAGCTATAATTGAAAGATGCGTGACTAGTCAAAAAAGTAAAAGTTTCTTCCATAAGGGTTTGTATACTCCTTTACCAGTGTTTAATCAACCTTGGGAAAGTGTTAGCATGGATTTCATTTTGGGTTTACCAAGGACACAAGGGTGTAAGATTCTATTCTTGTTGTAGTAGATCAATTTTCAAAAATGGCACATTTCATACGTTGCAATAAGATTGATAATGAAACACATGTAGCAGACTTATATTTCTAAGAAATAGTAAGGTTACATGGAGTTCCAAAAATCATAGTATCAAATAGAGATGTTAAATTCTCGAGCTACTTTTGGAAGACACTTTGGCACATGTTAGGTACTAATTTATTGTTTATTACTTCTCATCAAATGGTCAAACCAAAGTGACTAATAGAACTCTAGGTACTTTGCTACAAGGGTTATTCAATAAGAGAACCAAAGATTGGGATATAAACCTTGCATATGTTGAATTTACATACAATAGGAGTCCTTCTAATGCAACTTAATTGAGTCCTTTTGAGGTTGTCTAAAGGGTTAATCCTTGTCTACCCATTGATATATTGTCATTTAAAAGAGGAGTTATAAAGAATTATGGTGTCAAGGAAAGAATGAAATTCTTTAAAGAACTTCATCAATAAATTAAAGATAACATTGAAAAATAGAATGCTAAATACCAATCTCAAGCAAATAAAAATAGAATTCTTTAAGTGTTTAAACTAGGAGATTTGGTATCACTGCATTTGAGAAAAGAAATATTTCCAAACTTAATAAATAATAAACTAATGCCAAAAGCTGATGGGTCATTCAAAATCTTAAGAAAAAATGGAAATAATTCATATGGACTTGAATTTCCTAAACATGATGGAAGATTATCTAGGAATTTCAACATTGGTGACTTATCTCCTTACTATACTTATGCTAGTTTGAGGGAAACTTTTTCTTTACAAGGGGAGAATGATGCCGAATCATCTCTATATCACTCTCAATCTTATTCTTCAAATGATAAAGAATAAGAAGAATTAGAATACTTGGAGATAGAACCCATTGTACTTGAAAATTCTTATTCTTCTAATGTTTTGTCAAGTAATTCTTACAGGTATTGTATATGTTAGCAAGAATTTCATGCTATTGAAGATATTTTATGTACAAGAAAATGGCAATGGCATTACAAGAATTACAAAGTTCAAGGAAGAACAAGGCTATATAAGACACAAAGTTGGATTACATATGTTAAATCTATGTATTACATTATTTTTTTCTATAAGTAAGAAGCTTTATTACTATCGAAATGGAAGAATTACAACAAACCTTAATAGACAATACTATCAATGAGTGATAACCACCTAGCATATTTAGCATACATGCTTTGGTGGACCATTCTCCTAGATATATTCATAATAATAGCTCTTAAAATAGTGGAGTTTTGTCTAGCATAATTCTCAAACAATCTAAGATTTCTCTCATGCCAAATAGTAGCAATGTAAGAAATAAAAAAGCCCCCACCACTTGCTTTTTGATAGAGTTCTGTCTAGATCTAGTGACTAAAGCCTTAACTTCTTGATCCCAGCTATAAATTTCATCACTTCTCCCCGCAACAGCCCTGATCTTGCGCCAAAAAATGGAAGAGAAGGATATAAAAGAAATAGATGATCTTGAGTCTCCAAATGCTACTAGCAGAATCCACACAATGAATCCACATCCATGCCAAACTCCACCAGTCTATTCTTGGTGAGCAATCTATTTCTAAGAGCAAGCCAGGCTGAAAACCTGAGCCTTGGAACATTTAGGGAATTCCAAACCATTTTTTCCTATCTCTGCCTCTCATTCTTGATACGAGTAAAGCTATAAGCATCTTTAATACTAAAATATTCAAAATTCCAAGCCACACAATTCTGCACATAAGACTGTAAAAGAGTTTGAATTGCAAAATTTTCTAAAAAAATCCATGATGTATAATCAATGGGAATAAAATCCCCAATAGTATGATGCTTAAGGTAAATGGTATGCACCCATTTGACCCAAAGAGTATCCTTCTTAGCAGCAATGTTCCAAAGCAACTTCCCTAGTGCACAAGTGTTCCATAGCTCAAGATCTAGGAGGCCAAGACCCCCTTCATTATTTGGACAGCATAGCTAAGCCCATGAAACAAGGGCACACTTTCTAACACTAATCTTCCCAGACCAAAGAAAGCTTCTACACAGACTGATGAAGTGATGCAAAATTTTCTTGGGCAATAAAATTAACTAATTGAAATGCAACTGGATGCTAAAAAGAGCTGCCGACCAACATAGGAAAGGTAAATGGTTCTCCAATGTCTAAGACGAGCAGAGATTTTATTCAAAAGAGGTTGCAAATGGCCTGCATATGTCCTTGCTGAAGATAAAGGGAGACCCAAATAGGTAATAAGGAATGCGCCTTTAGGGAACCCTAAGAGTGCAATAATAGAGCATCTAACTTGCTTAGATACACCTCCAAAGAAAATACTGCACTTCATCAGATTTAAAGTAAGACCAGACAAGGCAGAGAACTGAGACAAAGCTTCCTTTAAACATGAAACAATCTGAAGATCCCCTTTGCAAAACAGCAGCAAATCATCAGTAAAGTTAATATTAATAAGTTTCAGAGCTTTACATCGAGGATGGCCATGGAATCTTGGATCAGACCATAACTTCTTTAAACATCGACTGAAATAGTCTATAACTAGCACAAACAGATAAGGAGAAAGTGGATCTCCTTGTCTCAAACCCTCTTACCAAGAAAAGGAGGAGATAACACCCCATTAAAACTCAAAGAGTAAGACACAGTTGTCACACATGCAATAATCAATTTGACAAAATGGTGGGGAAAACCATGTAAAATTAAAACATTCTACAAAAACTTCCAATTCACCATGTCATAAGCTTTTTGAAGATCAATATTTAGCATGCACCTAGGAGATATACCCCTGGTAGTATACTTCCTAACCAGTTCATGAGCCAAAAGAATATTTTCCCCAATACTTCTACCCTTGATGAAAGCATTATGTGAAATATCAATGATAGTAGGCATAATATTCTACATTCTCTGCATGATAATGTAGCACCCCCAAAATTTACACATTTTTAAAAATACTTATAAATTAAATCGTAAATTCTAGGGATGCTACCGCCATACTTAGTACCAGACCGGTTCACTCCTACCTTTCCAGTACCAAGTGCTAAGGCTAAAGAAAACAACTCATAACATTATTAGAAAGTCTAAATTCATAAATACGGGGATCAGGTATGCATAAGTCTTTATACAATCTAAAATACGAGAGTAGTTTTTTAGGGAAAAGAAATAACTACAATAATAAAATTGTTTCTGAAGTGCTCAACATTATTAAAAGAAAATAGGGATAAAAATCTCAATGGAAAACCGGACACACCACTCCAGAACTGATTCGGCCCATTCATCACTCGACCCCATCTGATGTCCCATAGACATTTATCGCATCAAAATAAGCATCTCCTACCTGCAGCAAGTCAGATGGGCCTTCTACTCGTGAGAATGAGCAGCACCCATAAAAGGGGTGATCAGTACGCTACATACTGAGTAAGATAACATAGCACTAAGGCCAGCACATAATTCACACAACCAATGCATCATAATAAAGGGCATAGAATTCAATCATATCAGCACAAGATAGAACAAATGCTTAGGTGAAATATCATGATTCAATACAACTAAGATTATTTGCTTCATCCAGCCTTTATCAAATTTATTTTCACACCATGCTCTTTATCAAGTCCATAGGAGTACGGGAACCCCACTATTTTAGCCGGTGGATTGGTCACGAGGGTAACATACCCTGCCACTATTTTAGCAGGTGGATCGGTCGTGAGGGTAACATACCCTGCCACTATTTTATGCCGGTGGATCGGTCTGGTCCCTTCTCGTACGGTGTTCCACTGTAAGTAATTAATGTCTTCCCACATCTTAACAACATATATAGTTTGGTTTGTTGAGATTGGAATCCTCCACTATTATAACCGGTAGATCGGTCGGAGGGTACATGCCTTGCCACTATTTTAGCTGTTGGATCGGTCACGAGGGAATTATTCCTTGCCACTATTTTAGCCGGTGGATCGGTCTGGGCCTGGCTCAACATCTTCCACTTTACGTATATATTATTTTAAGTATCTTATTCAGATTTTCATTTCAAGACATGCAAATCAAACTCCTACCATGCTTACTCCTCAACTCAGTTTAACCACTTCAACCCTAGTTAACCATCCCACTATTGTTAACCATGACATACCCTAACACCCATGCAACCCTAGCTCCTATGCAAACCCTAACTCCACGTCAACCGCATTCCCATGCAAATCCTAGCTCTCATGCAAACCCTAACTCCACGTAAACCATACTTCCATGCAACCCTAACTCCCATACAAACCCTAGCTCCACGTAAACTACACTTCCATGCAACCCTAACTCCCATGCAAACCCTAGCTCCACGTAAACCACACTTCCATGCAAGCCCTAATTCCCATGCAAACATGAATTCTATACAAAACCTAATACCATGCGACATTAATATCACCATGCGAAGCCTAATATCACCATGCAAAACCCTAACCTGCATGTCTTAAGGCCACAACATATATCATCACGTATATAATATTTCATCACATATAGTACACATGCCATACAAAAACATACTTCAACTCCACGTTATACCACATAAGAAATAATTAATAATGATAAACATAGGATACATAGCATGAGAAGCATATAACACATATAAGCACACAAAAGGCCTTAGCACCCTTACCTAAAAGGTCACCGGTCTTAGTGTACGCTCCTATTCCACCTGAGGGCTTTCACTAGGCTCACTTATTATGAGGGAAAATACTAGAATTAGGCTCCCTTCTAAAAATACTATTAAATACTAACTTATCCTAAGACTTGGTTTTTAATTAAAATAATACTATACTAAAATTAACTATACAAAATACTATTAGAATACTAATAAAAATACTAATGTAATTTAAAACAAAAAAGGTGATATAAGGGTTTCTACCCTTCACCAACATAATGTTATTAAAGATAATAATACTAATAATAATAATAATTTTAATAATAACAAACTATTAGTAATAATAGTAATATTAATGGAAATCTTAATAATAATAAATAATATATGCCTTAAAATTATAAGGTGGGGTTTCGACCCTACCCCTAAAAAATGAAATACTACTCTATAATAGGAATATGATATTAATAACATATATTACTTATAATAATAATAATAATAATAATAATAATAATAATGTTAATTTTAATAAAAATGGTAATAATAATACGAAAATGCATAAGTGCAAATACTAATAACAAAATTAAGGTTTCGACCCTCCTAGAAAAATAATAATAAGAATAAGAATAATTATACTAATAACAGTAATATTATTAATAATAATAATAATAATAAGAATGGTAATAAAACATATAATAATTCAAATAATACCTAAAATTCGAAACTAATAAACCTAATTATTTTATTCCTACTCTATACCCTGCAAGGAAAATTTAGCATTAATATTCCATATAATAATAATGATAATAATAATAATAACAATAATAATAATCAAATAACCATAAAAATTTGAATAAAAACAGAATAAATGTAAATAAATATAAAAGAATGGCTAAGAAGGTCTAGGGTTTTGCCTTGAGTTGGTGAGATGGGTGGCACCGGCGGTGGTGCACGACAGTGGCCGGAAAAGGAGTTTAAGAGGGAAAAAGATGAAGAAAAAGAGGGAAAGAGAAGGGGAAAAGAGAAAATAAGGTTATGGTTCGGTGGAGGAGAATTAGAGAAAGTTTTTGGGTGGTGCAAAAGGAAATAGAAGCGGCGAAAGTGGTGGTAGATGGCGGCTTAAAGGTTGCGGGGTACAGAATTTTGCGAGATGGACAGGAGATTTCGCACGGCTATGGCGGCTCGTGCGAGAATAATTGAATGATGTGGAAATCTTAGTTAGCTAGAGTGAAATGCAAGGAATAATTTGGGATGCAGCGGTGGCGGTGAGGTTGGCTATCGGCGGCGGAAAGCTCATTTGAAGTCAAGGTGGCGTAAGGTCGGCTTTAGGGTTTTGCGGAGGAAAAGTTTCGAAAACACTCCAATAGAGGTTAGAGGGAATGTTAGGGTTTTGGGGGTCGGTAGGAGGGTATCCTATGTAGGGTTTAGGGCAGCCGGAAGCGATAATCGGCCGGTGAAGGATTTGGTCGAATTCGATACTTCAAGAGAAAATAGAGAGAGAACGATCGGGAGTTGAGGATAACCAATCATGCCAAGCTAATATGCGAGTCAAAAGGGAGAAAATAAAGGGAGAAACGGCTGGTCAAAATCCTCGTGGCAGGTGGCGCTATTTTCAGGGGCGAGAGTTGCACACTTCGACGACGGGGGAGAAAGGAGGAAGAAGGAAGGAGGGGGAGGTGAACCGGCGACCGGGAAAGAAAAGGAAAAGAGGATAACCGGGCTGGTTTGGCACTGTTAGATTTTCATTAAATGAGACCCAGCGTCTCAGCAAAATAAGGGACAAAATGCAGCGTCGGGTTGCCGTAGGAAGAAGAAAGAAACGACACTAGGCCGCGGAGGAAGGAGAAGGGAAAAGGAGATTGGGTCGCGTCCAAGCCCAATCCGGCGAGAAAAAAAAAAGAAAGGAAAAGAAGAAAAGAAAGCAAAGAAGGAAAAAAAAGAAAAATTTAAGGGTTTTGGGTTTACATAAAATATTTAGAATATTATGGGTATTTAGAATAAAAATATTTAAATAAAAATATTAAACCTCTTTTTTAGGCTAATTTAGGGCCTTTAAAAATATTTCTCCTAAATCCCTTTTTAATTAACAAAATGCCCAATTTTTTTTTATAAAAATATTTATAAATTCTTATTAATTTGCCCTAAATAAATCCTTCTTATTCCAAATAAAATAATAAATTAAATTAATTTCCTAATAAATCCTTATTTAATAATATATCTTAAAATAAATAATTCTAGGGCATTTTAGATAATCTTGGAGATGGTTTTATATAGCATGTTACAGCAAGCAATGGGTCGAAACTCAGTTACCCTATGTGCATTAGGCTTCTTTGGGACAAGAGTAATGGAAGTGACATTCACTTTCCTAGGTAAGAAACCAGTTGCAAAAAATTCTCTAACAACCCAAAGAAGTTCATCAACAACAATGCCAACTCTTTTTGAAGAACCCAACAGAATACCCATTAACCGCAGGAGCTTTAGTATCTCCAATAGAGAACACGACCTCTTTGACTTCATCCTTAGATACAGGTGCAGTAAGAGCTGCCTGCTGATCCAATGTCAGTTGATACTCAATGGCATATTGATCCAAACCACCCAACATAATGGACTCCTTGCCCAAAAGCTGCTCATAGTATGAAATAAAAGCATCCTGAATATTTTTGGCAACCCTAATCTCCTTGTTATCAGAATCAAGAAGAAACACCACTGACTTCCTCTACTGTCTTTCCTTCACCTTAGCAAAGAAAAATTTTTGATTAGAGTCACCACAATGGAGCCATTGCACATAGGTTTTTTGCCTCAAAAACATCTCCTCACAATGTCACAGGTGGTGATAATAATGATCCTTCAGTCGAAGATGATCCCTCTGAGTAGTATCAAAAGGATTTGAAAGAATTAATTTTTGTATAGTATCCACCTCCTCCCGAGAAGCTTTAACTTTATAAGAAATAGATCCATACTTTTCCTTATTAAGAATCTTCAAATCATGCTTCAATAGTGCTAATCTCTTAGAAAATCATAATAATAGATTACCACCCAGATTAAGACTCCAAGCTCTTTGAACTAGAGGTGGAAAATCTTCATTTTCAATCCAGAACTGGAAGAATCTAAAAGGTTCATGTCTAAGATTAAGAGGAACATTCAAATGAATGACCACTAGACTATGATCAGATACTAACATACTCATAAATTCAGCCATAGAATGAGGGAAGGAATCCAGCCAATGCGTATTCATAAGAGCCCTATCCAACTTGCAGAAGACCTCCTCATCACTAGCTCTACGACTAGACCAAGTAAAATGACAAACTTGGCCCTAAAGATCAAAGAGACCAAGATCCAAACAACATTCTCTAAAATCTTGTATATTAGAAGCAAGAGGAAGATCCCATTAAAAATTTTCATTAGCAGCCAGAACCGCGTTGAAATCTCCTAATAAAATCCATGGTTCATTAATTGGATAATGATTCCTCAACCATTGCCATAAACCTCTTCATTCTGCTCCACATTTATGAGCATATACAAAAGCAACATAAAAAATTGCAGAAGACAGGAAATTATTAACTTTACATAAAATACCTTGATCACACATGATGGAGGACGAAATCATCCACACAGCAGGATCCCAGACTACCCAAATACTACCATTTGGATAATGCAAATAGTTATTAATAGCACTCCATCCCCTTATGACCTTATTTAAAATAGGGACCTTATTATGTATTACATTATTAAAGTTTGTGTAGCATTGTTATTTTATTGTATATTTTATAATACTTGCAAATTGTCACTGTAAATCTTTAAATATATGCTTGCACCGTGCGCTAGGGGGTTAATTTCATTAATAAGGGCCAATTTGTGGGCTTGTTAATGAAAGGGGCCTACATGGGTGTATGTATATATAAAGCCTTGAACACATTGGTCTTGGTAGATTATGATATTTTGAGTTCATATGAATTTCAAAAGAGAGAGCAACAATAGAGACATGTGTGTTTATTCCTTCATCAATCGAAAGTTGTAGAGAGTAGTAGAGAATATTATATTGAGAAATAGAAGATTTCTCTTTAGAAGGCTTATGATCTTAGGATTAGATCTTGCTACCTTCTTAAGTATTTTTCGTCATTCTTATCAACTCCTTCCACTTTCAAGATTTGAAAGACTTTGCAAATACTTGAGACCTATAAAGAAAGTTCCTAGACATGTAGAAGAGTATTTGGTGATGATCTTACACATCATCATAACTCTTAAAGTTTCTCTTTTTCAAAGGCACCAAATCAATTGACATGGTTGTATTTATTCCATAAACTATTTCAAAAGGACTTTGTAACACCCTGAATTTTACTAATAAAAAAATTTGTTTATAGCAGAAACATAATAATAAAATAGCTAAGTGTTATCGTTGTAATCGACACAAGTTTGGTAAACCAAACTATGCTTATGTCAATCGCCAAGCAAAACAATTAGAACATAAAACGTGGTAATTAGAAAACAAGTGAAGCTTCATAACATGAATATAAGTTGGATTTTAAATCTAAGTACAATATACAAAAATACAAATAAAAGGGATACTATGGATCTTAGAGTCTAAAAGGTATCCAAGTAAAACTATCATTAGTATAACAAGCCTCTATGCCTACAAGCCTGATACAAAATTCAATCCATCTCAAATAAAGCAACATATGCCAAAAAATCATCCATAGGGTCCTCATAAACCTACATATAGACATCATAGGTATCTTCTTATGGGAATGAGCAACACCTATGAAAATGATGGTTAGTACGCTATGTACTAAGAAGGTGACAAAAAAATCTAGTATGTGACACAAATCTTCTAATGGATTTGAAGATTTGTATGAAGGGAGTAATATGTAGGATCAATGATTGCTTTGGAAAAGAAGGAATGAAGATATTCAAGAAATAATTGACAAAGAATTTAACCCTTGAACGTCACCCTATGTAAGATTACTCCAAGTATTTCTTAGGTAGGATTATTCAATCAAAAAGAGAGGATTAACCAAGTATATTACTTGTATTAGATTTTAATATACTCAACCACATGTTACAATTGTGTCGACACCCATGCCTTATATAAGAAGTCTTACATTGCTAACTAGCACACTAATTTAGCCACGTGACATACACACAACTAACTATCACATAAACTATTATTAACAATGTAATTATACCCTATATAATACATGACTCAACAAAGACTATTAAAAACAAAGTAATTTGATTAGTACATGAAAAAAACCAAAAAGAATCATAATTAAAACAATGATCTTGACTAAGCCTCTTGACTTGTAGAGTTAACTTTCATGTTTAATATATCCCTTTGTAATAGCTTGTAACACATGAAATTTTATGTATGTTAACACCTTAAATGGATTTCTCTACTTCTTATAAATATGTTGCATACCTACAAGAATGACTTAAAGTAAACTCATTAAGGTTAGTCATATTATTATTATTATCAAAGACATATAATGTGATTAGTTCCATAATCAAGTATGCCAAGCTTTTATCATCTTGAGAATCTATGGATGCTCTTGCATTAGTATGGGATATAGATAATTAAAGGAATTCACAGTTGAAAATAAGTATACATGATGTGTGTGGGAGGATGTGATTCTCAAATTGGTGAGATTATGGCTTGGTTGTGTTGGTATTAATTAGAAGATGGTTTGATGATGGTGTATTAGGGTTTAAAGTATCGAATAGAATGGAAGGATGATGAGGATACTTTGAATAAGGTAAGTATGATTTGGTGATGATGAGTAATTAATGATGATGGTTCGAATAATATTGATTAACTATGATATTGATTTGAATACGATGAGCTAATTATGATATGGATTTGATAATGATATGATGTTACTGATAATGATCCTTCAAAGGTTAGGGTTTAATGATAGTTGATTTCATGGATTAGGGTTAGGGTTATCTTTGAATAGAAAATATAAAGTGTTGTCTGGTTTGGATGAAAGGTGGTAGGGTTTTGAATGGTGATTTAGGGTTTATAATGTGTCAACTAAATTATGGCTTTGCTTATCTTCGAATTAGAGTGTGGTTTTGATGGTAATTATGGCTGAAAACATATGGATTATGGGGAGTATAAAAGATATAAATCAATATCTAATTCACATATACAAAGAGATTAAAACTTTCTAGCTAAATCATTCACACAGATTTGATTAACTTGAATTAAAGTCACATAGAATTCACTTGTATTCAACTTCAATATTGATATTCAACTTCAATGTCTCATACTCGTGCCTTCCATGGCTGTTTATAGCCATTCTACCACTTAGCTAAAAGGCATAATTCAAAAGATTCCAAGCTAAAAGATATTATACTACTTTATGCTTTATCTAATATGCAACTCTACTATTTAATTAATTAATTAGCGAATATTAATATTAGTGATCGACCAAGCTTCCAATAAACCCCCCATGCACGTGGTTATCCATTCCATGCATGCCATGCACATGCACGTAGATACTTAGTTGCTTGTTTGGTACATTTCTAGCAATGAAACCATTTGTTTGTCTTCAATTTGTGGGAGATACTTTTCAAATGAAGAATAATTGGTTCCATAATTATGAAAGACAAATTTTGAGTGTTTTCTCCTGCATCATTCTCCCCTTGTTCATTTAAATTTCCCTCAAATTTGCATCACCATAATAAGGGCTAATATCTCCAATATTGAATGTCCTTGATACCTCACCATATGAATGTAGCAAATCAAGCTCATAAGCACTTTTTCCAAACTTTCGAAGTACTTTGAAAGGACCATATGCCCTTGGCATAAGCTTATGTTTTCTTATATTAGGAAATCTCTCCTTCCCCAAGTGTAACCATACTAAATCTCCTAGCTGAAAAACATGTTGACTCCTATGCTTATTTGCTCTTATCTTGTACACTTCATTTGCCTTCTCAATATTGTGCTTGATTTTTTAATGAAGTTTTTAAAAGAAATTCACTCTATCTTGTTAAATTTAATTCTTCACTTCACCCTTCTTCAATGGTACCATATCAATCGGCATATATGGATTCATACCATATACTATCTTGAACCCCAAAAGCTTTGCATCCATCATGGTAAGTACTATGGTCCTTCTAGATAATGCATCCGCCACAACATTTTCTATGCCATATACATGTCTTGTAAAGAACAAAAATGTCTGTAAGAAACTTATCCACTTAGCATGTCTTGGACTCACCTTCTTTTGACCAGGAAAATACTGCAAATTCTCATGATCCAAATGAAGTACAAAAGGCTTGGGTCTCAAATAATGACTCCATGTCTCTAAACAATGCACAATAGCATAGAACTCTTTATCATAGGTCGAATAGTTGAGTCTTGCACCATTAAACTTCTCACTAAAGAAAGCAATAAGCTTCCTTTCTTAAGAAAGCACACCTCCAGTGCCTACACCACTCACATCATATGTTACTTCAAATAATTTATCAAAACAAGGTAAAGATAATACCGGTGCATTTGAAAGCTTTGTCTTCAAGTCTCCAAAAGCCTTTATCGCTTAATCATTCCAATGGAACTATAATTTCTTCATCAGTTGTGTGATAGGTGCTATAATGGTAGAGAAGTCTTTGATGAGCCTCCTGTAGAATAAGGTCAACCCATGGAAATTTTGAACTTCAAGACATTAGTAGGAATAGGCCATGATTGTATAGCATCCACCTTTAACGGATCAACTCAAATACCATCTCCACTCATAATATAACCAAGAAAAATCACCCTCTCCATCATGAAATCACACTTCTCCAACTTACTATATAGCTTCACCTCTCTAAGCTTCTCAAATATCCTCTTTAACTATTGTATGTGCTCGAACTTACTCTTTCTATATACCTAGATATTAGTAAGGTAGACAACAACAAAGACTCCAAGTACTGGTCTAAGTACCTCGGTCATCAACCTCATGAAGGAACTTAGTGCATTATGTAACACCCCAAAATTTACTACTAAAATTTTTTATTTTAAGCGGAAGCGTATAATCAAATAGTTGGGTGTTGCCGCCATAATTGACATAAATCTGGCTTACCCCACCATCCTTACATCAATCACAAGGTAAAACGATTAGAAAATTTAAAACATGATAGAAATAGATGAGATAATTTTTCATAATATCAAATAAGCATTTGGAGATCAACTATGATTACAATATCAAAATACAACAAAATGGATCCTATGGAACTAAAAGTCCAAAAAGGTATTCGGATAAAACTATCATATGAATAACATAACTCTATGCCCAAACTTTGATACGAATAAATCACTCCTCCACATATATAGCATCAAAGGCTACGAATTCATCCACCTGGTCCTCATCAACCTCCACATAAACATCTGGGTCATCTACTCATTGGAGTGAGCGGCACCCATGAAATGGATGATCAGTACACTACATACCGTGTAAGGTAACGGTACAGTCAAGTAGGGTTAAAAAAATTCTCATCAGAAAATCACACATGCGTAATTCAAAGAATACTAGATAGTTATTGATTTCAGGTCTTTCATTAGACAACCCATATTCCAATCTTTTATTTACATTGAGTTTAGGGACCCCACTATTCTTAAACCGGTGGAATGGAGCCAACACATCTCAGAGTAAAATACTTATAAGCCACTATTATTAAACTGGTGGAACGGTCTGAAGCACCTCTCGGGGACAACACACCCAAGCCACTATTATTATCTAGTGAAACGAACTCAACACCTTGATCTTAACTCACGTAGTCTTTTACTTTAAATGATTAGTATCTTTCCATTTATACATTAACTCTTAATCGTATTTTTATTCACGTTGAGTATGGGGTCCCACTATTCTTAATCCAGTGGAACAGACTAAAGCACCTTTCGGGGACAATGCACCCGAGCCACTATTATTATATAGAGGAACAGACCCATATAAATACCTTAGCCCGACTCAAGTGATATTTCACTTTAAATGATTAGTATCTTATTCAGAGTTGATTGTATATTATCATGCTGAGCTCCTATAAATACACAAGATATACAACTTAACAACATAAGTAGGACCATGTAATTATCCTCAAATGATCATAATACCCTTAGGGTAGGCAAGATAATCATATTCTCCCAATGGCCTTATGAACCCAATAATAATACATATAAATCCCATATAATTATCCAAAGTACATATCCTTAGTTTCCCATAAATATCTTATATCCAACATTATACCCAAATACGCACTTACATATTTTCATTACTCTCAAGAATATCATTTTATAGCATTTCCATAAATAATTTATTCAATACAACATACTCAACTTGAAATCATATACAAAAATACAAGTAACATATAAATCCCTAGTTACGACATGTATCCTTACCAACAAGGACACCGGGCTCTATGCACATAAATCCTATATCTCCTCTGAGATCATCGGAAGATCACCTATGAACAGAAGATAAAATACGATTAGGATCGAAGATTAAAAATTAAGAGGAAAGTTAAGGTAGAGGAGGGTCAAAATGGAATTAACTAGAGTCAAATGGAAGCTTAAATAGTATGGAAGTGTATAAGAATGTGTGGTGGAGCTATGGTTAAATTTTGGTGGTGTTTGGACAAGGTTTGGGGTGAAAATAGGGGTGCACGGCCAAAAAGAAGTTGCATGGCTGTGCAGCAATGGTGAACAACAGGTTGAGAGAAGATAAGACATGGTCAAGCAGTGCGGAAATTGCATACATAGGTTTACAACACCAGGCTGAGAGAAAAAAGGATGCACAACCAGATGGTGTAGGAGTTGCACGATTGTGCAGTAGGAGATTTTAAGTGTTGCAAGACTGTGTAGCAGGCAGTGCACCAGCTGTGCACTCTGCAACACTGCAACACACTAGATGAAGAAGAAGGGGAAATAGGTGGCGGTCAGTGGCGATGGTCGGCAACGACGAGGGGAAAGGTCAGGGCGACCTTGGTGGTCGGTCCATTGGCTAAAGGGCGGTGAGTGGTGCCCGAGGTGGTGGTTTGGGTGGTTTGAATGCCAAAAACAAAGAAGGAAGAAGAGAAGAAGGTCGGGGAGGTGATGGATGATAATAAAATGGAGGGATGGAGGGGTATATATACTAGTATGGTGGCGTGCCAAGGAGGAGAATAACAGAGGAGGTGATGACGACGTGATGATAATCGACCGAGAAGAAGAAAAGAAAAAGGATAGGGGTGATGGTGATGGTTGAAATTGATGGAGATTAGGTAAAGGTACGAGGGGTGATGATGATGATGACGACACATGAAAGAGACATACACAGGAGAGGAAAGCAAGGAGTGTCATGGTGATGACGAGCGAAACATAGCAGTAGTAGGAAGAAGAAGAAAGAAGAAGGAAGAAGAAGAAGTGTGGTAGGGGAAGTGATGGTGGTGCATGGGGTATACAAGGAAAGAGAAGAAGAAGAAGAAGATAGGAACAAGGGTGGTAGGGATGACGGTGTCATGGTGTATGTGGGAGATAAGGTTGCGGGGGTGGTGTAGAGGAGTCAAACTCCTACACGCCATAGGGAAAAACAGTGTAGGAGAAGAAGGAAAAAGAAAAGAAAGAAAAAGGAAGAAAAAGGAAGAAAGGAAGAAAATAAAAGGAAAAAAGAGAGAAGGGTTAGGGATTAGGATTAAATTAGGTGATTTTGGATTAGCCAAGTAATTATAATTAGTGGAAATTTTAGCGGGTTTTGATTTTGGTTTACAAATTACGATTTTTCTGAGTCGAGGTTTTGCTTTTGGTTAAAGTTTTGGGATTAAGAAATTTTGTTAAGGCTAAAAATAAGGATTATTGAGATTAGAATCAAATTAGGGCGCCAATGACGTGGAATTAGGATAATCAAATTTTTGGGGTATTACACATTACATAGTCCAAATGGCATCACCAACCATTCATACAACCCGTACTAAGTCTTGAAAGTTGTCTTCTACTTTTCCCCTTCCCTTATCCTCATTTGATGATAACCACTTCTAAGATCAATCTTCGAGAATACCTTTGCACCATGCAACTCATCTAACATATGATCCAATCTTATCATTGGAAATCTATACTTGATTGTGATGTTTTTGATTGCCCTTGAATCAATACAAATCCTCCACATACCATCCTTCTTAGGCACCAACAAAGATGGAACTCTGCATGGACTTATACTCTCTTGTATATAACCTCGACCTAACAACTCTTGCACTTGTTTCTATATCTCCCTAGCTTCCTCTAGATTACATCTATAAGCTGGCTTGTTTGGTAATGGAACTCCTAACATAAGATCAATAGTGTGCTCAATACCTCTTAAAGGAGGTAGCCCACTTGGTAACTCTTACAGGAAAAAAAAAACATCGACATACTCTTTCAACACTTGTTGCAATTGCGAATCCATATTAGCATTCTCCCCTCGTTGGGATTCCCTTACAACCAATACATAACATATCTTCTTATCTTTCATAACTTCATTCATCTCACACTCCTTATGGATCAACAACTCCATGTTACTCTTTTTTCTTTCCCTCCTACACTCAACATCCTCCTTCTTTTTTTCTTCCCTTTCACTCCTCAAAATTGAATCATCCCCATCTAGATTAGGTTTGAGCCTGAACTTCTTTGGACCCATGCATACCATATACTCATTAAGGACCCCATCTTGCACAACCTTCCCATTAAATTACCAAGGCCTCCCCAATAAAATGTGAAAAGCATCTGTAGGCAGAATATTGCATAAAAAATCATCAAAATAATTTTCAATCTTAAAGAAATAAGAGTTTGACTGGTTACCCATACACCTTTGTCTTTGTTGAGCCATTGGAGTGAATATGGTCTTGGATGATCCTTGGTCTCCAAATCGAGCTTATTCACCATATTCTCAGTAGCAACATTAGTGCATGAGCCAATATCAATGATGACTTCACACACTATATCACCCACTCTACACATGGCTATGAAAATATTCTCCCGTTGAGTAAGTAAAGGTTGTTGTTGTTGTACTTGAAGCACCCTTTGAAACACATAGCAATCCACTTGACCTTATTCCAAATCATCCTCCAAGCTATCACTTTCTTCATCTAGGTCTTCATCAAGGTCTTCATTCTCTTCACAAGCCTCCATATTTGGTATATTATTCAAAGTCAATGCCCTTTGGTTTGGACAATCACGAGCAAAGTGGCCATAACCTTTATATTTGAAGCATTGCTTATTCACCTTATCAACCACTTGATCTTTGTCCTTTTCTTCATGAGTTAACTTCTTAGCCTGGTCTTGGTTTATAGCTTGAGAAATTAGTGGCTTTGACACACCCTTAAAAGTTGAACCATATGGATCATTGGTTGACTTGCTTGGTGGCTTTATCCTCTTAAACTATTTCTCAAACTTGATGGCTAACTTGGCTAGGTTTTAAAACACTTCATAAGGGTACACCTCTACCTTCTCCTGAAGATTCATATTTAAGCCCCTGATGAATCATGCGCACCTTTGTTCTTCTTATTCTTGGGCATCAAATATTAAAACTAACCTTTCAAACTCCTAAATGTGTTCTTCAACTCCAAGTAACCCATGCCTTAACATAGTCATTTTTATAAAAATTTCTTACTCGTATTCCCGAGGAACAAATTTCTTCTTCAAGTGCTTTTTTTAATTTTTCCCATGACCTAATCTTCAATTTTCCTTCTCACTCCCGTCTCCTTTTTAAATTTTTGTACCATAATCTAACAAATTTTTTAAACTTTAATATCGCTATTTGGCACCGTTTCTTGTCATCAATTTCCTTATACTCAAAAATTGATTCAACAGTTTACAACCATTCGAGAGAAGATTTCGGGTCAAGATTACTTTCAAAGTCGGGAAGATCAAAGCGGATTCTTTTTTCCACATCATCATAAGTTTTTATTGAGGTGTCATATGGCCTTACATATTCCCCAAACTCTTTTCTTCTTCTTCCACCCAATTTTGTTCCCTTCTCATGTACCTTTCCTCTACTTGTTCCCTTTGGTTTTGTGGTTGCACATAGGACTTGTGGGATTGGGAAGCTTCTATTCTCCCCACATGTAATTTAACTTCCTTGATTTCGTCCATCAAGGTCTTGAGAATATCCCTTAAGTCCTCTCCTTGGTTCTCCATCTTTTCTCCTTATCAACTGAATATTACTTTTCCAAACACGCCCTTAAATGCTTGTCCCTTTTGTGTTTTTTTATTAATTCTTGGAGATTCTTGGAGATGGAGCACTTTCTTAATGAATCATGGGGAATCTTGAAGAATCTTGAGAGAAATATTAAATCTTGATTGCAATTCCACCAACCTATGGCTTTGATACCAAAATTGATGTGTGTGGGAGGACGGGATTCTCAAATTGATGAGATTATGGCTTGGTTGTGTTGGTATTAATTAGAAGATGGTTTGATGATGGTGTATTAGGGTTTAAAGTGTCGAATAGAATGGAAGGATGATGAGGATACTTTGAATAAGGTAAGTATGATTTGGTGATGATGAGTAATTAATGATGATGGTTCGAATAAGATAGATTAACTATGATATTGATTTGAATAAGATGAGCTAATTATGATATGGAGTTGAAAATGATATGTTGTTACTGATAATGATCCTTCAAAGGTTAGGGTTTAATGATAGTTGATTTCATGGATTAGGGTTAGGGTTATCTTTGAATAGAAAATATAAAGTGTTGTTTGGTTAGGATGAAAGGTGGTAGGGTTTTGAATGGTGATTTAGGGTTTCTAATGTGTCAACTGAATTAGGGCTTTGCTTAACTTCAAATAAGAGTGAGGTTTTGATGATAATTATAGCTAGAAAAAAATGGATTATGGAGAGTAGAAAATATATGAATTAATCTCCAATTCACACAGACAAAGAGATTAAAACATTATAGCTAAATCATTCACACAAATTCGATTAACTTGAATTGAACTCACATAGTATTCACTTGTATTCAACTTCAATATTGATCTTCAACTTCAATGTCTCATACTCATGCCTTCCATGGATGTTTATATCCATTCTACCACTTAGCTAAAATGCATAATTCAAAAGATTCCAAGCTAAAAGATATTATACTACTTTATGTTAACTTTATGCTTTATCTAGTATCCAACTCTACTACTTAATTAATTAATTAGCTAATATTAATATTAATTCTTGACCAAGCTACCAATAAAACCCCCATGCATGTGGTTATCCATTCCATGCATGCCATGCACATGCATGTAGATACTTAACTGCTTGTGTGTACATTTCTAGCAAAGTGACCATCTATTTGTCTTCGAATTTATGGGAGATAATTTCCAAATGAAGAATAATTGGTTCCATACTTATGAAAGCCAATTCTTGAGTGTTTTCTCCTGCATCAATACACATGAGATATATAAAATAGTGTAGGATAACTACTAGCCCATCTCTCATTATTATATATAACATATTTAATTCTTTTATCTATGTTGAGTTTGAGGACTTCACTATTCTTAATTCGAAGGAACTGAGTAAAGCACCTCTTAGGGACAACACACTTGAGACACTATTACCATCCGGTAGAATGAAACCAATATAAAATATGGCAACACCCTTTTTACCATAATTATTAAACCAATGGAATGGTATGAAACACCTCTCATGGAAGAACACACCTAAGTCTCTATTATTGTCTGGTGGAACAGACATAACCTCTCGGTCATAACTTACGTAATCTCCTACTTTTAGTAATTAATGTCTTCTATATTAGTTACATTATATCAATTCATGCTCTCTTTCAAATTGATTTAAGGGACCAAATATTCTTAATATGGTGGAATAGACTGATGCACTTTTTAGGAAAAAAGCATACCAAAGCCACTATTATCGTCCAATGGAATAAACATATAAAACACCTCATACCTCGGTTTGACTCAGCTAATATTTTAATTTAATAGATTAATATCTTATTCATTAGTGTTTTTATAGGTACAAAACATAATTTAAATGAGTAAAGCACAACTATATATATCAAGATTGTTATCAAGGAATTAGGTTCATATACTTCCTAAGAAACCCTAATTTTACATTTTAGACATAACTTCTTCTCTATTTCTCTTTCATTCCCTAAGATTAGTATATACTCCTAAAATATTATCAATATTATAATACCTAAAAATCAAGTCCTAACTCTATTGTTTTACACATGCAATAATAGCCTTATCTCAAGAGTTATTATTCATGAGGCTTACAAAACCCTAATTCCCCTAGTACGTTATAAATTTTCTCATAAGACTCCTATGATCACCAAATTTAATATACCATCCTAAAATACCATTAATAACAACATATCCAAAAATTGTGGTCTAAATCTAACATTTCGCACATTCGATAATAACATTTCCATTTTAGGATTACTAATCCCAAATTAAGTTATTTTCTCATTTGTGGAACCTATTCCATTTTTATTTACTCCAAATATTTCACATGATAATATTAGAATGTTTTAAATCAAATAACATATTAAAATATAAAATTTCCATATTTACCAAAATGCCCTTAAAAATGTCCTTATTTCATAAATATCATATATACTCAGTATTATTTTTTTCCAAATCCTCCATTTTTCACTATAAATATTAATTACTCATTTATTACTTATCATACTATTTCAAAAAAAATACCATATATCATGCTCATTCTCTTAAGGTTTTCAACATAGAAGATATCAAAATGATATCGCATGCCTCTCAACTTACTCACTTTTCATCATATAATATCATATTACCACATCATAATATTGATCAACATGAAATTAACAACATAACACAACAACATAGTAATACATGAAATTATATTAAAAATTTAGCACAAATCCCTAACTACAACTTGTTTTCTTAGAGAAAAAGCCATTGGTCTTTAAGATTGTATCCTATCCTGTGATGGAAACCGGTTAGGGTTTCGCAAAGGATCGAAAAATTTAATCGAGCGCAACGTTAGATTTCGCCGGCACAGCCTCAGGAAAACTTTCCAAAGGAAGAACCAAAGTTTCAGAAGCACAATTGATTCAATGGAAACTGAAATTAGAAGGTGAATGATCAAGATCGATCAAGGTGAGAACGAGACAGAATCAGAGAAGAGAAGCGAATGAGAGAATCGCCAAGAGAGAGAAGAAGTCGCGAGAGAGATCGAGAGAAAAATATCAACTGATGTTATTTCTGTCAAAGTTGTGTCTGTATTACAATGTATTCGGCCTATTTATATGTACATAGAGGTTCGTATACTCGACAATACATACGGACAATACAGGCCTACATGGACAGGCGATACAAAATTTTGGGCAAAAAAAAAATGAAGTGTCGACCAGCCCAAATTCGACCAAGCATCAAAAATGTCCCAAATACAATTAAACTTAAGGCTTAATTTCCCATCAGCTAAAACAACTTTAGCTAATCATGGTCATTAAGGATTGATTAATTCGCAATCCATCTAGTCCAAATTAAGGACCGGGTGGCGGATTATACAACCGTCCTAATTCCCATTAGCCCATTCCGACCGGCGAATGCATCATATGGGATTACAAAAATATTTAACAAAATTTTACATAATCTGTACACTCCAAAACATATTCTGCACTTCTCAGCAACTATGTCCAAGTCCACAGAAACCATATGCTGCATTATTCTCCTATTAATTCAACAAATAAGACAAACAATTATAAGTAATTAATTCACAGCAATTTTCAAAATTACTTAAATATAAATTCATAAAATTCACATCATCCTGCCTCCTCTGTAACCTCTAGAAAATCACCTAAGAAACAAGAGTAAAACACCATTAGAACTTAATGATATATTTAAGGAAAATATAAGGTAATAAAGAGTGAAAGGATTGGAGAAAAAACAAAACAAGTCTTGAAGGCATGGTCTGTAAATTTTATGCACTAAAAGAGGTAAGAACGACAACACGTGCCTAAGCTAATGGGTTAGCAATGGCACAAGCTGCCATTGATAGTGGTAGGGGAAGGTAAAAGGAGTATAAAGGTTGAGGAGGTGCAATGGTGGAAATGGCCGAAGGGTAGGAGTGGGTTGCATTTGTTTTGGCTTAATGGAGGGGTGTGTGCTTTGTTGAGTTTTGTCGATGGTGGGGAGGGAGGGAATGGGGGAAATGGCCGATGATTAGGGTGAAGGAATGGTAGTAGTTTCCAATGCACAAGGGAGAAATGAAATGGAGGGGCTTAGTGAGTTTGGCCAGAGGAAACAAAGAGGGATTCGGTGGTTATGGACGATGGTAGGGGTGTGTTTTTAGTGGTTTTACAGAAGCTTAGGGGTGTGGGAATGATGGAATTGGCAGGTATAATTGGAGAAGAAATGGTAAGGGTTGCCGATGATGGTTTTGGTGGTGTGTTTTGAGATGGCAAAAAGAAGTAAGGGACGAAAATAAGGCTTCGTTCAATGGTGCTAATGTCGACAAAAAAGAGAGGGAGGAATGAGGTTTCTTGAGGGCATTATATATATATATATATATATATATATATATATATATATATATATATATGCACATACATAGAGAGGGAGATGGGAGTGAGGCACAATTAGTTAGAATTGTCAAGGTTAACCCATAAGTTTAGAATGGGGGTATGGTGTAAGTGATGGTGGCATGGTAGGGTAGAGGCATTGTTTTGGGAAAATATTTCATGGAGGAATAGGGGGAGAAGAAAAGGAAAAGGAAATCAAGCAAATGGGGAAGAGAAAGGAAAAGAAAAATGGGAAAGTAATTAGGTTTGGTTTTAGAATTAGAATTAGGTTAGAATAATTTAGGTTAAGGTATTAGAATAATTTATAGTTTGTTTGGAGTTACTTATAAAAAATAATTATCTATGATAATTACTTATTTTAGAAATTTTTTAGCTTAAAAAATTTTCAAAATAAGTAGTTATCTATGATAACTATTTTTGATAAGTAGTTCCAAACATATGCTTAATTAACAACTTTGTAGGGTTAGGTTTAGGTTAAAAAATAAAAAAGTAATAACCCATAATAGAGATTAGCATTAATTTAAGAATATGGATTAAGGAGTTAAGATAAGGTAGAAAAATTAATTTCCCAATATTATAATTAAGTTACGATATTAATTATTTAGGATTAGGTTTAGTTAAATTTTGGGGTATTACAGGCTTGAACACATTGATTCTAAAGGACTTCCATTGAGAGGAAACTTCGCATGTGCCAAATTTCGATCCTAATCATTATTAATCTTATTCACCAATCCTCTCAGGAAGGTACCAAGTGTTCTATTAGTCACCTCAGTTTGGCCATTGGTTTGTGGGTAATGAGAAGCGCTCAATAAAAGATCAGTTCCTAGAAAGTGACATAGGATCTTTCCAGAGCAGCTTAGGAACTTTATTTCTTTATCACTAGTGATGCTTCTCAATTTTCCATGTAGCATCACCACTTTTCGAAAGTATAAGTCTATGATATGAATATCATAATTCATTTTGTGATATGGTATAAAGTGTGTCATATTTGAAAAACGGTACACCGCCACCATGATTAAACCTTTTCCCCATTGAGTCCTAGGTAATATGAAATCCATACTAACTCCATCCCAAGGTGCATTTGGAACCTGTATTGGTAAATAGAGCCCTTTGTGAAAAAATATCTCTCCTTTGACACATAACATATTGTAATCCCCCAAAATTTTAGAAAACCTATAATTTAATAAATAACTTTTATTTAAAATAAATTAGCTTTTAAAATTATTTAATTTAATTATTTTATGGATTTTTGAGTATATAAATTTGGATGGGAATATTTAGTAAATTAAAATAGATATTTTGTTATTTTATCATGCTATTTTTATTTAAATAATTTTTCAAACTAATATTTTCCAAACTTTATCCTTTTTAAACCAATATGTTAGATTATAATGAATTAAATTATTAAATTAAATAATTTATCAAGAATATTACATTTTATGATTTTATAAATTAATTTATTTTATTTTCCTTATTTTCTCATTTTCCCTTTTTTCCCTTTTTCCCTTTTTCCTTTTTTTTCTTTTCTTTTCCCTTTTTTCTTCCCTTGGGCCACCGTATCAGGCCAGCCTCTCCCCTACGCACTGGGCCACTCGCCCATCTCCCCTCCCTCTTCCTTCCTCTCACTGCACGGCCCGCTTCTGCTTTATTTTCCTTACCCGCCCGCGCGTCACAACTAGCCCAGCGTTCTTTTTACCTTCTCCCTCCCCTAGACCGGCCGGCCTATCTTCCTTCCTGCGCCGATCCGCTCGCCCGACCCCTTCTTCTTCCCTCTTCTTCTACTTTCTGCCCCGATCTGCTCCCGTCGTCCATGCACGAACCACGCCCTACAACTGCCACGTCGACCTACTGCCACCGACAGCTCTTCCTCTCTCTCTCCCTCTCTCTCTCTCTCTCTCTCTCTCCCATCCCTTTCTTCCCTTTTTGGACCCAAACCATCCCTATACCACAGGCCACGTGCCCCTCTTCCTTTCCCTCTTCTCCCCTTCCCTCTCCCTGCCAACCGACCACCCCTACCACCCTACTGCAGCCCCGTCCAGCCACCTACTCCCCTGCCTCTCCCTCTTCTTTTTCTTACCCTCACCAGCCCTTCATTCCCCATAATTTCGAGCCCTCTTCTCCTTCCCCGAGCTCCTTCTCTCATTTTCTCCTCCTCCCATTTTTTGCACATCGTCGCCAACCGCTGCTCCAACCACCCACCAAGCCCCTACGCCGCCCACTGCCACCCTATACCTTAGCCCTGCACCACCACGAGACCACCCAAGCCACCCTCGAGCCCCTACAACTCCTCCCTTCTCCACCTTTTCTTTTTCTCCCCACTTTTCTCCCTTATCGCCAAGCCACCTGCAACCGCCCCGTTCGCCGCTGTCCAGCCACCTCTACCGCCACCCAAACCACCAATCCACACCCTGCAACCTCATCTACCACCCTCATACCTTACTTTCTCGAAAACAGCCCCTGCACCCCTCCATTTTTCCCCTCTCTTTTCCTTCCTTCTCAGCCACGCCTAGCCTGACAGCCGACTTTGCCGCCACGCCGCCGCCATGTCTGCCACCTTTAGCTGCCAACAACCCATCCTTAGCCTCCACCTACACCCCCTCTTCACTCCTGCAGCCTTACCTTGCCTCCAATACTCCCCCATCTACCTCCTTTTATAGCCTAAAGACCCCAAACCGAACCATCTCCTCTTCCCTTCTACCTCACCACCTTCGACCCCTTTCTCCCCCTTAATCTGCATGTGACTCACACTGTTCATGCAGCGTGAGCTCCCCCTTTGATTTGGAATTTATTTGTCTAAATTTTGAGGTATATTAATAGTTAATTAAAGTGTTTTATTATTAAATAAATTTTTACAAAGTTTTATCCTTTTAATTTCCTACTTCTAATATAATAATTATTGATATTATTTTTAGGTGTTGAGTTGCTAATTAAAGCTTGAATCTTTAACCGGAATACCGGTAAGATTTGATTTTTGCGGGATTAAGGTAATCGTTAAACCTCACTTAAACACATGAAAAAACGCATGCTAGCACATTAGGGATTTTAGTATGGTTTTATGCATGTTTTGTGTTGCCTAGTATGATATATATGGTTACTTATATTGATTGATAAAAAGAAAAGAAAAGAAAATTATGATAGATTTTGTGCCATATGTAGAGATGATACTTAAGGAATGAGTTTGATATTTGATGGAAATGTTAAATGCTTGTCTATGATGTATTATGTTGCTAATGCATGAATAATATTATCTAAGGGTATTTTAGTAATATGCTTATGTAAGTATGTGATCTAATATATGTAGTTGCTAATGAGTATTATGTTGAATAATGACAAGTTGGTGGAGTTAAATGATAAGAATGAAGTGCTATTATTAGTATTTTATGTAGTGGTGGTAAATTCATAAAAGTGGTGTAATAAAGGGGTTAAGTGGAAATTTTATAAGTGAAAAGGGTATTTTGGAAATTTTGTAATAAAGGGGTATTTTGGTAATTTTGAAAGAAAGGGGTAAAACGGTGATTTTATAAGCAAAAGGGTATTTTGGTAATTTCAAAAGAAAGGGGTGAAATGATAATTTTATAAGTAAAAGGATAAAATTGTAAGTTGTGAGAAAGAAGGGTATTATGGTAATTTTTGAGGCAAAGGGTCAATATATTAATTTTATGATTAAATGGCAAAATGATAATTTTATAAGTAAAGGATTATGGTAATTTTTGGAGAAAAGGGTAAAGTGGTAATTTTGAAGTCAAAGGGCAATATAGTGATTTTATAAGTAAGTGGTAAGAATGGTAATTTTGGAAGTAAGGGGTAAAATAGTAATTTTGGATGAAGGAGGGTAAAATGGTAATTTTTATAAATAAAAGGATATTATGGCAATTTGGAAGTAAGGGGTAGAAGGGTAATTTTATAAATAAAAGGATGTTTATGGCAAATTTGGAAGTAAGGAGTAACTTGGTAATAATGATAACGACGAAGGATAAATTGGTAATTAAATTATGATTAAAAAGGGGTAATTGGATAATTATGAAAATAGAGAAGGGTAATTTGGTAAATTAACCAATAAAAGGGCATTATGGTAATTTTAATAATGGAGAAGGGTAATATAGTAATTATAAGAATGGAGAAGGGTAAATTAATAATTATAAATATGGAGAAGGGTAAATTAATAATTATAAATATGGAGAAGGGTAAATTAATAATTATAATTATGAAGAAGGGTAATTTGGGATTTAGAATAATTGAAAAGGATAAAATGGCAATTACAATAATTAAGAGGGGTAAAATAGTAATTATGATAAAAGAGAAGGGCAATCTAGTAATTTATCCAACTAAAGGGTAAATTGGTAATTATTTAACCAACTAAAGGGGAAAAATAGTAATCATGATAATGAAGGAGGGTAATTTGATAATTTATCCAACTCAAGGCCAATTTAGTAATTATAACAAAGGAGAAGGGCAATTTGGTAATCTAACCAACCAAATGGGAAATATGATAAGTGTAGTAATTATGAGGGGTGAATGGTGATTTAAAAAGGCGTAAGAGATAACTTGGTAACCTAAACCAAGTAAGGGGTAATTTGGTAATTATGTAACCTGGGTAATAGGGTAATTTGTCAAGTAAGGAAGGAATGACTTAGCAATTATATAAGGGGTAAATAAGTAATCTATACCTAACATGTCATTCTGATTGTGGAATTTCATAATATGATTCAAATAATGCTGATTAGTAAGGTAAGAGTATTTAATAACTAGTAAGTATCACGAGAACAAATCCTAATTCGGAATTAGATGAGATTATGATGGCCTTAACGATTTCTTTGTGTTATCTTGGATAACCGTCTGAATAAGAAATGACTAATGATATCGGAACGATTGAAAGTGAATAAGTATCTGATTATTATGCTTTTGGTGATCACCTTAATTAAGACATTAATACTTAAAGTAAAAGACCCCGAGATCAAGAATGGTAACTCTTTAGGGGTCGAAACCCTAAAGACGTGGTTTAGTCCACGATTATTCTGGTATTTGCTGGTGTGCCTTTGTGCCCCAGCCAGGCCCTATATCTTACTCTATCTATCTCTACGGACCTTGTTAGGGGGTATGCATACTTATGGATTAGGTGTCCTTGTCGGTAGGGTACTGAGTAGCTTTATACACCAGTACGACCAAGGTACCTTTGCGTTCCTAGGTTCGTGGTTGAAGGGTACTGAGTGGCTTGTATGCACCGGTACGACCAGTGTACCTTTGCGTTCCTGGGTTCGTGGTTGAAGGGTACTGAGTGGCTTGTATGCACCGGTACGACCAGTGTACCTTTGTGTCCCGGGTTCTTGATCTCCCATCCGAGGCAAATAAATAGAATTGTTGTGCTGATTAAAGAAAGGAAAAACATTGATTACTAAAGTGAAAGATTAATGAGTCGGGCCCAGTTGACTTAATAATGAGTACCAATCCATCGGTTATAATAGTGGCCTAGGAGCGTGTTGCCCTGGCAAGTGATTATGAGTACCGATCCACCGGATATAATAGTGGCCCAGGAGCGTATTACCCTGGTAAGTGATTATGAGTACCGATCCACCGGATATAATAGTGGCCTAGAAGCGTTTTGCCCTGGATGATGATTATATATATCCCAGTCCACCGGCTAAAATAGTGTGGGTCCCGAGCTCAATAAAACAAGCATTGGATGTGAATAAATTATGGAAAGATGCTAATTACTTATAGTGAAACACTTTGTGAGTCGAGGCCAGACCGGTCCACCGGCGAATAATAGTGGCCAAAGAGTGTTCTGCCCTAGAGACCGATCCACCGACAATAATAGCGGTCAGGAGCATTCTGCCCTGTATGTATTCCGGTCCACCGGCTATAATAGTGGGGTTCCCGCACTCACTTGGATATAACCAAAGAGATGATTGAATAATGATGGACTAATGGCTTAAGGCCCAAAAGTATCGATCGTACCTTATAACTTGTTGATATGTGGCAGCCTTGTTATATATGTGATTGTTATGTATGCACCTCTCATTACATATGTCTATAGCTTGCATTATGTGTTGCATTGCGGGCCTGTTTTTAAGTGTGGTATTAAAGGGTTACTCAGTACCATAGTACTGAAGGGTTCCCTTCGTGGGGCCCCTGCCTATTCAATGGGTAGTGTCCCTTGCAGGTCTTTTCAGGTGCTACTCAAGTGGGAAACGGGAAAGATAGTAAGGAATTATCCGGTACCATTAGGGTTTTTCTCTTTCTCTTTTAAATTCCTAGTTTTAATGTTAATTTTGTTAAAGTAACCATCATTGGTGGATTTTATTCTTGTAAATGATTTGATGCGCTACTCTGATTTAATAATGGATTGTAAATTGTGTTATACACTTTTAGCCTTAGCACTTAGTACTGAAACGGTATGAGTGAACCGGTCTCGTACTAAGTGTGGCGGTAATATCCCCGAAATTCACTATTTAATATTTTGGCTTTCCCAATTTCTTTTAATAAAACAAAATTTTTCAATAGTGAATTTTGGGGGTGTTACACATATCTTCTAACCAAATCTTGCACACCCTTAGAAAAATATAGCCAATGAAAGTACTCATGAAGTATTTCCATAGTCTTGTGCACTCCAAAGGGTCTCTCAATACCTCCTTTATGAGCTTTCTTGATGATCAAATCTCAAATAGAATATCTTGGGATGCATAGCTTGTTGTGCTTGAATAGAAATCCATCATGGACCAATTATGCTTTATTACTCTCATGATTCCTACAAGGTTCAAAATTTTCCACAAAGTCTTCATCTTTAGCATGTAGATCCTTCAACATCTCAAACCCTAGCAAATTTGTATATGCTATTGTAAGTACCATGGAAATTTTATAAAGATCATATTCTAATATATTCTCCTTGTAACACCCCCAAAATTCACTGCTGAAAATTTCCATTTAATCAAAAGGTTTAGTGGAAGTGAAATAACAAAACGGTGAATTCTAGGGATATTACCGCCACACTTAGTACTAGACCGGTTCACTCCTACTATTCTAGTACCAAGTTCTAAGGCTAAAAAGAATTATCATCAAACTTAAGTCAATAACATAGAAATCAGAGTATACGTAAAAAGTTTACAATCTAAAGGAGTACATAATTAAAGTTTCCAAGGAAATATTAAGTACAGTACGATAAAACAAGGCTAAAATAAGGCGATACAAAGTATAATGAATGAAGATAAAATCCAGCCAAGTCACTCTCGAACCCCAGGCTAAGTCCAAGCTCAACTCTCAGCCCCACCCGATGCCTCGTAAGTGTCGTAGGCATCAAATATATCATCACCTACATGCACAAACTCAGGTAGGCACTCTGCTCGTGGGAATGAGTTGCACCCATGAAACGGATGGTCAATATGCTACGTACTGAGTAAGGTAACTATATGGGTAAAACCAACAAGAAGCACACAAGTAAGACCATGCAAGAGAATAAACACATAAGACATACAAGACAATAATCCAGATTTACAAGATTGGGCCGAACTTATATTAATGATTTATCTTACATCTTTTTTATGTTAATTCCATGAGAGTACGGGAACCCCACTATTATAGCCGGTGGATCAGAAACACTCCACAGGGAAGAACGCACCTGACCACTATTATAGTCAGTGGACTGGAATCACTCAACAGGGCAACACGCACCTAACTACTATTATTGTTGGTGGATCGAAAAGTATATATATAACGTCACTGGTCCCGACTCGCATGGTGTTCCACTGTAAATAATTAGTATCTTTCTATGCCTTATACTTTTGGTTCACACATTTCTCATATTAATTCCATGTGAGTACAGGAACCCCACTATTATAGCCGGTGGACCCGAAACACTCCACACAGGGTAGAACGCACCCAACCACTATTATTGCCGGTGGACTAGAAAATATATCCTCACTGGCCCCGACTCACGAGGTGTTCCAATGTAAGTAAATAATATCTTCCCATGACTTATTACCATACAAGGTTTGGTTTATCGAGCCTAAAATCCCCCACTATTATAGGTGGTGGACTAGAAACACTTAGTACGGCAAAACACTCCTAACCACTATTATAGCCGGTGGACCGAAAAATCACTCAACAAGGCAAGATGCACCTTACCACTATTATAGCCGATGGACCGGAGAATATATATAGCCTCATTGGGCCCTGGCTCGATAATCTTTCACTTTAAGTGCTTAGTGTTTTAGTGTATCTTATTCCACACACAAACCCAACTAGACATGCATGAACCCCTCGACTTTCCGACAATCCTGTCCCATATCTTGGGACTTTTACTTCTTCTAGTACATCCAAATATCAATTCTCACTCTTTCCTCATTACCACAAATACTCAACACCAAGGCCCACTTCCCATATTTCTAAATCAACTTAATATAACTCTCTAGGATTTTCTTCCAAGATACCCCTAATTTGGCCTACATGGCCCAACCTGCCTCTATCCCATACAACTCATAGTCCTCCAATTTATCACCTCACTTGATTCATCCCCAAGCACCACATTCCGCTTCCCATATAATACATATGGCCACGAAACCCTAGTAGGCCATTCCAAGACTTTAGAAACTCTCTTTCCCAATACGATGTTATTCATTCATCACTCTTACTTACCATCACCTCTTCCACATGATACATATCCAACACAACCCATGATCCCAAGACTTCCTTCCATCTTTTCCCACTCACCATGAACCCAAAACTCTTTGTTATTATCAAAGCCATCACTTCCCTCAATCCACACTTGACATTACAACCTCACTATCCAACTCCCATACATGATCACCAAAACCCTAGTTAGCTCCCTAAAAACCCTAGTACTTCTCCTTTGTTTTATGTCACTCACTCAACACCCAAATACATTCTTCTCACTTGACTCACTTTTCCCCCCATGTGACACCCCTTCCCTCATTTATCCTCATCCTAACCATTCATGTTAATTTTTCCTCCCTTACACATTTCTCTCAATTAGGGTTTCCTCCCAAAACCCTAGTCAAATCCCCCATACATCCTTACATCAACCCACGTACTATTTTTCACATATGGACTCCAATCATCCCAATAATTCATCCATTAGCTTACTCGATCTTCAAATCAACTTTTTCCACGTAAAAGTTATCCCCATGCAAAGGCTAACTATTCCATGCAAACCCTAGACTTCCCATGCATAATTGATCCATTCCCATAATTTCATTCCTATTATTCCTCGTACTATCCACCTATAGGTCATAAGATAATTAGTCAATCATTACCATTTCCTAGTCAACTCACTTCCCTCATTCTTTTCCATTCCTCTCACAACCACATCATACTACTTAGGACCTCCTATCATGCGTGTCATAAGGGGGAGTATTACCTAAGCACATCTCAAGTACAAGTAATAACATCACATTACATATATCATAAACATATGCAACTTACCTTAGCTCCATGCTTAGCAAGCTGCCACAAGAATATGATAATATAAAATATAAAGCACACCCATCAAACCAACACATATAGCACATTCTTACACATAAAAAGCCTTAACCATATCCTTACCTAATATGACACCAAGCTTGGAGCACACTCCTACGCCTCCTTAGGGTTTTGACTTGATTCACCTATAAGAAGGAAATACTATAGGTTAATTTCCCTCTTACCAAAATTACCATAATTTCCTATCTTACCCTTATCATGGCCTACTATTAGGGTTAATAATAGTAATAGTTGTTTTATAATTAAAAGTAAGGTTATTATCCTTTAAAGTAGCTAATCATGCTACTATTAATCAAAATAAGTCTTAGGAGGTACATTAGTTCATGTTAAAGTAATTATAACGATATTCATGTTATCAAAGGCAATAGTTTCAATATGATTAATAATAATAATAATAATAATAATAATAATAATAGTAATAATAATAATAATAGTAATAATAATAATAATAATAATAATAATAATAATAATAATTGTAGTGATAATACTAATAACAACCCAAACCCTAATAATAATAATAATAATAATAATAATAATAATAGTGATATTAGTAATATAAAAGTAGTGACCATAATAATACTTATATTGATAATGCTAGCAGTGGTAATTAATAGGTTAATGATTATGAAATATTAACAATAATGATAAGGTAATAATAATAATAATAATAATAATAATAATAATTATATTATTATTATTATTATTATTATTATTATTATTATTATTAATGGTTCCACTCTTAAGGATAATGCTAATAAAGGTCCTAGTAATCATAATAGTAGTAGCTTTGGTGATAATATGGTCAAGTATGGTAATAGGGATGGAAATAATAACAATAATAATGATAATGATAATAATAATAATAATAATAATAATAATAATAATGTTAAGAATAATAATAATCGAAATGGTAATAGTAATATAAGGGTTCCAATATTTGTACTAATTATAAAAGTAATAATGGGTCAAAGTTCGTATTAATAGTATTAGTAAGAAAATAATGATGATAATAATAATAATAATAATGTTTTAGACCATTAATAATAATAACATTAGTTAGAAGTATTTTTGAAGTTAGGTTAAATAATAATAATGATAACGTAACAGTAATAATAATAATAATAATAATAATAATAATAATAATAATAATAATAATAATAATAATAATATAATATTATTATTATTATTATTAAGAGTAATACTATTAATATTACTAACACTTATATAAAAAAAGGTTTAGGGGTTGGGGAAGTTAGAATACCACCTAGGGATGGTGGTGGAACTGGCAACAACACATGGTGGTAGCGGCGGTGGCAGCGGCAGTGGAGGGAGAAGAGAGGTGGAGAGATGGGGGTATAGGCTAGAGGAGAGGGAATGAGGGGGATTTTGAGGTGGTGGAAAATGCCTCAGGTGGAGAGGGGTGGAATGAAGGTGGTGGTGTAGTTAAAGGTGGCGGCGCATGGCACAAGTGTGGTGGCCAAAGGTAGTGGAGGGTGGAGAAGGGAGAAGGAGAGGGAGGCAGGGAGAGACGATGGCGCAAAAGGCATCGGGGGGTTGATGAGGGCTGATCGGGAGGGTGACTTTGCACGTCCGGGGTGTCTCGTGAAGGGAAAATCGAGGGAGGAGGGAGGTGTGGTTGAGTAGAGGGTGATACAGGGAATGCTTAGGTGGGCGACGCGGGCGACGGAGATGGTCGACGGCGATGGAACGGGCGTATGATAGGGCGGTGGTGCAAGTTCGGGTTTTCTGGGCTGTGAAAACATAAACTCAATCCAAGCTGCCAATGGGGTATTTATAGGCAAAATGGAGGGGGAAATGATGAAGGAGGAAGAGGACAAGAGGGGGTAGGTTAGGCAGGACCACCGGCTGGTGGGGGCAGATGGTACAATCCTGCCATGCCAGGGTAGGTTAGGTTGAGGAGAGAAGGGAAAAGGAGGGGCACGCATGAAAGGGAGTTGTGGGGTTAGTTGGGGTCGAAAAAGGAAAGGGAAAGCAACAAGGAGAGAGGAGCAGGATGGGTTGGTCAGCGGTGGTTGGTTGCCGGCGAAATAATGGCTGTAGGGTCGGGGTGCTGGTCGGTTGGGGAAGAAGGAAGGGGAAAGGGAGTGGATCGGGTGGTCCGAGAAGAAAGAAAAGAAGAAAAAGAAGGGAGGTGGACTAGTTGGGGCGACAGGTGAAGGAAAGGGGAAAGGATGGAAGCGCAGGCCTGGGTCGCAGCGAAGGAGGAAGGGGTTTAGGCTACGCAAGCCAACCTAGTCGGGGAGGATAGGAAAAAGAAAAAGAATAAAGGAGAAGGAGAGAAAAGAAAGAAAAAGGAAAAGAAAGAAGAAAAAGGAAAAAGGAAAAAGTGAAGAAAGAGAAAATAGATAGGTTGGGGTATTTTGGGCATTTGATATTTCTGAATATTTAAAATTAATAATATTAAAAATAATAACAATAATTAAATTCCTTTTAGATTAATTTGGCTATTTTGAATAAATTTTCCTTAACTTCCATTTAAATTAGCAAAACACCCTAATTTTTCCTAATTAATTTCTTTATTATTTTCCTCTTGATTTACCTTAATTAAATCTCTTTATTTTAATAAAATAATTTATTTAATTAATTTTCCTAATAAATCCTTATTTGGCCATAATTTCTAAATTAGGGTTTTGGGGTATTTCACTCCTTACCCTCCAATTTTTTAATAGAGAACATAAAGGATTGCAAAAGTTCGCGCACTTAGCATGTCTTTGGCTCACCTTCTTTTGGCCATGCAAGTACTTTAAACTTTCATGTTTCTAGAGAAGGAAAAATGGTTTCAGCCTCAAATAATGACTCGAATTCTATAGGTATCATATGGTAACATATAACTCCTCATCATAAGTTAATTAATTATGTCTTGCACCGTTCAACTTCTCACTAAAGAAAGTTACCGGCCCCCTTCTTATGAAAATATTCCTATAATGTCAATACCACTTGCATCATTAGCGACTTCAAATAGCTTGTAAAAGTTTAGAAAATATAGAATGGGTGCATTATAGAGATCTTCAACTCTTCAAAATCCCTTGTAGCATCTTCATTCCACTTTCTCTCTTAAGTTATGTGGCAAAAGTTGCAACGATTGAAAAGTCCTATATGAATATCTTATAAAAGGATGCCAAGCCATAAAACAATCATACATCATGCGCATTGGTCGGTTGTGAACAAGTTTAAATAACTTCCACCTTTTATGGATCCACTTGTATAATATAATCAAGGAACATTATACTCGTCATCATAAAGCTACACTCCTCCAACTTTCCATAGAGCTTTACTTATCTCCACTTCTTAAAAAAAAACTTTGTAAGTTCATTAGATGATCCTATTTGGTATTGCTATAAATGAGAATGTCATCCAAGTACACCACCACAAAATCTCCTAAGAATGGCCTGAATACATCATTCATCAATATCATGAAAGAAGTAGTTGTATTGCATAACCCAAATGGCATCATCGACCACTCATAAAGATCATACTCAGTCTTCAAAGTTGTTTTCCACTCACTCCCTTCTCTTATTCTCATTTGATGGTAACCACTCCACAAATCAATTTTATGGACGATACTTGCTCTATAAAGCTCATCTAACATGACATTTAATCTTTCCATAGGAAACCTATATTTTATTATGATGTTTTTGGCCACTCTCAAATCAATACACGTCCTCCATGTTCCATCCTTCTTAAGTACCAACAAATCTGGGACACAACATGGGCTCATGCTCTCCTTAAAATAGCCTTTGTCCAATAACTCTTGAATTTGTCTTTGTAACTCATTTTCTTCTTTAGAATTGCATCAATAAGTCACGTTTTTTGGAAGGGAATCTACTATTATGAAATAAATGGCATGCTTTATTTGTAACACCCTTTTAAAGATAGTGCAGAAGCTTATAAAATAATACTAAGGAATGTTACCACCATATTGACCATAAAAAGAAGTGCACCCATAAACCTAACTCATGTTTGATCTATGGCTAAAACATTAACAAAACCATGAAACTTGATTACAAATTCCTGAAAGAGACAAATTATACATGTTGAAGATAAATCTTTACTAACAAAGGGCTCCAAGAGCTAGGGAGCAACAAAAGTTCAAAATAAGTGAATAATGGAAGGTAAAAGATGTAAATGTTATACCCTTAACCTTAAGATATAAGCACCCCCCCCAACAAAAACAACATATAAGGTGTCAACATCCTACAACACATGCATTTATCCATTGAATAGACAGTAGTCGTAAGTATTGGTATCAATACATGAGTATTAAGTAAGATCCAATTATCACACATAATCATGCTTCCTAGGGTATTGAGCAAAATGCGTATAACATCATAATATATATCATGCTGACATGTAAACACAAAGGTAAACTTTAGAGCTAGCAACCTAGGGTAGGAAATAATATGCAATTTTTTACCCTGAGGATATGTCATGTAAAATTAGGAAAGCACAAAGAGATTCATTAAGCATAGAGAGAAATAAGATAAAGTTTATGTGAATCTATAGCATGCATTTCAATCACATGAGGACATACAGTCCCACCACCATGAACACATAGACCATGGTGTATGGACACAAACATTAAGGCATAAGCCTAGGCATTCTATCCTATCTCCAATGGACAAAACTTAGAGGCACAATTATAATAATTAGAGAATTATGCTCAAAAAGTGAGGGCATAAAATCCAAAGCATATAGTGACTACAATGTCGTAACAAAAAACAAAAACAAAAAACAAAAGTCATGGATATAAAATAATACTCCATAACATCATTTTGTTTAATTACGAGTGAGCGTCCATGCTGGGCATGCTTATCTTAAAATCGTAATATATCATCTTAGGTTGGACATTCTGTCCACTTCCAATGGACTCTTACCAAGGTATTCTGACAAAAATTTATCTTAATCCTCAAATGTATGCACCCCCTATAGAATTCAAAGATCATATTAGTAGAAAAGGCACCAAGCTTTTACACAGCTAGTAACCCTTTGCACTTTATAGAGACATGAAATGATAAATCCATAGGACCGTATTTTACACATTAACACTAAATATATCCATAAGTGTATTTCAAAGAGAAAATAGTATACATACCACAAAAGTGTTTAATGTTGACATAAGACCCTTAAGAAAAATTAGAAATCACCCAAAATAATTAAAATTGATTATTCATAAGATCACCATAGATCAAAAGTTATTATAAAAAATTCCAAATTAAAGGCCAAATGCCATGAGAACATGCAAAAATAGTATATCTCTTACCATATAAAAGTTTCCCAAAAAGATACAAGTTAAACTTAGACTGACAAGGTCCTAAAGTCAAACCTAAATCATTATTCATCTATTCAGTCATTCAATGACCTAAATACTCTTTTCAAGAGCTAAACCTCCATTCACAAGTTCCGATACCCCAAAACAAAGGAAAATTTTCAAATTTCCCTTTAAGTTGCTAAGGCTAAAATCAACTAAAAACACATATATAAATGGATTAACCACCTCAAAACAAGGCTGTATAAAAATTTTAAAATTTCTACTATTCATAAAAAATAATATTCATTGGGTATGTGACACATCATTTTATATCGAGAAGCTTAAATTATGAAATAGAAAATATTTTATTATTGATAGTTACTATTTATTGAGATTTATTAATTATGCTCGATCACTATTCATCTTTTTATATCACCTTCTTTTATACTTTCTCTTTCTTTGTGTTGGACTCCTTGTTGCCTTTATTTTCCTCCTTAAATTTCTATTTTTTTCTCAACCATCTATTTCCTTTTTTCATTTTTATCCTATTTTCTCTCAATAGTTTTTTCTTCAATTTTCTTTTTCTATAACCCTTTATTGATACTCTTAGGCTTATAACTCATGCCAACACCAGTACTTTGAAGTTAAGATAACTTCAATTCTAAAACCTTTATGGATTTTATTAGATTTTGGTTTAGTGGTTTCTACCAATGGCGGGTCTTGGGATGTAGTAGTTGCAGCAATATTTTTGGGATTCATAGGTTGAAGAAGTTATTGGTGTAAGTAGGGTTTATAGAGTTTCTCAAACTATGAAGATTGGATAGTAGGAATATATAAAGTGAAAATAGTAAAATTAGAAGCACAAAGATAATTTGACATCTAATGTTGAATAAATAATGAAGATGAATAATGATCTATCATGTATATATAGGAATGGTTGGGCATTTAGAAAAGTAGACGTTACATGGGGAAGGTAAAATGATCATTGAATTGCCGTGGAATTTACTAGTTTGTTTTCTAGGAGAAATGGTAACTAAGTTAAGTGGCATGTAAGTCCAACTATAAAATAAAAATAAAAATTAATGACTTAGATTAAAAACACACCTCTATGTGGTTCCTTTCTTAGTTCCTTCTAATATGGTTACCAAATTTTTCATTAGGATAATATTGTGTCATCAATTGAGTTACAAGTGTATATATCACACAATCACATCTTATGTTGTTGAGAAGATTAATCATGACTTAAATCACTAAGATGCATAACAACTAACTCATACTTCTTCTAGACAATTATTAGGGGTTGAAGGGAACTTAACATCAACCATTGATCTTGATCATAACTAGTTACATATTGAGTTTTTTGAACCTATCACTTTTCAAGGGTTTAGTTAGTATATATGCAATTTGACTCTCTCTTTTGCAAAAAAAAAAAAAAAAAAAAACACACAAACATACACACACTTCATTGAAAAATTTCTCAACATTTTCTCTTAGAAAGTTATATCTAATTTCATTATATTTAGTTATAAAGTGTTGCATCGGATTATTGACTATGTTAATTACACCTTTGTTTTCATACATTATTGGCACACAATTCACCTCTATATAATAATCATGTAGTTATCCATAGAAAGTGTGCACAACATGAATTTATAGTCACATTCTTGGCTTTGGGAGTTGATAAGGCAACTAAATTATATTTATTGGATGCCCAAGAAATTAAGAATTTTCCAAGGAATGTTTCCATTATTTATGTGCTCTTTTATCCAAAAAAATATCCTTCAAAATTATGATCATTGTAACCACACGATTCTAGATCAAATACCATAAGATACCAAAAGTAAAGGTAATCAGTTCCTCTTAGGTATCTTAGAATTTGTTTTGCACTCTTTTAATGATTTTATTTTGGTTTTTCTTGAAAAATTGCACATAAAGACACACTGAATACAATGTGAAGTATACTTGAAGTCAAATATAATAAAGAATCAATCATACCTCTTTATAATTTTTCCTCTACATCCTTGTCAAGTTTTTCATTTGTGGGCATAGGAGTGTTGTATACCTTGTCACTTTCCATATCATATTTTTTTTCTTATTTCCTTTAGACAATTTAGTTGATGTATCATCGTTCCCTCTTATGTTTTCTTAATTTGCAGACTTAAAAAGAAGTTAAGTCCATCCATCATACTCATCTCAAATTCACTTTTCATTAGCACTACAAATGCATCATAAAGAATATCATTAGTAGCACTATAGATGATAGCATCAACATAAATCTAGACTATCAGAGACTCACCTCCTTCTATTCAGAGAAATGGATTTTTGTCTACCTGACTACTTACAAAGTTGTTTTCAATCATAAACTTTCACAACCTATCATACCATGCCCATTGTGATTATTTTAACCCATATAGAGCCTTGTTAAGATCGTACACAAGATCAAGGAACTTTGTATGTTTGAAACCATGTGGTTGTTCCACATATACATCCTACTTTATATATCTATTCAAGAAAACACTTTTTACATCCATATGCCACTAACATTTTTATTACTTTAATCCTTGCAATAGGGGCATATGCTTTTCCTGACTATACCCTTACACCCTTAGTCTTGCTTTGTTCCTTATAATGGTGACAAAGTCATTGAGCTTGTATTTAAATACCCAATTGGTTTCTATCATTGATTTCTTTGTGGGTTTGGGAACCTAGTGTCAAACTTGGATTCTCTTGAATTGATTAGTCCCTTTTGCATAACTATTATTTAATTTGCATCTTTTAATGCTTCAAAAACATTGTTGGGTTTGACAGTAGATAGGAAATTGAATAAGCATAATGGTTATATAGAGAATATATAATATGAACTCCTTGATTTAGGTTTCCCAGAACGAGCTCTTATGGATGGGCACTTCTCAGTCGCTGAGGAGATGGGGTTAATGGAGGAACATGCCATTAAATAGTTTTGCCTATTTGGATATTTAATTTTGGTGGATTTGTTCCTTCAATACCAACATTTAGTTCCCTCTAACTTGTTTCTTCCTTATATAATCCTATGTTAAACTCTTCGTTGTTTAGGTCTTCTAACTTATTTTATTCATCAAATACCATATGGACATTTTCCTCGATACACATAATTCTATTATTGTACACTTTGTAGGCCTTAATATGACTTGAATATCCAAGGAGCACAACTTCATCACTATGTTCATCAAGCTTCCCCAAATCGCCTTTCTCATTATTCAACACAAAGGATTTACATGGGAAATTTTGTAAGTGTACAATGTTGGGTTGTTTCCTTTCATCAATTCATATGGGGTCTTTTTTAGGATGGGCATGATCAAAATCCTATTGAGGATATAACAAGCCATATTCACTATTTCAGCCAAAAATTTCTTTGGAAGGGAATCAGACAACAATAAGGTTCCTCTAGTTGCCTCTAGTGTCTTATTGTCCCTTTCCATAACTCCATTTTGTTGTGGTGTCCTAGGGAGATGATAAATTGTGATCAACACTATTGGTTTTGAAAAAATCAAGGAAATTGTGATTCTCAAACTCAATTCCATGATTATATTTAATAGCTTTATTTTGCATATTTTTTCTCTTCTATGTGTTTTTTACCAAGTTCAAGAACTCATCAAATGTTTCATTTTTTGATGATAGGAACAAAGCCCATATATACTTGGAATAGTCATCGACTATAACAAACACATATTTTCTTCCTCCTCTACTAGTAACTCTCATCTAACCACATAGATTCATGAGTAGTAGTTCGAGTGGTTGTGAAGTGCTTACCATTACTTTTATCTTGAATGATGATTTTAACTATTCCCCTTGTGTACATGCACTACACACACTTTCCTTTTCAAACCTTATATATGGCAAGCCTTCAACTAATTCTTTGGATTTCAATATTCCCAACTAAGAAAAACTGACATGGAACAACGTTCTATGCCATAGGAACAAATACTCTTCTATTGCACTCTTAAAGATAAAACTTTAGTATTTAACCTTTCCCAAATTTACTTGGCATACATTATTTTTCCATATTCCTTTCATAATTTTTTTCTTGTTCTCAAACTCACAATTAGACATTTGTTAGTGAGGAACTCAGCTCGATTCTCCCTATCACATAACTAAGAAATACTTAGCAAATTATGATTCCACCCTTAAACAAACTAAAAATTTTCTATGGAGTGTGGAAGTGACTTACCAACTTTGCTTGTACCATTTATCTCACCTTTATTATTGTCATCGACAGTCACACTTCCACATATAAATCCATTGAGTGAGAAAAATCTCTATTTTGTTCCCTGTCATATGTGTTGAGTAACGATTATCTAGAAACTAAAGGTTGGCGCCACTCACCTTGCCCTACAAAACATTATTAGTTCTTGGTCTTAGGAACCCAAATAGTTTTGGTTCTCAAAGGATTAGAATCATTTTCAACTAAGTCTTTTCTAATCCACATGGCTTTCATGTAATAGAAATTTCTTCCTATAGACTTCATATTTTTTAGGCAATTAAATTTTGTGTGACCATTTTTCCCACAGTGCATGTACAATTTGTGTTCATTCAACTCAACATACTTTATATTCCTGAAATCTAAGCAAGCCTTTTTTATATTAGTTGTTAGATTCACCAACCATGTTTTCAACATAATTCTTTGCTTTTAACCACCCCAAGTTGCCAATCCATATTTTCTCAAGTTCAACATTCCTTGTTGTTACTTCTTTCAATTCCTTCCTGAGTTTTAAGAACTCAGTTTAGATATTTGATGACTTGCTCTTATTTGACTAGTGATTGTGACAATTTTAGATTACCTTAAATAATTTGTTTTAGCTTATTACCAAGTGTCTTATTTTTCTTTTTCCAATTTATTCTTGAAGGACTCAAACTATAAACTTCTATCCTTTGTGTGAGTACTCAGTTCCTTCTTTTCTATGGAAAATTCATTAAAATTTAGAAGCAACTAGTCAAATATTTTAAGAATTTTATTTTTAGGAGAATTTTTCAATTTTGATCTAAGTTCAATAATGTTTACCTCACATTCATCCTCATAATTAATTCCTTCCTCGGTTTTACTATTTTCCATCAAGCATAGATGTTTGTCATGACTGTTGGATGTTATTACATTCCTTTTATTTCCATTTTTAAAATTGATCTTACTGATCTTGTCTTTAGTCCAAAGATATACATTATCCTACTCCTCCTCAATTTACTCGCAAGATTCCTCGTTAGTTTCTTCATCTCACGAAGCCGCAACCACCATGGCATATTTGTAGTCTCTTTTATTATGACCTTTTTCATTCTTATTTTTGTCATCCTCCTAGTAAAGATAGTTCTTTATTTGGTGACCTAGCTCGTTATGCTTAAAAAAATTTCTAGATGAGAAATTAGCTTTAATAATTGAACTACATTTACCTTAGTTCCTTGTTTGGTTCCATTCAAGAAATATGTTCCCTATGAAGAACTTCATGAATTTTCTATTTACCATTCCAAACTCCTTCAAACCACACAATCCCTTCTTTCCTCTACTTAAACTATCATGATTACCAATATTCTTTCTATATGGAGAGATTTGATCATTTCCTCTTAAGCAACAAATGATCATGTAAGTTTCTTGAGTGGATAGTTTAACAGATTCTTGGATTCCTGGAAAGTTGTCACCTTTGGCATGTACTCCTTTGGTAGACTCTTGAGACTCTTTGATATTTTTCTCTAAGGAGTAGTGAACATCTAAACATGCATATTCATTTACTATGACAGTAAAATGGGCTAGCATGACCTTAATAGATTTATTTTGCAACATTTTAAATGTTTCAAATTTTTGGACCAAGAATTATATTTTACTTTAATTTAACTCAATGGTCCTACATCACATACCTATAATGTATCCCAGATTTATTTAGCATTAAAGGATCTTATGACACGAGAATTATTTTCTAGTTTCTTAAAGTCACTTTTAGTGAAATATTTGTAGTCATTTTCAATAGTATTTTCATCCCTTGTAGTCTTGATCTTATAGGGACCAAGTTACATACTTGGTAATCTTCAAATTTTAAGAAAAACTCCATATGGTTTTCACACCAGCTATAATACTATACATTGAACACAGGTGGCCTCACTATTGAGTGACCCCCTATATAGATTCTAGTCAGCTCATCTTTTTCTATATTAGGTGTAAGCTCTTTAATAGTGCCCACTCTGATACCACTTATACGAGTTAGTAAAGTGATTTTAAATCTAAAATATTCAAGGCGGGGTTGAATTATGTATTCACCCTTTTAAATTTTCAAAACAAATACAAATAAAAATAAAAACGCCTTGTAGAGAAAGAGTAAATTCAATCTATAGATTCTTTAGAATTGGTTAATTGATGATCTTTAATGGGAAATCTCTTATTTTGACTATTTTTAACATTGTGTTATGTTTATCATTCCCCATTTTTTCCCTTGAAAAGATAATGTAGTAAAGAAATCAACACATGATATTACGGTGTTCATCTACTTAAGATAGAAATATCTCTCTTAAGTAGCATATATCCATTTTCCTAACTCCATCCCCTTTGTTTCTCAAAATAATTCAAATATAACTAGTACAATGTGTATGAACTCTCAAACTTGCACGACCCCACTTTGGAGTGCCAACACACACATAAATCTAGGTGTTAACCCTAGTTTAATTATGAGGTGACACACACAAGTTTAAACTCTTAAATTTTTCTAGATGATCTCTACTCTATGATCAGTAAAATTAAAACTCGATATAGAATTCGTTAATAAGAAACTAATAAAGATCCTTAGTAGCAGCAATCTAACACTATCAAAAATAGTTTTTGGCTTAAAACAAACTCACCATGAACAATCTATATTAAAAAATTATATTTCTCCTTTTTTTCTCACTTCAAAAAAAAAGATTTTTTCTCTTACTTTCATTTCACAAAAAAACTCACCTCTCAAATTACATGGGTCTTTTCTTAAATAGAAAAAAAAACTATGAATCAACTTTATCCAAGTAAAACATGAGAATGCCAGTAGATTTTTTTTTCATTTAAATTTCATGATAGCTTTAGATAATTATGTCTTATATTGACCGAGTAAATCACAAAGTTACTCGGTAAAAAATAATGTTCAATCATGAAATAAAATAGTAAAAAATAATAGATAGATAGTTATATATGATTTAGTTAAGTAAATTTAGCAAACATGTAAGCTCAAATCCTATTTTTCATAAAGTAAAGTTACTCGATTCTCTCTCTTGGATTTAACTAGAAAATCATGAATAGAAAATTGTTCCAACAATGTAAAACCAATATAGGATTAACATTCTTGATTTTATTAGAAAATATTTCATATAAATATATTTTCCATTAGTTAATATAATTTCCTGATTAATCGAACTTCACATGCTATTATAAGAAGCCCAACATGAAACTCATGGTCAATTTTCTTTTACAAACCATTCCAAAAACCCTAGGGGAGAACGCTTCTAGCCACTATTCTCATCGATGGACCGATAATAAGGTACAACCATGCACAACTCAAGTGATCTTACAAACCAGTTCCAACTCAAGTGATCTTACACTTTAAGTTATTAGTGTCTTATTCATGTCTTATCTATTTTAGATAACACACGTAGCCATGCACAACTCAAGTATGACTCCTACCCTACCACCACCCCAGACCTACCTTATCCCCTTATAAACCCTATTTTCATAACCCTTCCATACCCCTATTGTTCCTTTGAGTCCCTAATTCATCCAACAAACCTAAACCTATCATTAAAATCCCCTCTTATTGTGAATTATGGCCTATTACCCCTATTTCTCACATATGATGACCATTGGCCTCTAGGGTTACTCCTCAAAACCCTAGTTCTCCCTAGTTTATCTAGCCCCTCCTCGAATACTTAGTTAGCCCTAATTTTCCACAACTAGACATATTTTACTATGCTTACTCATCCCCTAATTTTTTGTAGCCTAAGTCCTTAATTTCACACATGCGATAATAACTTCCTAAAATGGACCCATCTCGAAACCCTAATCTCCCCATGGTAGTTATATTTGATCCCACTTATCCTACCTAGCCATCAGATTTAGTACACAATCCCCAAATGGCATGATTAACATCATAGTTTAGAGGTACAACCTAACTCCCTGACTTCCCATATGTAATAATAACCTACCCCTAGGGTTTTGTACTACCAAAACCCTAATTGCACCTACTTAGTAATCTCTCATCCCTTAGCATCCAATGAATCCCCCACCAATATCATCATTTCTCCCACATCAATTCTTAGCAACCATCCCTCACTTAACCACCCCTAAACATAGCTTGCATTAGGTTTGACTCATCCCATGCATGTCCAATCCTCTCTATGCAATATTTACCATAATCCTCTTTATATTTACCATAGTTATTTATTTAGCACCTTCCAAATGATATTTGGATAACTTTCACCCTAGGGTTTCTGTATGTGCCTATTTTCACAATGTTGACCAAAATGCCCCTGGGTCTCATAACCCTACCTAAGTCTCACGGCTCTTAACACAAGGACTCCCCAACATCTCAAAACATGTAGTATCATATAATAGAAATAAACATCAACACATGAACCAACACAATCATGTCCACACATATTCTTACTTTTAGTCCTTGCTAAGTCAAGCTACACATACAACCCTAGATCATTTAATATTTCATGCATTTATTTACTTAGCAAATAATAAAGTCACATTTTAACAAAACAAGGCCCCAACTATTACTGTATCCTTACCGAAACAACTCCGGTATCAAAGTAAGAATAACTTATGCTTCCTTCCCTACTGTTACAGGAATAATACCTAGAGAAATGGAAATATCCGAACTTAGGCTATCTTATCATTTTTCTTTATTTTTTTTATTTATTTAAATATAATAATAATAATAATTATTATTATTATTATTATTATTATTATTATTATAAGGAAATCTAGTTAAATGAAACTCAAAAAGAGGAAGTGGAGTGGTGGTTACCAAAATGGGTAAGAAAAGTGGAGTGGTGGCGTGATAGTGGTCACGGCGGTGTCAGCAGTGCAAGGGTGGAAAACGATTTTGTTGTGAAAAATGGTGGGGGTTAGCAGCTTGGGGTTTAAAGGTGGTGTTGGACCTAGATAGACTAGTGGGGGAGGAAGGGTTGTGGCGATAGGGCTGGTAGCATATGGTGGTGCAGCCAAGGGGATAGAGGAGAAAGGAGGGGAAAATAGAAAGGAGAAAGGGGTGGTTTTGTCATTTGCACAACCTAGGGCTCTTGTGTAGGGTGGTTGGGGTGCAGCGATGGCATGGAAGAGACGAGTTGGTTGGAGGTGGTGGTGGTGCAAGGTGGCGTAGAGGATGTGTAGCCTACACGGCTATAGGTTCGGGGAGAAAAAGGAGGGGGAAATAGGGCTTTACAAGTGCAAGAGGGTATGGGGAGGGAAGAGGGGAGGAACTTTAGGGGGCACTGCTTGGTAGCAACGACAATGGTGGCTAGAGTGGGTGAAGAAGGGGGTGTGTAGCACAGGGGGCTTGATGAGGGAGAAGAAGAAGAGAGGGGCGTCGATGGGGGTTATTTATAGGTAGAGAAGGGGTGAGGACTTGGGGGAAGGCAACAGATGGCTGGTTGTAGGGGAAGAATGGTGTAGCAGTGGTAGAGCGGGGACAAGTGCAGGGGAGGTGGTAGGTGCAGAGGAGCGTGTAGGGGAGATTTTGCAGGCGCATGGCAGGGTGTATGTCCTGCATGGCTGAGAAAGGAAAGGAAGGGAGGATCTTGGCTGGGTGTAAGGGTTATAGGGGATCAAAATAGAAGGGGTGGATAGGTGTAAGGAGGTAGGTGCGAGGTAGGAAATGGGGAGAAAAGGGGAAAAGAGAAAAGAAGGAAGGGAGAAAAAAGGAAAGAAGAAAAATAAGGGGGAGGTTGGGCCAGTCAGCTGAGAAGAAAGAAAAGGGAGAGGGAGGGGAGAGTTAGGTCGATCTAGAGAGAAAAGGAAGAAAGGAAGGAGGGGGAGGCTAAGCCGAATTTGGCTAAGCCTAGGTAGGAAAGGAAGAGAGAAAAGGGAGAAAAGGAGAAAAGAAAAAAAAATAAGAAAGAAAAAGGAAAGGGAAAAAACAAAGTTGTGTAATTTTTAGGTTGGATTTTTTGGGTAAATTATTAATAATTATATAAATAATTAAAATTTATTATAATCTGCCTATATTTTATTTTAGGCTAGAAAATTAAAATAATGTCTCAAAATTAGGCTAAATAATGAATTTATAATTTATTATTATTACTATTACTATCTCTATTACTATCATAATTTTTTTATTTATTATTTCATTATTTTATTATTTATGTTTTTAAAAAATTTTCTAGGTATTACATTGATTCCCTGTATACTAAGGATAAGAATAATTGAGATTAGTCGTTGTCACATAGAAAGAAACCTCAATGGTAGTAGTGACACTAAAGGTGGAATAGGGTTGAGGCCCACAAGGTTGGGTAATACAATTCAAAATCTCATGTTCTTAAATCTCCCCTTGTTAGGTCCCACAAGGGTTTTGTAAAACCAAAAATTTTTATCATCCTAATTTTAAGTGACTATTCTCCTAATCTCTTCCCTAACCTTGGACACCTTATCTATATCTCTCAAACCCTCATTTTATCTTCTTACCTTTCAAAATGATAGTTTTTAATTTAGCCAATTATCAATCAACCAATTTTTACCCTCGGTAAACTGGCCAAGAGTGCCCACAACCTTATCATCCATGGCTAAAGTCTGTAACACCCCAAATTTTACTGCTAAAAAATTTTATTTTATAATGGAAGATTATAAATCAAAAAATTGGGTCTTACCACCATAATTGATGTAAGTTTGGCTTACCATACTATCCTTACATCAATCACAAGGCTAAAACCATTAAAATGTAAACCAACATAAATACAAAACAAGAGAAAATTTATAAATACAAATACAAGTTTGGAGGTTTCCACTAAGTACATGACAAATACAAACAAAATGGATACCATGGATCTAAGAGCTCAAAAAGGTATCCGGGTAAACCATCATCTAGATAATATGGCTCTTTGCCCAAACTCTTATTACAGAATAATCACTCCACCCCATACAAAGCATCATAGGTAGCAAAATCATCTAGCTAGTCCTTAATGACCTGCATAAAAGTATCAAGTTCGTCTTCTTATTAGATACTGAACAAGATGACAATAGTGTTGGGTTAGGGATACAATTAAATACATACATACATAATAGAGAATAAGTACACATGAAAAATGCATATAATATCACAAGGTAAGTACCGATCCAAGCCTCTTTATTAGATATAACAGTTTTCATTATTTTATTTACATTGAATTTAAGGATCCCACTATTCTTAAACCAATGGAATTGTCTAAAACATCTCTTAAGGGCAACACACCTAGGCATAACATCTCTTAGAATAAAGCACTCCTAAGCCACTATTCTGAAACTGGTGGAACTGTCTGAATCACTTCTTAGGGACAACATACCTAAGCCACTATTGTAGTTTGGTGGAATGGACCCAACATCTCGATCCTCACTCATTTACTCTTCCACCTTAATTCATTAATATCTTATCCATTAGGTTAATTATCTCAAATCATATTCTTATTCCCTATGAGTATAGGGCCCCACTATTCTTAATCTGGTAGAATGTATTGAATCACCTCTTAGGGACAACACACCCAAGCCACTATTATCTTCTAGTGGAATGAGTCCATAAAATACCTCAGTCCGACTCACGTGATATTTCACTTTAAATGATTAATGTATTAACCATGATTTATTTGAAAAGTACAAAACATCTTCAAAGAAGGTAAGGCATATAACAAGATCATAAGGTCATTCTCTAGGGTTATGACCCTCCTATTCCCTAAAAACTAGAATTTCATAATTTTATCATAACTCTTCCTTTTTTTACTCTTTTACCCACCAAACTTAGTAACTATTCCTCAAATATTATTATTATCACTATAATCAAATTTTAAGACCTAAATCTAAGGTATTGCATATGAGATAATAGTCTTATCTTAAAAGTTACTATTCACATAGCTTATAAACCCTAGTTTCATAAATCCATCATAGTTTTTCCTTTATGGCTCAAACAATTACCAGATTCAAGATATTTTCCCAAAACATTAATATTAACAACATATTCAAATTTTGTGGTATAACTCTAACGTTTCACATGTGCGATAATAACCTTCCCATTTTAGTGTTATAATTCCCAAATCAAATTATTTTCATCCTTTATTAAACTTAGGTTATTCACAACTACTCTAAACACTTCATATAAATTTCTTAGCATATTTTAGATGATTTAACACCTTAAAATACCATTCATATTAAACCCATATTGACCAAAATTCCCTTATTGATAATATACTGTAATCCCCCAAAATTTTAGAAAGTCATAAATTTAATAAATAATTTTTATTTAAAATAAAGTAGCTTTTAAAATTATCTAACTTAATTAATTTATGGATTTTCGAGTATGTATATTTGGATAAGAGTATTTAATAAGTTAAAAATAAATATTTGGCTAATTATCATATTGTTCCATTTAAATAACTTTTCCAAACCAATATTTTATCAAATTTACCCTTTTTAAACTAAAATATTAGGTTATAATAAATTAAATTGTTAAATTAAATAATTTACCAGGGACATTATATTTTATGATTTTATAAATTTAATTAAACTAATTTTCCTATATTTTTTCCATTCCCATTTTTCTTTTCCCCCTCTCTTCCTTTCCTTTTTCTTTTCTTCTTCCTTTCTCCCTTGGGCTGCCTCGCCAGGCCAGCCTTCCCCGTGCCTTGGGCCTTCGGCCCGCCTCACCCGTCTTCCCCTCAGCCCCTCTCCCTCTCGCACACAGACCCGGCCAACCCGCCCTCCTTCCTTTACTTCCTCCCTGGACCGGCCGGCTCTCTTCCTTCCTGCGCCGGTCCAGCCACTCGCCCAGCTTCTTCCTCCCTACCTCCTTCTCCCACGCCCGACCAGCATTTCTGCCATGGTCGAGCACGCCGCCGCCTGCAGCCGCCCGACCACCTGCGATTGTTGTTGCCTGCCACCGCACCTGCTCCGCCTGCTACTCCCTCTCTTTACCCCGTCCTCTCTCCCCTCCTTCGAGCCGAGCTACCCCTGCACCCCTATCCATGTCTGCAACCTCTCCTCCCATCGCCACCCTCTCCCTGCCACCCTACCGCCTCCCTGCCGCCCTACGCCCTACCACCTACCCCCCTTACCCTCCCTCTTCTTTTTCTTCTTCCCTTCGTCCATTCCTTGCCCCATTTCAAGCCTTATCTCCCTCCCCCGAACTCCCTCTTCCCTCCATTTTCTCCCCTCCATCTTCTCCCCTTCGTTTCGTGCGCCGCCACCCTCCGCCGCTCCGACCGCCGCACCCAGCCCCTAAACCACCTCCTGCACCCTTCTTCTACCACCCTGCACCACCCCAATATCCATCCCGCAGCCTCTTTCTCCCCTTCTTCAATTTTTCTCCCTGTTTTCACCCTTACCACCGAGCCACCTGCAACCGCCCATTCCGCCGCCGTCCGGCCACCTCTGCCGCCACCCAGACCACCAATCTCCTCCATGCAACGCCCTCTACAACTGCCATGCATTTTTTGGCCGAAAACATCCCTTGAACCCTTCCATTTTTCCTCCTTCTTTTCCTTCCTTCACAACTCCTCCACCTCGACCCTGCTCGGCCGCCACCTTAGCAGCCTTGCTGCCGCCGCCTCCGCCACCATTAGCCACCATCAACCCGTCCCCGACCACCTCTTACACCCCCTCTTCACTTCTGCACCACCCATTTGCCTTAGAACCTCCCCCAACTATCTCCTTTTCTAGCCTAAAGTCCCTAAGTTGAGCCACCTTTCCTATTTTCCACTTCACCCTCTTCGAGCTTCTCTCCCCTTTTTTTTCTGCATCAAACTCACGCTGCTCATGCAGCGTGAGCTCCACTATATGTAAAAAAATGATTTGGCTAATTTCTAAGGTATAATGGTGTTTTATATTAAGTATTTTACTAATTAAATTTTATAAAGTTTGATGCTTGGATTTTATTTCTAACATGTATATGATGGATGTTATTTTAGGTGTTGAATTGCTAATTGTGCTTGGTAAGGTTTGGTAATTTTGCGAGATTAAGGTAACCGTTAAATCCCGCTTAAATGCATGGATTAATGCATGTTATCACATTAGGCATTATTAATGTGTGTTATGCTTGATATATGTTGCTTAGCATATCATATGTGGTTATTGTGTTTATTGTTGAAAGGAAGCATGATAGATTGATGATATATATGGGGATAATATTTAAGGTAATAATTTGGTGGTTAGGGAAAATGTTAATTATTATCCATGTGGTTATATGCTATGGTGGTATTTAATACATGTTTAATACTTTGTTAGCATTAGGAGATTTTATTAATATATATTGTACAAGAGTATGGCTTAATATATATATACATGTGCTAATAAGCATTACATTAATTATAAGAGTCATGGGTGAGACTTCAAGGTTAATACTTCATGTAGTATTAATAATAATTTAATAATAAGGGTGTGTAAAGAGTAAAGTGGTGAATTTGTTAATAAAAGGAGAAAATAGTAATTTTGGAAGTAGGGGTAAAATTGTAATTTTGTGAATAAAGGATGAAAGAGTAATTTTTGTAAATAAAAGGGGCAATTTGGTAATCTTGTTAAAAAGAATGGCAATTTGGTAAATTGTAATAAAAGGACAATTTGGTAATGTTATAATAAAAGGGTAAATTTGTAATTTTATAATTAAAGGGCAAAATAGTAATTTTATGATTAAAGGATGAAATGATAATTTTACAATCTAAGGGCGGAATGGTAATTTGGAAATTAAAGGAGGTAAGATAGTAATTTTATAATTAAGGATAAATGGAAAAGTTACAAGTAAAAGGGCGATATGGTAATTTTGGGAGTTAAGGGGGTAAAATGGTAAATTTGAAGGTAAAGGGGTAAAACGGTAATTGTGTAAATCAAAGGGGTAAAAGTGAACATTGGAAAGGAGTAAATTGGAAATAATAATTATTGAGAAGGGTAAGATAATAAGTTAAATAACTAAAGGGTAATTTGATAATTAATAGTAGAGAAGGGTAAAATGGTAAAAATGATAAATGTGAGGGGTAAGTTGGTAATTCAACCGACTGGAGGGTATTTTCGTAATTTGGGATAATGGAGTAGGGTAGTTTGGTAATTATGACAATTAAGAAGGGCAATTCGGTAACTTAAATAACAAAAGGGTAATTTGGTAAATTTAATAACAGAGAAGGACAAAGTTGTAATTATGATCATATGCAAGGATAATTTGGTAATTTAACCAACCAAAGGGCAATTTGGTAATTTTGACAATGAGGAAGGGTAGTTTGGTAAATGAGAATAAAGGACGGTGAATTGGTGATTAACTGAATAAAGGGTTAATTTGGTAATTAGGATAAGGAGGAAGGGTAATTTGGTAATTTGACCAACTCAAGGATAGTTTATTAATCATAATAGAGAAAGGGGCAAAGTGGTAACCTAACCAATTAAATGGAAAGTATATTAAGTGTAATAATTATTAAGGGGGAATTAATGTCCTAATAAGTATGATAAATAATTTAGTAACCTAAATCGAATAAGGGATCACTTGGTGATTTTGTAACAAGGAGGGTAACATGGTAATTTATCAAATAAGGAGGGGTGACGTAGTGATTTTATAAGTAAAGTGGTAAATAAGTACTCAAGGTAAGAATGTTTGATGATTAGTAAGTATCACGAGATTGAGTTTTTAATTCGGAATTATATGAGTTTAGGATGGCCTTATTGATTCTCCTATGTTACTTTGGATGACCACCTGCATAAGAAATTTCTGATGATATCTGAACGATTAAAAGAGGATAATTATCTTCTTGTTGTGTTTTGTGATCACCCTTAATTAAGACACTATTACTAAAGTGAAAGACCTCGAGATCGGGAATGGTGACTCCTTAGGGGTCGCTACCCTAAGGACGTGGTTTAGTCCACGACTATTTGGTATTTGCTGGTGTGCCTTTGTGCCCCAGCCAGGCCCTATATCTACTCTTTCTAGCTCTACGGACCTAGTTAGGGGGTATGCATACTTAAGGATTAGGTGTCCTTGTCGGTAGGGTACTGAGTCAGCTTTATGCACCAGTACGACCAGGGTACCTTTGCATCCCTGGGTTACTAGTTGAAGGGTACTGAGTTGCTTTTATGCACCAGTGCGACCGGTGTACCTTTGTGTCCCGGGTTTTTGATCTCCCTATCGAGGCAAATAAATATGATTGATGTGCTGATTAAAGAAAGGAAAGATACTATAATTGAAAGTGGAATATTAATGAGCCGGGCCCAGCGATTTATGATATTGAGTACCGGTCCACTGGTTATAATAGTGGCCAGGAGCGTTGTGCCCTGGGTGATGATTCTTTATATATCCCGGTCCACCGGTTATAATAGTGGCCAGGAGCGTTGTGCCCTGGGTGATGATTCTTTATATATCCTGGTCCACCGGTTATAATAGTGGCCAGGAGCGTTGTGCCCTGGATGATGATTTTATATATATTCCGGTCCACCGGCAATAATAGTGGAGGTCCCGAGCTCAATAAAAATTTATTGTGAATGAGTTATGGAAAAATACTAGTCTTTGAGACTGTTGATTAATGGCCTCAAGGCCCGAAAAATATCTCGATTACTGATCATGGCCTATTTGATATTGGTTGATTGATTATGGAATATATGAAAGTGAATTTTACGTATACGCCATTAATGTATGATCGAGTTATTGGATGTACAAAGAATTGGATCTGATTACCATGTTTATACCTATGGTCATATCTGAATGTAGTAGTATCATGTGTAATATGTGTGCCTGTATTTTAAGTGCGTTTTTAAAGGGTTACTCAGTACCGTAGTACTGAAGGGTTCCCTTCATGGGGCCCCTGCCTATTCAATGGGCAGTACCCCTTGCAGGTTGTGTTTCAGGTGCTATTCAAGTGGGCCCTTGGGGAGAGCGTAAGGTACTGTCCAGAAATTTTTAGGGTTTTAAATTGTCTCATTTAAATTCAACGTATTTGTTATTTTGTAATCACCGTGGTTGAATGTTTTCTCTTGTAAAGTATTTACTGTGCTACTCTGATATTCAAATGCTTAAGTTCTCGTGAAATTTTATTTTACTCCTTTAGCCTTAGCACTTAGTACTGGAACGGTATGAGTGAACCGGTCTAGTACTAAGTGTGGCGGTAATGCTCCCAAAATTCACGGTTTATCAAATCGCTTCCGCTAAATTTCTTTTAATTAACGAAATTTTTCAGTAGTGAATTTTGGGGGTGTTACATATACGCCCTTGTTTCATGTATCTTTCAAATATTGGTAAAATTGTTTTCAAGTCCACCATTTATCTCCGTATGCCTTAGTATACTCATTTCACACTCAGTCTTCCCTCATAAACCCATTTTGCAAACATGTATCACACTGAGGGTTTTCCATATAAAATAATGATAGCACCTAATCTCCATATACATATTTTCTATCATATAACATCAACCTCATATAAAATAGCATTACCAATCATATATTTAATCATATGATAACAATAAAATGGTATAACACGCAAACATGCACAACAATTAGCAACAAAAATTCCTAAACTATAATAAGTATCCTTAAAAAAAATGACTCCAGTCTCCAAGCACATAAATCCTATCCCACCTCTTATAAAACCTCAAAAATGTTACCTAAGAAACCTTAACAAATCACCATTAGAATTAAATATCATAATTATCTAAAAGCTTATGTATGTGGGAGGGTGTAAGTCTCAACTATGTGAGATTAATGCTCGAATTAGGTTTAGATATTAGGTTAAAGTCTCATTGATGATGAATTAGGCAATTAAATATTTGAATGTGATGGAATAAGGAGGGGATTAGTTTGAATATGGTAGAGATGATGATGATGATTCAGTGATGGTGATTTAATGATGATGATGATGGTTCGAATGTTGTTTACTAATTAGCATGTGCATTCGATTATGGTATGATGCTGAAGTTAAGCAGCTAAAGTTAGGTTTCAGATGAAGGTTAGCATCATTGTTTAGGGTTAGGTTTAGGGTTTGGTTCAAAAAGAATGAATAAGGTTGTGTTTGGTTTGTGTGGGAAGGTTAGTGTTTTGAATGGTGGGTTTAGGGTTTCGATTGTGTATACTGGATTAGGGATTTGATTAACCACGAATTAGAGTAGGATTTTGATGGTAAGTATGGTAGGAAAAATATGGATTAAGAATAGTAGAAAAAATATGGATTAATCTCTAATTCACACAGGCGAAGAGATTAAAACTTTCAAGCTAAACCGTTCACACATATTCAATTTACTTAAGTTTGAACTCACACAGAATTCACATGTATTCAACTTCAATGTTGATCTTCAACTTCAATTCAATTCTCAATATGCTTATATTCAACATTCATGCAGATTATAACCTTTCTACCACTAGCTAAAAGCATAGTTCAAAAGATTCCAAACTGAAAGATATTATGCTACCTTTATACAAACTTTATTATCCAACTTTACTACTTAATTAATAAATTAGATAAATTACTTAATAATGCTCAACAAGTCTGCAAAGAAGCTCCTTATGCATGTGTTCACTCCTTCCATGCATTCCATGCAATAATGCTCAAAAAGTCTGCAAAAAAGCACCTCATGCACGTGTTCACTCTTTCCATGCATGCTATGCAAGCCATTCACATGCACGTAGACACTTAGTTGCTTGTTTGTTATGTTTCTAACAACGTAACCCTCTGTTGGTCTTCAAATTTGTGGGAGACACTTTCCAACTAAAGAATAATTGGTTCTATAATTATGAAAGCTAATTCTTCAGTGTTTGCTCTTGCATCAAAAGCTAGGAATGAAGGGTAAAAATAGCAAAGGAAAATTGAAACAAACTAAATGAGTGAGTCGAGAAAACTTTATGCAAACAAGTGGAGAGGAACAGTGGGTTGTGTCGAGGGAGGGTGGAGCAATGTCTATTTGTTCCATTTCTAGGGGACGTGCACCAGTAGGGGAGGTTGTATTAATGGAGTGGCACCGGTGAAAATGGTTGAAGGTGGAGTGTGGGTTGCGGTTGGGATGGTCGAATGGTGGGGGTGGTCTTCGGTTGTTGGTGTTGTAGCCAAGGAAGAAAAATAAAATAAGGAATTTTGGTGTAGTTGGTCGAACAGGATTGTTGTGGGTTGTGGTGGAAGTTTCCAAAGAGTAATGGTTTGGGAAGGTGGTTATTGCAGAAGAGTAATGGTGTGGTGTGGTGTGGTGTGGTGTTTATTGCCGCATCCAAGGGGAAAAGAAAAGAGAAAGGGGGTTGTGGTTGCTTGTGCCAAATGGAGGAGGTGAGGTGTGGCTAGTTTGGCCAGTGGTTGTGGGGGGGGGTTTGGTGTAGGTTATTGCAAGTGATGGAGGTGTCTTAGGGGTGCTCGCCGGTGGTGAGTTTTGAGGTTGTTTGGAGATGGCAAGGAGGAGAAGAAGAAGGAAGAAGATGATGCTTTGGTGGTGATGTTTTTTAAATAGAAAATGGAGGAAGGGAAAGAGTTATATATATATATATATATATATATATATATATACATGCTCGAGGGAGAGAGAGGGTGAGAATGGTAGAGAGGAAGATAGTAAGGCCATGATTAGTAACGCTCTAGGTAAAGGAGGAGTGGGGGTTTAACGTGTGATTGGATTAAACATGGCAAAGGTAATGTTTGTAACAAAACAGGTTTATGTGTAAGAAGAAAAGTAAGTAGAGCATAGAGATGTTTTTGAATGGTAGGTGGGGAAAAAAGAGAAAATGTTTAGAATTAGATTGGGTTAAGATAATGGGATAAATTAATTAGCAACTATCTGATTTTAGGTTTAGATTAAGAAAAATATTATTTAACCCAAAATAAATTTTAGGGTTAGTCTAAGATTTAGGATCATAGAGTTAGGGTAAGGTGGAAATATTAATTTTCTGATATTAAGATTAGGCTATAAAGTAAATCACTCAAGATTAGGTTTAGCTAAATTTTGGGGCATTACACTTTCAGCCTCTTTCGGTTGAATGATTTTAGGCAATGATCACCATTCTTGATTTTATTTATTTCTTTTAACCTTAAATACATTTTTATTCCCAATATTTTTTTATATATTCAAGTTCCTAAAATAAATCCTCACCTTTAATTATTTTTGAAAATTATTTGATTATTTTTCCCATTTTAACTATTTATTGGATATTCTATCTTACCTAAATCATTTATAATTATTGTTGACTTTATTATATATGATGGATTCAAAATTCAAATCTCCTCACACCTCATAATCATATCCCACATGGTGCTTGCTCATGCAATGAAAAACCTATCCATAATCACCTAAATCACCATCTATCAATTATCTTACACTCACTTTTGCTAATCACTTCTACCACTCCTCTTGCTTGAAAGAAACCCCTCCCATATGATTTATCTCCCTTTCTCCTAACCATTTTTAAAATATATAAGGGGAGGTACCCTTTGGTTAGTCATTATACACTTAAAAAAGTTTCTTACACTTGAACTCTTTTGTCTCATCTCTTCTTGTTCATGGTTGTGTTTGTTCTGTATGTCTTTCCCCTTAGTGTCGAGCCCCTCTCCTATTTTTCTCTCCATTTTCTTTCATCTTTTTACTTCTAAAACCTCAAGTTTAAATCTTTGGTGTTTGCTTTAAAATCAAAAGATAATTAAGGTTATAGATAGATGAATGTTTCATCAAACCTATTCAAGCCCCATTTGTGAAATATTGAGGGTGATTCTCACTTCTTTAATGTTTTCTTTTGTATTATAACTCTTGCTATTTTTTTCTTGTCTAATTCTTGTATTTTTTTAGGGGATCAAAATGTGGAATTATGTTACTAGGAGTAATTTTTTTCTTACGGAGTGGTAAAGCCTTTTATAAGGATACATGTGTCTAGTTTAGGGATTTTTGTGATTATGTGTTAATTTTATAAATTTTTATGTTATCATGATTATGCTAGAAATCATGGCTTTATTTTAAATTCATATCCTAATATTAATTGGTGAATTTGTGATTTTATGTGAAGTGTCTATTTCATGCATTTCTAGGCTTTGCTTTAAAATATCAAGTATGATAGTATATTTGGTAATATTAATATGTCATTGGAGGAATAAAATTAATTCATTAGTGTAGTATGTTGCGGTTGCAAGATTTGGAATTTTGGGATGTGGTGATTTCACCCATGTGGACATTTGGGCCTTTTGGATTGTCTTAATTAAAAGTAATTATATTTTGAGATGCTAATAATATAAGGTGGTTGTGTGTTTGATTGGTAAAATTTAGAGACATGTACAATTTTGTTAATTTTATGGGGTAAATATGCCTTTCTCATGATTTTTTGGGATGATTATGATATAGTTATGAAAACAATAAATTTAGATATGTTTAGGTAAACTAAGGGCTATTTGGTCATTTTGGATTAAATTTAAAAATTTTGGTGTTGCATAAGTGTCATCAGGATGAAATAAGATAAGTATGATATGTGAGGTGTTTTGGTAAGTTATGAGAAATATGGGTATGATTTAATTAAAAAAAATGGGTAAAATTAGGAATAGTAACTGAAAGCATAATATAATAATTTTATGTGTGAAATTTTAGAGTTAGTTTGTAACACCCCCAAAATGACAAGCTAAAAAAATTTCATTTAAATAATTCATTGAGGAAGTTAAAATAAAAAAAAAAGCATAGGATCTTATCGCCACACTTATCACAAATTTGGTTTCCTTTGCCATTCTCATACCAAGTGCTAAGGTTAATATGGTTACTCTACTTAAATTAATAACACAATTGTAAATATCAGAGTAGAGATAGAATTAAAGAAAATTAACATCATTCCAGATAGACCAATGGTCAATGATTACGAAATTCAGTGACAAGAAATACAAAGGAATCACAAGAGTACATAATCATCAAGACCAAAAGATACCCATCAAAACACCAAATAACCTTAACTCTTAACCTAAGTACTAGCCTTCAACTGAACTTACAAGCTAATATGTAAATACTACTGTCTATTGAATAAGAAAGGGCCCCTAAAAAGGAACCCTTTAGTACAATGATACCAAGTAACATATTATACAAAACTAATATTAAAAAAAAGCCTACATGGAACACATAAAAGGCATTACAACAACACATGGTATAGAAAATTGAAATATACATGCATTAATTCAAAATACGATAATCATATCAAATAAACAAATACTAACAAAGCCACACACACTACCCATACTCATTCATTTAGAAACTAATAAAACTTACCAACCAAGCATACAAGAGATACTATTTGAACTGATGATTAGAATCAACCTCAACACAACAACCATAACCTTCACAATTTATCTTATACTCTACATCCATATCATTAATATTAACCATAAAAAAACCAATAAGTGGTCATGACCATTTCTATTTTTTATTTATGCCGAGTTCAGGGATCCCACTATTCTTAATTCGATGGAACGAGAGCACATTTCAGGAAAAACATATCTAAACCACAATTATCGTCTAGTGGAATGGACACAACATCTCTTAAGGAAATATTCTTCTAAACAATATTATTAAATCAGTGGAATGATCTGAAGTAACCCTTAGGGAAAAAGACACCCGAGCCACTATTATTATCCAGTAGAATAAACATAAGACCTCGGTCCTAACTCGCATAATCTTTCACTTTAATTTATTAATATCTCATTCATCATTGCTTATATCAAGATCATATTCTAGTTTACATTGAGCTAGGGAGCCTCACTATTCTTAAACTGGTGGAACGATGTAAAGCACCTCTTAGGGACAACACACCTGAGCCACTATTATTGTCTAGTGGAATAGACTCAATACTTTCCATGGTAAAATGTACTTGACCACTATTCTTAAATTGATGGAATATTCTAAAATATCTCTCAAGGATAATGCACCTAAGCCACTATTATCATTCGGTAGAATGAACCTAATACCTCAGTCTTGGCTCATGTAATATTTCTCTTTAAGTTATCTATATCTTATTTAAGGTGGTATTTCTTGAGGTCCTCATACATACATGCAAGGCACATAATATATCTTGATATAATTATTTAAAGCACATACAACACATCCAACATAAATTACCATTACACTTCTCTAAGGAAAATGCCATACCCCTCCTAGGAAACCCTAATTCCATAAGTTAACCATAACTTTTCCCCTCATGCTCATTTTATCACCAAATTTCATACCCATCCTTATAATATTGTTACCGAAAACATACCTCAAGATCGAAGTTTAACTCTAATGTATTACACATGCGATTATAGACTATCTTTAGGGTTACTATTTATATTCCCCACAAAATCCTAATTTCGCAAATCAACCACAACTTTTCCCATAAAACTCATATATCCAAAAACTCAATATACATTCCCAAAATATTATTATCAACATCATACATGAAAATCAATGTCCGACTCCAACGTCTTACATGTGCGATAATATCCTATCTTTAGGGCTATTATTCACGCTCAATTTCATGATTCAATCATAACTTTCTCCATGAGACTCATATGACTCCCAAATTTAATATGCATCCCTAAAATATCAATATAGCCAACATATCCATAAATCGATGTCAAAATCAAATAATTTCCACATATGATAATAATTTTTCCCTTAGGGTTACTATGCCCATCATAAATCACTTTCCTCATTTATTAGGCTTAGACCATTTATATTTACTCCAAACATTCCACAAAATATACTTCACCTATTTTGAACCACTTATCACATTAAAATACCCAACATTCTATTTTTAACCTATATTGACTAAAATTTCCCTATGACAACTAAAATACTCATTTTCCCACCAAAATATTCTGAGTCCCAATATGAGTAATTTTTTAACCTCCAATACATTCTATCATCATAAAATGCATAGCCACAATTATATATAGATACTTCACCATGACACGTATCCTTACACATGGTTTAGTATGTAGAACCTTAACATGCATTTCTAAAATTTCCTAAACACATACTTCCATACTTATCAATAATTAAGTCATACTTATCAAAGTAAATATTAAGATATTCTTGAAATTACCAAATTTCCCTTAGGGCCCAGAATCATAATAATAATAATAATGTTAAAAATATTCCTAGACACGCTCAACTTATCATACTAGATACACATAACATATATAATTTACTTCAACATAAAACTCATTTTAACATACTTTTGTACACATAATAGTTCCTACAAAATTAAACATGCTCCATTTTACTAATTTTTATGCTAACACTCTTAAGCTAATAATTGATGAAGAAAGGAGACTTCTATTAGAATGATCAAGCGACAAAGGCTTTTGAAGACTTGAAGACAAAGCTCTCAAATGCACCAGCATTATATTTACCTTATTTTGATAAATCGTTTGAAGTAACCTATGATGCTAGTGGTGTAGGCATTGGGGGTGTGCTCTCACAAGAAAGGAAACTGATTGATTTCATTAGTGAAAAGTTGAATGGTGAAAGACTCAACTATTCGACCTATGATAAAGAGTTTTATGCTATTATGCATTGTTTGGAGACATGGAGCCATTACTTGAGACAAAAGCCTTTTGTACTTTACTCGAGTCATGAGAGTTTGAAGTATCTACATGGTCAAAAGAAGGTGAGTCCAACTTATTACAAATATTTGTTTTCTCTACAAGACATGTGGATGGCAAAGAGAATGTTGTGGTGGATGAATTATCTAGGAGTACTATGGTACTTACCATGATGCATGCAAATCTTTTGGGGATCGAGATGTTGAAGAGTCAATATACCATGGATGATGATTTTTCTATGATCTTCAAAGATTGCAAGAAATAGGGAAGTTATGGAGATTATATTCTTTAAGATGGATTCTTATTCAAACACAACAAATTATGTGTGCCCAAGACCTCAGTTCGAGACTTACTAATCAAAGAGGTGCATGAAGGAGGAATTGCAGGACACTTTAGAGTTCATAAAACTTTGGAGTTGTTGTAAGAACATTTCTATTAGTCGAGAATGCAAAAGGGAGTAAAAGTCATGGTTGATAGGTGTGCTACGTGACAAAGGAGCAAGAGTTTCTTCTATAAAGGGTTATATGTGCCTTTACTTGTTCCTACTCAACCATGGGAAGGTATTAGTATAGATTTTATTTTGGGATTACCTAGGACACAAAGAGGAAAGGATTCCATTATGGTTGTGGTGGATCGATTTTTCAAGATGGCTCATTTTGTTCCATGTCACAAGACTGATGATGCTACCTATGTTGAAAATTTGTATTTCAAGGAGATTGTGAGATTGCATGGGATTCCAAGGAGTATAGTTTTGGATAGAGATGTGAAGTTCGTAAGTTATTTTTTGGAATACATTATGACATACACTAGAAACGAAGCTTCTATTTAGCACATCGCATTATCCTCAAACGAATGGACAAACCGAAGTTACTAATAGAACTTTAGGCACTTTTCTAAGGGGATTGGTGAGTAAGAGTTCTAATGATTGGGATGTCAAGTTATCACATGCGGAGTTTTCTTACAATCGAATTCCTTATGCTACAACAAGCTCTAGTCCATTCGAGATAGTATATGGTATTAATCCATATATGTCGATTGATATGGTACCATTGAAGAAAGGTGAAGTGAAGAGTTATGATGCATAAGAGAGTGGAGAGTTCTTTCAAAAAATTTATCAACAAATCAAGCACAATATTGAGAAGGTGAATGAAGTATATAAGACAAGAGCAAACAAGCATAGGAGTCAACATGTTTTTCAACCGGGAGATTTGGTATGGTTACACTTAAGGAAGGAGAGATTTCCTAATCTAGGGGGAAAGCTTATGCCAAGGGCAAATGGTCCTTTCAAAGTCCTTTGAAAGTTTGGGGAAAAAGCTTATGAGCTAGATTTGTCATATTCATATGATGGGGTATAAGGATATTCAATGTTGGAGACATTAGCCCTTACTATGGTGATGCAAATTTAGATCAACAAGGGAAGAATGATGCAAGAGAAAACACTCAAGAATTGGCATTCATAATGATGGAACCAATTATTCTTCATTTAGAAAAGATCTCCCACAAAATTGAAGACAAACGGATAGCTATGTTGCTAGTAATAGATGAAACGTGCCATATAAGCTACTAAGCGTATATGTGTATGTGCATGGCATGCATGGAGGGAATGGCTATGTGCATGGGGGAATAGAATGCAGCTTGGATATGCCTAATAGTTGATTTAATTAATTAATTAGTCAATTCAGAGATTAGATAGAGAATAAATTAGCATAAATCTACCTTTTTAAAGAATATTCTATATTTTAGTATCTTTTAGCATATTCTATATTATATTATCTTTTAGCTAAGTATCTTTTGAAGAATTATACCTTTTAGATAGTATATTGTAATCGGTAGCCTTAGCTAGATAATCCATGAAACACACGATTGAAGAGGAGATCAAGATTGAATTGAAGTTGAATGCAAATTGCAAGTATTGAATTCTATGTGAGTTCATCTCAAGTTTAATCGAATATGTGTGTTAGTCTTAAAACCCTTAATCTCTTTGTTGGTGTGAATTAGGGATTAAGTACTATCTTTTTAAAATCCATAACCCATGCCATTATTAACCATATACATCGTCCAAACACATCCCAAAATTAAAGCCCTAATTCAAAACCCTAACCCTAATTTTCAAACCAAACCCTAATACTAACACCAACCCATAAAACCATCCATCATCAAACCCTAATCATCATATCATCATTGTCGAAGCATCATCATCATCATATCATCAAATTCAAATCATCTTTATCATTAATTCCTCACCACCAAATCATCATCACCATATTCAAATCATCATCATCATTATTATACCATATTCAAATCATCATCATACTTAATTCACCACTTTCAAATCATCCTCTTCTTAATTACCACATAATCAAGCATTAGTTTTACATAATTAACAATTTTTTACTCCCACACACATCAGGTTGTTGGCGATGGAACAACATTGCTAGAGAGGAGGGATAGCTTTAGTGGTGGTGAGTAGTTTGACGAAAGAAGTAAAGGAAAGAAAAGGGGGTGAGGTTGAGGGATAAGGCTATAGAGGGGGTGTTTTGGCGAGGTAGGAAGGTTGCGGTAGGGTTGTAGGGAAAGGTGAGGGGTGTTGCAAAGTGGAGGGGTTGTGGTAGTGACTATAGTGTGGAGTGATGGTGTGGTGGTGATGACTACAATGAGGGGAAGTGGGGAGTGGATGGTGCCTGGAGCGATGACAGGGAGGCACAATAAAGGAGTGATGAGGAATGGCGTAGAACTTCTTGGCATTGATGGTTTGTGGGTTATGATGTACAAAAATGCAAGGAGGAAGTGGTGGTGGTGTAGTGTTGGTGAGATGGGCAATGGAGGGGCAATGCAGAGGGGGTCAAGGTAAGTGGTGGTTGTGCATTGGATAGGGAAGTTGGGAGAGGGAGAGTTGAGTAGATGGAGAAAAGGAAGGAAAGGAGGAAGGAGGGAGAAGGAGTAGGGGCTCAGAGTCGTGCAATGGTGGTGTGGTGGTCAATGGTGTTGGTTGATAAAAAAAATAGAGTAGGGAGAGGATGATGAAGAAGGAGAAAGAAGAAGGCAAGGGGGTTCTACTGGAAACCAAATGAGGAAGTGGAAAAGGATAAGGAGGATGATGAAGAAAGAAAAAGAAGCACGGAGGAGGGGTTGGGTTCAATCAGTTTGGGGTGAGGTGTGATTGGTTTGTAGAGAATATTAAGGGTAAAGCCAAAGAAAGGATGTGGTGGTGAGGGAAAAGAAAGATAAAGGCAGGGGAAGGTGGAAGAGGATAGGGCTCAACGAGAGGAGGGAAGGAAGGAGGAGAAGGGTTATGGTATGTATGTGTGTGTGCATACATGTACAAGGTTTGGGTGAAGGGGAGGGAATCAACAGGGAAAAGGGGCTTAGGTGTATGATAGGGGCATGTGGGGAGAAGAAAAGTGGCAGGGGTGCAGGAAGAGTTTATGGCTAGTTTAGGGAGGCAGAGGCATAGATTTTAGGCAAGGAAAGAGGATAGGGACATGCAAGGGGGAGGAGACATATAGGGGAGAGGGCATAGTTGGTTTGGCTAGTAAAAGAAAGGAGATAGGTGGGGTGCACAACAAGGTGTAGGCTAGGGGCAATGTAGGGGTGTTGGGACATTGATGTGTATAGGATTATAGTCTTATGATTTGGGTGGTAATATGGGTTAATTAGGGTTTGGATATAATGATAATGATTTGGTGATGATATATTAAGAAGAATAATTTTCAAATGGTTAGGGTTTTGGGGTGATATAGCTCATAGGTTAGGGTTTATAATTAGGGTTTTAGATTAGGGTTTGGTTGTGGGATGAAATTAATAATGATAGATTATTGGGATGCTAATTATTTGATGAATATACTTCTAATATTATTTGGAGATGATGAATGTGTGATAATAATAGATTTATTATCAAAGATTTGGAAATAAAATAGGTAGAATTGAGTAAGAAAAATAGGTTGAAGATGATGAATATATGATGACAATTAAGGTTGATGATTGGTGTGGGTTATGGATGGGTTTTGGGATAGTAATTAACCTCTAATTCACAAAGAGAAAGATATTGAGGGTTTCAATAATAATAATCACTCACACAAAATTGATTATAATTGAGAAGAACTTACAAAGAATTCAAATAAGGAATAACTTGTATTTCATTTAATTTGGTTATACATACCAACATGTAACTCTAAGGCTTTTATAGCCTATTTTCACTACCTCAATATTACAAGATAATGATAATTAATTAGGAATAAAAATCTGATCTAATCAACCCCATGCAATGTCTTGTTCCTCACTCCAAGAACATCTTATAATATAAATCCTATAAGATAGAATCCCCTTAAAAAACTACTTTATGCACTAGCCAATCATAATACAACTAATTACCAAAATAAATAAGTAAATAACACAATAAATAAAGATTAAACACATGCCACTTAATTCTAAAAAAATATTCTCATGCATACACGCTCTATTGCTAGTAACTTGTTTTGTAATTCTCATCCATAATGAGCAATATAGTCATCTTTTTTTCTTCAAATTCGTAGGGAATCATCTATAAATAAAGGAAAATAGGCTCCATAATAATAAATGCTAAGTATTTATCATTTTCTCCTGCAATAGGTGTGTTTTGGGGGCGTGTTGGGTTGTAGAGATGGTGTAGAAGGGGGTTAGGGTGCATTGGACATTGTTTGGGTGTAACGGAGAGAGAAAAGAAAATAAAAGAAAGAAGGGGCAATGGGTTGGCTTAGTATGTCTAGGGAAGAAAAGAAATAGGAGTGGGCTAGTTGGGGAGGAAAATAAGGAAAGAAAAAAAGTGGGTTTGGCTGGGCTAAGCAGGCCGAGGGAGAAAGAAGAAGTAAAAGAGAGTGGGTTGGGCACGAGGAAGGAAAAAAGGAAAAGACCAAAGAAAGAAAAAGGGAAAAGAGAAAAAGGAAAAAAGAAAGAAAGTAAATTTAAGGTAATAATTAGAATTGGGTTAAATTTAAAATTAAGATAAGATTAATTTATTTGAGTTTAAGGTATCTAATTAGAAAAATATACCAAATATAATTTATTAGTATTAGAGTAGATTTAAATAAATAAAAAAGATAAAATAATTAGGATAAATTTATTAAAGAATTTATCTAGATTTGTAGGTTAAGGGTTAACAAAAATAATTAAGTTAATATTTAAGGGTTAAAGTTTTGGATAAAAGTTAAACACTTAAAATTAAGATTATGAAAGTTTGGGGTGTTACATAGGTTATGATTTTTGGACATGGTATTATTAATAAGATATTGGGTTGTTGTATCAAATTTGGCGAGTTGGTGAGTTTTATAGAAGAAGTTATGAGTTGAGGGTGAATTAGGGTTTCCATGAAGGCATCATGGTCTTTTCCCTTATGTAATATCACTCTATGCTTGTTGGTATAACACCCCCAAATATAGGGACTTAAAATTTTGTTTAAAAAAGTTGATTGCAGAAGATAAAATACAAAATGTAAGGGTGCCATGCTACATCTTGATCGTAGAAGAGGCACTCCCTATGCCTAGTCTATGTCAGGTGCTAGGCAAAAGTAACCTTGTACCAAGGAAACAAGTGTAGGAAACACTTGATTCCACCATGATACACGATACGAAATAGAAGGAAGGTAATATGTAAAGTGATAATAAAGGATTAAGAGTCCATAGAGAGATGGAGATATTTAGATGCCCATATGCTATACCAATTCCATTCACGCTCACCAAAGGCAAGCATAGTAAAAGTAGAAATCATCAGTCACCTACCAAAAAAGGCGAATCTGCTCATGGAAATTATCATTATCCATGAAAAGAATGATCAGCATGCTATATAACGAGTAAGGTAACCATACAACTGAAGTAAGGTTATAAAGAGAATAAGCATACATGCGAGTTGATATAAAATATTTTAAGGTAGATATAAATCCTATAATCATTATTAGATATAAATAAGATCCATTTTTTTATATTTACGTTGAGTTTCGGGACCCCACTATTCTTAATCTAGTGGAACGGACTAAAGCACCTCTCAGGGAAAAATACTCAAGCCACTATTATGGTCTTGTTGAATAGACCCAAAATATACTAAGAAAATATGCTTCTAACCACTATTCTTAAAACAATGGAATAGTTTGAAGCATCTCTTAGGAAAAAACACACCAAAGCCATTATTATCGTTCGGAAGAACGACCAAAACACCTTGATCCCGACTCATATAATCTATCACTTTAAGTGATTAATATATTATCTCTTGTTACTTATCTTTGAATCATATTCTCATTCACATTGAGTAGAGGGCCCCACTATTTTTAATTAGGTGGAATTAAGCGATGCATCTCTCAAGGAAAAATACACCCAAGCTAATATTATTGTCCAGTGGAATAGACACATAAAATTCCTCGCCCCAACTCACGTGATCTTTCAATTTAGATTAGTAGTATCTTATTCGAAGTTGGTTATATCATGATCATCTTACAAAACTCACATAGATATGCATAACATATAATTGAAAACATGTAAGGCAAAACCACATAGTTAATAAGGTCACTCTCAAAGAATAGGTCCCTAATTCCATGAATATTCTACATATCATAGTGAACACATTTAAAGTCTATTTCCCTTTTAAAATCACTAAAACTCCATTTTTATCCCTAATTAACAGAAATTCCCTTTTCTTACTGAAGACCTTAGAATCTTATATCTGGTAATTTGTATCTTACTCAACCATCATTTAATTCTCATTACTTATGGAATATTAAATAACACTCTTAAAACACATCTAAGATTATTTTCCATAAAACCATCAAATGACTAAAATGCCCTTATGATAGTGAAAATACTTATATTTTTCCAAAGTCCTTATAAATCCCATTATTAATATATTTCAATCTCCAATATTTACACGAGATGAATTACCCAAACTATAAACATAGATACCACATATTTAACATTATACCTAGATTCACACTTTCTCATATTTCTTACTTCCAAGATATCATATCATAACATTATCAACATCCATATTATCCACGTAACATTACTAAATAAGATATCACATACAAATACATGTTACACATATAAGTCCTAATTATGTTATGTATATTTACCAACAAGGACACTAGGCTCAAAGTACGTAATCCTAAACCGCTTCCTCAGAGATCACCAAAAGAATACCTATAAAAAAAAGAATAATACATAATTAGAACCTGAGAATACGAATCAAGGTAATAGTTAAGGTAAATGAGGGTGTAAATGGGAATAACCAAAAAGAATGGGAAGCTCGGGTTATGTGGAAGTATTGTAGTGCATAAGTGAGAATAAAATAGGGTGCACGATTGTGTGTGAAACTGTGTGTGAGGCTATGTGAGAGGCCAAGGTTGGGCATGTGAGGGTGAACGGCCATGCACTTCAACAAAATAAATAGATCACGACAAGGAATAAGGGAAAAGAGGTGGTGTGGGTGGCGATGGTAGATAATAATGAGGCAAAATGATGGGGTTGTATTGGTGGTCAGTTTTATAAAAAAATAGAGGTGCTTGTTGATTTGTGGTGGTGCATGGTGTTGATGGTTTAGGGTGACATCAAATAGAGCAAAAGGAATAAGAAGAAGAAGATGGGGTGATCTATCCGACTTGCTTGATAAAAATAGAGGGAAAGAGAGTGAGTTGGTTGGGCAATAAATAAGGCTAAGTCTAGAGGGGTGTGTGTATGTATAACACACAAGAAGAATGATAGAAAAGGGTATATGTGCATGAGGGAAATGATAGGGGTAGTGCATGAAATAATGGATGAGCCATGATTAGAGGGTGATGGAAAAAATTCAACAGGACATATCCCATTGATTTGTGGGAGATGATAGTTGACGATGAGGATAGGGAAGGTAGGCATGAAAGCATGCTAGCGGGTATGGTCATAAGAGAGATTTATGCAGGGAAAGGAGAGAGAAGAAGAAAGAGAAGACAACTAGGTAGAGGGAAAAAGAAAAGGGAAAGAGGAGATGGGTGTGGGCTTATGGTTAATATTATGTTAAAATTTTTTATTAGAAAAATTTGGAAAGATTAACATATCAATCATCTAGATTAGATTTAGGTTAAAAAAATATATAAATTAATCAGACTAACTACTGGGATTAAGGTAGGGTAAAATATTGATTTTTGAGATTATAATTGGGTTAGGTATTAATTACTCGGATTAAGAATAGATAAAATTCAAGGTATTGCATTTGGTTTGCCTCTTGCATTATCTTTTCTTCATGTGGTTATAACATGTTTAATTTAATCAACCTCGATATAATTCTATGCACTTTCAACAAATATAATTGTTGGAATAAATTCATGATAATTAGAGATTATTGTAAAGAGTTGACGAGTAGTTTTCTCGTGGTAAGTAAATGGTAATAAAAATGGAAGTTTAAGGGCATTAAGTTAATCAAATGGGGCATTATTATTTGCTAAGTGTTAGTTAATGAACTAATAAAACACTACTACTTAATGTAGAAGATCACATGAGATGGGACCAAAATGATTTCAAATGTTGAAATTATCTAATTATCAAAATAATTGCTTGGTACCGCCAAAATTATAGGATACTGGTCTATTATATCTATCCAATTCACCTATTTATAGGGGTTTTGCATACTTAAGGATTAGAGATTTACTAGTGACCCAAACATGTGCTTTATCCTAGATGTGTATGTATAAGTGAGGTTGAATACCTTTATCCAACATGCGAAAGAAAGGGGAGAGTAAATGTTACATATAAGTGATGTTGACTATCTTTCTTTCACTTGTGGGGGAAATAGGTGATGAGTAGTTGTGGTACAATGGTTCCTTCATCTCAGTGTGATTAAGTAAATAGATTGTGTGATCACCTAATGAAATAATTGAAATATGGTTATCTCTTGAGCCATCTTGTATCTTCAACATCTATGCATGTATAACATCCATCTTGGCATTATGTTACTTGCACCATGCATACTCTTTTCTATGTATATGTAATGTTACCTTACTCATTACATAATATATTGACCATCCTTTATGGGCTCTACTCATTCCTTCAAGTAGTTACCACATTGTTTGAAGGATTTAATGATTTTTTTATGCTTACCTGTAGTGAGTGGTTATTGGTTGGTTCAAGTGCATGGTTCTCTAAATATTTCTCTCTTTAAACTTTTAGTCCTCATTTTCTATCATATTTATTCTATCTCTGTTTTGTAATCTCATATCATCATGATATCAAGTGCTTCCCATATTTGATCTCTATGTATGAGTTACTTTTTAACCTGGTCCCTGAATTAGATGAGACATAGGGAGTACCCCTCCTATATTGGATACACCATAACACCCATTTTTTTAATTAATGCCTTCCACAAATTTTTTTGTGTGTAAATTTTAGGGTGTCAAATGTTTTTTGTAACTTCAAGGAATGAGGGGACATGATGAAACTAGATAGTTGGTTACTCAAAATCTGTCATATTAGGTGGAGGTCTACAGACCACCACAATAGGAGCCCCAAGTACTTGGGAAGCGACCACTATACTGAACACGACAATTGTGTGCTCAGCGACAATGAAAAAAATGGTGGTAGAGTGACTTGGTGAATTAGAGTAGGGGTATGCCTTGCTTTGACTTTGTAAGAACTAGTTATTCTTTTCCAAATCCTAGATCATATTGCATATTCTTCCATTTTTTGGGTTGACAATGTTTGGTGACATTTGCACTAGTTTGTTCATTTGAGGTAGATTGTCCTTGGAGGGTTCAGTGCAACAAATTCACTATCTTTGAGAGGAGGGGAGGATATTTCCACCATGCTCAAAAATGTGTTGATCACTCGTACCTTGTGAAAACAAAAAATATCAAACCCCATAGTGGATGCCAAATTACAAACCCTCACAATCTACAATGGATATATAGTTTGGGATCAAGTGAGGCACTATCGATTTACTTGTGAGTAAGATAAGAAATAACCTTTCAAGTGTTAGAGGAACATCAGTGTGGTGTTTCCCTAAGGACATTGCGATGCTCAAGTTAGTAGTGTAGAATGTGAATAATACAAATGATAAAGAGAGGGGTTGGAATGTTATAGCGACTAGGTCGTGTAGGTATGGACGGTGATGACAAATAGGGTTGTGGTCCCTAGTTGAAGGTGGCTATAGGGGTGATGTCGACGCAATAAGAAGTAGGAAATAACAAGGTTGTGTGAATTAAGGAAGTTAGCAATGGATTGCTTAAAGCCAATATAGAGTAATAGTTGCTCAATAGTTTGTTGGGAGTAGTTGATTTTTTCCCTGTTCCTCTAGGGCCTTACAACTCCATTATTTATGGCATTCATATCTTACAATGTTTCCCCATATGAATGGGAAGAGCCCATTATTAGATGTGGCCAATGTTGAGGGGGGAAAGATGAAATACTCCAAAAATCCTAATTTAAGAATTATGGCAGAATAATGATTTATTAAGGAAATTAAGAAAATAAATTATTTTATTAAATAAAGAGGAAATTAATTGAGAAAAATAAAAATAAATTAATAAATAAATTATTTAGAAAATTTTGGACATTTTACTAATTAAAATGGAAGTTAAGGAAAATTTATCCAAAATAGCCTAATTAATCTAAAAATGAATTTAATTATTATAATTAAAATAATTATTATTAAAATTAAATATCTAACTTAAATATATAAATAAATAAAGACCAAATACCCCAACCCAACCATTTTATTATTTTTTCTTTTTCCTTTTTCCTTTTTCTCCTTTATTTTCCTTTTTCTTTCTTCCTCCTTTACTTATTTTTCCTTCTTCCTCCCCCCCTCGACTGGGCCGGCCTGCGCAGCCCAGACCCTTCTCCTCCCTTCTCCCTTCGCGCGGCCCAAGCCTGCGTTGTCTTCCTTCCAGCGCCCAATGCTCGGTTGACCGCCCAATCCTTTTTTTTCTTTCTCCCCTTGGACTGGCCGGTCCAGCCTGTCTGTCGCACTCCTTCTTCCCCAGCCCGACCTGCAACTCTGATCTGCAGCCTCGATTTCTGCCGGTAACCACCAGCCTAACGCCGATTGTCCTTCCCTGCTATTCCTATCATTTTATTTCCTTTTTTTGACCTCAACAAGCCCCATAGCTACCCTCCCCATGTGCCCATCTCTTTCCTTTTTCTCTCCCCCACCCCGACCTAACCTGCCATGGCAGGACTGCACTGCCTGCCACCGCCGGCCGATGGTCCTTCCACACCTGCCCCGCTTGTACTCTTCCCCTTCATCGTTTTGCCCCTCAATTAGCCTATAAATACACTCCCAAGGCAACCATAATCGAGCTCCCTTTTTCGCAAACCTAGAATTCCAGCTTTCCGCCGCCACCCAAACAACCCCTTATTCCGCCACCTTCGGCGATCTCCGCCACAAACTCCACCCACCAAAACCTTCGCCGCACCTCCCTCTACAAAACTGAACCACCATCATCCCTTGTCTCGCCCTACACGTGCCGCCCTGGCCATGCAAAATTGCTAACCCGAGCAACCCACTCCAGCCCCTCGTCACCCTTTGCGCCGCCAATCCCGCCGTTACCAGCACCTCCTCCACCCTCCAAAACACCCAGGGAACCTTCCCCTATCTTCCCATAGCTTCATCTCCCCCTGCCCCCTCTCCTTCTACTTCCTCCATCTTCCACCACCTTCGGGCGCCGCAAAAACCTCTGTGCGCAGCCACTCCCAACTACACCACCACCTTCATTCCACCCCTCTCCACCTGCTGCACCTCCCTCCACCTCAAACACCCCTCCACTTCCTCTCCTTTAGCCTATATAGTAATCCTTCCACGTCTCTTCCTCCTCCACCGCCATCGCCGTCGCCGCCACGTGCCGCTGCTGGTTCCACCACTAACCTTAGGTGGTGCTCCAACTTCCCCATCCCCTAAATTATTTTCTATAAGTGTTAATAATTTTATTTAATATTAATAGTATTATTTTTATTATTATTATTAGTGTTGTATTATCATTGTTATTATTATTATTATTACCATTATTAATATTATTATTATGTATCACCCTTATTACCTAACCTAATTTCAGAAATATTTATAACTAGGATATACTATTTAAAAGGCTACAACTTTAGCATTAAAATAGTTATCCTTATCCTTATTATTATTATTATTATTATTACTACTACTACTAATACTATTATCATTATTATTATTACTAACAACTTTAGTATTAATATAGTTATCTCTATTATTATTATTATTATTATTATTATTATTATTATTATTATTATTATTATTACTACTACTACTACTACTACTACTACTACTACTACTACTACGATTACTTAACCTAACTTTATAATTTTCCTAACCAATAATAATATTATCGTTAATAATGGTCTACAACTTTAGGGTTATTATGATTAAGACTTTTCCTCGTTTACTATTATTATTATTATTATTATTATTATTATTATTATTACTAACCTCACTAGTATTCCTACTATTATTACTAATGCTAGCTATGGCTTATTATCATTATCTTTACTATTATGGTAAAAATTTTAACCCTTATATTACTATTACCAATTTTACTATCATTGCTATTAGTATTATTATTAATTATTATTATTATTATTATTAATGTCATTACTATTATTATTATTTCTACTTAACCTAACTTTATTTCTATTATTATTGTTATTATTACCATTATCATTATCATTATTTCCTTACTAATACTGTTAATACTAACTTTGTCCTTTATCACTTTTATTTATTAATATAAATATTTGGACCCTTATAATATTATTATCATTTCGGTTACTATTATTATTATTGTTGTTGTTATTATTATACTTAACATTATTATCATTATTATTATTATTGTTATTGTTATTTAAACCGAAGTTGGCGTATTATCATTTTGTTGTTAAAGAAGAATAATACTTAAGCCTTAGTATTTTTACTATTTAATATTCAAATATTACTAATATTATTCCTAATGCCTTTGTCACTAACATTATTACTATGGTATCATTGTTAGCTATTATTATTATTATTATTATTATTATTATTATTATTTTATTTCTATTATTGTGACAAAAATATTTGAACCCTTATATTATTATTATTCAAAATATAACTTTTATCATTATTATCTTTAGAAATATTTGTACTTTGTTGGTATTGCAATTATTATATTATTATTTTAACCCTAACACTATTATTAGACTTAGCCTTAAAAATACTAGGGTTTCTATCACTATAAGCATTATTATTATTATTATTATTATTATTATTATTATTATTATTATTATTACTACTATTATTATTATTATTATTATTATTATTATCGTTATTTTGCTACAATTAGTATTAGTACTAATATTATAAGAATAAAGCTATTAGGTCTAATAATACAAGTATAGCATTAAATATTTAAAATAAGCATATTTTGGCTAGTAATATCTAGTAGGCTAACTTGAAGATAAAAACCCTAGTTTTCACGTGTAATACTCCCTTTAATAATAACAATCCTAATCTTAGACTAAAATAAGGAGTAATGGTACTTTTGGTAGAAGTGAAACTAATCCTTAGTATTTTCCCTCTTATAGGTGAATCGAGTCAAAACCCTAAGGAGTCGTAGGAGCGTGCTCCAAGCCCGACATAACTTTAGGTAAGGATGTAGCTAAGGCCCATGTGTGTTATGTGACTTGTATGCCTTAGATGACATATATATCATGTTATATTGTGTATCGTGTGATTGTCCTTAACTTATCTTATGTGTAGCGCAGGTTGGAGTTGAGGTATGTTTGTATGTGCTTCTTATGACATGAGTATGATATGTATATATGGTATTTATGGTGTGATATGATATGGCCCTCTAGGAAATGCATGCTAGGACAATTGATAATATGATATGGGAATGAAAGGGCAAAAAGAAAGAAATGGGAAATAAGTTCACTAAGGGGGATATCAGATATGAGGTTGACCAAAATACCTCATGATCCATGAGAGGAAATTAAAAAGGAAGGAATGACCAAAATGAATGAGAGATGAGGACTATGCATGGGAATCTTAAAATTTGCATGGGGGACTTTGGGTGTTTTCATGGGATGGATAAAACTTGCATGGGAGTGATCTTTACGTGAGAAAAGTTGATTTAGGGTGTAAACAAGCTAAGGGGAGAGTTGTGGAGTGATTGGAGACTTGGTATGAAAAATAGTACGTAGGTTGGTGTAAGGGTGTATAAAGGACCCGATTAGGGTTTTGGGAGAAAGTAGTAATCCAGAAAGTGCGAAAGTAAAAATGATTAAGGGAGAGTGGAGTACGTGTTAAGAGTGAGAATTTATTTTATAATGGGTGAGTATGGGTTCCATTGAAGAGAAGAGATTTTGGGTGAAAAGAGAGAGGTTACTTGTGGGAGAAGAAATGTACTAGGGTTTGAAGTGGCCAACTAGGGTTTTTCCGGTCACATGTGGTAAAGCGATATGATTTGGGATTGGATCTAATGAGTTAAGGTATAGGGCGATAAACAAGGTAATGGTAGTGTAAATGAGAGATGGGGTTGGGCCACATCAATCCAATTAGGGTTTTCAAAGGAAAACCCTAGGGGGTGATAGTAGTTGGAGTTGATGTCATAAGGTGTTGGGCCTAACCCACACCCGTAGGAGTTGGGTTTTTCATTAAAGGGTAAGTGTAAAGGGAAATGGATGTCGGGGTGTGATAAGGGGCGTAGGAATCTCAAGATATGGGACGGGCCCCCTTGGGAGGATAGAAGTAGAAGGTAGATGATATGCATGTCAAGGGTGAAAAGCTTTATCTAATAAGACACGAATAAGATACTAATCACTTAAAGAGTAAGACTGTTGAGTCGGGCCTAGACCGATCCACCGGCATAATAGTGGCCAGGTGTCGGGGTGCCCTAAAGACCGATCCACCGGCATAATAGTGGCCAGGTGCCGGGGTGCCCTAAAGACCGATCCACTGGCATATAATAGTGGTTAGGTGCGTTCTACCCTATAAGTGACCGATCCACCGGCTATAATAGTGGGGGATCCCGAGCTCAACAAACCAAACATTATGTTGCCAATGAATCATGGGAAAGCTACTATATACTTATAGTGAAACACCATGAGAGTTGGGGTCGGACCGATCCACCGGCATAATAGTGGCCAGGAGCGTTCTACCCTAGAGACCGATCCACCGGCATATAATAGTGGTTAGGTATGTTCTGCCCTATAAGTGACCGATCTACCAACTATAATAGTGGGGTTTTCGCACTCGCATGGATTAATAAAGATTATGGTATGAAGCGACTACATTTAATAGAGATTCAAAAGAAAATAAGTCTAATTGGACCATAGTCGGTCTTCATTATCTTGATTACTACATGCGGCTTATGTGAATGTGCCATGTATGCTATGTTGTATGTTTTGTATGTTTGGCCTTAGCGCATCTGTTACCTTACTCAGTACGTAGCAACTGATCACCCGTTTCATGGGTGCTGCTCATTTCCACAAGCAAAAGACCCATATGAGCTTGTGCAGGTAGGGGATGACGTCTTCGATGTCTACGACACTTACGAGGCATCGAGTGGGGGCTGAGCGTTGAGCCTAAACCTAACTTGGGAATCGAGAGTGACTTGGCCGGACTCTGTTTCTTTTACTGGACCATATATTATCATATCTTAGTTGTGTTTTTGTACTATGCCTTATGTTTTGAAAAACTCTAGCCACGTACTCTTTGGATTGTAATCTTAAACCGCACTATGATTTCTGTATGACTTGTGCTTTACTAATGACTTGGGTTTTTATTAATGACTCATGTTTAATGTTAACCTTATTTAGCCTTAGCACTTAGTACTGGGACGGTAGGAGTGAACCGATATGGTACTAAGTGTGGCGGTAATGCCCCCAAATTTACGGTTTTATCTTTTAGCTTTCGTTAAACCCTTTTAATTAAACGAAAATTTTCAGTAGTAAATTTGGGGGTGTTACAAAAGAGTTAGGCCATGTTCAAATAATGTGGAGCATGACTAATTTTGAATTGTTCTTACTAAACATTGGTAGCGTAAAGTTTTCTCATGGGTTGTTGTGAGGGTCGAGTCAGTTAAGTATGTGGCATTTCCTACTTGGAATCTGGGGCTGCCCATAGGCCATAGCATATGAATGCTTCGAGTTTCATGATTATGGGCTAGATTTTGCCTATATAAGTATCATTGTTTGCATCAACAATATATTAGAATTATATACTTTTAAGTGTATCGTTACATTATACGATGCTAATAATATAATTTTATATGTTAATATTGATTAGTTATGAATTATTTTATGTCAAAATATTAATCTTAACTACTTTTATAAGCTATAATGATTATCATAAAATATATTTTTCTTTTATAATATTTGTGATCCTTCAAATAATCTAGAGTTATTTTAGCTAATTAATCAATAAAAATTGATATATTATAATTTAAACGACAGAATATGCAATAAGTTTAAAAAAAATGACCTAAAATGAACACAAAAGGTTTGAAATTTCAATGATAAAGTGGAACTAAACTAACATAATCTATAATTTTCTATTAAATAAGTAATTGAAAAATGTGATAGTGGACCTAAAATACTCTAGGTGATCATGAACTAAAAGAAAAAGGTAGAAAAAATTAAATATACAAAAAGAAAATGGTTCAAAGGAAAAATAAGGTGCGAATAATTGTAGTATAAATAAATTTGATCCAACTTTAGAATTTTAGCCTCCATTAAATAAAAGATGAAGCTATAGAGATATAATAAATCATAAAATTTATAATTCTTTATAATAATAAGTTATCCTCATCTGTCTCAAACTATAAGGTCTATAGTTATTTATATTTATTTCACAATAAAAGTATTTTTATAAAAAGAATGAAGCATTGAATGCTTTATTAGCCATCTTACCCTTATATTTTTATTAGTGATTACAAATAAATTTAAAAGTATTAATTGGAAGAACAACGTTAATATAAGGGAATATTAGTGAATTTATGTGTCAAAGTTCTAAAATGTATTACTTCTTAATATGCATACTGGTCATTTATTATAAAACAGAGGGAGTAATAACTAATGTCTAATACGGATATGCACCTTGGTGCACCATACAAGATGTGTCGAGATGATGTGGACTAAAGAAGAAGAGCTATAAGACAATAACTTAGAAATTATACTGAAAGCATGTTATAGCATAGTGATTAGCATGCTTTTTTTTTTCGTGCGAGTTCAAGACTCTTTGAAAATATTTATGTTATAGTTTTATTCAAAAGAAATCAAAGCAAAAAAAATAAAAAATAAACATCAGTCAAGAGGAGAATACAGATCGATATGGATAATGGTGAACATCAACTTAGATGAAAAAAACTTCTTTAGCCCAAAGAAAAATAAATATCAAAGTATACACATCAAAGGGAAGAAGGATAAACATCTATGAGAGGTAGAGTTACCCAAAGAAAAATAAATATTAATAAAGAAAAGGATACACACCTAGAGGAAGCCCAAAGAAAGATGCACAAAGAGATAACCATCAACCGAAATAAAGATACATATCAAATTAGAAAAGAATAAACATTTGCACTATGCAAAAGTGCACCCGTATACATAAAATAATTTGTGACTAAGGACTAGTAGATGGTGAGGTAAGGAAATAGAAGTTTTATGAATAGTGTTATTTTATTGGTTATTTGGTACAAACTACTTATAACCATCAAAAGCATTCTAAAATAAACAATTCACTATAGCCCCATTTACCGGAACTTACTTACTATCATGTCTTTATCTTGCTTTACATAAGGAAGAAAAAAAATGATTTCCTCTCGTACATTTTTAATATAAACCAAACACAAAACTATAAAAATCCTCAATACTTTTTTTAATAAATCAATTCTTGAGTAATTGGAACTTTTTAGTAAATCATCTCATATAAATCAAATAATACCTAATATTAATATAAATTACCCATACCCAATTCAACTTAAATTACGTAAATCCTAATTGCGTTTGATTAAAGAAAAATATAATTTAAATATTGATCGATAAAAGTATATTTAAAAGCATGAATATATTTGGTTTGTTTATGTAAATGATAGATGTTTTTGATTTTTTAAAGGCTTAAACTTGTAACTTTATTTCCATTATTTAAATATTATTCTCATTATAATATGAATGCTTTATTTTATTTTTTTAAATTTAAAGCAATTTCAATTATTTAATTATTTGAGTAGTGGGAGATCATTATTATTGAAATTATTTGATATAAAAATTTAAAAATATTTATGCCATCATATAAACAAATAAAAATAGTGATACTTTTAAATATACTTTTGTTTGTATTGATATAATTTGTGTTCCAACCAACATTAAAACCGAACCAAATTACTATACTACCGCCCCAAAATGAACTCAATAGGCTTGCCCCTGGACTCAAACCAGCTGTATTAACTCCGAATTTCACCCGATTTCCTACGCGCCAATAATCCTCCATAATCACAACATGTGATGAAGGCATATAAATAATAATAATAATAATAATAACAACAACATCAACAATAATAATAATAAATACAGGTGGGAGAAAGGCGAGAGGAGATTCGACAATGGATTTGCTCTAAGTTCCATCATCGACCCTTCCTTTTCAGCCCATCTTCTCCACCATCATCATTAACCATCTTCGTAGCCTGTAAATTCGCTGATTCAGTTACAATCTGAAGAATTGATGAAGGTAAAAGCTGTTCTATTTTCACCCTCTCACTAGGTTTAAGACGTATGATGTTTGGGTTTTGATTGCATGCAAATAATCTCTCCGTTATTCACGAGATTGATACTTTATGTTCGATTGCTTTTTGGAATTTAGGTCAATTGTTATGATTAGGGTTTCCAATTTGGGTAATTTGGGTTCATCTTATTTTTTCTTATTTTAACAATTGTTTCTCCAAAAGGAGAGAGGGGAAGATAGGGTAGAATTGTTGATTAAATCTATTTTACTGATATTTTGTTCTATGGAAGGGCTGCTCCGTTGAGCGCGTAATTGTTGCTGTATAATCTACCTTGGCCTGACTTAAATGTTAATGATAGATATTACTCAAGGTTACTGGTTAGGTCCTCGTTTTTCTTTTCTTTTTTCTCGAGTTTGTAGGCACATATTATTTTTCGAAAGAATTGCCTTCCCGTATGAGGTTGATTGAGGTATGTTTTCTATAATTCTTTCACAGTTCAAGCTTTTTGATCTATGAGGATTACAAAGTGTTGTGTCTCATTGAGTCAAAATGATGGGCATTAGGACTATGCCACTAAGTACATACTCAGTGGGGGTGAATTCAATTGCTCTCCTTAATATTTTTTTTTTTTGAGATCACTCTCCTTAGTTTTTGGCTGCTCGTAGTTGAGGTTTAAATTTCAATTCGTGGGCATGAATTTGGTTGCTCTCCTTGATATGGAACATCAGTGTGGGCGTTCAAAGATTTGAAGTTCCATTCATGTGGATGCAACTGATATGGAAAATTGTTGATATCAAAGTATTCTGCATTGGTGTTGGATGGCCATATCCATAATTTCTTGAGTTGTGCCTTGTCTGTGCTCTAATTATAAATTGTGTTGCCCATATTCTGGTTTTTCCCTTTTGTTCTATGGCTTCCCCCATATGTGTTTATATATGTATTTATATTTACATCTTATATGCTTTAGCTCTTCATTCTGTGCTCAGTAGCTTGTGCCTAGTTTGATATGCTTCATTAATTATAGAGACCTGTATGCATCTTGTCTTTTGGGATCTCTTTAACATTCTTTTTGTGTTTGAATTTAAGTAGGTATGTTTCATTATCCGCTTTTGTGTTTGAAAATAATTATGTATATTTTGTTTTCAGATGTTTTTCTTAGAGGGGTCTTGGACTTCTTGATAATGGGTGCTCCTAAGCAAAAGTGGACTTCTGAAGAAGAAGCAGCTCTAAAAGCTGGAGTGTGCAAACATGGGGCTGGAAAATGGCAAACTATACTTAGAGACCCAGAGTTCAGCCATGTTCTTTGCTCCCGCTCAAATGTTGATCTAAAGGTATGTTTGGTTGACCTTGTTATAGGTCTTATTAATTAGTTGTTTAGTTTAAGGTAGAGTTGTATAAATACAGGATCTCTTACAGATTTCTTTCTAAGCTCAGATGAGTCTGATGGTTATCTTTATTCGTGATATGGATATAATGGCTATGATTGTTTATTCATATTCAAGTTAAATGTGGACAGGACAAGTGGAGAAATATCAATGTAACTGCAAGTGGATTAGGGTCTCGAGAAAAGGCTAGACTTGCTCTGAAAAGGAATCCTCAAACTCCTAAAAATGATAAGAAAGCTGCTTCTTTGAACAATGCTGTTCAAATTCATGATAAAACCACTGAAATCAAACCTTCTGCTGTCTCCAATGAGTGCGTTCAGGTTGCTGATTCCAAGAGATCTCTTACACGGTGTGTCTTGTGTAATCAGTGCAATCTTTAGTTTCTGAGAAGTGTTATATATTTTAGGATAGCTATGTTACTAGAATGACCTCTTCCATTCGTATCTCTATTACATTTCTGTGCAATGTTTATGCAACAGATATGCATAAAAAGATTGGCTGCTTGATCCATCTTTTGATCAATTACTAATAATCAACTGGCCAGTTTTACTTGTCACAAATGACACTGTTTTTTCTTTGTTTATTTTATCTGGATCACATGGTGCCCAGTTACTCAATGATGTTACATTTAACTTGTTGCCTTTCATGTTATGTTTTCTGGTCAGAATAGTTAGATTATGGACTGCTCATTGTGGTGATGCTTTTCGTTACATCTTGTTGGTGAGTTTTTCATCCCACAGTGGAGTAGATATAGAGATGAGAGTTTCTTTATATTTCTACTGCTATGCCAGGTGATAATTATTTATGACAATGAACTTGGACTATCAACAAAACATATGACTCATTGTTCATCATGTAGTGATAAAAGGAAGACATCGTTAAAGGAAGTCGTGAAGTTTTAGTTGAGGCTATTTTTTGAATACTTATTGTTTTGACATCTGATGCTGGTGTGAATAGTATGCTGATGCTGCATTTCCACAACCTACTGATTATGTTTGTAATATTTATTTGAAGTGAGTTTGCCTATAGGAGAAGTTGCATATGGGAGAAATTTGCCTATAGGAGAAGTTGCATGTGGGAGAAACTTGCCTGATCATGGAAACATGCAAGTTTGAAAGATGAGTGAATAAATGATTTTCCATCCTTATTACCTCCTTTTTTAGTTACTATGTGAACATATCTTTAGCCAGTTGCAATTTTCCTATAAGTTTAGTTACAGAGTGGAGCCAGAACTGATGTGAAAATGACTGAAGGTATATGAGTTTGCATGTGGCATTTCAGTAGAAGTTCTATTGATAGCATTATCATATTTCTTATATTGAAAGCAATATATGGTCTTTGGGCAAAACCTGTACCTCAGTTTTGATTCATGATTGTTGAATAGTTGTATGGTTATATTAAATATTTTTCCCCTCATGCGTGCAGGTTAGATAATGTTATAATAGAGACTTTAACCACATTGAAGGAGCCCAAGGGTTCTGACAAGGATGCCATTGCCAAGTACATAGAGGTAATTACTCATCGGTACATTCAGTCATCTGAAGTAGAGATTGAGAAGGTTTCGTCTAGGTTGCAAAGAGATGGCAACATTGGAAAATGGGGAAATGATAGTTTTAAAAAAACTAGGTATAAACCAAAAATTAATTTATTATATATGTATATTAATGATTTTTATTTCAAATTTACAAATCGAGTATTAGCTTTAAAGATTTAGATATAAAAGCCATTTAAAATTTATATATGAGTTGATGGATTTTGAGAAGTAGGTGAGTTGAAGCAAGGGTCGAGGGTTTTCAGAGGTGGGAGATGTTGAGCACAAGCAATAAAATCATGGTCACGGTGTTGTAGTATCGAAGTGTCGCGAACGATATTTTATATGTCCTGATTGTCGTGTTGTAATTTGGTTTCGTCTAGGTTGCAAAGAGATGGCAACATTGGAAAATGGGGAAATGATAGTTTTTAAAAAACTAGGAATAAACTAAAAATTAATTTATTATATATGTATATTAATGATTTTTGTTTCAAATTTACAAATTTGAGTATTAGCTTTAAAGATTTAGGTATAAAAGCCATTTAAAATTTATATATGAGTCGATGGATTTTGAGAATTAAGGTGAGTTGAAGCAAGGGTCAAGGGTTTTCGGAGGTGGGAGATGTTGAGCACAAGCAATAGTATCGAAGTGTCGCGAACGATATTTTACATGTCCTGATTGATGTGGTGTAATTTCTTTTTATTTTTCTCAGAATAAATATTAGCAAATATCGGTAAAATATCGGCAAATATCAACCCGTAACTGATATATTGCCGATAAATACGTGAAATTTTAAATCTATCGTATATCGCCAATTTCATGTGTCGCCTAACCCAAAATCCGATAAATATCAGCCGATATTGTGTATCGGGACTAATATTTAATTATATGGTTGAGCATGGGTTGAAGATATTGAGCATTTTCATTTATGCATGCTGGAGGAAATGCTAAACTGATGTCGTTTTGGTCAATCTTTTCCTTTCTTATAAAAAAAGTGTTTTGGAAATGGCTTTTTATGAAGGAACAAAATATCAGCCCATATACGCGACTGATATTTATTTGATTTTTTAACCTATACATAAAATTTCTATATGCTGCACAAAAATAAAATCACATTTGTATTCACCGATATGTATCAACCGATTTTTACCTATATATGCAAACATTTGTTGATTTAATACTATGAAAAAGAAATGGAAAATCATGTTGTGACTTGCAACAACTATGACATAATATTTATCGTTCACTACACGGTATCACACTGTGATTGTGACCATGATTTTATAGTCTGCTTTGGAGTGTCCAATCAAGTTTTAGTTTCAGAAACATCTCGGATATGGGAAACAACAGCCTACAGAAATCTTTGAGCAGCTTACGCTTTTATAAATATGTGGACTGCCAGCATAGTGGAAAAAATGTAAAATTCATGGTGTCGTATTTTTCCCCTCAACCCACAAACTAAATCAAAATAATAGTATTTACAATTGGATAAATAGATTGAATTTCTTGAGTTGACCCCATGTGCTATTTGAAAATGCTCTTACAGAGATGTTAGTCCGAAAACCATATAGAATGAAATGAGGGGAAATACAAATATTGCATATTAAAAACAAAGCATGGAATTTATATGCTTTCTTTCTTTATTGTTTCCCATATACAAGGTTTGATTTATGGACTGTGTTTCATTACTTATACTGAAAATTTGCGTAATATATGTCATGGACCTTGATTGTGGGCAGGGTCTACCACTAGGCCCAATTAAATCTAGTGATCCAGTTTTAATCTTGTTGCATCAGACTTGAGTTTATTAATAAGTAGCTAACATTAGTCTTCATTGATTCTTAGAAGGCCTTAGTTTAATGCTAGTGGTTGATTTGTGTATTAGGGTTAATAGGTCTTATTAATAAGAGGCGAGGCCTATTGAAGCTTAGCTTGTGACATTCTATAAATTAGTGATAAGAGCCTCAGTAATAGATATGTTGGAGGGTTAATAGAATTGTTGATACTTTGGCCTTCTCTTTTCTTTCTACTATCTCTTCTCTCTAGTTCTCATACATACTTAATCAATTAATTTCCATCATCGAGATGATAGAATAAGGATTCGGGTCATGACAAATTGGTATCAGATATTGTGGCCGAGGCAAGAATGAATGAATCCCTTAGAGATGATAGAACTAGGACACTTATCTGATGATAAGAAAATGTGCCAACAGGATTATCTAAATGAGCCTCTGATCACCATAGGGACAGGGCCAATCACACCCACAACCCTGTTGCTCATGTCATCTTTGACAAGCAACCCTAAGACCTTGATGAGGATCCTAACTGCCTTATTGCCCTTAACCCAACCTCCTCGGTCACCGCACCTTAAACCACCTTCTCTTGGCTGCACCCAACCTTGCGATCAACCCATTAACAACTGCAACCATCTTGCCTATCCTCATTGGCCTAACCCAGGCCACCACTCCAACTGCTACACCTCCTCAACACTCTGCAAGACCATCGCCTTTACCAACCATCCTCACCGACCCTTAAGAGACCTACACTAATCCATGCAATTAAATATTAGTTCCAATACATAATATTAGTTGATATTTATCAGTTTTTGGGTCAAACAATACACAAAATTGATGATACGCAACGGTTTAAGAATTTAATGTTTTTATTGGCGATATATCGGTTATCACCTAATATTTGTCGATATTTTACTAATATTTATTGTTATTTGCTTATATTTGTTGTTAAAAAAAATTATGTTGCAAAAACTGCGATATATAAAATATCGTTCGCGACACTTCGATACTGCGATTGCAACTGCAATTGTGATTGCAGTTTTATTGCTTACACCAACCCTTTAGCCACTTTGAAATCCCTCAACTTATCCACTAGCAACCCTTGCCATCAATTGCCACCCCTACCAATAATGCCTATTGTACCATGCCTAGCCCCCAAGCATTTGTAGCCTATGCCAAGTCCTTGTAGTCCAAAATCCATGGCAGCCCGTTGTCACTATTCTAGCATCCTCGCCTTGGAAAGGCTTTTTGACCACACAAAACCCTTTAGCTAACTATTGTCGACACCAACAAGGTCATGATCAGGCCCTCACTCTCACCTCTACATTTTTCATGAGCTTTACATGAGCCTCAAGTCCACTTGCTTGTGCAAGCGGTTGTTGCTCTATCTATCCAGGAATTTCTTATTTCATGTCTTGAAGGAAGCTTCGGATCTAATTGAGGGCTGAAATATAATTATGTGTCCCAACTATATAGACAACATAGTTATTAAACTCTGATTCAATCCTACAATTCTATGATCCTATGATAAAAAAATAACAAAACGATCCACAATACTAAGTAGAATTTTAAAGTAGTCTAATAATTGTAGCTTCTTACGATCTTAGGTAAAATCCTACGATACTATATAATGAATATATTTTTTATTAATCTTTCAAATCTATTTTCTATCTTATTCCAACTATATTTCTTCCTTAATCCTTCGATTTTCTGACGCTATATTATTTTACAACTAGTCTTGAAAATAAGCGGACGTAAAGAAAGTATAGTTGATATACCACTAAAATAATAAAGTTAATTGTTGATGTAACATGTTGACAAAATACTATTATCTCCACTTAAATAATAAAATGAATTTATTAAATTTTACAATATTATTAATTATTAAATTCTATTTGATTTAAAATTAATATTTTTTCTTGTTAGCTTCATAATGCAAACTAAATTTAGTTTATGATGTACATATGATTTATATAGCAACTTAACATGTGTGCATATAATCAAAACTTTTTTTTATTTGTCAAAATTTGAAAAGCCAACATAATTTTTTTGGTCCTATTCTCTTAAATGATAGAAAATATTATACTCTTATTATTACCTTCATTATTATATGTTTTCTTCATTTTTTATTTGCCTTTTTTTAAGGATAAAGATTTTGTATATTTTGAATACGATGAGTTGTATTTTTGATGTTATTGACTTAAATTAATTCCTAATATGTAAAATGACTATGTAAGAGTGTAATATTGTGTTCTTTGAACTTAAAATGTGTTATTTTATAGCATATAAGTATATAAGCTTCATATTTTTATAGTTTTTATAGGATCTTACCATCCTGTGATCCAATTCTACGATTCAATCCCGAGTCTGTAAATCAATCATAGGTAGAATTTCGATTCTAACAACCTTAATAGGAAGTTGTTAGGGAACTCAAACATTTGTTGGTTTTGTTTCGGAGATGCTATTCTATCATATTATGGTAGATATATGGCCCAAAAGATGTTCATCGGTTGGTCCACTGGTTTGGCTTCCTTGGCTCCTAATACCCTTGCCAATAGTTCGTTAATTTTTGGTTGTAACCATACAAAAAAAATATTAGTTGAGACATGTCAGATTTTGAGGGTTTTAATATACTATCTCGGTGAAACGAGACAGGGAAAAAATTACAGAATGATATTTAATGATATTGATTGATATTTGTTGTGAAAAATAATGAAAATTCATGCTATGATATATAGATATCCGCCGCATCACTCTGATACCACAATCACACCACGACTGCAATTGCGATCGTGGTTTTATTGCCTGGCTGTAACTCCACCCTTTAGGGTGTGCTGTCCAAGAATTTTCTACCACAACCATTCCACCAGACATTTGCTTCATACTAGAGAATTACAAGAATCTTGCTTTGTCTGTGCTGCTAGACATCTGCTACGTGTTAGGACCTTACAAGAATCATACGGTGTTGCACCCGAGTGCTGATACACGGTGAACCTCCTGTGTTGAAGGCATAAACTTGGGTACTAACAAGGAAGAAAGGTCCAGTTTTCTGCCGAATGTCCAAGTTGTTGGGGCTAAATTTCTTATACATGGCATATGTGCAATTATTTGTCAGACATCACTAACTTTTAATTTTTATCAGCGCTTGGCATGTGCAGCCGCTCTCTACTTGATAGTGTCTGTAGAGTGGAATGGATTCACCCCAAATCAAGACATTGCTAGCTTTTAGCATGCATTAATTCTTGGCATGTTCAGTCACTCACTACTTGCTATTGGCGGTCGAGTGGAAAGGGTTCCCTCAGAGTCAAGCTACCATTGATTTTTGTTGCTCCTGTCCTCATTACGAGCTTGAAGACAAGCTTGTTTTCTAGGCAGGGGAGATTTTGATCGTGGGCTAGACCTACCACTGAGCACATTAGGGCCCAATGACCCAGTGTCAGTTCTATCTCACTCAATTTTATTGTTATGTAGCAGGCATTAATTTTTATTAATTCTTAGCAGGCCTTGGTTTGTTAGTGAGTTTTTGTACTAGGGTTAATAGGTCTGATGAATCATAGGCCTGCTAAACCCTATAGCTTGTAAGAGCCTATAAATAAGAGGCTAGCTAGAGCCTTGGTAATAGACATGTTGGACGGTTAACAGAATTGTTTTTTCCTGGACCTCTCCTTTGCTCTCTATTCTCTCTTCTCTCTGGTTGTCACTGCCCTAACCTTAATTCCTACACATACTTGGTCAATTACTTCCCTTCTCCCCCTGATCAGACTATGGCTCAAGCTGCAGTTGGTAATCAAGAATCTCAGAATTTGGGTGGGTCATGACACTAATTATTGCATCAGTATTCAATGTAGATCAGAGGGAAAATTACAGTGTGGTTTTGAGTAAGTAAACTGGATATCCTGCACGCCAGAAACATAAGTTTTATTCTTTTGGCAACAGCTTGGTGGAATTGAAACCATGTTTACGGTTTCACTTGATATTGCAGTCTTCAAGCAGTTCAATTTGAATTGGCTTATAACAGGTGCTTCTTAGGAAGAGAAATTGATTAGTCTTTATCCATAGTTTTATCTATCGAATGTATCATGATATATATATATATATATATATATATATGCACGTATACGTACATACATTCAATGAGAGCTTGGATTGGTCATGTACACTGCTGATGTGCTTCGAAGGTCTTCCATTAGTGGAGTGTGAATTCTAAAGATTCTGTTAAGATGTTTGACCAAAAGTGTTGTATCTTCCCTGGTTTTGCCACTTCTTGTGGTTATAGTAGTGGATCTATGTGGAGTGGGGGACACTGGAGCAGGGAGATAAGATTTCAATGGCTGAAGCATGAAGGCATGATTGGTTGGTGGTAGTGGCTGATCATTATTCCTTTTTCTTTTTCTTTGTTGCCAAGTGGATATTTTGTTCTATTTTCCCCCCTGGTTCTCCTTTTGTATCTACCGAGTCCCAACACGTAAGCAATTTTATCTACCTTCATATATGTTGATGTCGTATACATACGAATTTTTGTAAAAACTGCTATAAGTTATGTGCTTGGGTTTTTATCGTGAGCTCCCTGCTTTTGGAGCTTGCCAAATGGTTTCAATATCCTCTCGACCTGCATCCAAAACCTGCTTACTTGCTTAATGGGCATAGCACTGGATACCACATAATTTGTGACTGCTTAATCTATCTGGGACATGATTCATACTTGGTTTTACCGACTCTAGGATAGTTTACATGTTACCGTGCAATTTCTGATGGAAAATGTCAGACCTTGCATTTGTGAATTGGAAAGAGCTTGTTGGCAGGGATCACTTGTACCCCAAAATATCAGGCCTGTGTTTGATTTAAATATTTTCCCAGTTTGACCAATCACGTGCCAAACTATTGCTGAATCCAACAGATTTTACATAATAGAAAATTTGTGCCCATCCTCTGGATTTGTCTCCTTGCACTCTCCTCCTCCTGCCTCCCCTTCTACATAATTTAACATTTTTAACACTGGACTAAATGATTCAAATGATTTTGGTTTTGCTAGAAATGGAATTCTTTTTAATTATTTTATTAGGTTTTATTTCTCGAATTGTCTTTTGTGTAAATATCAATTAATTAGTGAATGATATCATTTAAAATCTTGACCAGATGCCCAATGCAATAAACATTCACGAATTTATGGAGCATATTGCATAATGTGTCTGGTTTGTTGATTTTTTCTGTAGGAACGATATTGGGCACCTCCAAACCTGAACAAGGTATTGTCTTCAAAATTGAAGTCGATGCTTGCAAATGATAAGTTGGTCAAGGTAATTTTTCTGCTGAAAGTGTGAATATGTCAAGTTTTTATTGTTTAATGATGCTAGTTATCATGTTTATCATAGTGATGCTATTGGCTAATGACTGATGTTATGCTGCTTGCTACATTTCCGTGTGTACAGTAGATTATTTTTTCACGTGCCTGTTCTATTGAGACACTCAAGACATGATGAAGAAACGGGGAAGAGAAATACTGATTTATGCTTTCGTTTTTTTTTTTTTTTTTCTTGCAGGTAAAACACAGGTACAGGGTTGCCAGCGTCTTACCGTCTGGTGCACGAAAAAACCCTCCCCCAGATGGCAACCAGAAAGAAGTTCCAAGAGCTGAGAAGAGGGAAACTAGAACTTTTACCAGACAACAGGTTGATGCAGAGTTAGAGAAGATGAGGAGCCTGTCAGCTCGTGAAGCTGCTGCTGCTGCTGCAAGAGCTGTAGCTGAGGCTGAAGCTGCCATCGCAGAGGCTGAAGCAGCAGCTCGGGAAGCCGAAGCTGCTGAAGCTGAAGCAGAGGCGGCACAGGTTTTTGCTGAAGCAGCAATGAAAGCGTTGAAATGTCAGACTCAGAGAGTTGCCACTTGGTAAGTTAACATGTTGCAAATTGCTTTTACACATAAGTTTCGCCTTTGCTATTGGTATATTGTTAAAATCCATTCTTATTCTTTATGTTAGTTTCAATATTAGCTTCTAAAACCCGCTCTGCTGGACGTGCAGCTGACAGGTTCTTTTGCACACCAGCGTTCCGAGTTTTTGGCATCGGAAGTTCGATTAGCAACTGATTGTATTGCCAATCCTCGTGACTGCAGTATGTCAAACCGTGTAAAACGTAAATATGCATGCTTCATACTGTAAATTTTGTTATATAAACCCTTTTGGGGTTCTCTTTTGTTTCTATATATATATATATATATTATTATTATTTTTTTAATTTGTACCCTTCTCGGTGACAGGATAATGTTTGATTTAAGCTTGAGTTTCCTTTTATTATGAAAAATGAAGGCCCTTTCTTTTCCCTGCGTATGCAAATCCTTATGGTTATCTTTTCCGTAACTGAAGACGGTAGGGGTTCACAAAATATGATTAAATTGTTAATCAAATTACATTAAACTGCAACTATTGTGTTTGGTGTGGTTTGATTAATGGTTAAAAAATATTATTTGATTAATGATTTTTAAAATTAGTTTGATTAATAGATAGGGAATCAAAATTTTGATTAATCAATTGTTAGTTATTTAACTGTATTATTTTAATAAAGTATATACTTATTTTAGATTGTTGCTATAAAATTCTAGATTGTTGCTACTAGATAAGCGTTGTTGGGAGTATTTATGAAATTGTAAAAGATACAAAGTGTAATATCTCAAACTTTTATATTAGGATTAAAGAATAAAAAAAATTATTGAATAAGATTTAATTGTATGTATCCTTTTAATAAAATAATAATAATTATTATGATAATAAAGAAAGAAAAATGATGGAGGGATATAGTTAGTAGAGACTAATTTAATTAACTAAATTAAGATAAATTATAATAATTTTTAAATTTATTATTATTATTTATTCCTAAATTTTTTTAAAATCTAAAACACCCTACCATCCTATTTTTTTTTTCTTTTCTCCTTTTCTCCTTTTCTTTCCTCTTTTTCTTTCTTTTCTTTCTTCTTTCTTCCTTTTCTAATTTTTTGTCACTTCTCCCCCTCTCTTCTTTCCCTTCTCTTCTCCGACCCAATCTCTCTTTTCTTTTTTCTCTCCCCTCCGACCAACCCAACCTAGCACACACGTCCCCCCTCTTTTACCTTTCCCTCCCTCTCTTTTTTCTTTCTTTCCTTTTCTACCCCGTCTTCTTCCTCCGACATGTGCAACCCCTGCACGTTGCTGCACTTCGCAGCCTTCCCCTCCCCTCATTCCTCTTTCGAACCTACAGGGCATGCAGCAAGCATGTCCCCTTCACAGTCCCTCTCTCCCTATCTCCCTTGCGTAGCTATATCGGCCTGCACGTTGACTTGCAGCCACCAACCCCCCTTTGTCTTCTTCCTCTCCTTATCCACTTCCTCCCTCCCCTACACTTATAAAAACCCCTCCCCACCCCCTTCTTCCCTCTTATTTATGTCCAATCCACCTCCCTGCTCCCTTACTCTAGCAGCCCAAATAGATGTCGCCGCCATCACCACTCCCTCCCATCCTCTTCCCTGCATCACCTTGCACCCACTAAGCCTCTCTCCTTCCCTTCCTTTCCCTTCCTCTTCTCTCTCCACCCGTGCAAAGTGGACAACTTGAGCTACCCTTTTGCACCTTGTGTCACCACCAATGCTGCCCTACACCACCGCCACCGCTGCTATCACCACCCTCCCTGCATAGAAAGACCCCTGCCACACCCACACCTCCACCTCTCTCTTTCTCCCTTCTCATCTCTTCCTTTTCTTTCTCTCTTCCTCTTGGGCATCACCACCGTGAGGCCACCACCACCACCACCACGAACCTCCTGAGCCAAGAAGCTCCACCACCCAAGAAACCCTACCTTCTCCCTCTTTTTCCAACCCTAAAAACCCCTCCTTTACATCACCACCACCGTCACTGCCACTCTCACCCGCTGATCCTTTTTGGTTACATCTCTCTCTCTCTCTCACTTGTTTAGTGCATTTTATTTTAATAACTTATTATTATTAACATTATTATTATGGTTAAGAAAATAAGGAAAAAAGGAAAAAGAGGTAGGAAGAAGGTGAAATGACCTAGTTGATACTCTCATAATAGGTATTGAACAAATATTTTCCCATGAGGAGGTGTAGGATTCTTGCTTCAAGCCCGAAGCCCAACTAGGTAAGGATATAGTTAAGATACGGGTTGTGTTATGAGTCTTGTGTGTAATGGATATATTGGTATGCTATATGTAAATATATGTGCATGTGAAATAAATATGTGTATGGTGCAGCTTGGTTTGCAAGGAGCTAAGGTATGGTGAGCATAATTTTCATTATTTGTTGTATATGTGGTTTGAACTTACTATGGATGGACATGTTCTTATGTATGATTGAAATATTAATATATGTATGCAAGGTGCCTTTGATGGGACTTAAGTGGCTATAGGAGATTAAAGAAAATAAAGAGGGTAGAGTGAATGAGGTGATATGTGGAGAATGTCTTAGGTGTCTCATGAAATATGGTAGAGAAAATAAAAGGAGAAATAATAATTTAAGGGGTTAGGGTGAAAATTTGCATGGGAAGTGTGAGCCTTACATGTGGGGTGTGTACTTTGCATGGGGGAAAGATTTACGTGGGGAGGTCTTGTTTGGGGGTTAACCATGGGGAGGAAAGAGTGTTTTAGGTGGTTGGTGTACTTGGGGAAGTTTTAGTACGTAGGTTGATGGGAATGTGTATGGGCGCTTAAAATAGGGTTTTGGGGAAACAACCCTAAGGATAGGAGTGATGTAGGGAAAGACTGAGGAGGTCAGTTGAACATCGGTATGGTGATGAGGGGTGTACCACATGGAGGGTGTGAGACAAGCCAAATAGAAGGTACAATTGTGTAAGAGAAGACAGTAAGGAGGAAGAAGGGGGATTATTAGGGTTTTCTGGGTGACCAACTAAGATGTCATTATCATATGTGGGAATTGAGGAGATGGGTTGTGAGGTTGGAGTTGGGGTGAGTATGGTGATGGTACTTGAATCAAGGGAGATGTGGGCTGAGTAAGGAGAGGAGAGGCAAGAGCTACATAGGCCAGATTAGGGTTTCAAGGGGAAACCCTAGTGGGAAATGGTGAGCATAGGTGGAGAAAAATGAGAGTGGGCCTCGACCCATGTATGTAAGGTTTCTAAGTTCCTTATGAGGTTGGTGGAGAATGCTTGGGGATCCTAGAGTATTGGAGGATGTAGATGTTCTGGGTTAAGGGATAGGTTTTTTAGGAAGTCTGGATGGAAGAGCGGTAAAAGGTCGGGAGTGTTCATTGGGGCGTACATGTCTAGATGGGTGTTACTTGGTAAATAAGACATGAATAAAATACTAATAACTTAAAGTAGAAGATCATGGAGTCGAGCCCAAACGTAGGATGTTTACCAGTCCGCCAGTTACAATAGTGGCCAAGAGCATTTTGCCTTGGATTTGTATATGTTATTGGTCCACCGGTACTAATAGTAGCTAGGTGCGTTTTGTCCTGGTTAGTTATTCCCAGTCCACTGGTTATAATAGTGAGGGTCCTAAGCTCAATAAATTAAACCTTTGGATGGTAATAGTTTATGGAAAAGACACTAATCACTTAAAGTGGAACATCACGTGGATTAGGACCAGACATAGGATATTTACCGGTTCACCAGTCATAATAGTGGCCAGAAGCGTCTTGCTTTGGAGATGTACATGTTTACTGATCCACTGGTTATAATAGTGGTCAGGCGCATTCTGTCCTGGAATAGTTATTTTAGGTCTACCGGTCATAATAGTAGGGTCTTCGTACTCACGTAGATATAATTCAAGAAATGTGTAAAGACGATACTAATGGCCTGAGCTCTGATAAAGGTAAATAATCTAATAAAACCTATTGCATGCATAATATCTTTATTTTGTGTTGCTATACCTTGTCTTGAATATATTGTTACCTTACTCAATACATAGCGTACTAATCACCCTTATCATGGGTGTTGCTTATTTTCACGAGTAGTGACATCTCCTGAGTCTGTGTATGTAGATAATGAAGCCCTAGAGGACTTTGTTGCTTACGATGAGCTAGTTAGGGTAAAGTGATATCTTAATGTCCCGGGGTCAGGGCCAGATAGAGTGTACTTTAGACTACTTCCCATCTGTAGTTCATGTTTTAATTCCCCCATAGTGGGATGCTACTTTGTATTTCATTTATCTAATATACTAACTTTGACTCTTGCACACTCTGGTATTTTCTGTATTCAATGTTAGACTCCTTCACGTTTTTAATTGTTTTCTATTACGATTCCTTATTATCTTTTAGCCTTGTGATTAGTGTCAGCTTGACCTTATATCAATCACTGCGGTAGCACTCCCCTTTTGGTGTGTGATTTTCCTTCAACAAACGAAAATTTTTAATTGTGATTTTGGGGGTGTTACACAAAGGAAGAAGAAGAAAATTATGTAAGAGGAGAAATATAGATGAATAATTCTTTTGTGTAAAATTATTAATGTATGTGACTTAATTACCTTATTATTCAACCCTACGCATGCCTTCATATATAATCTATGAATCATAACCAACTACCAACAAAATCTCAACAAACTATCTAAAAAACATAAGACATATGGAAGATATATTTGACCAGAGAAGAAATAGCAAGCATCACATAAAGAGAGATGAGAAATAATGTGAAGTGAACGGTTTCTATTCCACTCACTTATTCTAGCTACTCTTGATTCTAGCCTTTTTACTATTAACTTTGCCTTAATCCTATTAAAATATTGTGCAAAGAGTAGCTTAATAAAAATATTTTTTGCTTGATCTATCGAAGGCATATGATTCAACAAAAGTTGTTTGGCTTCCACCTTTTCGGGTAAAAAAATATAAATCCAACTTTAGATACTTAGGCTTTGCATGCAACATAGAGTTTGCTAATAAGACAATAGTAATGACATTATCACACTAAAGAGTAGGAACTCCCTGAGTTTATATATGAAGTTCCTAAATCAAAGCTTTAAGCCACAACACTTTATTAGCAACATTTGCTACACTATGAAATTTAGCCTCTGTACTAGATCTTAACACAAATCCTTCTTCTTTGAACACCAAACAACTAGATTCTTACCTATAAAAATACAAAATCCACTAGTTGATCTTCTGTCATCCACATCATCACTCCAATCAGCATCACCAAAACCAGTGAAAGTCAACATAGGAAAGGCTTGCACGTTCAACCTTTTTTCTAGTGTACCCTCAAATATCTAAGAATTCTTTTCATTGCCTTCCAATGAGTGTCAATAAGATTGACCAAAGATTAATAAACCTTATTGAAACTTATGGAGATTCCAATTCTAGTTATAATAATATATTTAGTGCTCTTACCACTGATCAATACTCAAAATTTTTATCAAGAGGATCTCCTTATGTCTTAAAGAGCTTCAATTTGCTAACCATTGGTGTAGGTAAAGGTTTTGCCTTGTCCATCGTAGTCTTCTTCAAAAGGTCTATTATATGTTTCTATTGTGAAAGATGAAGACCACCCTCTACTTCATTTATTTCAATATTCTTCCAAGATCCTATAAGGAAAATGGCTTGTGCAACACATCAATTAACCTTTGTAATTCATTCTCATCACTACCTATAACTATGATATCATCTACATAGACTAAAGCATAGATGGTAGAGGAATTACTTATTTTATAAAACAAAGACTAATATGCATTTGAGGGCTTAAACCCAAACCAATAAAAACAACTCTTAAGCTTTTCAAACTTGGCCCTTAGAACATGTTTGAGCCTATACAAGGCTTTATTAATTTTGCACACCAATTGTTGTCCTCGTGTGCCTTTATGAAACCCATGAGGCTACTCCATGTATATTTCTTCATACAAGAATCCATTTAAAAAGGCATTGTTGACATCTATTTTCCTTATAAACCATCCTTCAGCTAAAGTAACAGTAAACACAACCCTAATAGATGCAAGCTTCACAACTAGATTGAAAGTCTCAGTAAAATCAAACCCATAACTCTAAGTGTGTGCCTTAGCCACTAATCTAGATTTATATTGAGATATAGAGCCATAAGGATTTTTCTTTAGTTTAAATACCCGTTTACATCTTATCATCTTTCTGTAAGGAGGTGAAGGTTCGATTATTAATAAGAGCATCATACTCGCCTTACATAACTTGCTTCCACTTATGATGATCTAAAACCCATAAGAGCCATAACTCTAAGTGTGTGCCTTAGCCACTAATCTAGATTTATATTGAGATATAGAGCCATAAGGATTTTTCTTTAGTTTGAATACCCGTTTACATCTTATCATCTTTCTGTAAGGAGGTGAAGGTTCGATTATTAATAAGAGCATCATACTCGCCTTACATAACTTGCTTCCACTTATGATGATCTAAAACCTGAGCAAAAATGGTAGGTTCTTGCACATCTAAATTGTTGTATATGATTTAGGCTTATAAATACCATTTTTTTTACCTCTAATAATGATTGAATGATGATTTGTAATTCCCTAAGTAGCAGGAAAACTAGAGTTTGTGCATTAGAGTTAGGAGACTTAGGCTTAGTTTGGGAAGATGAAGACTCGGTGCCATTGGCAGGAGTGTGTCATAGGAATAGGATCATATGAATAAGAAAACTCTATGAAACATGAGAAATAGGTTCAAAGGGAATAGGATCATAGTAATTAGAAAAACCTTTTAGACTACTAGAAATAGGAGAAGAAAATCAAGGACTTGAAGGACATGTATTAGAGGAAAGTTGAATAAGTTGAGGATTATGTACATGAGGTATTACTTTAGAAAAATCCAATTTTGTTCCTCACATACCTCGCATACATAATCCTCAACTTCTTCAAACCTATGTGTGAACCAAAAGAGTGAAAGGGAAATATAGATCTATCAAACACCACATGAATAGCAATAGAAAATTTCCCTTGTTTATAAAAACATTTATATCCTTTATGATGAGAACTATGTCATAGGAAAGTGCATGTAGATGATTTATAGTCCATTTTATGTGAGTTAAAGGGCTGAGATAAGGGAAACAAAGACAACCAAAAACCTTTAAGAAAGAATAATGAGGTTTAACCTTAACAAGTACCTCATGAGGGGTTTATGCTTGAAGAAAATTAGTTGGAAACCTATTAAAGAGAAGGACAACACTTGAAAATGCATATGAACAATATTTTTTAGGTAAATCAATGGAAATCTAGTTTCAACCACATGTCTATGCTTTTGTTCCACAATTCCATTTTTTTATGAGGTATGAGGACAAGAGAGTATACTTACAACCCCATACCCCTTAACTAAAGCATCAAGAATTATAAATTTACCTCCCCAATCAATCTATAACACCTTAACTTTCTTGTCAAGCTACAATTAAAATTGGGACTTCAAATGCACAAAGCATTCATGTGCTTCTGACTTCTCTTTGAGAAAATACAACCAAGTATATTTATATTAGTCATCCACAAAGCTTAAATAATATCTAAAACCATAAATAGAAGGAATAGGTGAAGGGCCCCAAATGTCATATTGAATTAACTCCAAAGGTTTAGAATATTGATTTTGAGAAACACTAAAAGGTAACTTGTGATTTTTTCCTAACTGGTAAGCCTCACAAATAAATATATACTTCTCAAAAAAAAAAGTAGATTACAGTCATTAGCTTCCTATGCTATAAGACAAACAAATCATCATCTTTAATACTGCTATGTTGATTGTAGGAGCCTGAATTGCTAACTCAAACTTCTTCATGATCTTCTTGTTGCCTTCTCTTTAATAGGTTGAACTGGCATAAGCCATTGTTGAGAAACCTTCAAGAAGAACCTCCTTGGTTATCTGATCCTTCACAAAACAAGAGAATGGGCGAAACTCAAAAAATAATGAATTACACTTGTGAATTAAGAGACACTAAGTATTTTTTTTAGTTATTAATGGCACATGAAGAAAATGTTTCAAGGAAAATACTCTAGATTGTGAATCAAGATGAGAGTTAAATAGAGAGGTTATAGAGAAATCAAATTTCCCAACATGTTTCACATCAACACCAAAACCATTTCCATAAGAGCTTTATTATTGCCAAAAAAATTCTAAGCCAAATCTTAGGTTTTGAGGTCATTGGTAAGATGACGAGTTCCTCCTTAATCTAGGAACCAGCTGGTGACTGAAGGATCAACATTGGAAGCCAAAACTTGTGCAATTGAATCAGAGGTAGCAATAGGTTGTGGAATTTGAACAAGATTTGTGAATGACTGAGGTTGTGAGCCAACACTAGATGAAGTGCTACCACCACCACCACCACCATTGTTAGATCCTATAAGATTCATGTCAAACATGTATTAACACTTTTAGATAATATGTCCTATATTCCCATAGATTTGACACTAGGGTCTATTATTCCTTCCTCTACCTCTTCCTTTGTTACCTTGAAATCCACCTCTGTGATTCTATGAATTCCATATAATAGTGCCTCTCCCATCAAAACTCCAATTCCCTTAATTATTATAGTTATCAAAATTGTTAAAATTCTAAGCCATAAGGGGAGAAACCCTACCATTTATTCTCCCCTTATGAGCCAGTAATAGCTTTTCTATAGTTTTTAGCTATTTTGGAGGTTCTCTTGATGTAATCACAATAATTATAGATTATAATCATCATTAAATCCACTTAGAATGGCTAATATATGATACATTTTTGTAATTTTATGGCATGCTTCTCCAAGAAGATATACTAATGATTTGATCTTATCTAAATAGTCCTTCATGGGAATTCCCTCTTTCTTTGACCCCTCTAGTTTCCTTTTGAAATTAATAACTTTGGCAGTAGATTATGATGTAAACTAACGGGCTATAGTTGTCTAGATTTCATATGAATTCTTACACCTAATAAATTGGGGTATATAGGAGAGGATATGGAAGACAACAACCATGATGCAAGCAACTTATCTTGATGAGAATAAGCAACATACTCAAGGTTAATAACATACTTACTGTCATCTCCATTTAAGTACTGCTCAGGCACTTGTTGTATGCCAAGAATTTACCCTTGCAAGCCATAATCTAAGATTTCATACTTAACTTAGAGTTTTCAATGCATGTAATTGTCATCTTCTATCTTGCATGTAATTAAGTGAGATAGATTCCTCTAAACATGTTGGTAGTGATCGAATTCCCTTAAAGCAAATAGAGGTATCAAGCTCCAATGTTGGAGAATAAATTCTAAAGGTAGTAGCAACTCTAAGTTAAGTTAATTCTAAAATGTGGTTCGGTTTGGTTAATGATAAAAAAAACCACAAAATATTTGTTTGCTTTGGTTAAGGGGGCTAAATGTGTAATCACTTACACTATGGTCATGATATAATCAATTTCTAAAAATTAAGAAAGGACTGTGGCGGCAAAGATGTAAGTAGGATTTTTTTTCATATAATTTTTTTTAAAATAACTATCTTTAATTTTTTATTAAATAAAATAAAATAATTACAACAAAAAGTTGTTGGACTACTTTTTTATAAATAATGATTTATATTGGTATGCTTTTGATGTAAATTTTGTAGAGTGAAATATAAAAAAAATAATAATAAAATATTGATGTAAATATCAGTAAAATAATAATGGTAACACATCAATGAAACAATGATAAAATATTGGTAATAATGGTGAAAGATAAATGTAACTATAATGAAATATCTATAGAAATGGTGGTGAAAGATGAGAAAAATAATAGCAGAAAATTATACTAATAAAGATAGAAAATTCAATTTTATGATGAGAAAACATCATAACAACAATGGTGAAATATAGCAACGATTATAGTGAAACAATGATGAAATGTCAATTAATAAAAATGGTAAAAGGTGAGAAAAACAATTGTCAAACATTAGTAGTATTAATGGTAAAATATTGGTTCAATTGTAAAAAAAATTCATTGAATGAGAAAAAGCCATAAAAATAATGGTAAAACATAACTATAATTATAGTGAAATAGTGGTGAAATATCAATAAATAACTAAGTTATTGTTTAGTAATTCTCATTATCCACAATCGGATGTTCAAATCAAGGTGAATAATAGGACTCTAAGTACTTTGCTACAAGGGTTGATAAATAAGAGTACCAAATATTGGGATATAAAGCTTACACATGCTGAGTTTGCATACAATAGGATTCCTTCTAATACAACTCAAATGAGTCCTTTTGAGATTGTATATGGGGTTAATCCATATCTACCCATTGATATGTTTTCATTTAAGAGAGGAGATATAAAGAATTATGATTTCAAGGAGAGAATTGAATAATTTTTTAAAAAATTCATAAACAAATTAAAGAAAACATTGAAAAATTGAATGCTAAATACCAAGCTCAAGTGAATAAAAACATAATTCAAAAAGTGATTAAACATGGAGATTTGGTATGGTTGCATTTGAGAAAATAGAAAATTTCAAATTTAAGAAAGAATAAACTAATTCCAAGAGTTGATGGTCCATTCAAAATCTTATAATGCATATGAACTTGAATTACCTGAACATTATGGAGGAGTATATAGGACTTTCAACGTTGGTGACTTATCTCCATATTATGGTGATGCTAATTTGAGAATAAATTCTTCTCTACAAGGGGAGAATAATTCAAGAGCATCTCTAGAAACCTCTCAATCTTATTCTTCTAATTATGAAGATCAAGAAGACTTAGCATACTTAGAGATATAACCAATTGTGCTTAAAAATTCTTATGATTCTAATATTTTGTTAAGTCATTCTTGCAAGTATTGTACATGTTTGCAAGAAATTAATGAAGTTAATGATGGTTGAAATTCTTTGATGTACAAGGCAATGACAATGGATTATAAGATTACAAAGTGAAATGAAGAACAAGGCTACAAGACTACGAAGTCTAATCATATATGATTATATTTATGTATTGTATTATTAAGTTGTGTATCTTTGTTATTATTGATGTATACTTTGTAATACTTGTAAATTTTCATTGTAATCTTTAATATGTGTCATGTGAGGGTTATTTCATTAATGAGGATGCTTAATGGGCTTCTTAATGAAAAGTCCTGCATGGTTACATGCATATATATACCTTGTACTCAAGGAATGTCGACACATTCCAACTTTAATGAAAACAAAAGTTCTTTGTGGCTTAGAGAGAGGAATACACGAGGGGTGTTATCTTCTTCTTCTCTTCTCCTTCTTCAATTGTGTGCATTGAGAAGTAGTAAGAGTTTTTATATTGAGATATAGAAGGTTACTCATTAGAAAGAATTGGATCTTGGCATAGATTTAATTCAACCTATTAACGTTTGAGACAACCAAACAATTCAAAAGGTGAATTAGAGTTTGGATGAGGGTTTGTAACTTGTGATCCTTCAAAAAAGATCCTGGATTCTTGTAGAAGATTTTTTAAGATAATCTTCCACATCATAATGAATTTATTTGATATGCCAATTTTGTAATTTTATCAATTTAAACTTTGATATAAAATTACATATCTCAATTTGATCGTGTATATAACAGTATCACATCCTATTATAAGATAAATGGTAGAGGTAAATGATAACTGAAGGCTAAAATCCTCTTTTTCAATAGATTTAAAGTTAATCTAGTATGATCAATTCAAACATTAAAAGTGATGGATTAGCATCTGCATTACTTATTATCATATGTAGATCTCCATAACCTGAAGATAATGGAAAGACACCTAATGTAGTTTATATGAATTTCAAAGTGATATATTGATGGTCTTATCTTCCATCACTACATACATATCTTAGCACTTGAAGTTTATTGGACAACATTAACAGACATGCAAACCTCCACTACCTAAAGTTAGTGATATACTGGATAACATATAACATATAATAAACGTGCAAACCTCCATATCCTAAAGTTAGTAGAGGGATAGAAAAAGTAGCTAAAATTTCTCCATATAATAAAAGTAAGGTTGGTTCATTACACAAGTGTTGGTAGAAGTATGAATATCCCAACCAACTATTTTGTTTACTAGTACGTACCTGAGGTACAAAAGAATATAGCGTGATTGAGGTGGAAGATGTAAGTTTCACCCCATGATTTAAAGGTCTTAAAGGCCTGGTGCACAATTCAATCCCCAAAATGGAATCATTAATAGGGGATGACACCTTATGTGCACTTTGATCAAGAAGATCAAATAATTACAAGTCTTGTAAGACTTGAATTTTTTTATTAATAATACAAAATGGCATTGAACACCTCAAGTGATTAAACTATTTGGTTTTCTTAGACCCAATCACTAATTATACAATTTTAATTCTTTCAATTTAGCATTTGTAATTTTAGTTTTTTGTAATATTTAAAATATTTGTTCAAACAACAAAGTAGTGGTGATGTATTTGTATGGAATTTTCCAACCACTTAATTATACTATTATGCACCTACTTTGTCATTGGTAATAGTTAGAACCTATAAAGGTCATGTCTTCTCCACCACTATAATGGTTAGAATGTTGAAAAACATCATCTATTATATTATAGTTTTGGAGGGTAGAAGAAATTAATGGTTGAAGCCTGAACTATCCCATCCTGACAAATAGTTTTATAGTAGAACTTTATGCTTCCCATTTAATAAGTAGTTTGATGGTTGAATCTTAAACCTTCCAAAATGATATTTAATTTGATAGTTGAAGCTTAAGTTCCCATCTCATAGACTTTAGCATTGTCTAAATGATTAGTTTACTTGATTAAAGTGTTACTCTATATTACTTCAGGAGGAATAGATATGTTTTATGAATCTACATTGGCAAGAACCAATTTACACATTGTATATGACATAGTTGATATGTTAAAAGTTTCCTTGAAGGAATGATCAAATATTAAAATGTATATTTTACACTATGAAAGTTCCTAAAGAACATACTAAAGCCTAAGGGTAACTGATAACAAGGATATCATAATTACTGGAAAGAGACAAATCATGAGACAAATGCATAAAGTATACATTTGGTATATATGAAAAGCCAAAACATTTCACCAACTATAAGTTATTAGACCATAAAATAGTATCTTTATATCATGAGAAATGAGATCATGTTAGTGCAACAATGGAAAACAAGATCATTGAAACTTGTTTAAGCACCCACAAAGAATCCTAAAGATTATTTCAATTAATGATTTCATATGAATGGTTTATCATCTTGAAAATTTAATAATTAAATCATTTTAATGCAATAAAATTCAAAAAATCCTATGTCCTTGATAAATTTCAAGTGGACACATGTGGACCAAGTAAATATACCATGGTATATAATGGTGCATCGATGTAAGGTTATACATTATAATTGGCAACTGATATTTTTACATCAGCAAAAAAATGGATGGCCATCTTGTTGGAATAATAATGCATTTTAACTACTTCAATTTGGAAGTATAATGACTTATTAGAGTCATTAAAGGTGAATTTTATTGATAAACCCTTGTTAGAAAGGTTTGAAAATGCTATGATAATATGCATGTAAATATTTTTGTTTTTGGTATGTACCAAATTCATATCACATCATTTCTTAAGCTAAATCAATCAAAATGAACTTGATGCTTATCTTAAAGGTTTGATATATTATATATGTGTCCATAAACCTCCTCCATGGATATGAAATCGGGAAATAAAGAAGGTAATAAATGATGATATTACCAATCTTAGGGAGAGGGGGGGAAAGGATATTGATATTATTATAAAGTTATACATCACTTCAAATATGCCTTCTATGAGATATGGACCCGAAGGATAATTAAAGTGCATTTGATCCTTGTGCTTGTTAAATCTAGCAAAGCTACTTGTTGACCTTGTAGGTTCATCGACCTTGTTTTGATGATAAAAAACTATTTTTTTCCTCTAACTTGTTTACTTATATTTTAAAGCTCACTTTCATATTTGGAATACACCCAACATTAAGGAATAAATAAGTGTGCTCAAGGAACCAATATGTAAGCTTTAAGGTGTATGATAATGTCTTAAGTTCTATGTACATGAGTTTTACACATTGAGCACTAAGAATCAATAATTTGTTTTCTCTTCTAAACAAGGTTTCAAAAGAATTTTTAATTTCCTTATACATGTTTATGACAAACAAAAATCATTTAACAATCTTTTCAAATACTCCAAACCTTGAAAAAAAGTTATAAATTATGTGTTTTATTTTTTAAACCAAGTTTGAAACAATATCTACATATTCTCTATTTGTTTGAGATCAAACACAGTCACTCATAAATAATTTAAAAAATTTTCCAAAAGGTTAAATTTTAGCCAATTTCGTTTGGTGGATGATCGTCGGATGCAAGCCAGCAACATCTAACTAAATGGCCTGTAGACAGAGTTAACATAATGAAGGGTTAAACAAATATACTAGTGGATGACACCTTAACATTTTCACCTCCTAAACCCCATTCAAATCCTATTTCTCTCTCTTCATCAAGTTATCATTCTCATATACATCATCTTGCACCCTCTTCTTGCACTTATCCCCACCATCCTAACATTGATGCACCTTATCTACCTTCTCATGTCTTTTCATGTATGCCAACTTTCAAATAGATAGTGTTGTAGATGATTGGTCATATAGAGAGATGAATGATTACATATGTTGGGATTACGAATGTACATTATTGTATATATTCTCTAGACTTGACATTTACGAGAGGCAGGTGGATCATAATCTTTAAGTACATGACATTGATCCTCATGATGACCATGAATTTCCTAGGTCCTCACATCATATAGATCATACCTAAAATAGTAACTCAATACAATGGACTAAGGCGATTAACCTAGATGCATTTATGGAGGACATTGATCAGGGTCAATTTCACCTTGGAAGAGAGAATGCCAAGGTAACGTATCCCATAAAGGATGATTTTCATGATGGTCCTACTATTTTCCTTGGCTCATATGATGAAGACGACTTAGGCATGGTCACATATCAACACTTTGCCACATCATATCCTCATATTTATGATCTATGATTTTGATACTTCATTTTGAACTAACTTAGGATTTTAGCACTAATATGAGGATATTTTGATGTATATAGATATACTAATTTATATATCTTGAGTATGTTTTTTTTTGGTATTTGATTAAGATATTACACTTTTGTTGAATAATCTCCTTACTTGATGTACCAATCATGTCAATCTATTTATAGATTACTATAGATGATAGTTCAAACTACTATTTTTCCTTATCATGCATTGAAATATGTGATAGATAAGAAGAACTAGATTATGAGTTTACCTTTCATATATTAAGAAAGTTATTTGATTACTTGAGCTAGATAACTCATGACCTTTCATTTTACCTATCTCACTTAAACTTTCCATGAATATAGCTGACAACATGTGTGAAAAGATTCTCTTAAGTAATAATGTTAGGTTATTTTTGTCTTATACTTAGTATATATATCTATTTCAATTTAAATATTAACTCCTAATTTTGTTAACATAAATTCAATCTAGGAAATGAGTTATGAATTACTTTTAATAGTTTACTGGATTAATCAATGTTGATTAGACATTGAATGGCCTACTAAACTTATTCATTTGTTATACTAGCCCGTCCTCTAAAATGACCAACTGATGATGATTTATCTAATCCTTCAACACATAGATATCATGGATTTTGTACCATTTTTTGAAAATTTGTCCCAATACATTATAACCAAAAGAGAATAAAAATATCTCCATTACTCTTTATTATATGTTACAGGTTGAATGGGATCTCCAAATCTTAATTAGAATACACTCATGAGATTGAACCATATTTTTGGAGTAAGAGTGGCATTAAATAAAACTTCAAGAAAGATACTTACCTTGCTTTCAATGATCACCTTTTCTATCATAAAATCTAAACCAAAATGCCTAACTCACTTAAGAGTGTCACATTTGATTTATATTCTTCATGTTAATGACTAAACTAGCATATCATACACATTTTGAGGGGATTTTCGGTATTTATTTCATTCATATCCATCTATGTTTCTAAATTATTACTTTATATACTTGCTCGTGTGCATGGTATACGTTGTGGATTTAATGGATTTGATACATGTTTTCAACTCATATTAATTCATTTATTTCTAATTTCTTACTAGGTATACCCACTTGTGTGCATGTTATAACTCTTGGATCATGATATTGTTTGAAAATGATGGAAGCATTCATTTTTTCTGAGAAAGTTAAATTTCACTTGGTTTCATTTTGTTGGGTACACATATATAATCACTAGTTAAATATGTGCATATATGTGACAAGTTGAGAGTGCAAGATATTGGTGTTGATTGCTCATTATATGATGATTTTAATGAAATTTTCTCTCAATATAAGTGGTATGCCATAAATTATCAAAAACCTTCCACTTATTCCTTCTTTTGCTAATATGAAATACAAATCTTGATCATATATTCAATATGAGTAATTTACTATATATGTGTGACCAAAATTTCCCAAAAATGACTTACTCTTAAAAGGATTGTAAAATTTACTCACAACCATGGTTTTTAAAAGTAAATTTGACTTGATTCACACACTTATAATAACATACTTGATCTTCATTGAAAAGTAAACTTGTTTCTACAATTTTTTCAAGTTTTTTTTGTGTTCTTTATTCATCATATCTATTTGACATTGTTTTGAATTTATAAAAGTTTAGGACTCTCCCAATTTTATCTACAACCTCATACAAGAAATTGTATTCCACTAAAAATTAATTTGAAGGGTTTAAATTTCTCAAATTATGTTGACTTCCTATATACATCCTAGTCCATGATTTCATTATATATACTTGAATAGACATAATTGTTTACGCTCAAATATAATTACCAAAGTTTCATATTATCTATGAACATACATGATATTCTCACTAAAAGTTGATCTCATTTATCAACTTTCATGTATTCCTTGAAAAATTAAAATGCTTCTAGTTTTATTTATTGGGAAACTACTTTCTCAATGAGCATATCTTCTCCCTCCTTTTTTCTTTGTTATACATTGAGTAATACTTCATAAATGAATTTATGATTAATTTTTATATTTTTTTAATTACCATTGAAGTGTGATTAGATATACTTGATTTCCCTAATTTGAAATAGGATTCTACTCATAGATGTTGCATGAAATGGGAAGTGCTTATAATAAGTTTCCTTTAATAGCTTTGCATCCATTCATTTAAAAGGAGTCTCCACATGATTATTAAATTTTCATACTTGATGCACATGGATGACATGTAATTTTTGGCACCTATACACTTGTCAGACTCACTAATTCACCATACTTTTTGATAGTTTGGTTCCTATATGCATGCTTCATCTATTTTCTCTTCCCCTATACTCCTTTTCCATTCATTACTATGAAAGGAAAAGGTTGATATAAGATGGATGTATAAGGGATATGATACGCTTCTTTTATCACATAAATTTATGCAAAAATTATATGTGACCTAAATATGCTTGCTTTCGTATAACTAAAAGAAACACTAAATTGTTCATTTGTTTCTTGGTTGTATAATTGAAACTCTTATATTCTTTTTCATATTATTTATGTTGATTAAGTATACACAATTTCTCAATGACATGTACTTATATGAGTAATGCTTTGGTGCTTTTTAAGATGTTATTAATTCTTGAGTGATGTTGTGCCTTTATATGATTTGATCTTAAAACTATCACTTGTGAAGATAATTATAATATGACCTTTCACCTACTTGCTTCCACACACACACACACACACATTTCTATTTAATGTATAAGTTGATAGATGCACCTCTAAATCTTATTTTCATATCATTAAAATGTTGCCTAAATCTCTAAACTTAATTGATCACATGTCCTACACTACTAGAGTTACCTATGATATCTCATGTGCACCATCATATTCATCTCTCTAAATTTTTTTGAAAAGGATAATATATTGGAAATGATAAGGTATTGTGTCATGACTTTCAAATTGTTGTCTCATATAACTCTATGAAACTTTGAAATTCATTTTTATATCATTTACGTTGCTTAAGTTATGACTCATTAAATAATATATGCCTCATTTCTATAAATTTCACAATTATTAAATTTCATGAGCTTTAGTGCTATTTGAGATATTCATATATCTTCTTCCACTGCTTATGCTATTTGAGATAATGATATCTTCATAATATTATTGTGACCTTGATCATATTATTGATATATGCATACCCTTAGGGGAAACATACCTTTTTCTTTTTCTTTTCTTCTTTTTTACTTTTATCACTTGTGTTATAACCCTAGGCATGACCTAAGGATGAGATATGTCATATTTATTTCACTTATTATATTCATTGATAATATTGAGTATAACTGACCTCCTTATGCTTTAATTTATAATGTGCATATCTTAATGGGAAGCACTCCATATGAGTTTAGCTCTTTATGCATTTATCTTTTGATTGAAGATATAACCTACTAAAACCCTTTCCTTTTTGTTGATGAAAAAATGGGGAGAAAGGGAGTGAAAAGATGGTATATATTGAGATGTTTAATTCCATTCATATAAAACTTATATGTGTTTTTATTGAAAAATGATGCTCACATAATTTTGTTGATTCAATAACATGTATCAATTATCACTTATTATCACTTTCACATCTTCATAGATCATCTATCTAGGTATTGGCATCTTTTTATTTATCATCATCAAAAAGGGGAAGATTATTATTCCTATAGGTCAATAAACATTATTTTGATGATAAAAAACTATTTTTGTTCTCTAACTTGTTTAGTCCATGTTTTAATCCTCAATTTCATATTTAGAACACGCCCAACATGAAAGGATAAACAAGGGCGCTCAAGAAACCAAGACTCAAGTTCTAAGGAGTATGATAATGTCTTAGGTTCTATGTACATGTATTTTACACATTGAGCACTTACGATTAATAATTTATTTGCTCATCTAAACCATTTTCAAAAGAATTTTAATTTGCCTTATACTTGTTTATGACAAACAAAAATATTTTACAAAGCTTTTTAAATATGCCAAACCTTAATGAAAATGATAAGTGATTTGTTTGGTTTTCAAATAACTTCTCTACATGTTTGAGCTAAAAAAATTCACTCATAAATGATTTGAAAGTTTTCCAAAGGGGAAACTCTTTAAAGGTAAAATTTTTGCCAATCTGGCCTAGCATACAACAGGTAGATGGGGGCCAACAATGTTCGGTCGAATGAGATACAAATAGAGAGTTAACAAAATAAAGGGTTTAACAAGCAAACCAACAGATGAAATTTGGATGACCAGCGGTCAACCCAAGTTACTTCTAGCAAAAGTATGCCTATTGTGATTTGACCATTGGAGCCTTTCTGAGCATAACGGCTAGTTTTGATTATTTCCAACCTTCTTAGCCTATAAATAAGATTTGTTGCGGTTAAGGAAAATTTAAGAAATATTCCTAAACTCTTCTAATTTAATCACTTTCACATTTTAATCTAATTAAAGAGAGTTTTGATTTCACACTTTCATATCTAAATTAAACATCTCTAATACTAAAATTGCTCTTCACATTTAGCTAGAGGATTAATACACTTGTAATTCTTATTTCTTTAGCTAAATTATAATCTCACTAGTGATTATTCAATTTCATATTTCCTCTTGTGAATATTATTATTATATTCATTCAAAATCATCATCTCAAACATGAGTTGTGATTGGAGTGTTGTTTAGCATTACTAAGAGAGATTCAAAGAAAATTTATATCTTGAATCTAAGAGAGTATAACTAGGTTAAGTGTAAATCATCTTTACAAAATTCCTTGAGATATTAGGCTCATAAAAATAATAGTGTGATCATCAGCAAACACCATCCATATATATAAAGAGAGTTTCAAATCCAAAAGAGAAAATATTTTGGCAGTGGATGTAGAGAAACTTTATAGAGTTTCTTGGAACCACTATAAATTGAGTGTTCATTGTTTCCAAATTATCTACTTACTTCTATAAATTTTTAATTAGATATTATGATTGTAAAATACTCTATTCACTCCATCTATAGTATGCATACGTTCTCTCACTACAAAATGTATTTTTTATTGCCAAGAGACTATGAAAGTTATGTGCTGACTAATATTCCAGCTGACATAGAAGTCCCTATGGAGGCTTCTAATAAGCTAATGACAAGTGTTGTACAAATATGATAGAAGAATATAATAAGGGTCCAAAATTTTGAACCATCAAAAGAGGATTTATAATATTTGAAAAGGGTAGAGAACTTGCCAAAATGAGTCAACATATCCTTATAGATAAAACCCAAGAATCAAGTCTGCTAACAAATAAAATATTCATGAATTATCCTTACATCGATGTAAGGTGGTATGAGGTAGACATTGATTATGTCATTACCTAAATAGTTACAACTAAAAATGGATAAATGTGAGAATTATTCTTAATTCATTATAAAATTTCATTGGATAAATGATTGAATAAGCTAGAATAGACATATAAAAGGTGAATGTATATGCTTAACAACCATGATTTATTTATAATGATTTGAAATCCAATATTCAAAAGTTTTAGACCAATTAGATATAAGTGGGTGCTCAGAATGAAATGATGTAAAAGTCAATGCAGTGACACAAGTCCTTATATAAGAGCTCTATTTTTGTCTCATGTGAAGGGTTTTTACTATAAATATTTTGACTAACATCATTGGTGGTGTGTAGTTATAAATATAAATAAAATATTATATATTAAACATACAAAGGATATAGATCAAGTTAAAGGGAATAAAATTATACTCTTTTTCTTAGCCATGGTTTCATTCCACTAGGTTTCTTGGCAAGGTTATCAATTAGAGAATATTTCAAAGGTGTATTGTTAAGGGAGGGTATTACATATTGATGGATAGGACACATTTTCATATGTGTATATTATTCTTAATTCTCCTACATCCTCATGTAGGGGTGTTTAATATTTAGCCCAAATTAGAAATTTAGACTAGATCGGCCAATTATTTAAGACTCTAGTCCAATATTGAACTAGTATACATTTCTCCAGTCAAGTTTTTGATCTTGAAGTAAAAAAAAATGGCTTTAATAGATTTCAGTATTGTATTCCAACCCAAATCAAATTATCATTAATATTTTACCTAATAAATACATAATTTTAATATTATATATATAACACCTAACAATTATGGTCTAAGAATGGTTATTTTGGTTTGGTTTAGTCTGATCTCTATTCCCTGTTTTAAAAACTTTTGGTCATTAACTAAGTTTTGGTCTGAGTCCATCTAGTTTCATCCAATTTTAGACCCATACACATTCCTATCCTCATATATAAATGTAAAATACATAGTATTTATAGGGAATGTTACAAATAATTTGAAATGTGCATATAATGGAAGTATTGTGATTTGAAGGTGAAAATTCAAGAGAAAATGTTGCAATACCCTATTGAAGATGTGGATAACCCTCCTATCCCTATTATTATACTCATTCATACACCTCATTATGCCCCCATTAGTACTATTTTTAACTAGAGGTGGAAAATGGGTCATACGAGTCAATTTGGGTCGGGTTAAAATAGGGCATCCTATGTAATTAGATTAGGTTTGGGTTTAGGTTGGGTGTTATTTAGATTCATATCTAATTCAGGTAATAGTGATTCAATTTGGGTCATTTTGGGTTAGGAAAATGTAGGTTCGAGTCCAGGTCTAACCCATCATATTAATTTGATTTTAGGATTGATTCAGGTCTACAAACTATAGGTCGGACTAGATTTAGGTCAAGTTGATTAGGGTTTATAGTGTAACACTCCACAAATAAAGCCTATAATATGTGAAAATTCAAGTGCTTGATGGTGTTTGATTTTTTTTGGAAATGTATTTTGGGTTTGATTTGTAATGGATTTGAAAAGGTTTGAAAAAAATAGGAAGAAGTTGGTTTTTTGGCACAGCCGTCGATTGGTAGTATGAACCAATTGACTAGTTCATTATTTTTTGTTCGGTTTTGGTTTAAGGTAATTTTTTTATTAGTTACATGAAAACCAATCGATTGATGGAACTAGTAGATGGATATACCAAACTAATCAATAGATTTGCCCAACCTAAATGAATTTTGAATTCGATTTCAAATGAAAAAAAAGTATTCCAATAATCTTGAATTTTGGTAATCAATCTCCAAAATATTTTCTAAATTATCTTTAATGATTTTTGAGTGTTGACCCAAGATTTCTCCTACCTCAAACATATTGGGGGGCAGATTTATCAAAAAGGTAGTTGATCATTTCACCACCATTAGCTTCTTCTTCCTCAATTCTATCTCTTTTGTGCAACCCCACAATGGGCGATCTCATCCTTGAAGCCCTATTAGATCTTCTACATTTGTTTCCCTCTCCTTTTTATCCCTTTTCCCTTTCTTATATCTCTGATTTTATGTGGTGCATTACCGTGGAGTTACTCAGCTATCACCATTTTAGCTATAGAGGAAGTCAACTCTAGTTCTTATGAGATTTGCCTTGATCTATCCAAATTCAAGAAAGAGATTTAGGGTTTTGAGTTATATAACCCATTACCCTCTATTCCCCATTATATTCATACCTTATTATTAAGCCACAACCCTCTTTTTCTTATCATTTCTCTGCCATCAAAACCTTGTTTTCTCATGTTTTCCCACTCCACTTGATTTCTTTTCTCTTCTTGCTCTCTACTTTTGAGCTTTTACACCTCTTCTGATTCTTCCTCTAACTTTTTATTAGTTTAATATTAAGCAATATAGGGTTATGATTAGGAAAACATTGAAGGCTTGAAACATTCCCTTGGTTTTCTCATTTGGTAAAGGTTGTAATTTTTTATTTACTAAACTCTTGTTTTATATGGTTTTATAAGATTTAAAGGAAGTTTTACTAAATTTTTAGTCTCTTATTTTAAGGTGTTTAAAGTGTGAGAAATTTCATCTAAAGAGTATTCCCTACTTGTTATGGTTTTTGCTAAGTTCACTTGAAGTAAGACATTACTATCTTGTGGTGTGGAATGACTGAGCATGTGGGCTAGTGCAAGTTTTGGAATTTTAGTTTTTTGTATGTGAACATGTATGATAGTAATAGTTATTGTTGTGAACTATGCCTTGAGTTTTGTTATTTTGGGGAAAATGTGAGTTTATGCACATATCTTGATGATTTATTGGAAATACATAATGATTGAGTGGTTGACCATGATTAATCATAGCTTTTTAGGTTTCAAATGATATGGATGTGGTATAGTTGATGTTTGATGCATAAATTTATGTATTAAAATACATGTGCAAATTATTTAGTACAAAGTGATCGATTGGTATAGTCAAACAGATTAACTGGCCTCTAGAGCAGTTGAATGGTTAGGCCAACCCATCATCTAGTTTGTATGTGGTATTATTTAGTCTGATTTTAGCTTGAACACATCAATTGATTTAGTCAAATTGATCAATTGGTTAGGAAAATCAATCAAATGGTTTCGATAGGGAGATAGGGTTTAGATGTACTAAACGATCAATTGGTCAATAGAACTAATTGATCGATTTCAACCAAAATAATTTCTTTGATACTTTTTAACCTTAAAAGTGTGTGACTTAATATTATGTTAGGATAAGTGTAATACCTCCAAAATTCACTACTGAAAAATTTTATTTTATTAAAATAATTAAAAAAGGCGGAATAACAAAATTGTGAATTCTGGGGATATTACCACCACACTTAGTACTAGACCGGTTCACTCCTACCGTTCCAGTACCAAGTGCTAAGGCTAAAAGAGAAAAATACAACTTATGAGAAGCTCATACCATAATTAAATCAGAGTCGCGTAATAAACAATTTACAAGAATAGAATCCATCCATGGTGGCTACAAAACAACGATTACATTGAAACCAAGAATTTAAAAGAGAAAGAGTACAACCCTAGGACTTTCCGGATAGTTCCTTACACTCTTTCCCGGGAGCCCACTCGAATAGTACTTGAAAACGACCTGCAAGGGATACTACCTATTGAATAGGCAGGGGCCCCATCAATGGAATCCTTTAGTACTATGGTACTGAGTAACCCTTTAAAATACACTTAAAACATGCCTGCAATGCAACACATGATACAACACTATATACATACATAATAAAAGGTGCATACATAATATTCACATCCATACATTCACGTACTTAACAAGTCGATCAGATATTAATAAGTCAAAATGAACAATCGATACTTCTAGGCCTTAAGCCATTAGTCTATCATTAATTAATCATCTCTCGGATTTTATATATCCATGCGAGTGCGGGAACCCCACTATTATAGACGGTGGATCGGTCACTTATAGGGAAAAATACACCTAACTACTATTATATGCCTATGGATCGGTCTCCAAGGCAAAACGCTCCTAACCACTATTATACCGGTGAATCGGTCTGGCCCCGACTCTCATGGTGTTCCACTATAAGTACTTAGTGTCTTTTATGTATCTTATCAAACTTAGGGTTTGGTTTATTGAGCTCGGGATCCTCCACTATTATAGCCGGTGGATCGGTCACTTATAGGGCATAACGCACCTAACCGCTATTATATGACGGTGGATCAGTCTCCAGGGCACCCCGGCACTTGGCCACTGTTATGCTGGTGGATCGGTTTGGACCCGGCTCAATAATCTTCCGCTTTACATGATTAGTGTTTTACCATATCTTATTCAATATATTTCACCCTAGACATGCATGATTAACTCCATCTACACTTATCCTCCCAAGAGGGTTCGTCCCATATCTTGAGACTTCTGCACCTCCCAACTCACCCCGACATCCTTCCCTTATTCCACTTACTCACACTGGGAGCCTAAATCCTAAGTGTGTGGGTCAAGGCCTACTACCTTATACTCCCAAGTCCACTCATTGCCTTACCTTAGGGTTTTCTCCAGAAACCCTAATTCGGGCCTATGTGGCCCATCCTTCTCTGTCTCACACAACCCAAACTATTTTAACACCCCGCACGTCATGACCCTTAGATTCAACCCTCACTTCGTACCTCACTCATCCTCATTTATTTTCATTATTATTTTTTTCCTTTTTCCACCTTCTCAAACTAGGGTTTCCTCCCAAACCCTAGCTCGGTCTCCTATGCACCCTTATACTATCCCACGTACTATTTTTCACCCAAAGCCTCCATTCACCCAAACAACTCTTCAATTACCTTCCTCACGCCCCAAGGCAACTTTCGATACGTAAAGTTTACCCCCATGCGAACTCTAACCATCACATGCAAATCCTCGGTGTTTTTCATGCAAACCCTAGTTTCTCCCACTCTTTCATTTTATTCAAGTCCCCTTTTATTCATTCACTCATGGATCATGGATTATTTAGGCCATTCCTACCTACGTTAGCCAACTTACTTCCCTTTGGTTATATTACTTTCCCATTTTTCCTCTTTCATCCTTCCATCCTACATTACCACATTAAATATCCTAGTACGCATGTCCTAAAGGGCCACATCACAACTTACAACATATACATATTAACAAATACCATAAGAAAGCGCATGAGCATACCTCCATTCCAAGTTGTGCTACACATAAAATAGTTAAATTAATAGCATAAGATACACAACATATCATTATACGTGGCATCCAAGGCATGTAAGACACATAGTACACATAAGGCCTTAGCTACATTCTTACTCGGCTTAGGTTACCAAGTTATTTTCCATACTTATTAGGTTACCAATCACCCTTCATAATTGTTACACTCATCATATTTCCCATTTGGTTGGTTAGATTCCCAAATTGCCCTTCTCCTTTTTTATAATTACTAAATTTCCCTTTAGTTGGATAAATTACCAAATTGCCCTTCTTCATTATCATAATTACCAATTTACCCTTTAGTTGGTTAAGTTACCAATTTGCCCTTCTTCATTATCATAATTACCAATTTGCCCTTCTCCATTATCAAAATTACCAAAATGCCCTTCTTCATTATCATAATTATCAAATTACCCTTCTCCGTTATCATATTTACCAAATTACCCTTCTCTATCATCATAATTACCAAATTACCCTTCTCTATTATCATAATTACCAAATTACCCTTTAATTGGTTAAATTACCAAATTGCCTTTCTCCATTTTCATAATTACCAAATAACCCTTCTCTTTTATTAAATTCTCATTTTACCTTCATTTACACCGAATTACCATTTTACCCTTCTCTTTTATTAAATTATCTTTTTACCCTTCTCTTTTAAATTATCATTTTACCTTCATTTACATCGAATTACCCTTTTACCCTTCTATTTTATTAAATTATCTTTTTACCCTTCTATTTTATTAAATTATCATTTTACCCTTCCTTTACACCAAATTACCATTCTACCCTTTTCACTTACAAATTACCATTTTGCCCTTTGCATCTAAAATTACCATTTTGTCCTTTAATTATGAAATTACCATTTTGCTCTTTAGTTACAAAATTACAATTTTACCCCTTACAAAGTTACCATTTTACCCTTCACTTCCCAAAATTACAATTTTACCCTTTACTTCTAAAATTACCATTTCACCCTTTACTTCCAAGATTACCATTTTACCCTTTACATACAAAATTACCAGTTTGCCCCTTATTACACCACTTATATTAAATTATCATCACTACATGAAATATTAATATTAATACTCTATTCTCATCATCCAATTCCACCAACTATTGCATTTCAACATAATACCCATTAACTGCTACACATATTCAGCCACGCTCTAACCCAAGTCATATTACTAAAATTCCCTAGGGCTCACAATAATATTAACCATGCATTAATGATCACAATAACATAATATAACAAGGATAAGTACTTAGCATTTTTCATTAATACCAAACCCTTTCCTTAAGCAATATTCCCACACATAACATAGAAGCTATCATGCTTTCCCTTTTATCAATCAATATAAGCAACTACATATAATATATTAAACAACATATATCAAGTATAATAACATATTAAACCTAATGAACCAGCATACGTTTATCCATGCATCGAAGTGGGGTTTAATGATTACCTTAATTCCCGCAAAATTGAACCTTACCAGTATTCAGGTTAAAGGTGCAAGCTTTGATTAGCAAAACCAATATCTAAAAATAATATAAATATTTATCACATTAGAAATAAGAAAAACCAAAGCATAAGACTGTATAAAACTTAATTAATGAAATAATTAACTTAAATATTATTATACCTTAACAAATTTTAAACAAAACATACCAAGGCATGCAGCAGCTCATACTACTCATGCAGCATGAGCTGCATGCAAAGAAATGAGGGGGAGGGCTCGAAATGGCAAGAAAGGAAAGAGGGAGTGGTGTTTTTGGGTTAGGGTGTTGGGGCTAGGAAAGAAGGCATGTGGCAGAGGATTTAGGGCAAGGGAAAGGTGTAAGGGTGGAGAGGGGGTGTAGGTGGTGCTTGAGGATAAGTTTATAGTGGCCAAGGGCGGCGGCAGTGACGGTGGCGAGGCTGCGAAGATGGCTGCCAAGGTGGATGGGGCTGAGAAGGAAGGAAAGGGGGGAAGAAAATGAAGGGTTGAAGGTGGTTGTTTCGGCCAAAGGATGTTTGGGGTGGTAAGGGAGGTTGCAGGGAGTGGTTTGGTGGCTCAGGTGACAGTAGAGGCGGCGGGACGGCGGCGGAAGGAGGAGGTGCAAGGTGGTTGCCGAGAATGGAGAAAAAGAAGAGGGGAGGGAGAAGGGGTTGCAGGGTGGCTCGAGGGGTGGCTTGGTGGTGCAAGGGTGAGGTAGAGGGTGGCAAGGGTGGTGCAGGTGGGTGGTGCGGCGGTGGAAGCAGCAGAATGAGGCGACGGTGCAAAAATAGGGAGGAAGATGGAAGGAGAAGAAAGGGGAGAAAGAAGATCGGGGAAGGGGATGTTAGGCTCGAAAATGGCAAGATGAAGCAGGGGGAGAAGAAAAAGAAGAGGGAGAGAAAAGGAGGGGATAGGGGGCTCGGTAGGGTAGCGGTAGGGTGGTAGGAGTATGGGAATAGCAGGTAGAGGGAAGGGAGAGGTAAGGCATGGGCGAGGAGAGAGAGAGGTGGTGGGGCCGAGATGGGACAGAAAAAATGACGGGGAAGAGAGAGAGATAGGGAGAGTAGTAGGGAGGAGGAGGGGTTCAAGTAGGGCGGCCGAAGATGGCGGAGGTGGTTGGGTGCATCGTCGAGGAAAGGAAGAAGAAGAAAGAAAGAAGGGGGCTTACATGCAGGCCTGACGAAGGGGAAAAGGGGAGTGGGTCGGCCCGGTTGGGAGAGAAGGGAAAGAAAAGAAAAAAGGGAGGACGGGTCAGGCTCGCGTGAGGGAGGAAGGTAGAAAAGAAAGGGAATCAAGCCGAGGGAAAGAAAGGGAAAGAAGAGGAAAAAGGGAGAGATGGGCCAGCGGCCCAAGGGTGAGGAAGGCGGGGCAGGCCTGAAGGAAGAAAAAAGGGAAAAGAAAGAAAGGAGAAAAGGGAGAAAAAGGAGAAAGAAAAGGGAAAATGGGGAAAATAAAATAATTTAATTTATAAAACAATAAAATATAATATTTTTGGATAATAAATTTATTTAATAATTTAATTTAATAATTAAATATATAGGTTTAAAATGATAATGTTAGTAAAATATTGGTTTGAAATTTTATTTAAATAAAAAGGGTGTGATAAAATAACAAAATATTTATTTTAATTTATTAAATATTTATATCCAATTTTATATACCCAAAAATCCATAAAATAATTAAATTAAATAGATATAAAAGCTAATTTATCCCAAATAAAAGTTATTTATTAAATTATAGGCTTTTAAAATTTTGGGGGATTACAATAAGATTATTATATGGCGGCTACCCACTATTTATCATGGATTAATTAACTTAATTAATGTATTGAATTAGTCAAGTATTGATGATATCACCATTAAGTACCCTTAATGGGTTATGATGGATAACTTGGAATAATATGTGGTCATGGTTGGCTTGATATGCTATGTAGGTCTCATTAGGCATATGATTTGTTAAATAAAATACTAATCACTTAAAGTGGAAGGTCATAAAGTACTATATGGGACTAGATTATCCGATCCTCGATTAGCTACCATAGGTTAGTCTGCCTTTAGGCTTTTCTAATATTTGCCTTCAGGCAAGATCCTAATGATCTCAGTATCTTTCCTACTCTAAACACTAATGATGTATTAGGAGGTATCGATACTAAAGGGTTTGGTCTCCTAAGTGATTTATTTGGCTTCAATTGAACTTTATGTCTATTGGTGGTTTTCTTGGCTTGACCAAACTTATATCTCTTTGGTTATTGGTTTGACTTCTATGGATATTGAGAGACCATGGGAGATGATCTGACCCATTTCTCATATAAATAAATATGAAGTAATGGTTATATAACATTGTGATAAGAGCCTCATAGTTTATTAAACAAAATGGACCTAAATTTACCTTAGTAGCTCACATCCTTAGTATGCCACTAGCCCACTACACATTATCATATGTTGTTATCCGTGATTCCTAAATTTTTTGGTAAGCATGTTAAACCATGAATTTTCTACACTTGGTTTAAATCATGATATTTTCATGAATTCCATATCTATCGATGAACATGATATTTTCTACTTCCATAAGCATATATAGAGTATCGTGTTTCGGTAAATTTGGGTCAGGTAAATTTGGGTAGAGTCATTATCGAGTTTGGGTCGGGGTATGGGTTGGGTTCTTTTAGAGTTGAATCATTCAAGTATATGTCATTATCAAGTTAGCTAAATTTGGATTAGTTTTGGATTAGTTTGGGTTATTTTGAGTTTTTGGGTCTAAAACGAGTTGCGTGTTGGGTTATTTGGGTTAAGTCATTCGGGTTGGGTTAGTTTTGCTACGTCTAGTAGTAACCCCTTTATTTATGTTTATTTAGTGAGTGTATGTTATAACTTCCATCATTATTGTGGAGTCCTAACTATGATATGTGTGTGTATATATATATATATATACATACATAGATGATGTACATAAGACAGAGACTTAGAAGAATGAAAATTACCACTCTTCTTCCATATCCTTTCTTTTTGTTTATTCTATTTGTCTAATAGTATAACAAGTACAATATTTTTAATTCATTTTCAAATCAAGAGCATCAAAATATATGAATCCCAAAAGTCTTGTAAATTTTAGATAGTTGAAAAGAATTTTTTGGGTTTAAAAATAATTAATGCACACTTATGCTATAAATAATATATATTTTCCAATGATTAAATTTGACATTTGAAAAAAAAACTTAGAAAACTCCGAAAAATCTAATGAACTCAAATATCTACAATAGAAAAATGTCTAAAATAGAATTCAAATATCAAAAGTAGTTCAGAAATTTTAAGAGAGTTAAAACCATAAGAAAGTGATAATATCAAAAACAAAATAAGAATTTTTAATCTTTTAAAAGATGTAATAACATATGAACTGGCATACTTTTATTTTTGAATAACGAATGTTTCAAATAAGTCAGAGTTTTTAAAAAATGAGATATTATACCCTTGCCACTTGCCAGGGACCAAGCTAGCTTGACAAAAGTAGCTTGATTCATCTTATCCACCTCGCAAAGCCCGAGACCACCCTTACTCTTGCAAGCATACTGTACTCCACCGAAAGAGCTGCGGTCGTCTCCTATTTCGTGTACTGCCCCAAAGAAAGCTTCTGTTGAGCTCGTCCAGAAGCCTCAAAACTTATTTTAGCAAGATATAAAGTTCTGCGTAGTATACATCGGCATAGACGCGAGGATGGGCTGATTGAAAGTGTCTCCCCGCCAGAGAGAAGATGTAATCTCTGAACCCGTTCAACAACTCTTGAAAACATTCCCTTGGCAATACGTCCAGCGCAAATCTCAATATCCAAGCACCGACCCAAAGACCGGTTGCGGGGGATAGCAGCAGAAGAACACATATTATGCGCCAACTGATTACTAATATTCGTTGAGAATGTTATGGATGACATAATCAAGCTAACTCCCTGTCCTGAAGCCATACCAAACTTACCAAGGACTTCCATTATATCTCCAACCTGCGAAATAGAAGCGCTAGCAAACAAGAGCAAATCATCGGCAAAATACAAAAGCTACAATTTTGGGACACTTCTGATCTTTAGAATCCATTCAAAATGTACTTAATTTTTGTTGGAGCATCTTATAAAGACTATTCTCTACACGAAAACATTTATGAACATGAGATTGAATTAGGCACCTAAAATAACTTCTTAAAGTTCTAGCTACTGGCCAATGTTCAATTGAATAATGCTATGCCTAGAAAGAAACAAATAAAAACTATTTATTTACAACTCTCCCACAGAGTATGAAATAAATCCACACATTATAAGATGGTTGTATAAATAAATTATAAAGTTTTAGTAGTGCAATTATCATGGCCAACCAATAAAATACAAAGCAATATTTCACGGGCATAGATCAATACTTTACATTTAATGTCCCTGACCTAAAACAAATAGTGCTAATACACCCTACATACATTTTGCAATAGCATATAACAGAGCACCATATGCGACTCTTCCAAGGTCAGTCTTCCACCTTTGGTTGTTCTTACCTCAACCGACAAGGTACTGGAGACGGCCAATTAAACCCTAAAACCACGTGCATCATTCGGACTAATTAACTTCCCATCCCCCCACGAACAAATAACCTTTGCTTCTGCCAAATGTTCAAGGGATTTGCGTATAATTGATCTTCTCGAAGAGCTTTTCCATTGAAAGCACACCAAGCCAAATGCAATCAGCTTATCCAATCCTGACTCAGCAGCTGCATAGGTGACCATTGATAATCCGCTCCAATTTACCACATTTGACTGTGGTCCATGTCATGAATCTACTGCGACCTGATCCCGCCATGAGAGTAAGATAGGATGTCACCATCCGCTCTCCGGCTTTCCTCCCAGGTTTTGAGTATGTCGTTGGCTGAAGGCAGGTCCGACCTCTGAGGATAATCGGAATCATCAAGTGCTTCCACTTCAAGGTGTGTGCTTTCGTCATCAAGCCAATTAGCAGCAGCAGCATCGGCAACACCTACCAAGCCAATAGATGAGCTACTTTCACCACCCTCATCGTAACCACAAACATAGGTGGTCCAATCAAAATCATCCTCCTCTCCCCCAAGTTCACCATCAGATACCTCAGTGGTTGTATTATTAGACTGAGAAACAAACCAAGGATCTTCATTATCAACACCAGCTTCAGGTTTACTTCCAACAGCAGCACCACCAGAAAGAGATTCCTGGTTGATGGAGTCACTTGAACTCTTGGCTACTAGACTGACAGATTCTATCACAGAGATGGCACCATGCGATGCCACAGAACCACATAGCAACTGCAACGAGCTAATTAAGTCACATACTGTGGCTTCCTTTGACATGTGACAATTACACAAGCTATCCAACAAGCTTTTAAGATGATCAATTGCAATCCTGTCCTTATTCTTTTGGAAAATATCAGTCCACTGCTCAACCTTGACTTGAAATGGAGCATATGCCATAGCATTCACTATCTTTACAGCTCTTTCGTAATTATGCTGTGACGTGGCTTGGCAGACCATTTCAGCAAATAGGGAAGGATGTGGGATGTCTCCAGCTTGCAAGACTGTGTCCACCAGATGCTCTAACAAATGGAACTGTCCCAAGAAGGAAAAAGTTCAATGCTAATTGCAGCTCAGATGATGCACTAAACATATGCAACATGATGAAATGCAAAATACTAAAAACTTATAGACACCCTCTAATACATACCTTTCCTGCTCTTGAAGCTTTTGTGAACAGTGGTGCACATTTAATTTGATCAAGATGACACCCAGAAAGGACCATTTCTTTGTACACATTCTCAAAATATTCCCATTGTTGTGCACGAGCAGAGGCTTTAAGCATTGCACTATATGTATACTCATCCCGTATGAGTGTGTCACCCTTTTCCACATGATATCCACTTTTGGGCTCAAAACATTTGGTATTTTCGAACAATAACTTTGCCTCTACAAACATATCACTACGTCCATAGACTTCTAGCATGGCATTTACAGTTCCAATGTTAAGGGAACAATGCTCTCTCATACATTCAAAAATGGATATGCAGTCATTAGTATGACCACCATCCATACAAGAAAAGATCATGCCGGTAAAGGAAACAGCCAATGGCTTTGAATGTGGAACTCTCTTTAGTTTTTCAATCTGCACCATGTTTCAAGAAGAATAGATCTAATCAGACCGGTGCCAACAATAAATCATCACATTAAAATGTTGAAGGAAAAGCAGGTGGGACACAAAACAGAAAATTTATTCATCAAAAGTCATGGCCTTCTTCAGTGCCTACTGTCTACAAATTCCACTCTTCAAGCTAACTGTCCAACATTGCTGTTGTTGACCATCTCTACAGTCATGATTTCCAGATCAGAAATATTTGATTTATTTGTGGCTTATCATCATGTACATGCCTAGATGATATCTCTTTGTCAAACTGGATTCAGCCGTTGAATTGCTAACACAAATGACCAGAGATTTGTTCACCATTTGATTTAAGATGAATACGAGGGGGAGGGCCAGAGGGAAGAACATTCATGAAAACCAGTTCTGAGAAGTATCTTACTTCTTTTATGGCCTCCTGCCATCTTCCACTGTTGCAAAGGCAGCGTGATAGCTCATAATATACACTGGCTGTGCCAACAACTCCCCTTCGTTCCATATCCCTCACCACATCAATGGCATCATCAATTTTACCCTCCTCCCAAAAGGTTTTAACAAGAACTAAATTATCAATAAATTATGTCAGAAAATCCAATAAACTTCACAAGAACATGATGAACACAAATGACAAAGTAAATGAAAAGAGGGGAAAAACTCAGAGAAATTACTTTTGTAAGTTATAGCTTTTGGAGCTTCCCCACTCCTCCTCATTTTCCCAAATAGCTCATGAACTAAATCGTACTTCTGTGCATGCAACATAACCTGAAGAAACCAAATTAAGCAAAACATGCTAGGAATTCAAGCAAAACTCAAGACATCGTACAACATACAACTCCGTTAAAAATTCACTTATATATCCACCTTCTCATAGGATGAAAGAAATATGCTTCAGCAAAGATGAAAAATCAACTCGCAATCATTTAACTTCTTGTCAGCTTATTATGCAAGTTGCTATACTACTATGAAGAAAGCTGACAGGGCAGGCTGTTAAAAAAGGAATACAACCTTAGAAATGAAAGCAAGAAAATCAATTCAAATCTCATTTGAACCATAAAGATAATCTTGCAAACTACTGAATATTATTATCACTGAAACATATTCGGACACCAATGACATGATGTGTTGCATGGCTAGACTAATAAACATCTAATTTCATGACAAGCATTAACCACCACGCCAGGCCCTTTCCCTTCTTTGCTTACCTCAGCTTAAGTAGCCTTCTTAGGAACCAGATTTCCTCCAAGTGATCACTAAAAGAGGACTCCAAAGTGATATTAAAATAAATGAGAAACTATTTATATGCATGTATGTATATGCAATCTCAAGTGCACTCATCCTGATAAAATACGCAAGTATACTTATCCAAGTGTATCTATTATGATCAATATAGGGAAATGAAAAGACAAAAGATAAAACGCATTTATGTATCACATTCTGAAATATCAAGTTCTGTGCAAAGTGATATTACCTCCATTGCAAGGCCATAAGTTGCACCGTTTGGTCTGAGCCCAGCCTTTCTCAACTGCTGGAAAACCCAAGACACTCCCTTCCATTGATGACATGGAACACAAGCATTAAGCACCTACAGAATCAGTTGAGATCAGGTGAAATAAAGATAGATTTACACGTGATTTTTGGATGAAAATAAGTGGATTGCAGCACATTAGCTCTTACAGAATTGAATATGACAATATCTGGTTGAAGAGTGGGGTCCCAGTTCCTACGACGGATATTCCTAATTCCTTTAGAAGGCTTAGACTTCATGCATTCAATAAATTTCATTAATTCTCTCAGAAGTCCAGCTTGACCAAGTGTGACAGCAATGCTGTGATATGCAGCCATATCAGGATAGACGTGGCAGTCTCTCTGGAGCCCTTTAAGGGTAAAAACACACCCAATTATCACATTAGAATTCAAAAAAAATTGTATTTTGAACTGTAACATAATTAGTGTATTTGTTCATTACACGCATCAGGTTAAAAATTTGCAGAGCTTCCATGGGCCTCCCTGCCTTCCCAAGAACAGCAAGAAGTTTTGTGTACACAAACCTACAAGAAGACATCCACCAGGAATAATTACACATTGAAATAAAAAGTAATGGGTGCACATAGATCAGATATTGATATACGAAAAAGAATTCAATCAGATTCCAAGATTCAGTAAAGTTGTTTGTTTGCTCAAGGAACAGGAACAAATTAAGTTGTCATTTACTAAAAACTGCCTAGAGCAATATGCTCATGAACAAAACTCCTTTAGTGATGAGCTCGAATATCAATGAAAGGAAAAAAAATACATTCATTACCTAACAGATAGTAATTTTAAAGTAGTATATATAAACAACTGATAAGGGTTTTTAGTTGTCACAGTGCAGCTACTACACCTGATTCTTTTGAAAAAAATATCTCACAGGAAAATGTACCTACTTCTCTAGTAGTGGGCCTTGTTGAAAGCAACAACACACCACAGTATCAGAAAAACCAATCTTGAGAGGTGGGTTAATACAATTCAACCTCATTACAGATTAACTTAAGTTGAGCAAGCAACTAATAGGCTTCATCAGTGCATATATGTTAAAGATAAATCAGATTTCAACCAAAATGTAAAGTGAAATGCTGTATCATACCCAGTGCTCTCACATGGTATTGGGATCATACAGCTAACTTTAGAAACAGGATTATCACCAGATTTAGTGTTGATTATATAAGAAAGAATCACTGGAAAACCTTAGACAATGTTGTTGGTTTCTCAATAACATCACATGATCAAGACAATTGATTACCATGAAACAATCTCATAGGAGTCCATTGATATATTCCTGTGTAAAGTAAATCCACTCTGTGTTGGACAATGGTAAAATATTTAGTGTTTTTACTCTTGTTGCAAGTTTTTCTTTGCCCCACATTGGTGGGAAGGAAAAACTTTTCTCAACTTATATACTCATCTACCTACCTTAGCGTTTGAGTTAATTGGTATGGGTTGTTTTAATGGACTTAACCTACTACAACACGCACGCGCCCGCCGCCACCATCTGGCCGGCCGAGCAGGCGGTCTGGGCTTATTTGTGCGGGTGTGTTTTTTTCTTCTCTTCTTACTCGATTTTTAACGATTCCTATTTCCTCTCCACTTTAATCGTTTCAATGCACGTACATCCTACGTAGTTGGTGGACCGATTCATAAGAAATCGGTGATTGTGGTTGGGTGCAGTATTGCTCTATACAAGTTTGAATTTCATATCAGTTTAATATAAAAAAAAGCTGAGCACTCTTTCACTTTATACAACTCTTCATTTTTGGTACAATTATTGGGCAAAGTCCTGCAATTTCCATACTCTTTAATCTTGAGGATCCTTGTGTTGACCTTGAGGGCGAACCTGTGTTACGGGATTACACCGCAAGTCCGGCTGTAATTCGCTTTAGGGCAGTGATCATATTTACGGCACAACAATGCTTTTTTATAAGTATTTTCGCAGCTTCAATTCATATAATCTATTTACCTCGTAATTTATCGTACTGCGTATATCATTCCAACAATCTAAAGCGAATTATTGACAATACACGTAGAAATTACTGTTCAGTTTAGTGCTGTGATTGGATAATTGATTATCGGTAATCTGATTGTGCTCGACTGCTATGGTTGATAATTCAGCCTTATTATTATTTTTTCTACCGAACCACATTGATTTTGTTGATTTCAGTACTAAATGATATGGCTGCAGTTGCTTCAAAAATTATTCTAATATGTCTAGGGTCGAACCACTCGACAGCACTAATTACCGTCAATGGTCACAAAGGGTCATGCTTTTATTTGAAACTCTTGGCATTGATTATGTTTTGATGACTAATCTGCCCATCAAAGATATTGTAGTGACTCCCACTGCTACTCCGGTCACTCTTGCAACAAAGAAGTCAGAACCAGATAATGAGAAGTATGATAGGGACAACAAGATTGTACGGGGCCATTTATTGTTCCATATGACAATAAAGCTATTCGATACTTACTGTGATGTCAATTTTACTATGGAGGTTTGGGATTCATTGAAAAAGTAGTATGGGTCTGATGAAGCCGGTATGAAGAGATATGTGGTTGGTAATTTCTTGAGATTCCAGATGGTCGATAACAAGCCCATCATGGAACAAGTGCACGAGTTTGAGAACTTGATTGCTAATGTCATAGCTTAGGGGATAAAGATATGTGGAACATTCCAGGCTAATGTTTTACTAGAGAAGTTTCCAACTTCTTGGAATGATTAACGGAACCACTTGAAACATAAGAAAAAAGATCTAACTTTGTTGGAGCTAATTAACCACATGAGGATTAAAGAGGCCAACGCTCTAAAAGATAAGCGTGTTTTTTGTGTTGTTAATTATGTTGCTACTAACCTGGTTGTATCTAGTGCTGATAAAGACAGGTTCAGAGGAAATGGAAAGATGCCTTAGAAGATAGGGCCACAAATGAATCCATCAAATTTTTAAAAAGGGGACAAGATCCAGAAAAAGAAAGTAATCTGCTACATCTGTGGAAAGACAGATTATAAGGCGTACTGGTGCCACAAGAGATAGGGTCAAAGAAGTCAGACTCAACAAGCTTCTGCACCTCCAACTCCTCAATTTGATGTTGTTGAAGCTAAGGATGTGATAGTTGCTGTGGTGGAAGCCAACTTGGTGAACAACAAGGCAGATTGGATTTTTAACACAGACACTTCAAAGCATTTGTGAGCTAGTAGAGAGACGTTCAACCAGTTCGAGGATGTTGATCAGGGCGAGCTAGTCTACATGGCCAGCCAAACCACAGCAGAAGTTCTTCGCAAGGGAAAGGTTTTACCAAAACATTCTTTTGGAAAGAAACTATCATCGAATCATATTTACTTCGTACCTTCCCTGCGTAGGAACTTGATTTCTAGTAGTTTGTTGATCAGAGCTGGCATGAAATTAGTATTTGATGCCAATAAAATAGTAATAACTAAAAATAAGATATTTGTGGGAAAGGAGTATTTAGCTGATGCTCTGTTTGTATTGAACACTGTTTCATTTGATCTAAATGAAGTGACTTCTGCTATTCTACTTATTTGTACGAGTCTATTGATATTTAGCATAGTAGGCTAGGGTATGTGAACATAGCTTCCTTCAACAAACTTAAATGTTTAAAATTAATTAATATAACAGACACTAATTATAATAAGTGTCATATTTGTGTGGAAGCTAAGTTTACTAGAAAGCCATTTAAACATGTCACAAACATAACAAATAAGCTACTTGAATTGGTTAATGCAGACTTAGTAGATTTTAAGAACACCAAGAGTAGAGGAGATAAACGATATTATGTGATCTTTATTGATGATTACTCGAGATATACTAAGTCTAAAGATGAGACCGAAGGTATGTTCTTAAAATATAAAACTGAAGTTGAGAACCAGTTAAACCGTAAGATAAAGAGGCTTAGATCTGATAGGAGTGATGAATATGGAACTAGCTTCCTAAAGGAATTTTATGATAGTCATGGTATTATTCATGAGACCAGTGCTCCTTATACCCTATAACAAAACAGCCCAACTAAAAGAAAAAATGGGACCCTTAAAAAAATGAATGCTTTTGAGTTTTAGTATGTCTAACCATATATGAGGGGAAGTTGTTTTATCTAATTATTATATTTTAAACCATATTCCTCACAAAAAGCTAGATAAAATACCCTATGATCTGTTGAAAGGTTTTATACCTACCCTAAAAAATTTAAAAGTGTGAGGGTGTCTAGCTAAGGTTGGCTTACCTAATTTTAGGACTAATGTGGGAACCAAAATGTTTGACTATACTTTTATTAGTTATACTCAGAACAGTGCTACTTATAGATTCTTATACTTAAGTGATTATTCTATTTATGAATCTAGAAATGTAGAGTTTTTTTAAAACGTATTTCCCATGAAAAAGGATGCATGTGATGTTACTAATTCTTCTAATGCTGCTCCTATGTCGTTGACCATGACTTCTCCATCTGTTGCTATAAATGAAGATATTGCTAGTGAACCTAGGAAAAGTAAAAGATGAAGGATAGAAACTAGCTTTAGACATGATTTCGTAACTGCTTTTTTGATTGAGAATGATAATATAGATAGGATCAATGATGACTTTGTGTTTACCTTTTTAATTGAAGAAGATCCTAAATCATATAATGAAGCAATAACTTTGGTAATGTTAGTTTCGAGAAAGAAGCGATTAAAATGAGCTAGATTCAATAATTTATAATCATAGATGGGACTTAGTTGACATGTCGAGAGGGAGTAATCTAATTAAATATAAATGGACCTTTAAAAAGAAACTAAGAACCAATGGAACCATCAATAAGTTTAAGGCTCGTTTGATAGTTGTAGGTTATAGATAAAAGAAAGAGGTTGATTTTTCAATACTTATTATCCTGTAACTAAGATTGTCACTATACGTTCTTTAGTCTTCTTGGCTGCTATTCATGAATTTGTAGTTCATTAAATGGATGTTAGCATTGCATTTTTAAATGGTAACCTCAAAGAAGAAATTTTTGTAGAGCAGTTCGAGGGCCATGTAGTTGAGGGTCAAGAGAACAAAGATTGTAGACTAAGAAAGTCATTTTATGGCCTTAAACAAGCTCCTAAACAATGATATGAAAATTTTGATCAAACTTTACTGAGAGATGGTTGTGGGGTAAATGGATTTGATTCTTGTGTTTACTCCAAGATGTTTGGACATGATTGTGTGTTTATGTTTATATGTTGATAAGATGCTGATTTTTGGTACTAATATAATTGTGGTCAATGAGACCAAATCATTTTTATCTTTTCACTTCGATATGAAGGATATTGGGAAAGTTGATGTAATTCTTGGTATTAAAATGAGAAAAACTAATAATGGCTTTTCCTTGAGTTAGCCACACTATGTTGATAAGATATTAGAAAATTTTGATTGTCATGATGAAATGTTTGCAAAAAGTTGAAAACTCCCTATGATCCTAGCATTCATTTGAAAAAGAACCTGATGCAAGAGCAAACACTCAAGAATTGGCTTTCATAATTATAGACCCAATTATTCTTCATTAGGAAAGTATCTCCCACAAATTTAAAGACAAACGGATGGTTACGTTGCTAAAAACATACCAAACAAACTACTAAGTGTCTACATGCATGTGCATGGCATGTATGGCCACGTGCATGGGGAGATTATTTGCAGCTTCATCGTACACAATTATTAATTTAGCTAATTAATTAAGTAGTAGGGTTGGATATTAGATAGAGCATAAAGTAGCATAATATCTTTTAGCTTGGAATCTTTTGAATTATGCTTTTTAGCTAAGTGGTAGATTGGCTATATAGAGCCATGAAAGTCACGAATAGAGGCAGCTATCGATGATTAATATTGAAGTTGAATTCTGTGTAAGTTCAATTCAAGTTAATCAAATCTGCGTGAACGATTTAGCTTGAAAATATTAATCTCTTTGTCTGTGTGAACTAGAGATTAAGTCCTATCCTTTCTACTCTCCATAATCCATATTTTTCCAGCCATCATTATCATCCAAACATTACCCTAAGTCGAAGCTAATTGAAGCCCTAAGTTGGTTTCAACCTTCGAAACCCTAATCCCATCATTCGAACCAAACATAACCCTAACCCTTCCGTTCTAAGCTAAATCCTAACCCTAAACCTAAACCACGGCATCATCTTCCATCCAAACCCTAACATTCGAATCACCTTCATCCCCAATACATCATTGTCAAATCAACACCATAGTTCATCCATCTTATTCGAACCATCATCATTAATTACCCATCACCACCGAACCATACTTATCTTATGTGAATCATCACCATCATTGTTCCATCCTATTCGAACACTTTTAACCCTAATACACCATCACCAAACCTTCTTCTAACTAATACCAACATAACCAAGCCATAAGATTACCAATTTGATAATTCCATCCTCCCACACACATCAGAACCAAGGTTCTAGTATTTCTCAAGAAGAATATGCTAAAATCATAGGTAGTATGATGTTCCTCATGAGTTGTATTAGATTTGACATTGCATATGCTGTGAGCCGTCGGTATACTCACAACTCAGATAAAGGTCATTGGACTGCACTTCGTCGTTTACTTAGATAGCTTAAGGGTATTAAGAATTAGTGTTTGCATTTTTGTAACTTTTCTTTTATGTTAGAGAGATTTAACGATGCTAATTAGATTTCAAATAGTGATGAGGTCAATTCCACTAGTAGATATATTTTTACACTGAGAGGGGGAGTTGTGTTAGGGAAGTCTGCTAAGCAGACTTTTATTGCTCGGTCTACGATAGAACCCAAGCTTATTGCCCTAGAGTTAGTTGGTCAAAAGGCAAAATGGTTGAGGAACTTTTAGGCCAATGTGCTATTGTAAAGGAAACCAATGGTGTCAGTTTCCTTGCTTTGTGATTCATAAGCCGTTATTAATGTTACCAAGAGCAGTGTATATAATGGCAGAAAGGAGACACATTCGTATAAGACTCAATTTTGAGAACTGTTGCGTAACAATATGATCTCCTTAGAGTTTATCAGATTCTCTTACAAAGGGTTTAATGAGAAGAGTTATCCTTGAATCTTCGAGAGGGGTGGGGCTTAAGCCTTTGAATTGAGGAATGTATGGTAGATACCACTTGTGGTCAAACAAAATCATATGATTACTCTATTGCACTCCATTCCCATTCCTATGGCAGGTGGTAGTGCTTTATCAGATAGAACTTGGTCTCTAAATGAGTTCATAGCCCTATATTAGGCATTCCTAGTAAGACATACTTGATGAACTCACCACTAGACATAACGAAGGTTGAGCATTATTATGCTCTTAATGAATCTATAGCCTTATATATCAGTGCTTGTGAAACGCACTTTATGGATTCACCTAAATGAGTGTGAAGGTGGAGCCGCCTTCCATGAAAGATGGAGCTGTCTTTCCAAAGCACTTATGACTACCAAAGGTGTGCGCATGGCCATTAAAAGCACTTATTAATTATCGTGGAAGTTGCAGAATTCTAAGTTAGACATGTGTTGTGGATATCTCAATCGAAGTTAAGGTAGTTCAAGATTTGTTCACTCCCTAGACACGATTGTGCCTCAATTCACTAAATATCAATTCAATCCTTATGACATTAATACTTAAGTGTTGTATTTTCTTTGTCCATTTTTTGTTTTATATGTTTGTATCCTTTTGCCCTTGGTGGGGGATTGTTGGACCATAAAAAAATATTTAATGTTTTTGCTCTTGTTATGAGTTTTTCCTTGTCCCGCGTTGGTGAGAAGGAGAAACTTTTCTCGACTTATATACTCTTCTACCCACCTTAGTATTTGAGTTAATTGATATAGGTTGTTTAGAGTGGCGATGGGCTAGACACAATACTACACGCACGCTCGCCTGCTACCGAAGTCCGTCCGATTGACCGGGCCTGGCCAAGCTTATTAGCGTAGGTGTGTTCAGGTTTTAACAAGCCCAAATCCAGCATTTTTTTACTAAAAATTTATTACATATTTTTTTTATTTTATCTTCTTAATCGGTTTTTTACGGTTCCTATTTTCACTACACTTTGATCGTTTCAGCAAACGCACATCATGTGTCGTTGGTGAATAGATTCTTAAGGAATAGGTGGTTGTAGTTGGGTGCCGTTTTGCTATATATAATTTTGAATTTCATATCAGTTTAATATAACAAAAGCCAGGCACATTTCACTTTATATATCTCTTCGTTTTTGATACAATTAATGGGCAAAGTACTACAATTTACTTACTCTTCAATCTTGAGTATACAAGATCGGAGAGTCATTATGTTAACCTTAAAGGCAAACCAACATTACGGAATTACACTGGAAGTCCAGACATAATTTGCTTCAGAACAGCGATTACATTCGCAGCAAAACAATGTTTTGTGATAAGTAATTTCACAGCTTCAATTCCCATAATCTATTTACCTCGCAAATTTTGTTACAGCGTATATCATTCCAACACTTTGGCCATTGAGCATTGAATAATCCACCTCACAATTATGAAGGGATAAGATGTAAAAATAAATAAAATAAAAAACTAATGGTCACACGCTGCAAGTATCTAACTGCACTTGAGCAGGCAAGAATAACAAATATGATTACATATATAGATAGATGAACAGGTACCTGCTCTTATGATGCTTATATTCATTTTTACCATACACCCATTGCACCGCATCCATTGCCTGCCTCCAACAACGTCGAACACCAAGCCCTCCAACAATCTTAAGCATTTGAGATTCTGCAAACTGTAATTCTGACTGCTTCATAATCCTCGTAAATTTCCAATCTCTCATTGTAATCTCCCGAGCGCTAAGCCTAATTTTTAGAACCGCAAGCACTTGTAACTAGTCGAAAATAGAATCTTTTAAACAAAAATCAAATTCAACAACATACCTTTCAACCAGAATTCGAACTGCTTCAGCATCACTACGATGACGTTTCGGGACAAAGCTCCCTCTGCTCTCTTCCCCCAGTATCATCCCATCTTCCAGTTCAATATCATCATCCAAAAGTGAATCCACTGCCTCATGCTTTCTCACTTCAAAAAACTTACCCAATTCCCTCAAATGCTCAGACTTCAACTTTTCTCCGCTGTACTCCTTACTCCCACTTCCCAATTGCTTTAGTTTCTCATTTTCCATTCTCTCCCATGGCCTTCCGACCATCTGGGTTTTGGCTTTTGATTCCAGCTTTTTCGTGAAATCTTTGTATTCTCGAGAAACGGTTTGGAAGTAAAATTCTTCAGCTAGGAGTCGCTTCTGGCGCTCGGTCATTTGCGGCTGAGAGGCTGTAAGGCGTTTGGACTTGCGATGGGTTTTCTGGAGATGTTTTTTGCGGAGCATGTGGATGATTTTTGGGGTGGGATTTACGCCTTTTTTCAGAAGACTTTGTTTAATTCTCTCGGTGAGTGGGTCATTTCGCGCCGTCGGAACAGTTGGTGGTCCGCCGGTACTGGGTGCCGCTTCCATGGTTGAGAATTTCGAGCCGACCAGAGAGACTGGAGACGAACGAGCAATGGCTGAGGAACGAGAGGCAAATGGTAATTTAGGAGGATAATAGTTGAATCCCTTATTTTCAGGTAATATTTTCAGAAAACAAAAATTTACTATTTAAAAAATATTATTATATAATATGTCAAAACTATCCCTTTGACTATCAAAGTTTTTATTTTTTTTTTCTGTCATCTTCTTTCTCTCCCTTCTCTCCTCTACAAGTTACACAAGGAAAATAAATTTTGGTCGATAATCTCTTAAAGTATGTAATTAATATTTTTTAGTTAAAAATTTTTTCTATTATAAAATATGTTAAAGTTATGTTATAAATTTATGAGTTTAATTAAAATTATTTATTTAAATTTTTTTAATTATAAATTTATGAGTTTAAATTTTAACTTTTTTAGTAATTTATATTGTATATTTAGTATATGAAATATTTTTTATTATAGATAAAAAAAATTTAATTTAATTATAAATGTGTGAGTTGAATTTTTATTATTATGTAATTAAATTTTAGATATAGGAAAAATGCCGATATTAGATTTGACGATATGTGCTGATTGTTGTGGGCTGGATTCGGCGATTTCTGTCCGTGTATGGGGCTACCTTCAGCAAAATCTACCAGTGGGTTTAGTTGGCTTCGGCAACGAATGTCAGTAGTAAGGTGTCGGCTTCTGTAGAATGTGTCGGCGGTGGGGGGGCACTTCGATAATACATGTCAATCTTAGGATAATAATTTTTTACTAATTGAATGAAAGATAATGTCACTGATTATCTTTCAAAACAAATCCTACTAGTACTCACAACATACAAGTTTCCTTTTAAAGGAAAATCAGAATCGAAATTGAATAGTAATACTAATTTGATGTCCCGTTAATTGTAATAGATTTTTACTTTATTTATTTTACAGTAAATTATCTATAATTTTTAAATTTTTATTTTTTATAATATAAAGTATTACTATTTTTAATCATATTTTTTTAATTATATTTATATTAACTATATTTTTTAATTATATTTAATTTAATTAAATTTATTAGTTATATTTTTAGATCTATTATACTCTGTTAATTATTAATTATGTTCTAATATTTTAATTAAATATAAATTTGGTATTATAGATATATTTATAATAAATGTTAATTGATATTATTTTTATTTACAAATAATGGATTAAAATCCTTAGAAAATTACGTAAATGGATTTGCCTCTTCGTTGCTGATGCCTTAAACTTCAATGTCTGTAGCGTTGGATATCACGGATTTACCTTCATTTGCTCAACTTACAATAGGCATTGTCATACTTCTGCAGATTTTGCCAATAGCAATGCCCATACTTTGGCACATCTTGTCGATAGTATGTCAATTGCTACGGCAGATCTTACTAGTACGGGATAAGAGGTAACGGTAAATATCATCGATGTTGGGTCTGTATAGTCGGTAAAAATGGCTGGTATTAAGGTATGACCGATAAAAATTATCATAAAAGAAGGTTAATTTCGTGCTTTGTTTTCCATCGAGTAAAATTTTCTTTTCCAAATACCAAAACCCTCGTAGCTGTTATTTAGAAAACAAAAATTTACTATTTAGAAAATATTATTATATAATATGCCAAAACATTATTATCGTAGTTGTTATATAGACAACAAATTTGTACTTAATGATGGCCTAAAGTGACCTTTTTTTCATCAGTAATTTTTCACGATCTTTCTACCATTATATCAATAAAATTTGTCAAAACATATGCATTATATCGGTAAAATTTGTCGAACCTTACCCCTTATCATCAGTAAAATATTCCAAAACATACCTTTATCATCGACAAAATATGCCGACGCCGCCCCTTTCCATCGGCACAAAATGCCGAGGCCGCCCACTGCCATCAACCCAACATGCCAAAGCTACCACGGCAAAAAAATAAAAATAAAAATAAAAAAACTAATTCATTTATTAAGAAACTAATCCATGCTTAGCTTTAGAATGTGGTTATAGATTAGGATAAATAAATTTGGATCTACATTTTTTCAACTTATCAAAATAATGAGAAGGTTGTCTATTTTCACAGGTTACGGCACACCATCCCGTTCACCTACACAAACACCGACAATTTGTACCGTTCCACCCTAATTTTTTTAATTATATACAGATATCAATCGTTTTCTTTATAGATAACGTTAAATTTTTATACTATTGAAAATCTTTTCAAATCCAATTATTACATACAATATATGGTTCTCATCATACATTTTTATGACTTTACTGTTATAAATCTTTTCGAATAAAATTATTACATACAATATATGATTTTTATCAGGCATTCTTATGACTTCAATGTTGTAAATCTTTTCGAATCAAATTATTGCATGTAATACGTGGTTTTGATAAAATTAGAGAGCAAAAAAAAAATTTGTCTGAAGTATAGGTTGCGGTATAAGCATATGTATAATTAGGATTTTGTTATTTGGAAAAATAATTTTAACCTCTCCGACACCATACTTTGACCTGCCATCGGCAAACGGTGCCGAAGCTTGGCAAGGCCTTCCACAAGATCTGTCGAAGCAAGGTCATTGCCATCGACAATATATGCCAATTGGTTGCCTTGCTACTGGCCCAACCTGTCGGATCCTTGCCCCATCAACAGCCGAATCCTCCCTTCCCACCCTAAATATTTTAATTTTCTTAACTAATTTAAATTATTTGTAAATAAAAATAATTTCAATCAATATCTATTATAAATATATCTATAATATATATAAATTATATACACTATCTTTACAGATAACGTTAAGAATTTACTATTACGAATATTTTCGAATCAATAATATATGGTTCACTTAGACACAAATATTTTTTTGTCAAAAGTATAGGTTATCATAAGCATTCTTTTACTGTTTCAAATCTTTTCAAATCAAATTATTACATACACAAAAATTTTTTGTTGGAAGTATAGGTATAGGTTGTGGCGTAAGTAAGTGTATAATTATTATAATTTATATTCGATTCAGATGTGTGTATAATTATTGTAGTTTCTATTCGAACCCTTATATATAAACGAACGACTTATTATTTATATTCTTCAACTCATTGTTTCTATTCTTTAAAGTAGGAATTACTTGTTGAATCTTCAAATAAAATTTTACAATATTTTTCAAACATTCAAAATGAATAATTAATTTGAAAGTTCTTCAAACTACGAAGAGTTTGGAACTTCGACAAGGTACAATGAGTTCGGAAGTCTGATGAATTACGAAGATGGGGTCACAACCCTATTGTATTACGATGATAGATTTACAATACCGACAAGCTATAGATATGCAGAAAATATACAAATAGATTTTTCCAATATTAATTACAACTTAGACGAAGAGGTAAATTTTATTTTTTTAGTATTGTAAATTGTAGCAACAAATTTGGTTTAATAAAATTAATATTTTTGTATTATATTATTATGGTAAACTCTTTTTTTAAGGATATGGAGAATACATATTTTACGACTCAAAATTATCAGAAATTTTTTATAACAGATCAAATATTTTATGATCAAGAAGAACTTATGGCATGTGTTAAACAAATGGGTAGAACTCATAAGATGGTTTTGATTATCAAAGGTTCTAGAAAAGAAAATGGTATAGGGGCAGGTAGAGTCTTGATAAGATATGAAAGAAGTGGAACATACGTCCGTACTAGACCTACAGATACCGAAGGTGCGCGTAATACATGTTCTAAAAAAAATAATTATCTTTTTTTATTATTAGCGTTAAAAATAATAATGGTGGATGGTAAGTGGTTGTTAGGAATGGGACACACGATCACGAATTGACAAATTATGATCAAGGGCATGCTGTCCTTGGTAAGTTGATATAAAATTAAGTTCAATTTATTGATGAACTAATCACAGCTAATGGAAAGTCACGTCAAATCATACCACTTCTTCAAAAATAATTTGAAGAAAATGTAAGTATGAGAATGCATATTTATAATACTCGACAAAAGCTTACGTCTGAAGAAATGGACGATCAAATAATATTACAACATGTAATGAGTATATTGGTTGAGAATCATTATTTTTAGTGGTATCAAAGTGAGTCAGAATCAAAGTATTAACAAATATAAAAACATAATGAACAAATTTAACCAAATTAACCATAATTAAAAAATATAACTAAAAAAACATAATTCAAAAACTATAATTATTATATATAATTATATATTCTAAAAATAACAAAAAAACCCGAGAATATAAGAGAATTTACCAAACCTATATTTAATTAAAATATTAAAGTATAATTAATGGAGTATAATAGATCTAAAAATATACAAAATAAATTTAATTGAATTAACTATAATTAAAAAATATAATTAACAAACTATAATTAATAAATATCATTAAAAACATAGTTAATACAACTATAATTAACAAACCCTAAACAGACGAAGTCGAAGCATTCCACCGGCAGAAGTTGCCGAAGTCCAAGCTCCCCACTGGCCGAAATTTCCGAAGACCAGCCCCCACCATTGGCAGAAATTGCCGAATCTGAGTCCCCCCCCCAACCGACAATAATTGCTAAAGCCTTCCCATGCACCACTGCAGAAATTGCCGAAGTCCATCGCCCCCATCGGCAATAATTGCCGAAGCCCCAAGTTGCTTTTTTTTTCATACTAGATCTAGAATTATAAGAATAAAATTTAGAATTAAAAAAACAAAATTTTTTAATATAATTTTTATCTATAATTTTAAAAAAAAATCATAATCTAGATCTACAATATAAATTGTATGTACAGAAATTTAAATTCACATATTTACAATTAAATAAAAAAAAATTAAATAAATAATTTTAATTAAAATCATAAATTTATAACTTAAAGCGAACATATTATAGTAGAGAGAAAAATTGTTAACCAAAAAATGTTAATTACTTACCTTATCAGCAAGGTGGTAATACTGAGGGCTGTTGTAGAGAGAAGAGAGAAGGGAGAGAGAAAGATAATACAGAAAATAAAATGTCGACAGAAGAGGAGGGGTGGAGTAGAGAGAAGAGAAAAGGGAGAGAGAAAGAGAATTTACAAAGAAAATGTCGACAGAAGAGGAGGGGTGGAGAGGGTAGTATATGGAAATAAAAGTTTTGTTTTCCATATAGTAAAAATGTCGTTTCCAAATAACAACTATTTTTTTCCAGGCGACTTTTCCACTACCTAATAAATCGAATTATTAGAATATTCTACAATCAAAGTTATTCATTTACAAAATTATTACTTAATTTAATCTTTACATGACCAATTATATTATGAAAAACTTTAAAAATATTTTAATCTTTATCCAATAATATTGGAATTGTTAACTGATAGGTTATATTTTAGGGTCCAAACTCTCTCTCTCTCTCTCTCTCTCTCTCTCTCTCTCTCTCTCTCTCTCTCTCTCTCTCTCTCTCTCTCTCTCTCTCTCTCTCTCTCTCTCTCTCTCTCTCTCTCTCTCTCTCTCTCTCTCTCTCTCTCTCTCTCTCTCGATCTGCACATCTTTATGATAAAAGTATATATATACAATTAATCATACTCATCCTTACATGTTATTTATAAATAAAAGATTGTTAGTTATGCTAAAAATAATATTTACAATAATTTAAACCTTAAAACCCTTAATTTTGAATCTAATTTTATGGTATTACCTGACATACCATAATTCAAAAAGAGGTTATAATATTACACTTAAGGGTTTATTCTCTTCACTAATGTAATCCGAATTAATCTTATATAATTTAAATTAAAATATTCAATAAGATATTTTTATTATTATTTAACTATTACTTTTTTCATATTAATATTACTTGTATGGTCATAATTATTACCATTGATCTTATATTGTTATAATTATTATAAAAAAATCTTATTTGATATAATCTTATCTTAATTTATTTTAGCTAATATAAGTCTTGAAAATAAGTTGAAAAGATCATACCCTAATTACATTGTCCACCTAAAGATCTCACTTACAAGACAAAATATAACATATAAAATACACCTTTAAAGGTGACAATATACATCACAAGTTAAAGTCAGGATCAGTGTATATGTTGTAACAAAGATAACTTCAAAGTAAGTTAGGTTGATGGTAAGTGAATGAGATGGAGAAGTTAAGTTGAATGGATATAATAAAGGATCATGTTAAGACTCCCCATATTTATTGGAGCAAAACAAAGAGGAGCCAAACTAAAGATAGTTTTTTAAAATATTATTGGATAGTCAATAGAGCACCATTTTTATATACGGTTAAGTGGTTGGTTAATGAAATAAGTTTAATTACATAATATAATGAAAGTTAATGAGCATTCATTACACATATAAATATATTGAGAGGATAATACTTATTTTGATGATAAGATGAGAACCGCTATCGATTTATGTTGTTTAAGTACAAAGAAATGGTATCCACACAAAGGAAGATGTGATATAATTAATTTGTAGGACAAAAAACAAGGAAAGAAGAGTTAAGGAGATTAAGAGAGGTAACATACATGGCTTAACCTTGTAGCATTTCATTAAGGAGACGACGTGTGATAAAAATAAAGAATAATGATTTAAAATACATGTAGATGACCCCAATTATGTCTTTCTTTTCATTATATTGTATAATAACTTTGCTCTAGCATATTATCAATTGTCCACAATCGAGTTCATCACTTTTATGCTAATAAAAAAATGAATTTCTATCTATATTTATGATCTTACGAGTGTGCAAGCTTAAAGAGCTTCAAGGAACTACATCATGGTGTTGATTTAAGGAACATGGACAAGCATGAAGATGAGTTACTAGAAATTACTTGAATGCATGCAATATTAGGTTAAAAGGTATTTAAGTTTTATAAATGTTTACATAAAAAATAAAAAATAGAAAAAGGAGCATAGGACAATTCTAGAGTAGTTTTCTTCACTTGAACATTCACACATTTTCATTCGAAATAGAAATATGTTGTACTAGATTGCAAATAATTTTGAAATGGTTAAGAAAGGTTTTATATCCAAATATCTAAGTGTTATCTTTAAAATAATTATTAAATTAGTAAAAATTGGTTTTAAGTTTAGAAATGTTATTTTATTATCTATTTTAAATCTTAGGGTCATCCAAATATCTTTAAATCTTAGTGTTATCTAAGTGTTATTTTATTATCTATTTTATTATCTTACCCTAGTTTGAGTTAGGAATCCATCTTATTTCATTACCTATTTTTTTCTTTTGTTTTTTTATACAATTATTTAGAAATATTCATGTATTTTCAACTATTCTTAATGAACTTTTTTTCCTTCCATCTCCAAATTCTTCTTATAGGCGATCAATGATTTTGCTTTGAAAAAAAAAGAATATTAATGTTTCTAAAACATACACAAATCATCTATTATTTTTTTTCCCTAGCTAAAAGTTCCTTATAGTTTTAGTTTGTTATTGAAAAATAAATAAAAAATTAAGTATTGTTAAGTAAAACTGATAATTATGTACTTTACTAAAAGTTAAGTTATTATTACTTGATCATTTAGATGTCAATTGATCATTCCTCCATCTGTTTCACATTATTAGTTTTTATTTTTACATATATTAAGAATTGCCAAAATTTAGTAAAAATTCATGTATCATCCCTAGTATACCCTTGTACTTAATACTCCTTTAATTTTTTTTAATAACATAGATCACGACTGATCATGTAGAATTGAGAGCCTTGTGCAAAGAATGAAAATATGACTTATTTTTTCTGCCTATTAATTAATAAAATAATAGCTGACAATTAATGTAATTAGTATATTCTAAAATAAAAAAAAGTGAGTTATAGAAAAAAGTAACATAAAATAGAACATATCAACATATGAATTGGAAAATTACAAATATAATTTATTCCCAACAAAAAAGGAGCATACTATATGATTTATACTAAGCCTATTTAAGATGGAATGCAGATATAGGTTTTTCATTTTAGACTTCAACTTCTTGGTCAAAGAGATCAGTAAGAGAATATGAAATGTAAAGGAAAGAGATATAAATATATTGTAGTAATTGTGTGTTCCAATTTAGATAAATTACTAATTTGTAGATAAAAGTAGCACAACAATTATTTAGTTGTAACTAGTTACTAGTTTTTCTAAATAAATACTGTAACACCCCAATTTATACATCTAGCGAACGCATAATTATAACCAATTAAGTGTTATTGCCACATATTACATTAAAAAAGATGTGATTATTCATCCAACTCATGTAAGATATAAGGCTAAAATATTTATGATAAAAACCAAATAAATGGAAATAGAGTGAAATAATAGAAAACTTTAATATATTGAAAGTAAGAATAAAATACAGAGATTAAATCCCAAAAATACAATAAATATGGAGAAGAAACCACATAAAAATAAAGGGAATGAGTAGAGTAAAAAAGAAGTTCTAGTAAGCTTGAGACACGATCTATAAATCTCCGTCCCATACTAGGGTAACATTCCTCTAAGGCATATCAAGTCAAAAGCAACACCCAAAAAGTAATGCAACACAACACATGATCATATATTCATTGAATGAGAAAATGACCATGAAATAATACACATTACTACAAACATATTGAGTAAAAATACTCTATCCTAAAAAGATAGCATGAAGCACACAAGACCAACAAGCTACCAAAAGCATAAATTATGCTATCATGAGAAATGATAAGCATATGATCATAGAATATGGTATAACAATAAATAGTAAGCATAAGATCACCATATATGTGATAACAAAAAAATAATAAGCATATGAGCCATGTGATAATGTATGATAAAACATGCAATAGCAATACCATAACATGTAGTCATACAATTATACTTAAAAATTTTTATGATAAGGCATGGTAATATATAAAAGCATATGCGAATATAATCATCATAGGAATAATAGCTTATGACATAATACAAAACAATACTAAAGGGTGCACCTATGATTCAGTGTACTCCATCAAGTGGTCACACTTATTGAATATTATTAACTTGATGACAATGACTCAACCAAAATCTATAAACAAATTTTATAGTAAACAAATGGTAGGTATCCTAGTTGGCTCGATAAAAACATAACTAAACCAATAAATACTAGAACACCTATTGACTTAAGTATGCATACTTTCATAGGGATTGAGACTCCAATGAAGTATAAAAAGGTCTCTTTGGATCTTTTAAGGTAATAGAGATCATAGAATAGAAACAAAATAATAGAATGGTATAAAATGGTACAATACTTAACTTGGATAGCTACTCAAGTGATACAATGGTTCAAGAAATCTTTTACTTTATGTATTAATGTTTCATTTAAATTCAAGATAACACATCACTAAGCCCACATAATGACATTATCACCATATATCACACACTTGATTATTTCCTCATTAGATTTCATTATTATCCAAACCACACATGATTCACAAGGCACAAAGAGTTAAATACTATTTTAGTTCCTCTAGAATGTGGTCATTTTCTAATTTTGTCCATGAATAAAAAATATTCATTTTAGTCCATCTATATTGTATTTTTTATTCATATTAGGTCCTCAATTAGAGACAAAAAATAGAGGATGTTACACTCTAGATGGGCTAATTTGAAAAAAAAAATCTAGAAAGACAAAAATGAATATATTTTTTATTCAGGGGCCAAAATAGAAAAGTCGCATTCTAAATGGACCAAAATAGTATTTAACTCAGCCCACAAATCCAACAATTTTCATGTGTCATAAAACCCCAAAATTTCAAGTAACATAAAATCCCAATAATTCAAGTGGCATAAAGGCCCAATATATTTATTTCATATAAGGCCTAATTTATACATGCCATAAAAGACCTAGATTAAATTAGATCACAAATGATCATTATTAATTTCTAATTATAAGAGATTAATATGAGTCAAAAGTTGACTGTAAGTTAAGAGTTGGTTCAAAAGTTAACAACATATCAAAGTTGACTAAAATTCAACACACAAGCACAAGGTGAACAACATAAACCTATCTTCCACTTTCAACACATATTTCACAATAAGACCAAAATACCTTTATAAAAACCCTAATCTCAACATATGACATAAACTCATATAATAACCTCATCAATTTACCAAAAGTAAGGATACATTATCACCTAGGACCCCTCAAATCCAATACCAAACCTAGGTAAGTCCTTCTAACATATAAAATGATGATTATATTCTAGGGTCTCTAATCTCATTTTAAATCCAATAAAGATGTATACATCATGCTAATGATATTATAGATTCACACTTAGCTAAGTTATTATCTAAGTTATCCCATTAAGTAATATATTAGATCTTAACAAATCCCAAACTTTTTGAAATACCCAAAATACCCTTAACACTTATTTTTAGATTAAAAATGCTTAGAACCCTGATTGTCACTTATAAAATTAAACCCAAACACCACACTCATCATACTTAGATTATTCTCTTAATACTAAACTATTTTATACCTGAAAACCTATAATTAATGAAAAAGGACCAAAATGCCTTTGAACATTCCTAAACAGCCTAAAACTTCTAAAATTCATAATAAATGCTATATAACTCCAAACTAATAAGCACATTTTATACCATGTTTTCATGGTAGTAATCATCTTCCCTTCATATAACTTTTCCTTTAAAAAAATTTAATTTAACATTTATTAAACCATAGGTACTTATTTGGGATCAATAATTAAGAAAAGAAGATAAAACAAGGTGCTTTGGAGAAATTATCAGCAACAATGGGACGTGAATGCATGGTTCAACAAGAAAAATAATGTACACCTATAGAGAATCAAAGTTTTGACCATAATACAATAATAATTTCAAAATATGTTAAAGATGAAAGATGTACATCTTTTTGTTAGATTTCCAACACATTTTGAATAACCTCATTCTAAGGTCGAACGAGATATTTATGGCCAAAACAATGAAATTTGTGAGAGTGAGAAAGAAATGATGAAGCTAAGATGAACACGGCTAGCCATGTTGTTTAACACAATTGTATTAACCAGGAATCTCCTCAACGCTTAAGATATTTGGTTTGTATATTTTTCAAGATAAAAAACCTATCTTATGACTAATCTATAAGATGATCTAAAGGCCTCAAAATCCTTATATAATACCTATGAATACATCATAAACTCAATAATACACACACACACACACACACACACACACACACACACACACAATTAGCCTCATCATAAAAGTCACATATAGAGAATGCTTCATCTTCAACCTTTATCCATCATTATAATTCACATTCATCCTTTATCAAGACTCAATATTTCTTTCATATATTCATCAATCCATCATCTACCCATCCTCTAGATTGATTTTTGTGCCCATTAATATAGAAAACATCATAAGTATTCAATCTTCAATCGAAATTCATAAGATGAGGAGTTTGCATAAGAGAAAACTTTTGTTTTCTTTCTCAATTATTTCTTTTCCTACCCTTTTATATGTTTTATTTAATTAATTTTTCTACGAGGAGTGGATAATTTATGCATTGTTAGAGGATAAATTAAGGTCCTAGACTATGATTTGAGATATTAATAATAATTTATTTATTTCCTATATATCATGACATCGTTTTTTAACTTTGATTTAATTGCTATTATTTACATATCTAATTCTATCTATGGTGCATACCTTGTTTTGGCTTTCTCAGAGTGATAGTATGTAGAATTATATGTTTTCTATGTGGCTATATAAGTATACTAGAATTCATGTGTATAAACTGAATTTAGGTTGGATAACAATTCACCTCATAGTTTGTGATTCTAACTAAAGTAGTGTATCGTTTAGATATATGTAGGTAAAAGGTAGGGAATAAAACTAGAATCGCTTGAGGTAATAGTTCGGATACTTAGATTCACATTATTCAACTTATTTGTAATACTTAGAATCTAGTTAAATATAGAATCCACTAGTTGTGATTATACTACTATAACTCAATAAGATTTACACCACTGTAGTGTAAAAGAAAGAAAGAGGGTGATAAATAGTGTTCATGTAGGCTATAACTATCTAGAGTATAGACTATGCTTCAAAACACAACCATCTATAAAGAAATAGAAAATAAAAATAACACTTTATAGGATATAATAAATGGTGGTTGTGGGTCAAAACCTTTTTTTATAGTTTCACATAGACGTTGGTCTTAACCCACAAATGGTGTCTAATGTCTTACCTTTAGTCCCTATTGAACTATAGATGGTATTTTTCACTTGCATCAATTGTCTATGCTTCACCATAGATGACGGTTGTAAATTAAAACTACCATCTAAACCTTGTAGTAATATCATGTGAATAAATAAATGGTGGTGATGAGTTATAACCACCATCTATAGCGTTCTTTATTTTTTTAATTTACATTGCACTTACTATCTGCACCATTCATAATTTCCCTTCACACAAAACTTACACACATACCCAAATTATAAATAAGCATCAATGTTGTATATTCATCTAATAAATAAACTTTGCACTATATATTAACATCAACTTGCAACCTCACAAGATTCACATAAGCCAACCACTCATAATATCAATCAAATTATATTAAAATTATTTACATCAACTACTTATATGAATAATAAAAATAGAGCAAACAATAGAATTCTAAAATAAAAAATAGAAATAAGCATATATTGTATAACAAGGCATTGATCACAAATGAATATCTTCATCATTGGCTTAGTAAAATTTGTACCATATAAATTGAAGATACTAAGAAAGATAACAAACACTTTTCCTTATGGACTCATGGGCTTGGAATCTTCATCATGACCATCAAATGTCATACCTTCATTAAACCATCAAAGTAATAATTAGACATACATTTTAACAAGTCATTGATTACAAATATATGTCATTCGCAAATTTAATAAAAAATTTCAATAAAGCATGCTTCTCAAAATTCACAAAATTGAAATTCTTTATATTATATTGTCATACATCACTTTACATTGTGGTGTTTACCTTCCTTATGCACAAAGTCTTATTCAAGTATATAAAACCCTTATTGTGATCATCTTGCACATAAACGTCATTAATAACATCATCACACTAGATGAAGAAGGTAGGCTCATACTTAACACATTTTCCATTCTATGTTATCATCATATTTCTTTATTAACAAAACTATAAACCATCACTTATAAGTTGAATCAATAATATATACCATACGTTTTACTTATGAAGCTAATATAAATGGGTCCTTTGTATGGTTAAGTCTAGAAAGATCCACTTTCATAAACCTCGTTTCCTTAGTAAAAATACTATTTTGATCCTCAACCCATTTGAAACCAAATAAAGGAATCCTAAAGAGGTGTAATATATGCCTAATCACCCCATAATACGACATGGATACATAAATAGGATTTTTTTCTCTAGCACTTGATACATAAAAAGGATTCAAATACTAAACTCACATCACTATTCTACATGGTACTCTTGTCATCTTACTCTTTCATGTAGAAAGTACTATCGTTAATCATGTATAAGTTCTAGCACACTAATCCCTGGAGAAGGGGTGTCATAACCAATACAAATTAGTATTGAGATCAAACACTTATGATCAAATACTTGTGGTGCCTACCACTCTAGAACTGAGTTATTATGTTTTTTTGATAACTATTTCTCACTTCTTTATGGATTTAATTTTTTGGTCATTTCCATGTGTTGATGTACAAATGATTAGACACCATCTGTATTATGAAGCATATATGAATGAGTTTGTTTTAATGTGTTAGAATCATCAATATTAAGCATCCAAAATGCTTTCCCCATTTTCCTTCATATAATATATATGAATGCCATGATTGAGGAAGACCCACAATATTAACATCATGTAAGAACTCACAAGAAAATTTAGTTGCCTCCTCCACTAGATAAGCTTCAATAATGCATACTTTTAGCCTGTTTGGGTTCCTCACATAACATTTTAAGAATTTATGAACTTATCAAATAGATGAATCCAAAGCAAATGGCTTGACCTATATAATCTAACCTCTCTCATAAAGTGTATGTTTCAATGCATCACAATCACAAATAAAGGTAAAGAAAAGTACATATCAAGCTAACATAATATAATCACAATATCTTCCTACAATGTGTCCAACATATAATGGTCTATAAAATTAGCACATAAATCCTTTAGAAATAAAAAAAATTGAGTGATGCAACTATGAACACAATTAGGAAAAATGGAGCGTATAACCACCAATAACAAATTTTGAATGTAAACTTGATGATTGTGTGATTTTATGCCCACTAACTTTAAAAATTTCATTAAAACAAGACTCTTGATGTTTAGTGAATATCCTTTTGGAGACTTCACTTTATTCAAACACTTACATGAACAAATATTTCTCTATTTTTTGGAAAGAGTTTGACATGTAGAAGATAAAAACATTCTATTCCACACTTTCTACGGATGTAATTTATTCTTATACCCATCTTAACGAGGTCCAGTCCATCATTGATTTCATCCTTGGTCTTATTTGCCATATTTAGAAGTGTATCAATTATACTATCAGATACATTCTTCTCAGTGTGCATCACATCAAGACAATGTCACATATATAAGTTTTTTCCAATATAGAAGGTCAAAAAATATTAACCTATTCTTCCACCCATATATTGGAACAAACTTCTTATTTTCTTTTTTCAAAAGGCATATTTAATATCCTCACTTTTTCGAATACATGGAGACCTATGAGTGGATTCGGAGCTATTACTTCTTCAATTCTTCCATTAAAAGATTTTATTTGATTTTGATTATGATGATTTGTCAAAAAGAACTTATGATGTCCATAATAAGTGGTCTTCCTACTCTTTGATAACTGAACAAAGTACGTGTTATAATATTTTTGCACACTATAACCAGAAAGATTACCATATATCAAAAAATTATTTATTGTACAAAATAAGATGACCCTCAAGTTAAATGACTCATTGACATGTGAATCAAACACTTCACCTCCATGATCCCACATGTACTTCAAATCCTCAATAATGAAAGCTAAATAAACATCAATATCATCACTATATAATTTAAACCCAATATATGCAAATATAACATTATCCATTTTTGCTTCATGCATAATGATGGAGGAGATTATGTATCACCAAGATAATCGGCCATAAAATGTAGTTTGTGTTCCCATTGAAATGATTCACTCCATCAGAGCAAAGTGTAAGATGTAAAATTCTAGCTTCTTGACCAAAACTTAGAAATTTGGTATCAGTCATCTTACAATAAGAGAGTTTAAATTATGTGTCGTTATGACCACACAAAACCTAATATATTATGTATTAAAATCTAATTATATGACCTAAGGAATAAAATAGAGAACCTAAATTTTAAAAACTATCACTTTAGGAGTGAAATTTCCCCTAAGGCCGAGAACAAACAAGACAAGTTCAATATTTGACAACAACTACACCTTGCACGGTTTTGGACATAACTTTGTATATACTTAACAAAATCAAGGCCCAATATATGCTTAGTAAACTAGGCATCCAATGATTTCATATGATACCTCACATGAACTATAAAAATCAATCAACACAAGCAATGTTACACCAAATTAGAGAATTAATATCAAACATGTAAAACTAGCTTGATACATACTATAAATCAAGTATTTTCATACATAACATATAGAGCATTATTTGAATAAGAAAACATCATAGATCATTTTTATATCACATAAAACATGTTATCATGCTTTTCTTGTAATAAAAATATATATCATGCTAGGAATGAATAGAAAACAACACTTACCACACAATTCTATTTCTAGATGTTATATTATTTTGCCAAGATTCCAAAACTCCTATGAAAAACAATAAGAAAACCAACCTAAATAACAACACCTAGGAGTCTTGATCACCTTAATAGAAAGAGAAAACTTCTATGAAAAACAATAAGAAAACCAACCTAAATAACAACACCCAGGAGTCTTGATCACCTTAATAGAAAGAGAAAATTTTAAGCTTAACATAAAAGTGAAAGGAAAAGAAGGATGGAAAATCAACCCTTGTCTTGTAAGAACCCACTATGGAGAAATAATGAGCAAGGTTCTCCTCCATTTTCACTAAAGGTTAACTCCCAAAACTTATAAAAATAATTCAAATAGTTAAACTAAAGTAAATTGAGGAGATAATAAGTAGTGTTGATGATGAGTTTTAGAAGCAAAATGCAACTATGCTATGGCAAAATAATAAAGAAAGCATAAGGATAACTAAGGAAGAAATAAGGACTAACGGAGGTAGTTATGTATAGGGAGGGAATTGGAAGGGTTTTATTCATTGGATATATAAATGGATATGGAGCAAGGGAAAAAATATCCACTAGATTTGGATATAGATATGAGTAAGGGATCCTCAAATCTGTACCTATACTTATATCTCTTTACTTAATATAAAATTACATTTTCACCCTTCATTTATATAACCTTCAATATATTTTCTAAGGTTAAAGTGAAAATATAATTAAACCCTGACAATCTAAGTATCTAATTCTAACATTTTACGGTTCTTATTTTAAACCTAACAAGTTTATCCTAAACCTAATGGGTTTTTCTGATGGATACGTAAAAGTATATCGATAAAATGAGATGGATATGGATATGGAGGAGGGAAAAAAATACTCTCCGAGTTTGGGTACGGAAATGGGTATAAGTTTCCTTATCAGGTTTGGGTAATAAATAGAGGATATATGATTTGTAACCGATTCGTTAGTATAAGAAATAAAACCAAACCAAAACATGAGGAAAATTGAAGCAAAAAAGGAAAAGGGCATCCATGAATATTAGCAGTAGCAACAAAAAGTTTGAAAAATAAAAAAGAGGAAGAAATGGACCAAAGGAAAAGAAGGATAATGGAAGGATGATTAAAGGAAGGATTAAACCAAGCATAAAACAAAACAAAAAAAGAAGAGAAAAACCAAGGACAAACAGAAGAAAATCTAGAGAGGAAAATGCCACAAATAATAATGGTTGTTTTAGCAAAAACACAACAATTACTAAAGAAGGGGAAAAGAAGAAGGAAAGACCAATGACTCAATGGAAAAATAGAGGACATAATGGATTAAGTGTTTTAAGGGATTGGACCAAGTAAAAATAAGAAGAAAAAAAGTGAAAACACCATAGAGGAGGGTGACTAAGGTGGAATGGATAAAAATGACAAATTGAAAATTTTAAACTCAAGATTTGTAGTGGTTTAAGGTAGCTAGAGTTAGGTTACTCTACATCCACTACCAAAATGTATCTTCTTTTAGATTTTGATACTTTATTTCATGTTTATTGATGATCACTCATCTCTTCACTTATTAACCTATAATTCAAATTCCCACTAGGAGACGATTGATGATCTCTAGTTACTTTCTAGGGATGTTAGACACACATAAACTCTTGACAATCAATTTTTTTAGAGTTGTTATGTTGATTACAACGATTTCCTATCACATTACAAGATATGAAAATAGAAATATATAGAGGATGTAATATAGCTAGGTGATAAAGATATGAAAGTGTATTTCAATCTAACAAATGAGTTTGATCTTTAGAGTACAAGAAAATTATTAGTGGAATTCAATATATTAAAGTTTAGATTTAAAGTCTTGAGAAATTATGAGAGACTAGCTAAGAGAAATATATCAGTGTAATTCTTAGCTCAAAATACCTTTTTTGAAATTTTAAACAAAATCCTTTTATACCTCTCTCTAAACAATAAAGTTGTTGGTTGCAATTAATGCACAAAATAAAATCTCAATGACTTTTTTTTGTTTGTAGAACACACACACCAATAAACTTGTGTCAAAATTTTGCCTTGAAAAATATTACCATTAGGTAACATAAAATAGTCGCTACACGGCTTGTAATTTGGTCCTATAAGGCCAATCGATTAGTTTGTGGCTTGTTCAAGCAAAGCTCAATACTTTAGTGTGAAATAGAGAGAAAATATTTTAGGTCATCAATGAGCCAAGGGACAAGATTAGAGTTGAGGCTAGTCAATTGGTACTATATGGCCAATCAATGGGTGTCCCGATTTTCTTATAGACTAGTTGAGTGCTTTGTGAATTCCATATATATTATTTTTTAACCTAAAGACCAATTGACTAGTTTTTACCAGCAATTAACTGGTGTATGAAGAAAATTATTACTCAATACCATTACAAGAAAAATTATTTTCCACATTAAAACCACTTAAAAAACTTTTCAAAGATGGATTTTAAAGAGGCTTTTATGACAAATTTTCACGAGAATTCCATATGGCTCAAGGATCAAGCACATGTATACATCAAACCCAAATCTTAATACTTAAAAGACTATACCATGAAGCTTAAGACTTGAGGTCTCAAATATTTTCTTGATCTTGATATAGAAGTGTATAGAACATCTTGATCTCTTCATCCACTGAGTGCTTGACTTGAAGGTTGAAAGTCTTTAACACTTGATTGTAAGCATGAACTTATTTCATTCTTCAATGATTTGAGAAACTTGATTGCTCTCTATCTTTCTTTGTACTTATAATGTTTGGTTGAGTGTATTTGTCATCAATTAGACATGTAAATCTCATGCACACTTAAAAAACCACATTAAAATCCCACTTAAGGTTTGTTATAAGAAAAACCAATACATGTGGTCAATAGGGATAACAAAAAGGAAAACAGAGGGGGTAGGGGTAGCTAAAAGTGGCAGATAAAGTTATAGAGAAAAAACAAGAAAAGAAAGCAAAGCTAAGAGTTTTGTGTGACTTTTGGATTAAAGATTAAATGCAAGTGAATGAGGCAAAAGGGAGTGGTGTGGAGTGATGTGAATTAGTTAGGGAAGGTTGAGTATATTTCTTGGAAAACACTTGAATGAGCAGCATAATTGTGGGGTTGAAAATGGATTGAGTGTGAAAGGTTGTTATGACAATATATATACATAGACACACACACACATTCATTCATTCATACATACATACATACGTACATACCTATATATATATATATGATTATGGTGCTTCTAACGAGAGGTTTGGTTGAATGAAAAGTAACTAAGTCCAAATCTAATTTGTTCTAGTTTTTCGAGATTTAAAGGTAGTTAGAAGGTTGATTATAATTACTTTTATAGAACTAAATTATAAAGGAGGTCAAATAATTGGTCTTTATTAGAAAAATTAGCAAGTACATTCTAAAATCTATGAAAAACTATGAAAATGTGCAGAATAATTTTAGAAATTCAAATTTATAATAATATATAGTAATGAAAAATATATGGGATCCAAACAAATAAAAATTAATGAAAGTAAATAAATTGTCTAATAGAATAAAATGGACTATTCTGCGATATAATGATTTGGAAGAAATGAATACCTCAATTTTGAATATTTTAAGATGGTTAAGAAGACTAATTATACAAGATAGTAGGGGCTCAAAAAATGGGATGTTACAAATATATCTTATTATAATAATTCATAATAATTATTCTAATAAAATAATGACAAAATTTACACCAACTAAGAATTATAAAAGGTATAACATATATAATTACAATAAGTTTTATATCAAATTTTTTAGATTCCAAATGGAACAAAATTTAATTATGCCCATATTATCTTAATAACTATCCCAATGAAATAGATGAAATTTAAGCTTACTAAAAAAATATACAAAAAGAAGTAAAGATTACGGTATCATAATGAAATCTATATCAAACACATAAGAGTAAAAGTTAAGGCTTTAATGAAGAAATTTGGTGGAACTTGTAAGGTCATTCTCTCTTAAGGTTTTAGTGAGGATATTGGGTGGGACTCATAAAAATACATAATGGCTATCATCAAGTATCATATACCTAAAGAAAAGGACACCTAGTTCACCATTTTTGCTACAAAAGGCTTATTTTTACACTAATACTCAAAGTCATAGGTGATAAACTAGAGCATCTACGATGGGGAGAAAAAAACTCTCCCAAACTCAAATTTAGGGAAAGGGTTGAAAGTGTAGAAAAAATGCCTCAAATTTTAGTTGTCCTTGAAATTTTGAGGTGCCCAAAGTGTGGAAACCGATACACATTCATTACACTTTTTAGACATATTTTTACTGTTAGAGCAAATATGAGGTATTTATTTATTTTAAAAATAGTTATTATTAATTAGATTATTTGTAAAATTATATTTAATGAAATTTGATTATATAATATTATTAATTGATATTTATAGATTAATATACATTAAAAGTTAAATATTACAAAGTATAAATTATTAGTGATGTGATTGATAAAAGTAATTGGGCGGTGTAAATTTGAGGTAGTTGGATGTAGATTAGAATTAAATTTGAGGTAAAATTTTAAAAGTATGAGAAATGAGAGAGAAAATGATTGAATAGTACAACCGGATACCTCAAATTTGAGGAATGGATATATACGCTCTCAGAGTAGCACCATAGGTGTCTGTTTGGTTCCTAAAGATCTTCAAAAGTCACCCACTCTCAACCTTGTCAATTATTTCTCTCTCTCCACCACATTTCACATCAATTGGAAAAACTTTTCACTTGGATTCAACCCTTATGATGGAAACCGGTTAGGGTTTCACAAAAGGATCGAAGATTTAATCGAGCGCAACGTTCGATTTCCGCCGGTACAGCCTAAGGAAATCTTTCCAAAGGAAGAACCACAACTTCAGAAGCACAATTGATTCAATGGCAACTGAATTTAGAAGGTGAAAGATCAAGATCGATCGAGAAGAGAACGGAATAGAAGCAGAACAGAAGTGAATGAGAGAATCGCCAAGAGAGAGAGACGGAGTCGAGAGAGAGTTCGAGAGAAGCAAATAACACTTACTTTATTTCTGGCAAAAGTTCTGTATTACATCGTATCTATCATATATATATATGTATACAAAGGGCGTATAGAATACAAAAATACATACGGAAATCACAGCCTGCCATGGTCGACAATACACAATCCGTATGGGCCCGAAAATACAAGTGTCGAACAGCCCAACCCAAGCAACATCAACATAAGGTGTCGACCAGCCAGCCCTCATAAAGACCATAACCCACATAATACAAATTAAGCTTAAAGCTTAATCTCCCATCAGCTACAACAATTTTAGCAAATCATGGTCATTAAGGATTGATTAATCCACAATCCAGCTAGCCCAATTTTATGGACCGGGTGGCGGATTATACAACCGTCCTAACTCCCATTAGCCAATTCGACCGGCGAATGCATCATATGGGATTACAAAAATTTTAATAAAAGTTACAAAAATCTGTACACTCCAGACTTAATCTAAACGGCCCAGCAAACACGTTCCTGTTCATAGAATTCCCATAAGCTGCGACATTATCCTATTAATTCAACAAATAAGATAAATAATTGTAAGTAATTAACTCACAGCAAATTTCAAAATTACTCAGATATAAATTTACAAGATTCACATCATTCCCCTCTTCTTGGAAAGGTTTCGTCTCTGAAACCTGAACAAGTCCCAGAAATGGACTAAGGTCTGATACATTGAAAGAATTACTCACATTTCCAAACTTAACAGGTAAGTCAATTTTATAAGCATTGTCATTTATTTTTTCTAAAACAGTAAAAATGTCCATCCCCTCTAGGATCCAATTTTGACTTTCTTAAATTTGGAAACCTTTCTTTCCTTAAATGAACCCAAACTAAATCTCCAGGTTTAAAAATCATTTTTCTTCTTCTTTTATTAGCATGTTCAGCCATCTGTTGTACCTTCTTATTAATTTTTTGGTTTACATTCTCATGTAATTTTTTTATACTTTCAGCTCTAGATTCAGCATCAAAATTTTGCAGATCAGCATGAGGTAAAGGACTCAAATCCAATGGATTTAATGGATTAAAACCATACACAATCTCAAATGGAGTTTTATTAGTTGTAGAATGTAAAGTCCTATTATAAGCAAATTCTACCTGAGGTAAAATATACTCCCATTGTTTAAGGTTTTTTCCAAGGACAACCCTCAACATATTTCCTAGAGTTCTATTAACCACTTCAGTTTGACCATCATTTTTGAGGGTGAAAAGTTGTAGAAAATAATAATTTAGTCCCCAATTTACCCCACAAAACTTTCCAAAAATGGCTTAAAAACTTAACATCCCTATTTGAAACTATAGTCTTAGGAATTCCATGTAACTTAACCACATTAGAAAAAAATAATTCAGCCACTGCTATAGCATCATTGGTTTTATTACAGGGATTAAAATGAGCCATTTTACTGAATCTATCTACCACAACCATTATAGAATCCTTAGCTCTATTAGTCCTAGGTAATCCTAACACAAAATCCAAAGAAACATCAATCCAAGGATGGTTAGATACAGGTAAGGGGGTATATAATCCAAAAGGTTTTGAAGTAGTTTTTGCCTGTCTACATTTAATACAATTAACACAATGTTTCAAAACATCCTTTTTCATGTGTGGCCAATAAAAATGTTCAATTAAAACATCTAAAGTTTTCTGAGTTCCTAGATGTGCCATTAATCCACCACTATGTGCCTCTTGAACTAATAATCCTCTATAAGAGCATACAAGAATACATAATCTATTTTCCCTAAACAAGTATCCTTCATTAATAAAATATTTTCCTTGAGAAGAAACTTCACACCTTTTATAAATTTCTTTAAAATCATTATCTTCTAAGTATAATAGCTTAATAATGGAAAATCCTAATAAAGTAGTATCAGCAGTGTTCAATAAAGCATATCTCCTAGATAAAGCATCTGCAACTATGTTATCACTACCCTTTTTATATTTAATTATGTAAGGAAAACTTTCAATGAATTCTATCCATCTACCTTTCCTCCTATTTAACTTTGACTGACTCTTTAAATACTTAATAGCCTCCTGATCTGTGTTAACTACAAATTCCCTATGCCACAGATAATGTTGCCATACCTCCAAAGCCCTTACCAAAGCATACAATTCCTTTTCATAGGTAGAATAATTCAAAGTACTACCATTTAATTTTTTACTAAAATAAGCCACTGGTTTTCCTTCCTGAGAAAGTACATCCCCTATTCCTAATCCTGATGCATCACAATCTAATTCAAACATTTTTTCAAAGTCAGGCAAACTCAAAACAGGTGCTTGGGTTAACTTATTCTTAAGCATCTCAAAAGATTGTTGTTGTTCTAATCCCCAAATAAACCCATTATCCTTTTTTGTTATGGCAGTTAAAGGAGCAGCTATAGTACTAAAGTTTCTCACAAATCTTCTATAAAAAGAACACAATCCATGAAAACTTCTTACTTCAGTTACACTTTTTGGTACAGGCCACTCTTGAATAGCCTTAATCTTTTCTTTATCTACAGACACACCTTCTTTTCCTACCACAAATCCCAAGAAAACCACACTTTCCAAACAAAAGTTTGACTTAGCTAAATTAGCATAAAGTTGTTCTGCCTTAAACACATTCAAAATAATTCTTAAATGTCCCAAGTGTTCCTCTAAGGATTTACTATATATAAGTATATCATCAAAATAAACAGCCACAAATTTTCCAATAAATTCCCTTAATACATGGTTCATAAGTCTCATAAAAGTGCTAGGAGCATTTGACAACCCAAAAGGCATCACTAACCATTCATACAAACCAAAGTTCGTCTTAAAAGCTGTTTTCCACTCATCCCCTGGTTTCATCCTTATTTGATGATACCCACTCTTTAAATCTATCTTAGAAAATATAACAGCACCACACAAGTGATCCAGCATCTCATCCAGCCTAGGAATTGGATATCTATACTTAATAGTTATCTTATTTACTACCCTGCTATCCACACACATTCTCCAACTACCATCCTTTTTTGGCACTAGTAATACAGGTACTGCACAAGGACTCATACTCTCTTTAATGTATCCTTTACTTAATAATTATGTTACTTGTCTTTTTAGCTCCTTAACCTCTTTTGGATTTGCCCTATAAGTAGGTCTGTTTGGTATGACAGCTCCTGGAATAAAGTCTATTTGATGTTCTATTCCCCTTAATGGAGGTAATCTACTAGGTATATCCTCAGGAAATAAATCACTATATTCTTCCAATAACATTTTCACTGTACTAGGTACTTCTTCAATTGTTTCTTTCTGACTCTCATAGCAACCCTTAAAAACCATAAAATATACATTAGCATTTCTTTTTATTGCTTTTCCTACATCCTTTCCTTTAGCATAAAAACCAAAAGTGCCTTTCATGTCTTTTGTACTATGATCATTTCCCAAAGTAGAATTAGTCAATTCCTTATAATCAGATTTAATTTTGGTTTGATCCTCAAATATTTCCTTTGGAGTCATAGGTGCTAAAACAATCTTCCTATCATCCTTTTGTACTGTATACCTATTCTTATAACCATCATGTACTACCCTTCTATCATATTGCCAAGGCCTACCCAACAACAGGTGAGCAGCATGCATAGGAACTATATCACATAGAACAGAATCTTCATATTTTCCTAATTTTAAATTCACTAGAACCTGTTGACTAACCTTAACATCTCCTAACTCATTAAGCCACTGCAATCTATATGGTTTTTGATGTTTAGTAGTGTTTAAACCTAATTTAGATACTAATAAGGTACTAGCAGCATTAATACAACTACCACTATCTATAGCCATGTTAAAACACTTATCATCAATCAAACATCGAGTATGGAATATATTTTCTCTTTGTAAAGCATTGGAATCAGGTAACTTATTACTATTTAAGGCTCTTCTAACCACAAAAAGATCCCTACTTACTGGTAGTTCTACTTCGTCTTCTAGGTCACTATCTCCCTTTCCTTCTAAATTAGCCCCTTCTTCCTCTTCTTCAGATTCAGATTCAGATTCTACTTCCCCAGATTCTCTAATCAAAATATTCCTCTTGTTTGGGCATTCAGAAGCTATATGACCTAAACCTCCACATCTAAAGCATTTAATATCCCTAGTCCTGTTTGACCCAATTACAGGATTTGCCATTACATTCTTACCCTTTTCAGGTTTCTGCCCTGTCTTAACTTCATTGTTTCTCCCTCTAAACTCTACCTTATTATTGTTCTTCCAGTTTCCAGAGGTATTTCCCCCAAAATTTCTCCTCATAGTAGTCTTAAACCTAATCCCAGGGGGTTTATATTGCCTAGATTTCTTCAACTGAATTTCTATTTTTGTAGCTATATTCACCATCTCAGTTAGTGTTCCACAAGGATACAGCTCTACCTTATCAGCTATCTCTGAATTTAATCCACTCAGAAACCTAGCCATAGTAGCATCATCATCCTCAATAACTCCTGTCTTAATAATTAAAACTTCCAACTCTTTATAATAATCATCTACTGATCTCATTCCCTGACTAATAGTTTGTAACCTTTTATGCAACTCTCTATAGTAGTAACTTGGTACGAATCTCTTTCTCATTAAAATTTTAAACTCTGCCCAAGTCTGTATAACAGGTTCTCCACACCTACGTCTAGTTAACACCAAATTATGATACCAAGAAGACGCATACTCAGTAAACTCCACTACAACCACTTTAATTTTCTTTTCCTCAGAGTAATTGTGACACTCAAAAACCAATTCTATTTTTCTTTCCCACTCAAAATAGTAATCAGGGTCATTTCTCCCATTGAACCCTGGTATGCTAAGCTTAAGATTATTTAAATTTCTATCTACAAATTCTAATTCCCTATCCTACCTAGTGTTCTGTCTGAGCAGCCTATCACTATTGTGGGATATTTGATCTTCTAACTCTTACAGATTAGCTATAGGTGGAATCCTAGTCCTAGGATCCATTGGATCTCTTCCTAAGACTCCTGATTGATTAGACTCAATTCTGTTATTTTGCATTTCATTAAGTCTCACTTCTTGTTCTCCTAATCTTTGTTCTAGGTTAGCAGATAAGACATCAAATTGTGCAGTCATTTGTTCTTGAAAAGTCCTAAGGGTTTCTAGAAGGTCATTACTAGACACAGATTGATTCACTGATTGGCCATTATTAGACATGATGAATTTCAAAGTAATTAACAATCAATCACAGCAGTAATTAATCACAGAAGCAACTGATCCAAGAATCACAGATAACAGACACACAAAATACCACAGGAATATGGCTTCACAAATATCAGCAGTAATAGCAACAGTAAAAACTCTACTCAGAATAACTCACTGTATATGATAATTTGACAAAACTATTTCAATAATACGAAATAAGTAGGAAGGAACGATATTACCGCGTCCGCTTAAGTAATTAGTTCAAAGATTTAGGGTACCCCTCTTCTTGGAGGACTATCCCCTTTCTTGAAACCAAGATAGTTCGCCGGTTGTAAAATTTCAACCTATATACTTAACAATAACAGATAAATTGTCGAAGATGAAGAAAACAAATAAGTATAGCAGGTAGTAGTATTAACAAGGAAATCACAAATCGAAGTTACCAACAACAGTAGGTCGCGCGGTCAATCAAGATTCGGATTTTTGACCAAACCCTAGGTCGATTAGGGTTTTCTTTTTCAGACTTTCAAAAAAAAAGAACAATTAGTAGTCGAAATGCCTTAATCGCCGGTTTGAAAGCAACAAGAATCGATACTGAGTTCCTCGTTGCAAAACCCTAAAATTTCACACCTCAAACTAGGGTTAGCGAAATACAGAAATCGAATTAACAAAAATGAATACAACTTAATCAATGATACCAAAAACTACGAGCACTCTAGAAAAAATCGAGGCTCTGATACCAAATGATGGAAACCGGTTAGGGTTTCACAAAAGGATCGAAGATTTAATCGAGCGCAACGTTCGATTTCCGCCGGTACAGCCTAAGGAAATCTTTCCAAAGGAAGAACCACAACTTCAGAAGCACAATTGATTCAATGGCAACTGAATTTAGAAGGTGAAAGATCAAGATCGATCGAGAAGAGAACGGAACAGAAGCAGAACAGAAGCGAATGAGAGAATCGCCAAGAGAGAGAGACGGAGTCGAGAGAGAGTTCGAGAGAAGCAAATAACACTTACTTTATTTCTGGCAAAAGTTCTGTATTACATCGTATCTATCATATATATATATGTATACAAAGGGCGTATAGAATACAAAAATACATACGGAAATCACACCCTGCCATGGTCGACAATACACAATCCGTATGGGCCCGAAAATACAAGTGTCGAACAACCCAACCCAAGCAACATCAACATAAGGTGTCGACCAGCCAGCCCTCATAAAGACCATAACCCACATAATACAAATTAAGCTTAAAGCTTAATCTCCCATCAGCTACAACAATTTTAGCAAATCATGGTCATTAAGGATTGATTAATCCACAATCCAGATAGCCCAATTTTATGGACCGGGTGGCGGATTATACAACCTTCCTAACTCCCATGAGCCAATTCGACCGGCGAATGCATCATATGGGATTACAAAAATTTTAATAAAAGTTACAAAAATCTGTACACTCCAGACTTAATCCGAACGGCCCAGCAAACACGTTCTTGTTCATAGAATTCCCATAAGCTGCGACATTATCCTATTAATTCAACAAATAAGATAAAAAATTGTAAGTAATTAACTCACAGCAAATTTCAAAATTACTCAGATATAAATTTACAAGATTCACATCACCTTATACTAGTGTAAGGACTAATTCATTCACATCTAAATGTTAAACTACCAAGACTTTTTAACACCCCAAAAATCACAGTTGAATTTTTTTTTAAATAAATAAATACAAGCACGGGGGTGCTACCGCCGTGATTAGTACAAGCCGACCCCCAGCAAGTCTCATACTAACCACAAGGCTAAAAAAAAGTTTCCACAGGACATTATACAAACTTAAAAAAAGGTTCATAGAAATCGAAGTGTTTATAACACAAAAATCAGAGTGAGTGATAAAAGTTGTTACAATTGAAAACGAGTTACATAGTCAAGTTTCCAAAATGGATAAAAGGTACAATGCCATAAAACAAAACTGAAATAAAATGAGAACCATTAGTAAACATGAATAAAAAGAGTCCGGCCAACATCTAATGTCAACCCCAAGTATGTCCAATGGTCAGTACACATCCCCGCCTGATGCATTCAATATGTCATAGGTATCAAACACGGTACCACCTACCTGCACAAATTTAGAAGGGCTCTCGACTTGTGGGAATGAGCAGCACCCAAGAGGTAACCATATGGGTAAGGCTAGCAAGAAACAAACAAGTAAGGCTATGCAAGAAATTAACACGTATGGCATACTAAGCATGATTCAGGTTCATATCATCAGGCTAGATTTAGACTAATATTTTATCTTACACAACTCTTATATTAATTCCATGTGAGTACGGGAATCCCACTATTATAGTCGGTGGATCGAAAACACTCAACATGGCAGAATGCACCCAACCACTATTATAGCCTGTGGACTAGAATTATTCAATAGGGAAAAAAACACCAGACCACTATTATAGCGGTGGACCAGAAAATAGATAACCTCACTAGCCCCAACTCATATGGTGTTCCATTGTAAATAATTCGCATCTTTCCATTTCTTATACTTCTAGTTCACACATTTCTCATATTAATTTTTCGTGAGTACGGGAACCTCACTGTTATAGCCCGTGGACCGGAAACACTCCACAGGGCATAACACACCTAACCACTATTATTGTCGATGGACTAGAAAAATATATCCTCATTAGCCCCAACTCATGAGGTGCTCCATTGTAAGTAATTAGTATCTTTCCATAACTTATTACCATGCAAATTTTGGTTTATCGAGTTTGGAATCCCCCACTATTATAGTCGGTGGACCGAAAACACTCAATAGGGCAGAACGTTCTTGACCACTATTATAGCCGGTGGACCGAAAAATCACTCAGCAGGGCAAAAAGCACCTCACCACTATTATAGCTGGTGGACCAGAAAATATATAACCTCACTGGGCCCTAGCTCGATAATATTTCTCTTTAAGCGCTTAGTGTTTTATTGTATCTTATTCCACACACAACCTCGATTAGACATGCACGACCTATTAGACTTCCCAAAAATCTTATCCCATATCTTGGGACTTTTACTTCTCTAGTACATACATACATTCTTTCCCACTCTTTCCTCATTACCATCAATACTCAACTCCGAAACCCACTTTTCCATATCTCTGAATCAACTCAATATCACTCTCTAGGGTTTTCCTCTAGGAAACCCTAATTTGGCCTATATGGCCCAACCTTCCTCTATCCCACACAACTCATGCTCCTCTAATTTATCACCTCACTTGATTCATCCCCAAGCACCACATTTTACTTCTCATATAACACATGTGGCCACAAAACCCTAGTTAGCCATCCCAAAACCCTAGCACCTCTCTTTCCTCATACAATGTTATCCTTTCATCTCTTTTACTTACCATCCCCTCTTCCACATTACACCAGTCCAACACAACCTATGACCCCAAGACTTTCTTCCCATCTTTCCCACTCACCATGAGAAACCAAAACTCTTCTTTGATACCAAAACCATCACTTTCTTCCAACCACACCCGACATCACAACCTCACTACCCAAATTCCACACATAATCACAAAAACCCTAGTTCGCTCCCCGAAACCCTAGTACTTCTCCTTTCTTTCATGACACTCCCTCAACACCCAAATACCTTTTTCTCACTTGGCTCACTTTTCCTCCATGGGACACCCCTCTCATATTTTATTGCTCATTCTAACCATTTCCATTAGTTTTTCTTCCTTACACACTTTTCTCACTTAGGATTTCCTCCCAAAACCCTAATCAAACCTCCTATACACCATTACATCAACCCACGTATTATTTTTCAAATATGGACTCCAATCACCCTAACAACTCTTCCCTTACCTTAATCAATCCTCAAATAAACTTTCCAACATAAAATTCATCCCTATATATAAGCTAACCATCTAATGCAAACCCTAGACTCTCCATGCATGTTTTGATCCATTCCATTAATTTATTCCCATTATTCCTCCTTTTGTTCACCCATAGGTCATAAGATATTTAGATCATCATCACTATTCTCTAGTAAACTCACTTTCCTCATTCTTTTTCATTTTTCTCACAACCACATCATACTACTTAGAATCTCCTTTCATGCATGTTATGAGGGGCAATATTACACAAGCACAATTCAAGTACAAGTAATAATATCGCATTACACATATCATAAACACATGCAACTTACCTGAGCTCCATGCTTAGCAAGTTAAGATACATGATATATAAAGCACACATATCAAATCAACACATATAGTACATTCTCACACACAAAAGTCCTCAACCATATTCTTACCTAATACGACATTGGGCTTGGAGCATACTCCTACTCCTCCTTAGGGTTTTAACTTGGTTCACCTATAAGAGGGAAACAGTGGGGTTAACTTCCCTTTTACCAAAATATCATTATTTCCTACCTACCCTCATCATAGCCGAGTATTAGGGTTAATAATAATAGTAGTAGTTTTATAAGTAAAAGTAGGGGTATTATTCTTAAAGTAGCTAATCATACTATTACTAGCCAAGATAGGTCTTGATAGTTATATTGGTCCATGTTAAAGTATTATTAGTAATATTTATGTTACTAAAGATAATAGCTTTACTACTACTACTACTACTAATAATGATGATAATAATAATAGTGATAATAATAATAATAACCTAAATAATAATAATAATAATAATAATAATAATAATAGTGGTAATAGTAATAATCCTAGTAGTAGTAGTAATAATAATACTAGTGATATAGGTAATAATAACAATAATGATAATGATAATAATAATAATAATAGTAATATTAATAATAGTTTGAATCTTAAGAATGATAATAATAAGGGTTCTAATAATCATAATAATAGTAACATTAGTAATAATAGGGCTAAGTTTTAATAATAATAGTAGTAGTAGTAGTAGTAGTAGTAGTAGTAGTAGTATAGTAGTAGTAGTAGTAGTAGTAGTAGTAGTAATATGCTGAAGTTAATAATAATACTAATAATAATAATAATAATAATAATAATAATAATAATAATAATAGTAGTAGTAGTAGTAGTAGTAGTAGTAATAGTAGTAATATGCTGAAGTTAATAATAATACTAATAATAATAATAATAATAATAATAATAATAATAATGATGATGATGATGATGATGATGATATCAACACAAATAAAATAATTAACAATTAAATAAATTGTTTTAAAAGGTTAGGGAGGCTAGGGCACAACTTAAGGTGGTGGTGACCAGGCGGCGCCAGCGGCGGTGGAGGAGGATGTGGAGTTGAAGAGGTGGGTTTCTAGGCTAGAAGAGGGAGAGTGAGAGGGTGGTTGTGATGGTGGTGGCGCAACCAAAGGAGCGGCATAGGTGGTAGTTGTTGTGGTGGAGGGGGAGGAAGGGAAAAAGGAGAGTGAGACAGGGGGAAAGGAAGGTAGGAGAAGGTAGAGGAGACTCTGCTAGGTGTTTTGGGGGGTAGGGGAGTGGTAGCCGCGGTGGGGATGGCGGCGCGAGGGGCGGCAATGGTGGAGAATTGGCAATTTGGGCAGCCAATTTGGCATGGCTGTGGCGGCTCATACAGGAGAAATTAGAGGTGGTGGGGGTGTGGTTCAGTGGAGGGTGATGTAGGGAGGATTTTGGAAGGTGGTTCGGGCGGCGACGATGGGCGACGGTGGCAGTGGAGGTATCTTTACGGGCGGTGGCGCAAAGGGGTAAATTTCTGGGCAGGAAAAAGGGAGCTAAATTAAGGTTGAGTAAGGAGTATTTATAGGCCAATGAGGGTGTAAACGAAATAGGGGGAAGAGGAAAAGAGGGGGCAGGTGTGGTAGGGTTGCTAGCCGCGGTGGCAGGCCAGTATAGGTTTGTAAGGTTGTAGGGGTTGTTTGGTTGGGGGAGAAGAAAAGGAAAGGGAGGGGCACATGTGAGGGTAGGTGTGGGGTTGGTTTTGGTGAAAAAAGGAAAGGAAAATGAAGGGGAGAGAGGGGGAGGTAGGATGGTAGGCATACGGTGGCAGAGGAGGGGGCGACGGCAGATCGCAGGTGCGTTCTGCAGCACGGGGTCGAGGAAGAAGGAAGGTGGAAAGAAAAGAGTTGGGCCGGCTGGTCGGGAAAAGAAAAAGAAAGAAAAGAAAAGGGGGAACCGGTGGGTGAGAGGGAAAAGAAAAGGAGGGTGTAGGCTTGGGTCGCATGGGGGAAAGAAGAGGGTGGAGGTCTGGGCTGGCCCAATATGGGGAAAGAAGGAAAAAAAAAAGAAAAAGGAGAAAAGAGAGAAAGAAAAGAAAAAGGAAAAGAAAGGGAAAAAAAGGAAAATGGGTTGGTTGGGGTATTTATAATATTTTAGTATTTTTAAATATTTAAAATAATAATATCTAATAAAATATTAATTAAATTCCCTTTTTAAATTAATTTAGGGTATTTTGGATAATTTTCCCTAAATTCCATTTTAATTAGCAAAATACCCTAATTTTTTCTAATTTAATAATTTATTATTTCCCTCTTAATTATTCCCCCTTATTTTAATAAATAATTAATTTCCCTAATAAATTCATATTTTAACATAATTTTCTAAATTAGGGTTTTGGGGTATTTCAGACTTATCTAATTTTAACACAAAAAGTGATTAGATATTAATAAAATGGCTAACTTGTAAAAAAAAGAAAGAAGGATTCGTTATTTTTTATCTTATGATACTTTTATGCATGGTGTATAAGATATCCCGATGGCATTTCTGCATATCAATGCTTGATAATGGTAGGTATGTAACACATTGCATGTTGTTGGTGCATACCCATAAAGGAACATGAAAGCTACATATTCATTACGAAGGTATGATATTCTTATGTTTACTGGTAGCGGACCTTACCAAATTATATTATTGCTAATACTTTGATTTTTGTTCTACTATAGAATGATAAATCTATCTTTGCTTATGGTAACACCCTCCATCACCATGTAGAAAGAAGGATCTTAGGGACTGAGACATGATTTCTAAATATCAAATCTCCAACTTCATTATGCATGATCGACAAATCATTTCTTTGCTCTTAACACACACATTTACTAGAGTAGACTATAATATAATATATGTGAGGTTATAATTTAATTGAAGAGTTGTGATAACTCAAATGAAGAGTCATAAACATTGAAAAGAACACGCCTCTTCATTGTAACTCCTCAAATAACCCATAATCTTGGGAATGAATTAATTTAATTAAAGAGTTGTGTTGACTTGAATGAAAGTCATGAACTTTAAAAAGGGACATACCACTTCATTGTAACTGTTCAGGTAGTATAAATATCCCATAATCATGGGATGAAAAAATATGAATTTTGAGATATTTAGTTGAAGCCTATTAATATAATTATTGAGAGTCTCGTGTAAATGTTTTCTTATATCATGGGTGTAAATTGTTGTGAAAATATTACCTTTAAGATAGTTTCATACATGCCTTTAATAAATATAACTCTATCTTATTTTATCAAACCCCTTAACAATTTAAAGGTAATATTACAGAGACGGATTCTACTTCGGCATTCAAAATGGCAAACTAGGATTTGATCAAACTGAGTTGTTTTGACAGAAAAAATTTTACGAGATAGAAGGATAAAATGGTGTTTCTCCTTACTACTTTGAATATATTTTATTTGCTCGATGCAAAAGTACCTAAGCTAACGGAACCAAAGTCAGATGATAACGATGAAGTCAAAGTACAAAGAAAGAAGTGTCAAGAAGATGAATTAGTGTGTCAGTTATATACTGAACTCCCTCACTAATCGATTATATGGTTTATATTTAAATTTGAAGTCACCAAAGGAGATATGGGATGCCCTCAAAGCTAAACATAAAAAAGAGAAAAAAAGGCAAGAATAAATTTTTAGCTTTGAAATATTTTAAGTTTTGGATGTCTGATGATTTACCTATTGTAGACCAAGCGCATGAACTCTAGATTCGAGTATCCAAACTTAGTGACCTTGAAGTTAAGATTCTTGATTCAATTCAATTAGGAGAAATCTTACCTAAGTTGCCTCCTAGTTGGAATGATTATAGGAAGAAATTTCTACATTCTCTTGAAACCATTACTATAGAATATTTTCAAACACATCATCAAATTGAGGTGGAATACCATTTGTGTGATGTGTTATTATTTAATTCTAAAGTGAATTATGTTAGTGAGAATGGAAATAAAAGGAATCAAAATGGGAAATCTTAGGAAACCATGGAAGTTAACAAGAAAGGAAATTCCTTCAAGAAGTCCAATGATGTGAAGAAAAATAAACATTGTCACCATTGTGGAAAGAAAGGGCATTACATTCATGAATGTAGAATCAAGAATAAGGTAGATGATATAAAATTTGAGAAGGCTAAAATTGTGGAAAGTGAAGTAAGTCATAAGATTGGTGGCTTGATTCAGGTGCACCCGTTTATGTGTGCAACAATAAGGCGATGTTTAAGCCATATGAAGAATTTTTAGATCAAAAGGAGGTTCTTATGGGAAACAACAATGTTTCCAAGGTTTTGGTAAAAGGATTGGTTGTCTTGGATTTTATTTTAGGACAAAAATTGACTTTGATCAATGTATTTCATGTTTATGATATTAGAAAAAATCTTGTATTTGCTAATTTATTGTGTAAGAAGGGATTCAAAATTGTACTTGAGTCTAATAAAGTCATAGGGATAAAGAACACTTTGTTTATAGGAAAGGGGTACACTTGTGATGAAATGTTTAAAATTAGTATTAATAATAAAGTGAATTGTTCTTCTTCTTTTTTCTTTTTACTTTGTTGAGCATTATTCTTCTTTATGGCATGCTAGATTATGATATGTTAATTTTTGTTATCTAGATCACATGCAAAAAACATGGATATACTTATTTTAAGCATGACCATAATGAAAAGTGTGAAATATGCATTCAAACAAAAATGACTAAGAAACCATTTCCTAAGGTTGAAAGAAATACACAAATTTTAGATTTTGTGCATACTGATATATGTGAACTGAATGTTTTATTAGCTAGAGGAGGAAAGAGATATTTTATAACTTTCATTAATGATAGTTCATGTTTTACTTATGTGTATTTAATGAGAGCTAAAGATGAAGCATTATATAAATTCAAGGAATATAAATATATTATTGATAATCAAAAGGGGAGATAAATTAAGATTATTCGTAGTCATAGAGGATCTAAATATTTCTCTATTGAATTCTCTACATATTGTTTAGAAAATGGTATAATACATCAGTCATCCTCTCTTTACGATCCTCAACATATGATTTGGAAGAAAGAAAAAAATAGAACCTTAGTGGATATGGTTATTTCTATGCTCATGAATGCTAATTTACCTTTCAATTTATGGGGTGAAGCACTTAAAACAACATGTTACATCCATAATATAATTCCTTTCAAGAAAATTAATGTTATTCCATATGAAATTTGGAATAATAGAAAACCTAACTTGAATTATTTTAATGTGTGGGGGTGTGTTGCATTTTATAAAACTTTTGATATACATAAAATTAAGTTAAGACCAAGAGGAATTAAAAGTATATTTTTTGGTTATGAAAATAATTCTAAAGGATATATAGACCTTTAGATTTAAGTTCAAATGTTATTGTTGAAATGATACATGCTGAATTTATTGAAAGCAAATTTATTAATGATTCTGTGACTAATGAAAATGAGGGTATGATTGTTCCTTCTATCGGAAACAAAAGGAAGCAAACCGATGATGTAAGTGAACCTCGAAGAAGTCAAAAGAAAAGAAAAGAGGAGTCCTTGGATCCTGACTGTAACACCCTAAAAAATTATAGTTGAAAATTTTCGTTTAATTAAAACAAACACAAGTACGGGGGGTGCTACAACCGTGATCAGTACAAGCCTGTCCCCCGATCAGTCTCGTACCAACCACAAGGCTAAGAATAAAATTAAACTATTTGTAAGACGAAAATCAGAGTGCAAGTTAAAAGTTATACAACCCAATAAAGTATGTAATCAAAGTTCCCACGAGGGATAAAAGGTACAGTACGATAAAATGAACCGAAATAAAACGATACATAAGTAAACTAAGGTAAAAGGGAGATTCCGGCCAACGTTGCTCCCGGGTCCCCATACCCAATCCAAAGCTCAACATCCCCACTCGATGCCTCATAAGTATCATAGGCATCGAAGATGGCATCTTCTACCCGCATAAACTCAATAAGGCCCTCTACTCGTGGGAATTGGAAACACCCATAAAGCGGGTGGTCATTACGCTACATACTAAGTAAGGTAACCATATAGCTAAGGCCATTCACAGAAAGACATATACTACAAGAAAAATCATATAGATAAACCATATAAGCAATGTAGATAGCAGAGGTCATGTTATAGTCCGGTTAAACTTATTCATTAGATCTCTAGCCAATACACTCATTTCACACCATGCTTATTATCAATCCATGCAATTACAGTAGCCTCATTATTATAGCCGGTGGACCAAAAAAACACCCAAGATAGAACACATCTGGCCACTATTATTCGCCGGTGGAATGGTCTCCAAGGCATAAGGCACTTGGCCTCGACTCTTATGGTGTTTCACTGTAAGTAGCTAGTATCTTTCCATGGTTTAACATCATTAAGTTTAGTTTGTTGAGCACAGAATCTCCCACTATTATAGCCAGTGGACCAGAAACATGCAAGGCAAAATGCTCCTAGCCACTATTATTTGCTGGTGGACCGGTCTGGTCTCGGCTCAACAATCTTCCTTTTTAAATAGTTAGTATCTTATTCGATAAACATGCATATTCTTTGGACTACCCATTCACACAATTCATCTACTCCTATTCCCCTTAGAGGGCCCCATCCCATATCTTGGAACTTTTGCGCCTCCCAACACATCTAGGCATCCTTTCCCTCTTTTCCTTACTTACCACGAATACCCAACTCCTAAGGGTGTGGGTCGAGGCCCACTTCCCTATACCATCTAATCAACTCACTATCGTCCTCTAGGGTTTTCCCCTAAAACCCTAATTGGGCCTATATGGCCCATCCTTCCTCTATCCCATGCAACTAAAGCTCCTTTATCCCCCAACACATCACCCCACTTAGATTCAACCCCAAGCATTCCACCTTACTTCCCATTTTGCACATATGATCATGAAACCCTAGTTGGCCACCCAAAATCCTAACCAAGTTTTCTATACACCCTTATACCAAACTACGTACTATTTTCCACCCAAGGACTCCAATCACCCCAACAAATCTTTCCTTAACTTACTTACACCCCAAGACAACTTTTCACACATAAGGATCATCCCCATGCAAACACCATCCATCATATGCAAACCCTAGACTTCCCCATGCAAGATCAACTCCACTCTCTTATTTTGTCCATATTTCCCTTTTATTTGTCCCCTCATGGGTCATGAGATAGTTAGGTCGTTCTCATTTCCCTTAGTCAACTCATTTCCCCCTTTCCCCTTTTCATCCTTTCACCTTATATCATATCACTAAAGTATCCTAGCATGCATGTCCTAAAGGGTCACACCACGTAACACCACAAGCACAACATACATATCATTTTACACATGCCATAAGTAGGTCACATAAACATACCTTAACTCCACCCTGTGCTACAAGTAAGCAATCATAATAATATAATGTACACAACATAACATAACACATGGCATATAAGGCACATAACACACATAATCGGCCTTAACTACATCCTTACCTAATACGACACATGGCTTGGAGCACGCTCCTACACCTCCTTAGGGATTTGACTTGGTTCACCTATAAGAGGAAAATACTAAGGGCTAACTTTCCTCTAACCAAAATTATCATTATTTACTACCTTACACTTATCATAACCTAGTATTAGGGTCAATAATAATAATAGTAGTTTTATAAGTAAAAGTAAGGTTATTATTCTTAAAGTAGCGAATCATACTACTAGTTGGTGTGGCCGTAGGCAGAATGCAATTTAAACCCTCTTGTTATCAATTGTAGTACTAGTAAATAAGGGTATCGTTCTAAACTGGATATTGAGAGGGCTTACTTCTATTTAACTAGCTTAAAATAAAAATAATAATAATAACACAAAATAAATAAATAAGAAAAATAATAATAGGGGTTATCAAATTAGAATATAATAAAATAAAAAAGTAATGAATAAAATAAAATAGAATAAGAATAAAAATAATGGATAACCATATATATGATAAATATGCTAAGGAATCCAAAATCCACCACTAGATTAGGTCAAAAGTATAATATGAATTTCTGAGTCAATATTTAATCATGAGAAAGAGATTGCCCAAGTTGTATACCAAAAGTAGGTCCATACACCTTATATTACTTCTCTTAATTAATTAATACGACAAAGCGCCAATATTAACCCTATTAAATACTAGCAGTATAGCAGTAACAAATGACTCCTATATTTAACTAGATTTAATGCATTAAGAATAATTCGAAGGTTGTCAATCTAAGTAACCAAACTAGTACACAAAACATGTCTAGCTGTATTTCCTTCCCTTGACCCACACGTATCTAAACGTTTTACTACTTTGGTTAGAGTCACAAAACTATTAGGTGAATTGTTATCTAACCTAGTTATAATTTATACATATAAATTCTAGTATATTTATATGACTCCTAGCAGGTAAATAATCCTACATACTGTCACTTATGAGGAGACTAGAACAAGACATGCACCAAATAAATTATACCTGACACAATTATATATATATATATAAACAATAGCAATTAAAATAGAGTCCAAGAACAATCTCACGAACACAAAGGAAAATAAAATCATACTTCAAACCCTAATCTAGGGTTTTAATTTATTCCCTAGTAACAAATAATCAGCCAGCCATAATTATTAAATTAATTAAATAGAAATATATATCCAAAATGTAAATTAAAAAAATAGAGAAAGAAATAACCAAAACTAAATTTAGATAAAAGATAAAAAACTTATACAGATGAAAAATTAATTTTATCTGAAATAAATTCTATCGGTATATTTTTCTCTACTCTTTCTTCTTTTTTCTTGGATGGCCTTGAATTTCCATGCAAATAATTCCTTTTTTTCTTCAGTGTTGATGTGCGCGCTTGTGTTGTCCATCTTTTGTCTACATCAAAGAATTTTATGTCCCACCTGTGCTGCACCCTACGTCTCTGATGGCTGAGTTCCATGTGACGATCCCCTACTCTCTCTTTATTTCTTTTTTTGCTACCTCACTCCCTTTCTCTGTGGCCGACCTCCCCTTCTTAGTTGTGCTCTGTTCCTTTTATTTTCGTGCCTCTACCTCTACACGTCAGCCCTCGCTGACTTCTCTCATCCGTCTCCCATTGCCCCACCGCACCTCACACTCCCTCCTGGGTTGCGCCTAGAGGTGGCAAACGGGTCGGGCGGGTCGGGTTCGGGTCGGGTCATAGCAGGTCGGGTCATTAATGGGTCGGGTCATTTCGGGTCAATTTGTCGGGTCGGGTTAGGTCCGACTATTCGAGTTAAGAAAATTCGGATTCGGATAATTTCGGGTTAACTTGACTGGTGGTAGGTTGACTAGGGTCGGGTTGGTTTTGGGTCATTTTCTAGTTCACGTGAGTAGGTGGCTTCGGCCGGTTCAGATCATTTCATATTTTCTTGTAATAATATAATATGACAGGTTAGTTATGTTCGAGTTGTTTCGAGTTAAATTGATGGGTGGGGTCATTTGACTCATTTCATACAATTTGACGGGTTGAATTCAATTAGTTACGGGTTAACTTAATGGGTCGAGTTTTGACGGGTTTACTCATATTCGAGCCTAAGTAATTATCATTTCATAAATCATAAATATTAGAGACAGACAATCATAAGATTAATATTGCAGATAAAAGAATTAAAAAATATTAAATGCGCTTTATTTTCACAAATAAATAGTAAAGATATTTATAAATTTTAATAATAAAAAATATTGCGCTTTGAATCAAACAAAGATATTTATCATTGATTATAATTTATTTGATAACTTAAAATATTCAATTACTTAAAAAAATAAAATTTTATAAAATAAAGATGATCAAAACAAGATTATACAATGTATAATTAATTATCATTTATTACATTATATATATTAGATACAATAATAAGATTACTAGTAAAGATAAATGAAATAAGAATATTATATGTGTTTTAGTTTTACAAAGGTAAATAATAAAAATATTTATAAGTTTTAATAGTATTATATTCGATTGCTTAAAATATTTATAAATTTTAAAAGTAAAAATATTAGATATCTATAATATATTATATTTACTTAATTAGTTAACATATTTGATTACTTAAAAAAAGATAATTTTATAAAATAAAGATGAGCATAACAAGAATAAACAATGTATAATTATCATTTATTACATTGTAAATATTAGATACAATCATAAGATTATTAGTAAAGATAAATGAAAAAAGAGTATTATATGTGTTTTATTTTTACAAAGGTAAATAATAAAGATATTTATAAGTTTTAATAGTATTATATTTGATTGCTTTAAACATTGATAAATTTTACATGTAAAAATATTAGATGTTTATCATATATTATATTTAATTGATTACTTAAAAAAAGATAATTTTATAAAATAAAGGTGAGTATAACAAGAATATATAATGTATAACTATCATTTATAACATTGTAAATATTAGATACAATACAATCATAAGATCACTAATAAAGATAGATAAAATAAGAATATTATATGTGTTTTATTTTTACAAAGGTAAATAATAAATATATTTATAAGTTTTGATAGTATTATACTTGATTGCTTTAAACATTTATAAATTTTACATGTAAAAATATTAGATGTTTATTGTATATTATATTTAATTGATTACTTAAAATATTTGATTACTTTAAAAAGATAATATTATAATATAAAGGTGAGCATAACAAGAATATACAATGTATAATTATCATTTATTACATTGTATATACTAGATACAATATAATCATAAGATCACTAGTAAAGTTAAATGAAATAAGAGTATTATATGTGTTTTATTTTTACAAAGGTAAATAATAAAGATATTTATAAGTTTTGATAGTATTATACTTGATTGCTTTAAACATTTATAAATTTTACATGTAAAAATATTAGATGTTTATTGTATATTATATTTAATTGATTACTTAAAATATTTGATTACTTAAAAAAAGATAATTTTATAAAATAAAGGTGAGCATAACAAGAATATACAATGTATAATTATCATTTATTACATTATATATAATATATACAATACAATCATAAGATCACTAATAAAGATAAATTAAATAAGAGTATTATATGTGTTTTATTTTTACAAAGGTAAATAATAAAGATATGTATAAGTTTTAATTATATTATATTTGATTTCTTTAAACATTTATAACCTTTAAAAGTAAAAATATTAGATGTTTATCATATATTATATTTAATTGATTACTTAAAATATTTGATTACTTAAAAAAGATAATTTTATAAAATAAAGGTGAGCATAACAAGAATATACAATGTATAATTATCATTTATTACATTGTATATATTAGATATAATACAATTATAAGATCATTAGTCAAGATAAATGAAATAAGAGTATTATATGTGTTTTATTTTTACAAAGGTAAATAATAAAGATATTTATAAGTTTTGATAGTATTATATTTGATTGCTTCAAACATTTATAAATTTTACATATAAAAATATTAGATGTTTATCATATATTATATTTAATTGATTACTTAAAATATTTGATTATTTAAAAAAAAAGATAATTTTATAAAATAAATAAGAGCATAACAAGAATTCTCAATGTATAATTATCATTTATTACGTTGTAAATATTAGATACAATACAATCATAAGATCACTAGTAAATATAAATGAAATAAGAGTATTATATGTGTTTTATTTTTAAAAAGGTAAATAATAAAGATATTTATAAGTTTTAATAGTATTATATTCGATTGCTTTAAACATTTATAAATTTTATATGTAAAAATATTAGATATTTATAATATATTATATTTACTTAATTAGTTAAAATATTTGATTACTTAAGAAAAGATAATTTTATAAAATAAAGGTGAGCATAACGAGAATAAACAATGTATAATTATTATATATTATATTTATTTAATTACTTAAAATATTTAAAAGTTTCTTCTCATTTTTCTTTTTTACCAGACAATAATTTTAGTTTTGGTTTTTTGGGTGAAAGATAATCCAAAAGGTATTTTAATGATTTTATCCGTAAAAATTATTTCCGGCTTTAAATTTATTTGTTTTTGAAAATCGTTAATATATATATATATATATAACATGGTTAATATTAACAGTAAAAAAATTTACCTACAAAAGTATTATTTTTTTATCCAATAATTTTTATATCATTTATTCTATCTTTTTATCATATTCATTTCTCTATATAATTTATCTTATTAATTTCTCTAGTTGTATTTATTTTATTAACATTATTATATTTATATTTTTATTATAATATTTTTATTAATTATTATTATTATAGTAAAAAATATATAATAAGTTATTCTAAACATAATTTAAATTAAATAATAATTTTATATATTTTCATTAATTATTAATTATTATATATATATTCATATAAATTAAAAATTAAATAATATAAAATATAAATATTAATATTATAATTAACAAAAATAATTAGATATTGTAAATTTAAAATTGATGAACGTAGAATACTAAATTATATTTAAAGTAAATTAATAATATTAAAAGAAAAAATATAACTAAAACTTTAAATTTAGGGTTGTAACGTGAGATACTCTTGATACAAGATATAGTTATTATTTGTTAGATTTTGTAGGTGATAAGTGATAAATTGATAACTAATAAATGATATTATTATACTCTTCTATTAAGAGTTTCTTCAAATAGGTGGATTAGTAGATGTAATGAACACGTTTTGAAAATCATTTTATAGGATTATAATTGGATGTTTGTCTTTTTTATTTTGGTTTTTTATTTATTAATAATATATCTTATTAGGATATCATTAGTAAATAAGAATGTCTAGGGTAAAATTATGAAAAATAAGTACAATTTATAAAATACTATATTTTTTAAAAGCTTTAAATGAATAATAAAATATATGTAATTTATTATTATTATTATTATTATATATTTTGATGTCTGATCAGGTTAATATTGAGTCAGATCGGGTGATTGTCGAGTCGGGTCAACGTTGGGTCGGGTCGGCTTCGGGTCAGGTCAAAGCGGGTCGGGTCACTATCGCGTCGGGTTGGCATCGGGTCGGGTCAATAACGGGTCGTGGGTTGGGATCAGGTCGGGTCGGGTTGATTATTATCGGGTCAATGCCGGGTCGGGTCATTGTCGGGTCGGGTTGCTAAATTTTGCGGGTCGTAATGGGTCGAGTTTCACTCGGGTCGGGTCGGGTTGGGCGGGTCGGGTCACTTTTGCCGGCTCTAGTTGCGCCCTACGTCGCTCCTCGACTGTTTCATTTTCTTTTTCGCTGGCCCTTTGTTCCGTGGCCTTTGGGCCTTCGGCCATTGGTCCAAAGGTCCAATTTTTTTTTATTTTCTTTTATTTAAAAATAATACCTGAAAAAAATTTCAATAAAAATTAATAAATAATATTATACTCTAAATTTATTTAATTTATATTATTTTTTCTTAAATAATAATATTTTTGCAATTATTACCACTTAAGTATAAAATCATAATTATTCACCTATATTACTTAATTAAAATACTAAAAATTAATATTATAAGGGTATAAAATATGTCACAATATGAACTTATCACTAGTCAAAATAGGTCTTGGTATTTATATTGGTCCATGTTAAAGTATTATTAGCAATATTTATCTTAATAAAGATAATAGCTTTAATATTCACAACAACAACAACAACAACAACAATAATAATAGTGACAATATTAGTAATAACCCAAATAATAATAATAATAATATTATTATTATTAGTAATACTAAAATAGTGACAATAATGATGATGATGATGATGATAGTAGTAATAGTAATATTAGTGATATCGGTAATAATAATATTATTATTATTAATAATATTAATATTAATAATAATATTATTATTAATAATAAAGGTTCTAATAATCATAATAATAGTAACTTTAGTAGTAATAGGGCCAAAGTTAATAATAATATTAATAATAATTTGAATCTTAGTAATAATAATAATAGGGTTTCGAATAATTATATTAATAATAACATTAGTAATAATAGTGCCCAAGTTAATGTTAATAATAATAATAATAATAATAATAATAATAATAATAACGATAATAATAATAATAATGCTAATCATAATAATGATAACACTAATGGTTCGAATATTAATAATAATAATAATAGAGTCATAACAATACCAACAACAACAACAATAATAACAACAATAGTAGTCGTAGTAGTAGTAGTAGTAGTAGTAGTAGTAGTAGTAGTAGTAGTAGTAGTAGGAGTAGGAGGAGTAGGAGCAGCAGAAGGAGGAGTAGGAGGAGGAGGAGGAAGAGGTGGAGCAACAGCAACAGTAGCATCAACAACAACAGCAGTAGTAGCAGTAGTAGTAGTAATAATAAAATTAAATAATAATTACATTAATTATTTTCAAAGGTTATGGTGGTTAGGGCACAACCTAGGGTGGTAGTGACCAAGCGGTGCTAGGGGCGGTGGTGGAAGAGGAAGTGGGTTTAGAGAGGTGGATTTCTAGGCTAGAAGAGGGAGAGTAAGAGGGTGGTTGTGGTGGAGGTGGATTCCCTAGGTTGAGAGGGTTGGAATGGTGGTGGCGGCGCATTAGAAAGGGCGGCGTAGGTGGTGGCTGCTGTGGTGGCCGAAGGTGGTGGAGGGGGATGAAGGGTGAAGGAGAGGGAGACAGGGAGAAAAGAAGAGGGGAAGGTAGAGGGGGCTTTGCTGAGTGTTTTGGGAGGTAGAAGAAGTGGTGGCTACGGTGGGGATGGCGATGCACAGTGGCGAGGGGGCAAAGTGGCAGATTGAGTAGCCAACTCTGCACGATTAAGGTGGCTTGCATAGGGAGAATTAGGGGTGGTGAGTGTTATGGTTCGGTGGAGGGGGATGTAGGGAGGAGTCTGGAGATTTTTTGGGCAGTGGTGCTCGCCATAGGTGGCAACAGTGGCGTCTAAAATGGTGGTGGCGAAAGGGGGTGAATTTTTTTGGGCAGGAAAAGAAGGCCGATTGAGGGGTCAGTGGGGTATTTATAGGCTAATGGTGGAAGGATAAGAAAAAGGGGGAAGAGGACTAGGGGAAGGTATTGCAGGCTCGCCGACCGGCAGTAACAGGCTGGTACAAGCTTGCGATTTGTAGGTATGGTTGAGTCGGGGAAGGAAAAAAGGAGGGGAAGAAGGGCATGCATGAGAGGGGTACAAGGCAGGTTGGGGTCATAAAAGGAAAGGAAAAGGACAGGAAGAGAAGGGAGGTGGAAGGCTAGCGTACGGTTGTTAGCTAGGTGGTGTTGGCAGGGTTGCAGGTCCCGACCTGCAAGGCATGGAAAAGAAGCGGGAGGAAGAAGAAGAAGAAGGGGTCGGCTTGTTTGGGGGGAAAAAAGAAAAGAAATACAAGGGGAGGAGAACCGGGTGGTTGAGAGGGGGAAAAAGCGAAGGAATGTGGGCTAGGCTGCATGGGGAAAGGAGGGGGAAATATTGGGCTGTGAGGGTCGTAGGCCCAAACCGGGAAGAAGGAAGAAATAAAAGAAAAGGAGGAATGAGGAAAAGAGAAAAGAAAAAGGAAAAAGGGAGGGAAAAGGGAAAAAGGAAAAAAGGGTTGGTTGGGATAATTAGGATATTTTGGTATTTTTAAATATTTCAAAATAATAAAAATTAGTAAAATAATAATTAAATTCCCTTTGTATATTAATTTAGGATATTTTTTTCCTAAATTCTATTTTAATTAGAAAAATACTCTAATTTTTCCTAACTAAATTCTTCAGTATTTTCCCCTTGATTTTACCTTAAATAGTCCCCCTTATGTTAATAAAATAATTTATTTAATTAATTTCCTTAATAAATTTTTATTTTTGATATAATTTTCTAAATTAGGATTTTGGGGTATTTTACTGACTTTGTTTCAACCGAGTTAATAGTTTTCTTGGTTGAGGGAATTAGAACCAAAGTGTTGAATAAAATACCCATGACATTTAAGATTGTATATGAACCCAAATCGTTTAGTGAAGCCATGTCATATAGAGACATGACTTTTTGGAAAGAACTCATAAATGATGAGATGGGCTCAATATTATCTCATAATAATTTGGTCTTAGTGGTTTGGCATTAAGATCTAAACCTATTGGTTATAAGTGGGTATTTAGAAGAAAATATAATATTGATGGTTCTATACAAACATTTATGGCAAGATTGGTAGCCAAAGGATTTACGCAAAAGGAAGGTGTAGGTTATTTTGACATCTATGCACCGATAGGAAGGATAACTTTTATTAGAGTTCCTTTGGCATTAGCATCCATATATAAGCTCTATATGCATCAAATGGATGTCACATTTGCATTTTTGAATGGATATGTCAAGGAAGAAGTTTTTATGGAGAAAGTAGAAGGATTTGTTATTCCTAGTAATGAAAAGAATGTTTGTAAACTGTTTAAATCATTAAATGGTTTGAAACAAGCTCTAAAATAGTGGCATGCTAAGTTTGATGCAATAATAATGTCAAATGGTTTCAAACATAAGAGACTATGGAGTTATAATTTATCTTTATGTAGATGATATATTGATATTTGGTACCAACCTCCTTGGTGTGAATGAAACCAAGAAATATCTAACTTCTAAGTTTAAGATGAATGATCTTAATGAAGTTGATACTCTTTTGGGGGTTAAAGTAAAAAAAAAACATGATAAGGGTTTCAATTTAAGTCAATTTCACTACATAGATAAGATAACTCAAAAGAAACAAATAATCCATATGATTCTAGTATAAAGCTTTCAACCAATGATGGTTGAGGGGTTGCACAATTAGAATATTCTAGTGCAATCAGAAGTGTTATGTATGCCATACATTCTATAAGACCAGATATTGCATTTTTTGTTTGCAAACTTTAAAGGTATACAAGTAATGCTAGTAATTAACATTAAAAAGGAATAAGTAGGATATTGGGATATCTTAAAAGAACATCCAAGTTATCATTAACTTATTCCTATTTTCCTGATGTACGAGAAGGTTATTCCAATGATATTTGGATAACAAATGTTAATGATAATAAATCCACCATAGGATGGATTTTCACATTAGTAGGATGTGCTATTAGTTGGGCCTCAAAGAAACAGACATGTATTACACATTCTACTATGGAGTTAGAGTCTGTAGCCCTTACACTTGCAAGCAAGGAAACATAATGGTTGAAAATTTTGTTAATAGAAATAATGTTGTGGCCACAACCTATGCCATCTATTTTAGTATATTGTGATAGTAAAGTGACTATGTCTAGGGCATATAGTCATGTTTATAATGAAAAATATAGACATATAAGTATGAGACATGAGTATGTGAGATAATTGATCTAACATAGTATTATTACTATTTTTTTATGTTAAAACAGATAATAATTTAGCAAATCCCCTTTCAAAAAGATTACTAAGAGATATGGTAAGAAAGACATCAAGTGAAATGGGATTGAAATTCTATGAAAGCACCGATAATAGGAACCTAACCTTGCTTAGTGAAACTAGATAAATGTTTGATGGGTAATAACAAGTTACTGATAAGTGCTTCATGAAACATTAATTCAGTATTTGTAAGTGTGGCATTTGTACTTAAGATGAGATATAACTCTTAATAAAGAAAATATGATTTACATTTATGTATATGTAAATAAAGGAACTCCACCTATTTGGATAGAGAAGTGGTGCTGCTTTAATAAGAAGTTTGTAGAATTTAATTCTTATAAATATCCATGAACTAGGTTAGCATATGGTCATGATAGTGCTACAACAATTAGAGAAATCTCAAGATATTAGATGATAATATGTACATAGTATTTTTGGTTTAATAGAAGAAGTTTTGGTTTAACCTTCGAACACCACTAACTTCATTAAAGTTTTAAAATACTAAAGCTATGGATTGGTTTAAATCGAAAGATACGTTTTTCTCAAGTATAATATCATGTTGTTAAGTAGGCACATATATATTATAGTCTAGTGGGGGATTACTGGAGTAGACTATAATATAATATATGTAAGTATATAATTTAATTGAAGAGTTGTGATGACTCGAATGAAGAGTCTTAAACTTTGAAATGGAACATACTTCTTCATTTTATCTCTTCAAATAACCCATAATCTTGTGAATTAATTAATTTAATTGAAGATTTGTGTTGACTTGAATAAAGAATCATGAAATTTGAAAACAGACACACCTCTTTATTGTAACTCTTTAACTAGTATAAATACCCCATAATCGTGGGATAAAAAAATATAAACTTTGAGATATTTGGTCGAAGCCTAATATTACAATTATTGAGGGAGCCTCATATAAATATTTTGTTGTATATTGGGGGTAAATTTTTGTGACAATACTACCTTTAAAATAGTGTCCTACACTCTTCAAAGCAATATAACTCCATCTTATTTTATCAAATCCCCCTAACAATCACTACCCTTGTTATTTGAGAAATTACCACTCTAGAAATGTTTTTTTATATGACGGTTCTGAATTGTTATTGAATTGAGCATTATAAAAGCTTTAATAATGGTTTAAAAGGAATCATAAAAAAAATTTATAACAGTTTACCAAAAAAACTTTGTTAAAACAAATAATTTAATAACCATAAATTCCCAAAAAATCTTAACTAAATGCCAATAAAATATTAATTAAAAATCTAATAATTAATAATTAGAATTAAATGCATGCTTTAATAACGGTTTTTGGCCAAAATCATTATTAAAACGTGCATGCTAACATTAAGAATGCAATTATACATTTAGTTTACCATAATTAATATTTAATCATCAATTAATTCACCGTTTGTCAACATTTTTTATTACCATTATTAAAACTTGGTTTTAATAGCCATTTTAACCAAAAAAATTATTAAAAAGGCCTAAAATTTATAATAGATTTGTATTTTAATAATGGTTTAGAAAAGAGTCATTATTAAAATGTAATTGATTTTTTTATATATAAATTGTGCGGTTTTATTCTATCTCACATTCATAGTTGTATTTTCATCTATTTATCAAGTATGCAATGTTTAAAATAACACAAATTCATGCATATATTCTTCCTAAGATTGAAAATTAGTAGGTACACCATGACTTAGTAGCTATACACTTCAGAGTCAAAGTTCATAGATCATAAAGCTTAATTATATATCAATAGTTAATAAACAGTTGCATGCATGTATGTGCATCTCCATTTGCATAAAACAACATAAGACATATGATATACAAATCAAAACATGCACAGAATCCCTACAGCTTATTGTGTGAGTGCACGAACTTGACCCATTTATTTCTAACTTCATAAATTTCATCATCTATGTATTTATGGCCTCATTCATATCCAACCAATGAAAAACTACAAAGTGATACGATTCAATCATTGAGTTAATAATCAATATGCAATAGATTAATTAATGAAAAATGTGAAAACATAAACATACATGGCTTGGATCTATGTTCATAAATTTATTCTTGAGTGCTAGATCCATTACTATACAAACATAGTATCCATAATCATTACCCTTTTGTTATTGTGAAAACCGTAAAATAAATTTAGTTAGCTTGTTGTTTTATTAGATATTAATTGGAATTGAAATAAAATAAAAAAAATACTTATCTTTTTGCATATTAATATGGGCTCATACTCAAGATTCCTTAGGTATGGCACACCATTTCTGCCTCTCCTCATATATGCCGTCCATAGTGCATTAACAAATAATGTTGATACACAACATTGTAAATTTATATACCTCAAAAAATTAATTGAGAATATATGAATAAGTAAACTAATGAAGTAAAAAAGTATACTAACTTGTCAATTAAATACTTCCCTTCAGAATGAGGGATAATAAAAGGAATGGAATATTTTTTAAGGGAATCAAACACATATACTTTGTTTTGATCAAGATAGACAACATACAAAACCCAATGTTCACTTGTGATGTGAGGTATGAGATAAAGCTTTTTGTTATGCCCCTCACTTAAGGTGTGATCCGCTACATAGTTATGTGTATACCATCACTTATTATAGTGCGATTAAATATGTAGTATGGGCACAAAAATGCAATAGAGTACATCATCTCCTCTACCACAACACGGTTAGCAACCAACCTATTGATGGAAATAATCAAGTAATTATATTAATAACTAATAACTCATAAATATAATAGGTCATAAAATTATATAAATCAAAAAAATATATTATAATATATGATATGAAATAATGCTTACTTAACATATATGGTGACACTCTTTGTTGACATTCATTCATGCTTATAAATTTCACTAATAACCTCCATTGATACCATGTAAATGGTTTCATTCTTACCATCATACTTGGAAGGACAATCGATTATAATTAGATCACTACTGAGGTAGTTTTGGGCGTATAAGTACAATATTGCCAATGTTGTTGGTGGTCAGTAAGGTTCTTATAGTTGTCGGTTCTCCTATGAAGATGGAATCTTTTGTGGGGGAACTAATTTTTTTGATCTATCTCTCTTTCCTTTCTCAGCGTCCTATTTTTTTCTCCTTCCATTAATAACTATCTTTCCCTTTATCTTAGGAGCATTCTTATTTTTTGATTCTATAATTCATAGTATTACATACATATATACATACATACATACATACATACATACATACATATATATATATATATATATATATATATATATATTAAATAAGGTATAAATGATGTATGTAACATATTAGGTTTAACATGGATGGAGGATGTCATTACTTCAATGAAACGTATTTGGTCTGTAGACTGAGGCAAGAATATTCCATGAGCTTTCAACACCGTGCCTACCTCATTGCCTTCTTTATAACATGGCAAGGATGCATATCCAATCATTGGAATATCAATACATACGGGTCTCGTATTTGGGGATAAGATAGACCCATGGATAGTCGGCATTTGGTACCATGATTGATGCGTACCCTTTCTTTCACTAAAATAATTGAGGGGTCATTATCTTAACAAATCACATTTATGCAGACCCTAGAATAAAAAATTACATATTGTTACTTATTGAGTTGAAACTTTATACATTTAATAGCAATTCATAGTTTGATATGCTTACCTCAAGAAGAGAAGGAAAACATGTACTGTAACACCCCCAAATTTACTACACCGCTCCACAACTATCTCTAATGACATTTACATTGGGTATATAAAGCATATCATGTGCCCTAAATCTGATTGCTTATACCCTTGATATTTGATGGAGGATAACTTTTTCTCTATTGTGACCATCTGTTCAAATGCCCTATTTAACTTTTGGGTCATGAGAGCTACTTTGTCATTGGTGCTTTGAGTTCCACATGATTGACTAAATACATTTTTTTTGTAACCTCTAATCTAAGACCTCTATGTCATTTGGGGTGTTCCGTAATTCATGTTACTTATGACACAATGCTATATTGTTCTATACCCTCAATGCAATCTAATGTTTCAAGTTCATCTTGCAATGTATGCAATTTAGAATATAGGAATAAACATAATATATTAGTTTTCTCAAAGAAGACTAATTAGAGTTAGGGATAGCTTCAAGCTTACAATTATTTTAGCAACGTTTTGTACATCTTCATTAAGATATCTGTCTTTTTTTGCTCTAGCATTATTCCATAATGTACTAATATTGATGGATAAAGCGCATGCATCCTTGTCCTAGACTACAAGCTATAATTCTAAAATGCGCACTTAAATTAGCAATATTATTATAACATTCTAAACATAAATATTTAAACACATAAATCAAAATGTCATAACAACTCTTCTTCAAGGCATGCATAGCCTTTTCGAGCCATATTATGGTGGTAAATATTATGCTTAGTAAATTATTTTTGACATGTTTCTCCTATATTACAAGCTAAAATATTTACTCATAGTTATTTAAATATCAATAAAATATTCTTAATCAAAAATCTTAATTGTTATGCAACAAATACCTTAAAATTCTCTGAAAGACAATATGTAACAAATTGATCCAAAAAATCTTGATCAATGAAACCATAATGCTTAGGGGGCTTCATGTGTAAAGCACCATCCCTCTTTCTATACTTTTTTTTATTTGTCAAGTATTCCCTGAATGTTCTTAGATTCTCACTACAATATCTAATAAGCCACTTCTTCCTCCCCTCTATGACAATGAAAAATCTCTACAAAATAATACATAAATATGTATATCAATGTTAATGTATTAAGATTAATAACATGTGAAATCTAAAAACGAACAAACAAAAAATATTATTTGCCATACTTCTTACCAAATATGTTCCTTGTGACCTTCGGAAACCTACTTCCAATTGTTATAAAAGATAAGAACACGATTATGAGTGATAAATGAAATGTGAGTTAAAAAATAATACTTGCATACTTGTCGATAAGAAGATTATAATTATTTTATCTCAAATCTACTTGTTCTCCTCTATTTCTCGTATTAGTGATGATTCTCATTACAGTAGGTCCTCTATTTCCTTTTGCATCACTAGATTCCTTATTAATGGTTTTATTCATTATATATCTATGAAATTTTAATATATAAATTAGTACAAACAAGGTTATGAATAAATATATAAAAAATATGATGTTAAAATGTTAATAAAACATATCATATGTAGTAATGTTATGAAATAAGTAATAATGTGATTTTTCATGAATGTATAGAATATAAGAGGTTAACATAATAAGAACACTCTAAAAACATGTTAGAATGTTATTACCCTCTTTACCTTCTTTGCCTTCTTTTTTTCCCCTCATTTTGGATTAGTTTCATGATTTGATACATATATTACTTCATGATGGTCATCACTTACATATATTTCCTCCTCAATATTGTTATTGTTATCATCATTTAACAATTAAGTTGCTTATAAAGCTTCAGCACACTCTTTCTCCTAGTTAGCATCATTTTCATAATCACATTCATTGATAGTTCTTTTATTTGTAGATAGTACCACATACCATCTTGTACTAGTAGGATTGGTGACAAAGAAAAATTAATGTCAAGATGAATGGGTCTTGTTTATGCCCTACCCTATTGAGATCTACTAGTATGAACCCATCTTCATATTTGACCCCATGACTATTAATCCATCCGCACCTAAAAATAGTTACTTTAAACATAGTGTAATCTAGCTCCTTAATCCATTCAATGATGCTATAATAATTTGTATATGCATATGTTGGATTTTTATCCTTTACACTAGAAATATGTATTGCCTCAGCCACTAAAGTCACTCCATTGTTTTGAATTATACTCTTCTTATCTTATTGTTTTGCGTAAAAAGTGTATCTATTGATGGCATAACTGATATATGAGAAAATTTTATATTGGGGTATTTGAGATAATTAATGTAGGGTTTTAAAATTGATGTTAGGAAATATTAGATGAGTGGAATGATGTGATCTCTTAGCCAATGTATGAAGGACATATTATTCTTATCAATTATCCAATTCTTAGTCTTTGATGGGTTTTCAATCCTCAAAGAATGCATATGTTCTTCAACATATAGCCATATATCATCACTACTATGTAATACATAGATATGTGCATTATGAAGACTGTCAAGGTCTATATGCCCAAATTGTTTTCCCTTAATACTATTTCCTTAAATCTTCCTTGCATGCTAAAACTTAGGAATACCAATAACTTCAGCATTAGACAAGTAGTTTGCACAAAATTTAATTGTCTATTTTACTAGGTAAATCAAATAAATGCATCATTATGACATATATCGATTATTCATATAAAATTTTATAAAATTCATAAATCATTCAAAGGGGTACATCCAGTGCCCATGAACATGTCCTAACATTTTTACCTCATAAACTAAGTGAACGGTTAGATGCACCATAATGTAAAAGAATGAGGGAGGAAAGTACATTTCAAGTGGAACAAAGTCATCACAATCCCTCTTTGCAAGACATTCAAACTATCAAGGGGTATGAATTTGGAGCATAGTGCATTAAAGAACCAACAAAGCCTAGTAAGAGCAATTCAAACACATGCACTCTTTCATTAGTTTCAACTCTTTTTTTGTAATCAAATGTTGCATCAAAATATGACAATCATCTGCCTTCATGTTAATTAGTTTCAACTCTTTCACTGATACTAGCCTTCTGACATTTAAAAAAAATACTCTTGTGGGACCTTAACACTATTAAAAAATTCATAAAATGTATTTTCTTCTTACTAGAGAAATTATGGCAAAATAATAGTAAATACGTTCTTCTTGTATTTTCCTGTGGTGCCAATTCATGCCTAATGCCCATTTTCCCCATATCCAATAAAGAATTGATGTCATCTTTAGTATTTCATGTAACATTAAGTAATGTACCAACAAGTTTGTCACATATATATTTTTATTGATATACATCAATTCAAGGGTAAACCTTGCGTATAGAGATTTCCAATATAAAAGGTTGAATAATCTATACACCTTCCTCCACCCAACTGATGGAGACTTATCTTTATTCTTCTTCCCAAACAACACCATCAAATATTTTATCTTCAAATTCACTTTTCTATCTATAAATCGGATTGGTGCATGCCCTTCTTCCAAAAATCTATTGAAAGCATTCCTTTTCCTACAATAATGATGCTTATTCGGTAAAAATCTACAATGCCTAAGAAAAAATTATTCTATCCATGCATTGGCTAAAAAAATGAAGTATTTTTCTCACATATCAGGTATGCATAATGGTCTTTCACACTATAACCTAATAAGTTCCCATATGCTAGAAAATCACTTATAGTACATAATAACATTGATCTGAAAGTGAAAATTTTCTCACCATATATATCAAATATTTCAATACCCAGATCTAGTAAGACCTTTAAATCATCAATTGAAGGCACCAAATAAACATCAATATCATTCCCCGATTGGTTTGGCCCCAAAATGAGTAAATACAAATTCATATACTTGCATTTCATGTAAATCTATAGTGATATATTGTATACAACTAAATTCATTGGCCATATATTGTATGTGCCTTTATTGTGCTGATTCATACTATCCATAGAAAATGTAAGATACAAGTTTCTTGGTTCTTCGCTAAATTTAGGAAATAAGCTGTCAATCATCATCTATTGTGGAGAGTCAAATGGATCTCTCAAAATTTGATCATCTATCTTATCATTAGCATGCCATCTAAATATCTTTGCATCTTGAACATCATTAAACATCTGCTTGAATCTTGGTGTTATAGGAAAATACTGTAATACCTTAAATGACACCTTGTTCTTCTTTTATAATAGTGCTTTGCGTTCCACATTAGGAAAATTATCTAAATATACAAATTCATTTCAAAATAATATACAAACATTAGGTTATACATCTATCTTCTCATAACTCGTACCATAACTGAAGTGATATTTGAGTTCAAGGATCATCATGATGAGCAAAAACATAAACTAGATATTATTAAGTTTAAGAAGTTTTCTAGGAAATGGTATGATAACTTAAAAAGGACTAGGAAAATAGAAGATAAATCTAAAATCAAATCTTGGGATAAACTTAAGAAACATTTTAGAAAGAAATTTGTACCCAAATAGTATAAGCAAGATAATTACTTTAGATTGACTACTCTTAAACAAAGACTTCTAAGCGTTGAAGAATATGTTAGGGAGTTTGAAAGACAACTCATTTTTTAGAATCTGGGTTATATTGGGTTTGGGTAAAGTTAATTCAAATTAGAATTTGTATTAATATTAATTTTTAATAATTTAACATAATTAATAAATTTAATTAATTAATTAATTTTTATTTTTATAACTGTCATATTAATTTTTATTATAATATATGTAATTTTATAACAAATTATTATCATAAAATTTGTAATAATGATTATACTGAAAGAGTCTTTTTTGAAACAAAATAGAGAGTCTTTTGAAGACAAGGTATTCCTTTTTAGTAAAGTCTTCTACTACTAGATGTCCTAGGTGTCTTTTAAGATTACCATTTAAATCCCATTTGATATTAAATAGTGGGACACAAACGTTCTAGTAATGAGATAAGATCTCATACTTTAGTGTCTTGCAATAACCTATAACCCTAGTTCATGACATTAGTCCGCCTTAAGAATTAGAACTATGACCTAATGGATGGTGATAAAATCATATTTCTAATATTTAATTATTTCCTCACATTCTAATTAGAGAAAGAGTATCATTAGTGGACCTTCTTAGTTCTTGAGGGGATTGAGCCTATTTATCTAAAGTAATTACCTCATTTTGAATGAGAGTCGAACATTATTGTATTGTAGTTCTTCATTTTCTTCTTGATCAATGATGTATATAAAAACACGTACATGGTCAAATAAAAATTATGTCCCCTTAAAAATTATGTATCTAATCTTATCTCTCCCCTAATATCAACTTCCTTAAGATATGTTGCATTTTCCATACCAAATATACCCTAATTGTGGGATTATAAGACTATAAAGCCCTTGAGCTACGATAAATAACCAACAAACTAGTGACTCACAACTTTAGAGCCTAATTTCCTTTCATATAACATGTAAGGCATTGCGAAATTAGGAAATCCTAAACTCATAAGAGAACCTTTATATTCTTAGTATATTTTATTTCCCTTAACCTTAGGAGTGATCGCCAAATGGGCACTTTCACGTTATATTATTTCAAATTATCTTCCCCTTGCACACAGCATAAAACAAACTCATTAAGGGTCCATTTCAATTCATTATATTATAAATGAATTCAAACTAATTAAATTGCTCAAGAAGCTAAATTAATGCTAAATGTATGAGCAAACCATATGACGTCTCAATCTTTAATGCCTTAATTTTTCAATAAATGTAAGACATCACAACAATGTACTGGTGTTCCTTTACCTTTAGACATCATTGAAATTAAGCTTTACAAAAGCCAATATTTTTTTATTCCTTATTATTTTTCACTAACATTATTAATTTTCATTTAGGAACTCCTTAATGTAAGTGATCACTATGGATACTTCACCCCTAAAGTTTCCTAAAATGTTTCATATAATGATCATAGAATCACTATGTATGAAATATCATACTTCTCAATTTTCATTTTACCATTAGTTGAGCTTTTAGCTATAAGAGTGCAAATTCTCCAATCTTGATCACAAAGTCTAGATCAATTTAGCCAATAAATGTTCACTTTTTAATCCTCAAAGTTAGTCCCATTTGTATGGAAATTTAACTTAATTCGGTAGATATTGCAATGATAGATATTTCCATAACAATGCAAAAAATAGAATAAGCAAATCAACTATCATGCTTGCATAAATATACATAAATGTGAACTAATCAATTTAATTAATGGGTGTCCCATCACAAGATGATGACATAGGATCAATATCAAGTCTTTAGATAGCAATATTAATTATGTGTGGTAATCTTGTTGCATATAGTTTTCTTCATTTGGCCCAGCTAAATACCACTTGAATATACATACAAAAAACATCTAATATCTTCAATAAACTGATGCTTTTAATATAGGCTACTTTGGTAACATGTTGTGTCAACAAGTTTAGCCTAAAATAAAACCACCGCTTAACCTATGTAACGGTCACTTCCTTAATCATGAATTTAAACACATAAAGTACATTATAATATTTAATGTCACCCTTAATTACAGAATGATATTTGAATGGTTTAATGACTCCCTTAAGCCAACAGTTAAATTTTACCACTTGAATGACCAAGTTTAATTTGCAACTAAGTTGTCATTAATCACCAACTTTTTCTAGTAAATTGAATTTTCCAATCCATCATATTTTTCTTATTTTTTATTACAAAAAAAGTAAAATAATGCACCAACATGTGGTTCCTCATGGCCAAGAAAAACAAATCACCCCGTCGGCTTCCTTCACTTCTAGATCCGACCTCTACTCCAGTACCGACGCCGACTCCAGTTGAGGTGAACCCTAATGATTTGCGTAGTAGATTCGGTATTCTTTGTGTAAAAATCTTAAGCGATAAGGATAATACAATTGAATAAGAAATTAATCCAGTTGTTGCAAATGATTCAAATCAAGTTCATTGAATAATTGAATCATTGATTTCAAATGAATTGAGAAAAGTTTTGATGTTCATCTTGCTAAAATCCCTAGTAGAAAAGATAATATGATCAAATAAGAAATTGGTCGAAATGTTGCGGATGATTAAGATCCAATTGATTCATTGTTGCAACATCAATTAAATTTCAACCTACCACCTCTTGGAGTGATATAGTGAGGAAAAATAAAAAAAATAGGACCAAATCAATGGATTGAAATATGAACCTCTTGGTGTACAAAATGGTATACTCATCGCTAAAGTTAGGAAGGAAGAGGTTGATGTTGAGACTTCTTTATAGAAAAACACCTTAGTTGGTATGGTATATGGGAATCTATTAGCCTTCTCTCGCATGGAAGAATTCATTAAAAAAAACTGGAACCACATCATCGTACCCAAAATACATGTCCATGAGGAGGGTTAATTTCTATTCACATTTGCCTTTGAGGATGACTGTAATGCCATCTATGATGCTAACTACTAGACTTATCTAAATAAATCTCTCTTGCTAAAAAAATAGCATCCTAAATTTGCTTTCAATAAAAGTGAATCCCAATTCCTACCCTTATGGATAAAACTTATAGGCTTACTACTCCATTTTGGGTAAGTCATAGTATCAGTAGGATTTATAGCTATGTTGAAATTCCAATTGGAATGGATTTAGTTACCGAATCATATAAACGGGTGTCCTTTGCAATAGTCTTAGTGAAAATAGATAGACACAGAGTATTACCATATTTTTTCCACATCAAAAATCCTGATGGTACTATTTATAGGCAACATATTGAGTATGAATGGAGGCCTTCATTATGTTTCTTGTGCCAATAGACAAAATACCTTTCTCGCATATGCCCTAAATACTCAATTAAGGCTGCACAACAAAAGAAGAAATGGGTTATGGTGCATGATAGGAGGCAGAAGAAGAAGACTGATGATACCCTTATTCAACCTCCCATCACCAACAATCCTCAAAATGATTCATTCCAGCAAATAACACTAGCTAATGTTGTTGTTTTTGTTTCTCCCTCTACAAATTCTGGTCCTAGTAATATGCCAAAGCAATAATCCTTCAATAAGGCTATAGTCTCAACCATTACTACCAAATATAGATGCCATTCTTTACAAAATGGGAATGGAATCCAACCTCTTATAATGGAAAATACAGATCCTATATAGGTTGAGCATGCGTATGATATTGGGTGAAATTTAGTAAGAGGAAGGCCTAGAGCCAAATTTACATATTCAATACCTAATTTTTCACATCCAAATATCATGAAGGTTAGATGTTGGAATATTAGGGGACTTAATGGCCCCTAAAAATAGAAAGAAGTGAAAATTTGGTGTAGAAGCAATAACTTAACCCTAGTAGGATTGTTTGAAATGTGGGTTAAGATAGAAAACTGTAATAAAATTTATAGAGGACTTATGGCACAATGGAATTAGTTACAAAATTATGATAACCTTTAATGGTAGGGTGTGGATAGGGTGGGATCCTCTCTAATGGAATATTTTTCATTGATGGTGTCTCATGCCCAAGTCCTCTATTGTAAGGTTATATCAACTTCTAGTACTTTTATATATGCAAGTAATGATGCAAAGACTAGAAGAGAGCTATGGCACTGGGTTTCATTGAAGAACCCTACAAATGCACCTTGGTTAGTTCTAAGAGACTTCAACACTATCACAACTAGGGAAAAGAAAAGCCAACGAGATCTCCATGATCAAGCTATTGTTGATTTCCTACAGTTTCTCTCTAATCTTCATCTGCTCGTCCTCATATTCCCTAGATCATTCTACACATGGTCTAATAGACAAATAGGGGAAGATAGGTTATGGTACAAACTGGATTGAGTCCTTTGTAGCCCCTACTGGATTAATCAGTTTGAAGAAGCTCACACCCACTTCACTCCCCCTTTTAAAATATCTTAAGGTTTAAAATATTTAGACCATACTAAGGATTCAATTTATTTAAGTGAATGATTGTCTAACATTTTTAGATAAACTAGTTGACACAATATGTTGCCAAAGTAGCCTCTATTGCGAGCACTAGTTTATTAAAGATATTAGATGTTGTGTGTATTCATATTCTAGTGGGTATTTAGTTATTCCAAATGAAGACAAATATATGCAACAAGATAACCACCCACATTTAATATTACTATCCAAAGACTTGATATTAAAGCTATGTCAACATCTTGTGATGGGATACTCATTAATTAAATTGATTGGTTCATATTTATGTATATTTATGCAAGCATGCTAGTTGATTTGATTAATATTGTTTTTGTATTGTTATGAACATCTCTATCATTGCAAGATCTACCAACTTATGTTAAATTTCCATACAAATGGGATTGACTTTGAGGACTAAAAAGTGAACATTTTTTTGCTGCATGGATATAGATTTTATGATCAAGATTGGAGAACTTGCACTCTTATAGCTAAAAACTCAACTGATGGTAAAATTAAATTTAAGAAGTAATATTTTTCATACACAGGGATTCTACGATCATTAAGTACAATATTTTAGATTACTTTAGGGGTGAAGTACCCATAGGGATCACTAATATTAAGGGTTTCCTAATTGAAAATTAATAATGTTTGTGAAAAATAATTAGGAATAAAAAAAATTGGCTTTTGCAAAAGCTTAATTTCAATGATGTCTAAAGGTAAAGGAACACAAGGGAGAATATTGTTGCGTTGTCTTACATTTATTGAAAAATTAAGGCATTAAAGATTGAGATGCCATATGGATTGCTCATATACTTGGCACTAATTTAGCTTCCTACGCAATTTTAATAGTTAAAATCCATTTATGATAGAAAGAATCAAAATAAAACCTTAATTAGTGTTTTTCATGTTGTGTGTAAGAAGAAGAAAATTCGAAACATTATAATGTGTAAATTTCCCATTTGGCAATCACTCCTAAGCTTAAGGGAAAGAAAACAAACTAAGAATATAAAGTTTCTCTTTTAGATTTAGGGGAAATGAAACATCATAAATAAAGGGCAAATGTTTCTTTTGCATACAACCCGAACATGTAAAGATGAATTGTACAAAATAATATGCTTGGAATGTAAAACACACACACACACACGCACGCGCGCGCACACACACACACACACACACACTATTCTCACCTTGGTATGTTTTGATGATAATTCAAGTTCATTTCCTACAAACACTTGCCATTTTAAAATATGGTGCCTCTACTCACTTAAGTGTTCTATGCAAAGTTTCTTGAGCTACTAATAGTTAAATGATGGTAAAAGATACATCAATATGAATACTAGAAATCTAATAGAAGTTGAAGTAATAAGCATTTTTGGTTATTTTTGGGAATCATATATTATTTATATTTGAAATACACTTTGGTTATATCATCTTTTATATGGAGTTTGGTTTTTGTATCTATACAGGACATATTTAGGTATCATTGTTCATATGGAAATCATCAACATTATCTTCTATTGAATTCATAAACTATATATGAGGGTTCATTATGTTTATTTAATCACATATAAATGCTTGATATTACTACTTAATATAATGAAACCTTACATGTGAAATTAAGGTTGTCCTCAATATACTATGTCGACATCCTATCATGAATGGTGTAGCTCATAGATGAAATGTAAGTCATAAAGATATGGTGAGTATGATTAACTATTATATGTTACTGGAAAAATAGTAGCTTATATTCTTAATAATGTACCAACTTAATTAATGAAAAAAACACCTTGTGAGCTATAAACAAACTTTCAAATCTTGGGTTGTCCTAATTTTGGCAATGCCTTACATGTTATATGATAGGAAATTAGGCTCTAAAGTTGTGAATCACTACTTTATTGGTTATTCAGAGTAGCTCAAGGGCTTTGATGTCTTATAATCCCACAATTAGGTTATATTTGGAATGGAAAATGCAACATATCTTAAGGAAGTTGAGCTTGGGGGAGAGGTACAGTTAGATACATTATTTTTAATGGGAAATAATTTTTATTTGATCATTTACATGTTTATATATATATCATTGATCGAGAAGAAAATGAAGAACTTCAAGATAATAAATTTGGACTCTCATTCAAAATGAGATAATTACTTCAAAAGAAATAGGCCCAATTACCTCAAAAGCTAAGGAGCTCCATCGATGATACTATTTCTCTAATTAGAGCATGAGAAAAAAAATTAAATCTTGGAAAGATGATTTTATCACCATACATCAGGTCATAGTTCTAATTCTTAAGGTAGACTAATGTTATGAACTGGGATTATAGATTATTGCAAGAAACTAAAGTATAAGATCTTATCTCATTACTAGAGGGTTTGTATCCCACTAGTTAACATCAAATGAGATTCAAATGGTAATGTGAAAAGAGACCAGGGACATCTAGTAGTAGAAGACTTTACTAAAAAGGACTACCTTGTCTTCAAGAGACTTTCTATTTAGTTTTAAAAAGACTATTTCAATATAATCATTATTACATATTTTATGATAATAATTTTTTATAACATTACATATATTATGATAAAAATTACTATGATAATTATAATAATAAAAATAAATCAAAAAAATATTTTATTAATTATGTTAGATTGATAAAAATCAATGTTAATACAAATTTTAGATTGAATTTCCAAGTGTTGAAGGATATTTTTGGGAGGGTGTAATTGAACTATTAACTATTTATGAGATAGATTTATTAATTCCATTAGGTACGTCAATACATATAGGTTTAAGCACTACTGAAGGGGAAAAATAGGGTGAAATCATAACACATATGATATGTTACTCTCATGTTTATAATCCAAGTTGAGCTGAGAATTAGAGTAGAAAAATTAAGAGTGTTAGTGTTAGTGTTACCCGCAAAGTTGGTGAAAATGGTTGTCATATCCATAGTGTTTTGCTGTCCATTTATAATCTTTATACCTCTTGACAAATTGCACTCATCATAATTGAGTAAAGATAAATATTTTTGAGAGAGCTAGAGATGGAAGCATAAACTTATGGTTCTAGAGGACTATTAAACCATGAAGGAAATTTCACAACATGAAAAACAATCTTGTTGGAGTTTTTATTCTCTTACTTGTCAAACCACTTAAGATAACCGGTACAATTAAAGCATTATTCAATGATGTGTTCTTCTTAATGACAATGATCACACTTCCTATTTTCCTTGTTATTCTTGTATTTTTTTCCTTTTTGATAGGAAATGATTGTTTGTTCATGGATAATGAAGTGTTTTCTTGAGCCATGGGCAAAGCTCTAGCAATTTTTTTCTACTTCTCATCACTCTAAAACATATAGTAAACTTTTTAATAGAAGGTAATGGATCAAGAGTGAGGATTTTATTATGCACACTTTTATATGCATCATTTGTTCTCATTACAAATTCCATGACCTTATCCATAACATCCTTCTCTAGAAATGTCATTAATATGTCACACATACATTTCTCAAGATTATCGCAAGTGCATTTAGAAAATTCTATAATGCTTTGTATTTCATGCCATAGCTTCTTCACTTTTCCATAGTCATCAGCTACGGGAAGATTTTTGTGAGAAAGTGTGCCTAAATTTTTATTAAATTGATACAATAAAGAAATGTTGGAATGACCATACCTTTTCATTTATTCATCCCAAAGATGCTTACACAAATTCACATATATACGTAATGGTGCTCAATAGCCAAAACGTGACCGTACAATCATATTTGAGCCAAATATCAAGTTCTTCTTCATCATTCACTTGTTTAGGGAAGGAACTAGCTATGGAACTAAGTTTTATTTTAGCTCTAACAACTAATTTCACTTTTATGTTCCAATAGAGCCAATTGTGGCCATTAAAAATTATATTGAATAGTTGTAATATATGATGAACTCCTCAATATTTAAGTTATACCAAACTTAAGCTCTAAAGCACTTTTAGGTTACTACTCATAGTAATTGAATAAGAGGTTGATACAAAAGTGTTGAAACACTAAATTTAGTCATTTAAGTTATAGTTTATTAATCTATTGTGAGCAAATAGATAACGCATGGAATTGAATGGTTATAATTTTAACTTTATTGTAGCCATTCATTAATTGGTAACTGATCACTATATATGCAAATTGATGTAATTAAAAATAAAATAAAGAAATAGAAATGAAATTTATCATATGTTTTTTTGTCTCTCCTTTTAATTATTTTAATTTGGATTTTTTGAAATTAGCAAATTACTACTTCTATATTTGGTATCATAAACAAGTTTCATAAATTTTCTTTTTAAGTTGTATCATAGTAGCATATCATTTAATGTAGCTACAACTTCCAAAGTTGAATAAGAAAAGGTATTCCACTCGTTTTGTCTGGATGAGAGTGTTATTTTGTTCACAAAATTTATGGAGAATATTGAAACCAGGATTCAAATATGTGACCGATTCAACTATATTTGAGTCACATGAGAAAAAGAACAAAGAAAAATTGTTGAAAAAAATAGAATAAAGGACAAAAGGCATTATTTTTCATTTTTTAATCCATTGAAGAACTAATATTTCAAAAAATATCAATGTCAAAAAGGTCAAATGGAGTGTGGGAAATTCTGTATAATTTCAACAAAGGCTAGTTATTTATCATTAGTTATTTATTTTATTTTTTGCTTATTATTATTTTTATTTGTTTTCAGGCCCCAGGTTTGAGTAGAAATAAGATTCAATATGGCAGATAGGAAAGAAGATCGAAAAAGGAAATATTATGATATATAGAGGCAGATAGGAAATACTACACACTTATTCTTTTCTCCATTGTTTAGCAATTTCCACATAATCTTTGGCTTTATCTTCAATTTGATAGATTCTAGGAAATTATGTTGTTGGACCCCAAAATCTTAGTGAAATTTTTTGCAAATTGAATACTTGAATTGTTTAGATTATTATCCAACATTAGCTTATATGTGAATAAGATAAAATCTAAGTTATTGTATAAGTTAATCCTGTATAAAATCGAACAACTTAGGTTTAAAATATTTGGACTTTATATGTTTAATTGGATGTGTACTAATATGTGTAGAGATATTGGAAGTTATAGATTGTTGATGGACTGAAGTAGGATGACCCTATATATTGTGGACACTTTCATATCCATCCTTTATTTCCATTTAAAATTACATGACATTATTAGTAGCATCCAAGTCTGCCAACATTTTTAATATGCCAAAACTACTTTTCTTAGGAATACTATAAGTGCATTAAATAAATCCTACAATGGTTTGTATTTCATACCATAAATTCTTCACTTTTACATAGTAATTGGCTCTAGGAAGATATTCTTGAGAAAATGCACCAATATTTTTCTTCAATTAATAAAATAAAGAGATGTTCGAATGACCATAATTTTTCATTAATTCATCCCAAATATGCTTACATGATTTCAAATATAATAAGTCTTCATAAATTTGTTACATCATGGTGTTGAATAGCCAAAAAGTGACCTTATAATCACAAAACTATTACTCAAGCTCTTCATCATCATTCATTAGTTTAGGGCACAAAATAGTTATAAACCAAGTTTCATTTGAAGTTTAAGAGCTAATTTCACTTTTTTTTAGCTCCAATCTAGTCAATTGTGGCCATTGAAAAAATGTATTGGATAGTTATCATCTAGATTAATCTTCTAAATATTGATGTTATAGAAAAATCAAACTCTAAGTCACTTTTAGGTACTATTTGTAGTAATTTAATGAGAGGTTGACATAAAAGTGTGAAACACTAAATTTGTTCATTTAAGTTATAGGTTATTAATGTATTGAGAGCAAATAGATAATGTATGGAATTGAATGGTTGTAATGTTAACTTTATTTTAGCCATTCGTTAACTAGTAATTGAGCACTATAAATAGGTATTGATGTAATTGAAAATAGAATAAAGAAATATAAACTAAAATTATATATATATATATATATAGATTGTCTCTCCTCTTATTTATTTTAATTTAAAGCTTTTGATATTAGTAAACTACTACTCTTACATTTGTTATCAGAGCTGGGTTGCATAAAATTTTCTCCTAATTGTATCATAAAAGTAAATAATTTAATTTAGCTTCAACTTCCAAAGGTGAATGGGAAAAATCATAACATTTTTTCTGCCTAGATGAGGGTGTTATTTCATTCACAAGATTTGTGGGGCATAGGAGAATTAAGCTTCATGGATATGCTGACTCAACTACATTAGAGTCACTTGAGAAAGAGGTGAAAGAAGAATGGTTAGGAAAATGGAGGAAAAATCAAAAGGCATTATTTACCAATTTTTAATCTGTTGGATAATTAGTATATCAAAAAAAAAATATCAATGGTGAAAACATTACATGGAGCATGGGAAATTCTATAGAATTTTTATAAAGTCAATGATCCTGTGAAGAAAATTCATGATGCTAGGCTAGTTCTTTATCATTAGTTATTTTATTTTATTTTTTCTTAGTTGTTAACTTTTTGTATTTTTTTTCAGGCCCTACGTTCTAGCATAAAACATTTTCAATGTGGTCGATAGGGCAGAATATTTAAAAAGAAACTATTATGATTTATAGAGGCATATTATTGAGATTTTTAGAGGCAAGTTATGAGATTTTATAATGTGTACCTTGCTTATTGTGAAATTTATTCTATAGACTTGATTCTAATAAGGAAGGATGAAGATATTGAAAAACATTACACACTATGCCTTTTAAAGGATGGTTTTTATCTTAAGAAAATCGTTGATTCAAATTCAAAGTGGATTAAGGAAAATATCGTATCCTCAAGGACTTCGGTGTTAATTAATGATTTTCATTTTTTATGCCTATATAAACAAATTAATGAAATATGGATGGATGATAACCATAGAAAAATAAAATAACAAAATATGATGGAGGCAACTAATTATAAATTTAATCAATTAAAAATAAGTCTAGGATTAAATTTCAATTACAATGCTAATGTAATTTAATAAATCAATTTATCTTATATCAAATTTTCCCAATTGCTAAGTTCCGATGTTAATCATAATCTTTCAATTCTAATTGACAACATAATTAGATTAAAATAATGATCAATCATTCTAATTCTAATTAATTAAATGTTAGCAATTAAATAATGTAATTCAAACAATTCTAATAATAATTCATTTAATTCATCAAATCAAAAATGGAATTGAACTTAATTCAATCATGTAAAAAAAACAACTATTTATGCATAATTGAAATTGTAAATCACAACAATGACATAAGATACATATTAGTATAAGAGAAAGATAATAGTTTGATAGATAAAACCAGATATTCGTATTTCAATGTGGTGCTTCAATTCTCCGAAATTGATGTTTACAAATTGAAAGCAAGGATTTGGTTTAATATATTTTGTATAAAAGAGAGATAAATACAAAGATAAATAAATACCAAAGAGGATGAATGAGAGGCCTCAATAATGCCCTGGGTCATGCTAATGTAGGTGTAGAAAATATTGCCTTGAATGTAACTGTCAATATGCTTAATATCATGCTAAAAAAATGAAAACTAACACCCAATACGACCATGTAGCTCAACATAGGTAGACTGTCTTGGAAGTCAAAAGTAAAATATTCACGTTTCAAGCGAATATAACCATGTTCATCAACACTGGTAGGCCATATTGGGTCTATAATATTTATTTTCACTATGATTTCTTCTTCACTTCAACACTTCAGTGTTGTTTAGACACTATGAAGCTGTGTATCTTCTTCCCATGCTTCTCTTGATTGTCTCTTTGCTCTAATTACTTTATTATCTCCAAATTTACCTAAAAAACACATCAATAAATTTGTAGCACGAATGAAGGAGCTAATATAAGCTAAGACACGAGGAAACCACACTAAACAACAAGAAAATAAGGGTAAGAAATGATTTAAATATTGAAAGTATTAGAGTTTATCAACTTTCTGCTAATCAAAGTTACTAATGAAACATGTGAAGGCTGTATTCTTGGAGAGCATCATCAAGACTCTTTTTTGATTTGAAAATCATATAATGCTAAGAAACCATTAGCATTAGTGCACACAAACATATGTAGACCTATTGAAGTAGAGTCATTGGGGCTCAAAAGATATTTTTTTATCTTTCGTGGATGATTTTACAAGGAAAAATTATATTTATTTCTTGAAAAAAAATCCATAGCTTTCAAAAAGTCTTAAGAATTCAAATTAATTGTGGAAAAAAATGTGGGTTTCTTTTAAAGACTCTCATATCTGATAAAGGTTGTAAGTTTACCTCTAGTGATTCAATAACTATTACAACAAGGAAGGAATTCAACATTAGTTGAAAAAAAATCTATATACCTCATTATAATGGGATAGTTGAATACAAAAATTGAATATTCTTTGAGATGGCGCGTAGCATGTTGAAAGAAAAAATCTATCCCAAATCCTTTCAAGGAAGAAGCTGTTTCTTGTATGACATATATATTAAATAGATGTCTGACAAAATGTGTTCGTGGATAGACTCTAGAAGAAGTGTGGAGTGGTGTAAACCTTATATGTCTTACTTGCGTGTATTTGAGTATATTTCATATGCCTATATACCCGAGGGATATAGGAAAAATCTTGATGATACAAGCTAAAAATGCATTTTTATTAGCCAAATTTGACAAAGGGTTATACAATAACACAAAGAACTCATCATGTCAATTTGTTTGTAGATCACCATGGAAGACAACTCAACCTAATATTTATCGTTGTTATACATTGATATTTTAGATTGATAAAAATAATTAGATTATGAAATTTGATTGCATTTGTCAAGCAGATCATTAGATTCTTTGAGCTAGATAGATCATGACCTTTCATTCTATATATTCCACCTCATTTTTTTAATATATCTGATGACATGTGAGAAAAAATTCTCTTAACTAATTATCTTATGTCATTTTTTCTTTATCCTTCATAAATATATCCATTTCAAGTTAAAATAAAAAGAGATAGTAACTCCTAATACTATTAGGAAAATTTCGATTGTGTAAAGGAGATATGAACTAACTTTAGTAGTCTATTGGATTGATAAATGGGAGTAGACATTGTATGGCCTATTAAAATTATTCATCTCTTAAAATCCATGCATTTAAAAAAAACATTTTTGTTTATGACTAAATTCTCATACTTAATACACATAAATGTCATTTTATGTTTTGACATCGATATAATTATCATGCTCACTAATTGATCATATTTTTGATAATTTGGTTCTTGTGTGTATGATTCATCCTATTTATATTCTTCGATTCATTATCATGAAAGGGAAACAATTGATATAATATGGTTATAAGTTGAGACACTTCCTTGCTTGAGAAGATTGGTGTATAAATAATATGTGGCCTAAATGTGCTTGTTTTAGTCTTGATTTTGCATAACCAAGTGCAACACTAAATTTTCTCATCTTTTTCTTGGGCATATAATTGTGACTATGATATTATTTTCACATCATTTATGGTGATTAATTTTATAAAACTCCGTAATGACACATGCTTCTATGAGCTATGCATTGGTATTTTCTCATGTTATTGACTCTTGAGTGATGTTATGCATCTATATGATTTTATCTTAAAATTCCACTCTTGAAATCATTATAATGTGACCTTTTACCACCAAATTTTTATACAAACCTTAGCTACACACACACATCTCTATTTATTGGCTAGATTGATGGATGCAACTTTGAAATTAATTTATCATATGCCTCCATTGCTAGATTCACTTATGATATCTCATGTACATAATCATTGTAATATCTCAACATCATGTTATATTTATTATTATTAAATTTATTATTTATTACAAATGATTTATACTCTTACATGTCATTTATGTGCTTGTCTTGATCTCCAACTTGTCATATTGTTGACAAGTTACTCATTGAATGGATCATTCATCACATTATTTATTTCCCTTGTGTTTTATGCCCACCGTATAAAAGGGAAACATGTGATAAGTTATTGTGTCATAACTTTCAATATGAAATTATCATTACATTCTCATTTTGATCTTTGTTTATGTTAAGGGACACTCTCATACATTTTCCTAATTCTTGTTGCACTCACCCTCTTATTTGCTAACTTAATTGGATTTATGGAAACTCTAAAATTTATTTTCATATCATTTTTATTACTTGAGTATCATTGTGACTCATTAAATACTATTTTCCTTATTGTTATTAATATCATAATTATTAAATCTATCAAGCTTTAGTGTTATCATATATAAGTTATTCTCATGAATCTTGATACTCATATTCCTACTTCCACTGCTTATGTTGTTTGAGATAATAATATCTTAAGTGATCCTATTGTGATCTTGAACTCATTTTTGATATATGCATACCCTTAGGGAGAGAATATTAATTTTACTCGATCACTTGTGTTATTACCCTATTCATAGCCTAAGGGGGAGATATATCATATTTGTTTCACTGATAATATTGAGTATGACTGATCTTCTTGTGCTTTAATAGAGCATGTGTATATCTTAAGGAGAAGTTTAACTCCATATACATTTAATTTTTTTATGCACTCATCTTTTGATTAGAGGTCTTGTTTTTTGAATTCCTTTCCTTCTGTTAACTACAAAAATGGGAGAAAGGTTGAAAAGATGCTATATGTGATTTTATTGTAAATTTGCAAATACATGATTCATAAGATTAGAGAAAAATATATTGATTTTCATTTTCACACCTTTATACATCATCTCTTGATAGATTGGAACCTTTTTGTTCATCATCATAAAAAAGGGGAGAATTTTGACATCATAGGTCAATTAATGTTTGTTTTGATTAAAACAAACTTAATTATGAACTTGACCTATCTCGTTATGTATGCAAGTGTATCATAGCAAAAACTAAAGTATCCAACACTTAACTAAGTCAAGGAGTGATAAGGAGATAAAGTTTATAAAGCATATAAAAAATACAAGCCAAAGATTAAGGAGGATAAAATAAGACTCTAGCTTCAAGTACTTAAATTTCATTTGTGGAATACACAAAATAATAAAGGGATAAGCAAGTATGATTAATATATCAAGATTCAAGCTTCAAAGAGTATGCTATAGTCTTAGGTTTTATGTACATATAATTTACATATTGAGCACTTAGATTTTTCAATGATTTCATATATCTTATCCTATTCATAAATTATTTTAAAATATGTTAAAGTGATTTCATTCATCAAAAATATTTCCAAGTATTTGTGTAATCGGTTAACTTAAATTTATTTTATTTTAAAGAGTTTTGCATGTTATATGACTTGAAAAATTCACCAATAATTATATAGATATTATTTTCATATTCATAATATTTATTTGAAAATTTTAAGATGCCTATTTTACAGAGAAAAAAGAGGACATTCAATTTCAAGCTTTGTAGTTCAATTTATGGTCTTTTTTTTTATAAATGTGTGTAGTGATAAAAATTGGTTGATCAATCTATTAGTTTTAAAACCCACCATCTGTTTCCAAATCAATCAACTCGTTCAAAAATCAATTAACTAGTCTGGGTATTTTTGAGATTTCATTCCTGTCATAATTTAATTGTTAGATTACTTTTTACACCTGATGACTAGTGTAGAATTCTCTCGATTTTTTAGTAATATATATAAGTGTTATTGGACTTTAATAAGCATTTAATCAAGCTATCACAACTCTTCTAACCTCACCATTTTCAAATCTTATAAAGAATCAAAGAGAGTTTTGATTTTACAATTTCAAATCCAAATCAAATTTCTCTAGTATCGATTTGATCTTTATATTTAGCTATAGTGCTCATACAATTGTAATTATTATGTTTCTAGGTACATTAAAATCTTAACTAGTAATTATAAATTTTCATATGCTATCTATGAATATTTTTATTTTATTCATTCAAAATCATCATCTCAAACACAAGTGAAGAGTAGCATATTTTCTAGTATTCCTAATAGAGGTCATTGATATTATAGTTTCATAAACCTAGATAGGATAACTAGGCCAAGTATAAATCATCTCCTAGAGGATCATTGATATTGCAGACTCATAAACCAAGAGACGAGCGATCATCATCAAAAACCCATAATAAATAAAAAGATATTCAAATCTAAAGGCAAAAGTTTTTTGTAGTAGATGTAAATAAACTTTGTAAAGTTTCTTGAACCACTATAAATTACATGTTTACTGTTTGTCATCCTTCTACTTATTTCTCAAAAAATTTTAATTTGGCATTACTGTTACAAAGTACTTTATTCACCTCCTCTAGAGTATCCATACATTATTTTAGGTAATATGAAGATGGCATATTTGTTTTATAAAAGATATATATCAATGATAATCTAAATAGATTCAAGATGAATTTAGTTTCCCAAATTCAAACCCTTGTTGCATAATGGATAGAAATGAGAAAAGAAGGTACATTGAGTTTGTAGATCTAATCTATTTCAAGAGAATTATGGGAACTTTACATCTACCAAACATGATATTGTCTGTGGAGATGGGTTAATAAGTCAATTTTATGGAGAAAGCATACCAATCACATTTGCAAGAAGCTAAAAGGATCTTAATTCATCTTAGAGGGACTCGTGATTATGAAATATTCTATAGCTAATCTACTATATTCAACTTAATAGGTTACACTAACAGTCATTGGGCCAGAGATACCGAGACTTGTAAAATCACGTTTCGGGTATGTGTTTTATCTTAGAAATGGAGTTATTTTATGGTCATCAAAAAAGGAAAAAGTGGTAGATCTTTCACTTATAGAAGCTAAATAAATTACATAATGTCAATAACATGTCAAGTATCAAGCTAAGAAACAAATATTTCATGGATGGGGCAGCCACATTGACATTCGATTTCATTATATTCAAGAACTAGCAAAGTTTGGAGAAATAGAGATCTAATTTTGTATATTCACATATTAAGTTGCTAATATAATGACAGAACCTCTCAAAACTTAATTATTTGATAAATTCATGGTCATGCTTGGAATTACTAATATCAACAACAATCCATGATGAATGAAACATAAAGGGTTTAAGTTTGAGGGTGAGTATTGAAGTTACACCAAACTTCAAACCTAAAGCATTCTTAGGTTACTTGATGTGGATCTACACGCCCCCTCCAACATGCAACCACCATCATATATCAACTCCAATTCGAATGATGAAAATCAAACTCAAAGGGTAGGAAATGGATATGAATGAAAGTGATTTCATAAAGTAAAAACTCACAAACTACTAACTAAGGATTTATAAATATTTCCTCACTTGGCATCTCTCAAGAAGAAGACACAAAGTAGACTTCCAAAGGTAATAATAACTTTAAAGAGATTCACAAAGTATATCTTCAAAGACACAATCTAAACTCACTAAGATGAATGGACATGCACAAATTTAATTCACAAAGAATATGAAATCAAATGAAAATCACAAAGAGAATTCTATTTCTCAACATTACACTCTATATCTCATACAAGGTTGTATGTATGCCATATATACAGGCATAATCCATGAAATATCTAGTCATCAAGCTACATTAAAAGTTGGGACAAGAAGAAAATTAATTAAGAACAAATCTTAACTAATTAGGAAACCTTTGCTAGTTAGTGTTGAACCAAACTAATTTTAAACACTCACATTACATGTATGTTTCTCCACGTCCAAGATGTCATCTTGTCGTCTTTGACTCGCCAACATATTTGTCCAACTTAGCAAGGCTTTATTTGGTTGCATAAAATTGCCTATTTTTCAAGATTCTTCAATTAATACCCAAATCTTCAAGACATTGTTTGCAACTTAAAAAATACTTCCAATAACTTTAAGGAACATCTAAAACATATCCAAAAATCTTATTTAGATGTATGAATGAGGATGCATTTGATCATTTTATAATAATAAAATACCCTATTTTATATCATTTTGTAATGACAAGCAAAAGGTGGATTCTAAAATAAGGATATGGATGAAGGATCACAAAAAGTAATTCTTCAAACTGGCTTTGAAAGCTTCACATGTATAACTCTCAAAGTATCTCTAATGAAGAAACACACAGTAAACTTCACTAGATATCTCTATACAAACCCACATAGGAAAGGTATAAAGGATTTTTAAATTATCACTCACACATATGAGATCACTTAGAGAGATATCTAGTTTATGACTTACATAGATAGCATAAACATAGAAAAAGGAAACTCACACAGGGTTTCAATGAGAGAAAACTCTATTTAATGACTTAATTCAACTACCCTCTTCAAATAATAAGTTTACATGGGATTTTTATAGGATAATATTTACCTCCTCATGTAACCTCCTCAATAATAAGATAAACTAAATCTAAATAAGATGAACACTAATGGAATCACTATTTATAATACTATTCACATAAATAGTACCCACTTAATCCTATGATAATAATGATAATGATGATGATGATGATGATGATAATAATAATATCCTAAAAAAATCTTAAAAAGATAAAATACATCATAAGATAGAAGATAAACCCTGTCTACTTTCTTAATAGTTAATATAGTAAATTAACTAACTAATATACTAACATAATTATCAAATAAGTAAATAAAAAATAAATATGAAAAAAAAATGGTTTCCATAATGCTAATTGCGACACTCTATACATTCATGAGTAAAAATTTAGCTTGACACACATATGGTAAAATATTCATAACTTTGTATATAAAACTCTGATTTAAAATCCAAAAGATGCATTTGACTCTTGATTTAAAAATATATCCAATGATATCCATATTTTAGGGTAAATAATAAACTTCAAATTTGACCCTTGCTTCCTTCTATGGTGATTTTTAATTAAATCTTCAAAATTTTAGAATGTTTCTACATCATTACTAATTGTGGTAATTAAATAAGAGGTTAGCACAAAAGTGTTGAAACACTAAATTTTGTCATTTAAAAAACACAAAATTTAGTCATTTATGTTAAATGTTATTAATATATTGAGATTATATAGAAAACATGTGTAATTAGATGGTTATAATGTTAACTTTATTTTATCCATTCGTTATTTAGTAATTGAGCACTATAAATATATATTGATGTAATTGAAAATAAAATAAAGAAATAAAAATCATAAATATATTATGTATTTTTTTTCTCTCATATTATTTATATTAATTTGGAGTTTTTGAAATTAGTAAATTACTACTCCCGCACTAAAGTCAAACAGTAACAGTCACTATGGTTGTTGAGTAGGAAGAACATTCTCTTCAACAAAGTTTTTAGGTATAATTGGTGAAGAAATAGTAGACATGATGACTTAATATGCATAAAAGAAGATTGAAATAATTTAGAGTAATTTGAGTAGATAAAGGAGTAAAATAAAAGGGATAAGCTCTAATAATGTTGTAAACCATGAAAGTTCCAGCGAGATCCATTAGAGGGAAGAGAAGATCAGAGAAAATAAAATAAAGATACACCGTTTTTCTTTATTTAATTTATTGTTCCAATTGAATTACAATAGGTATTAAGATACGACTTATATGTGTCATATTCTAAAAAATCACTAGGAAATACTAACAAGCTAAACTAATTTAACAAAACATTGTTGAGCTAGAATCTACTAAGTGTGATACATGATAAGTCCAGTGCACCTCTTATAGGAGCATACATGTAAGGCATATATCTTTTATAGATATTCAAGTGGTCAGTAGCCATGGTAAGAGTGATGACCAATAAGGAATAAGAGAGGCATACAAATGAAGAGAGGAAAAAAAAGGAAGACGGGTAAAATAAGAACCTATCATTTAATCACCGTTTGTTTTCCTAAATAGAAACAAAATTTAAAAGTTAACAACCCTTACATTGTGAAATAAAGAGAGTGTACTATTTATTCTTGGCTATTGTAGATTTTAAGGTTGAATTAATTTAGATAATTTAATGGTTAATATATCAATCTTATATTTAAAGTATGTTTATTATAATATGTAACTATGTTTATATTATATATTTATATATATATATATATAGTAGAAATTCAAGGAAATTTTAATACATAAAAAAAGTTAGCATCACATTTGAATTTCACACAAGGTTCCTATTTAATCAAGATCAACCAGAACAAGGAATAAAGCTATATGTTATAGCAAAACTTTGTGCCATGTACATAGAGGTTTAGGCCCTAATACCTCAAGCACGACCAATATCTCACATGCACTCTCATTGAGCACCATGTCGAGTATGTGTAATATACCATAATAAAAATACAAAATATGTGTATAAAAGAGACACCGATTTATACTTGATACATGACATCGCCATTAATAGCTATCAAGGGGGAAAGAAAGAACCCATATCCTAATCTCTTAATCACAAGATGTTGGGGAAGTCATGAGCGTGACATTCTCCTCCACTCCAAAATAAAAACACCTTTATTTGCACCCATAAAGGGATCCCAAGAATACTTCCTCGAGTCTTAGAAATTATTTCAAAGATAATACTCCATCTCTCACCTAAGAGAAGCACCATATAAACGCCATATATAGTCCAATAAAGCTCAAGAATCTGCCAACATCATACATCCAACCATAATCGATTGCAATATATCTATCCCCCTTTGCTTACCCTATATGTCTGAGATTGTATCATTACACAACTCCTAATAAATCATTTCAATGACTTTAATCCACACCAAACAATATCTATTGGATTTCCCTTATTAATGAACCCACACAACACATACGATCCTTGCACTCAATTTAGTGAAGTTAGGCCTCCCTTAGTGTGCTTTCACTAGTTAGGTACTCATAGTTCCCTTGGGACACACTCATGAACATGATGAAATATCTGTTAACTGACATGACAACTGTAATATCCCAAAATTCACTATTTTTTTATAAAAAAATGGAAGCACTTAAATTAAAACCCGTGATGTTACCGCCACACTTAGTACCAGACCAATTCTCTCCGACCGTTCTAGTACCAAGTGCTAAGGCTAAAAAGATTATTTTCAAACTTAAACTGAGAGTTAATAAAATGAATTAAAAAGAACATAACATAGAAATCAGAGTACGCATAAAAGTTTATAAGCAATAATAAGATAGAAATCAGAGTGCGAAATCAAAATTCCTCGGAGGGAATAATCTTACAATCAATAAAAGGTTTAATTAAAATACTAAATACAAGGTAATAAATCATAAAAGGATAAATGCGATAAAAAAGAAATATAGAAGGAATAGATCGCATAAAGAGTAAATACAACCATGACACTCTTGAACTTTGAGCCAACCATAAGCTCAACACTCAGCCCTGTCTGATATCTTGCCCACCTGCACAAAGTCAAAAGGGCCTACTACTCGTGGGAATGAGCAGCACCCATAAACAGGGTGATAAGTACGCTACGTACTGAGTAAGGTAATCGTGCACTAATGCAAACACAAAAATCACATAAACCATATAGATGAAATAACAAAAGCATAGAGACCATCATGATAACATATTATTTTACACTCATTTGGTAGATACAAATAGGCCCATTTATAATCCGGATTAATTACTTAATTAATCTCTTATCGAACTCAATTCACACCATGCTTTTTATCAAATCCATGCGAGTGCGGGAACCCCACTATTATAGCCAGTGGACCGAATACATACAGGGCACATAGTTCCTAACCACTATTATTGCTGGTGGACCAAAAACACATAGGGCATAAAGCTCCTGACCACTATTATAGCCGATGGACCAGAAACACACAAGGCATAAAGCTCCTGACCACTATTATTCGCCGGTGGACCGGTCTGGCCCTGACTCTCATGGTGTTCCACTATAAGTACTTAGTATCTTTCCCATGTCTTAACACAAATATGTTCGGTTTTTTTAGCACGGAATCCCCCACTATTATAGCTGTTGGACCGAAAATGCATAGGTACAAAGCCTAACCACTATTATTCGCCAGTGGACCAGTTACATATAGGACATCATGCCCTAACCACTATTATTCGCTGGTGGTTCGGTCTGGGCCCGGCTCAACAATCTTCCACTTCAAATGATTAATGTATTATGGTATCTTATTTAGAAACTTTACCCTAAACATGCATAAATCACTCCCTTTACACTTATCCTCCAACCGACCTGCACCACATCATGATTCCTACACCTTCTAACTTGCCCAACAACCTTTCCTCTGTATTCAAACTCACACTAGAATTCCAACACCAAAATATGTGGGTCAAGGCCCACTACTACACACCTCCAAGTCCACTTATTTCCTTACTCTAGGGTTTTTCCCCAGAAACCCTAATTTAAGCCTAAGTAGCCCATCCTACTCCACTTCACACAACCCAAAACATTTTAACACTCCACACATCACAACTCATAAATTCCACCCTTATAATTACACTTTAATCATCAAATACACATGATACCACTAAAAACCTAAGCAACCACACCAAACCCTAATTGTCCGCACAAACCCTAGCTCGGTCTCCTACGTACCCTTATATTGCTCCATATACTATTTTTCATCCAAAGTATTTGAAAACCCAAACAATACTTACATTACCTTCCTCACATCCCAAATCAACGATTCATACGTAAATTTCATGCCCATACAGACTTTACACATCCTATGCAACCTTTCAAACTTTTCATGCAAACCCTAAAAATTTCAAGTAAAAACCCTAGAATCAACCATGCAAACCCTAGATCCATCCATATAAAACCCTAGATTTCTCCATACAAAACTTTAGATTCAATCCATACAAAACCCTATATTAGATCCTCCCATGTAACACCATAGAATCTGGCATGCAAAACCCTAAGTTCATCCATACAAAACCCTAAATTCTTTCATTCAAAACCCAAGATTCCTTCATATAAAACCCTAAATTCAATCCACACAAAACCCAAGGTTTCTCCATATAAAACCCTAAATTCAATCCATGCAAACCATAGATTAGATTCTCCTATGTTACACCATAGATTAGATTCTCCCATATTACACCATAGATTAAATTCTCCCATAAAAAATCATAAATTCCCCATTTTATTCTTCTACTCATGGATCATTAAAATACTTAAATCAACTCACACCCTTTGGTCAAGTTATTCCCCTTTGGTCAACTTAATCCTCTTGGTCAACTTCTTTCCCCCATTCACATTTTTCATCCTTTCCCCCACATAAACCACATTAACATCCTCACATACATGTCTTACAGGGTCACAATACATAACATCACATACCACCATATTTCATCACATACACATAGTACACATGCCATGTAAATACACAAAACATACTTTAACTCCACGTCATACCACACATGAAATAGTTATAATGATAAACATATAATACATAGCATATGAAACATATAATGCACATAAACACACATAAGGCCTTAGTAACACCCTTACTAAAACGACACCGGTCTTGGAGCACGCTCCTATGCCTCCTTAAGGCTTTGACTGGTCTCATCCATATGAGGGAAAAACTAAAATTAGATTCCCTCCTACCAAAAATACTATTATTCCTAATTTATTCTAAAACTAAGTTTTTGATAAAATAATAACATATTAATAAAAATGACAGTAACTAATTACTATCTTGCTAAAGATATAAGGAATAATAGTAATATTGTAAAAGTTGATAATATAAGGTTGAAGACTTTACCCTAATAATAATAATGATGATATTAAAATAATAATAGCAAAGATACTAAAAATAATAGCAATGTTAATATTAATAAGAACAAGAATAATAATGGTAACAATAATAATAAAAAGGGCATTATTCAAAAATAAAGTGAAATAAGGGCTTCGGCCCCTTTACCAAAATAATACTAATAATAACATTAGTAAAATAAATAACAAATTTTAGTAATAATAATGATGATGAAATAGTAGTAGTAGTAGTAATAATAATAATAATAATAATAATAATAATAATAATAATAATAATAATAATAATAATAATAATAATGATAAAAACCATAATAATATTGCAACAATAATAATAATCATAATGGTAATAATACTGATAATAATCGAAGATAAAATGAAGTAGGGTTTCGACCCTACATTGAAAAATAATAAACTTAATAAATAATAATAACAACAACAACACAAATAATAATAATAATAATAAATGCTAATGGTAAAATGTTAATAATGTTAAAAATAATAAGACTTGATATTTATAATACTACTACTACAATTCAAAATAGGCACAATAGGGTTTCAGCCCTATATAGAATAATAATTTTAATCATTAAAAATAATAATAATAATAATAATAGCAACACTAACAGTAAAATAGTTGTAATAATAATAATAATAATAATAACAATAATACATAAAATAAAACTCATAATAATACTAATAATATTAATAATACTAGTACTAATAATCTACTCAGCCAAGTAGGGTCAACCCTAATAAGAAATAATAATAATAATAATATTGAACCTAATAATAATAATAATAATAATCATAATATTAATACATAATAATAATAATAATAATAATAATAATAATAATAGTAATAGTAATATTTAAATAATAGGCTAAAATTGAAATAAAATAAAATAAGCTTCATTAAATAGGGAAAAGGGTTGAGAGTGTTTAGGGTTCAACCTTAGGCTGGTGGTGGCAGGCGGCGCCGGCGGTAGTGCACGGAGGCGGCAGCGGTGGTCGAAAAAAGGGAAGAAAAGGGGAAAAGTTGAATGTTGGAAAAAGGAGAGGTAGAATGGAGGTGGCAGTTGGGGTGTTTAGGGTTTCCTATATGGAGAGCAGTATAATGAAGGTGGCAGCACACGATGGCGCTAGTGGTGGCCGAATGGGGAAGAAGAAGAAAAAGAGAGGAGGAGAGGGAGGAAGAGGAAAAGAAAGGTAGAGGAGATAGAGGAGGGTCTGGAGGGGCTTTTTGAAATACCCCAAAACCCTAATTTAGGGAATCATGGACAAATAAGAAATTATTAGGAAGATTAATTAAATAAACTATTTTATTAAAATAAAAGGGAATTAATTAAGGTAAATCTAGGAGAAATTAATAAATAATTTAAATAGGAAAAATTTGAGTATTTTGCGAATTAAAATGGAATTTAAGAAAATTCTTTCAAAATCCCTAAATTAACCAAAAAAGAGAATTTAATTACTATTTTAATATTTATATTTTATTAAACACACCAAATTACCCAAATTATATTAATTAAGCCAACCACCTTTTTCCTCTCTTTTTCCTTTTTCTTTTCCCATTCCCCCCTCTTTTTCCTTTTCTTTCCTTTCCTTCTCTTCCTTTTTTCTCTTTCTTTTCCCCGACTTGGGTCGTCCCGCTGGCCCCACTTCTCCCCTCCCCCTACGTGGCCTTGCCTCCCCCGCGTCATTCCCCTCTCCCGGCCGGTTCGCCCCCTTCTTTTTTCTTTCTTTCTTCTTTTCCCCTGGACCGCCGGTCCAGCCCCCTCCCACCTGTGTCGTCTTCAACCTCCGGCGCACCTGCAACTCCTGAAATCAGTGCCGGAAATCCCGCCACCAACCACACCCCCACTCCGGCTATTCCTCCCCTCTCTTCCCCGTTGAATTACCTGCCATTTTGACAAGCCCATTCCTCCCCTCTCCTACGCGCCATTCCCCCTGTCCGACAATATATGGCCTACACACATAGACCTGCGACGTCCCATTCTCGCCGGCCGGAGACCCAAAACCCTTGCCCCTCTACTCTCCCACTCCTCCTTGTCATTTTCCCCTTCCGATCGAGCTATAAATAGCTTCTAAGGCTTCCATAATTGAGTTTTGATTTTGGTAGCCCAGAAAATCAAAACGTGCACCACCACCTGTTCATCCCATTATTCCTCCGCTGTCGGCCATCGTCACCGCTCACCCTGACCACCAAAACGCTCCCTACACCGCCCTCTACACAACCGAGCCACCATCCTTCCTTGCGTTGCCCTGCACAAGCCACCCCAGTCGTGCAAAATCACCTTCCCGAATAGCCCCATTCGACCTGTGCTGCCCCTCGTGCCGCCAGTTTCCACTGCTTGTAGCGCCACCTCTACCCCCCCCCCAAACAACCAGGGAACTTTGCCCTACCACCCCACACCTCCATTTTACCCTACTTCCCTCTCCCCTAGCCTCCACATCCATCTCTCTCTCCCACCCTTCTTCCTCCACCGTCGCCGCCGCCGGCTCTACCACCCAGCCTAGGTAGTCTCCCAACTCCTTAACCCCTAAACTCTATATATAAAAGTGTTAATGATTTTAATATTAATAGTAATATTATTAAATATTATTATTAGTGTTAATATTATTATTATTATTATTATTATTATTACCACTACTATTATCATCATCATTATTATCATTGTTATTATTATTATTATTATTACTACTACTATGATTTCGATTATTATTATCATCATTATTATCATTATTACTATTATTATTATTATTAGTATTCTTATTATTATTAGTATTATTAATAATATTGTTATTAGTAATATTGGAACCCTTAATTTAATACTATGAATATTACTAAGACTTACTTTAATTAGTAGTGGTTCGATTAACTATCTTGAGAATAATAATAACCCTACCTTTTAACTATAAACTACTATTATTAATATTAGCCTTAGTATTAGGCCATGATAGGGGTAAGATAGGAAATCATGGTAATTCTGGTAGAGGGAGATTAACCCATAGTATTTCCCTCTTATAGGTGAATCGAGTCAAAACCCCCAGGAAGCGTAGGAGCGTGCTCCAAGCCCGGTAACATTTAGGTAAGGGTGTAGCTAAGGCCGCTTGTGTATTACGTGTCTTACTTACCCTGGATGTCCTGTATGATTTTATGTCGTGTTTTACATGTTATTATCTTACCTGTCTTATATGTAGTGCGTCTTGGAACCGAGGTATGTCCATGTGATCTCTTCTGTTATATATTAATATAGATATGCTGCAAGTTGTGATGTGATATGATGTGGCCTTTAGGACATGCATGCTAGAGTATTTGAGGTAGTGGGATGGGGGCATGAAAGAGAAAAATGAGAAAGTAAGATAACCAAGGAGAAGTAAGTTGGCTAACGTAGGTAAGGATGACCTAAGTAATCTATGATCCATGAGTGGATGAGTGAAAGGGGAATTAAATAAAATGAAAGAGTGGGAGAAACTAAGGTATACATAGGAGGAACTAGGGTTTGCATGGAAATCATAGGGTTTGGCATGGTACAGATCGAGGGATTTGCATGGGGTGGTTAAGGTCTGCATGGGGGCGAACCTTACGTATGGAAAGTTACTGTAACACCCCAAAATTCACTAAATTTGTTTTTTTTTAAACGGAAGCAATTAAGATAGAAACACTTAAAACCTGTAAATTTTGGGAATGTTACCGCCACACTTAGTACCAGACCGGTTCTCTCCGACCGTTCCAGTACCAATTGCTAAGGCTAAAGAAAAGATTTACGTTAAATTCAAATTAACAATTCATAAAATGATTGGAAATATCATACAACAAAATCAGAGTACGAGAAATTAAGAGTTAATTAAATTCTCCTATATAATATCATAAATTAAATTCTCCCAAATATCATCATAAACTAGATTATTCCTTATAAAACCATAAAATTTAGGTCAACTCACTTCCCTTAGTCAACTTCTTTCCCCATCCTACTTTTCATCTTTTCTCCCATACAAACCACACCGTCATCCTCTCATGCATGACTTACAGGGTCACAACACATATTGTCACATACATATAGTACACATGCCATACAAAAACATACTTCAACTCCAAGTCATACCACATATAAAATAATTAATAATAATAAACACAGGGTACATAACATGCAAAGCACATAATACACATAAGCACATAAAAGGCCTTAGCACTCCTTACCTAAAATGTCACCGGTCTTGGTGCACGCTCCTATTCCACTTGAGGGATTTGATTGGGTTCCTATTATATCAAAGCATACTAGAATTAGACTCTATTATATAATTCTAACTTATTTCGAGGTTTGGTTTTAGGATGACATTTTACTATTCAATAATTAAATATAGGAACTAATATAATTAATTCACTTATTTTCTTTTTAAAAGGTGATAAACTAAGGGTTTCTACCCTTCTCCCAAAATAGATTTAATAATATCATAACTATGATGATGATAATAATAACAATAATAAGAATAATAGTAATAAAAATAATTAGTAATATAAATAAAGTACAATAATATTAATGATACTTTTTATAAATAAAATATTAGATATTAATGATATCAAAATTCTTAAAATTAAAAGTTGGATTTCTAACCCTCCCACAATGATAAACAAAATATTATTCAGAATTGTGATAATAAAATTAATAATGTATATATATACTTATATTATATTTTAATAAAGGTAATAATGGTAATATAATTAAAATAATGTTGAAAAATGTTAATAATGTTAATAAATTTTATAAATGCGAGGCATAATGAAAATTTAAGGCCTCTGTTCTTCCAGTAATAATCACAGTATCAACCAAGTAATTATACTAATAATATTATTATTATAAATATTATTAATAATAACATCAATTATGTAAAAATCTAACCAAATATCTAAAGGCCGAGATAATTACTGTATCTTACTAAATAATACTTCCAGACCTGTAAACAAAATTTAGAAATTAGAATACAGTCAATATTACTAATAATAATAATTATAATAATAATAATTAAAGTTGAATTAATACTAAAATTTTGGCTAAAATTAGAATAATTATAAATAATTCGAAATAAAGTATTTAAAATGTCTATGGCATCACCTTGAGTTGGAGGATGAAGGTGGCACCGGCGATGGTTCCCGGAGGTGGCCGGAAAATGGGTCTAAGGGGGCCAAAAATTAGGAAAATGGGTGATGGAGAGGAAGAAAATTAAAATAATTATATGGGGCTGCAGAGGATAATTAGTAGGAGTTAATAGTTGGTTTAATAGGTGTTAGAAGTGGCGGATGTGGCGGTGGATGGTGGTTTAATGTTTCGGGGTGGAATTTTCTAGCGAGAGGACTAGCCAACTTTGCACGATTATGGAGGCTTGTACAAGGTGAATTGAAGGTCGTAGATGGTTTAGTTAATTATAGGGTGTTGCAGGGAAGATATTAAGATGGAGAAGAGGCATCGAGGTTATCTAAACGCGGAGAACGAGGTGTCTAAAGGGGTGGTGGCGGGCGATTTTCACTTAGGGTTTCGAGAAAGAAGAAGCTTCAAAAACGTCCACAACTAAGTTATTTATAGAGTTTAGATGGTTTAATAGGGTTTTGGACATCGTCAGGATATTATTGGATTCTAGGGTTTGCGTGACCGGTGGCAGAAATTGGTCGGCGACTGCTTAGGTTGGGTCGAAGGTTCGAGAAGTAATAGAGAGGGAACGAGTAAGAGTTGAGGATAATTGATCATGCCAAGCTCATGTGTGGGTCGAGAGGAAGAAAAATAAGGGTGAATCGGTCGGTCAAGTTCCGCGTAGCCGTCGCCGCCATTATCGGGCGCAGGAGTTGCAGCAGCGGCGACGGAGGAAAAAGGAGAAAGAAGAAAGGAGGAAGGGGGTGGGTCGGTCGGCCGGGAAGGAAAAGAAAGAGGTGAATCGGGTCGGTCGCGCTGGTTACGTCGTTCATTAAATGAGACGACGCGTTGAGAGACGAGAAGGGACGAAACGCAGCGCGTAGAGGGGTGGAAGAAGGGCGACGCCGCGCGGGCTAGGCTGCGGGAAAAGAAGAAGGGAAATTGGGCCACGAGCTGGCCCAGTTCGACGAAAAGAAGAGGAAAAAGAAAAAGAAGAAAAAGAAGAAAAAGAAAGAAAAAGGAAAGGAAAAAGGAAGAATGAAAAAGAAAAAGGAAAAAGGAAAGGAAAAAAATAATTAGGTTAGGGCAAATTAAATTAATCTAAATATTTAGGATATTTAAAAATAATAATATTTAAATAAAATAATCTTTAAATCCCTTTTTAAGCTAAATTAGGATTTTTAAAAGATTTTTCATAAATTCCATTTTAATTAGCAAAATACCCTAAATTTATGTAATTATATTATTTTTAAAGTTATTATTAATTTCAAACTATTTTCTCCTTCTTATTTTAAATCAAATAATTTATTTAGTTAATTCCCAAATTAAAATATTTAACTAGTTAAAATACCCAAATTCCTCCTAATTAAAATACTTATAAATTTATTCTTGGTTTTCCCTAATTAATTTCCTTTTATTTTAAATAAATTAATATACTTAATTAACTTTTATAATAAAACCTCATTTAAATATACTATTTAAAATTAGAAATTTTCGGGGCATTTCCGTTACTTTAGGACGTGGGGAAAGCAATGGAAGGTTTGTTTGGGTGACTGGAGGCTCGAGGTGAAAAATAGTATGTAGGGTAATATAAGGGTACATAGGGATCGACTAGGGTTTGGGAGGAAACCCTAATTTAAGAAGGTGGAAAAAGAGAGAGAAAATAATGAAATATTAAATGAGGGTAAGTGAGGTATGAGGGGAGAGTTAAATCTAAGAATCATGACATATGGGATGTTAGAATAGTATGGGTCATGTGGGGTAGAGGAGGATGGGCCATATAGGCCTAAATCAGGGTTTTTCTGGAGAAAAGTCTAGGGAAGACTATGAATGGGCTTAATGGTATGAGGTGGTGGGCCTTGACCCATTTGCAATGGGATTGGGCTTCTAGTGTGTGTGATGGGATAAGGAAGGGAGTCGGGGCAGGTAAGAGGTGACAGAGTCTCAAGATATTGGACAGGTCCCTCTTGGGAGGATAGAAGTAGAAGATGGGCGACATGCATGTCAAGGGTAAAGAAAATCATCGAATAATATACGAATAAGACACTAATCATTTAAAGAGAAAAGATTGTATGGCCAGGCCCAGACCAGTCCACCGGCGAATAATAGTGGCCAGGAGCTGGGGTGCCCTGGAGACCGATCCACCGGCGAATAATAGTGGCCAAGAGCGTGTTGCCCTGCATGATTTCCGGTCCACCGGCTATAATAGTGGGGGATTCCATGCTCAACAAACCAAACGTAATAAAGCTAAAACATGGGAAATACACTAAGTACTTACAGTGGAACACCATGTGAGTCGGGGTTAGACCGGTCTACCGGTAAGTAATAGTGGCTAGAAGCGTTTTGCCTTGGAGGCTGGTCCACCGGCGAATAATATTGGTCAGGAGCGTTCTGCCCTCTGCGTATCTTCAGTCCACCAGCTATAATAGTGGGGTTCTCACACTCACATGGATTAATAAAGAGTATGCGTGAAAATGAGTATGTCGTTAAGAGATTCAAAGAACAAGTTTAACTGGAATGTAACCGGCCCCACTATCTGTATTATTATCTGTTGCATATATGATCATGCACGTGTTGTGTACCTTATATGTTTGGCCTTAGTTATATGGTTACCTTACCCAGTACGTAGCATATTGATCACCCATTTCATGGGTGCTACTTATTCCCACAAGCAAAGACCCGTCTAACTTTGTGCAAGTAGAGGTCGATGTCTTCGATGCCTACGATGCTTACGAGGCATTGGGCAGGGCTGAGAGTTGAGCTTGGACTTAGCTCGAGGGTCGAGAGTGACGTGGCCGGAGTCCATCCTCCATTTTGTTTCCATGTGTTATTATATTTTATTTTATCCCGCTGTATGATGTCCTCTGATATTTGGTACTTTAAAACTATACTTTTGGGATGTACCTTTTGATTTCTGTACTCTGATTCCATATGACTTGTGTTTTAGCCTTAGCACTTAGTACTAGGATGGTAGGAGTGAACTGATCTGGTACTAAGTGCGGCGGTAATTCCCCCGATTTCACAGTTTTATCTTTTCGCTTCCGTTAAAACCTTTTAATTAAACGAAATTTTTCAGTAGTAAATTTGGGGGGTGTTACACTTTTGGAAGGTGAATGTGGTAATGGCAGCAGAGGAAGTGGTGGTGAACGGCGGCGCGAAGGGTGGTAGAGATGGAAGAAAGGGTTGATTAGGGAGGGAACTTTGCACAACCGAGGCAGCTTGTGTAGGAAAAATCGAGGGATGTAGGAGGTTTAGTTGGGTAGAGGATAATGCAGGGAAGTCTTAGGTGGGTGGCGTGGTTGGCCAGCGGTGGTAGAATGGGTGTTTAAAGTGGCAGCAGTGGCAAGGTCGGGAAATTCTGGGTAGGATCCAAAATCTCGATACAAGGTAGCTTAAGGGGTATTTATAGAGAAAAAAGAAGTGGATGAAATCAGAGAAATGTCGAGAATATAGGGCAGTGGGGAGAGGGCATCGGCCGGCGACAGTTTGCCGGCAAAATTCAAAACGGCAGGGGTGGTTGCATAGGCCAGAGAGGAGGGAAAAATGTGCAAGAATAGGGGAGGGTTGGTTGGGTCAACATGGCTGTTGAATCAACGAGGGAGAGAGGGGGAAATGGCCGGTCAAATCGGGCGTGGCCGGCGGCGGGATTTTTGGCTGATCACGGGAGGAGTTGTAGGTGCGAACGACAGAGAAAGAAGAAAGGAAGAAGACGAAAGAGGTGGTGGTAGGACCGGTCGTCCAAGAGGAAAAGAAGAAAAAGAAAGGAAAGGAGAGCCAACCGATGGCGATAGACTTAAAAAAATTAATCAAAACGCGGCGTTTTAAGCCGCAGAAGGAGAAAAGAAAGAAGAAAAAGAAGCAGGCCGCGGAAGAGGGGAAGGGGAGAGGGTCGGTCACGTGAGTTGGGTCGTACCAAAGAAAAGGAAGGAGGGAAAGGGCTGGGCCGCAGGCTGGCCCAGGTCAGGGGTAAGGAGGAAGAAAAAGAAAAGAAAGAAAAAGAAAAAAAGAAAAAGGGGAAAAATAAAAATAGTGAGGTGGGTTAATGAAATCAATTAGGATATTTAGGATATTTATAAATAAATATATTTAAATAAAATAATATTTAAATCTCTTTTTAGGCTAATTTAGGAGTTTTGAAAGGTTTTTCATAAATTCTATTTTAATTAGCAAATTATTCTAATTTTCTCAAATTAAATTATTTATAACATTTCTCTTAATTTGGCCCTATTTATTCCCTCTTATTTTAAATAAAATAATTAATTTAATTAATTTCCAAAATAAAATCTTTAGTTAGTTAAAATACCCAAAATTTTTTAATAAATAGCCCTAATTAATTTCCTTTTATTTTAATAAAAATAATTTATTTAATAAATTTCTAAAATAAATCATTAATTAACTATAGTTCTTAAAATTTGGTTTTGGGGTATTTCAACAAGAAGTTGCCATGATACCACTTGTTAGATGCTTAAAGGCTTAGCATAACCCCCTTGGCTTGGCCAACATTACATATGTAATCCTGATAAAAAATTGTGTCAAATATGCCCAACACACCATAATAACAACATGAAATAAATGTATGAAAGGGACATTGAGTCATACTTGAGATATAATATTGATATTAATGGCCATTAGGCAACAAGAGAGCATCCATATCTACATGGCTTAACCTCAATGTGCTTGGGAAAGTCACAGACCATGCCATTTGGACCAAAAATGTTCAATAAGTAAAGCTCCATTTGTATGGATTCTAGATCAAAAATATCATTTTTCAACTTTAACATGTTCACTTGTAGCTAGATTATATGAATTCACATTTCTAGCTTGTTTTGAAAATAGAAACAACATTTATAAAACAATGGAGGATATATATTTTTTAATTTTTACATTGGGATACATAAATAATTTATGTTTGATGACTCACCACGACCTTCAACGTCACCATTGTTTCCACCAACACTGCTGCTAAAGGTGGTTATACATAATTATGAACAAAGATCTTAGATTTAAATTGGGCTTAATTTTATTGGTCTAGTCCTCAATCTAAAATTAAAAAAAAATAGTCCAATCCAATATGATCCGAGGTATATTTTTAATTTTTTTAAATAAATGTGAAAATATTTATAAAAATAATTATTATTTTTAGCATATCATTATGGTTGGATTTAAAATTGGTGTTTTTTTGTACAACTTTATGTTTGGTATAAATAAATTTGGCATGGTTTGATGTTGAACCAATGTATGGCCATGACCATCATCATCACCTCCATCGCCATCATCTTTTTCATTATTAAGGCTATTACCATTTCTTCATCATCATCTTCTCCATTGTTGTTGCTGCTAGTGTTGTGAATATTAACATTAGTATTAATATATTTTGACAACAACAATGGAGTCTTAATTTAAAATTTAAAAATTATTTCTAAATATAATTGTATGAAAAATGTTTTTAAAGCACAAACACTAAAGATTGAAAATTAAATAGATTATATCTTCATTTGCTACTTCTTTTCGCCCCTTCTCTACTTAATTCTAGTTTCTTTGTGGATATTTTAGAGACAATAGCCTTATAGGCTTCCATTATTTAATACTAATATTATTTATATGGATATTTGATATCTCTATTGTGACCTAGTATATACTCAGTGACAACTTATAACATGCAATCGGTTATACAATATGCACATAAAGCATTTTGCAACAGATTGTCACATCAACATTTTTTCATCTAGATTTCTGTATATATTATAAATAAAATGAAAACACCATAGAGGGGGGAAAGAGGGTATAATTAAAGATAATAAAAAATAATAAAAAATCACAATTATTTATAATGTTTTAAGAGCTTAATGCACCTCTACATCCACTACCAAAAGGTCTTCTCTTTTAGATTTTGAAATCTTCCTTTATTGTAGGTTTATGATGATCACTCTTATAGGTTTATGAGCCTACAACATTAATGACCCTCTAGGAGATGATTTATACTTTGACTAAGTATCTTCTCTAGATTTATGAAACTACAATCTCAATAACCACTCTTAGGAATGCTAAAAACCACACCACTCTTCACTTTTATTTGAGATGATGGGTTTGAATGAATACAATAAGAATCTTCATTAAATAGTATATGAAAGTGAGTAATCACTGGTGAATATTTTTATCAACTTATAAAATTAATAATTACAAGTGTATGAGAAATCTAGCTACATATAAAGAACAAATTGAACACTAGAGAAGTTTTGTTTGGATTTGAAACTATAAAATTAAAACTCTCTTTATTTTTTGTAAGATGTATTTTAAAGTCTAGCTTGATCTAGTCATTTAAAGTCTACAAAATATTTTTTATAGTGCTAAAAAGATGAGAGAATTTGGCACTATCCATTGAGATTATTTGGAAGTAAAAAGTACTCTAACGATCCATTTCCAATGGGCAAAAAATATCATAGACACACCCATACCAGCTAGGGCTGTTCACGGTTCAAATATCCGATATTTTGGATATTTGATTGTCGGATATTTGAAATTTCGGATATCTAAAAATGATATTTGATATTTGATATTTGATTTGAAAATTCGGTCCGGAAGATCGGATATTTGAATTTTCGGATCGGATATCATCGGATATCAAATATAACCGATATTAGCCGAATACAATTTCAAATATAAAAAATTACCAAATGACAAATATATTTCACATTAACTGATTTGTTGAAAGAATGCTGAGCAAATATCCGATTCGCTTAGCAAATATCCGACTTACTTAACAAATATCCAATGTTAAATAAGAAAGGAGTGGATGGAGTCTATCGGTATGCAGAGTATTTTTATTTTTATAAATATCTAAAAAGAGATTGTATTAAAAATATAATTTCAATTAAATTAAATTTTCCTCAAATAATAAATAAAGTAAGTAAAAATGATATACAGACACATATAAATTATTTTATATACAATTATATATAAAATAAAAAATTATAAAAAATGTATAAATATTTTTCTTTGGATCGGATATTATTTGTATTTGTCGGATCGGATATTTGGTTTGTTTGACTTTTCGTTGACTGGATCGGATATTTGATTGAAAAAAAAATTGAATTGGTTATTTGTTTTTTCGGATCAGATCGCTTCGGATATCGGATCAAATAAGCAGATATCGGATAACATGAACAGCCCTAATACCAGCTGATTAACTTCATAAACTTTTTGATAAGTTTGACAAACTAGTTGATTGGTTTGATTGATCAGTTGATATATTAAATCCAAGGCTAAAATATAATTTCTAAAAGGATAATCACTTGATAAATTTTCAAACCATTAAATTGTTTTGATGAACATATCGATTGGCAGAACAAATTTTAGCAATGCACACCTTTACAAAATGACCATAACTTGAGCTACAAAGCTCGAAATTGAGTACTTTCTTTTTTGTTGTAAAGCATAAATCTTATTATTTTCAAATAAGTATTATTAACCCAAAAATAATATCTATGGATTTTAATGTGAATTTTAAAGGTAACTAAAATGGAAAGGGCTTAAGAAATGATTAATTTTAACATCTTTTTGTGTAAACACTAGGGGTATGCCAAATCGAATATTCATATAATTTCAAATATTATTTTTGGATATTCGCTTTGCATCTTTGATCCTAGATAACTAAAAAATATGGATCAAATTTGAATATATAATATATTCACATGAAAATACTATTTTATAAATTTTAATAACTTTTACAAGAATATGTTTTCAAAATAAATATCGTATATCAATAAATATTCATATCTATATTCTTATAAGTTTCTTATTTTATCTAAAAAAAAGTATTAAAAAATTATCACACATAGTGATGAAAGATCATCACATGATTGATGAAATATCATCACATATTTGGTGAAATAGCTATTAGAAAATCATCACGCACAATTATGAAAGATCATCACACATAATGTAAAATATCATTACACACATTATTTAAAGATCATCATATAAAGTGATAAAAATTATCACACACCATGGTGAAACATCATTACATAAACCAAAATTAGCATGGTTAAATTTTTAGTACAATAGTGGTAAAAAATATATACAACAATGATAAAGTATACGTATAAGTTATTTTTAAGCTATAAATATACTAATCTACATGTTTATTAATGAAGAAAAATTCTAAAAATATTTTTTATATATTTTTTAATATTATTAATTAAAGGTAATTTATTTATTTATTTTAAATAAGGTGGAAACCAGTTACACAATGTTGCACCATGCAACAAGTTGTAGAGCATTATACAACCACTAATTGGACCGAATAGGTATTGATACTTAATAGAGGTGATTTTTGTTGTTATTTTTAGCTAAATGATCCTCATTTACACAAAATAATAATGGTTGGGAACTAGGTAACTAGTAATAATGTCTAATGAGCGGGATTAGATGAGAGTTCTAGACCTACTTTTCATGGTATGATTTTTTCAATTTAATTTAGTTTGCTCTGATATGTTATAATCTAATTTTATTGTGTTAGAATAAAGCTTAAACTAATAATCACTAATATTATTAATTATTATTTTAATTATAACTATAATATCACTACTATTAATACTAATAGTTATAATAATTTCTATATTTATAATAATAATAATAATAATAATAATAATAGTGATTAAAAATATACTACTAATAATAAGATACTAGTAGATACAACACCATTTTAGAGTATATATTGATAAAATTCTTTTAACTGTATATATATAAGTAAAACCTAGACAAAAAAATTCGGCTAAAGGCATATTTGTGGAACCTACTATATATAGTAATTGATAGTTAAGCTAAATGCATGTATTTATCATTCAACGTCTATGAAAATCAATAGTATTTGAATTTATCAATCAAATTTTAGTCTATGTAATTAATTTAATATAAATGGAATGAAAGTATTATATGCAATGCTCTTATACATTACTACCAAAGAAAATTATTTTCGACGAGTCAATTTCCACCCTGTTAAGAGTAAAGCATATGCACATGACAATTCTCAAATTCTTTTCTCACGCAAATTAAATTTAAGAATATCATGATTTTCTCATGAAACTATTTAGTTGAAGATGAACATGACCTCAATTAAATATAAATTAGTATTAGCGTTAGACTTTATCAAATACCCCAAAACCCTAATTTAGGGAATCATGGCCAAATAAGAAATTATTAGAAAAATTAATTAAATAAACTACTTTTTAAAATGAGAGGGAATTAATTAAGGTAAATCTAGGAGAAATTTATAAATAATTTTAAATAGGAAAAATTTGAGTTTTTTTCTAATTAAAATGGAATTTAAGGAAATTCTTTCAAAATCCCTAAATTAGCCTAAAAAGAGAATTTAAGTATTATTTTAATATTTATATTGTATTTAATATCCCAAATTACCTAAAGTATATTGATTAAGCTAATCCACATTTTCCTTTCTTTTTCCTTTTTCTTCCTTTTTCCCCCTCTTTTTCCTTTTCCTTCCTTTCCTTCTCATCCTTTTTTCTCTTTTTCCCCCGACCTGGGCCGGCCCGCTAGCCCAACCTCTCCCCTCCCCCTGCGCGGCCCAACCCCTCCCTGCGCCACTCCTTCCCTCTCTGGGCCGGTTCGGCCCTTCCTTTTCTTTCTTTTTCTTTTCCCCTGGACCGCCGGTCCAGCCCCTCCCACCTGTGTCATCTTCAACCTCCAGCACACACCTGTAGCCCGAAATCAGTGCCAGAAAAGTCTGCACCAACCACACCGCCCACTCCAGCCATTCCTCCCCTCTATTTCCTCTTGACTTCCTTACCATTTTGACAGGACCATCTCTCCCCTCTCCTGCACGCCATCCCTCTCTCCCTGACAAATTATGGTCTGCACACGTAGATCTGCGCCAGCCTTCTCGCCGGACAGAGACCCATAACCCTTGCCCCTCTACTCTCCCACTCCTCTTTGTCATTTTCCCCTTCCGATCGAGCTATAAATAGCCCCAAAGGCTGCTATAATCGGGTTTTGGTTTTGGCAGCCCAGAAAATCAAGACGCGCGCCACCACCTGTTAGCCCATTATTCCTCCACCGTCAGTTGTCGTCACCACTCACTTCGGCCACCAAAACTCTCCCTGCACCGCCCTCTACACAATCGAGCCACCAGCCTTCCTTGCCTTGCCCTGTACGAGCCACCCCGGTCGTGCAAAATTTCCTTCCCTATCAGCACCCTTGGATCCCGTGCCACCCTTCGTGCAGTCGGTTGCCGCCATTTCCGCCACCTGTAGCGCCACCTCTACCTCCCAAAACAACCAGGAAAATTTTCCCTACCTCCCCACACCTCTATTTTCCCCTACTTCCCTCTCCCCTAGCCTCCACTTCTTCCTTCCTCCACCGCCGCCGCCGCTATCGCTGCCAGCTCCGCCACCCAGCCTAGGTTTTCTCCCAACTCCTTAACCCCTAAACCCTGTATATTAAATGTGTTAATGATTTTTAATATTATTAACTATTATTATTAGTGTTATTATGATTATCATTATCATTATTATTATTATTATTACTATTATTATTACTATTATTATTATTATTATTATTACTACTACTACTAATATTATTACTATTATGTCCTAACGTTATTCCGGAGAATTTCTAATTAATGGTATTCATTAAGACTAAAAACTTGTTGTGTTATTATTATTATTACTATTATTATTATTATTATTATTATTATTATTATTATTATTATTATTATTATTATTATTATCATTATCATTATTACTACTACTACTACTACTACTATGATTTCAATTATTATTATCATCATTATTACCATTATTATTATTAGTAGTATTCTTATTTTTATTAGTATTCTTCTTATTATTATTAGTATTATTAATAATATTGTTATTAGTAATATTGAAACCCTTACTTTAATACTATGAATATTACTAAGACTTACTTTGGTTAGTGGTGGTTCGATTAACTATCTTGAGAATAATAATGACCCTACCTTTTAATTATAAACTACTATTATTAATATTAGCCTTAGTATTAGGACATGATAGGGGTAAGATAAGAAATTATGCTAATTCCAGTAGGGGGAGATTAACCCATAATATTTCCCTCTTATAGGTGAATTGAGTCAAAATCCCCAAGAGGCGTAGGAGCGTGCTCCAAGCCCGGCGACGATTTAGGTAAAGGTGTAGCTAAGTCCGCTTGTGTGTTACGTGTCTTCTTGCCTTGGATGTCCTGTATGATCATATGTCGTGTTTTACATGTTATTATTTTACCTGTTTTATGTGTAGCGAGGCTTGAAACAGAGGTACGTCCATATGATCTCTTTTGTTATGTATTAATATGGATATGCTACAAGTTGTGATATGATGTGGCCTTAGGACATGTATGCTAGGTAGGGTTGTTCACGGTTCAAATATCCGATATTTCGGATATTTGAAATTTCGGATATCTAAAAATGATATTTGATATTTGATTTAAAACTTCGGATATCCGGAAGATTGGATATTTGAATTTTCGGATCGAATATCAAATATAACCGATATTATCTGAATACAATTTCAAATATAAAAAAATTACCAAATGACAAATATATTTCATATTATCCGATTTGTTGAGCGAATGCTGAGCAAATATCCGATTCGCTTAGCAAATATCCGACTTACTCAACAAATACCCAATGTTAAAACTAAAATAAGAAAGGAGTGGATGAAGTCTATCGGTATGCAGAGTATTTTTATTTTTATTTTTATTTTTATAAATATCTAAAAAGGGATTGTACTAAAAATATAATTTCAATTAAATTAATTTTTTCCTCAAATAATAAATAAAGTAAGTAAAAATTATACATAGACACATAAATTTATTTATATACAATTAAATATAAAATATAAAATTATAAAAAAATGTATACATATTTTTCTTCGGATCGGATATTATTTGTATTTTTCGGATCGGATATTTGGTTTGTTTGACTTTTCGTTGACCGGATCGGATATTTGATTTAAAAAAAAATCGGATCGATTATTTGCTTTTTCGGATCAGATCGCTTCGGATATCGGATCAAATAAATAGATATCAGATAACATAAACAACCCTAATGCTAGAGTATCTGATGTGGTGATGTGGGTTGGGGGCATGAAAAAGAAAAATAGGAAAGAAAGATAACCAAGGAGAAGTAAGTTAGCTAATGGAGGTATAGGAGGAACTAGGGTTTGCATGGGGAGGTTGGAGTCCGCATGGGGGCAAACTTTACGTATGAAAAGTTACCTCGGGGCGTGAGGAAGGTAATAGAAGTATCGTTTAGGTGTCTGGGGGCTTCGAGCAAAAAATAGTACGTGGTTCAGAATAAGGGTGCGTAGGAGACTAGGCTAGAGTTTAAAGGGAAACCCTAATTTGAGTAAGGGAAAGAAGAAAAAGAGAATAATAAAATAAGTGAGAATAAGTGGGACATGAAGTGAGGGTTGAACCTAAGGGTCGTGATGTGTAGGGGTGCTAAAATAGTCTGGGTTGTGCAAGGTAGAAAAGGATGGGCCACATAGGCCTAGGTTAGGATTTCTGGAGAAAAACCTAGGGGAAGGCGGCGAGTGGACTTTGGGGTATAAGGTGGTGGGCTTTGACCCACACACTTAGGAGTCGGGTTTCCGGTATAAGTAAGCAGGTTAAGGGAAGGATGTCGGGGCGAGTTAGGAGGCGCAGAAGTCTCAAGATATGGGACGGGCCCTCTCAGGAGGATAAGTATAGCTGGAGTTAGCCATACATGTCTATAGCAGAATTTGTCGAATAAGATACGGTAAAATACTAATCATGTAAAGTGGAAGATTATTGAGCCGGGTCCAGCCGATCCACCAGTTAGTAATAGTGGTTAGGGTTTTACCCTATAAGTGACCAATCCACCAGCGAATAATAGTGGTGTGGACATTGTCCCGTAAGTGACCGTCCCACTGGCAATAATAGTGGGGGATCCCGATCTCAGTAAACCAAACCTTAATTTGTTAATACACGTAAAAGATACTAAGTACTTACAATGGAACACCATGAGAGTCAGGGCCAAACCGATCCACCGGCATAATAGTGGCTAGGAGCGTTATGTCCTGGAGACCGATCCACCAGCGTATAATAGTGGTCAGGTACGTTTTGCCCTATAAGTGACCGATCCACCGACTATAATAGTGGGGTTCCCGTACTCGCATGGATTGATAAGAATTATGGTGTGAAACGAGTATTACCTAGAGAATAAATAAATAATGTGGACCTTTATTTACCTGAGAAACTGCGTGTTATCATGTGATTGTGATTATGCTATGTGTTCTTATGTGTTGGCCTTAGTTATACGGTTACCTTACTTAGTACGTAGCGTACTGGCCACCCGTTTCATGGGTGTTGCTCATTCTCAAGAGCAGAAGGCCCCTCTGATTTAGTGCAGGTTGGTGATTCTGTCTTCGATGCCTACAATGCTTACGAGGGATCGAGCGAGGCTAAGAGTTGAGCCTGGACCTAGCTCGGGGGTCGAGAGTGACGTGGCCGGAGTCCATCCTCTGTTTTGTTTCTCTATATTATTATATTTTATTTTATCCCACTGTATGATGTCCTTTGACATTTAGTACTTTAAAACTATACTTTTGGGATGTACCTTTTTAATTTCCGTACTCTGATTCCATATGACTTGTGTTTTATTAGTGACTCATATTTGATGTTATTCTTGTTTAGCCTTAGCACTTAGTATCGGGACGGTAGGAGTGAACCGATCTGGTACTAAGTGTAGCGGTAATGCTCCCGAGTTTACAGTTTTATCTTTCTACTTCCGCTAAAACCTTTTAATTAAACAAAATTTTTTAGTAGTAAATTTGGGGGTGTTACACTTTGAATATTTCATCTTAGAATAAAGGACTTTGAATATCTCATCTATTCACATTCTCCTACTAGTTATACCAATGCTAGACAAATTCAAGTCAAAACATTCGATGGAAGCAAGAAGCACCTCTTAAATACTTAAAAAAATTCTCCAATATCAATTAATTTCTCAAGTACTTCACCAATTCTCTAGAATTTTTTCTCCTACAGTAGTTACTAGCTCATGATTATCCTTTCCTTAACCTATACATAATTCCTATGATTTGCTATCATTTGCAAAAATGTATTAGTCAAATAATCAAACATAAATTTTAAAGACCCATAGTAAGATGAAAGGAGGACAAGTTTTCAAAGAGGCTACCTCTCAAATATCTATATTAGTATTAGGTAACTAATTACTTAAGTTTATATATTTAAAACATGAAATTTTCATAGATTAAAAATTTTTAATCATTGTAAAATGTCAAGAGTTTGAATTTTTTTTTTAGCACTGAAACTTCATAAACTTTATTTTTAAATATGTGCCATCATATACTATTGATGGTGAATAAATTAACAACTAACTATATAATCATATCAATACCGATGCCACTTCAAATTTTTATTAAGAACTTTCAAACTATTTTCCCTCGTTGCTTGCCCAAGGGTGATTCACATAAATTGAAATGCAAATTTCACAAGTTGAATTATGTGTATGTAATAAATAAATAAATAAAAAGGTAAAAGGTATATTTATCTTATTTTTGAATATAGAAAAAATGAATAAGAAACAACATAAAAATACAATAAAAGAATAATAAACTAAAATAAAAACGAATCTTCAATTTTGCAAATTCTTGAGTTTTCTAAGATTCAAACCCAAGAAATATAACTTGTTGTCTAATATATGTATTTTCCTTTTGATTATCATCATCCTCCATGCCGCCGCCGCCACCATTTTCTTCCTTATATTTCTTCCTCTCCTCCTTTGCTAGACCAACTATAATCACATAACCTACCATTATTTTTTAAGTTCATTCACTACTTGACTTTATTTACATCTTTCATTTTTTGTATGTCAACTACTAGTGAATAAATTCCTATTTTAAAGGGGAAAACGGTGTTGTATTAACAATATGCGTTGTAATTTATGGTATGATCAATGTAAAAAACTTATTTCATGACATTTTGCTTGTGCTTTTCATCAATACTACTCGACACAAATACTACCTTCAATGGAACATACTAAGAACAGCAAGACAAAGATCGAATATCAAAAAGATTCTCAATCATATATGAAGGAAATAAGCATAGCCCATTACTATATTAAGCATAAAAGTAACTGGATGATTATTAACTAATTAATAGATCAAGAGAAAATAGAAAATTTCTTTCATACAACAATAGATCTTCAAAATATTAGGGTCTTAGAGAAGCTAAGAATAAATTTTGGTTGAATATACTTAAAGTGAGGACAAAATTTGCTCTTAATATCACTAATCAAAAATAATTTTTAAAATCGACTATATAAAAAATATTTGGTTATTATATAAAAAACAATGGTATGAACTACTGATATTAGCCTTCATTTAGTTCCCCGCCAACCAGACCAGTGTGAGGTGCATGAAGGTATTATATAGCAAAAGCTAGATGCATGAAGGCATTATGTTGGCCTTCAAAGCTAGTTGTGCAAGGGTCTCATGCTGGTATTAACTAGTTTTGTGAGGGTATCATATTGCCATAAGATAGTTCTGTGAGTTTCTCGCACAACTATTCTCCTTGCCCACACCTTGCATTGGTGATAACATTTGGTATTTTGGCCATAACTTGGCCTATACTATTTCAATTTAAGTTCTATAAAATTTGGGTGAAAGTAGACTCTTCAAGATCTAATTAGATAATAAGTTCATCCCAAAAATCCAAGTACACAATTTATAAAAACTTCTTGAATTTATAGCTAAGTTCAAGGGCACCGACCTCTATATTTGACCTTTTAGAGCATTTTGGTCATAAATTTTTCATCCTAACATATTTTTAAATGAATTTTTTATTATAAAAATAGAGTATAAAGAGTATAGTTTTATTGGGATTTTGTAGAAATTGGTTTAGAATTGTATTGAGAGGTTTATGATTTTTCAAATGTGCATTATTCATTCACACCTAGAGCTAACATTACACTATGAGCGTCTAATTTCATTAATCGAGCATGTTGAATTTTGATCTAATACTAATCTCAAATAAAAGCTTAATAAGTCTAATGTCATATAAAGTTAGTGCCTCTAAACTCAGTTGTAAATTAAATGGATTTTTATAAATTATGTACTTAGAGTTTTGGGAAGAACTTGGTCTCTAACTAAATCTTCATGAGTAGTTTGACCCAAATTTTATAGAACTTGAAATAGTTTAGGTCAAGTTATGAACAAAATACCGAGCATTGTCGCCGAGGTGTGGGAAATGTGAGCAACTCAACGTGGGACCCTTACGCAACTGGCTTTGGCTAACGTGATACTTTCATACAAATGGTTTTTTCCAACGTGAGACCCTCACACAACTCACACTTTAGTTCATTTGGTTGAGAAACTAAATGAAGGATAATGTTAGTAATTTTATGGTGCTTATTTTTTGTATAGTAACAAGATAATTTTCATATAGCAAGACCCCATTTTTTTTGGGAAGGGGGAGAAATCAACTATTGAGATATATGATGTTCTAACAATCAACCTAATATCAGTCAAAACAAAATCATAAATTGGTAGTATAGAGCAAATAAACTTGAAGTTGAAAAATATTAGCTCAAATTTTAAATATAGAACTAAGAATCAAAAAAAACAAATAGATATTACACCATGTATCCCTACATTTTGGTAAAATTATACTAGATACCCTAGATCCCCTTTTGTTAGGATAGCAAATGCTAATATTTATAAATACATGGCATATGACTATAATTATAAAAAAAGGATATATGGTGTAATTTTATATAATAAAAAAAGGTATAAGGTGCAATATCCAAATGCAAGAATCATGATTACGAAAAACAAAGTCTATAAAATATGAGATGGAGATGGTATTGTTTCTAAGAATAAGGAACAACAACAACAACAAAAAGGAATTTGCAAAAATTCCTTAGTTTTTATTTTTTAGAATCAAATCCAATGGTATAACAAATAATAAAAACAAATATTTAAATTGTTCCCTCGCAGTTGATTTGGACTTGAAACTATTCCTTATTTTCTCGATGGCTTTTCACTCAAGATTCGCAATCTTCTCCTTCTCTTTAACACTATATATTGGTGGTAGTTGATATTGAGTCCAACAATAGAGTACCAAATGTTCCTTTTCTTTTCTTTTTTGAAGCAGATGCTCCAATTCAATGCATTCTACTATATTAATAATACCTGTTCAAATATACTTTGAATTCGCAGACCTGGCGCACCAATAGCCTAATAGGCCATGAAACGGCTTAATAGAGATATGCACTTCCATGGTTAAAAGCTCGTCGTCTTTTACAAAGGGGGCGACTGTCGATTGATACGCAAAATGGCGTTATCGTACGCCACTCATTGCTTCCTCCTGTCTCTGTTGATAGTAATTGGTATTTGAATATAAAATATCGAGGAGTATAAACTATATACTATAATAAAGGCAACACAAGAGAATAGTTGTCTTTCTTTTACCACATTTCCGTACGCATGAGGGAGGAGGGCCCTGGAAATCATGGGAGAGTGAGAATCATGCGTCCAGGGTAGATCTTGAACCTAGGACCTTGGGCTTTAACAATATTTTAAACGGGAAATTATATAGTCGATCGACTGTTTTATTATTATTTATTATATAGATAGACATAGATTATACCCGCATGGTTGTGCTTGTTGACAACCTTTTAATCTAGTAGGCCGTATCGTGATAGCAGTAGTCTATGATTCACATCCGTCTGGCTGGAAGGGAAAGAGGGCATACTACCATGAAAGAGGACTGCACTCGATAAGAAAATAGTAATTAATGTACACACTATCAAGCACTCGGAGAAAGGGACAACATCAGAAGCCCTACTCCCTCACTAAAGACCAAATAATCGAATGTACATAAATACTCTCCCAGTCTATATTGAAGACGACACCAATGACAATTCCGAACTAAACTGCACATTCAACCATTAACAGCCCAGACTGCACCCTCAAAAGTTCTGCTCTTTTTATAATAGCCATCAAACATGACCAATGGACCTTCTCTTTAGTTCTTTGATTTAGAGTGCTTCACAAGCCAATCAATTACCGAATCAATGTTGGTTGAATTCTTGCACGAGATCATAAAGCAGCATACTTCTCGGTCGGCAATTGATGTAAGATCCCTACATAGCAAAAGATCACCCTCATATCAATGAAACGAAATGAAAGAGGCAGAGGAAAATAAGTACGTTTTTTCCAAAAGAAGCTTTATGTAAATTGGAAATGCTTCCAACTTACATTTGGTCCATCAGAGCCTGCTTAGAGAGAGCTCCAGCCTTGTCAATCTTGTTGCCTAGCACTAGTAAAGGGATGCCATTCAGAGAGGGCTTGCTAAGCAGATCATGGAGCTCACTTCTTGAGATGCTTATGTTATCTTGATCAGCAGCATCAATGACATAACTGCACCAGAAATCAAGCTCAACATTAACACCGTTAAACTCAAGTGGAGGGGGTAGGGGGGGAGTACTTGAAAAATTATTAACTTGTTGCAAGGTTGAGAGAGTTGAGACCAGAATTGGAGAACACTTTGAAGAAATCACTCTGATTTAATAATACTCATTCAAAGTATCAAAATAATAACAAGCCTAAGGCCCTAGATATAGCCTAAGGGTAAAAAAAAAGTACGCAATAACTGAATAAGAAAAATAGAATCAAAATAAGATAAAACATAACTAGCTAAGATGATGATGCAGGAAAAGATAAAAGATAGCAAAAGATAGAAAAAATGATAAATTCCTTTTACGTACTTTGACATTTAGCTTAATATTTTTTTAAATACCCGCCTATCATAATTCAACTTAGGTAACTCCACATTTCAATTTAATTTCACTTGAATATTCAAATGGAATTAACCATGTGGTTTATTTTCACTATTTAAGTACCTAAGTGAAACTAAATTGAACTATGGAGGAACCTTGGTGTAATTACTGAAAACACATGGTACCCCAAAAATAGTAGGCCAAATATCAAGAACCTAATTGGAATTTATCCAAAAAAAAAAAATCCCCCTTACTCCTATGCTGATATTTCATCCTATAAAAATATTTCTTATCTACATCACAAATTCCAACCATTAAGCTCCAAAACACCACACCTTAACGTATCAGATTGATTGTCACAAGGGTTCAGTGACAAAAACCAGAATATTAAGTTTACGAGCATTCTGTCAAACCATCAAAGAGTAGTGACAACGACACATATAGTATCAGGTCATTCAGAGAAACTGAGATGGATTACAGACATAAACAATGCTCCAGAAATACAGCAGTTTCAAGTGCTTGATGAATTCCACAGAGAATGGTGCCTGATAAAGTTTGTACGAATGGAATTCACAAGCTTCAGCAATCCCCCCATCTTAACAAATAAAAAAATTGAGATCGACATAATGATAAACATCCCCTCATCAACCCTAAGTCAATTCAACCTAAGAGAAACTGTATGTCACATACTTAATTGTTTGAGTATAATATATAAGTATAAACTGAACCAAATTCACAAGTTTAAGCTTCTTAGCATGGTATAAGGGTCATTATGATCGAGAGGACTCATCTAAAATTCCTAAGACCACCACTACCACCACCACCTTCCCCCCTAAAATCAACTATTGTTAAAAAATATTAGCAGAAGTTATGAAGTGGGCTTGTACTACATCAACTCATCAGGCCTAAAAAGGGGTATTTGTGTGAGAGTGTTGAACTATAATATAAAAACATAATGGGACCAAGGCCATCAACTTAGCGTTTGGATAACACTGCAACAGTTTATTATAAAAAAATATTAAACAGCCAATCAGGAAACAACTTATTAATAATTTATATGACCAAAATCCTGTTCTGGACACAATTTAACCTGATAAACTAGGCAGTTAAATATAAACACAAGACTAGTTGAAGGCTCGGTTACTTACACAATGGCAGAAACAGCACGGCAGTATCTCTCCCACATACTGCGAAACCTTGGTTGACCTCCAAGATCCCACAACTTTATAGTAACATTGCCTTTTGTCACTTTCTTCATATTAAATCCAACCTGAAGTACAAATGACAAATCAAAAGCAAGCATCATTTACCCATAATAAAATGTAACAAAATCAAAGGAAAACACATGCAGCAGAATGATAACACACAATAGGTTCTCCACATGCATCAGCATCAAAGAAGAAAGCTACTTACTGTAGGAATCATATCTTCACTATACCCACCAGTTGCAACAACATTGACGAGAGATGTCTTTCCAGCATTCTGGAGTCCTATCAAAGAAAGCTCCATTTCTTGCTTGAAAAAGAGGCTACAGAAACATAGAGAAATCAATCAGATCAGATCCAAGAAACAACGATCAAAGAAAGATAGAAGCGGCCAGACCAAGCAGGATGATTATCAACAAACAAAGTATATCTGAGCTATGAATGCTCAAACTTATTAAATCCCTGTTATAATTTTGTCCCTGCTTCCAATACTTTTGTCTGCCATAGTTTCAAGTTGGCTTTCCCAAATATGGAAAGCACCTAATCAATCACTAAAAACTAGGTACAATGAAAAGTCACATGTGCAATATATACCATTCCATGGTTCGTACTAGATATTAGAATCAGATAACCAAAGATCCTTCCATCTCCTCACTACCTGGGTGAATAATTCTGTTCCATCATGAAACTAACACACCAATACTGACTAGGAGCAAGAAGAAACTAGAAGCAGGCTCAAGTTACCTGTTTATTTGAAAGATGCCAAGCATCAAGACAACAAAGATTCAGGTACAACCTCAACTAATTGAAAACCTATTACATAAGACCTACTTTTGGGATCTTATTCTGTTACGGATGGCATATGAGGATCTAAAGCTGGGACCATGATAAGGTTAATGAACATTTTCTAGGAAGCCAGGTGCCTCAAGAGAGGATGATACATTTTGATTGATAATGTGACGCATGAATTGTATTTTTTTTACCCTTCAAGCTGCCACAAAAGAGGTAAAAGTCAATTTCCCGGAAAGGTCATCTAAGCATAATTTGGTAAATTTGTTGCTAAATTGAAGATGAAATGAATTGATATATATTGACATTTTTCGGTAAATCCATTAATCATTTTTATTTGTTTGAAAGCACATTATAGCAATTGGGATAAAAGGTAAGGATCATTTTAAAATCTTACAAAAAAGTAATAAATCACATCAACTGAAATGAATGACGACGGTTGGAAAAACAGACAGTGGCCTAGAAAGTCCAAGCTATTATCTGTGTCATTATTTTGCAGATAAGAAGCCTGAGGAAATCTTCTTCATGATTGATATTCTACATAAGGAAGGGGATAAGATCATCAATCTTAAACACACACAAGCACAAACTGTGGACCACTTGTTGGCTTTCTGTTCAAGGTCCTTGGCTGTATGGTATATAACAATGAGAAAACATCAGTATCATGATGGGATTCTCATGAGTGGATGCATGCCTCAAGGTTGTTCTTCACCAGTAAAACCAAAAAGGGACCATGCGATGTAGGTCACATACTCACCTTGCCCCTCCAACAACTGTTTGCGTTTGTTCTTCATGAAAGGAAATAGACTGATTGGAGTTTCAAAGGGAATGAAGATGCTCTTGGTGTGCAAAAGAGGTTTTAGATTTAGCTTCTCTGTTATTAGGAGACAGAATGGCCTTCCAACAGTGTTGGATTACTACTTGACTGGTTAAATAAAATCAAACTCACCGTGAATCTATTTGATTTTTTGACATCCAATCACAATGGCACATCCCTTCTTTACATTTTCATTAGAGCTTATGGTCTTTCTTACATGTATTAATTACTAAAAAGAATGTCTATGACAACAGTGATAGCAATATGTATACAAAAAATCAAATATTCTTCACTTATTCAGATTCCTTCCTATGCAAAATGCCACAGCTCATTTAAAACGTTCCAGAATAAAAGAGGAGCATTTCTTCACATATTTAACAGCCAAAACAATGCCCAGCAGAACATTTTCCATTCACAAATTCAGGTAAACCGTTCTGCAACCCACCCAACCTTTCCCATCATCTGCCAAAAAAGGGGGGGAAAAAAGGGAGTAAATATGTGATCACCTGTCCAACAAAAAGCAGAAGCTACATGTTTAAAATTTTTTTGAGCAGTAAGCGTGACTGAATCTTCAATTTTGTTCTTACAAGAGCATGTAAAAGGGGATTGTTACACTATATGGACTGAAGCAAACAAACTTTAAAGAGTTGAGTGCAAGAAAGAAAAGAGAACAAAAAAAAATTACACAAAAACCCATTTTGGTTGAAAATCATGGGAGAGAGGGAGAGCAGCCCAAATCTGTTATGAAAGAATTATAATTAGGATTTACAAATTTTACTCTTGAACTTCTAATCCTATGGCACAAAGCCCAAAACTTATATCCCCAAATAAAATACCATTACTGTGCCACAAGGACACCCTCCCAATCTAGTTATTCTAGGACCACATATAAATTTAAAGCTTGACTCTTTGACCAGAAAGGTTCACTTTTAAATTTGAGTGATCCATTAGTTGCCACATAACTCTTTCACATCATTGTTTGTCACTCAAAGTTTGATAGCAAAGTCATAACCAAATGTGTAATGAGTTAAGTATATGCTGATTTTGAAAGAACGAATTAAGTGACTAGGACACATTAAGAGACAATCCAGATGACCAAGTGACGTGATGTGAAAATATTCTTATAAAAGAACATGAGAGGCAAAAAGGTAGACCTAGGACAAAGTGACCAAACAAGATTTTGCCTTTCTATATCTTACCAAAGACATGAATCTTGGGCGGAAGCTGTGGTGTCTTGGATACCAGAAGTAGGAGATCTTCTAATACCATCTTAGCCTGGGCTTTTGGACAGGATTCATCTGTCCCCTTTTGCATCGACGGCACCATCTCAGTTGGATTATTATTATTCCTGTGGTGATGTTGCCATTTTTTATCCTTGTTGCTTGGTTATCTATTACTTATACTTGTTGATAACTAGAGAATGATCACAATGCCAGATAACAAGATTATCATGAATCTATTTCACACCCACATGATTCATGATAAAGGAGACAATCTCAAGTGTGCTTGACAAGAGACTAGCTAGAAAGTCCTCCTTTCACACTTATTTACTAGGCTTACAATGAATAAGCAGCTCTAGCAAAGAAACACTTTCATAAGTATCATAATAAATGGCCAAAAAAGAAACACTTTCATAAGTATCATAATAAATGGCCAAAAAAGAAACACTTTCATAAGTATCATAATAAATGGCAGTAAGGTTTAGCATAATGGTTAAAAGCTAGCTCATGGGCATAAAGATCTCAGTTCAAATCTCTCTCCCCATCTTCGGTATTGTAAGTTTGTAACACTTTTATGGTGATTGTTGCCTACCTATATGGTTCTTTGTAAAACACAATAATAATAATAATAAATAGAAAAAACCACCATTGCAAGAGAATCCTGAAACAGCCTGTCTACATATATAGAAGTTCTGCCTCAATCCTACCAAATAAGCAACTTCATTACCGATATATAATGTAAATCAAACGCAATGCTAGACAAAATTTAGCATGTAATCCCCAATGCGTAAAACATAGGGAGATTCATCTTTACATCACCAATACAAGAGGCCACAATCACTGCCCATTAAACTTCAACCAAACCCTAACGCAGCTTCAACCACCAAAAAAAGGACCCTAACCTCATCCCTTTCCTCAATTTCAATTCAAAAGCCTGGGTTCAACTTTTGTAAACCTACAGAATCATGAAACCTGATCTCCTCAACTACTGGCCAAAATACCCTGTAAACTATGCACGAAGCCTAAAAGTGGAAAAATCAAAACTTTGAACGATCGAGATGGTATGGGTTCAACCATGACATACTATAAGTCCTATGAAAGAGAAAGCATCAAAAATACTAAGCCCATACAAACAAAAATACAATTATTGGCTATAATAAAGTAAAAGCCAAAAAAATTAAACAATTGTTGAAAACAGATTAAGAAAAACTAAGGCGCGATTTCGCTAAAATAAAAACATCGAAGCGGAATGCAGCGGATACCCGAGAGCAAACAAAATCAACACACGAATTTACTAATTGATATCCGATTTAGCGCAGAATTAATGACGGGAAGATTAATGGACACAAAAGAAAATTGTGATTAATTGACATGATACAGAGTGAAAGAGAATAGAGAACCTTCGAAGCCAATTGAGAAAAGCTTCCCATAGGCCCATGTTTCCTGACGCCGGAGATCACTCGGAAAAGAAGAGGAGAGAAAAAAGAGAGATTTATGAGTTTCAAATTTCACAGAAAGTCTCTTTGACTACAAATTGACCTCTCGATTACCCTTACTTCGCAGTCGTACTCTACAACACGCCTGCAAAACTTGAATGAACTGGAGTGGCAATTTGCAGGACAAAAAAGTTTAAATCTAGAATTCAAATAAATACTTTTCTAGCATTATAATGCGTATTCAGAATCGGCTATCTATAACAATTAGCATATATATATATATATTGGATATTCATTTTGTATTTTTAAAATTGAATATTTGAATTTTAGATATTTAAAATATATATATATAATATGGATTGACTTTAAATATATTTAATATCTATATAAAAATATTATTTTGTTAATTTTAATAAATTTTAAAAAAATAAAAAAATAAAGACTATATATTTATGTGAATATCTTATTTTATCTAAAAAAAGTTTCAAATTATTATTATAAAAGTTTAAACTATAAAAATAAACAAATTTAAAAAAAATTAAACTACAAAAAATACACCATTGTAATATATTGTTAAAATAATTAATAAAATATTATGTACGCCGGTCTTCTTCATCCGGCCGCATTGCATCAATATGGATCAAATAATCCATTGGGTGTACATTCAGAAATGGATAAAATTACTTCTTACCCTTATTTTTATGTAAAGGATCTAGTAGGTTGGGTAGCTTTTGCTATCTTTTTTTCCATTTTTATTTTTTATGCTCCTAATGTTTTGGGGCATCCCGACAATTATATACCTGCTAATCCGATGTCCCCCGCCTCATTTTTTAATCAGATATCCTTAAATGTCATATATTCTTCTAATATATACTAAATCAATTATCATAAATGTTGGATCAAAATTTTAGAATAATGGATTGAATTTTTGGATTTCAGATTTTTTAGACAATCTAACTTTAATAATCAAAAAGTAATAATTACTTGATTAGACATATATCTATAAATTGGTTGTCCTTTATTTATATGTTACTTATATAATCTGTCATTGATACGTGTCACATAAAACATACCAAAGCATCGCCACTTTTTATATTCGATTAATTTATCCAATATTTAAATCAATTTAATTTTTTAAAAAATAGAATAATTGATATAATTTTTTATCAAATAACTAATTGTATAACATTTCAAAATTTGCTACCAAAAATTTTTATTTTATAAAAATATAATATTAAAATAATGGGGTGTCACCGTTTTACTCAATATGAGCCTTGCTTGTTGTATCATTCTCATATTAAATACAAGCCAAAATAGTTAAAGCTTAAAATAAGATAAGCTGAAAATAAGAAAAAAAATTATAAATCTTAGATAAGACGTTAAAGATTAAACTCCAAATACAACATAAACAAAAAACAACAAAAATAATTCAATGAAACTAAGTGTTCAAAAGGTATTCAAACAAAAACTAGCTGTTGGATAACGTTGATTCTATGTCCAAACTCCAAATAGATAAAATCACTCCTCCATAGGAAGCATGTTATAAGCAACAAAATCATTAAAATAATCCTCAATAAGCTCTGCATCAAATTTTGGGTGGGTCATCTATTTTTCAAAATAAGCAACACTCATAAAAACAATAGTAAATCCTTGGGTATAAAGTAAGGTAAAAATACAATCATAGAACATGGCATACATAATACATAAGGTCACATGGATTGATTAATCACGCACATAAATTAAATCTAAGAGTGTTCCTGAGAGAAAACAAAATATTTCCAAGGTAGATGATTATATATTGCCATTTACTTAAACTCTTAAGTTCAGGGAACCCGCTAGTTATAATCGGTGGGATGGTATCATACGACACAACAACCCTAAGACATAATGTTCTTAAACAATATTTTTGTTTGGCAAAACAAAATGGTATAATCTTAGAGTATAAAACTCCTGGCCATTATTCTCGATCAATAGAACATACTAGTATAACCCCAGGACATAAAGTTCTTGCCCAATATTCTCATCTAGTGAAACAAACTAGTATAACCTTAGGACATAAAGCTATCATCCACTATTCTCATATGGTGGAACAAACTAGTACAACTCGAGGGTATAATGCTATTGGCCACTATTCTCGTCTGGTGGAACAGATTGGTACAACTCTATAACATAACTATCTTACTCAATATTCTTATCCCACGGAATGGATTGGTACAACCGATTCTGACTTATAAAATTTTCACTTTAAGTATAAATGTCTAATTAAATTGTTGGTTATCTCATTGATGTTATAAAATCTTTGCATAAGCTCATAATTTACGAACAAGCATACTCTCATATTATGATGCCATAAGATAACCCCAACAATATGATTTAAGAAAAAGAGGTATACTAACATGATATTATACATGATTGACACATTGCATTAAAATAATATTTTAAGACATGTATCTTTACCCAATAAAGCACCCATCTCTAAGAAAGCATATAGGTCCTAAGTCTCCTCCTCCAATGTCACCAGGGGATCACCTAAGGGACAAGAGAAACTAATACACAATTAGGAGAGTAGGATGGACGAGTGAAGAAAGGCAAGAGGGGAAAGAAAGGGGATAGAAATTGAGGTGGTGGCTGAGAAGAATGGAAACAAACAACACACTCAACAAGGCACACACATACATGGAAAGAAAAATGCACACTTGTTAAGGAATGGTGCACACTTACCAAGGCGCACACATGCTTGAAAGGAACAATGCATGCTTAGCAAGGGATAGTGCATGCTCAACAAAGAATGATAACTGGTTGAGACAAAGGGAGAGAAATTCGTTGAGGGAAAACAAAAACACTCTCGACCAAGATAACTCACTTGGCAAGGCCAAATAGCTCAGTGAGTTAGACTCACTCAACAAGCCCAACCAAGACCAAGAGAAACATAAGCTCGGGCGAGAGATAGGAAAAGTAACACAACCAATTGAGAGTTGTTTGGCTGAGTTGCTGAGTAAAAAATTATTATGGTGGATGTGAAGAATAAATGGTAAACGAGTGGTGGAGATTTCAGGGTTGTTTAGTTAGGTGAGTTTATGACAAATAGAGACAACAACTAGTGTGACTGTATTCAATACATAATTTAAATCCTCTTATTGTCAATTGTAGTATTGGTAAATAAGGGTATCATTATAAGCGGGGATTGAGAGAGATCATTTAGCTAGCTCACAAATAATAAAATGAAAGACTCTAAAACACACAGAACAAATAATAAGAAAAATGCAATTATAGCAAAACAAAAAATAAAAAATAACAATAAGAAAATAAGAAAATAAATATGGGGTGAATACCAATATAACAAATGTATTAGGGAAGTCAATATCCACTACTAAACTAGGTTGAAATATAACAATAGTTTATAAGTCATTTATTAATCACAAGAAAGTGACTGACCAAGTTACACGCCAAAAATAGGTCCATACACATTTGTGTTACTATCCTAAATTAATTAATATGACAAAGTGACAATATTAAATTCTAGTAGTATAGCCGCAACAAGCATCTTCTATATTTAACTAGATTTAAAACATTAAGCACAATTACAAGGATTCTAGTCTAAGTAATGTATTTAAAGATCTTACTACTCTGGTTAGAATCACAACACTAATAGGTGTATTGTTATCTAACATAGCTACAATAAATGTATATAAATTATAGCATGTTCATATAGTCACCTAACAAACATATAATCATACGTATTGTCAATATAAAGAATCCAAAACTAGGCATACACAATATAAATCATACTCAACAAAATCACATATATAAATTATAGCAATTAAATTAGAGTCAAAAGACAATATCATGAAATAAAGAAAATTAATATTATATCTCAAACTATAGTCTAGAGTTTCAATCTATTCCCTAGTAAACATCAATTATCCAATCATAATTAATTAATTGCACACACACACACACATAAGAAATAGAGAAAAAATAAATAAAAATAAATATGGATAAAATTTTCACAATTTATTTAGATGAGAAATTACTTTTTTCCATCGAAAATAAACTTTCCTGGTCTCTATTTCTTTTTCTCTTTCTAGGTGCACTCTCTCTTCTTTCTCTCCTCTCTTATTCTTTTCTCTAGTCCTTTTTCCTCTGTTTCAGTGTCATTCCCTTGCCTCCTATCCTATTCTCACCTACCGATGTTTTCTTCTTTTTTCTTTTTTCTATGCATCTAGCCCACCTCACACTTCTCACTACGTGTCATACGTTGTCCTTCTTCTCTCTTTCTTTTTTTTCCCTTTTCGTTCCAGCCTCTCCTATTATCTCTCTACGACATTCTTTTTTTTCTTTTCATGCCAACCCTCCTTTGAAGCTGCCCATTTCTTATGATTTTATACCCTATTTGTTGGGCCTTTTTTTTTTATTTACTTGGACTTTTGGCCTTTTGGGCTTTTAGGCTAATCCCTTTTGATAACCTTTTTTTCAAACAAAGAAAATTATACCTATAAAATACAATTAAATAAATTAATAAATTATCTCATAATTTGGACCCATCATTTTCTATATTTTTAACTCAAATAATTACGTATATGAGATTATTGTCACTTAAGGGAAAAATTATAATTATCTTAATATATTGTTTTAATAAAAGCTCAAAATACCTAGCTTCTTGCTTGTCCTCAAATAAGACATAATTTACAATAATAAATAAATAAATAAATAAATAAAACCAGTTAACTACTTTCGTAGATCTCACGATTGCACTTAATATCTGCAACAAACCCTTTAAACTCCTAGGTCACCCTTAAATGATAGGTAAGATCTCGTAAGAGTTTTGTTAATGATATATCCAAAAAATCACACAAAATTCAAATAGAAAAATAATATACAAAAAATACAACTCTAACACCCTTAACTAGTTGTCTCATAAGCTTTTACTTTCATAATACCAAGATTAGCACTCAACTAAGATTCAACATTAGAAAATTTAAAGGGTTAATTTCAACTTATGGTTCATACGTAAATATGAAAGATATGAACAAAGTAATAATATAGATGTGGATCTACCATGCCTTAGTCACATCAAAATCCATCATAACTATAGATACCCTCTATTTTTCTATCTTTCAGATTCATGGATATAAATGTAAAAAAATATGTGCACATATATATGAGATATATGATGATAACAAATAGCAAACAACTCACATGTATAAAAAAAGCTCATATTTTTATGGATAAAACCTCATGAAAGATATCAAATACTCCTTGAATAGACCGAACCATATGCTTAACTCTTATAACTAATCTCCATCAGATTAAAGGTTGCCTATCTCAAGAATCAAACATGACTTTATAGGTTGTAATGGAATTAGAATATAAAGGGTACATAGTATTCTAGGTTTGCATTACTAAAAGGCTAAGAACTGGTGGAACTCTAATAATTAGATGGAATATAAGAATAAACTCCACATCATTAATAATCATTAATACACACCTTAACCTCAACATCAAAGTAGAGTAATGAGATATTCGGGGAAAAAAGAATATAAATAGAACTTTCTCAAAGTCAATTCCATATCTCCCTTCTTCCTTATGTCGTATCATTTTTTTGTAATTTTTTTTGAAACAAATAAAACTAATGACAAAATAATGAATATATATATTTTCATCTTGACCACCAACATAACCGATTCCTTTCTCAACATAAATACATATATTTCTTCTGTATACTATTACATACACAACTGATTTATTTCTAGAATATATGGAAAATCATATTTTACCTTTATCAATTTCTCAATTAGAGCATGCTTTGACTATAAGCTTCGACTAGCATAAGAGTAAGTTCCTATAATCTCTAAAGTACATTACAAGAGTTGTAGAAAGTAATTTGATCAAAGAAATTATATATATATATATATATATGAGATTTGGAAAAAAAAATGAAGCTAAGATAAATAGATTATTTTATGTGAATTTACTCATAATAGAAGGCATATAAATAGCTTAAAAGATCACTATGGAACATGATGAATCTCAACATGTCATGTCAGTAATTAGAAAAATTCATACATGTTCTTAATTCATTCAAATATAGACATGAAGATACATGTTCCCTACATCAAACTTAACACAAAATTTCCACTCACTTTATCTCAATTTTATGATCTTATTTTAGTTATATTTCAAAGATATACTCATCATTAAATAGTTAAGGGATTCTATGTCTTTGAAAACACCAAAAATACATAATAAATATGCTTCTTTTTTCAACTAATATGTAAAGACACACTAAATTATGCAAGCACACAAAAACACTCCCACACTTAAATCACACATTGTCCTTAAAATGGAGACAAGTAAAGTAACATGTAATTTAAGTATAAATAAATAAATATAAACAAGCAAAGGGTATAAAACTCCCCTATCACATTGGGTTGCCTCCCAAACAATAATATTTTTTTGTCTTCTGCCTAACGTGGTATCAGTTTACTCAGTTAAGGTGGGTTCTTCTTGTAATTGAACCTTCAACATTATGCTATATGAATGCCTCATATTAGGGTTTAAGCGTGACCGTTTACCTTGAAATCGTTTCCCATCTTCTCACTTATAATATGTATGACGCCATGAGGGAAAACATAAGTAACAATAAAAGGACCAATCCATCTAGAATGCAACTTATCTAGAAATAAGTGAAGTCGAGAATGGTAGAGTAGCACTTTTTGACCCACAACAAAAGATTTTTCATGAATCATCTTGTCATAAAAAGCTTTTGTCTTCTCTTTGTATGTCATAGAACTCTCAAATGCATAATTCCTTACCTCTTCAAACTCATGAAGTCGTACCTTCTTAAGTACTCCAGTGAAGTCTATACTCATGTTTAAGTTCTTCACAGTCCACTATGCTTTCTATTCAAGCTCTATATGTAGATGGCAAGATTGTCCATAAACAAGCCAAAAGGTAGATATACCTATGGGCATTTTATGGATAGTCCTATAACCCACAAGGCATTATCTAACCTTTAATCCGATCCTTTCTCTTTGAACTCGATGTCCTCTCTAGTATCTTCTTAATTTCATGGTTGGAGAATTATATTTGCCCACTAGTTTGAGGATGATAAGGTGTAGAAACATTATGTGCAACCCCATACTTGCGTTTTAAAGTTCCAATCATCTTGTTACAAAAGTGTGATCCTCCATCATTGATGATCACTCTAGGCATACCAAACCAGAAAAGATGTGAGATTGGAGGAAACTTACAACTACATGAGAATCATTAGTATGGGTAGCAATTGCTTCCACCCATTTTTACACATAATCCATAGTAAGAAGAATATAGATATATCCCTTAGAAGATGGAAATAGACCCATAAAATCAATGCCCCATACATAAAAATTTTCCACATCTATAATAGAGGTTAAGGGCATTTGATAATTAGAATCAACGTTACTTGATCTTTGACACCTGTCACATCTCATACAATAAGTGTTAGCATTTCTAAATAGTGTAGGCTAATAAAAATCAACTTCAAGAGCCTTGAAAATGGTCTTTTTGGCACCAAAGTGTCATCCATAATGTAAAGTATGACATTGTGATAAAATATACTCAAATTTAACACATCTCCTCACTATAGCATCAACACCAAATTTCCACAAATAGGGATCATGCTGAACATATTGGTATGCCTCATTCTAATCTTAGTTCTCATAGATCGTGGCACATTAGTAGGTAGCTTATGAGTAACAACATAGTTCACAATATCAACAAACCATGGTGTCCTCATCTTTATCCTTAATTGTAATACCCCAAAATTTTAAAATCTAGAATTTAACAAATGACCCTTATTTGGGATACATTAACATTTAAATTTATTTAATTTAATTATTTTATGGATTTTTGAGTATATAAATATGGATATGAATATTTAATAAATTAAAATAAATATTTTGTTATTTTATCATATTCATTTTATTTAAATAATTTTCAAACCAATATTTTACTAAAATTAACCTTTTTAAACCAATATATTAAATTATAATAAATAAAATTATTAAATTCCATTATTTCAAAAATTATTTTATTTTATTTGTCCCCATTTTCCATTTTCCTTTTCCCTTTCTCCTTTTTCTTCCTTTTCTTCTTTCTCCTTCGGGTCGCTAAGCTTGTGGCCTTTCTCCCCCTCGTGTTGGGTTGCTGGCCCTTTTCCTCCCTCTCCCGCGTGACGTCGCCCCAACCCATCCTCCCTCCTTTCTTTTCTTTCCTTCTTTCCACCTGGCTAAGCTAAACCAGTCTTTCTTTTCTCCCCCTCTCCCTCGCGCGTGGGCTAACTTGCTCCTCTTCTTTCTCCCTCGCCTGGCCAGCCTACTCTCTTTCTTTCTTCCCTTCTTCTTCTTCTTCTTCTCTTCTTCATCGACCACTTGTGCCATGGAAGTCTCTTGCACCGCCGCCTGCCACCACCTACCGTTACCCCTGCGACCCTACTCTCTCTCCCTTTCTCTCCCCTCCTTTTCTTCCCTTTTTTGGACCAAACCAGCCCCTGTAAACTCTCCCTGCATACCCTATTTTTCCTTTTTCCTCTTCCTCTTCCTTCCACCCTACACTCGTCGACCTACACACCCCCCTTGCCACCACCTAATTGGCCATACCTACATCCTCCCCCTCTCATTTTCTCCTTTTTTTCTTCCTTTTTTTCTCCCTACTCAAGTCACACTTCCCCTGCAGACCTCCCTTTTTTCTCTTTCCTCCTCCTCTCCTTCTCCCTTGTTTTCCTTTACCGCTGCGACCACCGCCCAAACAACCACCTGCACCACCTCCTTGCCACCCCTAATACCACCTTGCACCACCAAGCCACCCCTATGAGCCCCATATAGCCACCATTTTTCCTCTTCTTTTCCTTCCCTTCTTCTCAGCTCCACCCTGCACCACCACCATCTACCACTATTCCATCTCTTCCACCACCACCAAAGCCACCAATCCACTCCCTGTAACCTCCCCTACAACCCCCTTGCCTCCCTTAGCCGAAACCTAGCCTTGCAAACCCTCATTTTCCTTCTTCTTTTTCCTTCCTTCTTTTCCTCTGCTACCCCTATAACCAACTTCGCAGCCCTGCAGCCGCCGCCTTCGCCGCCCTACAACTGTCGATCATCCATCCCGACCACCATCTACACCCCACTCCACCTGAAATATCCCAAAATTCTAATTTTAAAAAATTACGGCTAAATGAGGACTTAATAGGGAAATTAATTAAATAAATTATTTTATTAAAATATAGGGGAGTTATTTACGGACAATCAAGAGGAAAATGATAAATAATTTAATTAGAAAAAAAATAGGGAGTGTTGCTAATTAAAATGGGATTTAAAAAAAATAATTATTATTCAAAAATAGCCCAAAATTAATCTAAGAAGGAATTAATTATTATTTTCTAAATATTATTATTTTAAATAACCCAAAAATACCAAAATACCCAACCTACCTATTTTTCTTTCTTTCCTTTTCTTTTCTTTTCTTTTTCTCCCTCTTTTTCCCTTTTTCTTTTCTTCCTCTCTTTCCTTTTCTTTTTTTCCTTCTCTTCCCCCCGACCTGGGCCAGCTCGCTGCACGACCCAACTTCCTCCCCTCTAAGGGGCCCAAGCCCGCTCTGCACCCCCTCCTTCCTTTTTTTCTTTCTTTCACGGCCGGTTCGGTTTCTTTTCTTCTTTTCTTCTTTTCTTCTTTCTTCCTCCTTGGACCACCGGTCCCGACCTTTCTTCTTCCCCGAGGCACAGGCGGTGACCGAGGAGCTGCAACCCTGCCCTCCGTCATCCACCACCGCTGCCTATCGTCCTTCTCTCCCTCTCTCGTCGCTTTTTTTATTTTTTCAACCCCAACCGACTCATTCCCCTCTCCTGAGCACCCTGCCACTTCCCCTTTCCCTCTTCCCTCGACCTTGCCACCCCTGCCATGGCAAAACCGCCTCGATTGCCACCACCGGACGGCATGTCTGGCATCTGCGCCTCCCTTGTCTTCTTCCCCTTGTCATTGCCCACCCAATCGACCTATAAATACCCCATAGGATGCCTTAATTCGGTTTTTGATTTCAAAACCCAGAATTTGCCCATTCTCGCTGCTGCCCCTTCAGACAAGCAATCTGCAGCCACCGTCCATCGCCGCTAGCCAAACCACCCGCCAAACTGCCCCTTGCACCACCCTCTACCTAACTAAACCCTCCCCTTCCCTTGATTTCCCCTACATGAGACACCCCGGCTGTGCAAAGTTATCCTCCCAATCAACCAACTTCAATCCCTGTCGCCCTTCGCACCGCTACCCGCCACCAATTCCACTGCCACCAATGCCACCTCTACTCTCCGAAACAACCAGGGGAGCCTTCTCTACCTCCCCACACCTCCCTTTATCCATGCCTTCCTATCCTCCTCCCTCCTTCCTCCTCCTTCCACCACCTCCAATTCTCACATCCGCCACTGCAACAGTGTGCCGCCGCCGGTGCCACTACTACCCTTAGGTGGTTCTTTAACCTTCCCAATCCTTAAACCCATTTTATACAACTATTAGTTATTTAATAATATTAATGTTATTATCTATGATATTATTATTATTATTATTTTAATGCCATTATTATTATTATTATTATTATTATTATTATTATTATTATTATTATTACTTAACCTAACCTTGGAAATATTTATAACTAATGCTACTATTAATGGAGATCTACAATTTTAGTATTATCATGATAACCCTTGTTACTACTACTACTACTACTACTATTATTATTATTATCATCATCATAATTATCATCATCATCATCATCATCATCATCACCATCATCATCATCATCATCATCATCATCATCATCATCATCATCATCATTATTATTACCATTCTCATTCTCATTATTTTCTTTCTAATATTGTTAATACTAACTTTATCCATTATCACTTTTTATTATTAATATAAATATTTGGACCCTTATATTATTATTATTATTATTATTATCATTTTTGTTACTATTATTGTTGTTTTTGTTATTATTATTATGCTTAACATTATTATTATTATTATTAGTAGTAGTAGTAGTAGTAGTATTAGTGATGTTATTGAAATCGAAGTTGGCATATTATCATTTTGTTATTATAGAAGAAGAATACGTAAGCCTTAATATTATTATTACTTAATATTCGAATAGTGCTAATATTACTCCTAATACCTTTATCACCAACCTTATTAATATAATAATATTATTATTATTTATTACTGTTATTATTGATATTATTTTGCTACTATTATTGTTGTAAAAATATTCGAACCCTTATGTTATCATTATTTCAAATATGACTATTATCACTATTACCTTTAGTAATATTAGTACTTGGTTAGTATTACTAATAATATATTATTATTTTAACCCTAAAGCCATTATTAGCCTTAGCCTTAAAGATACTAAGGTTTCTATTACTAGGGGCATTAGTATTACTATTATTATTATCATTATTTTGTTATAACTAGTACTAGTACTATTATTAGAAGAAATAAAGTCATTAGGTTAATAATATAAATATAGCTATAAATATTAACATAAACATATTTTGACTAGTAATATCTAGTAGGCTAACTTGAGGATAAAAACCCTAGTTTTTACTTGTAAAGCCCCCTTTAATAATAGTAACCCTAATCTTAGACTAAAATAAGAAACAATAGTATTTTTGGTAGGAGAAAAACTAATCCTTAGTTTTCCCTCTTATAGTTGAATCAAGCCAAAACCCTAAGTAGGTGTGGGAGCGTGCTCCAAGCCCGGTGTCGTTTTAGGTAAGGATGTAGCTAAGGCCCATGTGTGTTGTGTGACTTGTATGCCTTGGATGTTATGTATCATGCTATGTCATGTATCATATGGTTGTCATTAACTTGTCTTATGTGTAGCGCAGCTTAGAGTTGAAGTATATTTGTGTGTTTCCTTATGGCATGAGTATGATATGTATATATGGTGATTATGACGTGATATGATATGATCCTCTAGGACATGCATGCTAGGATGATTGGCAATGTGATATGGGAATGAACGGATAAAAAGAAAGAAAATGGGAAGTGAGTTGACTAAGGGGGATATGAGGTTGACCAAAATACCTCATAATCCATGAGAGAAAAATAAATAGGAAGAGATGACCAAAATGAAAAAGAGATGGGAACCATGCATGGGAATTCTAGGGTTTGCATGGGAACTTCGAGAGTTTGCATGGGGTGGATAAAACTTGCATGGGGATGATCTTTACATGAGAAAAAGTTGTTTTAGGGTGTAAATAAGCTAAGGGGAGAGTTGTGGAGTGAGTGGAGACTTGGGACGAAAAATAGTACGTAGGTTGGTGTAAGGGTGTATAAGAGACCCGATTAGGGTTTTGAAAGGAAGCACTAATCTGGGAGAAAATGGAAGTAAAAACAAATAAGGGAGAGTGGAGTATGGGTTAAGAGTGTGAATTTATTATATAAGGGGTGAGTATAGGTTCCATGGGAAAGAAGAGACTTTGGGTGAAAAAGTGAGAAGCTACTTGTGGGAGAAGAAATGTACTAGGGTTGGAATGACCAACTAGGGTTTTTCGGTCACATGTGGAATCGAGGGGGTAAAGCGGTATGATTTGGGATTTGATCTAAATGAGATAAGGTGTGGGGCAATAAATGAAGTAATGACAGTGTAAGTGAGAGAAAGTTGGGCCACATAGGTCCAATTAGGGTTTTCAAGGAAAAACCCTAGAGAGTGATAGTAGGCGGAGTTTGATATCATAAGGTGTTGGGCCTTAATCCACACCCTTAAGAGTTGGGTTTTCATTATGTGTAAGCGTAAGGGGGGATGGATGTTGGGGCATGATAAGGGGCGCCGGAGTCTCAAGATATAGGACGGGGCCCCTTGAGAGGATAGAGGTAGAATGTTGGGGACATGCATTTCAAGGGAAAATTGCTTATCAAATAATATACGAATAAGATACTATCCATTTAAAGAGAAAGATTGTTGAGTCGGGCCCAAACCGATCCACCGGCGAATAATAGTGGCCAGGAGCCGGGGTACCCTGCATGACCAGTCTACCGGTGAATAATAGTGGCTAGGCGCATTTTTCCTTGCATGACTGTTCCACCAGCTATAATAGTGGGGGTTTTCTATGCTCAACAAACCAAACGTAATGATGATAAGACATAGGAAAGATATGAAGTAATTACAGTGAAACATCATGTGAGTCAGGGCCAGACTGGTCCACCAGCGAATAATAGTGGCCGGGAGCATTTTGCCTTGCATGACCGGTCCACCGGCTATAATAGTGGGGTTCCCGCACCCACATGGATTGATAAAGACTATGATGTGAAATGACTATATTTACCAGAGATCTAAAGAATAAGTCTATCTGGACTATAGCGGCCTTCATCATCTGTATTACTACATGCTGCTTATGTGATTATGCCATGTAGACTATGTTGTATGTTTTGTATGTTTGGCCTTAGCACATGGTTACCTTACTCAGTACGTAGCGTATTTATCACCCGTTTCATGGGTGCTGCTCATTCCCATAAGCAGAAGACCCGTTTGAGTTTGTGCAGGTAGGGGACGACGTTTTCGATGCCTATGACACCTACGAGGCATCGGATAGGGCTGAGCGTTGAGCCTAGACCTGACCTAGGGATCGAGAGCGACTCAGCCGGACTCTATTTTTCTTTTGACTTGACCATGTATCGTTTTATTTTACTTATATCATGTCGTACGATATTTGGAAAACTTTGGTTGCTTACTCCTTGGGTTGTAACTCTCTTTAACTCCACTCTGATTTCTGTATGACTATGAGGGAGTCCTCTCATAGGCTTAGAGATGACAATTTTCCCCACGGGTTCGGGGCCCCGTCGGGGATTCCTCGTTCGGGTTTGGGTTCTGGGAGAGAATTCGGGGATCAGGTTCGAGGTCGGGGATTCTTAATGGGGATTTTTTCAGGGACGGGTTTGGGGTCCCCATCCCCGAACCCGCCCCGAAATTTTTTTTATTATATATTTTTATATAAGTATAATTATATATAATATATAATTTTTTATAGAGTATAAATTAAAAATATAATATAAAAAATAGTTTGAGGATCGGGGATGGGATCGGGGATCAGGTCGGGTTTTAAGAATGGGGAATAAATTAGGGATGGAAAATAGATAGGGGATCGGGTCGGGGAATCCCCGATAAAAAAATATCGGGGATCGGGTCGGGTTCGGGGATTATTTTTCTTATCGAGTTCGGGGATGGGGATGGGGTCCCCGTCCCTGACCCGCCCTGTTGCCATCCCTACATGGGCTCTCATGGATTTTTTAATGACTTGCGTTTGATGTTAACCCTGTTTAACCTTAGCACTTAGTACTCGAACGGTAAGAGTGAACCAGTTTGGTACTAAGTGTGGCGGTAATACCCCTAGAATTTATAGTTTTGTTCTTTCACTTCTGTTAAACCTTTTTACTAAAACAAAATTTTTTAGTAGTAAATTTTGGGGGTGTTACACCACCCCTGCATCCAGCCTCCACCATAACTCTCCTCCACCTTCCCTCCTCCCAGCCCCAAAATCCTTACCCAAACAAGCCCCCCTCCCTTCTCCTATTCCCTTCTTCGACCCCTTCCCCCTTTAATATTGCATGCAACTCACGTTGCTCATGCAACGTGAGTCTCGCCTCCATTTCTAGGCCAAATTTAGTTAATTTTAAGGTATAAAAATAGTTGGTATTAATATCTATTAATTAAGCTTTTGATATAAAAATTATTCCTTTGATTTTTCTACTTCTATTATGCTAATTTTTTTATATTGTTTTTAGGGATTGCTTTTTACTAATCAAAGCTTGAATCTTTAACTGGGGTACCGGTAATGTTTGATTTTTGTGGAAAATAAGGTAATCGTTAAGCTCTACTAAAACGTATGGATATACATATGCTAGCACATTAGGGTTTTTAATATGTTTATATGCACGATATATGTTGTTGAGTATAAGGTATTTAATGGTATGTCTTGATTGATAAAAAGGAAAGCATGTTAATTTATGTGTCATGTGTAGAAATAATGCTTAAAGAAGGAGCTTGGTAGTTAATAAAAATGTTAAGTGCTTATGTATGATATGTTATGCTAATATGGCCATTTGTTGCATAAATATTGTTATTATGGGCCCTAGGGGCATTTTAATAATATTTCTTATATAAGAGTGTGGCCTAAATAAGTGTAGGTGATAATGTATATTAAAGTTAAATAATAATAATTGGTGGAGTTGGATGATGGGTATGGAGCTTGAATATTAATATTTTATATAGTGAGGGTATTTTGGTAAAAGTAGTATAATAAGGAAAAAATGGTAAATTATAAGAGTAAATGGGGTAAAATGGTAAATGGAAAATGAAGGAGGGCATTTTAGTAATTTTACATGGAACGGAGATAACTTGGTAATTTTTAGGGGTAATAAAGTATTTTGGTGAATTAAATATAATGGAAAGGGTATTATGGTAGTTTTGTAAGTAAAGGGGTAATATGGTAATTTTGTAAGTGAAGGGGGTAAAATGGTAATTTTGTAAGTAAAGGGGTAAAATGGTAATTTTATAAGTAAAAGGAAAAAACGATAATTTACTAAATGAGAAGGGTATTTTGGTAATTTGGTACAAAGGGAGGGTATTTTGGTAATTATGTAAAGTAAGAGGGTAAAATGGTAATTTGGTGTAAAGGAAGGGTATTTTGGTAATTTAATAAAGTAGAAGGGTAAAATGGTAATTTGGTGTAAAGGAAGGATATTTTGATAAATTAATAAAGTAGAAGGGTAAAAGGGCAATTTGATAAATTAACCAACTAAAAGGGAAAAATGGTAATTATAGTGATGAAGAAGGGTAATTTGGTAAATTAAGAAACTAAAAGGGGCAAATTGGTAATTATAATCATGAAGAAGGGTAATTTGACAATTTTAACCAACTAAAAGGGACAAGTTGATAATTATAATAATGAAGAAGGGCAATTTGGTAATTTAACCAACAAAAGGGCAATTTGGTAATTATAATAATGAAGAAGGGCAATGTGGTAATCTAACTAACCATATGGAAAATCTGACAAGTGTAATAGTATGAAGGGTGATTTGGTAACTTAATAAGCCTAAGGGGGCAATGTGGTAATTTAGATATGTAAAAAGGGTGATACGGTAATTTAACCCATTAGAAAGGTAAATTGATAACTTAGCAAGTATGAAGGGTAAAGTTGGTGATTTAATAAGTATGAAATGATAATTTGGTAATCTAACCAACGTAAGGGGCAATTTGGTAATTATGCAACATGGAGGGTAATATGGTAATTTGGCAATTAAAAAGGGATGACTTGATAATTCTACAAGTAAAGGGTATTCTAGTAATGCTGTAAGGACAATGGGGTTAAATCGATAGCTTGTATGCACCAGTACAACCAGGGTACCTTTCTGTCCATGGATTGATAGTTGAAGGGTACTGAGGTAATTGTATGCACTAGTATGGCAGGTATACCTTTGCGTCTCAGGGTTCTTAATCTCCCCCTCGAGGTAAATAAATGGAATTGTTATGCTAATTAAAAGGAAAAATACTAATCATGTAAAGTGAAAGATGATTGAGTCGGGCCCAAATGGATTATATCATGTGTACCGGTCAACCGATTATAATAGTGGCCCAGGAGCGCTTTGCCTTGGAATATGTATATGTGTACCGGTCCACCGGTTATAATAGTGGTCCAACAGCGCTTTGTCCTAGAAGATGTATATGCGTATTTTAGTCCACCAGCTATAATAGTAGGGGTCCTGAGCTCAATAAACCAAATCTTGGATGCATATAAATCATGAAAAAATACTAATCACTTATAGTGGATCACCATATGAGTCGGGGCCAGACCGATCCACCGATGATAATAGTGGCTATGAGCCTTTTTATCCTGGAGATCAGTCCACGAGCAAATAATAATGCTTAGGTGCGTGTTGCCTTGTATGTTTCGGATCCACTGGCTAAAATAGTGGAGTTTCCGCACTCACATAGATATAATTCGAGTGATGATAATTGAATAATGATTAATTAATGGCTTAAGGCCCAAACGTGTTGATTTCACGTTATGATCTATTGGTATGACCTGAGTTTGGCTTTAGTGCTTGTCCCGGCTTGGATATATAATAGATTTGCTAAGTACTTGGATTTTTTGTTATGCATTTCTTATTGTATGAAGTGTTGCCTTGTGTATTAGTCTGTATATTATCATTCTATATGGGTTATGTATCATGTGTTGCATGCGGGCCTGCATTTCAGTTTGGTTTAAAGGGTTGCTCAGTACTATAGTATTGAAAGATTCCATTTGTGAGCCCTTACCTATTCAATGGGCAGTGTCCCTTGTAGGTTAATTGCTTGGGTTGTTCAAGAGGGCATAGGTATGAGTGTAAGGATTATTCGAAAAATCCTTACGGTATCTCCTCCACCTTTTTAATCCTTTGGTAAATTATTTTACTCTTGTAACCACTAATTGTGAGCTTATATCTTTTTTAACGAATTCAGTGTGCCACTTTGTTTAAAATTGAATTTGTATAAATCATATTCAGTTTCTATTTAGCATTAGCACATGGTACCGAAATGATAGGAGGAAACTGGTTTGGTACTAAGTGTGGTGGTAATACCTCCGAAATTTATGGTTTTTGCTTTTTTACTTTTGCTATTTTCTTTTAATAAAACAAATTTTTTTAGTAGCGAATTTTGAGGGTGTTACATGAATAGCTATTCATCTAGGAAAGTTTCAATCAATGTTATAGGTTCACCATCTTGGATCATATGGGTCAAGTGATCTAATACAACATTCTCAGTCCTTTTCTTGTCATTAATTTGCACATCAACCTCTTATAGCAAGATAACCCATCTTATCAACTAAGTATTTGCTTCCTTTTTAGACAATAAATACTTCAATGCTGCATCACTACTACGAAAATGGATAATAATAACGGGACATTTATAACGGTGGTTCGAAAACCGTTGTCAAACACATAAAAATTAATGTGCGGATAGTTTTGATAACGGTTATAGTATAAAATTGTTATTAAAAGGGTAACGTTAAAATTTTCACGGATGTTTTAATAATGGTTCAAGTAAAACCGTTATTAAAAGAGGTTTTAATAACGGTTCATACAAGAACCGTTGTCAAAAGTCTGAACATTTTAATAACGGTTCCTAAAATAACCGTTATTAAAACTCCAAAATCAAATTTTTATTTCACTCAGTGTCAGTTTTGCATGTGCGTTCTGTCATTATTCCGAACCTAGCTAGCCAGCACTTGTACCTTCATCCTCCGTCGTGTTTGTAGGCCCTTGCTGCTCTCAATTTACTCATCGTCGTGTTTGTAACTAGTTAACTTTACATATGTATTTGTTCTTCCTCTTGTAAATTTTTATCTACTTATATATATATATATATATATATATATATATATATATATATATATAAATGCATCCATGTTGCTACAGGGTTACGTTTGTTTGTTATTGAAAAATTGCGGTTTGTCGTTCGAAAATATGTTGTTGAATGTGTTGGTTGAAAATGTTGCTGTTCGTTGTTAATTTGTTTTTTGTTATTATATTAACAAATGCATGTGTTGGTCGATACCTTTACATATATATATAATATGAATGTGAGAGTAGAATTATATACATGTTCACTCATAAAAACAATATATATAAATATATATACACATGTGTTGGTTGAAAATGTTGTTGTTCGTTGTTAATTTTTTTTTTTTATTATATTAACAAATGCATGTGTTGGTCGATACCTTTACATATATATATAATATGAATGTGAGAGTAGAATCATATACATTTTCACTCATAAAAACAATATATATACACATACACACACACATTTTTATTAATAAGTATAGGACACTAACAATAAGATATAGGAAGTGTCATATATTGAAATGAAAATATATTTTACATATGCACATCATTAAATGGAAATTTCAATTAGAGATGCATATGTTAATGATTTCCATTTGATGAGGATTAAATATATATAGAAAATAAGGAATATATAAAAGTGAATAATTTAATAGAGAGAAATAATTGTGTATGATGATGATGATAATACTAATAATAATAATAATAATAATATGATTTATATATTATGGTTTAATTACAGTTATCTAGTTTAGGATTAGGGTTTTATGAGGTGTAGGGTTAGGGTTTATCATTTATTATGGTTAATTAGGGTTAGGGTTAGTATTAATATCTTTTTGGAAACGTGTTAGCATGATTCGTATATATATATGGAATAGCATGATACATTTGAGATTAATTCTTTCTAAGCATGATTCGTATCGATAATATAATAGTACATTATGCTCAATACATAACATTCTAACATAATTTATTTATTTATTTTTTGTAGGGATATGGCTAACAAAAATATTGATAGGGATAACAATGATGAAGAAGGGAAAAGAGGACCTACGATTATGAGAATCGTCACAGATATGAGGAATAAATGAGAATTAGTCGAGTTGGGATGGAATACTTACAATCTTCCCATTGGCCCTTACGCAGACATGTTATTGACTTACATTTCACTTGTGACCCGTAACCGTGTTCCTATCTCCTATAATAATTGGAAGCAGGTTCCAAAGGGTCATAAGGAGCATATTTGGCAAGAAATCACGGTAAATATGCTATTTTATGTAATCATTTTTGTATGTCAAATGTTATTAATTTTATTACATTAACATCGGTATACATCTACATGTCTTATTTTGCAGAGAGTGTTCAATGTCCCAGAGAGTAGGAAGAAATGGCTTCTTAGACATTGTGGGGAGCGTCTAAGAACATTTAGGTCATATTTAACTCGTAGGAAAATGTATAGAAAGAGGGATGGTTCTCTACGGCAGAACCCACCCAAACGATACGGTTTCATCGATCAAGAAAGTTGGAACCAATTTATTGCATATCGTCTTACGGGGGATTTTAAGGTATTTGTTAGATAACAATTAAACTTTTTGTATCGATCCCAGTATTATGCTTAATATTGAAATAACCATGTAACTATGTTTTGGCTTGTCACATAGGAAAAAAGTACCCAAAATAAAGAGATTGCGAATCAAAATAAATATCGGCATAATATGGCTCGCAAAGGCTATACAGGCCTTGAAGAGGAGTTGGCATGCATTTTGTGATTTATCTATTTACATGTAAATGTGAAAATTTATAATAATATTCTTAATTAAGAATATTTTTTAATTTGTAGCTCCTAGTCCAAGACTTGGACCCATGTACCTCATCCATCGATATTGGTACATTATGGAAGAAGGCTAGAGCAACAAGAGATGGATATATTAATGAATATGTAGATGTTGCAACCAAAACATTTATAAGTTTGTAGATATCTAGAACCCTGCTTAGTTTTCTTTTAGAAAACTATTATATTATGCTTATTCCTATAAGTTAAATTTACATATATTATATACATTACAGGACGAACTTGAAATGTTAGATGGTGAGGAGGGGGTGGACCAATATATCATTGTGTCCCAGGCTACAGGAATTGTAGAACACCCTGGAAGACACAGGGATCTTGGATTAGGTGTTACGAGAACGAGCATATGTGGTTGATCTCGTGGTTCTCGTAGCACTAATGAGAAAGTCGCCATCCTCACCTAGAAATTGAACATTTCATTTGAACGGATGGCAACAATGGAGCAAGAGTTGTCATTTATTAAATCTCAAGGGTATAAGCCATCCGATTCAATAGATCATAATCAGCTTCACATACCTAATGTAAATAGCGTTAGAGATAGTTGTGAAGCTGATGCACGTCTTTCTACTCTTCCTGAGATAAGCATTACAAACTATGAATTATTATTAAATGTATTCGGTGTAATAAATAATTAAATGTGTAATATTTTTGTTTAGGGTTTGCATAAATGTGACTTGTTAGCGAATGACATTTCAACACTTTTGGCGAAAGGAAGGGTCTGCATCAGTCACAGTACCCAAACGCAAACAGTCCACGGGTACAATTTAGCCCTAAATACAAGGCTGGTGAGTATCGACACTCCAATAATTGGTAGTGCGCACTTGCCTTGTTATACAGAGGGCGATGAGGCAACCACACTACTAGAAGCTCATGGAAGCTTGGTGGCTTAGCCTGCGGATCATATACGTCTCACTACTGAAGAGGCATTGACATTCGACATCTTCATTAGACCTTGTTTAGTAGTTATACTATTCATATATTTTTCATATATATATATTTATATGCTCAATACATATTTTGTTTGATATTATCAATTAAGGAATCAAAAAAGGAATAAAAAAAGAATACCGCTTCTACTAGTAAAACCAAGAGAGGTACTAGCAGAACGAGCAACACAAAAGAGGGCAATGCTAAAGAAAAGAGAGCTAAATCTGAAAAATCAATTGCCCCACAAAAGATTCCTTCTTCAGAGAAAAGCCAACCTCAACCAACAATAGCTTTATTGTATTTTTATGCCCAAAACTACCTTAGGGACAATTATATTTTCATTGATTGTCGTCCTGAGTATGTTGGGAGGGATGGATGTCAACCATAAGTGTTGTCATCTATGTCACGTAAGTATTATTTCATTTTGAGATTTTAGTACTCTTAACTTGTACAATTGGAATTTTTATGACCTCTTATACGAGTTGTTAGTTATTAACAAATATGCATTGTTATTGTCGTCCATAGGTTGGTAGCTAATCACGCTGCGATAGAGGGAATGTTGTCCTCTATTGTGTTTGTGTGCCCATACTACATAGCTGATGGTAGTACAATAAGAGAGGGTAGGCACATAAATTATTTAGTGGATCACATTTTGATTGAGGGATACAACAAGCTCTATCTCATTCCTCACCTCGCAAATGAACATTGGGTTTTGTACGCCGTCTAGAGCTGGCAATCGGGCGGGTCGGGTCATTATCGGATCGGGTAACATGATAATCGGGTCATATCGGTTTCGGATAATTTCGGATCATTTTGTCAGGTCGGGTTGGGTCGGGTTTGATTCGGATCAACTCAGCATCGGATAATCTCGGATCATTCTAAGCTCTCGGGTCGGGTCTGGTTGAGATCGGATGGACTCGGATTCGGATAAATTTGGGTTGTTCTAATTTCTGTTCGGGTTCGGATCGGGCTCGGTTGAGTTTGAATTAGTATATTTTCGGGTCAAATTTAGATTGGATTTAGGTCATTTCATATTTGAGCCATGCTTGCGTCATTTTCTTTCTTTCTTTTTATTCCAAGATATTATTAAAAGTTAATTATTTTGAGATCATTTATTTTAATTTATCTTATTCAATTAAAAGTGAATTATTATATTAATTATTTTGGGGCCTTAGAATTTTTTTGTCATTATTTTATCTTTGGAGATGTATCTAATGTTTCAAATTTAAAAGTTTTCAAATCGTATCACTTTTCTTTTTATGTTAAGGTATAACTTATAATTAAACTCCATTATTAGCTTGGTCATATTGAGTTCTAGTATTATTTTAAGTTTATATTATATTTATACCTTATATCTTATACGCTCCTTACATGATATTAACTTATAATAGTCATTGATAATTGATAACAAATGAAGACTTCTAAGGTTGTACTTCTCATATTATTTTTAAAAGAGATTGATCACATCATATCAACATAATTTTAATAAATATAATAATAATAATAATAATAATAATAATAATAATAGTAATAGTAATACAAAAATAATGATAACAATAATAATAGTAATCAATGAATATCAATTATGGAAAAAATAATAATAACAACATATTAGTTTTTTTATTATATATTTTGATTAGATCATATCAAGCTAAATAAGATAAAAATTAGATAAAATAAGTAATAATGACTATTATTGACAAAAGACCAACTAATATTGACTTCTTACTATTTAACACTGTTGATGTAATAAAAAATATTAATCTTCAATTTTTATAATGAATAACTAACATTCTCACTCCAAAATTTTCCTACTTTCCTATGATGTTGTAGGTGCTATATTATAAGGTATGGCCGTATAGATATTAATATATAGTGTTCAAGGCTGTACTGTTATTATCTTTTGGTACTAAATGGAATAATGGAAGTGAACTACTATTTAAATGGTATAGTAGTGTTTTTTTATCTACTTTTATTTCTATTGGTATCAATGGATATTGTATTTGTATATACATAAGTGATATAAATTTTATGAAAGCATATTGTTTCTAGATTTTGATGTAAGTGCTAGTATGGATTAGTTGCACATCTACATTATTTCATGTTTTATGAAGTTTAAAAAATTTTGAGTTATGTGTTAATGTTAATTTTTGGGTAGTACCAAGTTGAATCTTTATAGGTTTATAATTTTTCAAATAATATAAGATTTTGGATAAATAATGGACCGGGTCGGGTCATTTCGGATTTATAGTTTTTCGGGTTATATCGGGTTTCGGGTGAATAGCGGGTCGGGTCGGGTTTATTTCGGGCTTATGATTCCTCGGGTTGTATCGGATATCGGATATGTATCGGATCGGGTCGGATAGGTTTCGGGCTTTTTATTACTCGGATAAAATCGGATCGGATTTCGGGCGGATCGAGTCGGTATTCGTCGGATTTTTCGGGTCGGGTCAAATTTTGCCAGCTCTAACGCCGTCTGACCTAATCTTAATAAAGTCAATGCTTTTGATTCCCTTCGAACCTATGACGTGCCTTTTGAAGTCACTCGTCGTGGTGGGAAGGAATTTATCGACATGTTAGAATACTTTTCACTTATTACTTCATTAGCTTATTTATATATATATTATACTTTCATTATTTGAGGTATATATACTTACAATATTGTGTATCCAACTCTATTTATTAGGGCACTACGGACGACGTATCAAAGGAGAGGTGGGAATGGTGTCTCAGACCCAAAGAATCTTCAATATGAGCCTGTCATAGTAAGTAGGAAGACAACTATTTTGTATTTTATTTTAATTCAAATTAATATCTAATAGTTAGAGAGCTAACTAAATTCATTTGACAGTGTCCACAACAGCAAAACAACAATGATTATGGATACTATGTATGTAGAGCAATGGATCTGATAGTCCATAACAGATCGGTCAACATCGATCCAAGCCATGTATGTTTGCTTTTCGATATTTTTCCATTAATGAATCATGACATATATGTTTGGTACTTGACCCAAGTGCTAACTGTATATTAATATAAACTTGAGCATTGTAGTTTTTCACCGATGACTATGCATGAGACTAGCAATACAATGTTGATGAAATTGATGAAGTTAGAGACCAATGGGCCAAACGCATGCACTTACTCATTCTGTAACACCCCCAAATTTACTATTGAAAAATTTTGTTTAAATCAACAGGTTTAGCGGAAGCGAAAGAGTTAAAACCATAAACTTGGGAGTGTTACCGCCACACTTGGCATCAGACCGGTTCACTCCTACCGTTCCGATGCTAAGTGTTAAGGCCAAACTAGGAAATCGTAAATAAGAATCATTAAAACATAAACGCATCGTCGTCATAAAGCATCCATGAAAACAAGATATCAACCATCGTCAGAATGTCGTTAAGATTACAACTTAAAAGTTCCACTTCTAAAATACGAAAACAACATAATATAAATACGAAAACTAAGATAGATGAAAGCGAGGATCGTAAAAGAGTCCGGCCAACTCCCTCTCGGCCCCAACCAGGATGGGCTCAACACTCGGCCCCACCCGATGCCTCGTAGGTGTCATAGGCATCGAAAACAAGATCTCCTACCTGCACAAGGTCAGAAGGGCTCTCTGCTCGTGGGAATGAGTAGCACCCATGAAACGGGTGATCAGTACGCTTCGTACTGAGTAAGGTAAAAGACGAGCTAAGGCCAGCACATAGGACATATAGTACAAGTTCAGCACATAGACAACATACAATAACATGCAGGAAAGGGGTGAATGTTTCATCGGTGCTTTGTCCTTTTATTCTCATTAATGATAATAAGTCCATTCCACACATATCTTCAATAACCCATGTGAGCGCGGGAGCCCCACTATTATAGCCGGTGGACCGGAAGATATACGCACAGGGCAGAACGCCTCTGATCCACTATTATAGCCGGTGGACCGGAAAATAACGCACAGGGCAAAACGCCTCTGATCCACTATTATAGCCGGTGGACCGGATCACAGCCCCGACTCACATGGTGTTTCACTTTAAGTACTTAGTATCTTTCCCATGGATTAACTTATACGTTTGGTTTGTCGAGCACGAGATCCCCCACTATTATAGCCGGTGGACCGGAAGATATCGCATAGGGCAGAACGCCTCTGATCCACTATTATAGCCGGTGGACCGGAAATAAACGCACAGGGCAAAACGCCTCTGATCCACTATTATAGCCGGTGGACCGGATCACAGGCTCGGCTCGACATCTTTTGCTTTACGTGATTAATGTCTTATCGGTGTCTTATTAAATCACACCTCACCCTTGACATGCATGCGGCTAATACTCTACTACTTTCCCCTCCAAGGGTTCATCCCATATTTTGAGACCCGTACCTCTTCTCACACCCGACATCCATCCCCCGTAGACTTACGCATAGTGGCATACAGTAAGGTGCGATCTCCAAGAACATAGGCTACCCCAACACATATGATATCAACTCCGTATGTCCTCATCCCTCTAGGGTTCCTCCTCGGAGACCCTAGTCGGACCTATGTGGCCCAACTCTTTCTTACTTACCCAAACGTTACTTTGTTCTTTATCTCGCACCTCATTTTTTATTAGGAAACTCCCCAAATGTATTACTGTATCTCCCAAGTTCTCGTGTGACCGACAAAACCCTAGTTGGTCGCCCAAACCCTAGCACTTTACTTCCTCAATAAGTAATCTCCCTCTTTCACCCCAAATCTCTCCTTTCCTTTAGAAAACCCATACTCGTCCTCTATATAAGTGAATTCTCACTCTCAACCCCATACTCCCTCCTTCCTTGATCATTTTTACCCTTGTACCCCTCAATTTCCTCATTTTCTCCCAAAACCCTAATTGGGTCCCTTAGACACCCTTACATCGGCCCACGTAAAATTTTGCACCCAAGTCTCCAATGGACCCGTAACTTTGACATTATCTTATTTACTTCTTAAATCAACTTTCCTCACGTGAGATTCATTCCCATGCATAATTTAAACACTCCATGCAGACTCTCCAACACCTACTTACACACCAACCCTAATAAGGTCTCTTATGCACCAACTTACGTACTATTTTTCATATTAAGTCTCCAATCATCCCAAGACTCTCCCAAGCTCTTACTTACAACCCAAATCAACTTTTCATACGTATGAATCATGCCCATGCAAGGTCTAAATCCCCCATGCAAACTTCCCAAACGTTCACCTCCCCGTTATTCTTTTACTATCATTTCATGCTACCCAAAACCCTAGCATGCATGTCCTAGAGGGCCATAACAGGTCACATCATCAACATCAACAATAAACATGGAACATGGCATACATGTATAACATAAGGCACACACAACATACCTCATAATCCATGCTGTGCTACACAAAGCAGGTTATTCATAACACATGCATAATACATATCAACATGGCATGATCATCATTCATCAACACATTACATCACACATAACGCAAGGGCATAGCTTCGTCCTTACCTAAGGCGACGCCGGGCTTGGAGCACGCTCCTCTAGCTCCTTAGGGCTCGGATCGGGGTCACCTATGAAAAGGGAAAAGCTAAGTATTAGTTTCCCTTAAAAATACTATAAATCCTTATTCTAGTTTAAGGTTAGGGTTCTTATCCTAGTAGGGGCGTTGTACAAACTAGGGTTTTTGCTCTAACTTATTATGCTAAGTATTACTCATTTATATATCCTTGGTTTCAAAACTCGTTGTTACACTATATCATTAGACCCGTTAGTCCCCATCTTTATAACATTAGTGTTTGCTAGACATAGTAAAATAATGATAATAATGGTAATAGTAAACTTCCAATAGTGATACTTATGTTGGTGTTGGTATTAAAATACTAATACGACGGTTGTAACATCAACAAGTCAACACTCCTAGAGGTAGTAATGATAAAAGTCACATTTTGAATAAATAGTGTAAGGGCTCCCATATTTTGTCACCCTAATAGAGTTAGCATATGGTAATATCAATAATAGAAACGACACTAATGTTAAAGGTGTTAGGTATGGAAACACAATATTACATAGTTACAACACTTATGGTTAAGTATGTTCAAAGCTAGGGTTTTGGGAGAAATTATGGCTTGTAAGAAAATAACACCTTTAGAACACAGAAATTAATAATGGTAATAACCATACTAAAAATAATAATAATAATAGTATTAGGAATGTTAATAATAAAGATAATGATACTAACCCTAAGTTAAGTATACTAGGGGTTAGGGTTGGAAGGGTGATAGTATGATAGCATTAAGGATAATACAGAAATGGTATTAGTTAACAAGCTAATAATAATAATAATAATAATAATAATAATAAGTGTAATAATAATAATAATAATAATAATAATAATAATAAGTGTGATAATACTAATATTATTTATAAACCACTATAGGTGGCATAAGAGAAGGGTTATAGGGTTCGGGTGAGTGGAAGACCACCTGAGGACGGTGGTGGTCCGGCGGCGGTGCGAGGCGGCGGCGGCGGCGATGGAGGAGGAGAAGAGAGAAAAGATGGGGAAGGTGGCTAGCTGGGAGGAGGAAAAGGAAGGTTAAGTGTGGGAGAGGAGACAGCAGGGAGGGGGGAGTGGAATGAGGGTGGTGGCGTGAGCAGGGCGGCGGCGCGCGGTGGCGGACGCGGCGGCCGAAGGAGGGAGAAGGTGGTGGAAAGTGGTGGAGACCGGTGGAGAAGGAAGCAGGGGGTAAGGATGGTATGGGCAGGTAAAGGAGGACCTGCTGGTCACTTTGGGAGGTGGAGAGGAGGTTGATCACGGCGGAGGTGGCGGCAGAAGGTGGCGCGAGGTGGCGGGGACGGTTTTTGGGCAAGGGATTTCGCACGGCTGTGGCGGCACGTGCGAGGTAGGAACGGGAGCAGAGACGGTTTGGTTGCGTGGAGGGTGGTGCAAGGGTTGGTTCTGGGGGTGTTTTGATCGTCGGCGTTAGGCAGCGGCGGCGGACGGCTTGTCTAACGGGGCAGCGGCAAGAATGGAGGGTTTCTGGGTTTCGAAATCAAAACCTAGATTAAGGATGCTCATTAGGTATTTATAGACCGATTGAGGTGGGCAATGACAAGGGGAAGAAGAAAAGTGGTGGCAGGTACCAGGCATGCCGCCCGGTGGCGGCAGTCGAGGCGGTTCTGCCATGGCAGGGGCGTCGGGGTCGAGGGAAGAGGAAAAGGGAAAGGGGCAGGTCGCTCGGGAGAGGGAAAAAAGGTCGGTTAGGGTCGAATTGGTGTAAGAAAACAACGGGAGAGGGAAAGTCAAGGTGGTCGGCCGTTGCAGGCGGCTGCCGGCAGGTGCAGCGATTGTAGGTTGGGGTACGGTCACGCAGGAGGAAGAAGAAAAGGGAAAGGGGGTGGACCGGCGGTCCAGGGAAAAAGAAAAGAGAGGGAGAACCGGCCGGTTGGCAACGGTTACTTCCTACTAATTGAAACGCGGAGTTTCAGAGGATATCGGGGCAAAACTCTGCGTCGCGCCCTGCGATGCGGGCTGGACGCGCTGGGCCACGGGGGAAGGAGAAGGGAGGGAAAAGGGAAAGTTGGGCCGGGCGAGGCCCAACCGGCGGGTAAGAAGAAAGGAAAAAGAAAAGGAAGGAAGGAAAAGGAAGAAAAAGGGAAAATGGGTTTTTTTTTGGATTTTGCATAAATTATTTAGAATATTTTTGGGTTATTTAGAATAAAAATATTTAGAAAATAATAATTAATTCCTTTTTAGCTTAATTTAGGTTATTTTAGATAAATTTCCTTAACTTCCATGTTCATTAGGAAAATACCCTAATTTTTTTCCAATTAAATTCTTTATTATTTTCCTCCTAACTTACCTTAATTAAATCTCTTAATTTTAATAAAATAATTTATATAATTAATTTTTTCTAATAAATCATTATTTAGCCATAATTTTGAGAATTAGAATTTTGGGGTATTTCACATTCGGTATTAGGTAGAGATCTATATATTCTACATGCATGTTCAGGTTTGCATTTCGTCTATGTCTTTCGGTCTTCTAGGCTAGATTTATGAACTTTTTACTTTGGGGTGTAGAACTACCAAGTTGCGGTATGCCTACTAATTTTGATTCTTGAGTATGTCCGGTGTATTAAGACATGCATACTAATTAGAGATTGATTGAAATTATGGTGTGATTGCATATTTGTTATGAATTGATGCTGTTTTACAATGGAGATTTGGTAATTATTTGAATATACAACTGTGTATATGGGCAAGACCAAAACAGCAAAAACATTAAAAAAAGTAGTAGTTTTAATAACGGTTCTTATTAAGAACCGTTATTAAAACCACGTATTTTATCTCAAATTTATGCTCAGTTAATATGTATTAGAGTTTAATAAAAGCATAATCAATAACCAAAACCCTAATTGGATGATAGAGTTTTAATAACGGTTCTTATAAAAACCATTATAAAAAATTAGGCTTTAATAACGGTTCTGCTGAAAACCGTTATTGAAACCTAGGTTTTAATAATGGTTTTTATAAGAACCGTTATTAAAAATGTGCATTTAATCTCAAATTTATGCTCATTTAATGCGTATTAGGGTTTAATAAATGCATAATCAATTATTGAAACCCTAATTCGATTATGTTTTAACAACGATTTTTGTAATAATTATTATTAAAACCTGGTTTTCCACAATGGTTTTTTCTTGAAAACCGTTATTGAAACCTTATTTTTAACAACAGTTTTATGGAAGAACCATTATTAAAACCTTTTTTAACAACAGTTGTTTCTTGAAAACCGTTATTAAATATAAAGTTTATGCTCATATTCGTGGGTTTTTTTATATTTTTGATAACGGTTATGAACCGTTATTAAAGATTTAATAACAGAAGGTTTAATAACAGTTTAAAACCATTATTAAAACTATAAAATAACCGTTATTAAAACCCCTTTTCGGGGTATTGCATGGTCAATGAAAAGGATAACTTTAGTTTGAAGTAAATATGGTTTAATTTTTTTAAGAGCAAATACCACCACTAATAGTTCTTTCTTAATTCTAGGGTAATTAAAATGAGCATCATTAAGAGTTCTTAAAGCATAGTAGATGGTGTATGAATTTTTATCCTTTAATTACCCTAGGATTGTACCAAACGCATAATTAGAGGCATCACATATGATCTCAAATGGTAGAGACTAATTTGGAGGTAGCATCACTAGGGTCATCGCTAGGAGCTTTTTGAGTTCATTGCATGTTTTTTTTACACTCCTTACTCCAATAGAAAGACATATCCTTCCTCAAAAGTTGTGGCAATGGTCATGTAATGCTAGAGAAGTCCTTATGAGCCATCAATAGAAGCCTACATGTCCAAGAAAAGAATGCACCTTTCTCACACAAGTAGGAGAGGGTAAGTAGAACACAACATCTATGTTAGGTTTGTCAACCCCCTAGATAATATAATATGACCAAGTGACATTCCTTGTGTCACCATAAAATGACACTTTTACCAATTAAGTACAAGGTTAGTTTTTTCACATCATTTTAAAATTAAATTCATATTATTAAGACAATAATCAAAAGTATCACTAAAGACACTAAAATCATCCATAAAAACCTCAATAATCTTCTCAATATAATCAGAGAAAATACTAATCGTATATTTTGGAATGTACCAAGGGCTTTGCATAGCCCAAAGGGCATGCGACAATAAGCAAATGTGTCAAATGGGCATATAAATGTTATCTTCTCTTGATCCTCCTCTGCTATGTGAATTTGGTTGTAATCAGAGTACTCATCAAGGAAGAAATAATAGGAATGACTAGCCAATCTCTTGAGCATTTGATCAATAAGTGATAATGGAAAGTGATCTCTCCTTGTCGTTACATTTAGATTCTTGTAGTCAATGCATACTCGATGTCCTATCACTATCTTTTGTGGTACAAGCTCATTCTCTTCATTCTTCACTACAACAACCCCTAAATAGTTACCGCCCATTTCAAATCTAATATGGGGATAGATGACTCCATAATCCATGAGATGATCTCCTTCTTTATAGCTTACACCATAGTAGGATTATGCCTGCATTGAGGTTCTCTAGTTGGCTTAGTTACTTCTTTAAGAAGTATGTGGTGGACATAAATGGTAGGAATGATCTCTGATAATGTCTATCCAATAGTTTTTTATGAGCTCTAAGGACTTCCAATAGCTTGATTTCATACTCCTCTTTTAGTTTTCAATATATGATCACTAGAAGGGTCTCATTATCTCCTAAGTAGGCATACTTCAAATGATTTGGTAATGTATTGAGCTCTAGCATAGGGGCTTGAATCATAAAAGGTATAGGCTTATTATCAGATAAAGGAATCGAAAAAGGAGGGGATCCATACCAATATGGAGGGTTTGCTTCCATGTGTGCCACAACATGCATAAGATGTGGGGAAAGTATTGTCTCTATCTCCTCCAAAGAAATCTCTTCCCCTTTCTTATGCAATCCTATATGTTTCAAGAGAATGGTTGATGATGGATCATCCTCATCCTCATCAAATTAATCCTATGTCAAAAGTTCAATGGTGTCAATAATATAACAAGAGTGGTCATCCATATGGTACCTCATGTTCTCGAAGATGTTGAAGCTTATGACTTCTCCATCAAAATCCATGCTGAGAGAACTAATATTAAAGTTTATCTCTATACTAGTGGTTTTGATGAAGGGAATTACTAACAAAAATGGCATTGCACTCGAGATACTTTCATCCATATCCAAAACATAAAAGTTTTTTGGAAATATAAGTGCACCAACCTACACAAGAAAATATTCTGCAAGCCCTTTAGGGAATGCATTAGAACGATTATCAAGTTAAATGATCACATTATCTCTATTAATATATCCTAAACTTAAAGATTTATAAATAGAATACGACATATTATTAATAGATGCACATAGGTCCAGAATAACATTTTCAAACCTATTACTGCTAGTTACGCATGGAAAAATGAAGCTTCTAGGATCCTTACACTTTTGGGTAGCTTATTTTTTTTATGATAGTAGATAATTATTCACTCATCCTTACCACTTCTTTCTCCTATAGTCTCTTCCTCATGGTGCATAACTCCTTTAAGAATTTTACATATTCGGGCACTTTATTAATAGATTTTGAGAGTGGGATGTTGATATGCACCTTCTTTAATGTATCAAATATAGTTTGATTACTCTCATCCTTCTTTGATTTGGATAGCTTGCTAGGAAAAGAAGTAGGAAAAATTGGGGTAGCAGTAGCAAAATTTGGAAAAGTAGAGGATTTACCATTTGAAGGACTCTTGAATTTCTATTGAGTAGATGGTTGGTCAGTCGATTATCTGTTTTCGATCCTATAATCTTGCTTTTGGATGATCTCTCCTTTTATTGTGGGATCTTCTTCTAACTAGTCTAAATCCTCATTAGACTTGTTTGGAGTACTCGCATGTTTTGTCACTCCTTGTTGCCACTGTATTCGATAACTCAAAGCTTCCCTTTAGATAGAGTATGGTACTACTGGGTAATTTCTTTAGATCACGTAATTGGTTCAGCTTGGTGAGCATTTGATGCTCTATATTTAACACTCTCTTATCTATATTTAGTTAGCTTTGTATCAGCTAATTATGTCCATTTTTCAGCAACTCAAACATCTTGTCATATTTATCAATTGTTAGAGCTTGAGGTTGAGATCATCCTCTTTGTGGTATTTGATAAAAAAAAAATCTATGATAATTGGTTGAAATATAGAGGATCAAGAACATTATTATTATTATCTTTCCAACATAAAATAGGATGGTTGTGCATACCTAGGCGATAAGTATTTGAAAATCTAATGACATTTGTTTGTTCATGATCCTCTCCTCCAATCATTTGTGGGCATTTATTACTAGGATGCCCTATTGTTGAACATACTCCATATATAGTAACTTTGGTAGCTATGACAATTTGCAAAATGAGAGTAGTAAGTTGGTTAAGTCTATCATCATATTGACTTATACTTACCTCAATTACTCTTCCACGAGTGGATAGATCATTGTATTGTTGCACGATAGAGGCTCAATTTTTTTCACAAGGATTGAGATGAAGTGGGATCTTTATCAATGAAAGAGACATCACTAGATACATCCAACATGTTCCTCTCAAGTGAAGTGAGTCCCTCATGAAAATAGTGTAGCAAGTTTTCTTCCTTCATCTCATGTTATGGGCACTATAATGGCAACGCCTTGTACCTATTGTAGTAAGCATGGAATGTCTCATTAGGCTCTTGCTAAATTCTAGTGATCCTTTTCCTTGATACTTTAACATGTAAAATAGGAAAATAATTGTCTAAGAACTTACTAGCTAAAGTATCCCAAGATTAGATATGTCCCATAGGTAACTCATAGAGCCAATCCTTAGTACCATCCACCAAGGCAAATGAAAATGCCTTAAGATTCAAGATTTAAAGATCCGCATCCTTAAAACACATGGAAACACATACAAAATGAAAATCCTTTATAAACTTGTTGGAGTCCTCACTAGGGAGTCCATAAAAAGTGGGAAGTTGGTGAAATAGGCTAGACTTGAGCTCAAAATCTCTTTTCTTTCCAATAGTAGGCTCATGATAGCTAATACATGTAGGGACCACTTTTGCTATATTATGGGCTGCTAAATCTCCCAAACTCCTATTGTCTTCTATGAGAGCGAAGTAAAGAGGATTTTCCTTTGGTGATGTGCTAATTTTTGGGGCCTCTACTTTTATATTCTGATGATGGTGAAGAACCAAAAATCTTGTCTTTGTTTCTCATGATAAAGGAGAACTAGAAATCTCTAGCTTTCTAATGTCTCAAATAGACTTCTCTAATTCAACGTTTAATGGTAAAGGTTATCCTTGTGGATATTCTCTTGTATGCATTCACCTGAGATTACCTACAATGAGAAAAATACCATAAACTAATAAACAACATGAGAAATAAAGAAAACACACAATTAATAATAATAATAATAATAATAATAATAATAATAATAATAATAATAATAATAATAATAATAATGGTGACTCAAGAATAACATATATAAGACACTCAAAAAAATACTAGCAAAACAAAGGAAAAGTTATCAATCCCTGATAATAGCTCAAAAATTGTTAATTGTAGTATTGATAAATAAAGATATCATTCTAGGCTGGAGATTGAGAGCCTCATCTAAATTTAACTTGTTCAAAAATAATAAAATAAAAGAATCGGAATCACACAAAATAAATAATTAGTAAAATATATATTTGTGATGGGGTAAAAATATAAAATAATATAATTCATATAAGAAAATAAATATGGGTGAATATCAATATAACAAATGTATTAGGTAAGTCAAAATCTACCACTAGACTAGGTAGAAATATAAAAATAATTTCTAAGTCATCATTTAATCATAAGAAAATGATTAACCAAGTTGCACACCAAAAGTAGACCTATAGATCTTATATTACTTCTATAAATTAATTAATGTGATAAAGCACTAATATTAAATTCTAGCAGTATAGTCATAATAAGTGACTCCGATATTTAACAAGATTTAAAGCATTAAGCACAATTAAAAGGATGTCAATCTAAGTACCCAAACTAGAACCTCAAGTGTGTCTGATTGTATTCCTCTCTTTTGATATAGAAGTATTTAAATGTTTAATACTCCGATTAGAATCACAAAACTATTGGGTGAATTGTTATCTAAACTAGTTGTTGTATATATATAAATTATAATATGTTCATATAGCCACCTATCAAGCATATAATCCTATATACTATCACTATGATAAATTCAAAATGAGGCATACACTATATAAATCATACTCAATATAATCATATATATAAATTATAACAATTAAATTATAGACAAAAGATAATCTCATAAAATAAAGAAAATTAATATTACATCTCAAATTATAATATAAGTTTTCAATCTATTTCCTAGTAAAAATTAATTAGCTAATCATAATTAATTAATTACAAATATATATATATATAAGAAATAGAAATAACAGAACTTTAGCAATTTATTTATATGAGACATTGCTTATTTTCATCTAAAATAAACTTTTCATGTCTCTTTCTCTTTTTCTCTCTTGGTACACTCTCTATTCTCTCTTTTATCTCTCTCCTATCTTTCTATTTCTTTCCCTTACCTCCTCTCCTCTTCTCGCTAGCCATAGTTTCCTTTTTTTCTTCTTTCTGTGCTGATGGCTCGCCTCACACTTCTCTATGCCTACCAAACGCCATCCTTCTTCTATGTTTCATTTTTTCTTTTCATTCTACCCTCTGCTATCATATCTCTATCAGTATGATCTTGGGCATAGTCGAGTTTTAGATCGCTTAGCCAAAATAAAGTAAATTGGTTGGACAGGGAAAAGGGTTGCATGGGAGAGAGAAAAAAGGGGAAAAAAGAGAGAGAAAATGAAAAGAAAGTAGGGGAAAGGGTGTTAAGGATTACGGTTAGAGTTGAAATTAGGGTTTAAAGGATTAGGAAAAATATGTGGATACTAATCACCTGAGATTAAAGTTAGGTTACAAATTTAGGGTATTACAAATCCAGCTAATAAAAGTCAAGCAAATATGATATCCAATTAGAAATATATATATTCTCCAAATTAGTTATTATTAGTAAATTCTACGCCTTTTAATTAAAATTTTCAAACATTTAAATATCATTAGAAATGTGGAATTACTAATTGAATACAATGTAATAAATGACTCAAATCAAATCATTAAATTAGATCAATTCAAATTGGGTGGGTCTATTATCTTTTGATCAAATATTTTTATCTGATAATTCTTATTTATGATATGTCAGAATGTTTCAGATATCTAACAGATTATTTTGTGATTTGATCCAACGTTTTAATATCTATAGCTTTTTAGGATATTTTATCTTTAGGATATATGAAGTTTTTTACTAGATTTTTGATCATTAAATATCTAAAACACTAGATAATCGATCCATGAACACCTCTGACTATGCATTCTCACTAGAGAAATTTTATTATAAAACACGCTCTTAGTGGTGGGAAATATGTATCTTACAATTAGTTTGGTATATGTGGAAAAATTAATTCAATGTTATTTTATATTTTTTTATAGTCTATTTAAAATGAGAGATTTTTTTTACTAGTAGCCATTTTAAATTTTACTTTGGACTAAATTAGGTATTTCGTTGAAAATATATTTTTCATTCTCAAATACTTGATATAAAAGGCATAAAATATTAAAAATTTTATTTCACCCCTATTATTCCTATATCAAATGAGCCTATAGGAGTATATCTTATCTTATGACCCATATGGTATCCTCACTATGCACTCAAGTGAATGACTGATACTTTATCCTTAATAAAAGAATGTCTCTCTTAGAAAAATATTTTTTTATACAATAATAAAGGAAAATAGAATATTATAAAAATGAATCTTATTAAAAACTTAGAATTATATTCTAATCAATTATGAGTTTTCCTTATTGACATTTTGAAAGGACATATTTTTCTAATAAAAAAATTATTATAAATGGAGAAAAATAAGTCCCAACAACTATACAACATAAGTTATGCACTTTTTTCCTACTAAAAGTCACTTATCCTTTGTATCTCATAGTTTTGAAAGTCACATCGAAGATTGAACTAAGCTTATAAATAATTTACTAGTTGAATTGATGATCCTAGATAGTCAAACTAATAGTTTAATAATTTAATAAATACAATAGTAAATTTTATATTTTGAATGAAACTATAACTAAGTTGAGTTTATTACAATGTCAAAAGAAAATTTCTATAATTTAAATAACCCGAATTAAATATTATTTTCCATCTAATATTACTTTGGGCTCAACTAACTTAACCCAAAAGAAAATTAATATAATGATACAATTATTTAAAACAACATATATTTTTTTTGGTAAATCAAATATTCATATTTGATCTAATATTATCTAGACCCAACTAATTCGGGTACAAAAAGGCCCTGAGATTTCAACCCCTTTTATCCTTATCTTATTCTTTTGTTTTCAATTACTCAAGCCCCAACCCTACCCCATCATTCCCACCAATTAGTATATGATATAACCAGTTATATAATGATAGTGGTGTAACTGATAACATTTTTGTAAATAAACAAACCTTTGAGAAGAATAGTATATGGAAGTATATGTAGTGGCAATTTTGTAAATAAGAATATTATTTAGTTAAATTTTATAAATTAGAAAGAAATTGAGAATTGAAAGAATAATGGATAAGTTTAAGGCTAAATTGGTCATTGTGGGATTTACTCAAAAGAAAGAAATTGATTATTTTGATATATATTCCCCTATGACTAAGGTAGGTTCTATCTAGACTGTAGTTACCTTAGATGTTGTTTATAGTTTAATTTTACATCAAATGGATGAAAAAATGACCTTTATTAATGGTGAATTAAAGGAAGAAATCTACGCGGAACAATTTATTGGTAACATTATACCAAGTTAAGAGAATAAAGTTTGTAAAATAAGAAAGTCTCTTTATGGCCTTAAATAGGCTCTAAAACAATGGCATGAAAACTTTGGCTAGACTTTAGTGGGTAATGACATTGTCATGAATGCCTCTTATTCTTATGTTTATGTAAAAATGCTTGGACCAAAATGTGTGATTATATGTCTTTATGTTGATGACATGTTGGTTTTTGGTACAAATTTGGATATGGTTAATGAGACTAAGATCTTCATATCTTCCAAGTTTTAATTGAAAGAATAAGGAGAGGCTTATGTGATACACGAAATTATAATAAGAAAGGCTAAAAATGGTTTCATCTAGACTCAATCTTATTACATTGAAAAAATCTTGGAAAAGTTTGAATATTTTGATATGATGCCTATATAAACCCCTACTATGAATCTAGCATACTCTTTAAGGAGAATGAAGGACCTTGTGTGTTTCAAGATAAATATGCTAAAATTATAGTATAACACCCCAACACACTTATTGCGGATAGTTACTTGGTGCATTTTTAGGATTGATAATTGACCTCACAAATTAACATGAGTTTTTTAACGTGTTTTGTCCTCACTCACGCACATACCAAAAAACGTTCTAAGAGGTTACACATCCTTAAATTTCTCCAAGTCAAGCACGCTTACGTTTAAATTTCTTTAAGGATAAATTTTCAGAATAGAAGCTATACATTGTTGGTATATGCAGTTTATAAATTATTTTAAACTACCATTATTCATCTCTAATTTGAGGGTATTACATACTGAGTGAATAACTATGTTAGAAGGAATATATTTAATTTCTAAGCTTTTGTTCTCTTATATAATTTCTATCTATTTTACATTGAACTTATCTCTATATAATCCAACAATGTGATGAATACATAGAAAGTAATCTAAAAATTGAGTAACAAACCTTATCCCTCTCTAGAGTCTCTTCTCGCTCATAAAATTTATATTCTGGAGATCTTCCAGAGCTCAAATAGTGGAAAATTATCCTTCTCAAAGTTATTCTATATCAACATAGGATTTCAAGACCACTCTAAGAAATGCACGAGATTCAAACTCAAAATTTTAATATATCTAATACTAACAATACATTGTGTTGGAAAGATAGCATTGAAAGGTTTGCAGTAAGGTATTAAAATTTCATTGTGCTAACTTCAGTGCAATTGACAAATGTTGTTTGCTAGCTAGTCAAGGTTAACACAACAATCTTTCAAATTCATGCACTCATGGTTGAAGAATTTAGATTTTATAGAATACAATTTCCTAGGAAGAATATGAGAGGATAAAAGAGTGTAAAGGTTTAAAACTTTTGGTTTTGACCATGGCTCAATACAATTTATATAGGCATTTTAGGAACCCTGAATATATAACTAAATGAGCATCAAGTTTAATAGTGTAAGTGTACTCCTAATTAGAAATAGAGATGTATACTAAATACATTATATGAATAAATGTACCAAGATTGAGCGCACTAAAAAAATGATTGCATGTACTAAGGAAGAAAATATTAAACATGCAAGTGAATGTATCAAAATTAAAAACATTAAGTAGGGAGATAAATTTATCAAATACAATGAAAGGAGAAATGAATGTATTGAGATTGAATACATTAGATAAGGATAATGTATTGAATACATTAGATAATAATAATGTACCAAGATGAATGCACCAAATATACTGAATATATTAAAAAAATGAATATATTGAATACAAAGACTTGAGTTTTATTATAGTTAATTATTCAACAACTCCCCACTAACTGCAATAAAACTCAAGCAATAAGAATGAAGAACAATTTGGGTAAAGGAAAAGTTTAATATGTAAGTACTAATGTATTTTGATTGAATGGATAATTAAGTAGTGAGGTTACAACTTAGTTCCAATAGTAAATTTCTTTTCGATTGTAAGGAATTGAGTTAATATCCCCACAACACATATTATAATTTTAATCTCTACAAACTCTGTGATAAAAAATGAACAAATATACTTCATGTCCCTACACACAACTTAAGAACTCATGAATGCTCTAGAGAGATAAATTGAATACCCCATAGAAGGTGACATACCTTCACATTCAAGTATGTGAATCCATTAAGTGCATCTCTAACACCACCACATTTGGTTAAGAGTAAGCAACTTAGCTTCAAAGTAGTTAGTAGAATCCATTAAGTATGTCTCAAAATTACCATCAAACCTGACTATGGATTTAATATGCACATATAACTCAAACTCAACACAACCATAGGAAAATCCATCGAGTGATGCACTATAAAATTTGGTTATAGATTCATTAAAGAATATTCCTAAAAATAAGAAAAAATAGGGACGAGAATGAAGAACAAAAGAGTAATCATTTAACTTCATTTGACCTTGAGTGGGTATCTACATACTCTCCTCTACATTCAGCTTAAGGCCCATCCCTCTCAAAGATTTAATGACTAATTTCTTTGATAAACCTTTCACGAGACAAATTTCCAAGTTCCACTTTGATCTTACATATTCTAAGGAGATCACTCATTCTTTCAATTATTTCTTGACTACTTTATACCTAAGACATATGTGTCTTCTCTTCCCATTGTACATGTTATTCTTAGCCATTCTAATAGTAGCCTATGAATCATAATGTAACATAATCACAATAATCAATTTTTTCCTATAACGACACTTTTTATAATAAGACCCTCAACCAATCGACTTCTTGATCTACCAACTTATGAGAATCAAACTCAAATTCCATGGTGGAACATGGTATTCATGTCTATTTTGAGGACTTTCATGATATAACACCTTCACCCTAAATAAAAACATAGTCACTAGTAGTACTGAATTCATTGTTATCAATGGCCTAGCTTGCATTACACTATCCTCCTAAAACAACACAAAGCTTACTAAAATGAAAACACCAATCAATTGTACCTCTAAGGTACCTAAGGAAACAACAAGGAGCATTCTAATGTTCATCACATGGGTTGTGAGTGTATTGACTCTATCTTTTCGCAACATAGGCTATGCTAAGTCTATTATAATTCATGAATAACATGACACTTTCTATATGTAACACCCCGACCCTACATGAGTCGTAGGTAGTTACTCTAGAGTGCTTTTAGGATCAAATAATTAACCCAACAGAATAACACGAATCTTTTTAGAATATTCTATCATTACTCACACGCATCCTGGGACCCACAACCTATGTGGGCTTGTGGTAATACAAATAGCATCAAAGTAAAATCACACCGTAGGCTAAACTTTGATGGGCTAGTTAATTGTCTAGCGGTGCGATTATCAGAATAGATTGTAAGGAGACAATGTGTAGTCGAGGATGTTGCATTCTTGAGTGGGAGTGTATGTACCATCAAATTAGATATGGATAATGGAAATTTTAAGAAGATTGATAATACTATCTATATCAACAAGGTATATATTTTTTTCAAAAAAATTTATCCTTAAAGAACTTCACAATTAATCATACTAGTTACATTTTCCCGTGTAATGCACGAGTGGTGTATTAATTATTTATATACTATTATATAAAAGATGAATATTTTAGCAATTTAATTAATATGCAGGAGATGAATAGTTGGCTATATATGTTTAAGTAATTAATTAATAAAATACTTAATTAATACTTGATTAATATGTATTATTCGACATATGTGCAGCAGATGATTAGTTATATACATTTGTTTCATGTAGGAGATAAATAGTTGTCCTATATTAATGACTGAAGATGAATAGTTATATGAATTTGCTATTTGCATGAAATGAATAGTTACATTCATATGTTCATTAGTTTGATAATTCAATTAATATGTAGGAGATGAATAGTTGGCTACATATGTTCAAGTAATTAATTAAGAAAATAATTGATTAATATGTGTTGTTCAACATATGTGTAACAGATGAATAATTACATTCATATAGTTAGTAGTTTTACAACTCAATTAATACGCAAGAGATGAATAGTTGGCTGCATATTTTTAGATAATTAATTAAGAAAATTCTTGATTAATATGTGTTGTTCGACATATATGTAATAGATGAATATCTCAATTAATATGTAGGAGATGAATATTATTTTGTTGTTATGCAATGTAGGAGATGAATAGTTTGACAAATCAATTAATACGCAGAAGTATTTCATCATTTATTTGACTTTAATAATTAGTAATAATATATGGCAGTGATAATATATGATTAGTAATAGCAGGTATAATTTAGGCGGAAAAATTTATTTATATATTGTCTGCCAAACAACTTTGTTTTTATATAATAACCAATGTTGTTGTTTTGTTATTATTTTTTTAATAATAATTATATTATTAATCATGATAATATTCATAATAGTAATAATCAATTATATTAATATTCATTATTATCATAATAATAATAATAATTATATTATAAATTATGATAATAGTAATTATCAAAATTATATAAATAATTATATTAGTATTAATTATATTAATAGTTATAATTATTATAGTTATATTAATAATAATAGTCATATTATTAATAATAAGTTATAAAAGTATTATTATAAACAATTATTATCATCATCATCATCATCATCATCATCATCATCATCATCATCATCATCATCATCATATTTGATTGATGTTGATCTAACCTTAAAAAAAAGGAAAAAAATAATACTTCATTAAAATTAGTTATATGTATTTGCTAGTTGCATTGTATTAATGGCAGCAGAAGCATATGTGTTGATCGACTGGTTTATGCACTTTATTTGGTGTATTAATTATTTATCAATTATTTATATATTAATATGTAGGATATGAATAGTTTGACAATTCAATTAATACACAGGAAATTAATAGTTGACTGCATATGTTCAGGTAATTAATTTAAAAAAATATTTGATTAATACTTTATTAAAATTAGTTGTTCGACATATGTACAACAAATAAATAGTTATATACATTTGCTACACATTGAAGATAAATAGTCATATTGTATTAATGGATATATGCATGTGAAGCAAACGAATGTGCACTTTGGTGTATTAATTATTTATATATTAATATGCAAGAGATGAATAGTCCAACAATTCAATTAATACGCAGGAAATGAATAGCTTTCTGCATATGTTTGGATAATTAATTAAGAAAATATTTGATTAGAAAATATATAGTTAATGCTTCATTAAAATTAATTGTTTGACATATGTGAGCAAATGAATAGTTATATACATTTAATGCACATAAGAGATGAATAGTTGCATTATATTAATAAATAGTTATATTAATTATTCCATCTTATTAATTAGTAATAATATATGACAGTAGTAATTTATGATTAGTAATAATGGATATAGTTTAGGCAGAAAAATTTGTCTGTATATTGTCTGCTAGACAACTCCGTTTATATATATAGACTTGACTTGGAACAATTTAATAATAAGTAAAATCTTGGAAAGTTTTCGGGATCCATAGGATTGATGGTAAAATACACTAAAAAAGACTTATATTAACCTGTGGGGTCACTAAAGAAACACATATATACTAGCATATTCTAGATTACTAAAATATAAAAACTCTTTTGCAACTTACAATAAATTGGACCTAGGCTTGAATTGTTATTTGGGTTTCACTGGATTTAGATTCATATTATTGGTAAATGAAAGAAGAAGAAGATGAAAAAAGTGTAGTATATGTGATTTACTAATATAACGCAATCGTTGTCTATTGGATGAAGATACCTTGAACAAGAGAATAAAAGGCATTTTTATAATAATAATAAAATAAATAAATAAAAAACTTCTCGAATGGTTGGCAATCCAATAATTTCGGTACCTTGATCGATCCATCTTCCGTCCCCATTCATAAGATACGATCCTAATTTTGTCGCAACAGGAAAAGCACTTACTTTTACAAAACCACAACCACAAGCTATTCTTTCCTTACACCGATCAATATGCTTTTGGTTAGTTTTACTCACTCCACGTATATACCTCTCTCTTTAAAATTTTCTCCTCCATTTTAGTTAAACATTAAATGCGATTTTCAACACAATCGTAGGAACTTTTAGTTAACTTTGTACAGCGAAGGAAACATACACCATAGATCCTAGCTACCCTCCTATACGTACCCTTCCTCTTTGTCATGACCCAGCATGTAGTGATTAATGTCAACATTCTTCTTCCGTACATTGTCTTGATCTTTTTCTCTTTTTCCATTTTGTCTCCATTGCCGCTGGTAGTAGCCTCATCATCACCAAATTCCAGTAGTAATAGTACTGCTCCAAGAGCATTTCATAGGCGTGATCCCTTGAGAAGCTTTAAGTATTATAATGGAGATTATGATCTCCGGAACAAGCATTATTGGGCTGTGAGTTTTTTCCCTTTCTTCTTCTTCTTCTTCTTCTTCTTTAACATACAGGGTCACTTTACTATCTATGGCTAAATATCTCTGTTTCCCTTATTTGTGGATCAAGTCAGCTGCATTCACGGGGATACATGGTTATGCTGTTGCGGGAGTATGGTCGTTATGTGGACTGGGTTTTGGAACTTTCTTGGTTGTGAAGAGATTGATGAATACCGGGACCTCTTCTCCTTCGCCTCAAGTTGAGCATTCGGATTCTTGGTGCCATTCATTGTTCTTCTTGGTTGTTCTGTTCACCTTATTGGTCTTGTAAGTATATCATAATTATGATGCCTTCCCTGCCTACCTTTATTATCGGTCTAAAATTAAAAAAATTTAAGGGTGGCAATAGATGAAGCCCCAAGAGACATTTTAAGTAAATGTCCTGTGTTGGAAACATTAAAATCGTCTTTGTTTAAATCGGTAATAATATAGTACCCGATCGTTTTTTTAAAGAAGGGTTTTTAGGTAGAATTTTTTTTATATTAATTAATAATTTTTTTATTCATATTTTTTCCTTCTGTATATTATTTGTTATAATATATTTTCATTAAAATTAAAATTATAACATCATTGATATATTTATTATCTCTTAAAAAATAATAGTATGAAAATTGTTAAAAGAAAGTTCATTACTAAAATTGGATAGTTGATACTAATCAATAATCTTTAATGCACTCACGTAACGTGCGTACCAATGTATCCAAAAGCTGCTTAAGATGCTGATCATTTTCGTTCCTCTTTTTCTCGACAATGTGGAAAGTGCGGCTACGGCTACGGTGCTCGTGGCAAACCAGCATTACTTGAGGGACACAAACAGACTAAAAGAAACCGTCTTTAGAGCTGGGGATGACGCACGCAGAGACATCCACAGGGTGAATAAAGCCATGAGAAACATTCAGGGCTATTTATGTATTTACAACCGAGACGCTTGTGAATTTTTGAATGCGACTAGCTATCGGCTGGGAAATGAATCTCTAGCCATCAAACAAATTATGGAGAAGAATGAACACACCATACATCGTGCTGTATGGACTTCGTGAGTATTATATATATATATATTCAGAAGATTGAAGAGCTAGTTATATACCTGATAATTAATTCCTTCATTTAATGTTGTTTAATTAGGTACATAACAAATCTCGTGACGGTGACGCTAAATTTGGTATTTGTGGTTGGTGCACTAGGTGCGTGAGCTTTTCTACATGCATGCATGTAGAAACATATGCACTTCATTGATTCTCAGTTACGTTAGACCGATTGGAATTTAATATATTTTCTGCGTTAATTGGCTCAGTTCTACTATTGCTGCACTGGCACCCTGGGTTTATACTGTGAGTACAATCTAAAGCTCGGTTATGTGTGTGTGTGTGTCTCTTTGTATATATGTATGTACGCACGCACACCGCCTCCATGTGTGTCGGCAGTGTATGTGGTTAATTACCTACCTATAACATAGCCGCGATCGACCATAGACGTTTAACGTCCTCTATTTCCCATTTTTCAGTATTATTTTCTTGTGTTGGATACTGACCATGGCGTGCTGGATTTTGACGGGCATCGATTTCTTCCTTCACACGTGAGTTCAAAACTCCCAGATCTCTATCTATATACCCTCTTGGCTTTGACTCTATACATGAATTCCTCATCCGAAACGGACCCCCACTTTATCGTATGTACCTGACGTAAGATTATAGTCTTTGATTTTGCATTCCCCCGCGGGGAGAAACAACGGCTTCAGCTTCTATCGTGCGTGAACATCCACTGATAGTTTATGAATAGAAACGAGCGAACTCCGGTCTCTCTAATAGGTCTGGACTTGATATGACGATATCGAATGACAGATATCGATCTATACCTGATAATATTCTACGTATACTTGAAAATGCCTGCATGTTTACTAGTTTTTTTATTTTTATTTTTATTTTTAGTTTCCAAAACTTTTATGTTAATATGCAGTTTTGCAGAAGATACGTGTGAGGCTCTCCAGGATTTTCAAGAAAATCGCCAGAACAATAGCCTGAGCACCTTACTACCATGTGCGCATTTGCTCAAGTCACAAGGTATCATGGTGCAAATTGGCAAAACACTCCATAATTTCATAGCAGAGGTATTTATATACTTCTACATAATGAAATAAAACTTTGAATTCTTTTTGGTGTATTTTCACTCTTTTTTTTTTTGGGAGGGAGGGGGTGTGGTACTAATTCGTAGGGAAAGAAACGTAAAAGTAGGCGTCAAACTATCACTTCCTAACCTACTGAACATGCAGATGACGCCCCTCTGTTTAACAAGTCAACGCCCTTAGGAAGCACCAAATTCTAACTTCAAAGCAATGCCTTAATAAAAGCATCACTACTAAAATCAATAGGTATAGAGATAACACAAGCAGCGAAACAGAGGCCTACTCACCAATGTGTTGGTCAAAAAGCAAAAACAGACATCATGACAGAAGCCAACAAGATCAATGGTCGTTGCTTCATGTTATGTCCTCTCATCGTACGAACCTTTCGTCGCCAACAAGAAAATAGATATCTCTTTCTCTCTCTAAAAAAAAGTATAACATTTCTAATAAAGGAAGCAACCGAACAAAGTCACGATACACTATAGCAAACCAAACCATATTGCATGAAACTCTGCTAGGAATCCTTCTTATCAGAAAGACATCTCAGCAAACCATAAGCACAACAAGAAGATGATAGCTAGCAAAGGACACATTACCTTCTAGCCCTTTCTTTTATCTTCTAACTACGACAAAATCAAACATACTTTCATTACAACTATATGACATCTTGCTGCTCTATCCTTTGTAAATAGATCCATTTTTAACTCGGCGAGCATGGACATACTCCTCCGATTCACTCCACCATTCAAAGAACAACTTTATTTCTCACTTGCCAAATGGTATTAACAACAAGAAGTAAGCAAGCCCATCGAGATTCTTCTAAAAATCTCCTTCGGATACTCCCATATGCAGCCTTTTATGCTCTCCAACATGACCCAATAGAACTATCACTAAGTACAATATTCTTCCCATCCTTTAAATGATGCGATAAAAAAAAATACCTCATTCTTGCAAAGTGTGATCCTCATCTAGCACTTTTAATCTGTGCAAATGATCTTTGTGTTTAAGTGTTGCCATAGTATAAGCCAATTCAACAATTGCACTCGAAATGGCACTGACTTAGCTAGTGCCCTATGTTGCTAGCCTTGTTATTTCTCACATTATCATGTCTTTTAAGGTAATAATAATAATAATAATAATAATAATAATAATAATAACAACAACAACTGACTTTATTGTGAAATAACTAAATGAATCATAGATCCATCTCATAATGTTACCAAAGCTTCTTATCTTTTACCCTTCTAGAAGTGTCTTAAGCCCTATCAATTGATCAATCTCCCACCCAAACACCTTGCTTCCCCGTATAATGTTCTAGCATCAATTCAACCAATCCACACCCACCCTATAGATTTTATTATTTTGCTAAAGTGCTACCAAGAACAATAGTAAGAGAGATTTTATCCTTTTAAGGAATGCCACTAATCTGATTTGCAAACCAAAAGCATCCATTCTTGTTATCTCCACATATCCTCCTATGGCATGTTCACACAATATGTTTCTCATGGTCATGGTCCTATACATCTTTGAGAATGTTACTCTATGGTCCAATTAACAACCTTACTATCCATTGTCTCCTTTTTGATGGTATGGTTGGTCTTAAAACCTTAGCATAAAAAAGATAGTTTACACATATAAAACCACCACCACCATTTATGTAATACCCCAAACTAAGCAGAGTGTTATAAGGATTAATTTGGCTACTTATATCAACATGGTATACTATTCTTTTGATGATTCCGTTATAATAACTCCACAATTAAGCGTGTTGGCTGTGGAATAATTTTTAGAATGGGTGGCCTATCTACAAAGTTTAGAATTTTCTAAAAATTTCTCGAGAAGTACGTGAGTGAGGATAAAGCGAACTGAAATGACCCGTGTTAATATGTGGGGCCAGCCAATCAATTCGAAAGCACTCCAAGGTAGCCCCGCGTGGTCGTATCAATTCGAGGGTATTATAATTTAGCCATTAATAAAGGGCTCATTTGTACTAATAACACCTTAGCTCTCAGATATGTAAGAGTTATTCTAATTGAAAAGGATCATTGTTCTTCTCAGCACACCAAAATAAATTTTTGTACATCCTATTTTTTTTTTCATAGCATAGCAAGGAAATCATTTTAGACATATTCAATAATTAGACAACTTCACATAAAGCATGCTTGACCTAGAGCAATTAAGAGATGGATGATTTCCATGGAAATTGCTCATCTTGATCAATGGGGTCAATCATGCCTGACTACATTTGCCCTTCAATTTCTCACAAACCGCACACTTCATTAATCAACTATGAAAACAATAATATACATAGAACTCTATTTATATACTAAACACTTAACAAGATAAACTAAGGTAAATTGTAAAATATAACAATTACTAAATAATTAATAACTAAGACTAATAAGATAATAATAAGTAATGGTAAATAATATCCAACCACTAGATAATAACAATTTTAAACCCATAAAAAGGGTATATCTATAGGTACATGGACCTGCTTTCCAATAAGGTATTAGGCTCAATCTAGAGGCTTAATAACTAGGGGCCTATGATGGAGTGGAGTATAGATTGCATCTTGCCCACTAAAAAAAAATGGACCATGAATTTTGAAATAAGAGAGTGCAACAATGATCCACATTGGTTTCATCATCCTCATCGTCACCAAAATATTCCCATGAGGCAATAGAAATATCCTCAATTTTTTTGTTATTATCTATCTTTGATATATGCTTTGGTGAAAAAGATTGAACTATTCTGATCACATTATACCTTCCTGGCTAGTCAAGCAATATCAATAAATGTGGTTGAGCTCATTAAAAATAAAACATCTCATTCACTTGATACCATTGGGCTTGGGTGGGAGCTTAACTAGGTGGAGTAGTGGGTTGGCCATAGGACTTCTTGGGGGGACTGTTGCTAATAGTTAGCCTTCTCTCCATTTCGAGAAAAGGGGGAAGCACAATCAACCAAGCGGAAGCTTTTTACCCTTCAATTAGAACTAAATATCCTCATGAATACCTCTAATATATCTAGGCAATAAAACCATAAATGCAATCGAGATAGTGATTGTATTTATAGTATTAAGGGTGTAGTAAATGATATTTATATCTTGTGATGTGAACTTTTTTCCACAACAAATGCTGACAAATTAGCAAATATTGGTAAATGTAGCAAATATTGGTAAATATCAATTGATAATTGATAAATTGCCGATGAATACAATCTAAAACAATAGTGTATTATTAATTTTTCATATTGGATGTTCTAAAATTCAATAAATAAGGGTTGATACTGTATATTGGGACTAATATTTAATTTTATGGATTTGTCTAATAACCTGTTGGGTTAAATTTTCTTTGAAAGCACATCTTGTAACAAGCTTTTGAAACTCTCTACTATAGATATCAACATCTTGACCCTCCATAGATAGCTAATTGAGAATAAAATTCTTATTTATAGTTTATAGGGTTGAATTTGTCAACCATTAACTAGTGTAGTTGGCTCCACTAAATAAATGATCAAACTTGTGAAATATACATGGATAATTCAAGTTGCTCCACCACATATCGACATATCTATTGAAGTAAGTGGTAGTCAAAGGAAAATTTTCTTCATCCCTATTTTTTTTTTTGTATTTAAAGATGTTATCAATCATGTTGAATCATTCAAATGGCTTCTTCAAGTCTTCCTCTCCATAAAAATTGGGAAGAACCATCTTCACACTATAATTAAAAGGAAATTATGGTTGATGACTAGGTGAAACAAGCAATAGAATCAAAGCACTTTGAACCTAAATTGTGACAAGTGGGGTAGAAGTGGAAGGATAAAGTGGATCTATTTCTTCCGGACCTTTTTGCTTAGCTAATTGACAAACAATTTTGGCAATCACAAAAATTACAACCTTCAACCTATCAAGTCGGGCATTATTATCGACATGAAATGTAGCTAACTTATTGACCTTGAGTTCCAAAGCTTGAAATTCATCTTTCCTAACTACCTTGAATATAGAATAAATAATTAAAATAACAATTTTTTTAAAGATTTGAGTCTAACTTCTTATGTTTTAATTGATTCGAGGTTTTTTTCTATTCAAAACTTTTGGTAGCAAAATGCATGAAGTAAAATTATGTGGTAATACACTTAAGAAAATAATAACAATGAATAATGTTCAGATACAATGATGTTGTTAGAGTGGATGAAGGTGAAAGATGGTTGAGCATGATAAGGATGAGCTCTAGTGAGCGATGAACTTATTAGTGGTTATAGGTGGTAGCTTAGATATAAACCAACAATAAATGAAAATTTGGTTAGATTTAGATTTATGTGAATAAAGTTGTGCTCTAGTGGTGCATTAGGCCAAGAATGGTCATTGGATAGAATAGGGCAGAGGATATACTAGTTAGCTATGGTCATGTGAGGCATGTGTTGTAGTTGTGGTGGAGCAACTTTACAAAGCTAGCTATAAGTATTATACAAGGTTATTAGTAATGGTGTTCTTATGCATGGTTGAGGGTTGTAGATAGGGTTGGTGGGGTTGTTGAGTGTTTTTGGTTGATGTTAGTAACAACTAGGTTTAGGGTTTCAACTAGGGATTTTTTCCTAATGTGAATAGTAATTTAAAATGTTGAAATGACATTTGGGATCAATTTTAGGCTCTAATACTACGTGGTTGTAATACTACACTTTACCTTTGAATTTTCACAAACCACAAACTTTATTAATCAAATATGTACATAGGTCCCTATTTATAAACTAAATACTGAATAAGATAAACTAAGGTAAATACTAAATGATAACAATTACTAATTACTTAATGACTAAAACTAACAAGACAATAATATGTAATGATAAATGATATCTAATGAGTCAATAATAACACTTTTAGACATATAAGACCTATGAAAGAGGTATATCAATGATAAAATGTGCTTATTTTCCAATAAGCTATTGGGCTCAAGTTATGAGCTTAATAAGCTATGAAAATTAAGCTATAGGCCCAATAATTGGGTGGAGTAAATATTGCATCATCAATCATTGATTGTGGGCGTATTCTTAACTACTAACATATGATTAGTGTTGACCTAGGGTGTCACATGAACAATGGTCTTCTCATCTATAAAAGAGATATTTCATCCCTCTAATGAAATATATTCATTGATCATTGAGTTTTCCGAATAGTTTTTCTTCCCTTAATCAACATCTTGATATACAACTACATCTTAGCAATTTTAGTACCAATTAGGAGTATTCCATTTGTGCCTCCTTTTCATGATGGCTTCCTCAAAATTCTCATATCTTATGATTATAAAAGGCATATTGATGCCAACGCTATCTCTTGTACACACATATACACTCTTCATTGGAATATCTTTCTATAATGAATCAAACATCTTTCTCTTTGTTACTTCCCTTCTAATGTAATCAACAAAAATGGTAACACATCTCTTCTTCCTCTAGATAGAAAGGTATCTTGGTCTTTAGGCCTTATACCCTAAATGATATTCAATATTTCTCTTGGTATTGAATCCACTTTCTCTACTCCATCAAATCTTTCTTAATTGTTGTTATATTTTCATTTGGATTAGCCAATAAGCTTTGAGTTCATTTTATTCTAGTTCTTCAAGATATTTAAACTCATCTTAAGTTTTTCACCAATAAATTAATTATTTGAAGGTAATTCAATGACTACAATATGAAAATTTTAAAGTAATTAACTAATTTTGATAAAAAAAAATGTACAATGAGTAACTTTAAACAATCAAAATTATACAGTGGCCAAAATAATCTTTGTCTTATGTTCAATTGAGTACCAACATAAATTTTTTGTATACTTTTAGGTGGTCATACCCTTATAAATCTAATTTCTTTCAAATAAAAAAAGGGTATTGTCAAACCCAAAGCCATTAAATACTAAAAATGCCTTAACAAAATGAAGATTCCTAATTATAAATGGTAATGATATTTATCAACTCTTAGAACCTATATGGATAGCTAATTGATAAGAAAATTAATTAATCTGATAGATACTACAGTCACAAAGAGGTAATCCAACTTACTAACAAAAGAGTTTTTTTTTTGTATATTATTTGATGATAGTGTATATAACTCAATCAACTATTCTATATTTGCAGATAAATTCAGAGATGGTGGAGTTACCAAAACTATTCGGCTTAAGTAAAGAAGCTAGGGTGGTGTTGAAAGCTAAGATGATTTGTGATCCTTTCTCTTCTGAACCAAACTATAGCTATATGCCAAACCATTGTCCCAAGCATTCCATTTCAATAGGTGATTTGCCCGATGTAAGGGTTCTTTCTCCTCATCTTATTTTTAAAATATCATATTAGACTACATACCAAATCAAATTAAATGATATTAGAAGAAATAAGATAATACTTCAAATGATTACGATGACAAATTTAAATATTTTCATATCGTATACTAGACAAATAAAATAGACACCATATTTCATTAACTTCACAATAAAGTAGATGATAGAATTCACTTCACAATTATAGGAAGCAACACCTTATTTTAAAGAAGTAATAAATACACCAATAAATTCTATCACACTATCCACCTATTTATGACATTAATTAAAAAAATTGGTAGTATTTTTTATCTCAAAAATAAATTAAAAAATAACTATTAATCAATTATATACAGACCATGATCACTTCAAGATTTTTTTTATGTGTAGGTTCTAACAAGGTTCACCTGCTATAATGACAATTCTTCATCCTCAAATACGTGTGAAGAAGATGAGAGAATTCTACCTTATTCGGTATTCTTGGCAGCAAAAGCCTATAGTTGCTCTATTCAAGATTTGATCAATATTTATCCTTACTTAGAAAATCTAGTATCTTGTTCATCTATAAAAGAGGCTATATATAGTGTTATTTCTTACCAATGTAAACCATTCAAATTTTACACACAACTATTATGGGCTTCAATGCTTTCACTTTCAATTGTAATGGTGGGATTGATTTTGATTTGGGTATTCAAAGCATATCAAGACCAAGGAAAATGTTTCTCAAGGTGTTCCATTATACCTCATTGGGCATAGCAGGAGGAAAAATGGAAACTAGAGTTCAGATATGAAATTGTACAAAATGAAGAAATATCACACATGACATAACATTCCTATAAATTTAGTTAATTTTTTTATTCATTGTATACTAGTGTGTGTGTATAATCACTAGATTCTATTATTGTGGTATTAAATCAATAATGTTGATAAGTTGTATGGAGATCAAAAGAGATTTGATTTTTTTAAAATATTATTTCTCCATTGAAATTGTACAAATGTTGGAGTCATAGAATGTATTTTTACATATAATATATATGACTATAGAGAAAGTTTTATTTGAGGTCTTTATACTATATGAATTATATCAAAATAATATCTTTGTACACTAAGGCCTCCTTTACTTAAGTCGTGCCAACCTTTTTACCTTTTTCCCCCAAATATGCCATAATATTTTGTGTTAATTCAGTAATATTTTTTCTATGTTTTAATTGTTATAATGTGTTCAAATAAAAATAACATGTTATCCTTCTTTCTATCAAGAAATTATTTTAATAACATGTGAGTTAACTATACTAAATTATAACCTTTTGGAATATGATTCTTATGTCATAAAGAATATTTTCTTTTTTTCTTTTATCCTTTGATTCATTTTTCTTTATCAAGCTCTTGTTGAACTTGTCTTGCATAATCAATGGTGGAGATAGACAATAGTGTCCATGGTGTACCTATATTGTTGTTGTTGTTGTTGTTGTTGTTAAACTATTTATTACCTATAATTAATAAACTTACCAATAAAAAAATAATTTATCAATCTTTTTGTCTTGATAATATTTTTTATTTAAGTTATGAATTTCATAGTTGAATATATTAATTTAAGTTTATCTTATCTCACTAAAACACCATTAAGTCATGAATTAATCATATCATTATTAGATTTGGTGGATATATTCATAAAAAAAATTAACTTATAAAAATCTTAAAAAAATTAATGACATAAAATAAATGAAATATTTAGATTTACCATAAAATAATTTACTTAAAAAGTTTTTAGAATTAATATTAGAAATAAATTAAATATGACTAGAATGAAGCTATAGTTAGGGTTGGCTTTGAGTTTAACGGGAATATGTTTGAACACAAGGCTTATGCGGTTGTGTGACACTCTAATATGTGATGCAAGTGAGCATGCAAATGAAACCTAAAAATTTATATTTTGTGATAGATAAGTAAATAAATTTTGACATGGAACAAAAAGACTGGCGATGTGCACCATGTTTCTTGTAGCAGTAACCATGACTCTATAATGCTTATCTTTTTTCCCCAAAACTTTGACTAGAATTATCTTTGACCTAAATCATTCAAATAAATTAAAATATACCAAAAGAAAATTTATAAATATAAACCATATTAATATATCTTAGACGTAAAAATACACATATTTCATAATATAAATATATATTTTATCTAATAAAATATACGTCTTCCATATATAAATATACATTATTTATTAATAGAATAATAAGTGATGAATATATATGTTATAAATAAATTTGTTATTGAATATAATACACATTTTTACAAGATAAATGAACATTTTATAACTGTAAATGCACATGTTATATCGACAAATGTATATCTTTTATAGATGAAATACACATCTACTAGTAGTGAATATACATATTATATCAATAGATTCACATCTTATAACATCATTTATTTATAAAAGAATAAGGGATAAATTATTCCAAAGAATGCACATCCTAATAGGATACATATCTTATAGATGAAAATGCACATTTTATAGTTTTAAATACACATCTTATATTGACAAATTTACATCTTATAGAGATGAAATGTAAATATTATAGTGACTAATTCGCATGTTTTAGTAAACATAAACACAAAATATAATGTTATTATTATTAGGATGTAATAATTGAAAAGAAATTAACCTTGTGTTCTTCTACATGGTAGACAACTGCATGCATGGTGTCTCACCACTTTGCCATGTAAAAGTGAAACTTATGATAACTTTGGATACAAAATTATATTTATCTTAGTTTCAATGTTTTTTTGTGATACCATGAAAATACTATAGCCCCACTTGTGTATAATATCATGTAAAAAATAACATATGCTTATTTGATATGGGATATTAGTTATGAAAAATATGCACTCATGTTTTATGTCATTTACATAGTCAATTTGAAATATATATATATATATATATATATATATATATAAAGGTATTTATTATTTTCAAATAATACACAAGAGATGTATAGTATAAGGGTATTTGTTTGCCACTCTTACACTTATACTAACTTACCAGTCTAAAGGATGTCTGACATAAAACTATACAAAAAAATCATAAAATTTTAAATTGAATCTTCAAAATCAAGCACAAACTATTTGGAATGACTTGGCCATCTTTATAATCATTTTAGTCACTTGGTTGAGTTTATAAAGCTTCAGTTAAATTAACCCGACTAATTTTAGTGTTGACTTTGTCAATTTCTAAGGTTTTTGGTATATTTTTCTTCATTTTTTAAACTTTATGGATATTGAAAACACTACATTTTACTAATAATTTTATAACATTATGTGGTATTTATGTATAATGAAAATTTTCAATTGGATTGTTGTTAAATTGATTAAATTGTTATATGATACCTTGTCCAATGGATTTTTGATTCAATGTTTAAAATATTGACAAAAACTAAAGGAAATAATTTATAGTGCATCAACGAAGGCAGCAAAGTTAAGAAACTACCTTTAAACCCTTTTTCAAGTCAGTTAAATAAAATTATTGAGCACATCTAAGCTAATGAAATATGTTCATGGTTCAAGCAATTTATATATATACACATAATGATAGAACTCAGTCAAGTTAATGACATATTGAAAATAGGATTATATTTTTGTATGATGGCAAACCAAAATTTGAAGGAGTAAGAAGCCTACAATCATATAAAGAAGTGCTTATAGTGGTTTAGGGTTGCTATAAAATTTTATACATTTTCTACTAAGAGGTTCTTCTTTTAGACTTGGAATGATTTTTATTATGTGTCTATGGTTAACTCTCTTAATTTCTAGAACATTCTTTGAGCTTCTCTCAATGACAAACTTGATACAAATGTGAAGATTTATTCTCTTTATGAGTTTAAGAGAAACCCTATATTCCAACTACTTAAGGAATATTCTATCAGTATGTTTTTGTGCAACTTAGTATCAATTTCTCAAACAATCCTTGATCATTTCACAATTAGCAAACACTTCCAAAACTTTCATAATGTGTTTGCAACAAGTAAGTGCATGGATTTTTAGATTGATGCATCAAGGAACAAAAATCAATATATAACAAGTATATAGCTTGGGTGAAGTTTATAACTAGATAGAGTAGAAGTGACTTAGTAGTGATATAATGAAATGGTAGGTGATGAACAATTGAAAAACAAATAAAATAAGTTTGTTTAGTATGTGTATGTTAAGAGAAGTGTTTAATGATGATGAAAAATTTACAAGTGAAATGTATAAACTATTTTAATTTATTTATATACGAGAAATATGATTAAAATATTTATTGAATGTATTTAATTAAGTTTTTTATTCAAGTATAATCCCTTTTTATAATATACAAAAAGTTAGAAGGTAGAGGGAGACATTAGGAACAAAAAAATCTAATGATTAGGAGGTTAGTGAGTCATGCAAAATATTCAAAAATTTTCGTTTGATGCTCTAAATAAAAAAAATGAAGACGCCTTCTAAAAATCAATGGGATCCTTTTGAGAATCAAAATAAGTAAACGTGATGCCCATTTTCCATGCATCAAAAGAATCAATGAGAATTAGGCCAAAAGATTGAAACACTAGCTTTCTTGGAAGGGTTGACTCTCTTGGAGAAGCAGTGGACTCCAACCTTAGATAAAGAAAGGAGAAAGGAAAGTAATGGGCCCTAATGTCAGAGAAAGAATAAAGGATGGTTATTACTTGGGTCTGTGTTTTTGTGGTCTCTAGCGAATAAAATAATGTAATTTTTTAGTAGCTTCTTCCCCCATAATTTGGTATTTAGTGTCATAGGCTAGTTGTACATACTTTATATGTCCATTAACAATTGAATGGGTGGATTTTTTTTGATAAAATCTTTAAAAATTGACATTCACCTAAAAAAATTCAATTTGAGATCTATATATAAAGGCTAGATTTATCATATTTGAATATATATAAAATTTTCTTTAACTCTTTCTCTCTCTCTCTCTCTAATTAGATTTTTTTTTCTATTAAGATTTGTTCATCTATTAATAATTATTATTACTACTTCTAATATGTCTTATATTGTTATTATTTTTTCTAATGTTGTTACTTAACTTATTGTTCTTGCCATATTATTATTGATGATTAACGTCAAATATTACTAAAAAAATTATTATCTTTAATTATTTTTATGGATCGATACCAATTCGAAAAAATAAGATCTAATTAGAATCAATTAGAACACACAAGAATTGAGAAGAGAATAACACTCAAGAACACAGATTGGGGAAACAAATGATCTTATTGATGTGACATAATTATGATTACAAAGATAATCAAAATAAATTCTCACATTAATCACTCAATTCATCAAGGAATTACAAGAGAGCTCAATAGGAGAAGAAGACGGCGTTCGCTCTTCGATTAGGGTTCTAATCACATGGTATTTATACTATACGAATCTGTCATCAGCAAAAACCGATACAGAGAGAAAAAACCAAACAACACGAACCGTTTTAATAAACACGGTACCCCCATGTTTATTTTCTGTCTCTCGGCCTCTCACAAAAACAAGACACATTTTTCTGATGATAAACACGGATCGTATTTCACGAACACAGGCCCCCGTGTTTCTTTTCAGCTTTGACAGTCTTTAGTATTTTGGTCACAAATTTTTCATATGACCTCCGATCGAGTTGATTCTTGATGCGTTGGAAAGATAACAGAAATATATACAACTTTAATGTTTAGAAGATTTCCAAATTCAAATTTATTTAAGGTAATATCTTCACATCTTTTAAGAATAGCTTACGGTTCTACTCCAAATTCTTCCGAAATACTTCATACACCAATTAAATATATTCTACACACCAAATATGAGTCACAAGCTCACAATTGTATATATGTAGTAAGTGTTAAACTACTACCGCCACCACCTATTGCTGCTGCTACGATTACTACTATTTATTATTGTCGTGGTTGTTGTTGTTATTATTATGAATAGTTAGCCTAAGTGATTATTACCTTTATTATTAGCCCTTATTTTCCACCTAATACGCAAATGGTATTTCATCACTTCAAAAATTGGATTACATCTCATCTCATTGGTAATAAAATCTATCTAACAAAACAAGTCACTAGTCATACTTATCCCTATAATGGGGTTAACAAATATGCCTAGCAACATTAATCACAATAGAATACAAAACTACTCTATCATCACACTAACAAATCTAAACAATACATGGATTCCTCTCATGCCAAATTCTACAAACACTTGCAACGAGCATTGCATATAACACTTGCTTATTATCTACGCTATTGTGATCTAGAAATCTTTGGCCATATTTCATTTGTTTAGTTATCCAACTCATTTATGATTCCCATTACATTATGAATACACTTCCATACACTCAAAGGAAATGGAAAACTCATAAAATGGTTCTCAACAAGTTCAATCAATTCATCACAAAATACACAACTTGTAGAAACATTGTCCATTATGCCACTAATCTATCCTTAGTAAGAAGTCGGTTTTGTAATACCAACCATTATGAAATGTGATGCCTTAGGAGGGTGAGTATCTTCTACATTACCTTTCCCCCCCACTTCTTAGGTTGCCTCAACTACAACTTCTTATAGGCTCCTCGTATATTGTACTCGCCCCTATTGGATGGATTCTATCTATAAATAGGCACTTGAACTTCCCCTTGAATGAATATCACCTTCTAAAATACCCATGAACAATAATTAGAAGGCATATGGACCCCTATGTCATGTCTCATTATACACACCACATGGAACCTCTTAACCCATAGAGATTCCTTCTTGAGACAAATATTCTAAAGTAGCTTATGAAGTGCACAATAACTCCATAAATCAAACAATAAGAACCTGAGTCTGCCTTCTTCTTTTGGTAGATATAACTGGTCCCATGATACTAAATCATGTCTTCTCTCTATCAACTTACCATACCAAGGAATAGCTTAACAAAGAAAAATGAGTTTATGGAGAATTTTCTATGGGAGTAAAATACCTTTCTAAAGTTGGCTTGTTACTAAACACAACTAATTTGATGAGCTACATCTGGCCTACATATAATAGATAGAGAATGCTCCAATGACGAAGCCTTCATGTAACTTTCTCCAACATTCGTTGAAAATGAGCAGAAGAAATTTTAGCAAAGGAAAGAAGCATGCCCATATAGGAATATGCACACCCCAAATTGGGACCAATCCAATATGGAACCTATCCAATCTAGAGATCCATTCTTACCTCAATAACAACGTGAAACCTACACCGACTTCAAAATGGGCTATTCCAGGATATGAAATGTGAAAATCAAGTTAAGTATAGGCTCACCTTTTATTATGACCCATTTTTTGCTCTTTATCAAGATTAACCTTTTTTTTTCTTTATTTTAACCTAAAATGTACAAAACTCTAAGGTATAACATAAAGGAAAAGGATGGGTAAAATGAAATCAAAGGAAAATACCCGATTCAAGATCGAATCAGAGAAGATGGATAAGAATAAGGATTTTAAAGAAGAATCCTATGGCCCAACGAGCACCATCACAACTTACATCCATAATTTATATTAATAAATTAACTAGTAGTGATCAAGAGATGAAAATCTCTAAATAAGAGGAATTGTGGAGCCATGGAGGTGGTGGGGAATTGGAGAGCACTCTATGGCTTGATTGGGGGAGGATGAACAAATGAGGTTAAGGAAGAAGGATAAAGTGAGATGATGAGTGAGTAGTGTCTATTAGTATGTCAAAATTAACAAAAAAGAAGAAGAAGAAGACTTAGTAAGCTTATAATAGTTACTTAACTGGTAGAGAAGAATAAATGAAATGGGTATATTACGAGCAAGACTAAAAACCTAGGTCAAACTTGAACTTGACCAAATGCCCATTTTTTGAAACATTTTTTAAAGTTGGACTAACCCTAACCTTATTTTATCAATCTAGTCTCCAAAACTTTAGGTTAACTTGGTTTATACACAGTCCTATACCTAGATGCATAGAAGGGAAATAATCGTAATGGATTCCCAAGATTAAAGCAATACCTATTCTAACCTCATTATCTACTCCTCCAAACTAGATCATACATTTTCTCACTCTAACGAGCCTTCGCCCTAGGGCTTCTATTCCATCCAAACAAGAGGAAACCATAAGTTCATAAACGAGCCTTGATCTTCTAGGAAGAGATGAAATTCCTAATATTTCATTATTTTAGGGGACATCGAGTGGGATTTGCCTAAATGGGGCCAGCTGAATCCTAATGTTCGAGTGTGTCCACCCTTCTTGCTGGAATTAGAAACTAGCATATATAAGTTTGACAAGTTGGTTAAGGTTAAATATATTACACATAATAATGAAGTTGTGAACAAACCTACCAGCCTCAATAAGATAAGATTAATTTCTAAGACTAGTAAGTAATTTGTTTCCTTTCCATCATTTTACTCCATTTACTAAACTACTATGTTTACTAGCTTATAGAGTTTTCATCTATTATCTATAGAGTGTGATGAATATAAATCTTAACAATAGATTGTACCTTCAAACCTTTCTAGGGGTATAAAAAGGCCCATCATTTGTCCTCTAGGCGTAATGACTACTATTGAGGCTACCAAATGAAGGGTATGTTTCCCAAGAATACATTGTTGTCATAGTTATTTCATTTGTAATCATGTTATAAATATACTTTTGCTTTGTTATGCATTTAAGAATTAAGAGGGATTTTGATACTTGATCTTGAAAAACAATAGAAGAAAACAAAACCAAATAAGGTTAGTAACATTCACTATATGGTTTTTCAATTCCTATTATAAACATGACCTTGAGCCTTATTTGTTCCTATCATAAATATATTTTATGTCCATTGACTCTTATTATGAACATGTCCTTGAATTCTAAGTGTTATTCATTTGCTTAATTGGCCATCCCTTGGCTTATATTATCATTCTTCACGTACTTATTTACCTGCTTGGGAGGAAGCCCAACCTAAGGTAATCCCTAAGATTTTAATGGCTAAAAAGGTTCCAAATCCATCATCTCACTAACTTACTAGTGCTACTAAGCCATTGGAACTAAATAAAAAGACAATCTTCCCATTACACTTCATAAAAATAATCAAATAAATGGTAAGGAATTATTGAACCTGCCCTTTAAGGATTCCAAACTTCATACCTCACCACATAATGAATAGACTCTAATCATAGGCTCAGTCAAAGAGACCATAAACCTTGTACAAGAAGATGGAAGTGATCATCTAGAATTAGAAGGGAGATAAAATATGAAAGTGGAAGCCAACATTATTCATTTTATAAAGAAAAGGCTAGCAAAAGTGTTGGCAGCCCCTAACAAATATCTTTTGAATTAGAGGGCATTAGTGGCCTTACATGAGCTTTTATTATGCTAGAAGGCTCTAATGTTAAGGTACCCAAACTAGAAGCTTTTATTTTAAGAAAAATATTTTGTAAAATAAACTCTAAAGTCTCCATTGAAGATGATGGAATCACTCTAACCATGCCTGATGACTACCACTTCTTTGAATGCCATCCATATGATAGCGTTGGTCTCAAATTGGATGAGAACATAATGTTATGTTGGGATAGGAAGATAGTCAAAGGTCTTAAAATAGAAACCCTATTGAGGGATGATTTAATCCTCTCCTTCTAGGTATATCATAATGCATAATTTTATATATAAGACAACTTCAATAACTATTTTAATACCACCTACAACATCCCTTTATGAAAAAGAAGATCTTTCATCAATTTTTTAGAAATGCTAATTATTTTCGATGGATAAATGATGAATATGAAAAGATTCAAGGTGACCACCTAGCTTTGAAAGCCAAAAAAGAATCCCTTGAGGTTAATGTAGTTGAGTTGAAAACTAAGAAGAGTACAATGAAGTCTACCTCAACCAATGTAAAATTTCTAAATGCCCAAGTTTCCAGCTTAGAAGATTATTTTAGAAGATAAAAGTAATGAGATAAGAATAATATAGAATATTAAATATTAATGTCATCTATATGGAAGATTGTGAACTTTGACTAGGTATTTCGTGCACAACATAATAGGGTTGTAGTTCATGCAGGTTGTTAGAAAAGAGTGTGTTTGGCATAGGTATTTTGTGATAAACACAAACCATGTTTGCCTATAAAATGATTTAGGATGTTTTTTAGACAAATGTTGAGAGTAAATAAATTAACATAGGCACCTCTTTTTTCCTAAATATGAACCCTATTTTTTTTTTATGTTCTATGAAATACATTATTTTGCCCCGTATGTTTTTATCAAATATAAAAGAGTTGTGAAAAACTTTATTCATCAAGTCAAATGTGTGAATTTTATTATCCTTTGTTGTGTTATATTTGTCTTAGAGAATTACTAATTATATGATTTTTAACTCTCTTTTAATTACATGAATAAAGATACCTAGTTTTTTTCTTATTGTGTTTGTATGATGATTGAATTATCAATTGGTTCACTTATCTTATAAGTTTCAATAATTAATCAAGTATATTGTTATTAGATTATAGTTAACATCATTCCCTTATAATTGGGTATTAAAGTCAGGTTGTTGAAGAGATATAGTGTTTATGATGGCTACAAAATTTAATATTGAAAAGTTTAATCAGATCATCAATTTAGATTATTGAATTGAAGATGCAAGTGATTTTGATTCAGAACAGGATGGAGAAAGCTTTATATAGTTATTTGAATAAGACAAAATTAATAATGGATGAAATATTTGAGGAGGAAGATTTGAAAGCCCTCACTACCATATAACTATGTTTGTCTAAAAAAGAACAAAGGAATCAATGGTAATTACCTCATGGTTGAAGCTTGAATATTTGTATATGAAAAAGTTAGTAGTGAATCATCTACTATTGATGAGTTGACTTCATGACTTGAAATTAGGTGAAGGTCAATCTTTAAAAGTTTATTTGGATAGGTTTAATTCTATTGTGATGGATTTGTAAAACATAAAAAGTCAAGCTTGATGATAAAGATTTAGCCATAATGCTTTTGTGTTCTTTTTCTATAAGTTTTAAATATTTTCGTGAGACTGTGCTGTATGAAAATGATGAGTTGTGATGCAGGAGCATCTACATCCTATTCTAATAATGTTGGAGGTCAAGAGTTAACATATTTGGAGATGGTACAAAATGTTCTTGAAAATCTCAAACACCTTAATGATAGTTCTCATAATGTTTTAGTAAGTGATTCTTGCAGGCATTATATATGTTGGCAAGGAGAAGAATTCACTAAAGATATCTAGCATATAAGACAATGACAATGTAAGGGTTACAAAGTTTCATAGAATACAAAGCTATAATACACAAAGCTTGATTAATTGATTATTCAATGTATTACATGATTAGGGTTTTGTGTACCTTTGATATTTTATATATACTTTATAATGTCTTGTAATATGTAATTGTACACCATTATATGTATAATATAGATGTGTACTAGTTTATTCATTTATTAATAAGGCTAGTTGGTTTGCGCTTAGTTAATAAAGGGTAAACTAAGCCTACATGTGTGTGCATATACATATATATATGTAGGTGCTTGTATATTGCATAATAATGATTAATGAATGAAGAATTAGATGATTTATCAAAAGAGAATTCAAATCTCCCTTCCTTCCTCTTCAAGTGAGTTTATCTTGAGATTTTAGGTATTGTTCTCTAGAGAAAACTTTGTGATTTCACTTTAGAATTTATTTGATATCGGTGAAGATCAAATTCAAAACCGTGAAACTTGTTGAAGACTACTTTATATTTTGAGTATTACATCAACTTTGAGCATCATTTTTACTTCAAGAAACAAGACAAAAGGTCCAGCAGTGTGAAAGAATAATTCCTCTATTATGTGGGAAGATCGAGGAAAGCCAAATTCGATTAGGTAGCTCAACCAACATGCTTTAAATGAGATATGTGCTTGGTATAACATCAAAAACATGCAAGGGCATAGCATCCACAGAAGCATAATGCCCTTGGGATAGTCCCATCCATCATAGGATGTAATCAACCTTAATGTTGATGAAATCACCCCCACTATTTCAGATGACATTAATGTATGTGGCGTAACACATGACGATATTAGGTAATAGGTGCTTGGTTTTGATATTAGCATTTGAATGGGGAGCATTCTTTCTCTTGAACTCTAGAGTATATGGTTTGATATTTCTAAGGTAAGAAGAATGAATATTCTACAAGTTGAGCTATATTGTGATTTTATGGGAGTATATGGTTTGATATTTCTAAAGTAAGAAGAAGGAATATTCTACAAGTTGAGCTATATTGTGATTTCATGGTAATTGTCATACCGTACCAAATACCTTAGCCATGCTTTTGGAAGTACTTACTTTCTGATTTATGGAGTTCATTTCCTTATCCTATATTTTTCATCTCGAAAGATTCACCATATCTTTCAAATTTAAGTTGTAGATGGAAAGAGACAGTTGAATTATAGTAATAGTTTGACGTAATTTATTTTTATTCGCTACTTATATAAATATGTGATCATTATTTATTTAATATTTTACTAGATCTCACATATCACACTATAATTTTATGAAAGTTATTTGTGGCAATAATAATAATAGTAATAAGGTTTCCTATTATAATTATATATTGCGTTTTCTCCAAAATAGCCGAAGCTAAAAAGAAAAAGAAAAAGGGACGGCTCAAATCAAAGTGGAGGATCCACGACATATATAGATATTTTTTTATGTTCTATATTATCGACAGATCATAGATGTGTTTATCGGATGGAGTCAAAAGTAAGAAATAAGCCCTTCATCATCATTATCCTAAATATTTCCGACAAACCCTTGATCATTTAGCGGCCTGTGCAGTCGTTCATATGTCATTGTTATATGGAGCGGTTGAGTAGTTCGGACCCAATTTTACTCAAAGTCGCTGATAACTCAACTTCTCTCTCTTTTTTCAATACTTAAGCTTATTGGAGACTGCAGTATTGCTGGTTATGGTATTTTGGCATACTTGTTAAAGAAGTCTGATCATCTTGTCGATTATTTTCTTTGAATTAAACAGTTCTTGTTCATATATTTGTACAATAGTCTCAGCAAGCGTACTCGACCGATGCCGGGTAAGTTCTTTGACTTCATGGTGCGTTTTTCATATCTGCTATTTGTCGCGTTCATGCACATCTCTATGTTTATATGTACTTCAGTTGATTGAATTGATTTCACACTCTTTTTTCCCATGGATTCTCGTTATTCTGGGTGAAGTTTATAGGATCTGCTTTGAGGGGTTAGGCTGTGTGGTTAGTTTTTCAACTTTCAATTCAAATTGAAATGTGGATTTTGAGTACTTCTTTCATTTAGTTGCTTTACTTTTGGGTCTTTTCTTTAACAGCCGTTGTTATTAGCTCTCCTTATTCCCTTGCAAAGTTCGATTGAATATGGAGAGATCTACGCTGTCCTGTTTCGGGATGTTCATGTTAAAAGCTCATTCTCTGCAATATAGATCGCAGCTAATTGTTGATTTGTGCATTTACGCACACTGTTACTTGAGTGGTGCAGATTTTGGGTTATGCATTACTGTGAGTGCATATGGCTTCACTCTAAAGTTGAGTGCAAAAACTACCCAGGATTTTATGGTTATCTGTGGTAGGCAATCTAGGATTATCAGTTTCTATAGACTAGTTTAATATATGGTTATGACCGACCTTTGGATCTTCATAGGTTGCATTATCTTATCTGCAACATTTTCGTGGGAATAAATGGAGAAATGAGGATGAGAAAGAAATACAGGAAACCAACCAATTTGCGTTGCAGTGCAGGGAGTAGATATATTTTTCCTATTGCCATCTGCAGTCTGGTTGGGATCTTTCTTTTGCTTCATCTTTTCTCTCTTATTCCACAAAAAGATGTTCTTATGGGAGATTTGCAAACACGAACTAGCCGGCATTATCTTGAGATTGAAGCAGTAGTTGAGGAAAACATCCAAATTCCTCCACCAAGGGGAAAACGAAACCCACGTGCTGCTAAAAGGAGGCCCAAGAAGAAAACCACTTTGATCGATGAGTTCCTTGATGAGAATTCTCAACTACGACATCTTTTCTTTCCTGGCATGAAGACTGCTGTCGGTCCAGCAAGGGACATGGGTAATGACAGCTTCCATTATTTCCCCGGTAGAATTTGGCTGGATACAGATGGAAATCCAATTCAAGCTCACGGTGGTGGCATTCTATATGACAAGATAACCAGAAGGTACTACTGGTATGGAGAGTATAAAGATGGCCCTACCTACCTTGCTCACAAGAATGGAGCAGCACGGGTAAGATAATTCTTCTTGAATTATATGTGATACTAATTGTGTTCCTGAGGTCGTTGCTATTGGAAAATCATAGGTAATTAGCTAGCTAGTTATGATAAAGTGATTTTCCTCCTTAGTATGCATAGTAGGGGTTTGATTGATACCATATAGAAGATATATTTTCCGAAGACACTTGCCATCCGATGGTAAAAATACTGAAATGATAGAAATCTTACTGCTTTAGAAAATAGCAATTAATATACAAAGAGATAATGAACACTGATAGGTACATGGCCAGCGTTGTCTCCTTCTTTCTCGTGCCAATCAAATGGTCATCATTGTTAGTAATTTACCATCACCTTTGAACTTCATGACACCATTGAGTTTGATCATATTTAGCAATATTATCTCTCCTACATCTGCATGATGGTATAAAGAGGGAATAAGGGTAGGAAACAGAGAAAGGGAATTGGGAAGAAGGGAAAAGAAGTAAGATTCCAGAGAGAGAACTCATGATGTGAGGATAGAAACAAATCAGTTGCCAGTCAATAGGTCCTAAGGACCTAATCATGCAATCCAAAAGTAAATTAGGTTTTAGGCCTTGTGTAGGCTAAGTAACATTGTAATTTGCTCATGAAGCTGAATGAAAACGTAACCTACTTATATAGTCAATTAAAAAAGAAAAAAATAATCTTATGTCTAGTGTTCTTTCCATATTTAGCTTCATTAACTCCACAATCATGAGCTCCCTAATGCAAACCTGATGACATTACAGTACTATGCTATGAATCAGGCAGTTTTGTTGTTCATTAGGTAAGAGATATGCCAATATATTGAGTGAATTTGGAAGACTGACAAGAACTCATTAAAACTAGCAAGTAGGAGAAATCAAGTCTAAAGAGGTATCAATCTGTGCAATCAGGGTAAATGATCGCATCCGGCACATTTCATTATGAATCAATATAGTTGGGTTAGAGGCTGGCTGAGGCAGTTCTATGTGTTTTCTTTTTATCTGAACATCATGTCCCCTTATCTCACAATTGAGGAGTATCATTGACATTCTATTATGTAGGATTTGGATTGATTAGAGAGGTTATCTTGTTGTTGGGGTCTGGCAATTATATGTACTAGGTTTCTGAATTTAGTGATTTGGGTCACTTTAGCTGGTATCATGACCTACTGTTTACTTGTTACTGCAACAGTGGGAGCCTTGTGTGGACCTCCTTTGGCTTCGTCATTATCTTTCCACCCTCCTATTATTAGGTCCTAGGTTTATGTCCCTGGTTCAATTCTTGTTTCTGTGATTTTCTTTGTTAGTGGAATGGGTACTTTCTGCATCCCAACAAATGGAATAGAAAAGGCCAAAGGACTGCTCTTTTACATTTTATTTGAGCTCGAGCAAATTAATGACTTGAGTTCAATTTTTTGTTCCAAGATTCTGGCCTATCATGTCCAGCTGATGCACTCAAAGTTTGATTTCTTGCATAATTGACTAGCTGTATTATGCAGGGCTAGAGCTGGCAAAAGTTGACCCGACCCAACCTGACTCGACCAAATTCGCTATTAATCAGTTATGATAATAAAAAAATACACGTCTTATTATTTATTTAAAGCTTTTAAAAATATATCATTTAATTTTATTTATTTTTCTTACTTTTATGATGAACTTATTTACCAATGATATTCAAATTATACCCATTTTTTCATGTGAAAACACAATAGTATAAAGCTATAATAATAAACAAAAATTAATTAATAATACATTATTAATCACATACTTACATGAAGTTAAACTTAATACTTTCTTATGCGGTTAATGATTTAGATTAATTTTGGTGATCAATGTCCTATTTGACGCTAATCTAAATTGATTCAATCTAGGATTAGCTCGGCCCGAACCCAACCCGACCTATCAAAACCTAAAAAGATCTTATTCGTCAAATTAACTCAAACCTGACCTGTCAAATTAACTCGAACACAAAATCACCCGAATACGAGCTTTCTTGGCTCAATCTCGACCCGATAAGGATATAAACGGGACAGGTATGGGCATACCTATATCTGTTACCTGACGAATAATCCGTTTATCCGTTAACGGGTACAAATATAGATACGGGTATGGGTATGGGTACGGATATGTATATCCCATACTCGTATTCGATGGATATTTTTTTCCATCATCTATATCCATTTATCCATATCCGTTTAAGTATCTGGCGGATAAAATCCATCATGTTTCGGATAAAATCCATCTCTTTTACATCCATAAACCCGACCCAACCTGACAAGTTAGCTCGAAATAATCCGAATCTAATTCAACTCGAACTTGAACTATCTCAACCCAAGCCCGATCCGATTAATTAAACCGATACAATTCAGATCTGTAATGACAGATATGACCTGCTATAACTTGACCCAAACCCGACCGTCTCAACCCAATTGCTACCTATATGCTGGGACATGGCGGAGAGGAGGTTGAATACTATGATGACAATTTTGTAGCTTTGATGAAGTTGGATTATGTTGACAGTTAGGATTGGGTTGGGCACTGGTTATTATGATTGATATGGTATAGTTTTGGAATAAACGTTTTTGCATAACGAGGGAAGGTATCCAAATCTGGACTTGTTATCATTGACAGGTCCATAGAGTAGCTTTGAAGCTGTTAAGTGCCTATCTTATTTTCATGCATCGTTGTATTATTGGTAGGGTTGTAAATGAGTTGAGTTGAGCTATTTCGAGCTTAGGCTCAACTCGTTTATATTTTTTAAGGAGCTTGAATCGAGCCTCCTCAACATAGCTCACAAGCAGCTTGACTCTTAAAAAGCTCACCAGTAGCTCGACTCGTGAAAAGCTCACCAGTAGCTCGACTCGTAAAAAGCTCACCAATAGCTCGTCTTGGCTCATTTAAATGGAAGTTTGTTTGATTATTGACTTGTTTATGTAATATTTTTTACATGAGCCAATTAGCTTGTTTAAAGGCTCGAATGGATCATTTTTTATTTTTATTTTTTCAAAAGAATTAAACTTCCTATGACATTGTTCTCTCCAACTTGAAAAATTCCCATAACCTGGAACAAGCAAACTTGAATTACATAGTGAATCTGGAACATGCAAAAGATTACATAGAACTGGAACATAAAATTCCAGATCTAGAAATTCTAGAACAAAAAGAAAAGTTAAAAAATGGACGGAAATTCTAGGACAATTGTAATTCCAGGCTGGAGTATATAAAGGATGTGTAGACCTAGGAGATAAAATAGGCCTACTGACTGTCCATTGTCCAAAAAGAAAAGATCTAGGACAATTCACAAAACATGGTCGGGTCAAAAAGCTTCGAACAGAGAAGATCAAACACAACTAAAAACTAATAATAATTTAAGTAATAATCATTAGCAGTTAAAGCCAGGGTTGCCAAATCTCCATTGAAACAAAACCAAATATGATTTTAGTAATTAGCTAGATGGCATAAATTCTTTCATTGAATAATAAAGCATTAACTCTTGTATTTCATAGGAAAATAGTTGCCCAAAGCTTTATACTCCATGACTTATAGCAATTACATCCAGCTAATCGTCGCAACTGAGCAAAAAATCAGCAGCATCATGAAAACTCTAGAGCAGCCAATTAGTTTGCTTGGAATGAAATTTTCTCACCACAGCATCCTCCCACTTAAAAGGGATGAATTCTCTAACCTCTAGCATGACAAGAGGAGGCCAAGATGAACATTTGATCTATTTTGGGTTTTTACAGTGAACATCAGTCATGCAACTAAAATGTATACATATTTTGCTGAATGCCCGCAACGATACACTAACCTTGTATGAGCAAGTTATTAGATGGCACAAAATATTGATATGATATTGCAACCAATAATCTCAAGACTCTGGATTATCGAATGCAGAATATCTAGCATGTCCAGATTCAACAAATGCAGTGCTAAGTAATGTTTCATCCCTACTCTTTCCAACCGGATTCAGATGCAACAAAAAAGATCTGATGCAACTCCACAGTAAGAACATGGTGGTGGCAGATCAAAAATCAAACTAATCTAATCATTCCAATAGTATCAATCTGCACTTGTACATCAATCATAAAAAACCAACTAGAAAATAGCTGCACTAACTACTCATGCTTGCAGCTAGCACGCAGATCACTTAGCCATGAGAGTTGGGTGTCCACAAATTTAAGAAAGGAAATGGATAATTTAACCATGAGCGCAACTTTAATGTCATACGATTCATAACTAGCAACTTTCCCAGCCTGTACTACCAACACAGCAAAAACCTAAAACAATAGCAACAAATACTATACAAGCCAGCATCTCATTAAGCATACTGTCATCCAGTTTGATGAACATGCATTATATGAAGTCAAATGGAATTGCTACATTTTCGTACTTGAATGTCATCCAAATGCAAAGTAAATGACCTGTAACGCTTGTAAGTTGAACCTCTAAATGGTACATGCATTTTTGCTGGTTCATGAAAGACTACCTAAAACAAAAAAAAAAAGTAAATAAGAAATAGACACACATATGTAAGAATTCAAAACAAAATATGTGGAGACAACCAATAGAAGTGTGCCCCGGGGGGGGGGGAGGTGGTAGGAAAAAATTATACCAAGGTTTAAGCAAATTATGGAGATGTTTCTTGTTCACAGTTTCAGCTTTGTTATCTGTTCATAATAAGGAAATTAATTAATTAAATAAATGATTAGATTTCAACTTATAATATACCCAAAAGCCAAATAAACAATAATCAATAACCATAGAGAAAAGTGGGGTGAGATGATTACCGTTTTCATAAGTCTAGAATTTCTATGGACCCAATCTCTTGCACAAAGCAATACTTCCACTTTTTTTATGGCCAATAATGATCGATATAAATCAATGACCCTACCCCTAGCATTGGAAGCAATTTCCGAAGCTATTGTGGTGATTAGTATCGTTAATATCTTCTGTGCCATTTGTTACAAAATACGAAACTTTAAAGTGTTTGCTTTCCACCATTCTAAGGCAGTAAAAGATGATTCCTAATCATCATTACAAATTAACACACTCTCTAAATAAGTATCGAACTTTGATTTTGTAGGTGTGTGTTAGAGTACTTCACAAATTGCTTAAATATCAATCTTTTAGGACCAACACCTTTATATCTTGAACTAGCGACCATGTTATTAAATAGCAGTTCCACTATTGCATAACGGCCACTATTGAGCGGCTTTTGGGTTAGTTGTGAAGCAAAATTACCGATATGTTATACTTTTAAAATTTTACATATATCGTTCGATAAATTGCTGGTAAATCAAAAAATATCGCCAATAAATCAACATTTTATTGAGAATTCTTAAATCTATTGAACAAAGCATGCATAATAATTTTTTCTTTTTCATTTACTATATATATTTTGAACCAAGTTACTATTGAACAATAACAATGTATTGTTATTCTTTACCTTTACATGTCTTACTAATTAACATGTCTTATTTCATTCTATGGAAAATTTAGTATTATTAGGATAATTTAGCATATAATGACTTGCTTAAATACATCTAATATAATATAAAACACTAGTTTATTGAATATTTATATTCAAATGATCAATGAATAATAATTAGGGTATATGGTAAAATAAAAATAAAAATTCACGCTGCGACAATTTTGCGACGCTTTGATACCGTGACTGCAACTGCAGTTTTATTGTCTGCTAGTGACATCCAAGGAAAATCCTTCGCCTTTTTTAGAACACACCAAAGATTTCTCCAAGCTTAATATTTCAAGAAGAGTATCCGAAATATGCTTAATATTTATTTCAACATCGTCATTCTTAAAAATAACTAGGAATGTAAATTCAACTAATGCCATTTTACATCTAGGGTCCAAAACACATGCAATGACTATTAAGTATTAACATATTACAATCACTCTAATACTTACCAAACTTTGTTTTCATCTTCGATGCCATGTGTTGGACAAATGCCTCAGAAGAATTTGCCTTCTCATCTTTGGCAAAAATAAATTTATGGTTGGATAATTAATCCCAAAAATGATACTGGTCACCTCACTAAACATATCAAGAAAGCCAAACACTATCTTAGCTTACCTCCATTATTCAGCAGAAGGTAACCATATATATATGATGGGTTCTGCATGGAACATATCTTTCAACTCCAAAGCAACAACCAACATTGCATATGCTACATTCCAATGAGTACAAATATCTAACTCAAACTGTTTTCTAGATAATTTCACTTGTTTGGTAACCTCACTAAACTTCAACAAACGAGATTTAGAAATATTTCATGAACATTGTTGAGCACATTCTTAATCTCTCCAAAACCTTAACCATTTTAAACTAACAAACTTAGAATGCAAGCAAAACACCTAACAATAATGAATGATCTTATCCCCAATCCCCCAATCAATCAAACAACCATACAACACATTATATATATTCACACCAGTACCAGGAAGGGGAAAATGAAAAAAGTTCAAAACATGCTTTTGTAGCATCCACTCATCATCAATGAAATGACAATAAGACCCATATAGTGGATCTTTTGGACATTGAATTTCCCCAAATCAGTTTTATGCTAATTTTTTTTAACCCCCTTTTTTTTTTCTTTCCTAACCATATTATGAGAAATGTTTTGAAACTTGTCAGATATGGTTGCACAATATTTATTGAACCCAACATACTCAAACATATTAAAAAAGTATTCATGTATTAATTCTGTTTCATCAATAGCTTTCCTAACTTTAAGCTGGTCATACCTGCAATTGGAAGCAACATTAACATCGATTGACTTGTCAAGAAATAATAATTTTTATTTCATTGAAGGGCGGCAAGAACATATTGCAAGTCTATTTAAACGCTTGCTAACACCTTCTACCAAAAGAGTGTAAGCATCTTGCAACAATGTCTGCACTCGTCCTTTCTCATCTCACCTTTCAATATAACCTCTTTAAATTCATTCCAAGCAACAAAATTTCTCTTGCAAGCCTTCTTTTTAACTTTATAGTCATCATCTTCTTTGGTTACAACGTCATCAATAGCTTACTCAATTGTTGTGGGTCTCCTTATCATCTAAATAACATTCATCAATGTAAGCAACATTGGCCTGCTCATTTGCCTCTTGATCATAAATAACATAAATTCATCCCAAATGACATAAATTCTCTTGCGAGCACAATCATCATCTTCTTTGTTTCTAGTGCCAACATTAGCCTCCTCATCAATGTTTTGATTATCATTATCTTCTAAATCACATTCGTCAATGCAAGCATGGTTGCTGAAGATAAAGATTCTGGTGATATTGATGAAGTCAGTCCTTGTTTAGAAGAAAAGTATGAAGTTATCAATTTTGACATTGTATAAACAAATCTTAATTCTCAAAAGAAACACAAAGGCAACAGTAATGACAACACCGAACTAGAAAATTGAACCAAAAAATAGTTATTATTTTACTTTTTCTAGTCAAATATGAAATTACAACAACTTTAAAGTCCATTTTTTTTAAAGTATTACAAATGGCACAAATGATGTGTACAAGTAAAACTATATAACAATTTTGTTGATAAAAACATCAAATACAATAACTACAATAGAAAATCATCAAAGTGTATAGTATAATGTATTTTTAAAATATGCTTGTTAATTAAATTTATAAAAAAGAAGAATAGGTGATGCTAGCTATCGACCAAGTGCTTTCTTGAGTTCTTTGATTAGAAGTGCCTCAAAACATTTCCAGCCTAATATATAGCAATACAACACTATTCTAATTGGATAGCTATAAATGTTGTTTAAGTATAGTTATTTACATCATTACATGACAAGACATAAGAACAGGACATACATCAGAAAACTCTTCCACGTGATAAGCTCAAGTATAACTTTCATTTAATTAAATTCATTAACTTTAGAGCAATTTCTAATTTTAATTACAAAATTCTTATAGAAACACACTAGCAACCTATTCAAGCAAATAAAACTATTATAGAAGGATTAGGTAAGTCACTAATTTAGATGACACGTTAGCTTGTATAATTTGTATTGTAATTAAACACAATAACACTTCAAACAAAATTAATAACAAAGCACTAGGACATATTGTATAGTTCTTTCCTAGAAGATGCTAGAAGACTAGGACGCTCTAAACCAACAACTTGATATACAAATCCCATAGCAAAGACTAAACAAATAGGAAGTCTCAAAACAAATAGCAAAAGGTAGATACAAGAGTAAGCAAAAACCAGCAGAAAAAGGTAGATAGAAAAAAGGACATGACAACACCAAAAAATATAATAGCGTCAAAACAACCCTCAACGATAGCATAAACCCTCTAATTTAGTGTTACCAAATTCACAGAAAACCTTACCAAATCTTGCATTATCAAACACAGCTCAAATTAAAAACAAAACAACATAAAATTAAAGTAAATAATTGAGAATGTTTACCTAAAATTGAAGTTGTTGTGGATAAACAAAAAATCCGTCTTCTGCTAGGGCACGCATAATTTGCCAACAAAGAAAGAAAATAGAATCGGGAGTAAAGAAATAAAAATAACTCAAACTCAAAACAAATAAGAGAAACTACAACAAATACACCTAATATAATAGTACATCGAACAGTTAGATGGATGACAAGGACGACAATGACCAAAGAGGAAGGTGGTGTGTGTGTGGAGGCAAAGAAATGAAGAAATTCGGCGAAGGTGGCACTAGGTGGTGGCTGTTGGGTTCTTGGGTGTTGGGACTGAAAGGTTTGAGACTTTGAGATGAGAAGGTATCAAGAGAGTGAATTGAGGGGGTGAGACTATACCGAAAGATAGGTATTAGTTTTATTTTATTTTATTTTATTTTATTTTTATTTTATTTTTAGATGAGGAACAAAAGGGGTACTAAAAGTGTTTAGTGTTTACTTACCATGCTTTAGTTTTAAGGTTTTTTATTTTTTATTTATTTTTATTTTTATTGTTTTATTTAGCTTTGTGGTTTTAAGTTTTTTTTTTTTCGGGGAGTGTCATGTATCTTCACTAGAACTTTGAGTTTTATTATGTTAAATCCCAAAATAAATAGTATAATAGTAATATATTGGTAAGTTTACAAATAAGCCAACTTGCGAGCCTATAAACGAGCTTATTTGTGAGCCCACAAATGAGCCAGCTCACGAGCTTATTTGCAATTAGTCAGAAACCTATAAGTTCCTTCTTTGGCCCACCAAATGGTGACTATTTCTAGCCACTATCAGCTTTATATTGTTCATTAAAACCAAGCAATAAAACTACGGTCGCAATTGTAATTGTAGCTGGGGTCGCAGTGTCGTGGTATCAGGTTTTTACGAATGATATTTCATGTATTGCAGTTTTAATCTTTTTCACAACAAATATTGGCAAATATCAATTAATATTGGTAAATATTGAAAATTTTGAAAAAAAATGTCAGCCAATATATTTCGCCAATATTGCGGTGATAAACATATGATTTTCTAAAATGGTTGTGTTTCGAGAATTTCATATTGCGGCTTACTCAAAAACCCAAAATTGCGGCCGATATGCAATTGTAATATTGATATTTCATTGCATAATTAAAATTGGCCCAAATGTATGTGGATTGCAATTAGTGAGACACCTATAAGTTCCTTCACTGGCAAACCAATTGTTCAACTGCTAATGACAGACACAAATGAATCTCACATGGAATGAATGTAATCTTTTTAGGAAAATCACTCAAACGATGTAATTTTATCCAAGGAGGAACTATTTGATTCAAGGCCTTAGTCATGATAAAATAAAACTCTTAAATTAGATCAATAAAGATGAATGATCAGACTTAAAACAAGTTATTCTTTATTTTTTCAAGAAAAAGATATTTTCCCTCTTTCATTTTGTTGTGGTTTTTATATTTTCTAAATAAATTAAACATAGAAGATATAAGACTTGATGTGTGCCTGTTCCAATTATAGGGGCCATTCTAAGCTAGTTTGGTTGCACGAAAATGCTCGAAGGACTAGTTTGTATTGAATCATCATCTAAGGTTTGGTTGATCCACTTATAATTAAGAATCAAGAGAGGGTGGTTTAATGGGGATAATTGTGATGGGTGGTTTACTTCTGGTGGTAGTCGTGGGTTTATGTGAAAGTGGAATGTTGGAATGAGGTAGAGGTTTTTACTGTAAAATAAGGGAATAAAGAAGAGGGGAGGAATAATTTACAGGAGAGAACATAGACAAGATGAGAACAAAACATCAATGTCAACAATCGATTGTTGATATATTAACATAACAATAGATCTCGGGAACATAGCCCATGATCGAATTTAGAGTAGTCTCCATTGAATCAGATGAATTAAAGTAAAAGAATTAGGTTAATTGAAAGGAAGGAAATTGATTGAATATGTTTGCATCGGAGTTAGGGTTAAGGCTTGAGAGATGAGAGAGTAAAAGAGCTATTAAGGAGCTAGTGAATTGACAACTTTATTAATTCTCCCAACTTGAATGATGGACTTAGCTTGTAAATCTTAATTGATTAGGTAAATATCTCACACCCTAAAGATATCTACGGTCTACCATCAACCGAAGGATAACTAAATCTAATTATCTGTAGGTTATCATACCTGAAAAGATATTGACCATTTACTAACTAAATCTTAATAGAAAATATACGAACTAATCATAAAAGATATCAGCTAAATAAAATTAAGGGAAAATATAAATAATTGATAAAAGGTTTTAGCCCTCGTACAGACTACTATTGAGTCTAAATTACAAAATCTACAAGATTAGGATATGAATATTTTTTTTTCCTAAACGCATTCAACAACCTATATCTTGGTCGGCCGAGTTGAAAGTGATGCCCCTCTTATTGTTTGTGCGGCTAGTTGAATAGTTTACTTTGTTTGTATAATTTTGTCTCTTCATTTACTTTGTTTTGGACTTTGTTGTTTTAGTTATTCATATATTTGTTCCTGTGGCTGATTGTTGTGGTGATATTATTACTCTTGCTACTTGTATTGTGGTGTTAGTTGTTTGCTGTGATCAAATTGGTATTGTATATTTATTATTATGATTTCTTCTTTTACTTATTTTGAGTCTGTGAAGATGCATGATGAATATATAATTAGCACTGAAATCCCATTGTATAATAACAATTGTGGCATTCAAAGTTGTAACAATTACATAGGTATTAATCTTCTTAGTTATACCATTAGAGTATGGAAGCCGGTGATTGAGGTAAGATTAGGATGGGACATTCTTGTCAGATAATCTATTTGGCTTTATGTCAGGAAGATCAATAATAGAAGTGACATCTACTTAGACGTCTAATGGAATATTATAGAGAGAGAGAGGCATAAGGACATACATATGGAGACCAAGGGTGTATGATTGAGTCCCCTGACAGGTTTTTTGTTGGAGTTTGGAGACCAAGGGTGTCCCTTTGGTCTGTAGGCAAGTTATCCAAGATATGTATGGAGTTATGATTAGAGTGTGATGAGAAGTGGAAATACTAAGCACTTCGGTATTGATATTGGGTTATATCTAGAATTTTCTTAGAGTACTTTGCTCTTTACATTAATTTTAGAATATCAATTCAATAGAATTTGCCGTGGTATATGCTCTTTGCCGTGACATTGTCTTAGTGGATGATACTACAGAAGGCATTAATGTCAAGCCTGAGATATAATCAGTTAGTGTTAAGGGTTCAAGCTAAGCAGGGCCAAGATAGTATGTGGTTGTAATTTTTAGCAGGAACACAAGGCAGTGATACAGTGTCTGTGATTGCGGTGTCTCTAAGTGTCGTGCTGATAAGTTTTATGACATTGTTCTCTCATTGTGATTTTTATTTCTATTTTCACAATGTTAAATTAGTAAATATCAGTTATTCATGGCAAATATTGGTAAGGGTTAGCATATATTGGTAAATACCGGACCATATGTATCATATGAGCTAGCTTATACACAAGATAGTAGGACATTTAGCGTTTTTGGAGGCTAAAAATCTGCTATATATTGGTCTTGTGTCAGTATATTGGCTGATATTTAATTTGACTGGGAACACTACTATTCTTAGAAGTTAAGATTGGGGAAAATAACTACCAATGAAAGGCAGTTTTAAATATCTTGGGTCTATAATACAACCAATGCAGAGATAAAAGAAGATGTGGTCCATTTCATGAACACTAGATAGATGAAATGAAGAAAGGCATCTAAAGTATTGTGTGGCAAGAAAATTCCTGTCAAACTCAAGGAAAATTTTTGTAGGGTGGCTATTAGGTCGGCTTATAGGGGGCAAAATGTTGGCCAATAAAGATAACCCAAGTTAACAAGTTGTTGGTGGCAAAGATGAGGTTGCTTCGTTGGATGTGCATTCATACAAAAAGAGACAGAATCAAGAATGCAGCAATAATGGGCATAAGTGAGGGTTACACCTATTGAAGGTAAGATATAAAAGTTGAGACTTAGGTGGTTTGGTCATGTGAAGAGGCGTCATCGTAATGATTCAGGGATGAGTTGTGAAGGACTCTTGAAGAAGAAGACGTAGACCTTGGGAGAGTTGGCTGTAGGTGATTAGACATGATTTAGTTTGTTTGGGAGTTACTGAGGACATGTCCCTGGATGGGAAGTAGTGGTGTCGCTGACCTCTAGTAGAGACCTTGTTTTTTCTCTCTTTGGTCATGGATTGCGGTTGCTTTGTTTTTGGTGGTTCTTATAGTTGTGTGCCTTCACTGTTGGTGTGATGGTTAGTTTTTTCATAACTAGTTATTTATGTATTTACTTATTTGTTTAATTTTTAGTTAGTGAGCATATTGCATTTTAGTGTATTACTGTTGTATTATTATAAATGCACTATTTTTATTAGTGTTAGTATTCTTCTATCCTGTTTCCCTTACATGTTTAATGCATTCCGGCACTCCCTATATCCTTGTGATTCCCTTTTCATCTCTTTCTAAAAAAGGGTATTTCTTCAATATATATATTATAATTTTTGGAAGGGGTCATTTTGAAAACAACACCACACTAGCCTCAAGTGATTAGCGGTTGAGGTTGCGCACACAATACCCCTTAGAACATGCCATCAGTTGGATTTAAAGTGGGTTGTTATACCTTTGGCGGATAGTAGTGTTACTGGTACTATAAATACTTTTGCCCTCACAAATAGTCTTTAAAATATTTTTTGTGTGGGTCTATTGATAACAATACTTTATTAGCACACATTGTAGTTGAAATGTGACCACGTACATCTTGACCTCGATTCATATTGGTTAGTTATTGTTGTTGTAGCAGGGTTGTGCATGATCTTACGCCAAATGTTGACCTCCGGCCATCTAGTTCAACCCGTAAAATGCTCCCAAAGCTTCCCGAACTCAAAAAAGGAAAATAAGTGAAAAAAGAGAAAGTGATGATATAGACTCAAATGCTCAATGCTCAAAATGGGTCTTTGTGCAACTTTTCAGGAATATTTAAACTGATTGCAATGAGTTGTTCACAATGTAAGAATATTACTTTTCCAGATATTTGGTTTATGTGTTCTAACTTCCAATGTGCTCTATCTCTTCTGTTATGTTGATATGGTGATTGAGTCTGTCGGAAGCCCAGGCCTCTACCTCCTTCGCTGAACGAAAATTGATTGAAAATCCAGTGTTAACATCATGTCTGTATTATCTTCTTGGAAATGTATAATTCCCCCCCCCCCCTAATTCCATTGCCTGTTTGAAAAGGCTGCGATCATTTATTCAGGTAGATATCATTGGTGTGGGATGCTACTCATCAAAAGACTTATGGTCGTGGAAAAATGAGGGTATTGTCCTTCCTGCAGAAGATGAAAATGAGGCTCATGATCTCCACAAATCGAATGTGCTTGAGCGACCAAAAGTGATATACAATGAGAAGACAGGAAAATATGTGATGTGGATGCATATTGACGATGCCAATTACACCAAAGCCAGTGTTGGTGTTGCCATTAGTGATTACCCCAGTGGACCTTTTGAATATCTCTACAGCAAAAGGCCCCACGGCTGTGAGAGTAGGGACATGAGCATCTTCAAGGATGATGATGGAGTAGCATACCTTATCTACTCATCCGAGGATAACAGCGAGCTTCATATTGGCCCTCTTACTGATGATTACCTTGATGTCACACCTGTGATGAGAAGGATTCTTATAGGACAGAGACGTGAAGCGCCTTCCCTGTTCAAGCATGATGGAACTTATTACATGATTACATCAGGCTGCACAGGTTGGGCACCCAATGAGGCACTGGCCCACGCCGCAGAATCAATCTTGGGGCCATGGGAAACAACGGGAAATCCATGCGTTGGAGGGAACGGAATGTTGAGACAGACGACATTTTTTGCTCAAAGCACATTTGTTCTTCCGCTATCTGGGCTCCCAGGTTACTTTATATTCATGGCAGATAGGTGGAAGCCAGCTGACTTGAGGGATTCACGATACATATGGTTACCTCTGACAGTGTCGGGTGCAGTTGATCAGCCTCTTGATTATGACTTTGGGTTCCCTCTATGGTCCCGAGTGTCAATATATTGGCACAAGAAATGGAAGCTACCTGATAGATGGAGTGGGTAGAAAGGGTGTTCTAGAATTTTAACTTGTTCGGTCTCATCCTACCCTTGGCAATCACACTGTATCATATGTATGAATAGTCCTTGGTTGATTCTTTCTTCGGCTTTCAACATGTATCTTTGAGTGATCATAATATAACTAGCTTTTTATTATATTTTATGGGTTTTACTTAATAGAACAACCAAATTGCTCTGTTTTCGTGAGTGTTCCGCTTGTACTGACAACATAGTTTGATCGTGAGCGTATCTAATTTATCCGCCGACTGATTTTCCTCTTCTCTTTCTCTAATCCCTCCAGATGCGGCATGGGACCGGTCTTAGGAACCTTTTTTTTGGTTCTTCTTCCTGTCTTCTCTTTTTTCAATGCGACAAAATAATGTTATCCTGCTGCAAATTACAGTTTCATCTTTGAAAAGAATTCTGTGGAGATGCCATAACTGTCATTGATGTAGCAGTTCCATCGTTAAACGATACATGTGCGCACTGCACTTCGGCAATTATATCAATCTATTATTGAGGGGAGGATTAAGCATTCACACACACACATCTATCTCGCATAATCTAGATGCCGCTAATGGAATAACACTCAATGTACGAAAATTGCAAGGCTACCTTTTGACAGTCGTGTGGTGTGGGAGAATAGAAGTGAAAAATTGCTGGATAGAGAGAATAGAGAAATGGAAGGGAAAGGGGGATAGGATGGCAGGGTATAATTAAAAAGGATATTCTAAACTTTTGTTTCATACATCAACATGAATGTTTTATATAAGATATGAGACTCCGTCTGTTTCATAAAAAATAGAAAAGTTGTCACTGCATTCTGATGATAGGCTTTGACAATTTTTGTTAAATATAATAAGTTATGATATAAAAATATACTTGTTATATTTGTATTGAAAAAAAATTGCTTTTACAATCTATATTTTTTTTTTATAATTTATTTCTCTTTATATACTTAAAAATATTAATAGTTAAAACTTGTGTTCGAAATATGCGGTAACTTTATTTTTAAAACAACAGAACTGAAGAAATATATTTTTTTTTGACTTTAATAGATAAGAATAATTTATTCATCATCTCCCAAAATTCCATGATTTTTTTTTGGGGTAACGGTCATAGATACCTAGAATTTTCCATTATTTTGTGATAGCACTTGAGCCTGATGTCGTGGTTTCTCAAGCATTGCGTTTCTAATGTTAGGCAGATGTGTCTGCAGGGAAGTTCCCTTTGTCAAAGTTATATCCACGACTTGCAGCATAATGCTTGCAAGCGGCAAGCCTACAGGTCTAATTTGGTATTTAATTTTTCGTTAAAGTAGAGCGGCTTCATTTGCTTTTGCTTTTGCTTTCGCAAGTAAGATACGGATTAGGTGCCGAAGAGCGGCGCTGGAGGCCTTTTGGGTTCCTGAACATGGGGGGGAAGGGGGACCGTCGATTCTAAAATCCAGACCGTGGACGCCCATATTCTAATCTTTTCGCCTTCCCCTACAAACCTTCCCTTTCCTTGCCTGGCCTCTCATTTCGGCAAACCAATCTGTGGCACGCTAAGTATAAAAGGATTTGGGTAATGACACACTTTGCTAGCTTCCTGAATGGTGACAAAGTATCATTAGTATAGCCGATGAGGGTGTATTTTTGCTGAATTATGAGCCAATGCTCGATCGTCACTCGTCAGCAAGAGAATATAGTTCAGGGAATTGCTTTTCTAGATTAGCTATATTGCATCTCAATCAGTCTAGTGCGGAGTTGTTCCATCATCCATGAGATGCTCGGTTAAGCTGTTCCATTAAGCATTATACAAAGCAATAACAAATAATAATAATTAAAAAAAAAGTTGTCGAATGAAATTTACGTGGCTCATGATTATTTATAGACTTTCAAGTCTACACCAACCAACAACAAATCTGCATCAGCCAACAACAGATCAGAATTTTTTTTTTAATAACCCAATCGCCGGGAACGGCTCTTAACTAGTACGCTTTATATATATTTATATAAACCACAGAGCATTTAAGTAACAATAATTTTTTTTTACCGGTGTGCACAGGTCTTAGCGTGGTGGAGGATAAGAGATGGATTTCCTTTTATTACAAGTTATTCCTCCATTGTAGTTGTATGGTATATATGGAGAATATGTATTCCCCCCCCCCTCCTACGCTCGTATAATATATAACATCAGTGTATTTAATTAGTTATAAAGCATGTATATCCTAATACGAAGAATGTTTATCCTAGTTATGTAGATTACATGTGTATTTTAGTTATAGAGAATATGTATTATAGTACCAAAAAATATGTATTTTAGGCATGAAAATTGGAAAATATGGTAAATATGTATTATTGTATTAGAAAATGAATATCGTAATACTTAAGGATATGTATCGTAGAAATGGAGAATGTGTATTGCAATTGTAGAGATGTGCATTGTAGTAGTGAATGTTTATTGCTGCATTGTAGTTATTTAAAATGTGTATTTTAGTATTTGAACATGTGCATTACAGTAACGGAGATCATGTAATATGGTATATGAAGATGTACATTTTTTTTTATTCAGAAGATATTTTACCACATAAAATATGCTATTCTACGTTGACAAAAGCTGACGTTGAAAATCCCAAATGTTGTCGTACAAAGGTTATTACAATAATAGGCCGTCGCAGAACAATCATATTAAATTCTTCGAAGTAAAATACCTATGTTTACAATGACAGATAGTCGTCAATGAAACCTCTTATTTGCGACGATTGTGTCATCATTTTAATACTAATGCGACGACAATTTAAAAATAGTTTAAAAAATACAAATTACCTATTATGATGACACCTGGCCTACTTTAGCAACCCCCTCATCACTAGCAACCCCCTCATCACTAAAAGCCAAATTCAAAAAAAAAATAAATCATCATTCTATTGTGATGACTAGAGCCTACTACAATAACATCGTCGTTACTAAAAGCCAAAATAAAAAACTTTCATCATCCTATTGTGATGATCCCTAACCTGCTATACCGACCCTCGTCGTCACTGAAAGTGTAACACTACAAAATTTACTATCAAATACTTTTATTTTGCAGAACCATAATAATAAAAATAAATGGTTGTTACCACCATGCCTAATATAAGTCTGATTTACAATGTTGTTCTTATATCAAGCATAAGGTAAAATGTTAACAATTTTAAACAAGGTAATAAGAATATAAGAGGATTTCATAACACTTAGATAGTAGATAAAACTTCAAGTATAATACAAGCAAAATACAACAAACTAGATGTAGTGGAATTAAGAATCCATAAGGTATACATACAAAAAGTTAGCTACCATATAACATCGACTCTATACCTAAACCCAAACAAATAAATCACTTATATATAGGAAGTGCATTATGTTTAGTAACATCATCAAAGTAGTCTCTAGAAGCCTACACATCAACACCTAGGTCATTTATTTGTGGAAATAAGCAACACCTATAAAAATGATGATTAATGTTTGTATGTTGAGTAAGGTAACCATACACATAATAAGGAAAGGGATAGCTCAACATATAGGGACGCATGAAAGAATAATACATGCACATTAATCATGGCATGATATGGTTCAAGAGATGGACCAAAAAGAGTTCCATTATAGATGCATATACGTTCCAATTATTTACTATCTTGAGTTTAGGGACCCTATTATTTTATAATTAGTTAAACAGTATCAACAATAGAACAACCCTAGAGTATAACGCTTTTGACCACTATTTTCACATGATAGAATATACTAGTACAACCCTAGAATATAAAGCTCTTAGTCATTATTCTATTCTAATGGAACAAATAGGTACTACCGGTCCTTACTAATAAATATTTCACATTATATATTAGTATTTATTAGACTGGCTGGTTATCTCATTAACATCGTGCATATGTAACATAAATATACAAAGTACATAAGATGCAATCAAAGGTAGCTTAGGTAATTCCCAAAGAAAGGGACCATAAGGCCTCGATGAAACCCTAATTTCACAAGACAAGTGTAACTCCTCTCATTAGACTTTTCAAACCATAAAATTAAGCACAACATCCTAAAATGGTACAATTTGCAACATATTGTAAACCATGTTATAGCTTTAACATTTCACACATATGATACCGAGCATGCTCCTAGGGTTATTATTTTTAAATTAAGTCATTTTCTTATTTTTTCATACTTATTCTACTTGTGATTAAACCGAGTATTTCATATAACATACTTAGCATATTTTTGCCTCAAAAAGTTTTTAGAAATGTCAAAGTTTTATATTTAACTTAAACTGACCAAAATAACCCCATTTTTCTTAAACAACTCGAAACCTCTTTTTTATGTAATTTGATCCATACTCATCTAACGCTCTAACATGTTACATGTCAAGTTAATTGCAAAACCCTCAAAAATTACCATGAAATATTCCCCTTCTCACAAAACCTATGAAAAAACCCAAGTACTCTACAGATAGCAAACCGCCCACACCTTTCATAAAATCCTACAAGTCCCAACATTATGAACTTCCATTCCTTAACATGTTTCACCACAATAACACTTATAACTATAAACCACTCTCCATAACTTAATTAAAAATAATATCAACATGATAGGTTTATAAGATAAAGCCTAAACACAAACAATATCCCATAAGCTCATAATTTCACATAAAAACCACACCTTCATAATGCGATATAACAAGGTTATTCAATAATACCAACAACCTGATTTCAAGTAATATGATCACACTAACATAGTATTTCATGTAATAAATGCATAACATAAAACCCCCTTATGTAACACTCCTAATTTTTGGACCAAAAAATTTCATTTTTAAGATAATGTGGAAGCTATTGAAAAATAAAACCAGAGAATATTACCGCCACATCAATCATGATAGAAGTATGATCATCACCTAACCCATGTCTAATGTAAGGTAACATGGAATGAGGAACTAAAGAATGTACGATCATAGTAATAATGTGACAACACAAAGAAATAATGACTAGGACCAAATCTTAGATAGGATGAACTTGATAGTTTACAAAATCAAATACAAAAATTTGAGCCAAGAGTTTAAATAACCAAAAATATAAAACTATCCCAACGTAGTGGGAAAAATATTGATAACTAGTTAGCCTAACTCTTAGACGCAACCATAAACCTCACATCCTAAGAAATGTCCCATGTCATCACCCTTAGCATACTCTGATTGAGAGTCTAACCTTGTAAATTGCCCTCTACTCCTTGGACTAGATGCCGGATCATTACAGTGACGACATAAGTGCAGTATTAGTATGATGAAGTACTGGTAAAATATATTGCCTAAAACATGGAAGGTTCATGCAACATATTGAAGTTATATAATAGCATGTTGATATATCACAATACAACTTAAGTACAACATAACATACTTGTATGGAAGTCATGGAAGTATAGAAATATAGTAATACATATGATGCATAAAATATAAACCATATTATAATTCTTCTTTTAGTGACCACATAATTTTCGGTTAGTAAGATAGTTCATTCGACCACACCAAGTTCTCCACCATAAACTAAAGTCACGACAGCATAAGATAAGCACAATGGGATACCACACCCATAACACAAGGTCAAAATACATTGAATAAGATTCTTTTAAGGATACCACACCCACCACATATCGAGTGCACTTGTCACAAAAATCAGGATACCACACACACCACATGTGGTTGAAGTACATCAAGGGGGTTTGTATTGGGATACCACACCCACTATACCTTGAATGTCTCCACCGCGATGGCTAAAAAGTTAGGAAACCACACCTGCCTAAGTAATTAACAATAAGAAGTGTTAGGGGGCTTGTATTGGGATACCTCACCTACTCGTACTAGACACCGATGCCATATTGGCCTGCCATAGTATAATTCTATACTTTAAAAATATGCGCATACCCCCTACTAATCGCAACATGGTAGAGAAGAAAATAGGTACTGAGTGAACGATAAAAACCAAGGGCCACCTATCCACTAACTCCCAGTAGCTACCCCGAGAGCCAGAGAAAAATACTTGAATGAAATCTTAAACCATTAATTTATGTACACGTGATATCACAAATCACAACAAGTCCACACGTAACCAAATTGGGTGTTTCTAAGTGATAATACCAAACACAATTAAAATCCCATCTTTAGCCAATTGGGTGTTTCCAAATGATAATACCAAACACATCACAAGGCATTAAAGCCACTAATTGGGTATTTAAAGATGACACCAAACTCAACATTAGGGATAAAAGCCATCAATTGGGTGTTTAGAGATAACACCAAACTTAACCAAAAATAAGTTTCAAATACCATCATATGGGTTCATATTAACTTAGGTCAATCATATTTGAAATCATAACTAAAGTGTTGTAAATACATAAAAGAATCAACACAAAAGGCTCAAGAGAAACACAAAAAATCATAACAAAATAGGCCACTTCAAATTGGACTAATTGATTGGTCAACCGACTAGTCGACTAGTCTGGTTGTACCAGACTTGAACTAAAGCAAAAACCAGAGCACCAATTGACTGGTTGGCCTCACCGGTCTACTATTCATGAGAACTAGTTGACTAGTTTGATCCAACTGGTCTATGGGTATAAGTAGATACCAAATCATTTTGGCCTGCAGAAAAACCAATCGATGGGCTTGATCAACTGATCGACTGATCATAACAACCAATCAACTAGTTTGGTCCAACAGGTTGATAGTTCTAAGTAGAGACCAAACCATCTTTGTCTATAGGGATACTAGTTGATTGGTTTGACCAACTGATCGATTGCTCATCAAAACCACTCAGCTGGTTTACCAAACTAATCGGCTATTCAAGCAACCAATCGATCCAAAAGTCCAAACTATTTGACTACTTGCAAAACCAGTCAACTGGTTCGAGGAACTAATCTACTGGTCTGGGTAAAACATAACCCAAACTTGCTAAATACACACTAAAATTTACCATATTAATCTTAGCATGATTCTATGTTAAAACACATATAAAAATATATGCTTCACACATAGAAACACATGAACATATGGTAATATACACATTTAACCAAATCATACTTAAACCACCCATTTTATGCTTTGAAAATCAGGAAACTCACAACACTTACTTAGAAAGGATTATATCACAAGCTTATACTATAGAACACAATTACATCATACTCATATAACACTAACACATGAAACATAAACCTAATTATGTTAAAGATAGGAATGCCTTACCTTGAAGTAATTCTTCTAGTACAAAACTCCTACTAGATGGCCTATCTTGTAGAACTTCTATTCCTAAGAGAATAAAAGTAAAAACCATTAAAAATACTCTTCTAAAACTTCATTAAAACCAAGAAAATTAGAAGAAAGAGATAAACTCAAAACACCACCTTAGATTCAAAATAGGGTGTTAAAAGAGAAGCTGAATTCTTTAACTTTTCTCAACCTTAATAAAGATTGGAAGAAGTAAGGTAGACAAGAGAGAACTAAAATAAAGATTGGAAGAAGAGAAAGGAACACAATACTTGCACAATTCAAAGGAAAAAACCAAATAGGATATATGTTTTTTTCTCAACAAAAGCAAGACGAGAGGAAAAATGGAAAAGTGTTTAACACTTAGTGAGATTTTTATAAGAAGGGAGAAGAGAGAAAGAATATAAGTGTGGAATGAAGATAGATTAGTAAAAATATGGGTATAGGAGTAAGTTGTTCGACATCCTTAAGGAAAAGGAGGGATGAGATAGGTGAGGTTGAGTGTGGGCAAGATGAGAAGTGAAGGATAACTTGATGGGGTGGTAAGGGGTTGAGTGCAGTCAGAGATAGGTATGCAAGTCAGTTGGCAAGTTAGGGGAGAGTCCCCAAAGCAATAAATGCTACCCTAGCTGCCAGAAGAGAGAAGGAGAAGTGAGGGAAAAAGAAGAAGGGATGCTTGCCTCCACAAGTGGCTTTTTAGGAAACTTGTAAATTAAAATCATGTAATGGTTCAATTAATATGAAAATAATACCGGAGTTTTAAAATATACTTATTAGCATAATTAAATTAAAATAGGAATTTTTCATAATCATTGGCTAGAAAATCAAATTAAAATTACAAACAGATCTAAAATCGTAGGCAAACCAGTTGATTGGTTTGGGCAAACCAATCAATTGGTTTGTCGAGAGAGTAATAATATAAATTTTTTTAGTGCACTAGTCAGTCAGTTATGTAAACCAGTCAACTGGCATGCCTGAAATTTATATTTTATTCAAATTCCAAGCCCATTTTAAAACCAAAACTCTTTTATTTTATATCAACATAATTATAAATATAATTTGAAGTATTTTGGAATGGGATATTACACCTTATGTCATGATATGTATCCTTGCCCAAATTTCATTAGTCTTTAATCAAGTTAAAGACACAAAGTCTCCTCCTTCAGGACTACCAAAATCTCACCTAAAATCTAAGAAAACCCCATGGTTAGAAGCATAGAAAAATAATCAAGGAATGTTAAGGCAAATGAGGAAAGGGAGCAAAAAAAGACTAAAGAAGAAGGCTGGTTTGTTGCATGAGGGTTAGCTGGTGCTTGGGGGTTACTTACCTGAGTATGTCATGTAATAAAAAGGGGAGTAACGTGAGAATCTTACACTGGCATAGGTGTAAAATGTGAAGCCTTCATAGTGTGGATGATACCCAACATGAGGGGTGGATATTGGAGGCTTGGTGGTTGTGTGAAAGGCTTATGGAGCTAAGGTGGTACAATATGAGGCTAATTGTACTAGAGTAGAGCTTGATATGAAAATGGTGAAGTTTTTTTGGGGAGGGGGAGGGGAGAACAACACAGGGAGAAATAGGAAGGATAGAATAGATTAGGGACTTGGTTGGTGAAGTAATAAATGATAAGATAAGGGAGGGAGAAGGGGTATATAGCCAGTTGTTTGCTTGCAAAATAGATAGTGTGATGGAGTGAGGGAAGTGATATTGAGTTGTAGGCATGGGACATAAAAAAAATAAAGGGATGGGGATGGGATAATTGGCTTGAGAAACACTTGAATAAAAGTAGGTTGAGTGAAGGATTGGAAACAGTTAGTTGATTTGGTTATAGCAAACAAAATGAGGGGAAAGTTTTGGTTGGAGTAAGGGAAGTGGTTATGTGGGGAAGGTAAGAAAGGGAAAAAGAAAGAAAATGTAAGGAAAAAAATAGATAAAGGAAAAAAAATGAAGAATGGGAGTTTAGGCTTAGAGTTAGGGTTTAAGGTTTAGGAAGGCTTTTAAGATACCAATTACTTGGGATTAAGTTTAGGATAAATTTAGGGTGTTACAGAATGCTAATTTTTTTATAAAAAAAATTATCCATTTATTTTGATGACTCTTACCTATTGTAGTGACCCTCACTATCATTAAAAGCCTAATTTATTTACTTTCTTATAAATTTCTATTATGACCCTCTCATTACTATAAGTAAAATTTAAATTTGTTTTTTTTTGTTAAATTTAGGCTTTTGTATATTAATTAGAACCATTATTAATGCATAATTTCAACTTAATATTATTATATAATTAATAATATTAAATAAAAAATGATAAATATAAATATTGTTTACAATATGAAATTGACATTAAACACGGTTACTTTTAATTTACAGTAAACAAGTAGATCCATCCTACTCCTCCTTATCTTCCTTCTCCCCTACATCCATAAGTCAGTGTCTTAGGTTTTATATCACAATATTCTACAACTTAATAGTCTCTTTTTGATTCGTTATCATTTTTTTATGATTCTGAAATTTTTTATCTAACTTGTCAAAATTTTCTTCAAATGTAGGATCACTAATGCTAGTACCGGCAGAAGGTCTTAGTTTTGGTGTTAATGGAGCTAAAGAAGATGTATACAAAGATCCGTTCAATAATATACCACTATATCTCTCTTGAACACATCATTTTACAAGAAATTCCCATACAATCTCCACCTTGTAAATTTTTGGCTCATTAGACCCACATCCACTCTCAAGTGATTGGATTTCAACCTCGTTTATTATCTTTTTCACCTATCCACCATTTCATGTTGTAAGAAAAGTGAAAATTAGATAAAAAAAATCTAATTAAATTAATTCCTTGAAATAATTATACATTTACATATTTATTCTTTGCATCCTCATTCACCCATTTTTTTGTCCTTGTGATTCTCTTTGAAACTATTGACCTCCCTTAGAACTTTTTGAGTTATAGGGTTGGCCTATAGTTATATATATATATTTTTTAAAATTGATGAATAACATGATAATTAATGAATGAAATTGTAAACTAGGTATACAATACCTTACTATAGAAAAAATTAAAAATTGATGATGGGTCATGAAAGCTAGGATATTGTTGTTTGCCTCTATTTTTTTCTCTCTTTCTAACTTTCCATGTAGATCAAAAAAATATTAACACTTAATTATTAATAATACATAATATGTTTATATATATATATATATAATACAATTACCTTTTATTCTAGAGTATCCCAAAACTCCTAAAGCTTCTTCCAATTTGCATCACCTAATTCATTCAGTTTCTTCCAAGGGTTTTTTGTGGACCAAGTCTTGAGATGACTTTTTCTTCCCTAATATATATCACAAAATGATCTATAGACAACTTCTTATACTCACGACGATCACATTGTCTCCTTCCACTTATCTAATTCAAAATATTTCTATAAACAAAACAAAATTAGTTATTAGTCAACTAAAAACCATTAATATTATAAATTAAAAGATACTTATGATTAATTAATACCTCAATTATAATGTTAATCATATCATTTTCCTCCTTTGGAACATGATCATAGTTGTTAAAGTAAATAGGGATCAACATCCCGATCTCACTCCCCATGTGCCTAAAGAATATTGTACCATTATGACCAATGGGTCTCCAAGCCTTATCAACCTATAATGACCACTTAAGACATAATTTGACTTCACCATTCCTCTTAAACTCCTTATGCATGCTAATGAATTTTAACTTCAAGCGTTTAAGAGGTTATGCAGTTGCAACATGCATCATATTACTTAACCGAATAAGTAAAATAGAATATACATTACTTTGTTATTTAATTTAGAAAAAAATATTATTAGATTCACACTAAGATGGGATACTAGGTGGAAATCGAGGGGATATCTCCATCACTACCATGATGCCTTGTAAAAAAAATCAACCATAGTTTGATAATAGTTGCATAAAGATAAATTATAATAAAATAAAGATAACATTTATAAAAATGGATAATAAATGCAACATAAAACTTTCAATAAGATAAACCAGTCACTACCACAATTTCTATCATCACTACGTGCATCTTCTTCACTATCTGAGTTTGAAGCATCCTCATCCATATCAACAATATTACTTTTTGTACTTGGTATGATCTCATTAGGAGTATCATTTTTGGCATTGTGAAATCAAAAAGTTAAGTTATCAAGGTCATCTACTTCAACTTCCAAATCAATAGTAGATGAGTCAACCCCAACAAAAACTTGATCTGGTCATCGTCATAGTCATTAAGGTGCCATAAATGATCATTGTTGAGTTCTAAAATAACTTGCTATCGAGGATCATTAATTTGATCATCAACAAATTAAACTTGATTTGCTTGAGATCTTAATATATAATGATCCTTCTTTTACCACTCATACCTCATATAAACACTTGTAATTTTATTCTTTTATATTATTCTTTTATTCCTTGCATTAGTGTTAGACCATTTGCACTTGAACAACATAAGAAAATATCATGCAAATAAGATAGCATGATGATATGTTGTATCTGTCCATAATAACATTCATCATCAACTCTCAGGATAGACATGCCATTATTTTATGTTCTTTTATTTTTGTTTCTCTTTCATGAGTTAAGAATTTAATGCAATTTATAATATAACTAGTATAAGTTATAACCACACTTCATGGTTCACCGACAAGAGATAATAGCTCATTAGTACATTGAGGTGACCCTGGCTTACATAAATTGTACACTTGTAATATATATAGCTAGTAAAAATAATTATTAATTTTATTACAATTTTAATTAATTATAAATAATTATATAGCTTAAAATTAATTTCAATTACTTTATAATAAAACCAATAGGGAAATTATTTCCTTTTAATGCCACTCAAATTACCACCATGTCCACATATCTCATTTATTTGCTCACTACAGCATTAAAAATAATTATTTTTCTGCACACATAATTATTAGGATCATTATTAGTGACTATTGATGTACACTTCTCTAATTTTTTTTCTTATCTCTAGATAATTGTTGATAACATACCAAATTATCCATTTTAGTTCGTTATCTGAGATACCAGCAATCAACGTCTTACTAATTCCATAACGTTGAGACAAAAAAAAATAGTAAATGTCATTTTTTTTGTCAAGTTTATTAAACTGTGTCTCAACCCCTTTAAAATAAGTAGAAAATAGGTCACAATTTCATCTATGATATAACCTTTCGCAATTGAACCTTTTTTTTGTGAACTTGATTTCTAATATACTCCTTCCATTCTTCCATTCTCTTTTTTTCCCAACATGATGCATCCATATTCCATGAAAAAATTCACCTAATCATGCTTCTTTAGGTAAGTACATTATAAGATGAACCATAACACTAAATAAAATAAGGGGAAATATTTGTTCTAATTTTTATAAGATGACAACCACTTCCTTTTAACCTTTTCCAAATAAGATATTCAAAGTGTCCTTGTGCATGTCATGGTAAATAAATTAATCAACTCAATAATGGTATTGATAATGTGTTTCTGCAATAACAGTTTCATACCAATCAGTAATAACCATTTCCTTATGACATGATGGTTGTTTTATTTTAGAGTAGTTAATTTACCATCATTGTCAATTATATTCTTTCCCAAATTTGTTGCAAAGCCATCTAGAAACTTTACCCTCTTCAAAAACCTCAAAAAATTCTTTCTATCCCTGAGTGAAAGAGTATACCTAGTAGTAGGTTTCATCAATTTATTACCCTCATAGTATAGATGTAGCTCAAGAATGATGTTCATATCCATCAAATCATGCCTCACATTTTCATTATATTTTGACATGTCATTATTACCATATATTAGTCTGAGAAAACTTTCAAAAACATTCTTTTCAACATGTATTACATCTAAGTTGTGTTTAACGGTAATTAATGACCAATACAAGAGCTCAAAAATTACACTATTCTTCCTCTAATTCAACTCATCAGCACCTCTTTTCCTCTTCAAATCCACTGTGTAACATGACTAAATTGTATCAACTATTCATCTATCGATAATCTTCCAGGGGTTTCTCTTATCAACTTTACCATCAAATTATTTATTCTTTTGCCATGGATTTTTAGTGAAAAGGAATTATTAATAACCAATGTACCCCATCTTAAACTTTAGCCTCATAATCGGAGTGCCTTCATTACAATTAGAAAATTCTTTATACCCTTATCTTGACCACCCAAAGTATCAACCATCACATCCCTAGTATCAACCCCTAGCACCCACAAATCATTCATCTCATCAATAATATCCATCTGAGGAGACATCAGGCCAAGAATAAACAAAGAAAACATGAAGAACAAATTTTTCTTGCACCATCATAGGGGTAAGTTGTATGTTGTCAAACTTATTGACTACATGCTATAATTTCTGCTAATGGCAACCCTAGCCTAACGTTGTGAGGATCAAGTGCAAAATCAGAATAATTTGCACCAAAATATTTCCATACTTGGCCAACCACTTCATTTTGTAGGATTCCCAAGTATCTAAAGCAACCATTAAAGTTTCATCTCATGTCCTGACCAATGTGTCTACACACATACAATCTTTTCAATCTTTATGTTATGGTTAAATATCCTAACACCTTTTGTGGTACTTTCTTTCCCTTTGTGGCTTCATTTACTCACTAAGAAGTACCACACACCAGATAATATGTTTTATCACATTCTATTTCTAGTACAAGGCACACTAACACTTGCATGTGTGGCTCATCCCATACCCTAATCCTAACTTACTCGCTATCTTCTTAGCATCATAATGTAATATTATAATCTTATAAACATTTGGAAGTGCTTCTTTGAAAAATTTCATAAGTCCATTTAATAAATTTTTTTATGGTTCATTGACAGTCAAAGCATCAAGCACATCAACCACAAGGCTTGAAAAAGAAAATACAAGGAGTCAACAGTCCACCCTCCCCTCCCTAGAAAGCAACAGATGCAGATTAACAGTTGCTAAGTCCATTTATTCAACACGTTGCGATGTGCCAACTTCACCAAAAATTCAAGGAAGAAAACTTATTATACCTTAGATATAAATTTATCCCCATGTCTTGAAAGAACTCCTCAACATATGGGTCTCTACTATCCTTAGAGTTATTACCTATTGCCTCATTAGCATTCATGTCATCACTAATAGTCTCAACTCTTTCACTATCCTCAATATGTGCATTACCACTTAATAAATCACCCAATACATATACTATCTCATCTCTGATCTCTTTCTCCACATGTTCTCTTTTAAGTTCATTATGAAACTCCTATGTATCATAATTGTCCATGAACCCCAAGTGAAAAAATGTGGACTTCAACCCTATTTATCATATCCTATTAAAAATCGACTTATCTCTTACTAGGACAATGTGTTAATCCATCCAACCTCAAGCTATCTTTTTCTATTTATATACAGGTTTGAAGACTATTCTGAAAATCAGTGGATTTTCAATTACATAATGTCGTCCAACTATTATCAGTCAACCTTATATATCTATTAAAGCAATTAAGAGATGGATTAATTATTAATATATAAAATTAATTATAAACAACTTATATACACTATGAATATGAATTTTTTTGATTTCTCAATTAAGTATAACCAATTGTTTTTCCTAAGTTTTACAAGCATTAGCTTTATAGAAGTATGATAAAGGTTTCAACAATGTTCTTTTGATTTGCTTGGCAACTAAGGCATAGTTGTCACTATGCTTTTGTACCTACGTAAGTAGTGTCGGTGACATGACATCTATTTTTTGTTCTTTATTTTATTTCTTAAAAAATATTGTGTTATTAATAAAATGTTAAAATTATTAACTATACAATTAAATAACAAGACATGTATATTTTATGTCGATAATAATAATATTAATGTTCTATGCATGGATAAGCATATTTTGAACAAACCATAAATATTAACACTATCTTATTATTATTCCAATTATTTACTTAATCAAAAATTTTCAAAGGTCAATAATATTTTATTATTTTAAATTTTTATTATTTTATTATTTCAGTTAATTATTTAATCATAAATTTTAATGGCCAAAAATATTTTATTAATTTATATTTTTATTATCTTATTATTCCACTCTTTTAATAATACTTTATCTAAGTTTAAATATAATTTATTATCCAATAAATTTATATCGTTATTATTTTACATTTTATAATAAATCATTTAAGGTAAAAAATATCTTATTATTATAATTTTTAATTATTTTATTCCTAACATTCATGGATCTAATTTATGTTCTTCTTTCTCTAAAATTATATTACTAAAAATGATGGTTAAGAATAATTAACTTAGTATATACTTGGATGCATATATCATACTGATAACTTAACATAATAGCATGTTCACAATATAAAATTGATTAGTCACATTATACACACACAATTACTAGGTTAAGTGTAAGCAAAATTTATACATCATAACCTACAATCCAACCACAATTTAGGTAAAAGAAGCTATCACATTAATAAACTAATAATTAAAAATAAATTAATTAAAAAAATATTAATAAAAAGACACTAACTTGAGTTATGGAAGAGGCGGTGTTGTAAGGCGGTAGAAGTGGTGGCTTTGGTGGAAACACATAAGAACATACAAAAAAAATGAAATTAAAATTAGGCAATAATAATAATAGATGAGATATTAACAATAAATTAGCAACAACAAAAATTAAAGACAAATCTTACCTAAATTTGCACTATTCTTTGAGCGGCGAGGAGAGAAAACTAGAAGAGAAAAGGAGATGGACATGGAATGATAGGCATATGTATGTTTTTTGTTTTGATATAGATCACCCCTATTGTAGGGACTTCATTGTTATAGTAGATTAAAAGTTTAACGCAATATACCCTTATTAAAGTGACTAATGCATACTTTCGAAACCATTCATTTAAAAATTAGAGTTTCTAAACCAATTTTAGGAGTTGGATTAATTAAAATCGGTGAAGAATTGATCGGACTAATAAAAATTGATGAATGAGTCATACTATATACTAACTGATTGAGAGTTGGTCAAATTTATATATAATTTAATTTTGTATATACTTTATATTTTCTAACATAATATATACAATTGATCCGATCCCTAAATTAGTAAAACCAATTATAATATCAATTTAATAGCCGATTTAAATTTTAAAACTACGATGGAAACGGTTACAAGATGAAAATTTCCATTATAATCCCATATGCAACTCTATAACCAAGATCTATATACCTATTGTAATACCCCAAATTGAGGAGAGTCTTATAAGGATTGATTTAGCTACTTATATCAACATGGTATACCATCTTTTTGGTGATTCCATCCTAAGAACTCCACAGTTAAGCGTGCTGAGCAATTTTAGGATGGGTGACCTTCTGGGAAGTTTCAGAAATTTTCTGAAATTCTCTCAGGAAGCGCGTGAGTGAGGACAAAGCGTGCTGAAAGGACTCGTGTTGATCTATGGGGTCAGCCGATCAATCCGAAGGCGCTCCAAGGTAGCCCCCGTGTGGTCGTCTCAACTCGGGGTGTTACAAATGGTATCAGAGCGAAACCGCGACCGTGAACTGAATTTGGATGAGCCAGTCAGTCACCTAGCGGGACGATTCTTGGGATGAACTGTATTGAGACAGTCATTGGTTGAGGCGCAATGAGGATGTTGCGTTCTTTGAGTGGGGGTGAATGTAATACCCCAAATTGAGGAGAGTGTTATAATGATTGATTTGGCTACTTATATCAACATGGTATACCATCCTTTTGGTGATTCTATCATAAGAACTGTTGATCTGTAGGGCCAGCCGATCAATTCGAAAGCGCTCCAAGGTAGCCCCGCGTGGTCGTGTCGACTCGGGGTATTACACCTATGACTCTATTTGTTTTGTTTATTTTTCTGATTTATAGAAATTTAATGTATTAGTATTGTTATTTTCAGATTATTATTTTCAAAAATTTTATACATCTTTTCCCATTTGTTGTTATTACTATTAATCTCATAATTGTTGACATTAATTTTATATTATATTTATGATCATCAAAATTTTACTAATCTAATTTGATATGAAAACAAAGTTAGAAATACTGAATCATAGTATGTTAATATCATATGCGGATTTGAAAATTTCCCTTAACCTAAAAATCATATTTCAAAAGATACGGAGGTTGGAGCAATTCACCGTACGACCCTACAACTGATGGCTCCATTCTCTTCATTTGTTCACTAATTGTTGATTCCTGGTCTCTAAGAGGATGCATACATGCATTATAGATCATTGCAATGCTTGAATAATTCCTTCAATCATACCATTCCAGAAAGAAAGGTCTAGACGAGATGACATAAAGCAAAAAGAAGGCTGAAGGCATGAAAGACCTCAGAGACATTGCCACTTGAAGTCTGATGAAAACTTAATATACCTCCAAATCGAAGACAGCTGCCCGTCCATGTACATACATATGTATCAATTTCTGGAATGACAAAAAGTATGCTGAGGGGGAAATGGTTTCCTTTTATTTATTACGGCGACATCTGTGTATTGCATTGTCGGGTTCACATATATGATATTACCATAAAGTATATTTTAGATTGGTATCCACTGCGCGACCAATTTATTTGTCCACGACTGATGACCCGTAGTGCATAATATCTAACTTTATCAATGCATTGATTTCCTCCCCCTTTTTTTTTTTGGGGGGGGGGGGGGAATCAGGCTGCATTCTCATTGTTACTTCAGATTAAGGGATGATGAATAATAAGATAGATTGATATATGAATTATTATTAACTGTAACAGCCCCCCCCAAATCATAATTAAATTTTTTTATTTGTTTAAGGAAAATCATATATCAAATAAGGGGTGCTACAGTTAATGTGGTGATTTAATATATGACAAATTCGGGGAAGGCTTGTATAGAGTATGTAAGATCAATTTAAAACGTAGAGGAGTTAAACATTCATATACAGAAAATACGAGAACATAAAAAGGTTAAGTGTGAATATAGAAGAGTACTAATTGATGGAATGCACCACTAGGGAAAAATATGAAATGCAAAAAGGAAATAAGTCTGAGGTGCACTCTCTCTAATCTTGACCCCTAGACATTAAGATATCTCTCTGCCCCAACCAACTCATCGTAAGTAACGAAGTCCTCTAGGGCCTCATTACCTGCCTACACGGACTCAGGAGGGGTCATTGCTCGTGGAAATGAGCAGAACCCATGATAAGGGTGATCAATATACTATGTACTAAGTAAGGTAACAATATAGTTAAGACAAAGCACAACAATATAAAATACAGATATTATGCATGCAATAGGTTTTACTAGATTAATAATCCCCATCGAAGTTTAAGCCATTAGTACCATCTTTACACATATCTCCAATTATATCCGCGTGGGTACGGAGACCCCACTATTATGACTGGTAGATCGGCAATAACTACTTTAGGGTAGAACGCCTCTGACCACTATTATATTCGATAAATAGGTAAACATGTACATCTTTACAGCAAAATGCTCCTAACTACTATTATGACTAGTGGACAGGTAAATATCCTAAGTTTGGTCTCGATCCATGTGGTGTTATACAGTAAGTGATTAGTGTATTTTCCATAAATTATTACATCTAAGGGTTTAACTTATTGAGTTCAAGACCACCACTATTATTACCAGTGGACCTGGAATAATACTCCATAGCAAAACATACTTGGCCACTATTATTAACCAGTGGACCAGTAACATATATAAATCCAAGAAAAAAATGCTTCTGGTGACTATTATAACTAGTGGATCGATAAACATCCTAAGTCTGGGCCCAACTCAATGATCTTCCACTAAGTGTTTAGTATTTTATTTATATCTTATTCACCAAGTAATCCCCATCTAGACACACATACTCTATTGGATACTCCCGACCTTTCACCACTCTACCAAATCAGACTTCCTAAAAACCTTATCTCTTAACTTGAAACATCTATATCCTCCAAGACTCCTAAACCCCATACATTTTCCACACATAACTAACTTAGAGACCTCATGTACATGAGTCAAGGCCCACTCCCCCATTTCTCCACCTATACTGACCATCGTCCATTAGGATTTTCCTTTAAAACCCTAATCTAGCGTATGTGGCCTAGCCTCTCCTCACCTTACCCAGCTCACATCTCCCTTGATTGTAACACCATCACCATACTCACTCAAACTCCAACCTCAGAGCCCAACTCCTTAATTCCCTAATGTGATAATGACGCCCTAGTTGATCACCATAAAAAACCCTAATATTCCCCCTTCTTCCTCCGTACCCCCTACTCTTACAAAACTCTACCCTACTTTTGGCTTGTCTCACACCCTCCATGGGGTATACCCCTCATCACAACACTGATGTTCAACTAACCTCCCCAACCTTTCCCCACAACACCCCTATCCTTAGGGTTTCCCCCCTGAAATCATAGTTTATGTCCCCGTGCAACTTTACATCAACTCACGTTCTAAATCTTTCCCAAGTACACCAACCACCCAAAACACACTATCCTCCCCATGGTTAACCTCCTAGCAAGATTTTCCCACGTAAATCTTTTCCCCATGCAGAGTATACACCTCCCACGCAAGGTTTACACTTCCCATGTAAGTTTTCACCCTAACCCTTGATATTATCATTACTCATTTTATTTCCTCTACCATATTTCATGAGACACTTAGAACATTCTCCACTCATCACCTGACTCACTACACCCTATTCATTTTCTATAATCTCCTATAGCCACTCAAATTCCACCTAAGACATCTAGGTATACAAATATTAATATTTCAACCATACATAAGAACATGCCCATTCATAGCAAGTTCCAACCACACATACAACAAATAATGATAATCATGCTCACCATACCTTAGCTCCTTGCAAGCTAAGTTGTACCACCTACATACTTAGTTCATATACATATATATTTACACAATACATACCAATACATCCATTACACACAAGATTCAAAACACAACCCTAATATTAACTATATCCTTAACTAGTTAGGCTCTCGGCTTGAAGAAAGAATCTTACGCCTCCAATGGGAGATGTTTGTTTAATACCTATAAAGAGAGTATCAACTAGGTCACTTCACTTTCTTCCTACCTCTTTTTCCTTTTTTCCTCATTTTCTTAACCAAATAATAATAATAATAAGTTATCAAATAAAATACACTCTCCTCCTCAATAAGAAAACCATCTCTTCCTCTATGGAAGCACACCATCCAATAGAATCAACACTCTCAATAACCTCTAATAATGATGTCGGTTTATGTATATCAACAATAGTATTTACACTAGATAAAACATAGCTACCTAATTCTTCAAAACTATAGTTGAGTGGAGGCTTAACAATCCATTGTGCTCTATTTGGAGCAATGCCCCTTTGCTCCACCTACTGCTTAGATCCATACACTTTAGAAACGACAGGTCTATCAAAAGGGTCTATGTCATCCAACTCAACTACCACCTAACCCAAAGCACTATATTGATCTACCTCCTTAGATCCACTATCACAGGACCTAGTCTTCTAGATAAAAATAGAGTCATTGAAGGTAACATCCCAGTTAGTCATGGATTTGGATGCAGTTAGGTTACATAATATATACCCCTTTAATTCAGATGTAAAGCCAATAAAGATGCATTTCTTAGCTCTAGCCTCAAGTTTACCATCATTCACATAAGAATAAGTAAGAAACCAAAGACATACAAATTAGAGTAGTCAGTTGGCTTTCCAAACCACAAATCCTCAAGTGTCTTCAACTCAATGGACCAATTTGGTGAACAGTTCGTTAGGATATGTTGCCATGCGAACCAACTCATCCCAAAACTCTTCACTTATCCCACCTTGTGATAACATAAGTGCAATGTCTTCTATCCCATGATCTTGCAAAAATCAGTGAAACCTTGCTCAACAAACTTAAGACCATTATCTATCTTAAGATACTTAAATTGCTTCCCAGTCTTCTTATCTAGCAATTCCTTACGGTGTTTGAAAACAATAAACAATTTATTCTTGTGATTTAATAAATATATCTATACTTTTTTTAGAGAATTCATTAATGAATATGATCAAGTACCGCGAATCACCTTTGGAAACCACTCTCCCTAGGTACCATAAATTTGAATGAATATACTCTATAGGTGCTCTTGTACTATGCTTAGACATTGAAAATCTAATGCACTTCTATGTTCTGTACACATAGTGATCATAGAAGTCCATAGTACTTGTACTTTGTTTATCCAGTTGGCCTCTCACAGAGAGCTCAATAAGTCCTCAGACACTCTTATGTTCTATTCTCATGTGCTAAAGACTTATAACATCTGTGTCTGCTAACCTCGGCGATGTCACAATAGTTGTCCCTACAACAATAGAACCAACCAACTCATATAGAGTCTCAAACTACTTCCCCTTCATTGGCACCATAGCTCCTTTTGTAACTCTCAAGGTACGATCATTAATGACACATCTGTATCTATTATAATATAAGGAATACAAAGATATGAGGTTCTTGGTCATCTCAAAAACATGCCTCATGTTGGGTAGTATCATTACCACATCATCATACATCCTCACTTTCACCACCCCAATTCCAACAAATTTGCAAGCACATTCATTATCCATCAAGATAACTCCACCCCAAGTCACCTCGAATATTTGAGACCAATTTCGGTTAGGACATATATGGTAAAAAAACTTATAATATAAAATTTATCTATCATTAATCTTGGTTCGTCTAATAGTAGTTGTTAACACAACTCCATCAATGTCATCAAAGGCTACAATAGCATCATCCTTCATGCTATATGACTCACTAGATTTATCACCGGGCTTCCTATTAGGAAATTTTTTCTAATATGCTCCTTCTTGTGACACCCATATCATTTCACATTCTTCTTCCAACTCTTTGAATCAGATCTAGACTACTTACAGTCACGAGACCCTTGCTACTAATTCTTCTCCCTTGCTACAAGTCCCTCACTATATGATTTCTCAGAAGTACCACCGCTAGTTAACTGACTATCAATCAAATCCTATTATAGTAGGGAAGATTTCATAACCTCAAGAAATAACTCATCCTTTCCATCCAACACAATAGCACTAAAATGCTTAAAACTAGCAAGTAAATAACACAATAGCATAATGGCCAAATATTCATCATCTAATTTGACTTCTATGCTATGTAATCCATCACAATAGAATCAAATTCATCTAAATGAAATTTCAAAGATTAACCATCATCTACTTTTAGATCATGAAGCCAACTCTTCAATAGTAGCTGATTTGATACCGATTTCATCATATACAATGACTCAAGCTTCAACCTCATTCGATAAGCAAAATTATATGGTGGAGAGGGCCTTTAGATATACTTATTCAAATATTTTATTTGTCATCAAATTTGGATTATTCAAATGTATGAATAATGACCTTTTCAATCCTTTTTGAATCATAATTGCCCAGGTCTTCAATTTCCATAATCTAAAATTGACAGACCAATCTTGATTACTAGATCTCTTCAACAACAACAATTTTGATACCAAATTATTATAGAATAATGTGGATTGAATGGATCTAAACTAGAATTAGAATTAATAAAATGATGAAAAACTGATGGATCAATCACAAAATAAAACAATTGAGGGAAAAATATATATCTTTATTTGTGCTCTTATATAATTATAAGCTGATTAACTAATCAATCAATTAATAACACAAATATATAATTGATGATGGAGATTTATATGGAGAAGAAGGAGTTGGGCCTTAGGACTTGATGGTTAGGGTTTTCTCACATCTCTTTTATAGGAGAAAAAAATTTTTATAGGGTAAAACAATATGTTTTAAAAATAAAAATAAAAGGTTCGTGTTTGGGAAATACAACCCTCAGTATTTTTTTCCTTACTCTCAACTTTTTTCCCAAACTTACATTAATGTATTCTATGAATAAACATGACCCTTATTTATTACTGAAGTCACAATCACCTATTAAACTTCTCCAACACCTGCCCAAACCAACCTTATGTTATGATTTGCATCAAATATCTAGCTAATGCTCATAAACTTCATTAATGCTTATTATTCTTTCTTTTCCCTTTACTATTATTATCTTCCTCTTTGCAATAATTGAAAAGTTACCCCCTTTAGCTTCGAGAGGTTTTCATCTTACCTCCTTATTCTCATCCCCTCCTCTACCTACTCATGCCCACATCTTTTGACCATATATTCTCTCTCAGCACTTCTTCCTTATATAGAGTGTGATTTTAGTTTCAGGTTCCCAAATTTCATGCCCAAATACATTTTTTGGGATTTTTCTCTCATCTCAAACATCCACAAGATAGTAAAACTCTTCGATTGCTTTCAATAAATGATGATTGGTGAGAATTACATGGTTTCATTAAATTAGATCTAAATACTAGGACCATAAGGTACAAATTAATTTTTGATCGTTGTTTCTTGTTCTCATATTTGATTCGGTGGGTGTTCTTTCTTCTTTATTTGTTCGATTTTGGTCTCAGATCTAATTCTTGATTGTTTTTTATGGTTCTTAGAACTGATTTGGTGTTTCTTTACTTACCCTATTTTGGTTTTAAATCTAGTTTTATATTATTGTTTCTTATTCTCATATCTGAGTTAGTGGGTGTTCGTTCTTCTTCATTTGTATGATTTTGGTCTCAAATCCAAAAAAAAAAAAACTAGGAACTTTAAGATAAGCCTACGGAACTCATATATGGTAACCTAAAGTTTGGAAGTTGGTTTGCGAGTTTGCTCGATTCATGATTTGGGTGGCCTTGTGTTTGGAAGGTTATTTTAATCCGAGTTTGGATGTTGATTTGGGTGTTGATAAACTCAAACTTGAGTTTTGATACCAAGACCCATCTATGATTCTCAAGTATGCCATTTATTACATGGTTTTATGTTGTATAATTTTTTTATGTCCATATTTATTGGATTTTTGTGCCAGTCAGATTTAATGGTCCATGGTTTTAGATCTAAAAATCTAGGTTTCATTTAACTTCCCATAATTTCTTTTCCATTTGGCTGAAAATAGAATAATACCATGTAGTGTATGACATATAGTTTGTATTGAGAACTATGAGGGTTTAACCCTCTCACACTCTTTATTAATTTCATTGCCATCTTCAAACTATTATGACGAGAATGTTTTGATCGGTGCTATCCATGTTTTGACAATGGTTACTAATATAAGAATTATTAAAATAGTTTTTGGGAATGATTCTTTGTAAATAACCATTATTAAAACTTTATTTTAATGACGGTTTTTGGTTTTTAGCATGAACCATTCTTAAAAATCACTCACACCACATTTCCTTGTTATTATGTATTTTATATAACTGTTTTGGAATCATTGTTAAACTTTTAATAATGAGCACTTCGACAAATGTTCAAAACGATTATAAAAGCCTCAAAATAACCATTATTAAAGATTATTTCCACAATTGTACAGACACCTAATGTGTAGGATCATGTCATATAATAATTGTAGTCATCACATAACTTGTTTATGTTTATAAAATATCATAAATTTAGTTCAACCCTATAAATATTTAGGTAGTTAACACGTAGTATATAGATTCATGTCATAAAATAATTAGGTTCATTATGTGTAAAATTTAAAAGTTTTGTCTCCCTATTCTTTCTTTCTTTGTTTTGTGTTGGTTTTGAGTAAATAATGAAGAATGATGGCACAATGAGTTACAGGTGAACTACAAAATTATTGTTGATTTTTTTATTATTATAGTATTACTATTTGTTTTACCTAGGTACATATCGATGCATCCAAAGGGGAGAAATGAACCTAGTAATCCAAAAGGGAGGTGGAAACCCAAATTTATGAAGGTGATACCTATATTTTGTACTTATTTCTTTGTTGGTGGGATAGATATTCACAAAAAAACCCAACCATTAAATGAACATGACCAACACGGGTCCCTAGTGTGGCTCAAAATCATGTGAGGTAAAATGGACCAAAGCCCTCCACCACCAAACCATAACAAGATCCATTATAATCTTACCACTTAAACATAAAGAAATTACACAGAACCTCCTCAAAGTAGAGGTGCACAAAGGCATACTTATCACCTCCTCTTGCACTGCTCTCTTTGATTTGTGCAACTAAAGCTTAATGTGTAGGTTGATTCTAGCCTACTAGTGAGACACTCCTTTGGAAGTTTTGGTACTTTATTCTTGTCGATTTCAGTTGTTCTACTAGTGAGATAATCCTTTGGAAGTTTTGCTACTTTATTCTTGTCGATTTTAGTTGTTGTGCTCATGACAATCAAGAAGCTTATGCTAAGAGAGTAATATGAGTGGAGAGAATGAGAGGGAGGTGTGTGGAACTCCTTGTTTAGTAAATATAATGAACTAATCGTTTTATACAATAAACTTAAATATTCTATGCAAAGAGCATAATTATTATATATAATGAACCTAATACATACATTCATTATATCCTAAACATGTGCATTTTATCCTTGTGTTAAAAGTATATTAATATGGGTAACTATTTATAATTTTATAATCCTTATTATGAACATGCTTAACCTAAGCTCATGATATAGAAAATCTAGGTTCATCACATATAATTATTAAGCTTTTAACATATAATGTATAGGTTCATGGTATATGATATATAATAATAAAGTTCATCACAAATAACAGTTATGTTCATCACATAGAACAATTATGTTTATCATATGGAATGATTAGTTTCATCATATATAACAATTAGGTTTATTACATATAATGATTGTGTTTATCGCATATAATTATTAACTACATTACATAAGTTTTTTATGTTAAAAGAAAACATTATAGATGTCTATTTATAAAGGGAAAAATGAGAAATATTTTAGTATAATTTTTTTAATAATACCAATTAATAATAATTTATTTTAAAATTATAAAACAAAAGGAGACTACAAACATACTAGATTAAAAAGGAAAATGAAACATTAAATCCTCTGAGCTTCCATCGCTATACTTAAATTATCTTTCATTTGTATTTAAACTTTTTATATGATTAAAAATATACACTATGAACACCTAGCAGGGTGCTTAGGGTGCATAATATAAAATGCTTTATCACCCAACATAATTGAATTATCTTCTTACTCTCCATAATCTTTAGATATTTTCCATATTCAATTTACATAATATTTAAATTTTATTTTAAAAAAATATTTATTGCATCCTATACGTAATTTAAATTATAAAGTAATTACACCAACTCCAAAAGCTATTCAAAAATCTTAAGAAACACTAAAACGTGTTATAAATTATAAAAAAAACTTTTAATGATATAAAATAAAAAATATTTTATATCCATATTAATATTATTAAAAATAGTAAAAAACTATCTCATAATTTGAATAAGTTATTCAAAATTTATAAACACGAACTTTAGACATTTTGAAATAACTTCAATAAGTTATTGAAATTTTTATAGTAATATTTCTATTTTTAATAACTTTCTTAGAACTATGCAATATTCTATAAGAATATTCTATAAGATTTTTTATTTTAAGAAATTTATTTGTAAGTTTCTTGAGCTTTTTTGGAGTATTTTATACAATTTTAATATTTTATTTGTTTCTTTATATACTTTTATTATTTTTAATATTTATTTTTCAAACTCTCAAATCTTTAGAATATCTTTTTTTAAATATATAACTAGTTCATTTAAAAGAAAAATTAATTATTTTACTAATAATACATAAGAAATTATAGAACAACAATTGTAATAATAAATTAAAATATGTTAATATAATAGGAAAATATTGTAAGAAAAGATCAAGAAAATTTCATAAAATGATATTGCAAGTGAATCGAACTCATATGAAAATAAATTAAAGTGTGATGATACCAAAATGGAACCACTAAAAATATAAGGTACTTATAAAATATTAGACCAAAGAGCAAGGTTCCTTACTAAAAAAAAGTATGATTTGTCATAAATTAATACAAGATCCTTATCCATGAAGATGGTTTCGAGGAGGCTTTTGTGGATTTTTAATAAAATTGAGGCAAAGTCATTAGGGTTTATTCTAGTAGTAGTAGTAGTAGAGGCTTTTGTGGATTTTTAACAAAATTGAGGCAAAGTCATTAGGGTTTATTCTCTTTGTCTAATTTTTGTTTATCTTATCTAATTTTATTTGTATTAGTATTATTAGTAATAAGTATTACTACTACTACTACTACTATCAAAATTTTACTTATATGACTTGATCTAAATTGATCTTAGTGTAAGGTTCCTGGAACTAATGACCATAATAAATTGCTATTGGATTTGATTACTATAAAGGAGTTTGAACAAGCAGGTTTATATATTGGAGACTCCAAAACCCTAATTATTAATGAATTTAATGAGTTTGGGAATTTGACATATTATGCTCCATGATGTGGATTTATGCCAATCTACTTTCAATCATTAGAGGAATACTGATGAAAATATTTTATTTGCTCATATCAACATTAGAGGAAATAATCTTCTATTTGTATTTCTTCTATATTCTTGTTGATGATCAATATTCAAATGGCTCCTTCATAGTTATGGGCCATAAATTATGGCTTCCTTTTTCTTCTTCTTCTTCTTCTTCTTCTTCTTCTTTTTAAATTGTGGCAGCAATCCTTTCCTATGTTACTTTTGTTTTCCACTTGATTTTCATCAATGCTACATTAACTAATCATTTTCAAGGAAGGGATTCCTCAAGTAGGGAGACTCTCTCCTTTATCAGTCTCTATAAATCAATGGATGGTTACATTGGTACACAAATTAGAATATATATCAGTCAGTATAAGGTGATTTATAATTGAGATGTCATGTTTTCCCTTACTTAGTAGGAAAAAACATAGATGGATACTTTTGGTATTTTAAGTAGGAAGTAATTTCCATTTATACTCTTATCGAGAACAATACTTTTTGGTCAAGGGTATATATTGTGGTTATATACCAAAACCACCGTCTATACTCTCGTTTTCCCTTTTTTAATATGAAAAGTTTAATGCACTATGATTATATACCATAACTATTATCAATTCCCTCCCCACCCCTTTTTTTGCTTTCTCATGATTTACGTACCTTAGAATATTCTATTAAACTTTTGATTTTACCTCACCTGATAGTGTGAAACTAGGGATCGATTATTTGAAGTGAAGAAACCATGCTATTACTGACATCCTTCTCCTTTTCTTCATCTGCATTCATGTTTATTTTTTCTCTTCTTCACTTCAGTGACATCAACCTTCTCTCTCCCTATTCTCATAATACTTTCATTATTCCTTTGTTAATCTTCACTTCGTAGTTTGATATTGTTTGCATAAGTTTCTCTATTTTTTGAATTTTACTTGTTTCTTTTGTATTTGAATTCCTTTATGTATATTTATACTATATATGATATTATGGTGTATATATGTATACTGTATGTTTTTAGGTTTTGAATTGATATGACTTATGGAGGTGGAAAATCATTTTATAGCTATATTATCAAACTATTTCTAAAAATAGAGTATATAAATGAAATACATAGTATTATAGAAATCTTGGTATATTTATAATGCAAATGTTGTTTTGGTGTATATGTATTATGGGTATTTTTTTTTACTTGGATAATATTATGTGATTTTCCATTTTTATTTTTAATTTAGGGGCTAGATTTTACGTAATTCTTGTTATGGATCAAGTAGATACATGTAATTAGGTTTTCTATTGGATATTTAGACCTGTTTAAGAATTTTTAAAGATAGTGTTTGAACCGTTGGAAGATCCTTGAAGGATTTCTTACCCATGTTTGGATTGTGGAAATAAGATAAGAATAGGGGGTTAAATAAGATATGAGATCATCTCATTATACGTGAAATTGATAAGAGTTATACTAAGTGGATATGGCATGGGAGCCAATTCTTAATAAACCTAGTGTGATTGATGATGATGATGTTGAAGTAGTAGATGCTTATGGAGGATAGTATGCTTCCTCCTCATACTTATGAAGCTAATAAGATTCTTTACTCTATGGGTTTGAATTATAAAATGATTTATGTTTGTCTTAATAATTGCATTTTGTATCATAATGAATATGCATTGTTGCATAGTTGTGATCAGTGTCAAATGTTACAAAATAAGAGGGATAAGGTTCCTAATAAGGTGATATAGTAATTTCCAATTATACAATGATTCTAACACATGTTTCATAATGAGTAAAAAGTAGAGAACCTTATATAACATATGAAAGGAATAATTTATAATGACAAACTTAGACATCCTGCAAATTTTCCTCAATGGAAGATGATTAACTTTATATATCCTTATTTTGGTAGTGAATCTAGAAACCTATAAACTTCTTTGTGCTCAGATGGATTAAAACTTTTTAATGAGAACACCAATGACATTTTATGGCATGTTATTATGATGATATATATTCTTCCCCCATTATTATGCATGGAACAAAAATGGATGATGTTATCCCTACTTATATTTGGTTTAAATCATCTAGGTAATAATATTAATGTTTACTTAGCTCCCCTTATTGAGAATTTATAGTATATGTGGGATCACAGAGTTGAATTAGCTGTTGAACGCATCCAAAGTTCTTTTAACTTGAGAGCGATGTTATTTTGTACCATAAATAAATTTTCTCCTTATGTTAATATTTCCAGTTATAGTGTTCACGGTTACTGTATGTGTCTTGTAACATTCCCAAATTTAGGAACTAAAATTTTTTATTTTAGTGTGAAGCTAAAACACAAATCGTAGGGGTGTTATGACACATCCAACATAAAAGAGGCACTCCATATGCCCATTCTATGTTGTGTGTAAGGAAAAAGTAACCTTATGCCTATGAATGAGATGTGGGAAGTACTTGATTCTACCATGATATAGGATATGAAATAAATAGAAGGTAATAAATAGTAAAAACACTAGATATCGAGTCTAAAGAGAGATAGATATATTCAGATAACCATTTCTTGTACCAATCTAATTAGCACTCGCTCAAGGCAAGTACATTAAGCTAACAATCATCAATCATCTACAAAAGAAGGTAGATTTGCCTGTGGAAATAAGTAACACCCATAAAAATGATGGTCAATATACTAATTACTGATTAAGGTAACAATATTATCAAGTAAGGGGTAAAAATAATTTCATATTTCACATCAAAGAATAAGCATATATGCATGATACATAATGCCAAATTAAAAACTAATCTGGATTTCATTATTAGATATAACATAATCTATTCTTTTATTTACATTGGTTTTAGGGTTCCCACTATTATTAAATAGGTGGAATGGTATGAAACAAATCTTAGAGACAATATACCTAAGCTACTATTATCGTCCTATCAAACGGACCTAATACCTCTTAAAGAAAAATGCACCGGAGCCACTATTTTTATACTAGTAGAACGTCTTGAAGCATCTCTTAGTAACAACACACCTGAGCCACTATTATCATCTTCCTCAAATATTATCATTATCAACATATAAAAATTTTAAAGTATAAATCCCATGTATTACATATGAAATAATAACCATATTTCAAAAAATACTATTCATGAGGCTTATAAAACCCTGATTTTACAAGTTATGTATAACTTTTCCTATAAGACTCATATATTCATAAAATTTAATATGAATGCTAAAAATTCCAATATTAACAACATATCCCAAAATCATGGTCTAACCCCAATATTTTATACACGTGATAGTAACCATATATCAAAAGTTACTATTTACAAACCCTACAAAACCCTAATTTCACAAATAGGTCATAATATTTTCCATAAGACTAATATAATCACCAAATTTAACATGATTTCAAAAAAATTCCAATATTAACATCATACCCAAAAATCATAGTCTAAATCTATTGTTTCACACATGTGATAATAACATCGCCCTTTTTAGGGTTACTATTCCCAACTTAGGCCATTTTTTCATTTTATTAAACATAGGCCAATCATGATTTCTAAAAAATTCCACATGATCCTATTAGTATATTTTGATACATATAACACATTAAAATACCAAACTTTTCATGTTAAACCCATATTGACAAAAATACCCTTTAAAGATAACAACTTTATTTAATAAAAACCCTATATGTCCAATGTAATTATTTTAAAATACTCAAATTATAAATTATTATACCTCTTGAATATAATCATTTTCCCTTACCATACTTATTCAAGCCCATAATATATTTCCACATGTTACACTAATCCATAAAATATGACTTAGAGTAACAAAATTGTATCAATAAATCTCTCTTCATTCTCACTCTCTTTCCATCATATAATCCTCATTATCATATCATAGCATTAAAATCATAAATTTATCAACATAATAATAAAAACATGATAATATTCATAACCATATAGGGCATTTAATACCAAAACCCTAAACAATAACTAGTATCCTTTTTGAAAAAGGCACTGGTCTCTAAGCATGTATATCTTATCCCACCTCCTCTAAAAAATAACCTAATAAAACATAATTAGATCTTAATGATATAATTAATTAATAGTTAAGGTATCAAAAAGAGAAAGAATTAGGTTAAAATTGAAACAATACTCGAAGGTGTGATCGGAAAACTATGAGTAACAAATGAGGGTGGACCGGTTGAGGTTATCAGTCCAAGGGGGTATAAATGGAAGAAATGGAAGATTGTGATGGGTGAGGATTGGAAGATATTATCAGTGCATAAGTGGGTAGAATAGTGGAGGAGGCCAAAGATAGGGGTGTGCTTCAGTGGTCAAGGCTGAAGGGAAGTTAAGGTGTTTGGTAGAAATGGCTAAATGGTTGGTGTTGGTTGTGTTGATTTTAGACGAATGGAGTGGGTGGGGAATGAAATATTTTGATAGTGGTAGAGGGTTAGGAATGATGGGGTTTGCTGCAATTAAGGGGTTGGTTTCTGTTGGTTTTGTTACAGCTAATGGGGAGGAGAAAATAGATAATTGTGGTGGAAAATGGTCGCTAGTGGAGGGTGTGTTGTAGTGAGTTTGGCATGTGGTATAGGTGACAATGGCTGATGCTTGGGGTGAGGGAATGGGAAAGGTTTCCAAATGGGGGTGTTGGTGGGTTATTTTGGTGACAGCTAAGAGGAGGGAATTGAGGATAGCAAGTTTGCGATGATAGTGTATATTTTTAACAGAAAATAGAGGAAGGAAGAGGGAGGTTTAGGGCATTAAATATGTTGCATATATATAAAAATGTAGGAGTAGAGAGGAGAGAAGGAAAGTGAAGATTGAGGAGGATTTTAATGGTGCCTATTAGTGTAAGGTATGGGTGATGATGAGCTGATAGGGTAGGGGTGTAGGTGATGGAGACATGGAAGGTGGTAGGGGCATAGTTGGGATAGTGAAGAAATCACACGCAATAAAAAAAAGGAGGCAAGTGAAGGAAAATAAAGCTGGTAGGATGAAAAGGAAAATGGGAAAGGAATAAAGGAAAGGAGGAAAAAGAAAGATGAAGGAGAATTAATTTTAGAGGTAGGATTTCAAAAATTTTAGATTTGGTAAAATAAACTATTGATCGTTCTCTGTTAGGGTTTGTTTAAAATAAATATTACCTAAAATAAAGTTTAGGATTAGGTTAAGGTTTAGTGTTATAAAGTCAAGGTAAGGTAAACATACTAATTTTTTGATATTAGAATTAGGATAAAATGTTAATTACTCAGGATTAGGGTTACCTAAAATTTGAGGTATTACATATCCTATTTGTGAAGATAACACAAGCTTTCTCTAGCTACCGAAATGTAGGAAGACTACTTATCTTAAACATCATAAATTCTTGCCTACAAATCATTATTATCACATATAAAGAAAATATCTTAATGGAAAAGTTGAAAACAACAAGAGCACCAAATCGTCTCATGGGATTTCAAATATTAGACAAAGTAAAAGACTTGAATTCACCCTTTAGAAAAGAAAAGAAAAGAAAAACAATAAGAAAGTGGTCCCTTCAAGTGGGTAGAAGAATAGATCAATCTTCTTTGACCTTCTACATTGGAATAATTTTTACGTACCACATTATATTTATGTGATGCATATTAAGAAGTATGTATATTACTATCTAATTGGTATTCTTCTGAATGTGTCAAAAAAGATAAAGGATAGCATCAATGCTCTATTAGACTTGGTCGACATAGGAATAAGAGAAAAATTATGTCTGCATAAGATGGGATATGGAACTTGTTTAATTTTTACATCTTATACTCTTTTCCAAAATGAGAAAATATTTTTCTATGAGTGTTTTCATGGAGTGAAAGTTCCCAAATGATATTCATCAAACATCAAGAAACTTTTTTCGATGAATGATTTGAAGTTAGTGGGTATGAAATCTCATGATCATCATATTCTCATTTGATACTTAATGTTGGTTGCTATACGTTCTATATTACCAAATTAGGTTTAAAGTGTCATTTCTAGATTTTTTATTTTTTTATGAAGGAACTATGAAGTGAAGTTACTGTCTCTATAAAGTTAGAAAAATTGTAGAGTGAGATTCTGACTATATTATGCCAGCTTGAGATGTATTTTCCTCCATCATTCTTTATAATCATGATTATTTTAATGGTTAATTTGGTAAGGGAGGTTACATTATGTGGGTGAGTTCATTTGCATAGGATGTTCCATCTGAATGGTATATGAAATTATTAAGATGATACATGAGGAATCCAAACAAGCCTATATGATGCATTACTGAGAGTTATCTAGTGGAGGAGGCAATATAATTTTTTTTCGTGATATATTAACTAATTTTAATATAATAGGTATTTTCCAAACCATTTCATCCTTTTATGGAGGAAAAAGGGAAAGGGTGAAAAATATTTCACTTGTCCATCATTGATGATGATCAAATGTTTTTGCAAGCTCATCTCTATGTCCTTCACAATAGAGATGATGTCCAACCATATGTGGATCAACACATGATTACTTTGAGGTATTCAAACTCATATAAGATCAAGAAATTGATATTAAATAGTTATAATATAATTTTTTAGAGTGCTTATCATCTCAATAGATTAATCTAATACTAATTTATATTGGTTGTCATACCCTCCTCATAGTAAAGTGATATCCTATAACTCATATATGATTAATAATTTTCCTTTCGATATAAAAGAGTATGATGAAAAGAGTAATATGAAAAATAGGGGTGTGAGTGTTATATCATATGATTTTCACATATCAAGTGCCAGAGACAAAAAACCTATTTACACTCCTTTTAGAGTTCCTTTATTCGGGCTTAAATGAGTTGAAAATCACAAGGAGGTATATACCAAATAAGTTGGATTTATAAGGACGGATCTCTCTAGGCTTGGTCATAATTAGGAACCCATTTATATTATCCTCACAAGTGAAAGATGTATTCTATGTTATCGAACCGACTGATAACTATGGTCCATTATCTTGAATGTAAAAAAATGGAAAGATGACATATAGGATAAGAATGTTTTGCCTAGTAATTTACCTTACTTGTCTACCTATGATGACATTACTGATGACCCTTATGTATGAGATGATCACTAAAATTGGTTCCATGTACTTGAATCAAAGTTTGTGCATAAAGAGGACATGTGTCATATATTAAAGAGTCATAGATGAAAGGTTTAATTATTACATATGTTTTGTTTTGTTTTATTTTATGCATAAATGTTTATTTTTTTATATTTTTCATATTGCATTGTATATCGCTTTGATTAATTCCTAATCTATATTTTGTATTCATTGTTTTAGGTATGGATCCTCATAAAGATCATACACATGTTTAGGAAGGAAAAACATGAAGAAAGGGAATAATTAGATCGATATAAATTGCTAGAAACAAAAAAAGAGGCATTAGGATTGATGTTGATATTGATGATTATGAAAATTCAGTGGGTGAGAATAAGTATTTGCTTGTTCAAGATTGTATCCATAGGGCTCATCCAGACTTCCCATCACTTATCACACTTGGAGGGATGCCCCAAATGAGTTGAAGGATATGGTGTGGGATGACACTATAGTATGATTTGGATAGTAGAAATAGATATGACACTTTTTTTTGTTATTAGCCTATGATAATTTAGTTATATACATAATAACTAGTTGGTTCTTTAATATTGTAGTAAGAATTTACTATGGGAAAAAATATAAGAAGCTTGTTAAGAGTCAAGTTGTAAAGCCCTGGAGGGATAAGAAGTCACGAATGGCTAAAATCCATATGTACGATGTCTATGATACTATTATGTCTATGCCCCTAGATGTCTATAGTGGTGTGATTACCTTAACCAATGGAGAGATTTGTATAAATAGATGGCCTCAAAGGAATTCTAAGTACTTAAGAACATATTATTATAAAATTGTAATATAACTAAAGTGCACTTAGCTTAAAATTAAAACTAACATAATCTCTTTTTTCAATGTGACAGGCAAAGAGCACCAAGAATAGATATAAAGTAGAGAAATACATTTACACTCATAAGACAGGGTGTAGAGGCAACAATACAGTTATAAAAGCCTTGGTATGAATATATATATATATATATATATATATATATATATATATATATATATATATATATATATATCTATGATCTAATTTATTATCAAATATTTTTAATTGATGAAATAAGAGAAATAATGGATGAAGGAAGCAAAGCAAACTCAAATCCCATATGTACCTTGGCGCAAGCTGATATTTGAATCTCTGCTAGGGTAAAGAAGGAAACGCTTACCAACAAACCAACTCAATAGAAGGTTGAGAAAATTATAAGGCCCACACTATTTTTCTTTACTTAGTTTAATATGGTTATTCCTAGCTAACTTTTAACAGACTCAATAGGCACTCAAGAGTATTGTGGCCAATGTAGGATGTATAATTACTGTTTCAACCCACCTAAGGCTTTTGGACATTGTCCTAGTTTTTGGCATTTGAAGGAAAAAATTGAAATGATGGAGAAAGAAATGGTAACACAAAGGAAATCACAATAGGAAATCCTTAGGAGGTTGGATGGTTTTTCATCCTCTTCACAATATCCATTTGAACCTTCGACATCTAGTGTCCCTATACATTTTTTAGAAATCAATGAGATCATACTGTAATACCATAAATTTTAGCTAACTATAATCCTATATAATTAATACCATAACCTAATTCTAACCTTGAGAAATTTATTTTTCTATCTTACTCTAACTCCCTAATCATAAATCTTAGCCTAACCTTAAATTTTATTTTGGATTATTAATATCTTTTCTAACCTAAACCTTATCCTGAATGATTGTTTGATCAATCTATCCTAACATCGTAACCAAGATTATATTAATCTTATCCTAATTAAAAACCAAACCTATTAATTCTCTCCTTTTCTATTCCCTTTTCTCTCATTTCTCTTTTCTTCCTTCGGTTGGCCTACTGCTTCTCCTTTTTCTTTTTCCCCTTCTTCTTGCATGAAACATTTTCCATAGATAATGCCTGTAATTCCCCACCACCCCTATCACCTACCAAACCATCCTATACCCCCAATATCCTATCAATTAATGTCCTCCACTATCGTGGGTTAGGGTTAATATCTTTTAACCACTACACCACCCTCCTCTCTCATTTCTCCATGTGCATGTATATATATAAATATCAAGCAATAAATGCCTTGCCCACCTCTCTTCTCTCACTTTTATTTTCTACAGTAATAGCACACCTGTCTTCCTCCTCCACCTCCTCCTTGATGCCACAAAAACAACCTCCAAAACCCCCACTAGGGAGCCCAACCAAGAAACCTCTACCACTTGCTTCAACTTGCATCGAAAACCCCTCATAACCATCGATAAAATCCTCCATCACAATCCCTACACCTCTGACCAAACACACGATAACCCCTTCCCTTTTCTATCCCCTTAGTTGTGGTAACAACCACTACACCACACCATCTTACTTGGTTTGGTTTTTATCCCTTCTTTTACCCTTCAATTTCCTTAAAAATTACTTACTTATGTGGTTTAATCCTAATGGTTTTTTACTATGATTTATTAGGTGATTTTTTTGATGTTTTAGAAGAGGCAAAATAGGCGTAGCGTGCTTAGAGCCTAGAATTATTTTTGTAAGGATTATTGTCGTAGTCTAGGATTTATGGTTTATAAATTGGTATGCATGTTTTTGTGTTATATTATGTTATTGTTACTATGTGATTTAATGTATGATTGTTAATACTATGATATGTAGTTGATATTATTTGATAGAAAATGAGTAAGTGGCGATTATGTGGTATCATTATTTTATGAGGAAAAAAACCCTCTATGTGAAATATGGATGTATCATGGGTTTATTAATGATTGATGAGAATGAAAATATTAAAATAAAGTATATGGAGATAAATGGAAGATTTGAGAATATTATTACTAATTAAAATAAATGATATTATTTACATGAAATAAGGGTTTGTTACTGATAAAAGCATTTTAGTCAATATGGGTTAAATATGAGAATCATGATATTTTAAGGTGTTATTTCATAAATATTCTAAGGAATTTCTATGAATTATTTAGAGTGGTTGTGAATAACCTAATTTTAATAAAGTATGAACATGGTTTGATTTGGGAATGGTCACCCTAAAACGATGAGGCTATTATCACATCTTTGAAACAGTAGAGTTAGACCAAGAAATTTGAATATGTTTTTAAGCTTAGTGTTTTTGGGATGTATATTAAATCTAGTATTTGTTTGAGCCCTACAAGAAAAGTTATGATGGATTTGTGGAATTAGGATTTATAAGTCTGGAGAATAGTAATTTTTGAGATATGGTTATTAATATATATGAAGGACCTTATATTTAGGAATTGAAATTAGAATTTGTTGATAATAACAATATTTGAGGAAGAAGTACTAAGTTTAGTGGTTAAAAGATTAGTTGAATAAGAGTTACGATAAAAATGTGAAATTAGGGTTCTGGAAAAATATAAGAGTCTTAACTCTAGAGAATGGCCTTATGATCTCATAACATGCCTTAACTATTTCAAACATGTTTTGTACTTGTTAAATCAAACATGAATAAGAAATTAATTATTTAAAGTGAAAGATCATGTGAGTTAGGTCGAGGTGTTTATGGATTCGTTCCATTGGATGATAATAGTAGTATAGGTATGCTGTCCCTAAGAGATATTTCAAACCATTCCACCTATTTAAGAATAGTGGCTTAGGAGTATTTTGCCTTGAGAGGTGTTGGATCTATTCAATTGGTTGATAATAGTGACTCAAATATGTTGTCCCTAAGAAGTGTTTCAGTTTGTTCCACCGATTTAAGAATAGCGGAACCCCTAAACTTAACTTAAATAAAAGAACAAAAATGGTTATATCTAATAAAGAGGCTTGGATCAGTATTTACCTTGTGATATTTTGTGTGTTCCACACGTGTACTTATCATCTACTATGAATTTATGTATTTGAATATATCCATAACTTGATAGCACTGTTACCTTACTCAGTACATAGTATATTAACCATCCGGTTTTTTATGGGTGATGTTCATTCCCATAAGCAGATGATCCAGATGCTTTTGTGCAGTTCTTTGAGGACTAGTTGGATCATTTTGTAACATTTAATGTATTATATGGGGAGGAGTAACTTTTCTTGTACTAGGTGTTTGGGCAAAGAGTCATGTTATCTGAATGATGTTTTTAGCCTGATACCTTTTGGACTCTTCAATCCATGGTACCATTTTTTGTTGTATAATGTTATTATATCTCAAAGTTAATCTCTAAACTTATATTTTCTCATTTCTAATTACGTTGTTTTACTTTAAATGATTTTAACCTTTTGATTGATGTAAGGATGGTATGGTAATCTAGGCTCATGTCAATTATGGTGGTAACGCCCAGTATTTTGATTATATGCTTTTGCTGTAAAATGAAAATTTTTAGTAGTAAAGTTTGGGGTGTCACAAATACACTACACTATACTTTTAACTTGACATTATTCACTATTACTGGGTTAGAATCATTGTGACTTGCAAGATATAGAGATGAGATTATTGTGTCAAATACTACTTCCTTCATTGATTCCAATTCAACCCTTCATGGTCAACTATTGGGGGTTGATAAATTTTGGGTCTCAATTCACATTGACTTGGAGACACACTTAATGTAGCTAGTGTCGGTTGGTGGAGCATATAATTGCAAAGAGGATGATATGCCCATACTTTTCTTACTAGCAAGATACTTTATTGGATGGTCGAGTAACCTTATCATTATCAAAGATCAGGTAATCCAAACTTTTTCAATTCTATATTATGTTCTTATTACTTAAGGTGGTAATATATGTTTTAATAATTATTTTTTTCGACTCTTCATTACTTAGGGTAGTAATATTATCTCAAGAATCCTTAGTAAGAAGGAAATAAATGAGATTGAGTATACGAAACTCAAAAAAGACTTAGGCATGGAAATAGTAATCAAGTGCAAGACCTAACGCCTCTATTTAGGCTGTATTTGGATATAACACTTTCTTTAGATGGGAAATGTATTAGGAATCTTCTTCCAATGGATTTTCAAATAAAATTAGAGGATGTGAGTATCTGGATTGGGGTAGAGGATATCTTACAATTGTTACAAGTTGGCATATTACAATGTCAACATATAATAGCATATACGAGGTAATTTAAATCCTTTCACACTCAAATTTATTTTAATTGCTAATGGGAAGCAATATTTTAATACTAAATATATAATTTATTCTTTCATGGTCATAAGGTTTTTTAAAGAGAAATTCTTAGTTGAGTTCTTGGACGAATCCGATGTATATAGATATTTATGCTCAGACATGATATCCAATAAAAATGATAATATTTAATGTATTCCATATATGATAAATGTGATGAATATGGCTTGACAATCCACATTTTTTGCTCCATTTTCTATTTACATGCATTGGATATCAGTGATATTGTACCCATATTCAGGGACCACATATTGGCTAGATTCAGTTGACAAAAATTCTCATTCTAGTCCAAGATTAATGGCTAAAGATTAAATATTTATCTATATAATGATATTATTTATAATCACGCACATGCACACACACACACATCAATTTGGTCATTTACAACATATTTTGGGACACAAATGAAGGTAATGGCACCACCACCTTATATGACTTGGAATTTTTTATAAGGTTTGTTGTAGTTATGTCATTTAAGAATCATTGTTATTTAATTTTTAAGTATTTAGTATGAAACTAATAAGATCATTTAACTTATATTTTATTTTTTAGTATCCATGATAACAAGATAATGCTAGTTGTAGATACTATGCCATGAGATTCATGAAAGAAATCATTTGCAAATATTAGACAGAATAAGGAAAAGTATGTATTTACTTTGTTTAGTTCATATTAACTATCATTAGCTAACATGGTACTTTCCATCTTTTGTAGGTCTATCAAACTATTGATCTACGTAGATATCATGAAAACAAGATTAATAAAGTTAGAAGAGAATGGTTAGATTTTATTATATATTTTTATGATGATTTTTTTTGTAGTATCATATATACTCCTTAAATTTTCTGTACCTAGAGCGCACTTATGAATAAACTAGAATTTTGTATGAGGTTTTTTTTGTGTAAAATACATGATGAAATTATAAAATCATTTATGCTGATGTGAACATTGTGAATTTTGGCAGCATGTTTTGCATATGGCAAGTGTTGATGTTGGTGAAAGCATTTTAAAAATCACGTTTTTTTTATAGGAAACATTGTGGTATGGTACAATGAGCTCTATAATTAGAAAAAAGAGAATAAATATGGGTTATTATATGAAATCGTCATATATACCCATAATACAACCATGATATAGACAATGGTTTTGTCTAATAACCACAGTGTATTATAAATTTACACAATGATTATTCGATAAAATTGCCACATATTCCCTTCCACTAAACTATATCATGGTTTGTGTTATTGGTATATAAAGTGGTTATTGACTACACATGCCATATATATTGATATTATAAGGCATTTTTTTGTTTATCTAAACCATCATATATATTATGGTAACAAGGCATTTCAACCCAAGTTTAATGAATTATACAATAATTTTTAGAACTGTTATGTATAGTATATGCGGCAATGGATTAGGTTACGGTTGCAATGTCGTGTATAATCCTTTTTTCAATGGCCTTGTATGCCCTTTTTTTTGCATTGGTGTTATTTTATTATGTGACTTAGTTTAATACATAAAAACAGGCCTTTATGGTCATCCTAAGTGCAAGCTTTTGAAATTATCAATCTTTACTTTGTGGATGATATTCTATTTTTTTTATAGAGATTATATTTTTGCTATGACAATGCTTAGGATATGTTTTAAGGAGTTATCTTTTTTAGTTTGAAGTTTAATTCACACAAGAGTAATCCCCTTTTAGGGGAGTTGAGGGATGTTGAGAGGGCTATTATACAACTAGTGGGTTTTAATGAAGGAACATTTTGAATCACTCACCTTGATGTTTCTCTTCCTTCTTCTTCTTTATAAAACCACCATGTATTGGAGAGTTATACTAGTTGTTGGAGTGGTTAAGTGCTTGATTAAAGGGATGTGTTAATCAAATGATTTCCTATGTTTGTATATTATGAATTATTCCATCAATTATTCATGATGTGCAACGATACAAGAAGCATGTGTTCATTCTCTAACATAGATTCATTCACAAGATCATTTATATCTGCACATGCCTCCTTAATTTGGATTGATAGTATTGCCAGAGAAACGTAGTTGCTTGGAAACAAATTTTAACACCTAAGGATAATGGGTGTTTGTGTTTGATTAATTGAGTTATGAAATATGTGTCATTGGCAAGTTGGTAAGTAACGAACATGTGAAGAATGATATAAGTTGTGACAGATTATGACCTAATATGTTTATGAAAGCACTAGATCTAATCTACTAAAAATAAAACCTAAGTATGTGGATTTGTGATATCTTTTTGCTAAATTTCTATAAACCTATCCCTATTATCATAGAATAGACTAGGTTCTTTATTTATGCCATATAAAACCTTAATATATGGCAAATCAATCAAAGAAATAAAATTTGGCAAAAGTATAAGCAAATCCATGAACTGATTTTCTATTATTATTCTCACGAGTAAGACAAAATTCAAGAACACTCTCCCTATTTTTCTATCAGCAAGATTATTTAAGAACTACCTCTTGATAAGCCACTCACATAGCCCCCAACTAAGATTTCTCTTTTGATTCCCTATGGAAATAAGGAATATTACTATTAACCAAGTTTTTCATAGATCACAACACTAAATTTAGATTCAAGAATTATCTCTTCTAGTTCTTGTTTGTTATGGATACCATTGAACTATAAAAAGTCCCCTTCATATAGGTTATTAAGATGACCTATGCTTTTTATGTTTTCTTTATGGTCATGAGACTTGATCCATGTTGATTCATGGTATATCTTTTTACTCCATTTATTGTAAATTTTTGTTTATGATCCTATCAGAACATGTAAGGGGTATTTTTATAGAATGTTACAATATAACATATGAAACATGAATTAGAAAAATAAATTTATTATATTCTAAATCTAGTAGTGTGATCTATGGAAAATCTTAATTGAGAGTAAGGGGTTCTTCATTGAATGGATTCTCAAGATGTTATTGTTGATTAATCTTGGTAAGGAAAAACACTAAGTGAGTATTCTTGAATTTGTATTGCTTGAGACGATAGTACTAAAATCTAAGTTTTAAGATTCTTAGTTTGGTGTCCTTCTACTCTATTAGTTTGTGTTTTGACATATAGCTAGGTTTCTTAGGACACATTTACAAGACCTATGCTATTTTATCTCGAGGGCTCTTACATAGTGTAAGAAAAAAGTTTGAAACATGTCAGGTATTAAAATACTAAATTATTAGGTTTTATTCCTTGACAAATAATATCTAATGCTTCCGTAGATAGACTATGAGATAGTATGCCATAATGATATGCTTTTGGTCAAATGGACCCTTAATGTTTATTCAAATAAATATACTTTTTGGTTCTATAATTCTACTTTGTAATTCAAATTTTTTTTTCCGCTTATGTTGTTCTTCAATGATCTATTATCTCGATTGGAGAGTTTGTAGTTGTTTCTTCAACTGATGATTATAAGATCAAGTTACAATTTACAATAGGGCAAGGCCTATAGGTGATAAGGAGTGGTGGGATAGACATGCTTGGGGATCCTTATTTGTTCCAAGACATAGCTTTATTGTTTAGCATGCTATGCAAAATAGGTTGCATATGAAGGATATATTGAACTAGATTAGGAATACTACTAAAGCCCACTATATATGATTTATTTGGTGTGTATTATAAAACTATTAATCATCTCATTTTAGAATATAGCTATAATAAACTAATTTGGCTCTAAATTAGGTTGGCAAAACATCAAAAAAGAGATCATTTGAATCCACGGAAAGGTGAACTACTCAAGACGGGACAACCAACATAGATAAAATAAATAGGTTCGTTGTGCCTTCCTTGCTTCATATCTTGCTTATGTTTGGTATCAACATAATAGTAAGATTTTCATGAACAAGCCTAAGAACGATCACATTTTTTAAATTATGTAGAATTGTTTCAAATGTTGCTAGGATGTGTCATCACCCCTTTGGCATCTGGGAATGATTATTATGGCACAACACTCTATCCTCGATTCCATTTCTATACGAGACTTTGGATGTAATATTTTCAATCACTTATGAAATCTTGCTTATCAAAAATAATAATGATGACAATGACGGCAATGATGACAACAACAACAATGATAATGACTATCATCATCGTTGTTATTCATCAATGTTATAATATAATGCAATGATATGCAAATTCGGATAATAGATGATATCATTATTATTAATACTATTTAATTAGTTTGTACCATTGATAATAATAATATTAATTATAATGGTAAATTTATATAATACTAGGTTAGTGATGATTTGTTTGGGTCAGCCATATTAAATTAAATACCAGAAAATAATATAAACAGAACAGGATCTTAGTTCCATTACATCCTATTTTCTATCTTGCAAAATCTTACTAAAATACATAAGATATCATCCACCTATCGACTTTCTAGGGAAAGTATTTCCCTTTTCTTGTAACTAATTAATTTATTTGTTCCGACTATGATTATTTCTTGGACAAATTAAGAGTAATCTTCAGCCTTTGAGGGTGCTTACCTAAGTACAAATGGGAAAAAGAAAAAAGAAAAAATCATCAACCAAGCAAACTATTTCTCTCGATGTAGTTTTAACGGTATCGCTATTACAAGGACATCATAGGGAGCCGAGGGCTGCGTGGGCTGAAATCTGTGAATTTTCTTTCATATACGTTGATATCACATGGTTGTGTGGTCATGCTGAGGTCGCAGTAGCTAGTAGGATGGCATCGGAAGCATGTTCATCGTGGCTGGCTACTATCGATGTATATTGGACATAGCTGTGGGTGGGGACTGATTGGTATGCCTATCTTTTTCGCTTTTCAGCGTAATGGTTTCGAATTTTATTTAGATGTGCTAGGTCGGTCTTCTTTCTAGTCAATGTGGGTTCATAATTTTTAAATTAATAAATTTAAAGTAGATCTAAATTTATAATTACGTAAATAAATTTAGATTAAATCTAATATATTTAAATCTAAATCTGATCCAGACTTAGTCTATCATAATCTATTTAGTATGTGTGTATATATATATATATATATATATATTTTAAACTTTTAAAATTCGATAAATTTAAATCAAATCTAAATATAAATAATATAAATAAATTTAAATCTAAATCTATATAAATTCAATTCATATCCAATTCAACTTAAACCTATTACCATCCCTACTTTTCAATAACGTTGGCCAGGTATATCAAACTTCTGTTTATACGTCTCTTTACGATTTTGTCCGAATATATAATTAGTGCCCCTAGAGATGTCCTTCATACAAGATGTGTGTGAGAAGGGGGCTCATGATGGCATTTGGTTGATAAAATACATATATATATTACCTAAAAGGCAGAACTGAAGGGGGGGAAAAAAATTCCTGAATCCCTCAAGTTATCACTTAATTTCATTCGACTTTAGTTCCCTGATTCTTATAAAATTTCAAAAAAAAAAAAAATCTTTCATCAAAGTTAATCATTAAGTAAAAATTAAAATGAAAGTACGTAATATATAATTAAATAATATTTCTCTAATCTTTCATCAACTACGGCCGCTCATCTTGAAATACGCATGTTAAATAATAACAGCTATAAAAATTAACTTTTGAACCTAATTAATTAATAAGATGAACAAAATTAAATAAAGAAAACGTCTTTCACACAAGTAGAGATTTTTTAAGCTGAACCCTCCTGTATTGTTATGTTAAAACACAGTGCGGAAAAAGGAGGGGAGGGGGTTGGAAACCTATGAGCAGAAAGCGTCCTTTTTAGGTGGTGGAGGAGTGGAGGAGGTACGATGGCGAGTCAATTCAAAACTAAAACGATGAAGATGTAAGAACCTCTCTGAAAAGAAGTTCCCACTATGAACAGTTTATTATTTAAAATATGAAGTGGGCCAAATATGCCACCCCTTTCCTTGAGGTGATAAAGATACACCGTCATGATTTGACGTGTTGGTATCAGGCATGGGTCCATCGAAGGGCCTAAATCGCGTACCCTCCGCCTCTGGCCATAGAATAATTGTTTTTCCATAACATTATGATATATATATATATTTTTTATAAAAAAAAAATTAGATTTTTTTTTTTAAATTTTAAAACAGCACATAAAAATGTTGGATCAGACATCGTTACCAACTTACTGCCGAGTTGCTTGTTGTGAGTTCTGACTCAGCAACAATTTTGTTGGCGACCCCACCACATTCCAACATCCATCCCCATATGACCGTCCAAGCTCAGATTCTGATAGGGCCCACACACCCCCCGTCGGACAGAACGGAGAACGACCCGTTTCAAAGTTGCAATCCCACTTTTGAGATATAAATATACATACCTTCGTATTCGGTAACATGCTATTGTATGACGGTGATAATAATTGTTTAACATTAGCTTCCATACCCTGTTAGCTGATGTCAGTAACGCATTTACAGACCAACTCCACCATAGTTATGGCGGTTTAATCACATAACATGACCACTATGTATATATATGAATATATATATATATATACGTTTGAATTCTACCTCAAACTTGAACACAAATTAATTAATAATATTATAGTCCACGCTCCTTTACGCGTGATGAACCAGCTAATCCGATAAGCCAATATGCTTGATTATGTGCTGCTTTATCGAGATCTAAAGCAGCTTGTTATGCATTCATCTTTCTTCTTCTTCTTCTTCTTCTTCTTCTTCTTCTTCTTCTTTTTTGAAATATCAACTGGTTTGTCATATGATTTGACCTAGAACGAATGCGCAAGCATGTTTGAACGATACTTTATTTTTTATTTTTCCAACCGAACATCTTTTTATAAGAAATCAAAGGAAGTCTAATTATATAATCCCTAATTCCGTGGCCCAAACATCTTTTTTCAAGCGGTAGAACAAAGGTGACCGATTAATAACTTCTGAATCACAAATCTATGATAATATTAATTGCCGATATGTCCGGTTATGAAAATCTTATATAGTTGTATTTCATTGTTTGTCTTTTCTTTTTTTAATAAGTTAGTTAATCTCCCATTTATGTATAAAAAAGAGAGAGATACATGAATTATTAAATTCAAGGAAGGCATATGTAGGGCTCTAAATGATTCATGCTAATTCACAACCTATTCGGTTTGATTTATTACAAACTAGCTTCGGTTTATTTATTTAATTAATTGAGACGAGTTGAACTTAAGTCTTATTTTAGACTCGTTTATGAATTGAGCTAAGTTTGATTTTCGATAACTATGGTCAGACCCAACTTATTTATAACCCTACAAACTTGTATGAATTTATTTTATAATTAAGACTAAATAGAATCATGGATTTGAATTCTATCATATGGAGTGTGTGTGTAGGGGACAAATAAAACCACCATTTATTATTAGAACTAAGATTCATCTTAGTTTTTTGAACTACTTACAGTATTTTCCTTTACTTATTGACAGTAATTTTTATTATCTACCGTGGGTTGTTTGCTAACATAAAATATAAATATTTAATGTTTACAAAAATATCATATTTTTTTTCTTGGAAATTAAATACTATTGTTTTTTGAGGGACTATCAGTAGTTTGTTCCACCCACTTAAGGTAATTTCTACAACTTACTATGGATAATTTTATAAACGCAAATATAAATACTTAATATTTATAAAAAGGTAGTTTTACCAACTATACGGTGGATAGTTTTCTAACATAAAATAAAAATACTTAATATTTATAAAAAATGCCACTATTTTTCTTTCTAGCATTTAAATAATGTAGTTTTTAAAAGACTTACAATAGTTTTCTCTACCCACTAAGAGTAGTTTCCACCACATATCGTGGGTACTTTTCAAATATGAAATATAAATACACAATATTTACAAAAAATATTAATAATTTTTTGCACTCAAATATTATAGTTTACTAGGTTACTTCCAATAATTTCGTCTACCTACTAAGAGTAGTTTCTTCAACTGAAAGTGTTGGTTCTTAGTTCTCCCTAAATTAGCTAATTCTTATTAAATATTATCCTTTAACACACACACACACACACCCCCTTGCACACCAATTTTAAGAGTTTCTCTAGCTTCTCATTGCCAAACATGTTAATTCCCAATAGAGATTGAAATGAGAAACTATGTATATAGTTGGATCATAAAATGACCAATGAGGTTGTAATTGTGAAATGGTGGAATCTTGGGCCATAGGTATGATCAATCTCTCGGTATTGTATATTATTATCATGTTATGACTATGGCACATCTACGCAGTAATTTGATACTTACCTCTTTAAGGACTTATTATGAATTAAAAAAAATAGTTTTATTATAATTACTGCTACCTTATAAAACATGGCGTGGACTAATAATAATAATAAGTAATGTTATATGCAAAATATAATATTTCTCACTACTCCATGAATTGCTATTCAACTCGGAAATAAGCAAATCTCTCTATTCTTTTCAATCAATTATCTGTTGCATGTCTTCGGTTATCATTCTACATAAAATTTCTCCTCTTGAACGATCTTCCAATACAACTCCCATAAATTAAAAAAAAAACAGTAGAAAGAAAGATATGGGGAAAAGTACAATAAGATGCATTAACCAGTCCAATTACACACACGTGCCTCAAAAATCATCATGCACATGTGATCCCACCACCCCACCATACCTCATACACAAAGTAGAAAGCTACATTTCCATGATCAACAACGCACCACGCCACCACGATGTACTGGCTAGTACCACCACCATCGTCGGCCGATCATATGTTGATTGACATGATAACTATATAGGATAATATGATCAAGGCTTCCATGCGCTAGCCCAAACTACGGGATGGTCCTTCCAAGACAATGATATACCGGCAGCCTCAGAACACGGGACCATGGACCAAACACCTTCCTTATACCTCCTCAAAAGCGCCCGCACATCATCACTTACCTCATCACTATAACCCATCGGACTAAGCCCGCATTCATGCAACCTCCTCGACCATTGTAACGCCGTCTCCCTCCTCTCCGTAGACTCCGACGGCGAACAAGCCAATAAATCCATCAAAGCCCGACCCGCAGCCCGTTCCAACATCAACCTTTCATTACTAGTCCTTGGAAAGCTGTCATCAAGAGACTCGAAGTAAACCCTAAACCAACGCAAACACTCTTGAAACCCCCTAACAAACTCGTAACAGTCATTATTATTCCCGACGTCGTTGAGATCGGCTTCTTCCTCGACCACGGTCACGATCCTCGGGTTAAGCCGTCGGAAGTTTGATAATAGCATATCTCTACTATCGACGTTGACCGTATGTAAGGAGTTGACTAAGTTGATGGCTAGGGCTTCATCATCTTTTAAATCCAAGTCGGAAAAATTTAACATGGACAAATCGGTATCGTGGTGTATGATATGAAATTTAAAAGGGACACCCATTAGTCTAGCAAACTTCTCCATCCTCGTACCAATCTCCTTCATCACCTTCTGAACCGCCGCTACCTCCGGCACATGCCCATCTCTGTCGGCACTGCCCGGTGGTCGTTTACTGAGCACCACGGTGGTTAAACGGAGATGAGGAGTGTCGTCGGTACGAGTAGCTATAGCTTCAAGTAAAGTGGGCCATTGAGTACAAAAAGTGTTACTAATATCAATAATATGCAACTTACTTTCACCTTCTAGCGCTTCCATAATTGCACCGTTTGAAGAAACATGACCAAAAGTGGTCCACGGGCTAACTTCTTGAAACTTTAGTACCATCCGACGGGTCGACTCGAAAGAACAAGTCTTCTCCGACGAAATCCTCATGGTACGGTAACATCTGTCGCCGGAATCCGTCATACGGCTAAAGAGGGCTTGGAGGAAGTAAGAAGCTAGCTTTTGCTCGGTATCGCCGTAGGGAGAGCTGAGCTCGTTTAGCATCCACATGAGCTGTTGGAGACGGTAGGTGTTGCGCTCAGCTATTGCTCTAGCTGTTTCCAGGAGAATATCGGATGCCCACTTGCCGGAAAATGAAGGGGTACTGGACGTAGTAGTAGTAGTAGAAGAAGAAGAAGAGAAGAACTCGTGGCTAAGGTCATGGGCGGGGGAGTAGGAGAAGTAGTTGGCGGAGGAGGAATGATGGTGATAAGGAGGGGTGGTGGTGGCCGCGGTGGTGGCAGAAGGGAATTGATAGGGTTGATACTGCTGTGGTTGGTGGTGGGGCTGTTGTACTTGTTGGTAGTGGTGGTTGTCATAAGTAGGAAAATGGCCGTATTGTTGCTGTTGTTGTTTGTTTGGAGCGCCCGAGTAAGTGGAAGAATTAGAAGAGAAGTCTTCTTCATCCATGAAAATGTTGAAGCATTCTTCGTCGTCTTGTGGGTAATTGGTATGTTGTTGTTGTTGGTTATTGGGATGCGATCTTGTAGTGGAGCTACTAGAAGTTCTAGTTGTAGTAGTGGAGTTATTGAAAGATTGATCGGATGATTGAACAGTACTGACTAGTCTAAACAACGTATCCATTTAAGCCCCGGCCCTTTTGTTGTTGTTTTTTATTCTTTGACTCCTCTCAACCAAACACACACCACCATCTGAATAAAAACAAACCATATGACCACCTTTCTTTTCAATTCTTTCCCCCTTTTCTCCCCCCCCCCCCTTTTTCTTGCTTTGCGATGAAGGCCGGCAAAGGAAAAAGGACGACTATGGTTGGTTGTTGGGTACGTGGGTTTCGATCAATTTGGCACTTTGGGTTAATTTAATTAGGAGCTAGCTAGTGATCATGCATGCTAGTTTTATCCATTGGTAAATAGATTGGTAAGTTTGGTATAAGGGCGCCGCATTGGGGGTTTTTTAATTAAGAGTAGGGATGGATAAGAGCTGCGAAGATGGAAGGGAAGGAAGAAGGTAGCCAAGTGGGTGGGTGGTGGGAAGCTGAATGAATGATTAAGCGTGGGAGAAGTGTTGGATTTTAGCTTGGACTAGCTAGCTACCTGGCCTTAATTCTTCATCATATGTAGTAGCATGAATTAGGTAGGGGAGGAAAGCTATATGAACAATAGAAAAGAATAATACTTTATTGGGAGTGAAGGAAAGGGAATCTGAGCCAGTTAAAACGTGCTTACTCTTTTCCTTTTTGTGCTCTAATCGATGAAAGAATGTAATGGGGGATGCAATTCTTTTCTAGCAATTGTCCCTTTATCTCTTTCAGCTAGGCTATTCCTTTTAATCCCCCCCACCCCAAAAGTTATTTGTGCATCTGTTTCTCTCTGTTCAGAAGGCAAGTTTACTGGAATCGATATAATTTTTCAATATGTGTGTTATGGATGAAAAGCTCTCGTAAACACTTTTCAATGATCTTTGTGATTCATATATGCATGGCAAAACATATTTATGAGTTGTTTTTTTTTTAAAAACAGTGTTTTTAGGCCCAACTAAATCAATACCTTTTCACTAAGATTAAGAGCATTTTCTCTTCACCTTAATATCATTTTAGCTAAGATAAGATCATTTCAGATGAACAAGATTTTAATAATAAATTAAAATATATAAAAATTTAATAATAGTATTTATAATAATGATAACAATAAAAATTATATCAAATGATAAACTTTAACCTTTAATTTTTCTTAAAATATAATTTATTATGATATAAAGGTATAATTATTATATTCATATTACAAAATAATTGTTTTTTATATTTTTTATAATATATATATATATACTCAAATATATTTGTAACATCTCAAATTTTTTCAATTAAAAAATTTCATTTCATGACAATCCAAAAGTGATAAAACCAAATTTAGGAGATGTTATCGTCACATCAAACATAAGATATATGGGACCATTTACATAACTCATGCTCTATGTAAGACTAAAATGTTTAACAAAACCATGCATAAGAATAAAAAATAATGACAAAGAGAGAGAGTGAAAGAGAGATGTAATGATATCATGATAAAGCATACAAAACCCAAATATAAGAAAAGAACCAACAATTTATGTAACTAAAAAAAATAAAAAATGTCCTAATGTAATAGGAAAAGCCTAAAAATACTAGTTGACCTAACTCTCTGATAAAATAAATGATTCCCCAAGCAATAACCGCAAAGAGGCTTCCATCAAGCTTATCAAATTACAAAACATCCTTTGCTACCTAGAAAAAATTTAGATCAATATAGTAACCACATAATGTAGTATCAACACAATGAAGTACTAGTAAAAAAATTTATCTTGTAACATAGAATAAGCTCATCATGTACATAGAGGTCATACTAATTATTACATAACAAATGAGCTTAATTAATCACATAATTAGGGAATAATAATGATAACATAGGGTAATTGCATGCATCTCTAATATAAACACCCATATATTTTATTATTATTCTAATATGTGACCATATCATCCAACTATTTAAGATATTTGAACAATAACACCTAATCATCCACCATGATCGAAAGTCATGACACCATCACTAGATAACATAGGTCTCACAAACATGGGTATACCCTATGTTAATCACAATATGGGTGTTCAAGAGATAACAACAAATACAAACATAGGCATACCCTCTACTGGCCATAACTTGGTAGAGTATTGATCTCAATATGAGTGTTTAGGTAATATGACCAAAAGCAAAAAAGATTATGCATATCAAAGGCATTCATGCCTTCCAAATTAGGAATTTAGGTGATTACACAAAACACAAGGAGATAAACCCATAAATCATGACATACACTCTATAAGTCACAACCTTGTAGATCATCAACGCAACAATGGTCTGCTACAATATCATTTCTAATCCTTCTTACAAGCTACAACTAAGTAGGATAGGAAAGATACTTGAAAAAGGGATGAAACCCTACCAAACATGGCATACCTCTATAAGTTGCAATCTTGTGGAGCATTATTGTCATGATGGTATAGCATAGTACACTAGGTACTAAGTGAAAAGTAAAAAGTACAAGGGTGACCCACCCACTAACCCCTGCCTAACTATCTCGAGAGTTAGAGAAAAATGCTCAAATGAATTCTTAATTCCATTATTCATTTTATAAGGAGATATCACAAATCACATTCAAAATCCATTATTAATCCAAATTGTGTGTTTTCAAGTATTGAAATCAAACATTAACAAAGGTTTCCAAGCCACCATATTAGGTGTTTAGGAGATAACACCAAATAAATTCTTAACAAGTATCCAAAACCACAAGGCACACAAGTAGCCACTTTTAGTATTTCTTTAGGTTCAATTATTCAAGGCTAAGATCATGATTTAAATGTCAAGAATAATGGACAAGGATAAAATATCACAATAATATCCTAGGGGACAAGTTTGATGGTCCTATTGTAATATCTCAAAAAATTTCCCGCCCTAATTTTTGGATAATTTGTCTATTAATTTCATCTTTAATGCTTAACCTGCAATTATCCACTCAACCCTTAAAACTTGTTTTTTCTTTTTCCCCTCACCCCCTCACATGAATCATTTTACCATTGTTATTGCTCCTTTGTTTGGTTAGTCAATCAAATCATAAGAAAAATATGATTTCGTGTTACCCTTTTCTCATGCCTCTATTTCTTTTATTTAGTCTTCAACCTCATTCAACCTCACCAATCCTATCTTACACAATATCAAATGAACTCAAACGAGCACTCTATACCCCTCCCTCTTCCTTTTTTATATTTCCTCCAACCTCAACAAAGCTTCCCCTTTCATTTGCTCTAAAATTCTCCCCTAACACTCCATTTATCCTTCTTCCCTATTTTTCCATTATTTCTATTTGAATTACACCATTTCACTTCTTCTTCTACACCAATATCTCATATATCCAAACCACCCACCTACACTAATATCTCACATAGCCACACCACCATCTTCATTGCCACTTCACGTAGCCACACCAACACACTTTTACAATATTCCTACCTTATGTTAGCCAACCTTTACAACATGATAAGCTCATATTACTATCCTTTACCAGCTTGAAAAACTTACACAAGGCACCCCTTGTAGCATTACTTTCTCATGCAACTTCTCTTCCATTGTTCTACATTGGTTCTCTTCTCAAATTCATCTTCCATTTCCTTAAATTACCCCACTTTTTATGAACATGCTAATCTCTTATTTTTGTGAATTTTAGTTGATTATATAGTATTGGATGATGGTGTGTATAAGGTTGTCTAATTTACTTGCTTAGATATTAGAGTTGTTTTGTGGTAAGTATATACACCATCTAGATTAGGGTTTAAATGATATGTGTTGTCTTCTCATGAATTTTATGTTATCATGTTGTTGTAGAAATCATGTTTATGTTGCATTTCAATTTATATATAGGTATTACTTGGTAAAATTGTGATTATATGTATAACGATAATTTTATGTGATATTGCTCATGTTAGGCCTTGCTAGGCTTTGCCATTAAATTCCAAGCATATTGGTGAACTTTATTTTAATAAGTTATGGTGGATTATATTTAAATGTGGTTATTTAGTATTGTTGTAAAAATACATTGAGGTTGGAAGCATTGGTAATGTTGGAACATATAGAGTTTTTATGAGTTTGGGTGATTCCAGGCCTTAAGGGTATTTGGGTCAATTTATGAGTTGTGTGGGGGAAATAAGTATGTCATTTTGTTCTTTGAATTTTTTCCTATAATTTTTTAGGGTTTGGTTGAGGGTGTATTAAGTTATTATAATAATAATAATAATAAATATGAAGTGTTTAGGTGACATAGGGATATTGTGGTCATTTTTGAGATATTTCTAGGATGTTTGGGTTGTATTTTTTGGGTTGAAAATATGATAAGTGTATGATGTGTATAGTTTTGGTTAATTATGGTTAATATAAGTATTAGTATTATGCAAAAATTTCTTTAAATGGGCCTACAAACCTTAGGGGTATGATCAGTATTTTATGTGTGAAATATTAGAATTAAGTCCCAATGTTTGGATATGTTGTTTATAATAATATATTAAGGTAATGTGTTAAATTTAGTAAGTCATATGAATGGATTTATAAGCCATTTGTAAGTTAGGATTTTATAAGAGCATTATGGTATATTCATTGGCATTTCTTCTCCTTTTGGGTTTATTTTGATTCGCTCTTATCTTATGGTTATACTATGTGATTGTGGAATGTTTAATTTAGTTAAACATGATACTCCTATGTGTAGGCACATTAATCAATTATTGGAATAAATTCAATAATATTAGTATTTTATGTAATAATGATATACAATAATCCATATGATAAGACATTGACATTAAAGTGGAAGATCATGTGAGTCATAACTGAGCTGTACCATTTCGTTCTACTGAACACAAATAGTGATCAAGAACATTTACCTTGGGAATCGTACCAATCCATTCCACCAGACGAGCATAATGGCTTGGAGCATTCTCCCCTGGGAATTATATCAATCAATTTCATCGAACAAGAATAGTAAGGTCCTTAAAATCAAGTGACTAAGGAAATAAAAATATATGATCATCTAATAAGGACCCCTAATATGGTTTTCTCATAATCATCTTGTGTTATGAATATAATGCATGCATAGTCTTCTTTCTTATAACCTTTGTGTTATGCATGCCATTTTATTGTGGTGTGTATTGTTACCTTACTCAATAAGTGTGTATTGATAATCCATTTAATGGGTGTTACTCATTCCCATGAGCATTCAACCCAGTTGTTGATGTGTAGATTTATGATGATTACGTCGATGAGTTTGATGCACTTTATGTAGAGGAGTGACTTATCTGTATGGGTTTGGGAATAGAAATTGAGTTATTTAGTAGCCATCATTTTTTTTCTAATACCTTATAGACTCTTAGTTCCATAATACTCCCTTGACTTGTATTATGATTATCACTTGTACTTAGAGTGCATCTCTGAACTCCTCTACATTTTATGAAATCTATCTTATTCTCTTGTTATCTAGTTTGATGTTTGTAAAGTTTTGCCTTATACTAGGTGTAAGAATGGTACTGTAAAACAGACTCATATTTAGTACAATAGTAACACTAAATTAATTTATTTTTATCTTCTATAAAGTTTTAAAAATTCATTAATAAATTTTGGGGTACGCCTACTAACATGTTGACTCACCGGGGACCCAAAATAGAATAAAAAATTGAAATATGGGGACTAGTCAACTGGTATAGAGGTGGACAATCGACAAGTGTACCAATGGATGGTTTGACCCTCTCTAATTAACTAAACCCCAAAGTAGAGTCAAATAAAAAAATTCAGCTTCAATAGTCGACAAGCGCCATTAGGCATAAAATTCCATAAATTATGCAATTATTTACATATACCTCCAGCTTAACTATATAATCCTAGCATGTTACTATACTATTAAAAACATATATAAAAACATACTCAACACTTTAAAATACATGGAATCATACTCATTAATCAAGTATACAACATTTCCCATGATTACTCACCAAAATCATACTAAGGCTAACAATGGCTAGAAAATGCTCAAACTTCCAATAAATGTTAAATCATTTTAACTTGTTCATTTCCATATAACAACACATCTCATCCTTATCATACTAAAAATATGTAAATTCATTCTTGGTATCATATTAAACAACATTCATTCCATTTCCACAAAATACACCAAAATTTTCCAAGGGCAGCTAAACATGCTCTTATGCTAAAAATTATCATGTTATATGTAGATAACATGCCGATTCATGAAAAAAGCATAAGAGGAAACATTTCAAGATAAACTCAAATCAAGCATGGATTTTATGGAAAAAGGCTTATCCCTCACATTCTTCCACATACTAACTAAAATACACAAAACATGATCATAATCATGATGAAAAATATGATAGACATATGGCACCAAACCTTATCATAGAATAGGATTTGTCTTAACCTTAAAGAACATATTATATCAAAAGGAAATACTCCTAAATTAATGGACACTATCATTGATCACCTAAGGAATCAAGAGCCTAAAAAATCTAAAAAAAACATTTGAAAATCTATTTAAAACTAATAAAATAGAAGAAGAAGGATAGAGGTATTTCTCCTCAACTTCAACGCTAAATATAGATAGTTAAGAGGAGAATGATTAAAAAAATGTAAACTTTATTCCAAGAAATAATCCTTCTTTATTTAGGAAAAATAAGGAATAACTAAGATAAAGATTATAATACCCCATTTTTTAGAAACCCTAATTATAAATTAATAATTATATGTAATTTGTTATAATAAGTATTGTAGGGTATTTTGTATTATATATTTTAATTATATATGTGTATTATCATCACATATTATATAAAAATTTAATTAAGCTAAAATATGCTAGAATTTGGGTTATTAAATTAATCCTTATTTATACCCTAACCGATATTGGATAACCCTACTCTTAGCAATAGGATGTTTTTACCTCGATTAAACTTTACAATTTATTAATCCTACCTTATACTAGATTTTGACCACACCTTTACTCCCTCTTCTTAATGAGACCCTTCACACCATGCCTCCCTCTCCTATATGTTTCCCTCCCCTTGTCTTTCTCTACAAGACCCTTCATGTCATACCTCCTTTACCTTGACTCCCTCTCCTCCATGTTTTACTCTATTATACCCTTCACGCCATCCTCCATTCTACCCATTTTGTGTTGTGCATCAACCCCCAAGTGACCTGCATTCTCTTCTACTTCCTCCTAAACTCCATTAAATAAGAGAAGCCTCATCGATGACCATCTTTTCCCATTCCATTTCCACCATTTTTCTCTACAATGTGCACCATCACTAGATCCTTCCACTTGTAATAATCCTTTAGCCCCACCTTTGGCCACTTCTACTAAAACCACCTCCAACCTGCAGCCAAACTCATAGATACCTCACCACCACCTTCAACCAAGTGCACCAATCCCCTCCCCCTTAATTCGACCACTTCCATCAACTCTACCCTCCTTACTACACCCTCCACCACCAAATCCCTTCCCTAAGCTGCACATAAAGCCATTGAAGCACCCCAACCCCCATCGGAAAAACCCATCGCTCATCTCCATTCTCTATCGGCTAAAACTACCAATTATCTCGACCTTGATGCACCATTCTCCACCATAGCTTCCCCTTGCACTAGTTCTTCATACAGGTCACCCTTCTTTAGCATCGTCCAAATACACCATTACTCCCTTCCCTTCCTCAGTAGCTTCCACCATTTCCTCCTCCCATTGGTTTGTGAGTTTGGGTGTTTCCTTGTTGCTTTGTTTTGGACATTTAGTTGTTCTTTGAGTGGTTTTAATTAATTTTGGGTATTTTTGTGTTAAATTAGATGCTTATCAATGTTTTTTTGGGTGTTAATTTCTTAGGTAATCCTTGGAGATCTTAGAGAAGATGGTTTTTGTACTTTTTTTGTAAGCTTGGATTTAAGTAAATCCAATCACTCATGAGATGATAAAAATTATGTGTGATTTTAATACCCTAAATTTTAGCTAACCCTAATCCTGGTTAATAAGTATCATAACCTAATTCTAAACTCAGAAAATATATTCTTCTATCTTACCCTAACTCTCAAATTCTAAATCTTAGCCTAACCCTAATATATTTCAAGTTATTAATATCTTTCATAACCTAAACCTAATCCCAGATGATAGTTTAATTAATTTATATGAGTACCCTAACCAAAATTATTTTTAATTTAAACTTAAATCTAAACCCACACTATTTTTCTTTTCTCCTTTTTCTTTTTCTTCTCTTTCCCTCATACTTCCCCCCGACCGGTTCTCTTCCCTTCCCCTTGCATGCATGACTCTCCATGACAAGCCTACCCCTACTTGTAACACCCCCAAAATTCACTACTAAAAAATTTCATTTTATTAAAAGATTGGCGGAAGCAAAACAACAAACTGTGAATTTCAGGGATATTACCGTCACACTTAGTACCAGATCGGTTCACTCATACCGTTCCAGTACCAAGTGCTAAGGCTAAAGAACAAAATATCAATTGCTAGAAATTTAAACCATTTTAAAATCAGAGTAGCACAAGTAAAAATTTTATAAGGATAGATTCCCCCAATGGTGGTTACAAGAACAAGGAATACATTTAAACCATAAAGTAAAGGCAAAGGGAGAACCCTAAGAATCCGGATAATCCTTACGCTCTTTTCCGTTGCCTACTTGAATAGCACCTAAAAAGACTCACAAGGGATACTGCCCATTGAATAGGCAGGGGCCCCACGAATGGAACACTTCAGTACTACAGTACTGAGTAACCCTTTAAAATCACACTTAAAAGCAATCCAGCAATGTAACACATGATACAAAGCTACATACATATATAACAAGATGTGTATATATAACATTCACATTAGATATCAATAGGTCGTAATGAACAATCGATACTTTCGGGCCTTAAGCCATGTCATAGTGCAAAATCAATACTTCCGACCTTAAGCTATTAGTTAATCATTATTCAAGCATCTCTTATATTTTATATCCATGTGAGTGTGGGAACCCCACTATTATTCGCCGGTGGACCGATCATGCAAGGCAAAACGCTCCTGGCCACCATTATTCGCCGGTGGACCGGTCTGGCCCCAATTTACATGGTGTTCCACTATAAGTGATTAGTATTTTTCCATAACTTTATTCATATGCATAACTGGTTTTATTGAGCTTGGGACCCCCACTATTACTGTCGGTGGATATATATATATATCAACATCATCCAGGGCAACACGCTCCTGGGCCACTATTATATCTAGTGGATTGGTACTCATAACCACTTGCCAGGGCATCACGCTCCTAGGCCACTATTATAACCAGCGGATCGGTACTCAATATCATAAGTCATCTGGGCCCAGCTCATTAATTTTTTACTTTCATTATTATTATTTTTTCTTTCTTTAATCAGCACAATAATTTCATTTATTTACCTCAAACGGGAGATCAAGAACCCGGGACACAAAGGTACACCGGTCGTACCGGTTCATACAAGCTACTTAGTACCCTTTAACCATGAACCGTGGGACGCAAAGGTACCTTTGTCGTACTGATGCATAAATCTACTCAGTACCCTACCGACAAGGACACCTAATCGATAAGTATGCATACCCTCTAAATAGGTCCGTAGAGTTAGATAGGGTAAGATATAGGGCCTGGCTGGGGCATAAAGGCACACCAGCAAATACTAGAATAATTGTGGGCTAAACCACATCTTTAGGGTAGCGACCCCTAAAGAGCCACCATTCCCGATCTTGAGGTCTTTCATTTTAAGTATTAGTGTCTTAATTAAAGTGATCACGAAAAGCACAATAATCAGAAACTTATTCACTATCAATCGTTCTGATATTATTAGTCATTTTTTATTCAGGCGATTATCCAAGATAACACAGAGAAATCATTAAGGCCATCATAATCTCATCTAATTCTGAATTAGGACTCATTCTTGTGATACTTACTAATTATCAAATACTCTTACCTTGCTAATCAGCATTATTTGAATCATATTATGAAATTCCACAATCACAACGACATGTTGGGTACAAATTACTCATTCACCCCTTACTTATATAATTGCTAGGTCATCACTTCCTTACTTGATAAATTACTCTATTACACTCCTTGTTGTATAATTACCAAATTACCCTTTACTCGGTTTAGGTTACCAAGTTATATCCTACGCTTTTTAGATCACCATTCACCCTTCATAATTGTTACACTTAACATATTTCTCATTTGGTTGGTTAGATTACCATATTACCCTTCTCCTTCGTTATAATTACTAAATTACCCTTAAGTTAGATAAATTATCAAATTACCCTTCTTTATTATCATGATTGCCAATTTTTCCCTTTAGTTGGTTAAATAATTTCCAATATACCCTTTAGTCAATTAAATTACCAAATTGCCCTTCTCCATTATCATAATTACCGAATTGCCCCTTTAGTTGGATAAATTCCCAAATTACCCTTTTACAATCTCATAATGGCCAGATTGCCCTTATCCATTATTATAATTACCAAATTACCCTTATCCATTATTATAATTACCATATTACCCTTATCCATTATCAAAATTACCAAATTACCCTTCTATTGGTTAAATTACCAAATTACCCTTCTGAATTGTTATAATTACCAACTTACCCTTCTCTATTATTAAAATTACCAATTTACCCTTCTCCATAATTATAATTACCAATTTACCCTTCTCCATATTTATAATTATTAATTTACCCTTCTCCATAATTATAATTATTGATATACCCTTCTCCATATTTTTAATTATTAATTTACCCTTCTCCATAATTATAACTATTAATTTACCCTTCTCCATAATTATAATTATTAATTTACCTTTCTCCATATTTTTAATTATTAATTTACCCTTCTCCATAATTATAATTATTAATCTACCCTTCTCCATAATTATAATTACCTTAATACCCCTTTTACTTATAAATTACTGTTTTACCCCTTTACTACTAACATTACCATAATATCCTCTTATTTATAAAAATTACCATTTTATCCCCTTACATCCAAATTTACCATATTACCCTTTTGCTTGCAAATTACCATAATACCCTTTTACATCCAAAATTACCATTTTATCCCTTTCTTACAAAATTACCATCTTTTCCTTCTCTTCCAAAATTACCATTTTACCCCTTACTTTCCAAAATTACCATAATACCCCTTTACTTATAAAATTACCATTTTTCCATTTACTTATAAAATTACCACTTTACCCCCTTTATTACACCACGTTTATTAATTTAACATTACCACATGGAATAATAATATTAACACTCCATTAACAATATCCAACTCCACCAACTGTTATATCTTAATATAATACTTATTAGCACCCATATATATTAGGCCACATTCTTGCACAAGAAATATTACTAAAATGCCCCTAGGGCTCTTTATGACATGGATAAGTACTTAATACTTTCATTAATAATCAAACTCTTCCCTTAAGCAACATTTCCACACATGGCATAGAAACTAGCATACTTTCCTTTTTATTAATCAATACCATCAAATATATATATTATATTAACAACCATATATCAAACATAATAACATATTAAAACTCCTAATGTGCAAACATACTTTTATCCATGCGTTTAATTGGGGTTTAACGATTACCTTATATCTCACAAAAATCAAACCTTACTAGTATCCCGGTTAAAGGTTCAAGCTTTAATTTACAAAACCAATACCTAAAAATAATTTCAATAATTATTATATTAGGAGTAGGAAATTAAGAGGATACAACTTTATATAAAAAAATTAATTAATAACAATTTACTTAAATATTAATACACCTTAATAGTTGAACACAAAAACTCCCAAAATAATGTGGAATTCAAGCTGCATGAGCAACATGAGCCACATGTAGGTCGATGGGGAAAAAGGGTTGAAGGTTAAGGTAGAAGGGAGGAAGGGGTGTTTTTTAGGTTGGGGTCTTTAGGCTAGGGAAGAAGGTAGATAGGGGAAGATTAGAGGCAAGGGAAGGGTGCAGGAGTGAAGAGGGTGTGTAGGTGGTGGCCGGGGATGGGTTGTTGGTGGCCAAGAGCAGCGGAGGCGAGGCAGCGAAAATGGCTGTCGGGCTGGGTGTGGCTAAGAAGGAAGGAAAAGAAAGGGGGAAAATTGAGGGGTGTATGGGCTATTTTCTAGAAAAGAAGGTGTGGGTGGTAGAGGAGGTTGCAGGGAGTTGAATGGTGGGTTGGGTGGCAGCAGAGGTAGGTAGACGGCGGCGAATGGTGGGGTTGCAGGTGGGTTGCTGAGAAGGGAGAAAAGGGGGAGAAAGGAGGAGCTACGGGGGGCTTGGGTGGTGTTGTGGTGGTGTAGGGTGGGAGTAGAGGGGTGTAGAAGGTGGTTTAGGTGGTTGATGAGGCGATTACACCAGCAGAGGGTGGCGGTGGTGCACAAAACAGGGATGAAAATGGAAGAAGAAGAAAAGGAGAGAAAGGGATCAGGGAAGGGGGAGGCTCAAAAATAATGGGGTAGAAAAGGGCTTGTGAGGAGAAGAAAAAGAAGAGGGAGGGTAAGGAGATAAGTGGCCGGTCATTGGTAATGTTTAGGGTGGGAGGGAGGGCAGACGAAGAGGGGGAAAACAGGGTAGGAGGGATGGTTTGCAGGGCTGGCCAGGTGCGAAAAATAGGAAGAAAATGATGGGAGAGAGGGAGAGGCAGGTGGTGGTAGCGAGGGGTGGTGGCCAGCATACCCAAGGTGGCGGCACTCGCCGACGAAGACAGGTTGGGGGCTGCTGGGTCGAGGCATAGAAGAAGAAGAAAAGAAGGAAAGAGGGGGGAAGCAGGCCGGCGTAGGGGAAAGAAAGAAGTTGGGCCAGCCCATACACTAGGGAGAAAAGGAAAGAAAGAAAATAGGGGGTGGAGCTGGGTTGCTACACCGGGGGAAAGGAGAGGAGGGGAGGGAGTGGGCTGGAGGCCTAGTGCGCAAGGAGGGAAGGGCTAGCTTGTTGCAGCGGCCCGAAGGAAAAAAAAAAGGAAAAGAAAAAGAAATAAGAAAAAGGAGAGAAAGGAGAAGGAAAAGAAAAGGAAAGAAAGGAAAATGGGAAATTAGGAAAAATAATTTAATTTAATTTAGAAAATAATAAAATGTAATATTTTTGATAAATTATTTAATTTAATCATTTGATTTAATATAATTTAATATATTGGTTCAAAAAGGATAATTTTAGTAAAATATTAGTTTGGAAAATTATTTAAATAAAGATAATATGATAAAATAATAAAATATTTATTTTTAATTTATTAAATACTCCTATCCATATTTATATACTCAAAAATCCATAAAATAATCAAACTAAATAATTTTAAAAGCTAATTTATTTTAAATAAAAGTTATTTATTAAATTATAGGCTTTCTAAAATTTTGGGATTACACTACCCCCATCAACTCCCCCTCCTTAGCTCAAAGGACTAGGGTTGAATTTTAGTAGATCACATGACCTATCTCCTCTTCTTTTCCTATGTATGTGTATATGTATATAAGATACATTTAATACCTAAACCTACCTCCTTCTCCCTCTATTTTCTATCACATGACCTTAATAGGATTTACTAGTGTCCATGCATACAGCAAGAGGTAGTAGAGTTTGTGTTGAGATATATAACCTACCAAAAGGTCAAGATTGAGCACTGGAGGCTTGCAGGGTTGGTTAAGCCTTTATATATTATAAGGTGGAAGTGAGATTCCATCTCGATGAGTTTTGTGAGTGGGTTACTGAGGATTCGCAATAGGTGTGACACAATTTTGGTTATCGTCCACTTGTTGACTAATTCACCAGTGTTTGTGCCGATGAAGTCAACTTGGAGTATGAATCAGCTAACTAATGCTTATATAAGGCTTGTGGTGAGTAGGCATGATACATCTACCGACATATTCTCTGATCAGGATTCAAGATTTGTTTTGCACTTCTAGAGGAACTTGTAGGAGGCTATAGGCACGAGATTGAGGATGAGTACTACCTCCACCCAACTACAAATGGGAAAATTGAGATGACAATTCATACATTTAAGGATATGCTATGGGATTGTGTGTTGGACTTATAATGTTGTTGGGAAGATCGTCTACATTTGGTTGAATTCTTGTACATCAATAGTTATCACGCTAGCATAGGGACGACGCCCTTTGAGGCACTATATGGACATAAGTGGCAGACACCCTTGTGTTAGAGCAACATAAGTTAGACTATTATACTTGGGCTAGAGATGATTGAGGATACAACTTAGCAAGTTTGGTTGATCCAAGATAGGATGAGAGCATATCAAAGTCCCTAGAAGAGTTTTGTAGATCAAAGGTGTTATAGTGACAGTTTTGAGTCGAGGATAAAGTTATGTTGAGGATTTCACCCACTAAACGAGTGTAGAGATTTTATTAGAAGGGTAAGTTGATCCCCAAATACATTAGTTCTTATGAGAATCTTAATAGGGCTAGCGAGGTTGCATATCACCTAGTGCTTTCACCAAAGTTGGCCTAAGTTCATAATGTCTTCCACATCCCCTAATTGAGGAAGTATGCTGTAAACCCGTCCTACCTAATCACACTAGATGAGATTGAGCTCAACGATTCTTTATCCTATGAAGAGTAACCATTGAGGATTCTAAACACTAAAATTCAACATACCCAGATGAGTTCAATTCTTCTTGTAAAGATTCTTTAGATCCAAAACTGAGTAGAAGAGGTGAGTTGGGAGACCGAGAAGGATATGCGTGAGACACATCCCTAGATTTATAGCATAGATGTGTTAGGTTTTGGGGTTCTCTATCTTCTGGGGAGATATTCTCATGTAATATAGTGTTAACTTTGGTAGATTTAAAAACTGATATCACCTTCCTTACATCATTTTACATCCCTAGATTTCTAGCACAGATGTGTTAGGTTTTGGGATTCTCTATCTTTTAAGGAGATATTCTCCGTTAATATAGTGTCAACTTTGGTAGAATTAAAAACTAAGATCACCTTCCTTACATCATTTTTCTCTTCTTCCCCAACCTCAACTTATTTACTTCGGGGGCGAAGTCTCTTTTAAGGAGGTAGTGATATAATACCCCAAATTTTATCTAACCCTAATCTTAAATAATTAATATCATAACCTAAGTCTAACCTCAAAATATCTAATTTTCTATCTTACCCTAACTCCCTAATTCTAAATCTTAGCTTAATCCTAATTTTTATTTTGGATTATCGTTATCTTTTCTAACCTAATCCTAATCTCATATGACCATTTAATTAATTTATCCTAATACCCTAACCTAAATTATTTATAACCTAAACCTAAATCTAAACCCATATCATTTTCCTTTTCTCCTTTTTCTTTTTCTTCTTTTTCCTCTTATATTTTCCCCCGACCGGTGCTCTTCCCTTCCTCTTATGTGCTTGAATCCCCCGGCTAAGTGTACCCCTTACCCCCATCAACTCCCCTCCTTAGCTTAAGGGTCTAGGGTTGAAGTTTGGCTGATCGCACCACCACATCCCACCTCTTCCTTTCCTCTATGTGTGTGTGTGTGTGTGTTTGTTTGTATAAGGCACATTTAATGCCTATACCTACCTCCTTCTACCTCTTTTTTTTATCAAATATTTGCACCACCAACGCAAACCTTCCTCCCTCCTTCTTTCCCCTCCTTTCCATCACAAAAAAAATCCAGAAAACCCACCCCCGGTGAGCTTAACCAAGGCACTAACACCCCCACCGGCAGCCTTTACCAACTAGCCAATATCACCATTTCCTACCCCCTTCATTTGGAAAAAATTACTAAAACCACCACTATCACCACCTTAGGCCATTTTCACCAAAACGGCCCCTACCATTAGGCCTTTTCTATCGAAAATACCCCCATTTCATCAGCAGCTGCTGAAACCATCACCCCCTTTTGGCTAAGACAATTGAAACCTTGTTTCAAGTTTTTATCTTTTTTTTCACCCTTCAATTACCTTAATTATATCATTAACTTCTATTGTTTTTTTAAAAAAAAATTTCTTAGGTGATTTACTATAAGTTCTAAAAGAGGCGGGATAGGATAAGCGTGCTTAGGGACCGAATACTTTTTGTAAGGATACCCATTGATGTTTAGGGATTTGTGTTATATGCTTGTATGGCTATGTGTATTATCATGATATTGTCATTTTATCGTTAAATGTGTGTTCTTAATGATATAATATGATAATATGGATGATATGATAGAAAAAGAGTAAGAATGACGAAAGATGTTTTGATATGATGACTGTTATGCTAAGCCATATTTTGTGGATGAGTATAACATATAGGAGAGTAATATGAGCCTAATGAAGTAATATATGTGGGAAATAAGTATATTTAATATGTATGATGATAAATGGTAGATTTGGAAGTAATAATATTGAAGATATAAGATTTTCTTAAAATAAGAGCAATTTGCTATCTTTAAGGCCATTTTTGTCAATATAGGTTATTATGGGAATTTTGTTATTTTATGGGGTTAAAAGGATTTAAAATATTCTAATAATATCATATGGATTATTTGGAGTGATTATGATTTTCATAATTCCTCAAAATGAGAAAATGGCCTAGTTTAGGAATAGTAACCTTAAAATGGTAATCTTATTATCAAATGTATAAAACTTTATAGATTGACCATAAATTTTAGATAAGCTGTTAATATTGGTATTTTGGGAAGGTATATTTAATTTGGTAATTATATGAACCTTGTGGGAAAAGTTATGACTTACATGTGAAATTATAGTTTTTGAAGCTTTATGAATAGTAACTTTTGAGGTAGAATTATTATCGCATGTGTAAGATGTAGAAGTTAGAACTTTAATTTTGGGTATATTAAATATAATAATATTTAAGGAATATATACTACATTTTGTGGATAGATGATCAATATGAGAGAAGTTATGCTTAAATTGTGAATTTAGATTTTTAGGGGGAAAAGTAAGCATATCTACATTTGATAACGATCTTGTTATTTGCATGTTGATGTCTTGCTTGCTTTAATTATGTTTTGTAATCATCAATCCTATCATGTATAAGATACTAATATTTAAAGTGAAAGATCATGTGAGTTGGACAGAGGTGTTGATGGGTCCATTCCACCGGACGATAATATTAGGTTAGATGTATTGTCCTTGAGAGATGCTTTAAACCGTTCCACTACTTTAAGAATAGAGGCTTGAGAGAAATTTTTCCTAAGAGGTGTTGGGTTCGTTCCACCAGACGATAATAATGACTCAAGTGTGTTGTTCCTAAGATGTGCTTTAGTTTGTTCCACCGATTTAAGAATAGTGTGTCCCCATACTCAACGTTAATAAGAATATGGTTTAGGATAAGTAACTAATGGGTAAGACATTAATTATTTAAAGTGGAGGATAACATGATTCAGGACCGAGGTGTTGGGTCCGTTCCACTAGATGATAATTGAAATACCCCGAAATTTTCTAATTTTAAAGATTATATTTAAATAAGATTTTATTTGAAAATTTAATTTAGTAAGTTATTTTTACTAAAATAAAAGGAAATTTAGTAGGACAAATTAATGAGAAATTTTATAAATAGGTTAAGTAAAGGAAATTTTGGTATATTATCTAATTAAGGATTTTAATTTGGGAAATTATTTAAATAAATTATTTTATTCAAATTAAGAAAGATAAAATAGTTTCAAATTAATTTTAATTTTATAAATAATTAAATTAAATAAAATTTGAGAGATTTATTAATTTAAAATGGAAATTTTGGAAAAATCCTTTAAAAAGCCTATTTTAGCCTAAGAAGCGATTTAAAAATTATTTTATTTAAATATTATTAATTTTAAATATCCTAAATATTCAGATCTATTTAATTGGCCCTAACCTAATTATTTCTCCTTTCCTTTTTCCCTTTTCCCTTTTTATTTCTTCCTTTTTCTTTCCTTTTCTTTCTTTTCCTTCCTCTTCTTTTCTTTCTCTTTTTCTTCCCCGAATTGGGTCTGTTGCGCCAGCCCAATTTCTTTTTCCTTCCTTTTCCTTCAGCGCGGCCCAGCTCGCGTGTCGTTGCCACCGCCCCCTTCTCTCAACGCCGCGTTTTAGCTCTTCTTTATCTTGAACGCCGCGTTTTGCTTCATCTTTTTATTACCGTTGCTTGGCAGAACGAAGCGCCGTCCTTCATGCCTTATTTTCTCCAAAACGCGCCGTTTCATTTAAACGTTTTTACCTTGCGCCGAACCGCCCGGCCTCCCTCCCTTTTTCCTCCTTTTCTTCCCCGCGAACCGGCCGGCCAACCCCCATCTTCTTCTTCCTCCTTCCGCTCGACGCCATAACCACCCACCTCCCTCCTTCCCCGAAAATGGCGCCGCCGGCCATACGTGGCGTGACCGGCTCTTCTCCCGCTCGTTTTCTTCCTCTCGATCTGCACTTTCATTTCAAACCATCAACTGCCTCTCTCTCCCGCTCGTTTGTGCACTGTTGCCTCGTGAAGTCGGAAAAAATTCAAGTTTTTTCCGCCCGACCTTCGGCTTGAATTAAACCATTTCCCCCTAATTTAAACACTTAGTAACCTCCCTAATTCAAATATAATCTCCCCAACTATAAAAACCCCCTCATTTGCATGATTTCAGGATTTTATTTTCCCCGAAACCCTAAGCTGTGCTTGTGCGCCACCGCCCCATTAGACGCCATTTTATCCTCCTCCGACCAACTTCAACACCACCTCTTGCTACCAATCTCTTCCCTGCAATACTATCTAATTAACTAAACTAACCTCATCCCTCTATTCATCGTGTGCAAGTTTCTATAATCATCCAAAGTTGGCTAGTTGATTCGACAAGAATCTTGACCCCGAGACAGTGAACCACCGTCCACCACCACATCCGCCACTTATAACACCTATTAAACCAACTATTAACTTCTACTAATTATCCTCTACAACCCCATATAATTATTTTAATTTTCTTCCTCTCCATCACCTATTTTCCTAATTTTTAACCCCCTTAGACCCATTTTCTGGCCACCTCCGGGAACCACCGCCGGTTCCACCTACATCCTCCAACTCAAGGTGATGCCATAGACATTTTAAATACTTAGTTTTGAATTATTAATAATTGTTCTAATTTTAGCCAAAATTTTAGTATTAATTCAACTTTAATTATTATTATTATAATTATTGTTATTAGTAATATTGACTGTATTCTAATTTCTAAATTTTTTTACAGGTCTGGGAGTATTATTGAGTAAGATACAGTAATTATCTCGGCCTTTGCCTATTTACTTAGATTTTTACATAATTGATGTTATTCTTACTAATATTAATAATAATAATATTATTAGTATAATTATTTGGTTGATACTATGATTATTAATGGAAGAACAGAGGCCTTAAATTTTAATTATGCCTCACATTTATTAATTTTATTAACATTATTAACATTTTTCAACATTATTTTAATTATATTATCATTATTACCTTTATTATAATATAATATAAGTATATATACATTATTAATTTTATTATCACAATTCTGAATAGTATTATGTTCATCATTGTGGGATGGTTAGAAATCCAACTTTTAATTTTAAGAATTTCGATATCATTAATATCTAATATTCTATTTATAAAAAGTATCATTAATATTATTATACTTTATTTATATTACTAATTTGTTTTATTACTATTATTCTTATTATTGTTATTATTATTATCATCATCATTATTATACTATCATTTCTATTTTGGGTGAAGGATAGAAACCCTTAGGTCACCACCCTCTTCGAATGAAAATAATAAATTAATTGTAATAGTTTCTATAGTTAATTTTAAGTAGTAGTATTTTAATTAAAAACCAAATCTTGGAATAAGTTAGAGGATAATAAAATTATATAAGAGAGTCTAATTCTAATATACTTTGATATAATAGGCGAACCCAATCAAATCCCTCAAGTGGAATAGGAGCGTGCACCAAGACCGGTGTCGTTTTAGGTAAAGGTCTACTAAGGCCATTTATGTGTTTGTATGCACTATGTGTTTGATATGCCATGTATTTTATGTTCGTTATTATTAATTATTTTGCATGTGGCATGATTGTAGAGTTGAATTATGTTGGTGTGAATAAACTGTGGCATGAGAACTATGCGTATGTTTATGTCATTATTGTATGATATGACTTGAGACATGTTGTTAGGGTTCATGAAATGGCATGGAGTTAGGGTCTTGCATGAAATGGCATGGTGATAGGGTTTGCATGGAATGCCAAGGAGTTGACGGGTTGCATGAAATGGCATGATGTTAGGGTTTGCATGAAATGGCATGATGTTAGGGTTTGCATGAAATGACATGATGTTAGGGTGGGCATGAAATGACATAATGTTAGGGTTTGCATGGAATGGTATGATGTTAGGGTTTGCATAAAATGACCTGAGGTTAGGGCTTGCATGGAAGCATGTCTACATGGATTTAAGGTTTGCATATGAATTGGGATTGCATGAGAGTGTAGTACGTGGAGTTAGGGCTTACACGGAGCTAGGGTTTGTATGGGAGCTAGGGCATGCATGGGAAGATAACTTACGTAGAGTTCGGGTTTCATGGTAATTAGGTTTATTATAGTATTGGGATACGTTACTGGATGTGCATGTCTTGAAACGAATATCTGAATAAGATACATAAATTATTAAATACGTAAAGTGGAAGATGTTGAGCTGGGCCCAGACCGATCCACCGGCATAATAGTGGCCAGGTACTGCGGTAGCCTGGAGACCGATCCACCGGCTTAATAGTGGTAGGGTATTTTACCCTAGTGACCGATCCACCGGCTATAATAGTGGGGGATCCCGAGCTCAACGAACCAAACCTTATATGTTGATAAGATATGAGAAGATATTAATTACTTACAGTGGAACACCATGCGAGAAGGGGCCAGACCGATCCACTGGCATATAATAGTGGTAGGGTGTATACCCTAAGAGACCGATCCACCGGCAAAAATAGTGGGGTTCCCGTACTTGTATGGACCTGATAAAGAACATGGTGTATATCTACATTTGATAAAAGAAAGATTAAATAATTAATCCGGACCTTTTTGGGCCTTACGTATGGACCTATTGATTATAAGTGATTTCACTTTATGCTTCTATGTATCATATGAGTGGGTTGTAATCGTATGTGATCATTATCCTGCATGAATTAATGTGTTATGTGTCGGTCTTAGTATTTGGTTACCTTACTCAGTACGTAGCGTACTGATCACCCGTTTCATGGGTGCTGCTCATTCCCACGAGCAGAAGGCCTGTCTGATCTGTTGCAGGTAGGAGATATTTACTTTGATGCTATCGATGTCTACGGGAAATCAGGAGGGGCATAGTGATAGCTGGCTGGATCAATCTTTAGAGTGACGTGGTCGTTGTCCTTTTTAAATTTATGATTCATGTTATCTTTTATTATGTTTGAATTTTCGAAACAATTTTACTAAGGTTGTTTAGTTATTATCTGGAAAAAACAATAGCCGGTATTTCGAATTATATAAGACTTACGCGTACTCTGATTCCTGTTTTTATAAATTTGAATTTGAATGGTATTACTGATAATGTTTTCTTAGCCTTAGCACTTGGTATCAGAACGGTAGAAGTAAACTGGTCTGGTACTAAGTGTGGCGGTAACATCCCCAGAATTTACGGTTTTAATTTATGAGTATTGCTTTTTTTTTTAAAATGTGTAAATTTTGGGGTGTTACAATAATTATGGCCCAAGTGTGTCATCCCTGAAAGTTATTTCAAACCGTTCCACTAATTTAAGAATCGTGGGTCAAGAGTATTTTATCCCGAGAGGTGTTGGGTCCGTTCCATCGAACGATAATAATGGCTCATGTGTATTATCTTTGAGAGGTGTTTCATACTGTTCCACCAATGTAAGAATAGTGGATCCCTCAACTCTTCATAAATAAAAGAATGGATCATGTTATATTATGATAATATAAATCCAAACTAGTAACTACTTCGTTTTGCTTTATATTCCTCGCATGAATGCTACCTTCCATTGTGAATGCATATGATTCTATTTTCCCCTATTTCGACTTTATTGTTACTTTACTCAATATGTAGCATACTGATCATCATTTTCATTGTTGTTGCTCATTCTCATGAGCAAGTGATCCAGATGCTTTTGTGCAGGCCTTTGAAGACCATCCCTTTGATGCATTGTATGGGGAGGAGTGATTTTTCCTATACTAGGTGTTTGTGTGAAGATTCATGTTATCTGGATGATGTTTTTATTCGGATACATTTTAGACTCTTTGATCCTTAGTATCTCTTTCGGTTGTATTTCATTATGGTACCCCTAGAGTTAATTTCCAAACTCATATTTATATTTATAAATCTTATTTCATTTCTATTTACTCTATTTTAGTTTTAATGGTTTTAGTTTTTGATTGATGTGAGAATGGTATGGTAAACGAGACTTACTTCAATTACAGTGGTAACACCCGGTATTTTGCTTATAAGCTTCCGTTGCAAAACAACATTTTTTAGTAGTAAAATTTTGGGTGTTACAGTGAGCATGTTAGGATTTTTTAGATTTAGAATGATGTTATGTCTTTATATCTTTCATGCATTATGACATGTAAGATGAAATGATAACATGCTAAATAAATATTACATATAATTATTGTTAAGTTATATTACATGCATGAGTAATATGTTAAATGATTTTCGTATGCATGTCTAGAGTTTTGTTAGAATTTGGAAACCTATAATATTATGATTTAAATGTCATGATAAATATCTCATTATTATTATTGCATGGTATCTAGGGCTGTTATAAATGGTATAAAAACATACACACAAGATTAGGGTTAGCATATAGTAATTTTGATCATATGTTCTAGAATTTTAGATATTTCCCTACTTTCACCATGATGTTAAATGCCATATTACGATATATATATCTATATGCATGTGTTTCATAGAATATATGAAGCATTAGCAATACATGATTAGGGTTTGTAAATGTAAAGATATAGTTACTTGCTAAATCTTAAAGATTACTTATATGCTAAAATATTATAAATTAGTGTATTTTAGCCTTTTCATGAGAAATTACTCAAAATAAAAATGTTTGGTCAAAATTTAGATAATAATGGTGAAATTAGGGTTTTGACGAAATTTCAACCATTTTCAACCTAATGCATCTTTTATGAATAACATGACATAAGATAGCCTTAAAATATTGATAGGTGACCTTAGTGTTGAGTTCGACCTTAACTTGGATTGTTGATCTTAGGGTTGAGTTGGATAATTAGAAATAAAGGAAAAATTAATAATTATGGAATTAGGAATAATTGTGCAATATATGCTTTTTGTGGTCACTTTATAAAATAATGATACTTAAAGTGCAAGTCCTCGAGTTTGGGAATGGTTTCTCTCTAGGAGTAGCTACTATAGAGACGAGGTAGGAGCCCTCTATTTTTTTTGGTTCAATGGTGTGTCGTTGTGCACTAATAAGGCCCTAGTCTACTCTATATATGACCTACGAACCCTATAAAGGGGTATCGATACTTAAGGAATAGGTGTCTTAGGTGTGGAGGGTAGTGTATAACCTTGTGCATCAGTATAACCAGAGTGTTCTTATGCCTTTGGGTTAGATGGTTGAGAGGGCATCGTGTTGTCTTGTGTGTCGGTATGACCGATGTACTTACTTTAATGCCCTACCTTGGTACTTGAAATTGATTTGAAACTGTGGATTTGGTAGCCATTGTAGTGTCTTACCTTGGTATTTGGAATTTATTTGATTAATCAGATATGTCTATTATGTCTTGAGATGATGTGAAGTGAATTAGTATGTTTTACTACTAAGCTTGAGAATTGATGTTATATACATTATCCCATAATTATTTCATGTGGTTATGGTAAGTTCTTTGTGCTCGAGTATGATTTTTGGATTATCGTGTGACAATGTGCAATGTGTGTGTGCTACTTCTTATGAGACATTGTGATTTACTTAGTACGAAGAAGTCAAAATGATACTATATTTGCATATGGCTATGTGAAGGCCTTAGAGTGTTTCGAGTCGTAATATATTGGCAAGGATAAGTGGATACCTTGAGAAGAGGAGCATATTCTCACAAATGGGTTTTCGGGTTTAAGAGTTAAGGAAATCGGTGTTGTACCTTCCGTTACTAGTTTTTCTGTAATCAATTTTCCTTCAAAACTTTATGTCCTTAATTATATTTTAATTATCATTCTTATACAAAGGATATTATCCGTAACTTTTATATATGTAATTTATCTTATTTCCATTGTTTTACTTTGGTTATGTTTTGTTTTAGCCTTAACACTTGACATAAGAAAGGTGAAGGAACCAGACTTTTGCTAATTGTGGCAATAACACTCATTATTTTGGTACTTAATGCTTCTACAAATAAATTTTTTAAGTAGTAATAAAATGGGGATGTTAAAAAGATTAATAATAGGATTTAAGGAGGAAAAACATTGTGAAACAAAGAGTAAGAAGAGGGGAAATGGGTTAATTGTCTGGAAGAATCACAAGGAAGAAGAACATCCTTCAATACTTACAAAATTTTTACTAGAAATAAAAGGGAGGACAGAGGCATATGAATTTCCATATTAGTGAATAAGATCAAAGCATGAAGGCTTAGTAGCATGACTTGGTCCATAAAACAAAGGGAAAGAGAGAAGGAGAAGCTAATTTAGGTGAAGGGAATGATAAAGTGAAAGGATAAGGAGTGTAAGAAGGTGAATGATAAAGTATGGGGTAGGAGGGGTGTAGATTTAGGCAAAGGTAAGGGTAAGGCAAGACAAGGACAATCCCAAACTTGTAGAGGATAGAGGGTAGGTGAGAAAAAAATACTTCAAAAAATGTTTTTGTGAGATTTTAACTAAATGATATCATATAATGATTTAAATAATATGAAAATAATTCTAAGATACAAAAATATGCTTATTAGCACAAAGATATATAAATTAAAAGTTTAGGAAACCATTAGAGCAAGAATGATAACAAACTAGAAAATAAAATAAAATCACAGCATGACTAATCGACTAGTGATCCTATTAGTTTCAGTGCTTTAAATACAGAGCCAAAAATCGACTCAATATACCTTTCGATATGTGGTCCAACTGATCTGACTACGGTTTGATCAAAAATCATTTTTACTCAAAAAACTATCCATTATAACCTCGGTATGACCCATCCCGGCCTAGTCAACTAGTGCACCTTGAATTTATTTTCTTCATAGCTAAAATAAGGATGTTTAGGGTGTATTAGGAGCTGATTGAACTTGGTCAACCAATCAAACCCACATTTTTTAATTGATATACTAATTTTAAAATTGAATAGTTTCTTACTTGTGGTCATTCCAGTACCCGATTTGACTTGTGGACCTTCCAGTACTCGGTCTGAACAGTGGACCTTCTGTTACCCAATCAGACCGGTTGAACCGACCAATCAAGTATAATATTTAATCACTAGTTGGTTTGAGGTAACTAGTCAACAAATACCCTTAAAATTCATATTTCCACCCTAATTTCAAATCTTTTCAAAACCAAAGTCTTTTTGTTTTATATCAACATAATTAAAATACACTTTAAAAGATTTTAGAATAGAGTGTTACAATGGTAATGGTAAAAAAAATCCCTCAAATTACTAGGTGGCTTCTTTTTTTAAGTAACATAATCAAATAACTCATTGAGAATTTTAATTCAGATTAGATTGACTTAGTTTAAATCAGATTAATTTGGCAATAATAAGCTGAGTACATATTTTCTTAGAATCAAGTAAATTATTTAAAAACAATTCCCAATCTATAATTTTACGTAAATCTAACAACTTATGTTTGAACTGAGAAAATATTTCATATCCTATATATTACGACAAAATCATACTATTCCTTCTCTAAAATTACATGTACTTACCCAAAAAATTGCAAGACATGTTATTATTATTATTATTTTGGTAACTAAGCATTAATCATTGATACAGTAGATACAAAGTTTACAATCAGGGAACATAGTTTATTATTATTAGAGAGCCCACGAAGCATACCATAGGTAAAAAAGTAAACAAATTTAACTAACACATACGTAAGAGCAAAAATTTTTAACCCGTCACATAACAAAAAACCACGATTAGGGTTAATTAATATATAATCAATTCATCATAGCACACCAAGCCTAGGTTATGAACTGCAATTTCTATTAAAAAACGTCTTAAGTGGTTAAATGACAGCTGATGAGTTCATATTTTGACACATTTTATACCCTTATACTCTTAGTTTTTGGTAGTTTATTTAGCTAATATAGGGGAATAAGTATTGTTTTATGCTTAAGTGGTAAAAATTGCATAAAAACTATTATTTGAGCTAAAATGATATAATTTAAGTAAATTTAGAGTATAATATTATTTATTAATATTTATTCAATTTTATTTTGTAGATATTGTTTTTAAATAAAAGAAAAAAAAATAATAAGAATCGGACCTTTGGACCAACGGCCTGAAACAAAGAGCAAGCCAAACAGAGTGCTGCACGCACGAACAAAAAAAAATAAAAGGGCTGACATGGAAAAGCAGCATCGACGCAAGGTCATCAAAGGACGAAAATAAAAGGGAAGCTAACGAGAGGAGGCTTGGGAGAGTCTGGAGGAGGAGGGTGCGAACCTTCACAGGCTCGTGCGGTCGGTGGAGAGAAAAGGCAGAGAGAAGTAGCCTCTGCCGTTAGGCGGTAGAGCCGCATCACGAAAATAGAGGGCCGCAGGCCTAAAGGTAGAAGGTAGAGCCTTCAGAGGTTCGGTGAGCCGCAGACCAAATAGCTACGCACGGACACCGAGGACAAACAAGAAGTAACGTGCGTCAGCCGTCAGCCGTCAGCGAGAATAAAGAAAAAAAGGAAAAGGATTATTGCACTGAAATCAAGCGCCGAGAAGGAAGAAAATAAAGGAAGAATTTATACCGGTAGAATTTATTTCAGATAAAATTAATTTTTATCTGAATAAATTTTAAATCTTTAATTCAAAATTAATTCCGGTTATTTATTTCTCTTATTTTTAATTTATATTTTAGATATATATTTCTGTGTAATTAATTCTTTAATTATGGCTGGCTGATTGTTTATTGTTAGGGAATGATTTGAAACCCTGGATTATGATTTGAATTATAATTTTATTTTCTTTGTTTTGTGAGATTGTTTCTTGACTCTATATTAATTGCTATTATTTATATATATAATTCTGTCAAGTATAGTTTATTTGGTGCATGCCTTGCTCTGGTTCCTCATAAGTGACAGTATGTAGGATTATTTGCCTGCGAGGTGACCATCTAAATATACTAGAATTTATATGTATAAATTACAGCTAGGTTAGATAACAATTCACCTAATCGTTTTGTGATTCTAACCGAAGTGGTAAAACGTTTCGATACGTGTGGGTCAAGGATAGGAAATACAGCTAGACATACGTTTTGTACTAGTCTGGGTACTTAGATTGACAGCCTTCCACTTACACTTAATGCATTAAATCTAGTTAAATATAGGAGCTGCTTGTTGCTGCTATATTGCTAGTATTTAATAGGGTTAATATAGGCATGTGGTCATATTAATTAATTAAGGGAAGTAATATAAGGTGTATGGACCTGCGTTTGGTGTGCAACTTGGTCGATCTCATTCTCACGATTAAAGGATGACTTAGAGATAAATATTATATTTCGACCTAATCTAGTGGTGGATTTTTATTTCCCTAACATATTTCTCATATCTACGGTTTCTCATTATTTTCATTATTTTTATTAGTTTATTTTACTTTATTTTATTTATCCCTTTTATTATTTTTATTTTTATAAACCCCCATTAGCATTTTTCTTATTTATTTATTTAGTGTTATTTAGAATTTTTTATTTTTATTTTTATTTTTAGTTTAATTATTTTAAAGCTAGTTAGATAGAGGTGAGCCCTCTCAATCTCCGGCTAGAACGATACCCTTATTTACCAGTGTTACAATTGACAACAAGAGGGTTTAAATTGTGTGTCGGCTACGGTCGCACCAATTTTCGGCGCCGTTGCCAGGGATTGGTAACTTCACCTTTATTTTGCTAGTATTTTTAGTGTGTTTTTTATTTTTAGTGTTTTTGTATTTTTTCTTTTAGTTTTGTTTTAGATTTTCTTAGGATTTTTGGTGTGTTTTGTTATTAACCTTTTCCTTTGAAGTGTTAGTATTTTCAGGTGGCTATGAGAGAATCCTTTGGTTATGGACAACTTTGCTCGAATCTTAACGCAAGAGTAAATGAGGTAAGTATGAGTAGTCTTGAAGATAAACTTAACAAACTCACTGCTCTTGTTTTGCAGATAGCTGAAGCTAGAGTTATTAATACAAGTGGAGTGTGTCATACGCAAGGAAATCCATATGCCTACCATGAAAAAGCTATGAGAGGAGGAGGATGGACACAACCTAATGCTCAGTCTTTCAATGGTTTTCAAGGAGATGATCCCTCTATAAGCACATACTATTCTGGAATGAGGCATCAACCCAACTTTGGATGGGAGATGAATGATCAGTATCAAGTGCCATATCAAGACCCTTACACATGCGAATATGAAGCTTCAAAATATTATCAATATCCTCAACAAGAATCTTCTCCAGTTTCAGAACCCTCAAGTTCAGAAAAAATGGATAAAAACTATTATTTGAGCTAAAATGATATAATTTAAGTAAATTTAGAGTATAATATTATTTATTAATATTTATTCAATTTTATTTTGCAGATATTGTTTTAAAAAAAAATCTTTTTTTTAACATAAGTTTTTTTTAAGCTAAAATTATTGACATGATCATCAATCAAGGAATAAACATCTTTTTTTCTTCTTAATTTGGGCAGAAATATTTTTGAGTTTACAATAAATACATGAACAGTCAAATTTTATACCAATTACGGAAGTCCTTTGTTAAATAATATCATCATCATATAATCATAGTATTGCATATATTATAAACTTATCATTATATCCATGAATACTTATTTATTATACTAAAAAACTACAAATATTTTTCATATCCTAAATTTTATTATTTATTTAATATTTCAATATAAAAAGGTTTTTATTTCAAACAAATAAAAAGAATAAAAATTAAAATTTAAAGTTAAAATCTAAAAATTTGAAATTAAAACTTAAGAGATAAAAAATTTAAATTAGAATAAAATAAAATAAAAAGATTTATTTTCTAATTAAAAAAGTAAAAAAATTAATTTTAAAACTTAGAAACTAAAACTAGTAAAACATATTTTTAGTTGTGCTTTCATTTTAAATCCATTATTTTTTAAAACTAGTTGCATTTTTTATGATCTCATTTTAAAAATATAGAAATTTACATTTGTAGTTATATATTTTTTTTATTTTTAGTTATATTTTTCATTTTTCTACTATTTTTAGTTTTAAATTTTTAATTTTTGGTTCTAATTTTTTATTTTTTAAAAAATTATGAAAATATAAAAATAAAAACTGATAGTATATTAACTTAAATTATAATTACTTAGTGTGATAAATGAAAAAATTATTGGATATAATGGTATGTATATGCTTATAATATGTGCAATACCATATTTATATAAAAGTAATATTATTTTAATGAAAAAAATTCTTAATTGGAAAGAAAGTCAAATGTCTATGCCTTTTTATAAACTCAAAACTATTTATTCCTTAATTGAAATGAAATCCAAGTGTTTCTTCCTTAATTGATAATTATCTCATAATTTATTTTAAAATACTATATTTAAGTTTCATCATAGGTTGTTGATAACACTACCCCAGAGAGGGTTTTAATAACGATTATTTTACACTTTTAATGACGGTTGAATCGTCAATTATTAAATCTTTAATAAAGGTGCATAATTGTCATAAAAAATATACAAAAAACTATGAATATGGACGTAAACTTGGTATTTAATGACAGTTTTTAAGTCACAACCGTTATTAAAAACAATATTTTAATAACAATTATTATAAAAACCGTTGTTAAATTATCATCCAATTAAGGTTTGAATCATTCATTATGCATTTATTCAACCCTAAAACATAGTAAATAAGCATAAATTTGAGATTAAATTCCAACTTCTAATAACGGTTTTTATGGATAACCGTTATTAAAAATTGTATTAATAACGGTTGTAGTGGAGAACCGTTATTAAAACGGTTGTTTTAACAACAATTCTTACTTAAAACCGTTATTAAAACTTATATGTTTTTTTTAATATATTTTTCCTATTTTATTCTAGCCCATTTACACAATTGTATGTTCAAATATTTACCAAATCTGCAATGTAAAACAACATCAATTCATATATACATGCATATCTTCCTCCCAAATGATACTCCATATTTTCAATCAAGCTCTAATTGGTATGTCTCAATACACTAGGCATACCCAATAATCAAAATTAGTAGACATACCACAACTAGTTAGCTCTACACTTCGAAGTTAAAAGTTCATAGATCATAACCCACATAACCAACAGACGTAGATGAAATATAAACCTGAACATGCATGTAGAATATAGATCCCTAGCTAATATCGAAAGTATGAGTGCACGTGCTTGGACTATTGGTCTCTAACTTCATCAATTTCATCAACATTGTATTTCTGGCCTTATGCATAGTCACTTGTGAAAAACTACAATGCCCAAGTTTCGATTATTCAGTTAGTACTTAGGTCAAGTACCAAATATATATGTCATGATTTATTAATGGAAAATTATAGAAAAGCAAACATACATGGTTTGGATATATGTTGATCGATCTATTTTAGACTATCAGATCAATTGCTCTACATACATAGTATCCACAATCATCACCATTCTACTGTTATGGACACTGTCAAATGAATTCAGTTAGCTCTCTAACTATTAGACATTAATTCAAATTAAAAAAAATACAAAATAGTCGTCTTCCTACTTACCATTACAGGCTCATATTCAAGATTCTTTGGGTTTGGAACTGAAATGCCCCAAAAATTTCTAATTTTAAAAATTATATTTAAATAAGATTTTATTAGACAAATTAATTAAATAAATTATTTTTATTAAAATAAAAGGGAATTAGTTATGGCAAATTAAGAAGAAATTTACAAGTTTTTTAATTTGGAGAAATTTTGGTATTTTAGCTAATTAAGGATTTTATCTTGTAAATTAATTAAATAAATTATTTTATTTAAAATAAGAAGGAGAAAATAGTTTCAAATTAATATCAATTTTATAAATAATTTAATTGGAGAAAATTAGGGTGTTTCGCTAATTAAAATGGAATTTATGAAAAATCTTTTAAAAATCCTATTTTAGCCTAAAAAGGGATTTAAATATTCCAAATATTTTAATTAATATAAATACCCAACCTAATTATTTTTCTCTTTTCCTTTTTCCTTTTTCCCTTTTTCCTTTTTCTATCTTTTCTTTCTTTTTCTTTTTTTCCTTACCTTCCCCGAGTTGGGTTTGGCCGTGACCCATCTTCTTTCTTCTTCCCGTGGCCCACTCTCGTTCTTTCTTTTCTTCCTTCAGCGCAGCCCAATCAAAACGCCACTCCTTCTCCTTTATTCCCATTAGAAAGTCGCGTTTGGTTAAAAAAAATTTAACCAGCACCGACCGGTCGGCTTCCCTCTTTTCTTTTCTTTCTTTTCTCCCCGAATTACTGGTTTTCCCCCCACCTTTCTTTCTTCTTTCTTCTTCCTCCCTTCCCCGACGTCGAGCACCTGTAACATTGCTGCTGCCACGTCCCTAGTTTTTCACCACCAATCGTGCTGTTGACCGGCTGATACTCTTTTCCCTCTCCCCTTCTGATTCGCAACCCATTCACCCAACTAACTCCCCCCTCCTCGCACGTTTTCCTCTCTCTCTCTCTCCTGTGCACAAGCCCCTCCCCTGAAAATTGCTACCACCGGCCAACCATCGCCACCGGTGACCCTAAACCTACTTTCCTTACTCTCACGCCGACCCACAGAACCCTAACATTCCTTCTAAGCCTATAAATACCCCCATAATAGCCCTATATTGAGCTTTTGTCTCCTACCCAAAATTTCCCTTCCTTGTCGCCGCCACCCCTTTAGACCCCTCGTCCGCCACCTCTTGCCAACTTCGTCACTAACTCCATCCACCAAAGCCTTCCCTGCACCGCCCTCTAGCTAACCAAACATCTCATATCCCTCGATTCTTCCTGCGCAAGCCACCCCATCGTGCAAACTTCCCTTCTTAACCAAACCATTTTCTACCATCTTCGCCCTTCGAACCACCATTAGTCACCTCCTCCGCCGCTTCCACCGCTTCTTTTACCTCTCAAATTATTCTACAGATCACCCTCTACCTTCTCCTGCCCTTATTTTCCTCTCCCTACCTCTCCTTCTCTCTTTCTCTCCTTCTTCTCCATTCGGTCACCGCCGCCGCCGCCTTGCGCCGCCACCTCCATTCTAATCCTCTCCCTCTAGGAATTCTTAAACATCCCAACTTCCACCTCCATTCTCCCTATCTTTTTCCCAGCATTCAACTTTTCCTTTTTTTTTCCCTTTTTCCGGCCACCGCCGCCGGTGCCACCTATCCCCGTCAGCCTAAGGTTGAACCCTAGACCCTCTCAACCCTTTTCCCTATTTTTACAAGCCTTAAATTATTTTATTTCATTTATTTTAATATGAATCCTATTATTATTATTATTTCCATTTTTAATATGTATTATTATTTTTATTAATATTAATGTTTTTATTATTACTCTGTTGAGGGGTGAAGCCCTATTATAATTTTTAATTTAATTTTAGCACTATTACCCTTATTATTTCTATTATTACTATTATTAATATTAATATGTTATAAGTATAATTATTATTGCTATTATTTTCTATTTCGAATTTCTATTATTCTTATTCCATTATTATTAATACAACTATTTTACCACTAGTGTTGTTAATAATGTTACTAATGTTATTGTTGTTGTTGTTATTATTATTATTATTATTATTATTATTATTATTATTATTATTATTATTATTATTACTATTATTATTATTACTATCATTATCATTATTTTCAAGTGTTAGTATTATTATTTTATAAAGAACTAAAACCCTATTGTGCTTATTTTAAATTTTAGTAGTAGTATTATAAATATCATGTCTTATCATTATTAGGGTTATTAGTATTTATTATTATTATTATTTATTATTATTAATGTTATTATTATTATTTATTAAGTTATTATTATTCAATATGGGGTGGAAACCCTACTTCTTTTTATCTTCGATCATTTTCTTTACTATTATTACCATTATGGTTATTATTATTTTGTAATATTATTACGACCTTTATCATCATCATCATCATCATCATCATCATCATCATCATCATCATTATTATTATTATTATTATTATTATTTCATCATTATTATTATTACTAAATTTGGTTATTTATTTTAGTAATATTATTATTAGTATTATTTTAGTAAAAGGGGTTGAAGCCCTTATTTCACTATGTTTTTGAGTAATGTCCTTTTTATTATTATTGTTACTATTTTTATTATTCTTGTTAATATTAATATTGATATTATTTTGGTATTTTTGCTATTATCATTTTAATATTTTATCAAAATCCTAGTCTTATATTAAGCTAATGATTAATATTATTTTTGATAGGAGGGAGACTAATTTTAGCTTTTCCATCATAATAGGTGAAATCAGTCAAAGCCCTAAGGAGGTGTAGGAGCGTGCTCCAAGACCGGTGTCTTTTTACATAAGGGGTGCTAAGGCCTTTTGTGTGTTTATATGCATTATGTGCTTTGCATGCTATGTATCCTATGTTTATCATTATTAATTATGTCCTATGTGGTATGGTGTGGAGTTAAAGTATGATTTCATGTATTCGCATGGCATGTGTATTATGTATATGTGATGATATGTGTTGTGACCCTATAAGACATGCATGTGAGGGTGTTGATGTGGTTTGAGTGGGAGAAAGGATGAAAAGGAGGATGGGGAAAGAAGTTTACCAAGGGATGTGAGTTGACCTAATTATTTTAATGATTCATGTAACACCCCAAAATTCACTATTTTTTAAAAGCAAAAGTAATTAAAATACTTAATTTAAAACTCGTGAATTCTAGGGATGTTACCACCACACTTAATACCAAATTGGTTCTCTCCGACCGTTTCAGTACCAAGTGCTAAGGATAAAAAGGGATTATTATTAAACTCAAATAAAGAGTTCACAAAATGAATTAAAAGATCATAAAAAAAGAAATCAGAGTACACGTGAAGAATTATAATTCATTTCGAAAGAGAACTAAACTTACAACAAATAAAATAATTATTTGAAATACTCAATACAAGGTAATAGATCCAAATGGATAAATCCGATACAAGGGAACTAATAAAAAGGAAATACATAGCATAAAAATATGGCCACAACTCTCGAACCTTGAGCCAATACAAGCTCAACCCACAGCCCCGACTGATGTCTCGCCCACCTACACAAGGTCAGAAAGGGCCTTCTACTCATGGGAATGAGCAACACCCATGAAACGGGTGATCAATATGCTACGTACTGAGTAAGGTAACCGAGCACTAAGGCTGACACTTTGATATGAATCTCCAATATTTGTATTTAATTAATTCTGATAATTACTATAAATCATTTTGTACTTATAATTGTTTGTCTTATTGTGTGCTTGATTAGGGGGAATTAATGCAGCACATGGAGGATGGAATTAAAGTTGCTGTAGTTGCTGAAGTTTTGTTGCAGAAATTTATTTTAAGATATGTAATCCCATGTGATGCATTCGCCGGCAAAATTGGCTGATGGGGATTAAGTTGGTTGTATAACCCACCACCCGATCCATGGTTTATGGGTTAGTTGGACTGTGGGTTAATCATCCCTTAGTAACCATAATTAGCTAAATTATTCTTAGCTGATGGGAATTGAATGTATAATTATTTCCTTGTAATTTTAGGCTTGGAGTTATACTTGTTTTGGTTCAGTTCGATTGTTTCAACGTCGACCCACCTTTTGTATATTTGGGCCAATTGATTTGGGCTGATTATCGGCTGAGTATGTATAGTCTGCATCGTGTATTTGTACTAGTCTTGTACGCCATATAAATATGGTTTAGAAGGAACGTTCGACACACTTTTGGCTGAATGAAAAGTTGAATCTGATTCTTTTCTCTCGAACTCTCTCTCTCTCTCGCGTTCTCTCTTTCTAGCGAATCTCTCACTCGCATTCTTCTGCTACTTCTGCTTCTTCTCTTCGATCGATTCTTGATCGTTCTTACTTCTCAAATTCAATAGCCGTTCTAATACTGCGCTTCTGAGTTCTTAGATCTTCCTTTGGAAAATTCCTTAGGCTGATCTCGGCGAATCGAACCCCGCGCTCAATTATACTTCGATCCTTTTTGAGAAACCCTAATAGGTTTCCATCACACTTAACATTTCAAATCATGCACGATAATGATCAATATACATTTAAAAACCCACGCATGATATATATAGAAGCATATAATGAAATCCATAGCCAATAATCAACAAGCCCACACATAAGGCCCAAAAAGGTCCAGATTAATTATTTAATCTTTCTTTCATCGTAAGTCGATACACACCATGCCTTTTATCAAATCCATACGAAAACAGGAACACCCTACTATTATAATCAGTGGGCCGGTCACACATAGAGCATCATGCCCTAACCACTAATATTACTGGTGGATCGGTCACATATAGGGTAAAACCCTAACCACTATTCCTGACCGGTGGATCGATATGGTTCCTGCTCGCATGGTGTTCCACTGTAAGTAATTAATATCTTTTAAGAGCTTTAACAATTCTGGTTTGTATTTATTGAGCTTGAGTCACCCCACTATTATTGTCGGTGGGCCGGTCACATATAGGACCTCATGTCCTAACTACTATTATAACCGGTGGATCGGTCGCACATAGGGTAAAACCCTAACCACTATTCCTGACCGGTGGATCGGCCTGGACCCTGGTCAATAATCCACTTTAAGATATTAGTGTCTTAAATATTTTATTCATAAACATTTTCCATTCAAAAACATTTGCCCAGGCATGCATGACTAACTCCATGTAACTCTAGCTCCCATGCAAACCCTAACTCCATGTCAACCACACTTCCATGCAAACCCTAGCTCCCATGCAAACCCTAGCTCCCATGCAAACCCTACCTCCACGTAAACCACACTTCCATGCAATCACTAGCTCCCATGCAAACCCTAAATCTATGTAAACCATACTTCCATGCGAACCATAACTCCATGCAAATCCTAACTCCACGTAAACATGCTTCCATGCAAACCCTAGCTTTACGTAGACCACACTTCCATGCAAACCCTAAATTCACTTAGACCATACTTCCATGCAAACCCTAATTCATATGCCAACCCAAGCTCCACATATACCACGCTTTCATGCAAACCCTAATTCATATGCAACCCTAACTCCACATATACCACGCTTCCATGCAAACCCTAATTCATATGCAAACCCTAGCTCCACGTAGACATGCTTCCATGTAAACCCTAACATCATGCCATTTCATACAAATCCTAATACCATCCCATTTCACGCAAATCCTAACACCATGTCATTTCATGCAAAACTCTAACACCACATTGTTACACTCCCCATCATTATTTTACAACCCTAACATGCATGCCTTAAGGCCACATCATATAATAATAATAATGTAAATATACACATAATTCTCATGCCACGATTTATTCATACCAACATACTTCAACTCCACTTTATAGCACATATGAAATAATTAATAATGATAACCATAGAATACATGACATCTGAAGCACATAATGCATATAAACACACAAATGGCCTTAGTAACACCTTTATCTAAAATGACACTAGTCTTGGAGCACGCTCCTACGCCTCCTTAGGGCTTTGACTGGTTTTACCTATTATGAGGGAAAAGCTAAAATTAGACTCCCTCCTAAAAATATTAATATTTGGTTTTTAATTAAAATAATATTATAACATAATTGATTATACAAAATACTACTAACTTACTAATAAAATACTATTGTAGTTTAAAAGAATGGTGGTATAAAGGTTTCTACCCTTCACCCAAAATGATGTTGGTAAAGATAATAATAATAATGATGATAATATTACTAAAATAAAATATTGTTAATAATACTAGCATTAGTAAAATAATAATAATAATAATAATAATAATAATAATAGTAATAATAATACTAATCAATAATGGTCATAATGATATTAATACTATATATATATATATATAAGTTAATAAAGATGATAATAATAATAATAATAATAATAATAATAATAATAATAATAAATATGATTAGTAATAATGTTAAAAATGATAATAATAGTAATAAAAAGCAAGGGTGCGAGACGTAATTAAAATTTTAGGTTTCTACCCCTCCTGAAATAATTATAATATTAAATAATAATAATAGTAAACATGTAATAATTCCATTAAATAACCAAAATTCGAGAATAATAATTTATCTAACTCAAGAATACTCCCAAACCTGTCAACAAAATTTAGCAATTAGGTTATAGTTGATAACAATAATAATAATGATTATAATAATAATAATTAAAATTGAAATAACATTACAAATTAGGATAAAAGCAGAATAATTCTCAATAATTTGAAAGGAAGTGTTTTAAAGGTCTAGGGTTTCACCTTGAGTTGGAGGGGATGGGTGGCACTGGAGGTGGCCGGAAAAGTGATCTAAAAGGGGCAAAAATGAAGAAAAAGAGGGAAGGGGGAAGGAGAAAAAGAAAAGAAGTTTATGGGTCAGTGGAGGAGAATTAGCAGGAGTTTTTGGGTGGTTCAGAGGGCACCAGAAGTGGTGGATGTGGTGGTGGGCGGTGGTTTACAGGTTTTGGGGTTAAATATTTTACGAGAGGAGTAGAGGACTTTGCATGGCTATGGTGGCCCTTGCAAGGAGAATTGAAGGATGTGGATGGTTTAGTTAGTTAGAGGGTGTTGCAGGGAAGAGTTTGGGAGGCAGAGACGATGGTGATGTTGGCTAACGGCGGAGGAAAGTGCGTCTAAAGTGGTGGTGGCGGACAGACTTAAACTTAGGGTTTCGGGGAAAAAATCTTTAAACTAGGCCATACGAGGGGTATTTATAGTGGTGGAAGGTAGGCTTGAGTTCTGGAGGTTACTAGGAGGTCAAAGTCGGTGAGAAATGGGATGGTTATGGTGTTGATCGGGTGGCATAAATTTTAAATTTTGCCCGACCTTCGCAAGGGAAATTGGGGGCAAACATGGGGAAGAAAAGAGAAGTGGGGCGGTTCAAATTGGATTGTGCGTCGAGGGGAAGAGAATGGGTAGGAGAAAGGTCGGTCACGACACGTGTGGTGGGCGGCGCCATTTTTGGGGGAGGTGGGAGGTTGCAGATTCAACGTCAAGGAAGAAGAAGGAAGGAGGAGGAAGAAGGGTGGGTTGGACTGACGGTTCGAGGGAAAGAAAAGAAGGAAAAGAAAAGGGAGGAGGGCGAACCGGGCGATGACATTGAAAGTCATGGGGGAAAACGCAATGTTTCGATGGATAAGAGAGGGAAACGCATCGCGGAGTTAAATGAGGAATTCTGAGCCACAAGAAATGGCCCGCGCTGAAGGAAAGGGAAGAAATATTTGGGCTGGTGCGATAGGCCCAATTCGGGGAAAGAAAAGGAAAAAGAAAAGAAGAAGAAGGAAAAGAAAGAAAAAGGAAAAAAGGAAAAAGGAGAAGGGAAAAGTAGGAAGGTTGGGTTAAATAAATAAATTAAAATATTTGGGATATTTAAAAATAATAGTAATAAAATAAAATAATATTTAAATCCCTTTTTAGGCTAAATTAGGATTTTTAAAATATTTTCCAAAATTTCTATTTTAAATTAGTAAATCATTCTAATTTTAATCAATTAATTTATTTATAAAATTAAAATTAATTTGAAACTATTTTCTCTTTCTTAATTTAAATAAAATAATTTATTTAAATAAATTCCCAAATTAAAATATTTAATTAGTTAATATACCCAAATTTCCTCTAATTACCATATTTATAAAATTCCTTATTAATTTGCCCTAATAAATTTTCTTTTATTTTGGTAAAAATAATTTAATTAAATTAAATTCTCTAATAAAACCTTATTTAAATATAATCTTTAAAATTAGAAATTTAGAGGCATTTCAATTCATGAGTGGAAGAATAAAATGGAGAATTTTAGGGTTTCGTGTAGGAGAATCTAATTTATGATTTTTATGGTTTTGTGTGGGAGAATATAATTTATGGTTCTATTTGGGAGAATCTAATTTATGATTTTGTATGGAAGAATCTAATTGATGGTTTTGTATGAGAGGATCTATTCTAGGGTGTGGTATAGATGAATCTTTGTTTTTGTGTGGATTGAATTTAGGGTTTTGTATGATGGAATATTGGGTTTTGTATGGTGGTATTAATGGTGGTATAGTTGCATTAGGGTTTGCATGGAGGTAATGTTGCATGGCGGTATTAGGGTTTGTATGGAGGTAATGTTGCATGGCGGTATTAGGGCTTGCACAATGGTATTAATGATTGTATGGTGGTATTAATAGTTGTGTAGTGGTATTAGGGTTTGTATTATGGTATTAGGATTTGCATGGTGGTATTAATGGTTGCATGATGATATTAATGATTGTGTAGTGGTATAAGGGTTTGTATGGTGGTATTGGGGTTGCATAGTGGTATTAGGGTTTGCATGGTGGTATCAATGGTTGCATGATGATATTAATGATTGTATAGTGGTATTAGGGTTTGTATGGTGGTATTGAGGTTGCATGGTGGTATTAATGGTTTCATGGTGGTATGGTGGTATTAGGATTTGTATGGTGGAGTTAGGGTTTTGCGTGGGAGTTAATGATTGCATAGGATTTAGGGTTTGTATGAAATGTTCGAGAGGTTGCATGGGACATGTAAAGTCTACATGGGAGTGAAATTTACGTATGAAAAGTTGATTTGGGATGTGAGGATGGTAATGTAAGAGTTGTTTGGGTGGTTGAACACTTTGGATGGAAAATAATATGTGGATCATTATAAGGGTATGGAGGAGACTGAATTAGGGTTTGGAGTGATTAACTATGGTCTGTTGTGGTTGACTAGGGTTTGGTGTGACTGCTTAGGGTTTTTGTTGTATCATGTTTATTTGGTGATTAAAGTGTAATTATGATTGTGGAATTTTATGATTTGTGATGTGTGAAGTAAAAAGAGAATGATTCGTGTATGTCCAGAATGAAAGCTTTTGAATAAGATACTTAAAACATTAATTATCTAAAGTGGAAGATCGTTGAGACGGGACCAACCGATCCACCGGTTTGGAATAGTGGTTAGGTTTATACCCTATATGTGATCAATCCACCGGTTATAATAGTGGTTAGGACATAATGTCTTATGTGTGACCGATCCACCAGTTATAATAGTGGGAGTTCCTGAGCTCAACAAACACAAACCCAAGTTTTGCTCAAATGCCTAAAAGATACTAATTACTTACAGTGGAACACCATGCGAGCCAACAACTGATCCACCGGTTAGGAATAGTGGTTAGGATGTGTAGTCCTATGTGTCTCCGATCCACTGGCTATAATAATGGTTAGGGTATGATACCCTATGTGCCTCCGATCCACCGCCTATAATAGTGGGGGCTTCCGTACTCACATGGATTTGATAGAAAGTATGGTGTGAATTGACTTCTGATCACAGATTAATTAAGTAATTGAATTGGATTATATTTGGGCCTTTGTACTTTTACCTGGATGGTCGTATGTAATTATTATATCATGTTGGTGATTATGCTCTTTGATTTTTCTGCATTATTTATGTGCTTATGGGTTGGCCTTAGTGCTCTGTTACCTTACTCAGTATGTAGTGTACTGATCACCTGTTTCATGGGTGCTGCTCATTCCCACGAGTAGTATGCCCTTCTGACTTTGTGTAGGTGGGTGAGACATCAGTCGGGGTTGAGTTTTGAGCATGTTTTGGCTCAATGTTCGAGAGTGTCGTGGCCGTATTTTTCTTCATGTGATTTCATTTCATTATGTTATTTCTTCTGATTCGCATTTATTCTTTTTAATTTATTACCTTGTGTTAAGTTTTTCAATTAAACCTTTTATAAATTTTAAGTTTATTCCCTTCGAGGAATTTTGATTTCGCACACTGATTTCTATCTTATTATTAATTATAATTCTTTACGCATACTCTGATTTCTAATTTATTATCTCTTAAATTCATCTTATCAAATCTTGGTTTAAGTTTTATATTAATCTTTTAGCCTTAGCACTTGATAGTGAAACGGTCGGAGAGAACCAGTTTATTACTAAGTGTGGCGGTAACATCCCTAGAATTTACGGGTTTTAAATTAAGTATTTTAATTACTTCCACTTTCCAAAAAAATTAGTGAATTTTGGGGTGTTATAGGGACACTATTCCCACCTCTCTTCTAATATGTCGTCCATAGTGCCCTAATAAATAGATTTGGATACACAATATTGTAAGTATATATACCTCAAATAATTAAAGTAGAATATATGCATAAATAAGCTAATGAAGTAAGAAGTGAAAAGTACACTAACATATCGATAAATTCTTTTCCACCATGACAAGCGACATAAAAAGGCACATCATAGGTTCGAAGGGAATCAAACACATAGAATTTATTATGATTAGGTTGAACGGCGTATAAAATCCAATGTTCATTTGCGAGGTGAGGAATGAGATAAAGCTTGTTGTATCCCTCAATCAAAATGTGATCCACTAAATATTTTATGTACCTACCCTCTCTTATTGTAGTATCGTCAGCTATGTAGTATGGGCACACAAATACAATAGAGGACAGTAATCCCTCCATCTCAGCATGACTAGCTACCAACCTATAGACGATAATAACAATGCATATTTGTTAATAACTGATAACTCATATAAGAGGTCATAAAAATTCCAATGTAACAAGAATTACTAAAATATAAAATATGAAATAATACTTACGTGGCATAGACACCAACACTCATGGTTGACATCCATTCCTAATTATAAATGTCACTTATGTCAACCGTCGATACCATATATGTGGCATCGTCCCTCCCAACATACTTAAGACAATAATCAATGAAAATATAATTGTCCCTGAGGTAGTTTTGGGTATAGAAATACAATAAAGACAGTGCTGATGGAGGTTGGTTCTTTTCTGAAGAAGGAATTTTTTGTGGGACAACTGATTTTTCAGATTTAGCTCTCTTTCCTTTAGCAGTGCCTTCTTTTGTGTTGCTCGTTCTACTAGTACCTCTCTTGATTTTACTAGTAGGATCATTCTTCTTTTTTATTCCTTAATTCATAATAATAAACAAAATATGTATTGAGCATATATATATATATGAAAAAGTTATAAACAGTGTAAATAATAAATAAGGTCTAATAATGATATTGAATGCCATTACCTCTTTAGTAGTGAGACATATCTGATCCGTAGGCCAAGGCACGAAGCTTCCATGAGCTTCTAGCACTGTGGTTGCCTCATTACCTTCTTTATAACAAGGTAAGGGCGCACTTCCAATGATTAGAGTGTTAATACTCACTAGCTTTGTATTTAGGGCTAAGTTATACCCATGGACTATTTGCATTTGGGTACTATGACTGATGCGTACCATTCCTTTCGCTAAAAGAGTTGAAAGGTCATTCGCTAATAAGTCACATTTATGCAAACCCTAAAATCAAATATTACACATTCTTAATTATTTATGATATCGAATACATTTAATCATAGTTTGTAATGATTACCTCGGGAAGAGAAGAAAGACGTGCATCAGCTTCGCAACGGTCTCTAACGCTATTTAGATTGGATATGTGAAGATGATCATAGTTGACTGAATCGGATGGCTTATACCCTTGACATTTAACAAATGACAACTCCTGCTCCATTGTTTCCATCCATTCAAATGCCATGTTTAATTTTTGGGTGAGGATGGCCACTTATTCTATAGTGCTATGAGAACCATGAGATTGATCACACACAATCGTTCTCGTAACACGTAGTCCAAGATCCCTGTATCTTTCGGGGTGTTCTACAATTCCTGTAGCCTAGGAAACAATGCTATATTGGTCCACCCACTCCACATCATCTGACGTTTCAAGTTTGTCCTGTAATATATGCAATATATTTAAATTTATCTTATAGGAATAAGCATAATATAATAGTTTTCTAAAAGAAAACTAATTATGGTTTGGTATATCTACAAACTTACAATTTTTTTGGTAGCAACATCTACATCTTCATTAATATATCCATCTTTCTTTGCTCTAGCCTTCTTCCATAATGTACCAATATTGATGGACGAGATACATGGATTCAAGTCTTGGGCTATGAGCTGTAAATCAAAAAATAATCTTACATTAAGAATATTATTATAACATAAGACTTTTACATGTAAATAGATGAATCAAAATCTTATTCCAACTCCTCTTCAAGGCCTGCATAGCCTTTGCGAGCCATATTATGCCGGTATTAATTCTGTCTAGCAATCTCTTTATTTTTGGCACGTTTCCCCTATGTTACAAGCTAAAATATAGTCACATGGTTATTTAAATATTAATAAAATATTCTTAATCAAAAAATTTAATTTTTATCTAACAAATACCTGAAAATCCTCCGAAAGATAATATGCAATAAATTGGTTCCAACTTTCTTGATCAATGAAACTATATTCTTTGGGTGGGTTCTGCTGTAAAGAGCCATCCCTCTTTCTATACATTTTTCTATGAGACAAGTATGACCTAAATGTTCTTAGACACTCCCCATAATGTCTAAGAAGCCATTTATTCCTAGTCTCCGGGACATTGAAGACTCTCTGCAAAATAAGACATATAGATGTATACCAATGTTAATGTATTAAAATTAATAACTTTTTGACATACAAAAATTATTAAAGAAAATAGTATATTTATCGTGATTTCCTACCAAATATGATCCTTGTGACCCTTTGGAATCTACTTCCAATTATTACAAGAGATAAGAATACGGTTACACGTGGCGAGTGACATGTACGTCATAAAAAAGTCTCCACAAGGGCCAATGGGAATATTGTAAGTATTACATCCCAACTTTACTAGTTCTCCTCTATTCCACATGTCTGTATTCTCATAATAGTAGGTCATCTCTTCCCTTCTTCATCACTATTGTCCCTATCAACTATTTTTTTGGCCATATATCTACAAAAAATTAATAAATAATTATGTTAAAATGTTATGTATTGACCATAATGTACCACTAAATTAATTTTTGATACAATAAATATCCAATGAGGAAGTTCAAAAAATGCATTTAAAAAAACAATCACACATATCATATGTTACAATATTATTACCCTCATTGCCTTCTTTTCCTTCTTTTTTCTTTTACCTTGTTTTAGGATTGGTTTCAGGATCTGATACATATATTACTTCACGATAATCATCCCTAAAATATATTTCCTTCTCATTAATTGTATTTTTATCATCGTTTAATAATTGAGTTACTTGCACAGCTGAGACACACTCTTTATTCCAATTGGCATCATTTTCATCATCACATTCATTAACATTTCTTTTCTTCATAGATAGTACCACAAACCATTTGTTATCAGCAGGATCAGTGAAAAAAGATTATTTGTGTCTCTTGTGATGCCAAGATAAATGGGTCTTGTTTATGCCCTGCCCTATTGAGATCTACTAATTTGAATCTATCTTCATATCTAACCCCATAGCTATTATCAACCCATCTGCAACCGAATATAGGGACTTTAAATACAATGTAATCTAACTCCCATATATGTTCAATCACACCATAATAATTCATATCTGCATAGGTTGGATTATTGTCCTTCACACTAACAAAATACATTGCCTCAGCCACAAAAGTCACCCCACTATTATGCATTGTACACTTCTCATCTTGTTGTTTTGTGTAAAAAGTGTAATTATTGATCACATAGCTGGTATATGAAAAAAATTCATAACTAGGTTTCTGAGACAACCAATGCATGGTCTCTAAAATTGAAGTTAGGGAATGTCTGATGAGTGGAAAGATGCAATCTCTTATCTAATCGATAAAGGAAAGATTATGTTTATTGATTATCCATTTCTCAGTCTTTGATGGATTTTCAATCCATAAAGAAAGCATATGTTCTTCAATATACGTCTAAACATCATCACTATTGTGTAATACATATAGATGTGCTTTGTAGAATATTTCAGGGTCTACACACCCAAACTGTTTGCTCCTAATACCCTGTCCTTCGATTTTTTCTGCATGTCGAGACTTAGAAATACCAAGAGCTTCAGTATTTGACAAGTACTTCGTGCAAAACTCAATTGTCTCTTCTACAAGGTAACTCTCAACAATACATCCTTCTGGCCGATATCGATTCTTCACATAACATTTTATCAACTTCATAAACCATTCAAAGGGGTACATCCAGTGCCTATGAACAGGTCCTAAAATTTTTATCTCATAAACTAAATGAACAGTTAAATGTCACATAATGTTAAAGAATGAGGGTGGAAAATACATTTCAAGCTGACATAAAGTAATCAAAATCCCTCTTTTCAAGGCTTCTAAACTATCAGGATGTATAACTTTAGAGCAGATGACGTTAAAGAACCAACAAACCCTCATGATAGTAATTTGAACATACTTTGGCAAAATTCCACGTATATCTATTAGCAACAAGTGCTGAATCAAAATATGAAAATCATGAGACTTTATGTAAATTAGTTTCGACTCTTTCATAGACACGAGCCTTCTGACATTTGAAGAATACCCTTCCGGAACCTTAACACTATTAAAGAGTTCACAAAATAAAAATTTTTTCTTTTCTGGAAAGAGTATGGCATGCCGATGGTAAATATGTTCTTCTTCCATTGTCTTGAGGTGCCAGTTCCTGTCTAATACCCATTTCTTCCATATCCATTCGAGCATTGATGCCATCTCTAGTGTTTCATAGAACATTAAGTAATATACTAACAAGACTATCACATATATTTTTCTTGATATGCATCACATCAAGGGCATGTCTCATTTACAGAGATTCCCAATAAGGAAGGTCAAAGAATATTGACATATTCTTCCATCCAACTGATTGAGGCTTATATTTATTCTTCTTCCCAAACTTGACACTCAATTGTTTCATTTTCAGCCACATTTGTCGACTAGTCAACTGGATTGGTGCCTGCCCTTCTTCTTGGAATCCATTAAATGCTTCTTCTCATAACATTATCATTGTGAAATAAAATACAATCATTAAGGCATGCATGTAACTTCTTATAACTCATGCCCATAGAAGAAAGAATCTTCTTCGCTTCATAGGTATGATCGGGTAGAACGTAGTCATTAGTAAGCATATCCTTTACAAGTGTCAATAATTCCATGAAACTCTTATCACTCCATCCATTACATGCTTTTAAATTGTACAACCTTAAAGTAGTAGATAATCAAGTAAACATCTTACAATTACCGTATAAAGGTTTCTCAAAGTCATTAAATAACTTCTTGAACATTTTTTGGACAATCCCGAACACTTTACTCAACCTTTTGAGTTATTTCCTCTAACGAATGTCCCTTATAGTTCTCAAATGATGATCCACTACCTTCCCTCCTAACATCATTATCATATTTAGACTCTGTCTCACCATGCCATATCCAACAAGTGTAACTTGTATCAATTACATACACAAACAAGTGATCTCTCAAATCATCAGCGTTGACACGCCGAATATAAGCGTAGCTCAAACAATGATAGAATATTCTTCTACAGTCCTAAGTATGCTCAACTACAAACTTGATGAAAAACTCCACTCCTTCTTTATATTCTCTAGATAAACGATTTGCAAACAACCATTTTCGATCCATATTTTTTCAATTTAGATGTATCCCATGCAAAATTAATTATTACAAATTAATTAAATTATAAGTTTAATAATTCATAAATTGCTCATGCTTAGAAAGAATTAATCTCAATGTTTCATGTTATTCTATATATATATATATATATATATATATATATATATATATATATATATATATATATACGAATCATGAGAATACGTTTCCAAAAAGATATTAATACTCAAACTACTCATACTGAGAAAGAGTTCATATATGTATATATATATATATATATATATATATATATATATATATATACATACATACATAGTAAAACATTATACAATGGTTCAAATTACAAAAGATATACATACTATGGGATTAAAGCAATAGCAGCACTATATACATCAAAAGGTTGCTAAAGTCCAAACATCTAACTAAGAAAAACTCATAACCGTAAAACTAAATCCCTTGGTAGCCACGTTGAGCTTGACTAATAACTATCACTCTCAAATTTCACTCATCACGATATGTTATATGTTCCCTCACATCATCACCGGAGAGTCTAGTCACGGATACTCTAGGGTAATTAGGGTGGATACTCGAAGGCAAGCTATGACGAAATCTCTACTCATCATGAATCACCATTAGCTCTCTTAATATCCGATCATACTCTTTGGAGAACACCTCACCCTCAATAAATCTCTGGTATGGTGCATCAGTGTGGTGGACAAACCAATGCAAAAAAAGTAGATGTAGCCAATGACCATAGCTCTATCTGAGGTAGGGTCAATAGTAGGTGATATAATATGACATGGAAGGGATGATAGGATGTGCCATTCGCATACAACTGACCTAGCTCGTTGTATAACCGTATGACATGAGTCTGTAGATCAGCATGTGGCACCATGCATAGATATGGTGGAGGGTATGTCATCTCACTACCTACAAATGGGAACCACTAAATCTTATCATCAAGGTTAATCTTCAACTAGCTAGACAAATCAGAAATATACTCTACCAGATCTTAACCAACTATGTAAAGCTAAAAACATACCCACATAAGATACTCATCATAAAAATTATAATCTTGAATTAATTTTTATTTATTTCTCAATTGTTATAAATGTGTCATTAAATATCAAGAAAAGATAAATTCCAGAACACATCCTTTCATTTACTCCCACTACATTTGTCAATGAGTTAAGTTGAATCAAACTTCCTTTTATTATAATCAACATATTTAAAACAAGGAAATAATATTGAGTTATATATTTAACAAATTGGCTGAACATCAAACTATCATCAAATCGTTCAAGCTCTGCATAGTAAAATCAAGTAGATATTAATAATATAATATATATAGGTTAAGTATAATAATATAATATTATTATAAGTAGAGTTTAGAATAATGTATATAATAGTTTGTTATAAGAGAACATATTAATTAGTCTATTTAGTATAATAAATGCTAAACCCTAACCCTAACCCTAACACTAACCCTAATAATTTATAATAAAAACTAAACCTAATCCTAAACGTAGCTAACTATAACTAAACCCTAATAAATCCTATATTATTATTATTATTATTATTATTATTATTATTATACACAATTATTCATCTCTATTTAAGTATTGTCTTTTATATTTAGTGTAATAAATACTAAACACTAACTATAACCCTACTCATAATAAATTATAATAAAAACTAACCCTAAACCTAATAAACCCTAATCCTAAACCTAGCTAACTATAAATAAACTCTAATAAATCCTATATTATTATTACTATTATTAAAATTATTATTATTATACACAATTATTCCTCTCTATTTAATTATTCACTTTTATATTTAGTATAATAAATGCTAAACTCTAACCCTAACCCTAATAAATTATAATAAAAAGTAACCCTAAAATTAATAAACCCTAATCTTAAACCTAGCTAACTATAATTAAACCCTATTATTATTATTTTTATTATTATATACAATTATTCCTCTCTATTTAATTATTCACTTTTATATTTAGTATATATAATAAACGCTAAACCCTAACCCTAACTCTAACCTTATCCCTAACCCTAATAAATTATAAAAAAACTAACCCTAAACCTAATAAACCCTAATCCTAAACCTAGCTATCTATAATTAAATCCTATATTATTATTATTTAAAAAAAATTATTATTATTATACACAATTATTCCTCTCTATTTAATTATTCACTTTTATATCTTTTTTATTTTTTTTATGTCTATTTAATCCTCATCAAATAAAAATTATTGACATGCATCTCTAATTGAAATTTTCATTTAACGATGTGCATATGTAAAATATATTTTCATTTAATTATATGACATTTTCTAACATCTTAGTGTCTTATACGTATTAATGAAAATGTATATATATATATATAGTTTTTATGAGTGACATTACTAATATTTTTAAGTATTTAATTTCTCTTGGTAATTAAGCACTCATGCATGTTATATATATATATGTAAGGTCTCGGCCAACACAGTCATGCATGTTCATATACATTAGTACCGTCAAATTCAACAATGAACAATAACATTTTTTACCAACACATTCAACCACACATTTTTCAACAACAAATTGTATTTTTTTTCAATAACAAACAATGCAACCTGCATCAACATGCATGCATTTATATATATACATATAATAAGAGAAAAAGCTACGTGCAAAATTAAAGAACCATATGTAAAAGGAGCTGCAATGAGCAAGAGAACCGGCGGAAATCAAGAGGAGAGCGGTGATCACCTACAAACACGGTGGAACAAGAAAGACCAAGTGTAGGCAAGGTGTGTAAGAATGGTAGCACATGCAACGCCGAGAATGGGAGAGGTGTGGTGGTGCAAGTGAAAGAGTGGTTTCTCGAAGTTAGCAGTGCAAAAGAGAACAAGTGGTGGTTTCGTGGAGTTGAGAGGAGTAGGAGTGGTGGTGCACGGTGTGGTAGTGTAAGGGTTTGCAAGAGAATGAGAGTAAAAGAGGGAAGGTGCAGAGAATGAGAAAGTCTGAAATTTTTGGTATGAAATAAATGGTAGAAGATTGGGGTTTTAATAACGATTCTTACAGGAACCGTTATTAAAAGGTACTTTAATAAGGGTTGTTAGAAGCTTTTAAAACATTCGGTATTGAGGTAATGCACCGTTATTAAGAACTGTTATTAAAACATTCGGCCTTTTAACAACGGTTATTATAGAAACTGTTATTAAAGGAGCTTTTAAAAATGGTTTTTCATATACTTTATTAAAACTACAGTGTATAATTTTAGTATTGAGGTTTTAATAATGGTTTTGAATTATAATCATAATCAAATCTATCCCGCGCATTAATTTTTATGCATTTTGCAATGGTTTCCTAACCACTATTATTAATGTGCCGTTATTATTTTCACTTTTTGTAGTAGTGTAATGCTCTAGTTTGCTAGCTGATATGTTTTTTGTGATGAGAGGAATAAGTATATGATTAACATAAATATAAATGGAATACTTTGCAAATAGTTTACTGATATAAATATGAAAGTCATATTTTGTAAACGTGACCTATTTTAATATATAATTTGTAGCTTAAGCAAGCTAATAAGTATAAAAAAATTATTTGTGACCAATATATATATAATACACCCAAATTATAATGGTATAATTTTTTTTATTATAACTGTTAAATACTTTATTTTTTTAATTATTAAATGACTATCATGTTATGAATGTTATCTAATAATATAAAATTAATTATTTGTATGAAAAATGTTATCCTAGCTGATAAATTGCCATACTCATGAGCTATTTAGATGTGTAAAATAACATTGAAAAGTAATTTCTAAACAAACACGCTCAAAACATAAAATTATTGACTTTTAAGTAAACAACACATAAATTTCAAAAGACTTCCTACCAAACACTATCCAAAACCTAAACTCTCTCGTTGAAAAAAAAAAGTTGTGTCAACCAAGATTTATTATATATTGTGATCATAAATTTATCTTTGGAGTATTTCCATAGAGATACATGTTAAATTTTGAATATTTTTTAGTTAGTTCATAGAAAAAATATATTATGATGTTGTCATGTACTGTCACACTATCCCATGGTGTTCAACCAATGACATCATTACCATTTCAACATTTGTTTCTTAAATTTTATAAATGAAATTACATTTTATTAGGATTATTAAAAAAATTATCTTATAGTATTTATGAGATTTTTCCTATAAATGACTATTTAGATTGATAAATTTTTGATGAAAAGAATTATGGTGAAATATCGTTGCAATCCCGGTAAAATATCTTAAGAGAAAATTTTGAGTAAAAACAACCTTAAGCTTTTAGTGAAATAATAATGAAAGATGTACATAGCAATAGCCATTTTTTTTATAATAATTGTAGAATTTTAGTAGAATAATGAAAAAAGATATATATATAATGGTGGAAGATAAATATAATAATAATAATAAAAGATATGTAGGGCTATAAAAGAGTCAAACTGATTTAGATTACACTTGTGCTTATTTACAAACGAGCATAAAAAAATTAGGCTCAATTTATTTAAAAATGAACGAAAATTTTAAAGAGCTAATAGCTCATGAACTTTTATAGTAAACAAACCAAGATCCTGAGTTTTTCTATAATAAATGAGTGTGAGCCTAAATTATCGTGTTCAATCTCAATTTTGTTTAATCAAACAAGCCTAAAATAAATATTCTTGAATGGTTTATTTAACTAAATGAATAAACTGGGTCGAACACTTAACGAGTCAAGCCTAAAAAGTTTGTCAGCCTACTTTTTTCACTTACAGTCTTAGATATATGCAATAATGGTGAAAGAAATATAAAATAATAGTCAAAAATCACAAGAATTATGTTGAAATTTAGTAGTAAATTTTAGTAAAAATACAGGTGAAATATATGTACAACAACAATAAAAAATAACTACAATGTTGGTGAAATATCAATTCATTTATGGTAAAAGATCAATTTAGTTTAGTGAAAGATTGACTCAACATTATCGTTCATGTATGCTGAAAGATCAGTTTAGTTATAATGAATGATGAATTTATGTATGGTAAAACATTAGCTAGATTATATAGTAAAAATATCCTCTCCGATAAAATTTTGGTTCATTTATGATGAAAGATATATAGTAAAATATTGACTATATTTTATGATGTAATATCAACTTAATGTTAGTAAAATAGTAGTGAAATTATAATGAAAGATTAGTTTATATATGATAAAATATTAATTATATTCTTTGATGAAAGATCATTTCAATATATGTGATAGATGAATTCAATTATGTAAAAATATTGGCTCAATTATAATGAAAGATCAATTTATATACTGTAAAATAAAATTGATGAAAGATATATATAAAACACTTTTTAAATCTTAAAAATATATCAATATAAGTGTCTATTTAAATACAAAAAAAATTAAAATATTATGATATAATTTTTTTTTTAAATAGAAATTATTATCATTGTATTAATGTTACCGTTCACCTATTGTAGAATCATGTAAACGGTTGCATAGTATAAGAAAAGACAGAATTGTGGTTGCCATTAAGGCTCCAAATGTAATTTGATTATTTTTAGATTATAGTATAATTTTAACTGATGTGACCCATTATTTAAAATTATCCTTATATTTTATTATAATTTATAATCATTCTGTAACAAACAACTAAAAAGGTATCGGCCCATTGATTTATCAAGGAAAGTTCGTAAGTTTTGATATCAGTAAGGCAATATTCCCTACAGCTACAAGCCTTTTGGAAATAGTTCGCCAATTCCTCGTACACTACTTTTATGTCTACGGTGCGATTTGTTTGGAGCTATTCAAAAAACTTATGGTTATTTAAGATAATTATTTTTTAATTAAAAAAATTAGATTAAAATTTTCAATAAAAGATATTAATAATTAATGTAGCTAAAAAAAATTCGTCAATCCAAATAAGGGGAAAAACTAACTACACTGCATTTACATTTATGTTCGCATACATTACACTTTAGCCCATCAAAACTAATTATAATGTAATCTACTTAATAAATAAGAAAACACTCTTAGCAGATTGACTGACCGGCTCCCCGAAACAGAGAGTTTAACAGACAGTCTTGGAAGGTGAGTCGGAAGGAGCGGCTACTGAGGAAATGGAACTGGTTGCTCACTTTATCTGACAGAAAGATGATAAAGATTGGAATTTATAAGGCACAAAGCTTAGTGGATTAGCTCTTTTAGTTTTAGTTATTTGAAAGAAAGAGAGAGTAGAATATAATAATAGTATATGCAAGAATCCCCATGGGAGCAGGCGTGCTAACTTGGGGGAGGGGGGTGTTCTTCAAAGTTCGAAGACAGCGAGGAGGAATGAAAAAGCTGGGAGTGTGCGTAGTCGTCATCAAACCCACCACCACTACTGCCTCCAGCACAGCTGTTCTCACATTACTTGCCTCCTATTCATCCTCCAAAATCTGCAAAAATTCTTACCTACCCCATCTCCCCTCTTCCTAGGGTTTTTTTTTTTTTTTCCTCTAAACATTTTACATACCCTACTCTCATGGAAAATTTCTTTAGCCAGGGCATCTAACGAACTGTGCACATTGGAGATCATTCTTTTTATTTTCGGTGTGTATTGAGAGTGCGTGCGATCATTCCTTAGAATTTCAATATATATGGTGTAAATTAATGTAGCTAAAAAATTAATGATAAATGTACGTATTTATTAAGTCATTTGATATCTAAATTGTTTATCAATTACTCTCCATGTTTCATAATACAAGGTTTCCACGACTTTTGAGGTGATTTTTTATCATTAATATTTTTTTAATATCTATTAAAAAATATTTTAAAATAATATAATGATAATACTTTTGAATATTATAATAATACTTTTATATTATAATCTATTTTATTCTGAAAAAAAAATTAAGAGTTAAAATTTGTCTTAAAATGCATTGAGAGCTTATATTTTAAAACAAATGATGTATTATTTTATTATGACTAATATTGTTACATTTAAAAAAAAAACAAAGAACACCATGACATTTCATCAAACTATAATAATACGTAGAGTTGTAAATAAGTTGAGCCGAACACCCCTGGGCTCAGGCTCGGCTCATTTAACTAAACGAACCTAAAATAAGGCTCGAGCTCGGCTCGTTTAACTAAACGAACGAGCCGAGCTCACGAGCCAAAGCCAAAAAATGAATCGAGCCTCACTTTTTCGAGTTAGAGCTCGACTCGTTTAATAAACGAGCCCAAAAGTGAGGCTCGACCTCAGCTCATTTAACTAAACGAACGAGCTAAACCGAACTTTTAATGAGTCGAGCCGAACCGAATACCAAACTGGCTCAGCCCATTTACAGCCCTATATTAATATGTGTGATCCAAATGAGGAGAATGATGTGTTTTTCTTAGGGTTTGCTCAAGCATATATTTAATTATCCTTCCAAACCCTTTCCAGAAATAGAGAAAGTGATACATTATGATGCTACAAAGCAAAACCCTTTGATCTTAATAAAAATCTAGTACTTATCACACAAAAAATATATAGTTGTTATAAAATATATTATAATAAATGATCTAAGAATCATTAGTATAATGGATAAGACTAATGAGGTGTTTACATGAAGATGTGAGTTCAATTTCCATGATGCGATAATCTTTGGTAATCTTTCAAGAAACATGGATCACTTACCATCCCCATAGTATAGGGTGAAACTTGATAAATGTAATACCCCAAAATTTGTAAACCAAAAAAAATTATTTTTAAGAAGATAATGTAAAAGCAATTGAAAAATAAAACTAGAGAATGTTACTACCACATCAACCATGAGAGAGGTGTGATCATCACCTAACCCATACCTGATGTAAGGCAAAATGGAATAAGGAACAAAAAAAATACATGATCATAATAATAATGCGACAAAAAAAAAGATTAGAATCATATCATACATAAAATGAACTTAATAGTTTACAAAATAAAATACATAAATCTAAGCCAAGAGTTTAAATAACCAAAAATACAAAAACATCCCAATTTAGTGGGAAAAATACTAATAATTGGTTAGCGTAACTCTTAGAAACAATCATAAACCTTGAACCTCAAGCAATGACCCATGTCATCACCCTCATCATACTCTAATTGAGAGTAGTAACCTTGCAAATTGTCCTCTACTTCTCAGAATAGACGATGTATCATCACAATGACCACACATATCAGTATGATAAAATACTGGTAAAATATACTATATAAAACATGGTAAGGCTCATGCAATACATTGAAGTCACATAATAGCATGGTGAAATCATATCAATTCAACTCAGGTACAACATAGCATGCTTGCATGGAAATCATAGAAGTATAGAAATAATACATGTGATGCATAAAATGTAAACCATATTAGAATTCTTCCTTTAGTTACCATACAAGTTCTACTTTGTAAAATAGTTCATTCGACCACACCTAGTTCTCTACCATGAACAAAATTCTTATGGGAGCATAAGATAATCAAAATGGGATAACACACCCATCACACAAGGTCAAGATACATCAAAGGGGATTTCTTGGGGGATACCACACCCACCACACATCGAGTGCACCTGCCACAAAAATTGAAATACCACACCCACCACACGTGATTGAAGTACACCAAAGGGGCTTATATAGGTATACCTCACCTACTACACCTTGAATTTCTTCGCCACAAGGACTAAAAAGTTGGGATACCACACCCACCTAAACAATGGATAATACAAAGTGCTAGGGGGCTTGTACTGGGATACCTCACCCACCCATACAGGACATCGATGACATGTTGGTCTGCCACAATATAATTCTATACCTCAAAGATATGTGCATACCCCCTAGCGACTGCAACTTGGTAGAGAAGGAAATAGGTATTGAGTGAAAGAATATAAACCAAAGATGACCTACCCACTAACTCCTGACAAATACCCTGAGAGCTAGAGAAAAAGGCTCGAATAAAATCTTAAACCATTAATTTATGTATAAATGATGTCACAAAACACAACAAAGTCCACACATAACCAAATTAGGTGTTTCCAAGTGATAACACCAAATACATCACAAAGGGTTAAAACCACCAATTGGGTGTTTAAAGATGATGCTAAACACATCCATAAGGCATAAAAGCCACCAATTGTTACAAATACGTGGAAGTATCACCACAAAATACCCAAGAGATCATAGAAAATTATAACAAACCAATTGGTTTCTAGCCAGACTAGTTGATTGGTTCTTCAAACTAGTCGGTTGGTCTGGTCGTACCAGGCTTGGACTAAAACCAAAACTAGAGCACTAGTCTACTGGTTTGCCTAACCGATCAATTGTTCATATAAACTAGTCGACTGATTTGGTTCACCTGGTCTATGGGTCTAAGCAAAGACCAACCTATTTGGCCTATAGAAAACCACTTTGGTTTATAGGGACGCTAGTCGATGGATTGTACCAACCAATCAACTTTTCATCGAAATCAGTCGATTAGTTTAATAAACCAATTGACTGATCTCACAAACAATCGATCCAAAACTCCAAACCATTCGATTGCTGCAAACCAATTGACTAGTTCCAGGAACTAATTAACTGGTCTAGGTAAAACACAACACAGACTTGCAAACCACACTTTACCATATTAATCCTATCATAATTCTATGTCAAAACACACATAAAAATACATGCTATACACATAGAATCAAATGGACACATGATAATATACATACTTAAACAAATCATGCACAAACAACCCATTTTATGCTTAAAATCAGAGAATCTCAACAACACTTACTTGAGGAGAATTAAATCACATGCTCATAACATGGAACACAATTAGATCCTACTCATATAAACACTAACACATGGAACCCTAATATACTACAAAAATCTAATTATGTTAAAGATAAGAATGCCTTACCTTAAAGCAATCCATCTAGCAAAGAAGTTGAAGTCTCCAACTTTTCTTAACCTTAATTCGTCTTTGCTTAAGAAAATCAAGAGAGAAATAAAACCAAGATTAGAAGAAGAGAAAGGAACACAATGTTTGCACAATTCAAAGGAGAAAATAAGAGAGGAGATATATTTTTCTTAGCCAAAGGAAGAGGAGAGGAAAATGGAAGCGTGCTCAATACTTAGTGAAATTTTCACAAAGAGAAGGGAAAAGAGAGTAAGAATACAAGTGAGGAATGATAATAGATTATTAGATGAAAAGTATAGGAGCAGGTTGGTCGACATTCTCAAGGAAAAGAGGGACGAGACTTGTGAGGTTGAGTGTGGGCAAGCCAAGAAGGAGGGTTGACTTGATGGAGTGGTGGGGGTTGAGTGCAGTCATAGATGGGATGATAGTGGGTTGGAAAGTTAGGGAGGGGTGCAAAAAGTCAAAAATAGCATCCCTATCTACTAGAAATAAGAGGGAAAAGTGAGAGGGAAGGAAAAAGGAAGGCTTGCCTCCAAAAGTGATTTTTTGGAAAAATTTTGCTAATTAAAATCATGGAGTGATCTAATTAATGTAAAAATAATTTTAAAACATGCTTATTAGCATAATTGAACTCAAATTATAAGTTTTCATAATCATTAGAGATAAATTTGAATCAAAATAAAAAATGGATATGAAATAATAGGCAAACTAGTTGATCAGTTTGGACAAACTAGTTGACTGGTTTATTGAGGACAATAATATAAATTTTCCCAGAGCACTAATCGATTGGTTATACAAACCAGTCAATCAATACATATGAAATTCACATTTTTATTAGAATTTCAAGCCCATTTCAAAATCAAAATTCATTTATTTTATAACAACATAATTTTAGATAAAATTTGAAGGATTTTGGGATGGGATATTACAATAAACCAATATTTATGAAGTGTTAAATCTTGTGTATGATCCCCATGGAGATGTGTATAAAATTATAGTTGTGTGGAGGTATTCAAAGGACACATTATTTAGTGGTGGTATCTAACATAATCATGTAAAGTTTTGGAAAGATCAGACAAAGAATGAAGGAGTTATTGGAGAACATTATTGGGTAGTGTTGATCAAAACGAAGAAACAATTATGACCTACACGCCCATGTATTTATCTAGGAATAATATTAGATGAAATCTAAGAGTTAACATGGGCAAGTGGTGTCCAACTACATAGCCATGTTGATGATTATGAGAAACATATGCACTTGGACACAACTATGCCAACGGTGCATATTTCACCTCATAAATGTTATTGGTTTCGTGCCTTTTATATGACATGTATTTGAGGTTCAAATTTAATAGATTTGTGCATGTAAGTTTGACCTAAGAGAGATAAGCTTGGTATCTAAGTGATTCTTGTATTTATCAATCCATCAATAAATATGTTAACCTCAAACTATGGATTAAGTATTTGTTAATCAAATAAATAAAGTGTTGACTTATTCATTTTTACCAACTTTTTTTTTCTTGATTTCTCTAGTACTAGTGAGTACGCATCACAACTATTGACATCAAATCCTAAGTTCAGTAAATTTAGGTTAATTTAGCAATAAAAGAATGACAGAATAAGAATAAAAGGAATGAATATTTTGATTTTTCTTTCTAGAATATGCATATTAAAGATTATTTGTATCAAAATGATCTTCATTATCCTCTAATACCTCACATTTTTTAAGATAGTTGAATGAGAAATTATTCCAACTTTGGACCTTTGATTTTGATTTAATGTTATGATTTTATTTGGGATAATTTGATTTGAAACCATGTTGAAAAATGAAGTTTATTGAGTTTTGCAAGCACACCGATCGACTAGTTTGTCGTTTAAGCCAATTTGGGCTTCTCAACTAAACCCATCGACTTTTGGGGAAATTTTGATCGGTTGGTGGTAGAATACCCAACTAGTAGATCCAAACCCATCAACTATTGTGTCGGTATGATCATATTTTCGAGCTTGATTTTTCTTAAAAATCTCTTACACTAAAATAGAACCTTACCAACCCACACCAATTTGTCCCTAAGAGATTTCTAACCATTTTTATGATGCATTTAACCTAAAAATATTACCTCTAATTGATTTGGAGGTTGATTGGGACAATTGCTAGGGAGAGATGACCTCAAGATTGTCTTTTTCCTCCTCTCTCCTCTACATGATTCTGAGATCAAATATTTCAATCTCGGGCATGCTTCTGAGTAGTTGGAAGATTCTTTCCACACTGACCTTCTATTACTCCATTCGTGTATGCTAATTCTTGTCTAATTGACCAGCACTCTCCAAAGACACCATTTGAGCTCTAGAGAATAGGTTAGAAAATCTTTGACAAAATCCATCCATTCTGATCAAATTCAAATGGTTAATGTTAGGGTTTTGAGTTGATTCCCAAACTCTCACCATTTCCCTTTGATTAGTTGGCTATAAATAGCCCCAATCATACCTGATATGCACCTTTCTTTCAGCTACCAAAATTTCTAAGTCTTGCATTCGCCTTCTTCTCTCCACACTTATAGCCTTACCAATCTATTTTTGCACACTCTTTTGATTATCTCTCTCTCTCTCTCTCTCTCTCTCTCTCTCTCTCTCTCTCTCTCTTATTTCACTTCTTAAGTAAGGAAGAGTTTGATATTGGGAAAAAGGCTTAGTGGTTCGGTTTTTTTCTTCCCTATTTTTGTCTTAAGTTGGTATTTTCTTATTCCCTTATGTTTTAGGTTTGAAATTCGATAAGGTTTTAGTATAATGTCTAAGTTTGATATTTTAGTTTTAAAGTTTTCAAAGCTGAGATTTTCCACAGTTGGAATTTCTATTTTTAAAGGAATTTTACCTACATCAAGTAAGTAATTCTTGCTTCTAAAATGTTTAGTAAGTATTCCTACTTATTAGGTATTACCTTTAGTTAATTTATTCATGTTGGGATGAAAGAATATAGCTTGTATAAGTGATTTGGTGGCTTGATAGCATGAGTTGAGTGAAAAGCATGAAATTGGGTAAAAATAGGCTAGGATGATTCAATGTTGAGAAATGCATGTTCATTTGATTGGAAATATGTTAGATTATGTTGATGCATGTTTTAATGTAGTTAGGAATGATTTATATGTAGAATATGCATGAAAGTTATGATTTGGTGTTGTGTTAAGGCAAATTGATCGACTAATTAGGTGAAACCAATTGAATAGTACATATAGCATTTTACTGGTTGACCCAACCCATCAAATGGTAAGCCTATAGAGACCTTGGTCTTACTCTTTTCTTAAACCCATCAACTAGTTGGGAAAAACTAATAGACTGGTTTGAGGAAGGCATGGTCTAGTTGAGTCAAACCGATCAATTCACTGGTGCAATCGATTAATTGGTTGGATCAAATCGATCGACTAGTTCGACTGATTTATATAATTTGCTTATTTTTGGTTCGGCTATGCTTTGAGATTATGTTTTGGAATACACCATAATTATTAATGGGATAAAATACAAATTTTATCATGGATTTTTGGCCTAATTAAAAGATTAAAAATAGATCATATTTCATGGTATACTCTATGATAAGTGATAATATTGAGAAAAGAGTAATGGGAATTAGTATGGGTATGACTTAAACCATATGATGGCTATGAATAGTATTAGCCAAGGACAAATGGATAACTACATGGTTGGGAAAATGGAAATAAAAGGATTGGTATGGATTAAAATGGGAAATTGTCTTGATTGCTTGTATGGACCTTGTATGATTACCCATCTTTATGAATAAAATACTAATCACGTGAAGCGAAAGAAAGCTAGGTTGAGTATGGGTCTGGGTTACCTGATCCTTAATTAGCTGTTGGGGGTTAGTCTACCTTTGAGATTTTTTGGTGCCTTCTAGCTTTGCTTTCTGGTTGAATTATGAGAGGTCCTGGTTCCTTACCTACTCTAGACACTGATGATGTATTAGGGGGTATTGATAGTAAAGGGTTTGTTTACCTAGGTGGTTAGCTTTAGCCTAGAATTATGTCCATATTGGTTGGCTTTGGCCTAAACTTATGTCCATTCTGGTGAATGGCTTTATCCTGGACTTTATGTGCCTTATTTGGATAAGCTTCCATGGTATGTGAAATCATGGGGTGGTGCATAGTCCATTGCTCGATTATAATAAAATATAGATGGTAAATATTGGTTAATAATTTATGAACTATGACCAAGTAAAGGGTTAATGATTGGTTAAGTAATGGAAATAATGGTATGATTGACCAAAATGAATAAAGTTGTTTTATATACTTGGATAATGATCAAAATGACTAATTGATGGAGAAATAGGACATTAATTGAATGACTGACCCATCTCATACATGGATAAATGAGTGGCACATCTTAAAGGACTAAGTAACCAAAAATAAATCCTAGAGGTTGCTTGGATGTTCTTTACTATTACGTATGTAACTGCTTATGTGATAAGGTTGTGAATCTAATCATGATGTATTCAACTTTGTTGGAATAATGCATGATAGCATGTCTTTATGAACTTCTACCTTTATATATGGCCTTATCATGATGCATTTTGTATTTTATATTCATGTATGATAAATTGGTATACTTGTGTTATATTGAGGGAGCAACTTGGCTTACTCAGTACATAGCATATTGATGTACCCGTTTTCTCGGTCACCTGCTCATTCCCACAAGCAGAGGGTCATGTGCAGGTCTTTAGGGATGGTCAGTAAAGGGCCTACCTTAGTTGGGTCGGGGCTTGAGAGCAAGGATATCCAGAAGGTTTTGGTGGGGTTTATGGAGGACCAAGGTGTTTAAATGGTGTGTTATACCGTAATTTGTTTCATTATAGCCCCATACTTTATCTACATGTATTTGTAATGATTTGGTCAAATCCCATTAGTGTCCTCCAATGTAAAGACTCTTGAAGTTGTATAATTAAATTTTATTCCATGCACTCTGTTGTTTTAAGTGTTTTGATTGGTTTAACCTTGTATCTGATATAGGGTAGGTGGTGGTCGTCTATTCTATATCAAATATGGCAGTAACTAAGGATGGCAATAGGTTGGGTCAGGGGCGGGTCTAGCAAGATGTAAACCCGAATATATATATATTACCTAGACCCGGATCCAACCTAGAACCACCAGGTCTCAAAAGTTCAGACCCAAACTCAGATCTATCGGATTTAACAGTTAAATAGGTCATAAATGGACCCTAAATGGGTCCGACTATTTTTGAAAAAACAATTAATAATCTATGTAAATACAAATACATTTATGTTTTATATAGCTTAATATGTATTTTTTTGTTAAAAAAATATTCCGAGTAAAAAGTTAAACATTTTAAAATAGTTGCGCTAACTTTTCAAATGGTATTTGAATACCTTTGGAATACAATATTATAAATATTGCTTATAAAGAAAATATACAAAAATTAAATTAAAAAAATGAATAAGGAGTTCAAATAAGATTATGTGAATGATGACAAAAATAATATTAGTATGTAGTTATATGTGTGTATACTTGGGAGTGGGTACCGGTTCTTCAGCGTCAGCTGATTTAATCCTCAATAGGCTATGTAGAGACTGAGGCTTCCATCTTATTTCTTCACGAATAAGACCGGTGCTTCCTAGGGTGACACACTCGGTCGAATGTACCTATGCTCTAACAATTCCTCTAGCTGAGCCTTTAATTCCTTTAGCTTCATAGGTTCCATCCGCTAGGGTGATTTTATGACAGGCTTAGCTCCCGACACTTGATCGATCGTGAAGTTAATTTCCTAAGCTGGGGGCATACCCAATATTTTTTCTAGGAAAACATCTAGAAATTCTCTGACCACCAGGATACTTTTCAGAGCTGCTAAGTCCTTGTTCAACTCTTGCACACTACACAAGTACAAATGATACCCCTTCTGGACCAAGAAGTGCAGGGAAACTATAGATACTACCTTGGTAGTGGGCTTAGGCTAGGTCTTCTTGTACGAAACCCTATTACCCTTCGAGTCTCACAATATCATGTGCTCCTGTGCACAATCAATCACTGTCTGGTACCTTCCCAACGTATCCATCTCTAGAATCATGTCAAAGTCCCGCAAGTTCAGTCCAACCAAGTCCACTAAGGATTCTACCTCACCTATGACTAAGGCCACATTTGAAAATAATTGAGTGCAGTCCATCTTATCACCCAAAGGAAGCATCATAGACGATCTATGCTAGTAGATGGTGACAGCTCAAACTTAACAACAAATGCAGTGGACATGAAAGATGAAGATGCACCCAAATCAAAGAGAACATGTACAAGTAAGGATAGTATGGTGAACATACCCATGACGACATCTAGATGGTGCTCAGCCTCCACCTAATTGATCATATTTAGATGCTCGCTTAATTGACCTCCTCTCTAAGGGAAGAATCGAGATCCCTAAGGTCCTCCCTTAGCATCCCAAACTGGGGCACTGGCTGGAATAGGTGCTCGCTTCTGGAACTACGGGGATGTGGCCTGAAAGTGCTGCCGGTAAGCCTAGTGCTAGGGAATTAGGGTTCCCCTCTACTGGTACTACTGACTCTAGAATTTTTGGAAGCACAAACGATCATGACAATAAACTAAGCAGTGACCCAATCTACCACAATTCATATAGGAAATGTGTTTGCCCTCACAGTCTCTATCTAGGTGCCTCCTACCACAACATTTGTAAGAGGGTCCCCCGACGGTCCCTGACCTCTGATGCGATCCCTCTGCTGGTGTCTCATGGGTCCTCTTACTCACGGCTAGGTCCTACTCCCAAAACTATGGCCCTTTGGTTTCCTCTTCCAAAAGATAGTTGCCTGCTCTTAGACCAGAGTGGCAGTAATACAGACGCACTCATAAAGGGTGGTCAGGTCGATGAAGGCTACCGCTCCCATCATGTGGCGAATGCTAAAATTTAGCCCCTGATCAAATTGGAACACCACCATAGACTCACTAGCAATGGTCCCTAGGAAAAATTGGAGTAGCTCGGTGAAGTGAGCTTGATACTATCCAACCGTCATATTTTCCTACGTGAGCTGCATGAACTCCTAGAACTTGTCCCTCTTCAGACTCTTGAGGTATAACCTGGAGCGTAGGGCAGTCTTGAATGCCTCCCAAGTCATAGGGAGACCATCTCAAGCATGCTGTTCCACCCACCAGTCATTTGCTACGCCTCTAAAAAAAGAATACTACTATGCTGGACTGCCAGGTTGGAGGCCAGTCCACCACTTCAAAGGTGTGATCCATGTCTTGGATCCACCCTTCGAGAATCACCAAGTCCTTCTCACTAGAGTACAATGGAGGATGATGTCCAGTGACCCTTAAGAGCCAATCCTCTCCAGCACCTTTGAAGTGGTGGGGGTGCAAGTTTGGCACCAGGGACTAGTGCTGGACAAACTATATAAAGGCCTCGAAGGCCTACTCCAAGCATCTTACTCATTCGTTCATCATGAAATGTAGCTGCAAGGGAAAAGGAGTGTAAGAAGTGAACCTACTTGTTCGATGCAGTTATCACACATTATTCCCCTTTTGGGAATTCATAATCTACCCTTTTTTTCCTCACTATGGTTCTAGACTCAAAGTTCTTAAGATAGAAAGACCTTTTTAGGGCACAAAATTACCTCAAATCTAGAAAAACTTGTAAATCAAAAACTTCTTTTAAAAATAAGGTGTGGTTACTAGAACCAACGCTCTTATACCAAATTGTAACACCCTCAAATTTCATAGTTAAAAATTTTTATTTGATCGAAAATCATACACTAAGACAAGGGTGCTACAACTGTGATCAACACAAGTCTGACCTTCGGTCAATCTCGTCCCAACCACACGGCTATAAAAATTCACAAGACATTAAACCAATTAGGACATAGAACCATAATGATCTAGAATATTCATAATTAAAAGGAGATCACAGTGCAAGATTAAAGAGTCATTATAGAATAGGAAACGATTACAACGTCAAAGCCCCCAAAGAGAAAGAACAATACAAACAGTAAGATAGGATAAAAACTGGAAAAAGATGATTCCAAACGACACTTGCTTAGATAATTAATTATGATAAATAAATTCAAATATAGGCTTAATGGTATACGTTATTAGAGCGACCAATCAATGTGCAATGTATATAGAATATATTTTGTCTAAAGGAAAAATCTGCATTTTAGTATTTTTTTTTAAATCTTGGTTATATATATATATATATGTGGAAAAATAATCACATTCACTATTAATCAAGCAAGCAAGTTTATTCTTAAAAAGGACTTGTGACCACTTGACTCCCTTACTCTCAAATACCACTAGATTATGCTTATAATATAGTGACCAAATAACCATGAAGAAATCCAAAGTCCATTCTCAAAATCCTTGGAAAATGATAACATCCATGTATTGAAAAGTCCTTAAGAATAGACAATATCAAAAGAAAACACCGGCCATACCCCACCATCAATAACATTCTCTCTACATCCCCTATGGTATGTCAAATACATAAATAAACTCATTATTCAATGATACCACACAAGGATATGTGGCTAAATGAGAAGATAATATATTAAAATATATAATCCTCATTTAGGATTAAAATTTTCTATTAGAGCAAAATATGTAAATTACTCAAATTTAGAAGTAAAACCTCTTCAAATGAAATACCCCAAAACCCTAATTTAGGAAATTGTGGCTAAATAAGAATTAATTAGGAAAATTAATTAAATAACTATTTTTATTAAAATAAGAGGGAATTAATTAAGGTAAATCGAGGAAAAATTAAAAAATAATTTAAATAGGAAAAAATTTGAGTATTTCCTAATTAAAAGGAAATTTAGGAAAAATCTTTCAAATTCCCTAAATTAACCTAAAAATAGAATTTAACTATTATTTTAATATTAATATTTTATTAAATATCCCAAAATACCCAAAATATATTAATTAACTCCAAACCCACCTTTTTCCTTTTTCTTTTTCCCTCTCTTCTTCTTTTTTCTTTCTTCTCTTCCTTCTTCCTTCCTTTTTCTCATTTCCCTCTGACATGGGTTGGCTTGCCTTTGGCCTAATTCCTCCCATTCCCCCTACACAACCCAGGGCCGCGTCACCGGTCCTTTTTCCTCTTCTCTCAGCCGGTTTGGCTTTTTCTTTCTTCCTTTCTTTTCCCTTGGACTACCGGTCTAGCTCCTCCCCTTCCTCTTGCATCGTCTTCTTTCTCTCACGTCGCCTGCAACTCCCTCAATCAGCACCAGGATTTCTGCCACCGATCACGCCATTTGATTGCCATTCTCCTCTTCTCTTCCCCATTGTCTTCCCTGTCACTTCATCATGGCCGACCATCCCCTCTCCTACGTGTGCCATCCCTTCTTTCCCGCCAAAAATGGCCTATGAAGGTAGACCTTCGCCAGCCTACCCTCACCAGTCGGATCCTCATAACCCTTTACCCCCTACTTTCCCGTTCCCCTTTGTCGTTTTCCCTTCCAATCGATCTATATATACCCCTGAAGGCAGCCATAATCGGGTTTTGATTTTGGGCAGCCTAGAAAATTGATCGGGGGCCACCGCCCAATCAGACCGTAGTTTCTCCGTCGTCGGTCATCGCCATTGCCTACTCTGACCAAAAAAACCTTCCCTACAACTTCCTTTATGCAACTGAACCACTCTCCTTCCTTGCCTTACCCTGCACAAGCCACCCCGGCCATGCAAAGTCCCCCTCCCAAATAGCCCATTTCAATCTTGCACCGCCCCTCGTGTCACCGTCTGCCACTGATTCTGCCACCTATAGTGCCACCTCTACCCCCCAAAACAACCAGGGGACCTTAATCTACCTCCCCACACCTCCATATCCCCTTAATTTCCTCTCCCCTAGCCTCCACACCCATCTCTCCACCTCCCTTCCTCCTCCATCGCCGTTGCCACCGCCGCCGGCTCCACCACCAAGTCTAGGTGGTATCCGAATTTCTTAACCCTTAAACCTTTTGTATAAAAGTATTATTATTAACTATTATTATTAGTGTTATTATTATTACTACTACTAATACTACTATTATTATGTTCTAACTCTTATTCCAAAGGGATTTCTAATTAATGGTATTATTATTTATAAGACTACAACTTTGTTATTATTATTATTACTATTATTATCCTTATTATTATTATTGTTATTATTATTACTACTACTATTATCATTGTTTTGTTACTAATAATATTAGTGCTAACTGTGGCCATTATAGTACCATCACCCCTTTTCATGCCTATCAATATTATTATTATTATTATTATTATTATTATTATTATTATTTATTATTATTATTATTATTATTATTACCACTATTATTATTATTATCATTTCTAGCATTATTATTTTTATTATCATTATGCTATTGCACTTGACCACATTATCACAAGGCTACTATTATTATGATTTCTAGAACCTTATTAGCATTATTATCAAGATCGAAACTATTATCACTACTAGCGTTATTAATATAAGTATCATTATGGCCATTACTTTTATATTATTTTCATCACTATTATTACTATTATTATTACTAGAATTTGGGGATGATATCAGTATCGTTATAAAAATTAACAATAATATTATTATTAGTAATATTGAAACCATAACTTTAATACTAGGAATATTACTAAGACTTACTTTGGTTAGTAGTGGCATGATTAATTATTTTAAGAATAATAACCCTACTTTTAATTATAAAACTACCATTATCATTATTAGCCTTAGTGGTAGGCCATGATAGGGGTAAGATAGGAAATTATAGTAATTCTGGAGAGGGAGATTAACCTATAGTATTTCCCTCTTATAGGTGAATCAAGTCAAAACTCTCAGGAGGCGTAGAAGGGTGCTCCAAGCTCGGCGATGTTTTAGGTAAGGGTGTAGCTAAGGTCGAATGTGTGATATGTATCTTTCATGCCTTGGATGTCCTATATAATTATATGTCGTGTTCTATATGCTATTATCTTAACTATTTTATATGTAGCGCGGCTTGGATTAGAGGTATGTTCATGTGCTCTCTTCTAATATGTGCTAATATGGATATGATGCAAGTTGTGACTTGATGTGATGTGGCCCTTAGGACATACATGCTAGGGTATTGGATGTGGTGATGTGGGATGGAGACATGAAAGAGAAAATTGGGAAAGTAAGATAACTAAGGAGAAGTAAGTTGGCTAACATAGGTAAGAATGACCTAAATAACCCATGATCCATGAGTGGTGAATAAAAAGGGGGGATTTAAATAAAATGAAAGAGTAGGAGAAACTAGGGTTTGCATGTGAGGAACTAGGGTTTGCATGGAAATTTTAGTGTTTGGCATGATAAATATCGAGAGTTTTGCATGGGATGGTTAGAGTCCGCATAGGGGCAAAATTTACATATGGAAATTTGCCTTCGGGCATGAGGAAGGTAATAGAAGTGTCATTTGGGTGACTGTGGGCTTCGGGTGAAAAATAGTATGTGCGACAATATAAGGGTGCGTAGGAGACCAGGCTAGGGTTTAGGAGGAAACCTTAATTTGAGGAGGTGGAAGAAGCAAAAGAAAATAACAAAAATAAATGAGAATAAGTGGGGCATGAAGTGAGGATTGAATCTAAGGGTCATGACGTGAGGTAGAGAAGGATGAGCCACATAGGCCCAAATTAGGGTTTCTGGAGAAAACCCAAGGGTAAGGCGGTGAATGGACTTTGAGGGTATAAAGTGTGGGCCTCGACCCCCACACTTAGGAGTTGGGTTCCCGGTGTAAGTAAGTGGATTACAGGAAGGATGTCGGGGTGAGTTAGGAGGTGCAGAGGTCTCAAGATATGGGATGGGCCCTTTTAGGAGGATAAGTATAGCTAGAGTTAGCCATGCATGTCTAGGGTGGAATCTATTGAATAAGATACAGTAAGACACTAATCATGTAAAGTGGAAGATTATTGAGTTGGGCCCATACCGATCTACCGGCATAATAGTGGCCAGGTACCGGGGTGCCCTAGAGACCGATCCACCGGCATATAATAGTGGTTAGGTGCGTTATGCCCTATAAGTGACCGATCCACTGGTTATAATAGTGGGGGATCCCGTTCTCAATAAACCAAACCCAAAGGTGTTAAGACACATAAAATATACTAAGTACTTATAGTGGAATACCATGAGAGTCGGGGCCAGACCGATCCACCAGCATAATAGTGGCCAGGAGCGTTTGCTTTGGAGACCCATCCACCGGCATATAATAGTGGTCAAGTGCGTTTTTTCTTGTAAGTGACCGATCCACCGGCTATAATAGTGGGGTTCCCGTACTCGCATGGATTGATAAAAATTGTAGTGTGAAATGAGTACTATTCAGAGAATAAATAACCAGTTTATCTAGGCCGTTGTTGGCCCTTATTTACCTAAGAAATTGTACGCTATCATGTTGTTGTGATTGTATTATGTGCTCTTATATGCTGGCCTTAGTGCACGGTTACCATGCTTAATACGTAGTGTACTGACCACTCGTTTCATGGATGCTGCTCATTCCCATGAGGAGAAGGGCCTTTTGACTTGATTCAGGTTTGTGATTCTATCTTCGATGCCTACGACACTTTCAAGGCATCGTGAGGGGTTGAGAGTTGAGACTGAACCTAGCTTGGGGGTCGAGAGTGACATGGCTGGAGTCTATCATCTGTTTTATTTTTCCTGTATCATTATATTTTATTTTATTCTGTTGTATGATGTTTTCTGTCGTTTGGTACTTTAAAACTGTACTTTTGGGTTATACCTCTTGATTACCCCAATATGATTTCCTGTACTGTTAACGACTCATTTCTTTTATGAATGCTCGTTTTAATTATCAACTCGCGTTTGATGTCTATCCCAATTAGCCTTAGCACTTGATATTGGAACGGTAGAAGTGAAACGGTCTAGTACTAAGTGTGGTGGTAATATCTCCATAATTTAGGTTTTTGTGATTTTGCTTCGGCTAAACCTTTTCATTAAACGAAAATTTTTAGTTGTAAATTTTGGGGTATTACATCAAATATCCACCAAAAGATCTAAACATCTTCATATACTTTATAGTGTCATATATATAGACACAGACACACACATATACACTCAAATGATGTAATCCTATGTAGACTCATATTAATAAATTTCCAACAAATATAATATATCAATTCTTTCTCTTACACTATGTGTGCTCAAACATGTATAAACACACAAAAGCAATATGCTTCTTATTCGAAGGGAAACTCATTTGTCAAGCAAAATCTGAATCCAACAAGTTTTCCTTATTCTCTATCTAGCATATAAAAAATTTGTGTATTTAAATGTTAATATTTAAAATTTTTAAAACAAAAATTCAATGTAATGCCTAAATATTTTCTAATTTTTACTATTAGCACTCTTAATTAGTATCTCTTTCATAAGGTATTAGTAAAAAGTGTTTACAATGGTTAACTAATAAGGGCTTTTTCTCTTTGTCTCATTTTTGCTAAAATTATCTATGTTGATTGAATTTAAAAGAATAGTGTGTTATTGTTGTTGTTAGTGGTGGTGTTTTTGTTGTTATTGTTGTTACATAATAATAAATATTTCATTTTAAAATTTCATTAATATTATAACTATTATTGCTAATCTTATATTATTTTTTTCATTATTTTTATTATTAACAATTAATTATCTAATCTAATTTAAAGTGTTCTAATCTTACCTGAAAATATAGGAGGAATGGTCCCAAAAGCGATAAATGCTTATATTTTTTTAATACTGATTAGATACTTAGTCTATCAATCACTTAATTTTTATTCTAATATATTTTGGGGGGGGGGAAACTAATAGCATGCTTATCTATTAGCCCTTTTTAAAATAATGAAATAACAATTTAGGATATATGATGTGATATAAGGTTCAAAAAAGATTAAATGAGATATTTCTACTTTTCATAGAAGGTGGGGATAAATTCATGTTGATGCACTTAACCTTTCTGATGTAAGAGCAAACACACAAGAATTGACATTCATAAATATAGAACCAATTATTCTACATTTAGAAAGGATCTCACACAAAATTAAAGACAAATGAATGGTTAAGTTGCTAGTTATAGATGAAACGTACCATATAAGCTACTAGAAGAATGTACATGTGCATGGCATGCTTAGAGATTAGCTAGAGAATAAATTAGTTGATTTAGTTAATTAATAAGTTAATTAGTAGAGTTAGAGATTAGCTAGAGAATAAAGTAGCATAAATCTATCTTTTTGAAGAATATTCTATATTCTAGTATCTTTTAGCTAGGTATATTTTGAAGAATTATACCTTTTAGCTAGTATCTTATAATCGGTAGCCTTGGCTATATAAAGCCATAGAACCCATGATTGGAGATACATCAAGATTAAATTGAAGTCGAATGCAAATTACAAGTATTGAATTATGTGTGAGTTCATCTCAAGTTTAATCAAATCTGTGTGAACGATTAATCTTAAAATCCTTAATCTCTTCATCTATATAAATTAGAGATTAAGTACTATTTGTTCTAAACTCCATAACCCGCACCATTATTAACCATACTCATCGTCCAAACACATCCCAAAATTAAAACCCTAACTCTAACCCTAATTTTCGAAACTAAACCCTAACCCTAACCCACGAAACCATCCATCATCAAGCCCTAATCAGCGAATCATCCACATCATCATTGTCAAATCATATTCATTATTCATCCATCAAATTCGAATCATCATCATCATCGAATCACCAATACCATCGAATCATCATCACCGTTATTCTACCCTATTCGAATACCGACATCATCAAGTCTCCACTTTTGAATCATCCTCTTCCTAATTCCAACATAATATAGCATTAGTTTTACATAATTGATAATTCCACATTCCCACACACATCACTTTCTTTCTCCAATATTAATGAAACTATAACTGATCAAAAAAAAAATCAAAGACAAATACTTTAGTATACAAACATCATGAGAAGTGATTTTTTGAATTTGAAATTTGTTTTATACACAATTTCAATCTCAACCCCTATGCCTTCATTAACATTGTAGAATAACTACACACTAGTGAACTTAGACCCTATTTCTCACTTAATTTTTTGTTTGATATGATATGATTCGTGTTAATGTTATATAATTAGTATTAACAAAAATAATAACAATTAAATTTATAATAATAATATTATTAATTATTACTATTATTATTGTATCACTAGTTATAATAATAACTATTAGTATAACTATATTAATAATCATAATAATTCTTCACAATAATAACTACATTAATAATTAAAATAAATATATTAATAGTAATTATTATGATTATAATTGTATCATTAATATCAGTATTAATAACAACATTATTATTATAACTATTCTATTAATATTCATAGTATATTATTAATAAATTTGTATATCTATTATAATAATATAATTATAGTAATAATATTACTTATAAAAATACTATTATTAATGATAAATATTATTATTATTATTCAACTTATTATTAATGATAATAATGATTCTCATTAATATTATTAATATGATTACAAATAATAATACAGTTTTATTTATTATTATTATTAGTATCATAAGTAATTATATTATTAAGTTGTTATTTTATTAATGTTATTATTATAAATATTAATATTTTTTAAAGATACATATTATAATTAATAATAATATCATAAATAATAAAATTATATAAATAATAATAAATTTAATAATAGGAATATCCATATTTATCATATAATAATAATAATATATTATCTAATCATGATTTGGGGGGGGGGGATGGTTCCTTATGTAAAAACCTCTCTTATTGGATCGACTGACCGACTCAGCGAAACTGGGACTTCTGTAGAAAATCTTGGATTTTGTGTTGGAGCTGAGAAACTGGAATTGTTATTGTCCGACAAAAGATGATAAAGATTGAAATATATAAAGGCAGATAGCTTAGTGGATACACTTTTTGAGTAGCAGTAATTTTAAAGAAAGGGAGACAGTAGCTACTATATTCGTAGGTTGTCGTAGCAGTATATACAAAATTCCGGGTAGGAGAAGGCATGCGCGCCCATAGGGGAATGTCCTCGAGAGACGAGATATCAAGACTTAGGGAGTATCAGTTGTACACACTACACAGTATAATATAACAGTTTATATATTATTAATATAGGAAAAAAAAATTTATAGTCCATTAAAATAAAATTAATTAGATAATAATTAAAATAATTTTAAAATATTTAATTATAAGTATAAAATATTATGTACATATAATTATATTAATATATATACCTAATTATATATAAATATATATATAATATTTTTTATATGTACATATATATTAAAATATTAAAAAAAATAAATTAAATACTAAATAGATTAATTAACTTTAATTATTTTAATTTAAATAAACCATCATCTATTTTTTTCATTAATATATGTATGCTGTATCTTTTGATATAACTATTAAACTATGCAGGAGTCTCGCCACACTCACCGTACGGTATCCAGTATAATATAACAATAGTTGTATATTTATTATATTTATATTGTATATTTTTCTAAGTCTTTTATAATATGGTTGATTATCTGGATAAAAAAAATTGAGTATTTCGTCCGTGAGATGCGGATGATTATATCATTAATCCAGTTAATTATTTTGACTAAAAAATAAATTATTTGTTTTGAGTTTTAATTTTTTCAGAATTTGTATTATAAATAATTTTTTTATTAAACCAAACTCCGTGTTGCATACCTAAGTTTTTTCCTAACACAAGTGATTATTTGGGCAAATAAATTATCATCTCGCCTGTGCAACGCATTATATCATCAGCACACGTGATTAGCTCAGCTAAAAAGTGATTATCTCAACCAAAAAATTAATTAAATGCTCAACATTTTACTTTTCGGGGTTCTATATTAAATTTTGTGTTGCGTGAACCCCTTTTCTCCGGGTACTTCACGCATTAATAATGACAATTAAAGGATTTTGATAACAATTTTAGAGTGCTATTGTAACATTTTTTTTCCCTACTTATTATATAATCAGACTCATAATTCATTTTAAAAATTGTTTAATATTAATTTTAGATCATTCATATTATATTTAAGCCTTTTGTAGCTGTTTTATCCATTTGTAGGAAAACACCATTTTTACGTGATTCAATTGATCACAGTGTTTTTGTTATTTTAAACTTATCATGAACTTAAAAATCGTTCCTAAATTAAGTTGCAAGTACATTCTTTTATATTGAGTATTGACAATTTACGCATATTTTCCAACCTTTTCATTGACTATTTGTTCTTTTCCGCATCATTTATCATATGTTTCATCTTGTATAAAAATTTTGAGCACTTCTCAAAAAAAAAAAAAAAAAAGTTTAGACGAGTATCTCGGAAATTTGTTTGCTCACTCATTCATTACCAACCATGAAAGCTTCTATTTACCCAATTAAATGATTTTAGCCCTTTTTAATACATTGGTCATCGAACTAATTTTAAGACAAAATGTTTTCATATATTTGATTTCCTAAAATATTTCTGTACCCATCCATAATATTTTGAATGCTCTAATATTCTTTTTGTGTATTATCCTATTTTCCTTTTTTACTTGTTTTTTATCCATTAAACTTCAAAACAATTCTGATATCCAATTTTTTTTACATGTTAAGGTTCTTAAAATTAATTCACTCATTCTCTTAATTTTTTATAATTTTTGGAGTTCATTTGCTAGTTTTTCTTCGAACACACCTATTTTGGATATTCTTTACAATTTAATTCATTAAATTAATTATAATTAAACTTCTAACTATCTCATATGATCCCAATTAACCCCTAAGTAGATTTAATAAGATTTGTAACCTATTTACATTCATTAAACATCAATATTTGTTAAAGGTGCATCGGTCCTAATTTTTGTCATAAAACTCTATCATACTTAACATGTCTTTACACCCATCACCATATGATTTCATTCAATTATGTGACAATTTATTTACCTTCTCTCCCATCCTAGTAAACCCTTTTACCCAAAAATTGTGCCCTCAATTCCATTCCAAATCCACTTGAATCATTTTTTTTTTCTATTTTTGACTAGTGACTGATTCTGCAAAGTTGATCAGGTTGGTGCATTCCATCACCTCTAACTCCTTTGTTTCTCCTCCGTCTCCCTTATTTTTGTTGCATTAGATTAATTTCATAGCAGAATCCATGAGCCTACTATAACACGACACCCCCTAAAATTTAGTATTAAAAAATTTTATTTTAAAGAAGTAATTGCAGAAGCCAAAATACAAAATGTAAGAGTGTCATACCACATCTAACATAGAAGATTAATTCCCTATACCTAGTCTATGTCAGGTGCAAGGTAAAAAAAAACCTCATACTTAGGAATCAGGTGTGGTAAACATTTGATTCCATGACGATACATGATACAAAATAGAGAGAAGAGAACAAGTATAATGAAAGCAAAGGACTGAGTATCCATAGAGATAGAGATATCCGGATAACCATACCCTATATCAAATTAATTGTACACTCACCAAAAGTAAGCACATTAAATGTATTAATCAAAAATAACTTATAAAATAGCATAGCATTTGCTTGTGTAAATAAGCAATTCCCATGAAAAAGATGATTAGTAAGCTCAATATTGAGTAAGATGATAATACAGTCATAACAAGGTTACGTAGAATATGTAAGATCATATAGAATAATAAATGTGCACAATGATCGACATAATATGATGTAAGATCAATGATTTAGATCTCCATTATTAGGTATAACCAAAATATGGTTCTCATTTATGTTGAGTTCAGAACTCCACTATTCTTAATCTGATGGAATGAAAATGTGATTGACTACTATTATTAAGTCGGTAGAACAGACTTAACACCTCCAAGGATTGCACGCTCCTAGTGACTATTCTTACACTGTGTAATAGTTTGAACCACCTCATAAGGCATAATGTACCTAGCCACTATTATTAATCTGGTAGAACGAACACAATACCTCAGTCTTGACTCACGTAATCTTTCACTTTAAGTAATTAATATCTTATTCATTATTCTTCATCTCAAGATCATATTCCAATTTATGTTGAGCCTATGAACCCCCATTATTCTTAAACTAGTGGAACGGTTTGGAGCACCTCCTAGGATAAAATGTGCCTGGCCATTATTATCTTCTGATGGATTGTACACAACATATACCTCAACCTTAGCTTATGTAATATTTTACTTTAAGTACTTAGTGTCTTATTCATTATGATATATATCTAGGTCATCATGCACACACCCATGTAGATATACAAGGCACATAATCCATTTTAACATAAATATTTGAAGCAAATAAAACATAGCCCATGAGAAATACCAATATTTTTTTTTTCTAATGATAGAGGCCATATCCTTTAATAAACACTAATTTCATAAGTTAAGCATAACTTCTTCTCACGTACTAATTTTATCATCAAATGCAATACCCATCCTTAAAATTTTATTATTATTGAAAATATTTCTAAGAATTAAGGTCTAACTCCAACATCTTACACATGTAATAATAACATACCTTTAGGGATACTATTCACAAAATCCTACGAAACCCTAATATCACAAATTAAGCATAAATTTTCTCATAAGTATCATATAGCCACAAAATTTAATATAAATTCCTAAAATTACATTACCAATAAAATACCAATAAATTAAAATCAAAATACAACATTTCACACATGTGATATAGATCCTGTCTCTAGGATTATTATTCCTAATTTAAGTTATTTTTTTATTTATTAGACTTAGACAATTCATAATCATTCCAAACATTCCAAATAATGTACTTAACATATTTTGACCTAATTATCACATTAAAATACCCATCATATATATATCATTTTGATAATACATAACCAAAATTATATGGATTCCACAAGGCAAAGGAAGGGAAGAAAAATGGAGATAACCAAACAAGTGGAAGAGCTCGTGCAAGGGCTGGTGCACAATGGTGCCAAGGTAGAGGGCATGATGATGCTCCAAGGAGCAGGCAAGAGTGGGTACGGTCGTGCTTTTATGGCATGCACTAGTCGAGGGTGAAAATGGAACATGGGCTAGGACATGAAGTGTGCATGGGCTGGAGTGAGTTGTGTGGGGGTCGCATGCGTGTGTGTGTGCGTGTGCATGCATGCATGCATGTATGTATGTATACAAGTGCATGGGGTTAAGGTGAGGGGGATGGAAGCTGAAGGGTAAGGTATCAGACGTGGGTGATGTGGCAGGTGTGTGTTCAAGTGGTGTAGGGGTTGGTGTAGTGCAAGAGGATGGTGTAGGGGAGTAGGTGATGTAGGTTGTGGATGTAGTGCATGATTGCATGGCTAGAAAGGGAAAGAGAAAGAGACATGTGTGCATGGGGAGAAGGGGTGTACATAAATCAAAGAGGAAAGGAGGAAGGGGTTGTGTTGATCAAGTTGGGAAGGAAGGAGGAAGAAAGAAAAAGAAAAGAAAAAAGGAAGAAAAGGAAAATGAGGAAAAGGAATTTTTAGGGTTTGATTCATTTTTAAGTGAAAAAAATTAGGAAATTCACCTAAGAATAATCTATCAATTATTCGGAGTTAGGGTTAGGATAAAAAAATGTAAGTGAGCCATAATTAGAACTTATATTAGGTTAAAATATTAATTAATCAAGATTAATATTAGATAATATTTTGGGGCATTACACATATCCATTTTCATTGGTAATCGTTATATTTTCCTATCTTATAGCTCCGACTTTACCTTCCCACATTATTTCATGTTGTCTTATTATTAGTAGGATTGTTTTTACTCGAATTTCAACACCTAGTTCTCTTTCATTAATTACCCTTTTGATCTTTTCTATTTCATTTTAAACCTTTCATTGAGCTCTTTAATTTTTACCTTTTTTTGCCTCACAAGCACACCCAAACCTCATTCATTTTTCCCCTTTGAAATCAACTTTGTTATTACTAGCTATTGCATCATGGGTGGAGGGTTTTCATTTTCTTCCAACGTCCATGAAAAAAATTATGCATTATTGTTCTTGTTTTCTCTTGGTATTTGTTTCTTGCAAATTTTTCTATAGTTACTATCCTTTCCCCTTACCTTTAAGCACCATTTAGAAGTCCAGGGCCCACCTTTGTCGCATTTTTGCTCTATTTTGTGGCCTTCTACTCATCCTTTCCTCTTGCTTTATTTTCCCTTTAGTCCCTACTTGCCGAACCTACATACCCTTCCTAATTTACTTTAGCTTAATATTTTAATATTTTTCTAAAATATTTTAGTATTAAGGTTTAGTGAAAGTGGAGTTATAATCTTATTTTCCTTAAGTAAGGAGGTAGGTATCTTTATTGAAGGTTTGTTACCTATGTAATATGATTAACTCTTTATATATAAGTTTTTAAATTATATTTTCCATAAATAAATTGTTGAAATGAATTCACTTATGTGATGAACAGAAACTAATGATGATAGTATTAGCATCTTGTGAACCACTAGGGTTAAGTGTTTGGATGTGTCTATTTGATAAAACACTAACATTAAAGTGAAAGATCACATGAGCCATGATTGAAGTTAATCTTTGTTCCATTGAATATAATAGTGGTTTGGAGTTTTGTGCCCTAGAAGTTTCATTATGATGATGTTTTTTCTACCCTAGTTATGTGGAACTATAGTGGCCCTAATATACTCTATACTTATTGGTTACACTAACCTATAAGGGGTATACATGCTAAAGGGAGACAATTAGTGACTTAAGTGTGTTTTGCCTTGAGATAGTGTTTTTATACCAATCTATGTTCCATGGGATGCAATAGTAGCCTAGGTGTGTTATGCCTTGAAAATGTGCTTTATAATGTTATTGTCTTAGTGAGGAAAGGGTGAAGATTGTTATTCTCTAACCCCTCTACTCTGATGATGTCAGTAGCAAATAAACTGTGGATGGGTCTAGTCCCACCTCAGGTGGAACTGTTTGTGTAGCTTGTCCTTTGGAGTAGATTTCTACGTTGGCTAAACGGAAAGAATGCACTCTATCATTTGCTCAACAAGCATTATGCGTCATATGTAGAGAGGGAGAGGAGGATTGTAACCACCTCTTTTCACATTGCAAGGTGGCTTGGGAGCTTTGGACTTGGTGGTTCTAATTGTGGAATATCTCATGGGTCCTACCTCTTTCAGCCTTAGATGCTTTCAGTCAATGGAGTTGTTGTTGGTTTGGAGAGTTCTTCTCAAAAGTGCGGAGGGCTATTTTCTTGATAATCATTTGGTCGATTTGAAAAGAATGAAATGAGAGAATCTTTTAGAAGAAGTCTTCTTCCTTAGGTAGCCTTAAACAACTTATTCTTCTAAGACTAGGTTAGTGGATTGAAGCTTGGGGAAAGGAGTTTCCTTACCCACGTAGTGAAGTGGATAGACACCCTGAGTGTATCAAGTGGAAGTTTAATCAAAGCAGGTCCAGACTGCCAATTGTCGTATCCCCTGAATGGGCTCCTCCGGAGAATAGAGTTCTAAAGTGGAACGCGGATGCCTCGATCTCAGAGAAGAACAAAAAAGGTGCTATTGGGGGAGTATATAGAGAGTGGAATGGCTTCTTCCATTATATCTTCTCAAGCCCATGTGCCTTTATGGATGTGAATGAAGCAGAGGTGAACGCCATTAGTTTTGACATTCAACTAATGATAGGGAAGAATTGGTTGAGAAACTTCTCCTTGGTGTTTGAGTCTGACTCTCTTAATGCGGTTAAATGGTGTAATGAGGAGGAAGGGGTCCATGGTAGTGTAACTTTACTTTAAATATAATTCGGAGTTTCAGAAAGACTTGGGGGAATGTTCAAATCATTCAGCAACCCAAAGAAGAGAAACTTGTGGCGGATTCCTTGGCAAAGCAAGGTTTAGGAAGGGTGACATATTTTTGTCTAAGTAGAGTTTAGGAAGGGTGACATATTTTTTTGCCTGGCTATAGGTTTTTATTTTGTTTATTTTGGAGTTCCGCAGGTTCAAGTGGGTCTGCTTGACTGTGCTCATCGGTTGTTGAGTTTATGTATTCGCTGTGACTTAGGGATAGAGATCTTTAATGCTCTAGGTTCCCTCTCTTGTATTGAGTACAAATTATCAAAAAAAAAATATTATTGTCTCATAAGTACTTAGTGTAATTAAGATTATAATATTGCGATCACTAAGTAAAGATAAAATTTGGGTTATTATAATTATATTTATTCTCATGCCTGTGTTTGTGATCTTTATATGTTATCACATGCCTATTATTTGATTATTATGATCAACATGTAGCATGCTATATATTTAGAATAATCATGTTACCTATAATTGCATGGTGTCATTATTGTAATCCTACGCATATTCTTATGTGATAACCATATTGTATATATCGTGAGTGTTTCATCACATATTTTTTAAATTAGTTGTATTACTTCATACATAAGTACTGATGCATTCATTTTATAAATATTTGTTCATTCCCATGAGCATGTGCATCTTATTTTACAAGAATTGTTGATATCGGTGATTTAACATGATGCATGCGGTAGAGTGATATTTTGGGGGTGTGGGCATAGTGTTATGGTTATTCAAACTCTTCTCTTATGTCACATATCATATGTGAATTCTCTTAATTCTCCTATACTTATCACATATGTTTTGTAATCTTGTAACATGAGCTCAAGTGTTTCCCATACTTGATCTCTAGTTGTGAGTTACATTTGTTTCCTTACACCTGACATGGATAGGGTATAAAGAGTATCATTTTTATGTTGGATATGGCATTAACAGCTATTAGTTTATTATTATTATTATTTGGTAATATAAAACTTTGTTAGTAGTAGATTTAGGATATTATAGTTATCAAATCATTCACTGTTAAAACTTTAATTATAGTTCCAAAACTATTATCAAAAATTGAGTTATGATAGAAACTATCATCCATAATCGTTATTTAAAATGTTTTTAATAATATTTTTTTGATAAAACCATCATCAAAGGTCCAACTTCTTGAACTATTTTTCACACCAATTTTACAATGACAATTAAGCTAAAGAAGCTTGAAGGAATTGAACCCTAACTGTTACCAATAGAACTATAAACTATAAGCTTCATGGTAGTCTAGATTGATTACTTCAAACATCCAAATAAGGTAAGATAATATATTTAATACCCCAAAATTTAATCTAATCATAATCCTAAGTAATTAATATTTTAACCTAATTCTAATCCCTAGTAATCAATATTTATTATCTTATCCTAATATCTTAATCCTAAATCTAAACCTAATACTAATCCTAATGTTGGTTAATTAATATTCTAACCTAAAAGTAACCTTGAATGATTGATAAATTAATTTTACTCTAATTACCTAATCTTAAATTTAAATCTAATTCTAATCCTAACTCTAAATTCTTTTTCCTTTTCCCTTTATCTTTCCCCCGTTTCTCTTTCCATTTTACTTTTTTCCTTTTCTTTTTATCCATCTTGAAGATGTTGCTTCCCCCTTTCCTCTTCAAGCCATGCACCACCTCCCACATAGCTTCCTTTCCCCCTCCCTTCCTATCCACTACTCCTTGCACCTACTTCACTTGCCCTTATAACTACATATGGCATGCCCAATCCCAATTTTTCCCTAGGTATTTTTCTAGAGAAACCATTCCCCCAAACCCTTGCACCATTTGGTGGTTCCCCATCTCACACCGTTACCCCATTCCCCTATAGATATCCCCTCTTCTCTTCACTCCTCCCCTTCTATTATGTTCAGACCATATCCTTTCATTCCTTTCCTTATCCTTCCTTCCACTACCCCTATTCTACTTTCATTTAATTATCACCATCACCATTCACCATTACCAACCATTGCTAGCTTCACAATTCCTAACCTTCATCATAGCTTAGCCCCATTGCCAATAACCACCATCCTCAACCAAGCCTCTCTTCCTCCTTTCTTCTTCTTCCTAGTTGTCCTCTATCCCATCGTCACACACGCCTATTTTTTAAATTTAATTCTTCATATAGTACTGCACCCTCCCTCACACAACCATACACCCCTCTTATCACAATCGTGCATGCCCTTCTTTATGCAAGTCATGTACACTCCTTCACATAAACGTGTACACCATGTGCATCACTCCTTACACCCTACTTCACACAATTCATGTATAACCCTTGCATCGTCATACCCTTCACAACTTTCTTTCACTACCTAACACTAACGATCTACCTCTCCTCTAGTTTCACTTCTACCAACATTAGCTTTCACAAGCCACATCCACCCACCCTTTTCCCTTACTTCATTCCAACAACCCAACAACCTTCCCCCACCTCATCCAACCATCACCTCCTTTGCATCACCACTCCACCCCCACCAACGTGATCCTTTCATAATGCACCCCACACAACCAACTAGAACCATTTACACTACCCTCTTCATCAATGTGAGGACCTCAAGCAATAATCCCCTAGATGTGTGAGTCTCTCATGCAACTCCCTCCTTAGTTGCGCCACTTTTACACATAAGTAGTTCCCTTTATTCCAAGTTCCATTTTCTTCAAATTTTCTCCATTTCCACCTTATTTGCCTATTTTCCTTCATTAATTTCCTAAGTTCTAACCTTATTTTATCCTTTATTTTTAGGTAATTTTTTTCTGGTCTTAAAGGATGAGTCTTAGGGTTATATGTGTTTAAAGACTAGGGACATTTTTTGTAAGGATATATACCATAATTAGGGTTTTTGTATGCAATGTAAAATTTTTGTGTGAAATATCATGTTTTTTTATTATTATATGGATTATTCCATGACGATAATGTCATTATATGATATGTTGTGTGGTATTATGGAAAAATAATTAATATGTGAAAGCATGTATTTATGAGTATCATTTAGTTGAGCTTGTTTGTAAGTTGAGTAGATGGAATAATATATTTTAATATATTTGTGGTTAATTATTTTCATGATGAGATGTATTAGAGGTTAAAAATCATTCACATCAGGACTCATAGGGTTTTGTAAAAATATGGGTGTTTTGGCTATCATAAGGGTAAATTGGTCAATATGAAAAAAATATGGAATCTTTAGCACTTTAACAGGTTAATGTGTTAAAATTTTGGCTATCATAAGGGTAAATTGGTCAATATGGAAAAAATATGGAATCTTTAGCACTTTAATAGGTTAATGTGTTAAAATTATTCTAAATTTATTATGTGCAATACTTGGGGTAATTATAAGTGACCTAAGTCCAATAAAATGAGAAAGAACCTTAAAAGGGGAATAGTAGCCCTAGAGGTAGTCGGGTGTGAAAGATGTTGGAGTTAGACCTTAATTTTTAGATATAGTGCTAATAATTATATGTTAGGAATTTATATTAAATTTTGTGGTTATATGAGTCGTATATGAAAAGTTATGCCTAATTTATGAACTTCGGTTTTTCTAAGGATGGTGAAAAGTAACCCTAGAAAAACTTAGGGTTGTTATCATATGTGTAAGATATTAGATTTAGGAATTGATTTTTAGATATCTTGTTAAGAATAATATTTAAGGTATGCGTACTAAATTTGGTGGTAAAATGAGTATTATGGAATAAGTTATGTTTATCTTGTGAAATTAGGGTTTCTTATGGGAAATTGGACCTTTTTACTTAGGAGATCTCCTAGTTTGCATGCGATTGTGTTCTATGCTATTTGAATAAATATGTAAGTATGGATGGTGTGCACTACATATCTATATATGTGTATACATGATGATCTTGATATAAATAATCAATAGTCTTATAAGATCACAATGCTTAAAGTGAAAGATTATATAAGTTAGGACTGGTTATACCTGTTCATTCCACCGAATAAGAATAGTGGTCAGGAGTGTTATATCCTAAGGTCATTCTAGTCTATTCCACCAAACAAAAATATTAACCAGGGACAATTTGTCTTAGGGTTGTATATTGTTGATACTGCTCCATAGGTTTCAAATAGTAGGCTCCTTGAAGTCAACATAAAGAAGAATATGATCTTGAGATAAATAATAATGAATAAGATATTAATTTAAAGTGAAATATTATAAGAGTCAAAACTAAGGTATTGTGTTCATTCCAATAGATGATAATAATGGCTCAGAAGCATTTTGTCCTGAGAAGTGCTTTAGGTTTCTCTACTAATTTAAGAATAGTGGCCAGGAGCATGTTGTCCTAGTAGATATGATGTATATTCCACTGGGCGATAATAGTGGCTCCGGAGAAGTTTTCCCTGAGAGATGCTTCAATCCATTCCACTAGATTAAAAATAGTAGGGTCCTTGAACTCAACGTAAATAAGAATATGGATTACGATTATATCTACTAATGAGTTTTTGGAACCAACTATTATCTTTCATCATATTATGTTACGCAATATGCGTGTTTAATCTCCTATACAACCTTATGTATTTTATGTTACGCTATTACAACTAAATTACTCCCTTACGCAGTACATATCATACTGAACTTCTTTTTCATGAATGTTGCTTATTCCTATGAGCAAATGCCACCATGTTTTGCAGGTGATTGTTAATTAGTACTCTTAATTTACTTACCTTTAGTGAGTGTGTAATAAAATTGGTATTAGGTATGGTTATTCGAATATCTTTATCCCTTTATGGACTCTCGATTCTCTATTTTTATTATACATATTCCCTTATCTATATTTTGAATCATGTATTGTGTTATAATCAAGTACTTCCCTAACCTAATTCTAAGGTATGAGGTTACTTTTGTCTTACATCTAACATAGACTATGTATAGGGAGTGACACTTCTATGTTGGATGCAGTGTATCACCCCTACATTTTGTATTTTGGCTTCCACAATTAATTCTTTAAAATAAAATTTTTAAGTACTAAAAATGAGGGTGTTACTATATATAATATTCAAAATAAAAAGATTAAAATACTCGCACATATATTACTATAAATCTCACCTAAATCAAAATCATTAATTTGATCCTGTAGATTAGTCAAGATAACAAAATAAAAGGCCAAGGGGACACAATGGTCAAAACACGAGACGAAAACACTTGCACATAAAGTACTACTATTATCACCTCAATAGAAGCCATAAATCAAATTTCTAGATTTGAAATTTCCAACATTGACTAAATCAGCTAGCAAACATGGAAGAACCTAGGGAAGCCAAACTAGAGAGAACTAAACATTAGAACCATGAAGCATAAGACTAAACCAGTTCAAGTCTAAATTGAACCAACAAAGGAACATCTTCAAACAAGCAAGAAACGCATACAATAAGACAAACAAGTGGATTAGAATTTTGGAAAAGCAGACCCATACGAGCTGAGATGTACTGCCAACATGATATTACAAGAACCCTAAAATAATGAGATTTGTGCCAATCTAAATCCACAACTAAGGGGCTACTAAAACTAGAAGCTTTAATGCTATAATATAGTTTGAAATTTCTTCACACAAATAGATTTGATGAGAAAAAGGTAAAATTTAAACTTGAAAGACTAGAGATCTGATCATAAAAACCAGAATGAGCAACATCTACTTGAAACAAAACAAATTCAGAACATCTAAAATAAAGAGATCTCAAACACCCATGGAGTTCGAGACTCATATATTAGTGAAATCAATGGACACAACAAAGTTGGAAAACTAGATAAATGTAGATCCAACCACCACACAAATAATTCAAATTTTGGAATGAGAATTCACATATATGAACCAAAGAACTCTAAAAAGGGGAACCTTTGGGAACAAATATGAAGAAACCTAGAATAAACTTGAAACGAACGAGCTAAAAAAATCCCATTTTTATTCAACGCCCAAATGTCATGGTCAATGTTGGGAACATAGGAAAAGAGAAGAAGATTACTAGATGAAAGAGATTAGACACTAAAGGCGAGGGATTAGGGAATAAGGTAAGTCGACAACTTAGATTATGGACAATGGAGATAAGTTGTGAGAGTTTAGGTTATAATGAAAGAACAAAGAAGGGAGAAAAGAATAAATGGTGGAACTTTTAATAATAGTTTTGAGTACAAGTTGTTATCAAAGCTTGAACTTTTAATAAAAATTTTACTCAAAACCATTGTTAAAGGTCAAAATGTAATATTGTTAACAAAAAAATTCAATTAAAACTATTATATAAACATGTGTACATTTTTCAAGTTAGTTTTAAGGCAGACATTGTCTTATTGGTGGAATCAAATCATATTCCTATAGTAGTGAATTTTGCATAATACACCTTAGTGTATAATATAATTAACATATGTTTATATAAGTATAAGGTTGAATGAAAGCTATAAAGGTGTCATTGAGTTACCTCATTATTTTTCATATTATCTTAAAATTTATACTTCAACTCGTTTGTTTTAATTTATTATTTTTAAATCCTTACAATCTCAATATTTATAACTCATTTATAACTTATTATTACTTAATAGCTACGTCCTACCACTTTTACCTAAATACTTTTAAAATCTTATATTATTTACTTTAATTACAAATATGCCCTTATTAATTTAATTTACTTTAATTACCTAAAATCTTTTTAATTTACAAATTTAATTGGATATACATATTCATTTCGATAATTTTTTGGGGATATATTCTCCGTGTATTTTACCCAAAATATTAGAATCTTAGATATCTAAAAAAGACAAATCGGATATGGTTTGGATTAACAAATATCCATATCCATATGAAAATGCTATTTTATCAATTTTAATAATTTTTGCAAGATAATATTTAAACATAAAGACCATATATCAGTTAATATTTATATTTATATTTATATAAGTGTATTATTTTTATAAAAAAGTATTATAATAATATTATTATTATAAAAGTTTAAAACATAGAAATAAATTACCTTTAAAAACTTAAAACTATAAAAACACAATATTATGATGTCTTGTTGAAATAATCAATAAAATATTATATATTTTTTTGTAGATTGGATAATCTAGTAAAAAAATATCATTAATGTTGAATTTCCTTTTGACTAAAATCATATTGGATTTTTTAGATATCGGATAAGATTTTTTGGATACCATTTTTTTTTGCACAACCCCCACCTACCACACTCTCATCATTAATATTAATTATTGGTATTATTATTAATTAACATTTATAGTAACTAAAATCAAATTAAATTTTTATTAATATTACCACTGAATAACATAATAATAGATTATTAATAATTAAAATAGTATATTTTAAATTATCAATCAATAAATATTATAGAATAATTATTAAAAATATATTTAAAATAATAATAATATAATAATTACTAATATATACTATTAAGTATTCATTAGGAATATGTTATTATTGATACTAGCATTAAAAATGATTCTTAATATTAATAATTATATATAATATTGATAATAATTGATAGAACTAATAATAATAATAATAATAATAATAATAATAATAATAATAATAATAATAATTGTTAAATTTTATTCATTATCAATATAACTATTATTCAGAATAATAATCATTAATTATTAATATTATTAATAATTACTAATAGATAATGATTAAGATATTATTAATTAGCAATTGCTAGATATTATATAAAAGTTATTCCAAATATTTATCATATAACAAATATTAATTATTAATTACTAATATATTATTATTATTAATATAAAAAATAAATATTAATATTCATTAATACAAACATCATTAATAATCAATAATATCAATAAAGTTATTATTAATAATATTTATTATTCAACATTGTTTGTTAGGAATATTAATTATTAATATTAACTATTTTTATTCATTATATCTATATTGATAAAACAACTGTTAATGCTATATTTTTAATTATCAATTATTAGATAATATTTAATAATTTTTTTAGAAAATATATTGAAGTTTTTAAAAATATAAATATTTTTCAATGCATATTATGGTTTGTTAATATTCATTATTTATAGTATCATTATAATTGTTATTAATTATTAATACATGAATATACTATTAATAATATTATTGGGGGATAAGAATGAATAATGTTAATGATTAATTATTAATTAGTGTAAATGTTCTCTATTATTATTATTATTAATTACTAATATATTATTATGAATAATAAATATTATTACTAACAAAATCATAATTACTAGTGTAATTTTAATTATTAATTTTTATATAACATTTATTATTAAGAAATTAATATTTATATAATATAATGAATAATGATTTTTTTGTTTAAAGGTACATGGGATTTAATGCACTTTAAAAGGGGTGAATATGGTAGAATGAAAGTTAATGATAAATTAAAGTTGTATACTAATCTATAGTTCAAGGATCTTAATGCACATCTACATTCACTATCAAAAGGGTATTCCTTGTAGATTTTAAATCTTCCTTTATTGTATATTTATGATGACCACTATTTTAAGTTTATGAGCTTACAATCTCAATAACTTCGGTAAGAACTGATTTACTTTAACACCACAAAATTTGCAACTAAAAATTTTCTTTTAAGAAAAAGTGTAAAACTATATAATTTGGTGGTAACGATATACTGGACATAAGTTCAACTTACCATGACATCCTTATATTGAATACAAGATAAAATAATAAAATAATTAAATATAATAAAATAGAGAATAAGATAGGTTTTATAAACTAAAACAAATTTTGAAGAATTACTCTTAAGTAAAAAAGAAAAAAATATACAAAGATATATATTATAAACTAAGAGTCCCAATAGTTATTTGAGCTAAAAGTGTCAAGCAGACAACCCGACTCTATGACTCAAGTCCTAAACATAACAAGCAATGCTCTTTCCCAAGTAATGCATCATATGCATCATAAACATCTAAGGAGTCCTCAAATACCTACACAAACTCAATTAAGTCCTCTGAGCATAGGAATGAGTAGGGCCCATGAAAAGGATAACTAGTACTCTACGTATTGAGTAAGGTAACAATACAATCATACCCAAGTTACACAAATCACATAAGCTATACTAAAACATATGCAAGCACAATAATTAACATAATATGATGAAAGTAACACTGAATCTAGAAGTCCATTATTAGATATGATCATAATCCATACTCTTATTTACATTAAGTTTAAGGATCCCACTATTCTTAATCAAGTGAAACGGACCACGGCACCTCTTAGGACAAAGTGTCCTTTAGCTACTATTATCGTCTGATGGAATGGACCAAGCATATATTAGGGTAACATGCTCCTAACCAGTATTTTTAAACTAATATAAAGGTTTAAAGAACCTCTTAGGTCAAAATGCTCCTAATCCGCTATTGTCATCCGGTAGAATGGACAGAACACCTTGGTCTTGATTCACGTAATCTTTCAATTTAATAGATTAATATCTTATTTATTATTACTTATCTCAAGATCATATTCTGATTTACGTTGAGACCTAGAACCCCACTATTCTTAAACCTATGAAACAGCTAGAGCACATCTCAAGGAAAAACATACCTGAGTTACTATTATTGTTTGGTGGAACAAACTCACAACACCTCAGCCTTGGCTCATGTAATATTTTTCTTTAAGTATTTAGTATCTTATGTATGGTGGTATATTTCAAGATCCTCATACATACATGCATGTAGGTATTCAAGTCACATGAATACATATTAACTTAAACATTTGAAATACGTAAGGCATAACCACACCAATACTAATACATTTCCTAAGTAAAAGGCCACATACATAGTATGAAACCTTAATTTTTTTAAATTAACCATAAATTATACATTAGTACTCATTTCATCACCAAATTCAATACCAATTTTAAAAATATTATTATTCAAAACTTACCCAAAAATCAATTTTTAACTCCAATGTCTAACACATGTGATAATACCCTACCTTTAGTGTCACTATTTACCTTTCTCTAAAAAAACCCTAATTTCACATTCAAATCATAACTTTTTATTCATACAACCACTAAATTTAATATGCATTCCTAAAATTCCAACATTAACAACATACTCATAAATTAATATCAAACTCTAACATTGCACACATGTGATAATAATCTTACCCCTAGAGTTATCATTTCCATTCAAAGCCACTTTTCCCATTTGGATTGAGACCATTAATATTGACTCCAAATAATAAACATGATATAATTAACATATTTTAGACCCATAATCACATTAAAATACCCAATATTCCATTTTTAACTAGTATTGACCAAATTACACCTAAGACAGCTAAAATACTCATATTTTCACAAAAACCTTACGAGTTCCAATATGAATAATTAACATTAATATATAATATCATGATAAAAATGCATAATCACATTTATATATGGGTTACACATATCCTGATTTATACTGACCCACAATATGTACAAAACACATACTTCCACAACTTTCTCACTTTTTCATTATATGATACATCATATACATAGTTATCCTAACAAAATTATCCATATACAAATTCCAAACATGATATCACATACAAATATACACATTGCACATAAAATCCCTACCTATGACATGTATATTTACCGAAGCGTCTCTGGTCTCTAAGCATGTTAGGCCTATGACTTCTCCAATATCACCTAGAAACCATAAATGTAATAAAATTAGACTTAGAAAAATTAACTAAGAGAAACTAAGTTAAGGGAGAAGGATGAATGATAGAGGTAATCGAAAAAGTGGGAGGCTCGTATAAGGGGTGGTGCACGGCTGCGGGCAAGATGATTCTCCAAAGAGAGGGTAAGGCAGCACAACTGAGGAAGGGAGTACATGGCTAGGGCATGTTCGTTGTCAAAGGGCATGTCCACGATTGGCATATTGGGGTAGTGTTGGGTGGAAGTGATGGTTAGAAGTTAGGGTGGTAGTGACGGTTAGCAACAAGGATTGTGGTATGGTGGTGCTAGGATTGGGACTGGGGATGGTGCGGGTTGGTGATAAGGAGTGTTTGGTTGTGCTTGGTGGTTAGCAGTAGAGAGGTGGAGTGGTTGGTGGTGCTTGGTTGGCAATGGCTTGGGTAGAGAGAGAAAAGAAAATTAAAGGAGGGGTTGGTGGCTGTGGTTGATAGCAAAGTAGGGAAGAAGGAGGATAAAGAATCGAAAGTGGTGGTGGTGGTGTTGGAAGACGATAGGTAACAATAGAGCAAATAGGTGGATGGTTGTTGCACCAAGCCATAAATGATTTTCAATAATAGTTTTGAAAAGGTTTTAATAATAATTTTCAACCATTATAGAATTACGTAATATTAAAGCTTTAATAAAGGCTCAAAAACCATTATCAAAAATCTTAAAATTCTACCAAATTTAGGTAAAATTTCATATTTTAATAACGATTGACCCAAAAACCAATTATTAAAACAAATGGTTTAATAGCCACAAACCCTAAAAAGCCTAACTAATTCTTGATAAATCATTATTCAAAACCCTAGATAATAAATAATTAGAATTAAATGCATGCTTTAATAACAGTTTTTTTAGAAAATCGTTATTAAATCATGCATGTTAGCATTAAATATGTTATTGCACACTAATTGAAACATAATTAGTATTTTAATGAGCATTTGACTAACCTTTCGTCATTGTTTTTTCCTTTATAACCATTATTAAAAATGGTTTTGATAATAGTTCTAACAAAAACCATTATTAAAAATAGTTGAAATATATATTAGCTTGGAGTTTTAATAATGGTTTGGAAATGAACTATTATTAAACGTAATTTAGATATATATATATATATATATATATATATATATATATATATATATATATATATATATATATGAATTATGTAGTTTTTCTTCAGTCCACATATATAGTTGGATGCTCTAATATTTACCAAATTTTCAATGTGTAAAACAACACAAATTCATGCATATATTTCCCTAAGAATATATATATATATATATATATTAGTAGGTGTACCACAAGTTGATAGCTCTATACTCTAAAGTTAAAGTTCATAGATCATAAAACCTAACTATATATCAATATCTAATAAACAGTTGCATGCATATATGCATGTGCATCTCTAATTGCATAGAAGAACATACTAAATATGAGATACAAACTAGAACATGCATATATGTAGATCCCTAATAGTGAGTGAGTGAGACACAAACTTAGCCCATTCATCTCTAACTTCATCAATTTCATCATTTATGTATTTATGGCCTCATGAATATTCACAAATGAAAAATAAAAATTGATATGATTCTATTATTTAGTTAGTAATGAATATGCCATAGATTAATTAATTAAAAAATATAGAAAAAGAAGCATATATGGCTTGGATCTATGTTCATAGATTTGTTCTTGAGTATGAGATCCATTAATCTACAAATATAGTATATATAATCATTACCATTTTAATGTTGTTCACACTATAAAATAAATTTAATTAGCTTGTTATTCTATTACATATTAATTGAATTTGAAATAAAATAAAAAATACTTGTATTTTTTCATACCATTAAAGGCTCATAATTAAGATTACTTGGGTCTGGCACACCATTTATACCTATCATCATACAGGCCATTTGTAGTGCCCTAATAAATAAAGTTGATCCATAATATTGTAAATTTATATACCTCAAAAAATTAACGCAAAATATATGCACTAATAAGCTAATGAACTAAGAATTATACTACCATGTTAATTAAATCTTTCCCTTCAGATCAAACAGCAACAAAAGGGATAGAATAATTTTAAAGGAAATCAAATACATATACTTTATTTTGATCAGGAAAAATGGCATACAAAATCCAATATTTATTTGTGAGGTGAGGCATTTAAGAAATATTATTGTTTTACCCCTTACTTAAGATGAAATCCACTACATAGTTTATATGTCTACCATCAATTATTGTAGTACAGTAAGATATGTAGTATGGACACACAAACACAATAGAGGACAACATCTTCTTTGACGCAACATGTTTAGTAGCCAACCTGATGGATGGCATTAATAAAGCATATTTATGAATGACTAATAACACACACACACACACAAGAGGTCATAAAATTATATAAATCAATGAAAAGTGTTAAAATATATGATATGAAATAATAATTACTTAACATATACAACAACACTCATTGTTGACATCCATTCATGCTTATAAATTTTTTTTTATAACCTCCATTGATACATATAAATGGCATCGTCCCTCCTAACATACTCAAAAGGATAGTCAATTATAATTAGACTACTACCAAGGTAGTTTTGGGTGTAGAAATACAACATTGTCAAAGCTAGTGATGGTCAGTGGGGTTCTTATAGTTTTTGGTTTTCTTATGAAGATTGAATATGTTGTGGGGCAAATAATTTTTCTAATCTAGCTCTCTTTCCTTTCTTGGAACCCTATTATATTTTACTCCTTCCACTAATAATTATCTTTCCTTTTTTCTTAAGGGTGTTCTTATTTTTCAATTCCTTAATTCAAATTAAGGTGTGTGTACACACACACACACACACACACATGTATGTATGTACGTATATATATTAATAAGATATAAACAATGTGTGTAACATGTTAAGTATAATATGGATGGAGGATGTCATACCTCTTTAATAGTCAGATGTATATGGTTTGTGGGCTAAGGCATGAAGCTTCCAACACTATGGCCACTTTATCACTTTTTTTTAACAAGGCAATGGTGCATCTCTAATTATTATAATGTCAATATATAAGTGCCTCATATTTGGGGCCAAGATAGACCAAGGGAACTTCAATATTTTGGTACCATAATTGATGCATACCCTTCCTTTTTCCAAAAAAATTAAGCTGTCATTATCTAATAAATCACATTTATGCAAGCCCTAGAATAAAATATTACATATTTTTAATTATTGATTTGACACTTGATACATTTTATATATATCAATTCATATTTTGATATGTTTACCTACATGTATTAGCTTTTTAAGCATATCTAATGCTATTTACATTGTGTATGTGAAACAGATCATGTGCATTTGAATCGGATGAATTATACCCTTAATATTTTATGGAGGCCAAATCTTTCTTCATTTTAGCCATTTTTTCAAATTCCATGTTTAATTTAGGTTAAGAGATCCACTTGGTCATTGGTGTTCCAGGGTCCGCGTGATCGACCACATATGCATGCTCTTATAACACCTAATCTAAGACTCTTGTGTCTTCCTAAGTGTTCTTTAATTCCTATTTCTTGTGACATGATTCTATATGAATCTACCCTCAAAATACTATTTTGTTTCAAGTTCATCAAGTAAAATATATAATTTAGAATATAGGAATAAACATAATATAATAGTTTGCTTTAAGAAACATAACTAGGGTTAGGGATAGCTTCAAACTTAGAATTCTTTTGGTAGAGACTTATTCATCTTCATTAAAATATATATCCATATTTTGTTGCTCTATCATTCTTCCATAATGTGCCAATATTGATAGATGAGGTATATGGATATGTGTCCTGGTCTACGAGTTGTAATTCCAAACTATGCACTTAAATTATCAATATGATTATAACACTCTATATTAAGATTTAAACACATTAATCAAAATGTCATATAAACTCTTATTCAAGGCTTTCATAGCCTTTTTTGAGCCATATTATTGCAATAAATTTTCTACTTAACAATTTCTCCATTTTAGGCACTCCTATATTACAAGTGAAAAATATTTACTCATGATTATTTAAATATCAATGAAATATTCTTAATCAAAAATCTTAACAATTATGTAATAAATACCTTAAACTATCTTAATCAATGAAACCATAACTTTTATGGGATTTGTGCATAAAGCACCATTCCTCTTTCTATATATATTTTTTATTTTACAAGTATGCCCCAAATTTTCTTAGACGTTCACCGCATTTTCTGAGAAGCTACTTCTTTCTTACATCTCTCTATAAAATAAGACAGAAATATGTATATCAATTTTAATGTATTAGAATTAATAACATGTGACTTTCAAAAATTAACAAGAAAAACATTTCATTTACCATGACTTCTTTCCAAATATGTTCCTTGAGACCTTTCGGGACCTACTTCCAATTGTTGTAGGAGATAGAAACATGATTATGAGTGATGAGTGAAATTTATGTGAGAAAAATGTCTTCATGCATGAAAATAGGAAGATTATAAGTATAATATCTCAACTCTACTTATTCTCCTCTATTTCTCATTTCAGTGATGATTTTCATCACAATAGGTCCTCTATTCCCTTCTTCATCACTAGAGTCCCTATTAACCATTTTCTTCCTCATATATTTGCAAAATTTGAATATATAAATTAGTACAAACAAGGATATGAATAAATATATACAAAATAAAGTGTTAATCAAATATATCATATGTATTAATGATATGAAAAACTTAATAATTTGATGTTTCATGAATGTATACAATATAAGAAGCTAAAATAACAATCACACTCTACAAACATGTTAGAATGCTATTACCCTCATTACCTTATTTTCCTTCTTTTTTTATATTATTTTATTCTATTAGATTGATTTTATGATTTGATACATATATTACTTCATGATGATCATTCCTTACATAGATTTGCTACTCACCAATGTCATTGTTATCATCATTTAATGATTGAGTTGCTTGCATAGCTTTGGCACACTCTTTCTCCCAATTTTCATCATTTTTATCATCACATTCATTGATAATTCTTTTCTTTATGCCTAAAAACCATCTTCTATTGGCATGATTAGTGGAAAAAAACTTGTGTTACTTGTGATGCCAAGATTAATGGGTCTTATTTATGCCCTACCCTATTAAAATCTACTAATGTGAACCCACCTTCATATTTAACCCTATGACTATTATCAACCCATTTTCACCTAAAATATGCACTTTAAACACAATGTAATATAGCTTCCAAATATATTCAATCATGCCATAATAATTCATATTTGCATATGTTGGATTATTTTCCTTCTCACTAACAATATGCATTGCCTTAGCCACTAAAGTTATTCCACTATTTTGCATTGTACTCCTCTCATCTTGTTATTTCTTATAAAAGTGTATCCATTAATGAAATAGCTAGTATATCAAAAAAATTCATAATAGGGCATTTGAGATAACTAATGTGGGGTTTTAGAAACTAATGGTAGGGAATATATGATAAACAAAATGATGTGATATCTTAGCCAATTATAAAGAAAATACTATGTTGATCTATTATTCATTTCTCAATATTTTATGGATTTTCAATAGTCAAAGAGCACATATGTTGTTCGACATATGACTGAACATCATCAATATTATGTAAAACATAGATCTGTGTTTTATGAAGCATGTTCAGATCTACATGCCCAATTTTTTTACCTATAACACTATTTCCTTCAATTTTCCTTACATGCTGAAACTTAGGAATACCAAGAGCTTTAGTATTGGTTAAGCAATTTTTTCAAAATGAAATTACATGTTCTACTATGTAACTCTTAAAAATGCATCCTTCTAGCTAATATAAATTCTTCATGTAATATTTTATCAATTTCATAAACCATTCAAAGGGGTACATCTAATTTCCATGAATAGTTCCTAAAAGTTTTATCTTATAAACCAAGTGAAAAACTACATGCACTATAATGTTAGATAATGTGGGAGGAAAGTACATTTCAAGCTGGCACAAAGTCATTAAAATACCTCTTTACAAGGCATCCAAACTATCAAAGTGTATGATTTTTGAGATGTAATACCCCACTTTTAAAGTTTTGTAACATGTGTTAATCTATACTTCTAATTATAACCTAAGTGTGTTTAATTATTGTTTAATGGTGTGTTTAACGTTGTTTGAGCTTGGCTTGGATTTTTGGAATGTAATTGGTTTTATCAAAAAAACCAATCGTCTAGTTTATAGGTACCAATTAACTGGTTTGTTCCTTAAATTTATGTTTTGAAACCTGTCAAATTGATCGATTGGTTTGGGGTATTAGTCGAGTGGTTCAATTTAACTAGTTTTCTTTGGTTTTTTTTTTTTCACTATGAATCTTTCCTCAAAAAAATTTTAGCACCATAATTATGTTTGAGTGGATTATTCATGATTTTTACAAAACATTTAAGCATATTTTATCCACTTTAATGATTTTCAAGGAATTCTTAAAGGGTAATTCTCTAAATTCACTTTCATGACTTTAAAACCTTTATATTCCTCTTCTTATTTTATTTTCTTTCTCTTATGAGAGATTCTTGAGTAAAAGATTCAAATTTTCAACCATTGGAATTTTTATTTCGATTTACTCTCCTTGTTATCCTTATTCCTGTCTTATGATTTGAAATTTATAAGGCACGTTACCTAAAAGTTTCAGTTTCACCATTTTTTCTTGATGGAAAAATACCAACTTTGAACTTTCCAAATTATGCACATGGAAGCTTGAAGTTAGGATAGGGTTTTGGGGTCTCAATTTATACACCATTACCCTTCTTCTCCACCAAAAATCCTCATTGATTTGAACCCATAGACATTATTTTCCCCCTTCTTCCCTAACTACTTTATTTTCTTTATACTTTCTTTGCCCACATTTCCTATCCTTGAATTTATTTTTTGATATTCCTTTCCTCTTTCAATCCTTTTTATATCTCCTTGTTTTGATCTTAAGCAAGATGGGGTTAGATTTATGAAGGGAGTGAGGGATTAACTTTCATCTCTTGTGTTTTTTTTTTCTTAAGAAGGTCGGTTTGCTCTCATTTCCTCTCCTTAGTCTTTGATTTTATTAGATTTTCTTTGCATGGGTTTGCTCTAATTTCCTCTCCTTAGGCTCTGATTTTATTAGATTTTATTTACATGATTTCAAAGGTTTGAATTAGTTTTAATATTTCTTTCATAAAAGGTGTTTGACTATTGGAAAGAGGTTTGGATTTTCAAAGAATTTTACTCTCTTTGGTAGGTTAGCTAAGTTCTTTTGAGGTGAATCAGTGCCTTCCCTATTTTATGAAAATTGGTATAAGTAAATGAATTTTATGTTCTATGTTTCAGCAAATGTATGATTTATAATTATAATAATGCATAGAGAGGGCATATATTGAATAAATGAAAGAGTTAGTAGCAAGCTTAAATTGAAGTCTAGTATGTATAAGCCTCATAATTATGGTTTTAGATTCATAATTACCTTTAATATTATGAATGTCTTAAGTGACCTGATAATGTGTGATATGATGGATAAACTGTTGTATATTGGCCTAGCATGAAGAGAATGTGATTTTTGACTTCCTCACTTTTATTGAAGTTCATAAGGTGCAAGTAGGATTTTATTAAGCCATTGAGATTCTCAACATGATTTTGATGATGCATGTTAATCTATATTGATTATTGAGAAACATGAATGAGCTATGATTTAGGTTTAGTGTGATTGATTAAAGTTTGTACAAAGATCTTGTGTGTGATGTGCTTGTTAGGGGTTATTTCCACCCCAACTGATTGATAGGTTTAACGAAACCCATTGATTGGTTCCTCAAATTATCAACTAGTTGGATCGACCAATCAAATGGTTGGCATGTGACTTTAGTGATCTTGGTATCAAGTTTAACTAAACCCATCAATTGGTTCCTATAATAGTTGACTGGTTAGATCAACCTATCGACTGGTTGTTCTACAACCCTAGTAGTCTTAGCATCAGTTTAGATGCATTGACCAGCTTAACTAAGTTGATCAACCGGTTCTTAGAATAGTTTACTGGTGGAGTTAATCGATGGACTAGTTCACCACCACTGGGAAGGTTGTAAGAACTGAACTGATTGACTAGTCCATGAGATCGATCGACCAGTCAGCGAAACCCATCAATTGGTCATGACCACTTTTGCTTTTCTTTCATATGTCTTCCCGAATGTGATATTTTGAGTTTATTATGCTTAGATAATGACCTAAGATGCCAGTACCTATAATTTTACCATGATTAATTTAATTTAATTAATGGATTAAAGTTATTAAAGAGGAAATTAATCCTTATTTGACTAATTTGACCTTGGTACCACATTTTAGCTTTTCTCTTGACATAGAATGAGTAAAGGATTAGATGGCTAAAATGTATTCTTCTTATGGATAATATATATGTAATGAATCATACTAATGGTCAATATACTTCTAATAACATATATTATGGCCTTAAAATGTAGAACATTGTAAGTTTAAGTAACTTAGCATGAGTGGAAGGAGATAACATAGACCTATGTGTTGTCTGTATAGTGGCCTTAAGTTGAACTTCACTCAGCTACTAAGATAAATGGATAAATAACATGATTTAGGGTTGTAATCTAGTTACTTACCAATTTTACCTCCATCTTTAGCCTGAGGGATTAACCTAGAATATTCTTTAATAAATTATAAAGTTGGGTTAAGTAATGAAACTATGGCTTTGACCTTTGCCTTAGGATTAACCTAGACTTGAATTGTGTTTGAAGGAAATTAAATGGAAAATGAGTGTTGGTTTGGTTATCTATAGTTGATATAAACATTGTATAAATCCACCTTTGGCATAATTGATTAAGAAATGGACGCATCACTTTAAGATACCATTATTGAGAACATTGGAAAGTATGAGAACCTTATATTGGTGCATTGGATTGGACTGACTAGGGTATTTTTGTCACATGGCATGTGGACGTTGATTTAATATGAGATCTTGATCTAATAAGATATTAATCATTTAAAGTAGAATGAGCATCATGATAGGTCTGGATTATTTGATTCTTGATTTGCTATTGAGGGTTAGTATACCTTTGGGGGTTTTCCCTTAGGTCCCTTTGGGCGAGATTCTAGTTGATCATGGGATCCTAGTTGTTCCTGGTGCCTTCCCTAATCTTAAACACTGACAATGTACCAAGAGGTATCAATATTAAAGGGTCAGGTCACCACAACAAAGTTAATTTGGCATGAGTCCAGATTTATGTCCACTAGTTATTTTAGCTTCAACTAGGACTTTACCTCAATTTATTTGGTTTGGTTTCAATGGGTATTGGGAAACCTTGGGGAATAATCCCACCTAGTTCTTATAGATTTTGTAGAGTTCTATATTCACTAACGCAAAATAATAAATAGAATGAAACCAAAAGAGGTATTAATTGGTGTTATCCTATTTTATGCTTGATCTTGATATGGTTATTATGCTGACATGATACTTTATTTTCTCTATAAGTATTTAAGCGCGTAAGCCACACTTAAGTTATGAATATGTTATGTAACCCCACATTTTCCTTCTTTTAAAAAAATTTCAATCATGTGTTCTTATGAATGTATGATGTGGCATACCTATTATTGAGTGTATGCAAACATGTGCCACCATATGTTCCCGTTGAATGCTCTATTGTGGTATGATTCTATATTTACAACATGTTTCCATGAATTATCACATGATCTATTTTTACTATAATCATGATCCTCATAATGTAAGAATTTTAGTTGAAAAGTCATATGTGTACCTCTAATTGCACATTACCCTTCAAGCTATACTCTAAAAACTATTGTGGGGATGATCTAAGTGATTCATGTTTCCTTAATAAGGTGATATGTATCATATAATCTGTATATCCTTGTATGCTAGTATGATTATGATTAAGCACGTTTCAGTGGATCTAAATATTTCTTGTAAGACCCAGTGTAATAGTACGTGAATGACATAGTAGGAGTATTACATGTATATTTTTATATGTCATACCATGAGCATGTTGTGTGGGTCTTGCTCATACTATGATCTACATGATAGTGGTAGATTGGTATGCTCAGTATGTATGCATACTTATGGGGCTTTTTGTTATAGTCCTCTACTTAATCCCACGAGTAAGAGATATGGTGCAAGTTTCCTAAGAAAAACTAGTGAATGGTCCATACTCTTTTTAGTATAGTTTTCTTCTTGAGCATAGGCATTCCTACATACTTTCTTTTGTTATCCTTTAGTGACAAAACGAATTTCCTTTGGCTAATGTTATCATATGGTGTTTCTTTTGTATAGTCGTAGGCTTACATAGCCTTGGGTTGCACACCTTGACTTTCATAGTTATAAGTTTGCACAATCAAGTTCTTCTTTGTGTTTGGTTAGTTGGATACTTAGCCTTGTGTATAGTGTGGGGGTCAGTGTTAAGGTGCCTATCTTGCATTATATGTGGTGGTAGCAACCCATTTTTTAATTTATCGTCTTGTATTTCCATTTTTGTAATGATTTAAATGAAATTTTTTTGTAGTGAAAAATTGGGGTGTTATAGGACTATAGTGCATTAAAGAACCAACAAAGCCTAGACATAGCAATTGAAACATGCTTAAAAAAAATCCCTAGTATGGTTATTGGCATCAAATGTTGCATCAAAATATGGAAATCATGAAACTTCATGTTAATTAGTTTCAACTCTTCCATCGACATTAGCCTTCTAACATTTGAAGAATACCTTTATAGAACCTTGACATTATGAAAGAATTAATAAAATGTAATTTTCTCCTTTCTAGAGAGAAAATGACAAGCGGATGGTAAATATGTTATTTTTCCATTGTCTCATGGTGCTAGTTCATGCCTAATTCCCATGTCTTCTATATCCCATCGAGAATTGATGCCAGCCTTTTATGGAACATTAAGTAATGTACCAACAAGGTTATCATATATATTTTTTCAATATACATTACATTGAGGGCATGCCTCATGTATAGAGATTCCTAATATTCAAGGATGAATAATATAGACATATTCTTCCATCCAACTAATATAGGCTTATCTTTATTCTTTTTCCTCAACTACGCCTTCAAATGTTTCATTTTCAAATACACTTGTCTACCCATCAACCAAATTGATGCATGCCCTTCTTCTGAGAAGGCATTGTAAGCATTCCTTTGCTTACAATAATATTGATCCTTTGGTAATAATCTATGATGCCTGAGAAAAATATTCTTCTAGCTATATGTTATTTAAACAAATGAAGCAGTTTCCTTGTAATCGCTTTTCACACTATAATCTTAAAATGTGTGTATTTATATCATGGAAGATGTATATTTTATTAGAGAATATGTGTATTCATATCCCAAAAGATGTATCTTTAACTATTAGATGTTGTTTATTTATATTCTAAATGATATGGCTTAAACTAGAGTATTTATATTAGAAGTTGTATATGTTGTGTTAGTATCCTAATATAATAATGGTGATATCTTTATTTATATGTAATATCTTTATTTGTAAATAGAAGTGTATTTTTTTGGTAATTAATAATAAATATATAATAAATAGAAAAATATTAAGAATGTACATTATATTAACTAGCCTCTTTAGTATTAAAAATAAGTACCCACAATTATATAATAATATTCAACAACTTTTCAGGGATTGAGTAATGTTTAGATTAATTATACTTTAATAATCACTAATAATGGTGTAATAACTCATTTCCATAAACCCTAATTATAATTGATAATTTTGTGTATTAGTTGTAATCATTATTTTAGGGTATTTGGTAATATTTATATTGTTAATATGTGTAATATTATTACAACTTATAAGATATAAATTTTAATTAGGTTAAAATATACTAGAAGATGCATATTAAAATTTTAAACCTAGGTTGGGTCTTAAACGGTATCCATTTCATCAAACAAACCTAACCTAGTTATATGATAAATTTTACCTAGATAAGTTTACCCTAACCTATTCCCTAAGTAGTGCTAGATTTTTCTTACCATCACCCTACACCCTCTACCCTGTCACCTTACCCTATGAATGATCACCCTACACCATCTACACCATACCTCCCCTATTTTCCTTACATGCCACCTCCTTCTTAACCACTTCTCCTCTCCCTCTTATGTTGTGCCAAACTCTTGAACAAACCTACACATATTCTACTTCTCTTAAGCTCCCTCGCACACCAAATTTTCCACACCATTCTTTTCTGTAGTTTGGTCCTTCTAAAACCATTTTTATTTGCTGCAATACCAACCCCACCAACCTCCTTATCCTACCACCGGCTATCATTACCAATCCCCCTCACCCTACACTGGCAACCTTAGCTAGAGCTTCCCTACCATCCACACACAAAACCCCTAAAACCGCCCTCTCCCTCATGCTACGTCTATTCTTCCTTTACCTTCAGCTCTCCTCACTGAATCAACCCTTATACTAGTGGATAACCTTGTTGTTCCTCCCCCTTAACCTTCAACAATTCCTGCCGAAACCGCTCCCACATGCACCTTAATCCACCAGAGACAACCTCTTCCACCTTCGATCATTTTAGCCAAAGCTCCCCCTTTTATGCTGCACCCATTTTCATCAAAGCATCATACTCTTCTTCAACCTGTTTGTGCCACCTTTTCTTCTCCCTTTGCTATACCTTTGATTCCATTCATGAATCCCTAGCACTAGCCAAGCCAACCGAGCTCATCCTTAGCTTCTTAATCAAAGCTTCCTTCCTTTGGTGCTATGTTTTTCCTTAGCTTTCCTCTTGCTTGTTCAACTGGTTAGTGAGGCCTAAGTTATTTTAGTGGTTTTGGATTATTATTGAGTAATATTATATGCTAATACATGTATTATTGGGTGTTAAATTCCTAGGTAATTCTTAACTACTTTAGAGAAGACTTCTATTTATATAAGATTAGATTAGGTAAATATAATCACTTATAGTACGGTAGAATTTATGTGTGAGTATTCTAGGATTTTTTTTAAACCTAGAATCATGCTAGGTTTTTAAGATTTTCAAGCATTATAGCATGCATGGTAAAATGATAACATGATAAAGGGATGATATACATGATTATGGAAGCTAAGTTATATGCATTGTAATATGTCAAATGTTTTACGTTTACATGTCAAAGAATTTGTTAGGGATTCCATTATTATAAAGTTGTAATTCAAATTCCATGACAAATGCCTTATGATTTTTCATGCATAATATTTAGGGTTACAATGAGTCACATGGAGGCATATGCACATGATTAGGGTTAGCTTATGATAAATTATATTCAAATAGCCTAGGGTTAGAGATGATTCCCTAGATGTATTGTGATGACATTATTCCTATTTAAATGATGTTTTATACTTTAAATGTGTACGTGCATGTTGCATGGAAGATGTGGCACGTAAGAGTTGCATGATTAGGGTTTTGTGGGTACAACCCACTAAATGTATGAAAAGTGAAAAATATAGTTAATTTCCAAAATGCAAAGATTAACTATATATGAAAATAATGTGGAATATTGCATCTTTACTTGCTCATGACAAATCTCTCGTAATGACAATGTCTAGTATGAAAATGAAATAAAATGGTAAACTAGGGTGTTAAAGGTTATTTTGGTAATTTTCACCCACTGTACCTTTTACAAACAATTGGATGTTAGGATGGACTTATACTTTTGATAGGTTGACCTTAGCTTTGACTTGACTTGATATGATATAGAACTATGAACTTAGAGTCTACCTTGATAAATTGAAAATAAAAGGGGAAATGGTTAAATATAGAAAAATAAAAATTATTATGTTATATACGACTTATGTGATCACCTCATAAAATATTAATACATAAAGTGAAAGACCTCAAGTTAATAATAGTTACTTTCTAGGGGTTGCTACCTTTGAGGTAAGGTATTAGCCTTTACTATTTTGGTTCACTAGTGCACCGATGTGTCCTAATTTAAGGCCCTACTCTACTCTATAGGTGACCTATGGGTCCTATAGGGAGATCGATACTTAAGGACTAGGTGGCTGAGGTTGGCTGGACGCTATGTTTCCTTTTTACACCAGTAAGATTAGGTGTATTGTGTGTCCCTAGGTTCGAGGAAAGGGTATTATATTGCCTTCGAGTGCTAATATGACTAGGAGTACCACTGTATCCCTATATTGATTTGTATCCCCCTTGGATAAGTAAGTAAAAATGAAAATATCTATTGTGTAATAAAATGAAATAAATGGATTTGTTGTTTCGATAATGACCTTAATACCTTACCTTTATATTATGTTGGATATGTTAGTTCGGTAGTCGACTTAGTGCCCTACCTTGGTATTGTATTTGATTTGCTGGTTTGGTAGGTGCCTTAGTGCCCTGCCCTAGTATGGTTTTAGAGTGTTGTTTTGGTAGTTACCTTGGTGCCCTACCATTGTTTTTAGAATGTATACAACTAGTCAGATATGACGTTGTACCTTGAAATGATTTGAATTTGACAGGAATATTTTACTATTAAGAAGGTTATTAGATATTTATATACATTGATTCATGAATAATGTTGTGGTTATGGTTCATGCTTTGTTCTAAAGTATACTTTTAGGATTTTTTGCGTGACTATGCAAAATGTGGGTATGCTGCCTCTTGTGAGGTACTGCAATTTACTAAGTACATGGAAATTGTATTGATACTACTTTTACAAATGACTACATGAGGGCAATGGAGTGGCATGAAGAGTATAAAAATGTGAAGGATAAGTGAATTCCTTGGAAAGAGGTTTTGGTTTTAGAGAGGGTCTTAGGGTCTAAGATTTAGGGCAAACTAGTGTCGTACTTTTGGGTGTTGGTTTTTTGGCCATGATCGGTTTTTCCTTTGGTCTCTTATGTTCTGTGCTGTATTTTGGTTATAATATTATATGGACAATAACTATCCATAACTTCTATTTATGCATTATTCTATTTTCATTGATTTACTTTGGTTATAGCTTGTTTTAACCTTAGAACTTAGCGTAAGAAAGATGAGGGAGTCAGACTTATGCTAAGTGTGGTGGTAACACCTTGTAATCTAGTAATTAAGGCTTCAATAAAAACAAAAATGTTCAAGCTAGTAAATCAAGGGTGTTGCAAATGATCTTAATAATTATGTGTGTTGAAAATGATTTTTTTAATGTTTTATTGAGCACATGAATCAGATATGTAGATGTGGTGATAATTTAAATGACATTTAAAAGAATGAGTTTCCTTGTTGGTTTTATTCTAAAGTAATTGAAATTAATGTTAAGCTCAACAATTATTCCTAATTAGTTAGAAGTAGAATGAAATTAATAACTATTTTTACTAACTATAAATACTATAAGTGTATAACTTATGCTAGCCAGGGTCACCTGAATACACTAATGAGTTATTATCTATTACCACTAGTTTATCTATTGTGGTTACAACTTATATCAGTTGTATTGTAAATGATTTTAGATTCTTAACTCATGAAAGAGAAAAAAAATGAAAGAACACAAAATATTGGCATGCATGTCTCCAGATTCAACAATAAATTAGATTATGGATAGATACAATAGATCATCAAGCTATCTTATTTGTGTGATTATTCTATTATGTTGTCCAAGTGCAATTGGTTTGACACTAATGCAAGGAAAGAAAAAAAAATACAAAACAGTAACAATGTAAATGTTTGCATGAGGTGTGAGTGGTATAAGGAGGATTGCTATATATTATAATCTCAAGCAAAGAAAGTTTGGTTTGTTGATGATTTACTAAATGGTCCCTATTGGCTAGTTGTTTGGGAGGTTAACCCTTATCATATATGGGATCTCAACGACGATGACGATGAGAGAATCAATGTTGTTATTGACTAAAGTTGATAACCTTGATTAAAAAAAATTCAACATCACTATATTATAAGTAATGACATATAAATTGGTGATATTCCTAATGAGATAATACCTAGTACAACAAATACATTTTTTTTATATGGATGAGGATGCTTCAAACTCAAATAATGAAAAATATTTATTCAGTGATGATAGTACTTGTAGTAATTACTAATTTATCTTATTGAAAGTTGTATGTTGAATTTTTTATTATATAAATATTATATTTAGTATATTATAATTTACCTTCATATGAATGTTATTGAATTATCTTCATAATTGTTTATCAATTTTTTTTGTTAAATACTAGTAGGTATGGTTGATGTTATGACAAGGCATCATGGGGAGGATGGCAATGATGACCCCCTCCGACATTCGTCTGGTATCCTATCTCAATGTGAGTTAGGTAATAACATTTTTCCTATAAATTAAATAAAAAAGCAATGCATATTCTATTTTACATATTTGGTTAAATAATGTGATAAATGATGCAGCTCCAACAAGTATTAAATGCTCGAGGCTAAAATTTATTTATATGTGTGAGGAGTTGAAGAAGAATGGTTATATCAAATTCTACCTTGAGTGCCTATCACAGTTTACAAGGCTTGGAGATCCATTGGTCATAATGGTATAATGTTTTCAAGAAACATAGGGAATAATACTGGGATGTTGATTCTTGTGTACTACAAAGACTAGGTTCATGTTTATAAGGAGGATAGAGATAAGATTATCCCTATAATTGAGGTAATAGTTAATCATAAGCATCTTTTAATTATAATGTTAATGGTTTTTAGTTGATAAATCAAAAAAAAATTTGAAGAAATATTTTAACTTGGATGAGTGAAAAGGAGCATCGCACTAGCCATGAGTATGGAAAGTTATCTGTAGATCGTTTTATGATACCTATCAAAGTAGAAAAAGTTGACTAAAAAAAGCCTAGTAAGAAACTAGATGATTAAGAGGATGAAAACTAAAAGAAGCTTTAGGAGTTTTGGAATACTCATAAATAAAACATAACCGTATAATATTATATATAGATAAACTTAGTATGTACACATAATAATTAAGTGTTAATATTTCTTGATCTACGAGCAAAAACAAAAAGAAACACAAAAAACAAGGCAAGTAATAATATCCTAGCCTCCATGGCTCATCGCCAATTTTTCAATTTTGCAATTGTAAAGTATTCTATAACTATTTTATAATTCCATTCACTATTTATCAAGTTATTAATAAAGTACTATATTTTTATAACTATAGGCCAACCATACAACCATGAAATTTCCAGGTAAGGTAGAAAAATCCAAAGATATGCACGGCAAGGACAAAAAATGGGTGAGCGAGGATTAAGAGAAAAAATATGTTAGTATACAGTTCTTTCAAGGAATTAATTTAATATGATTATATTTATAAGCTAATTAATCTAATTTTGACTTTTCTTATACCATAAAATGGCGGAGATGAAACAAAAGATGATAAAGGAGACCCGAGTCCAATCACTTGATAGTGGATGTGGGTCTAGTGCGCTAATAAATATTGAAGAGGTAGCGATTGCATGGGAAGTTCTTGAAAAATATCATAGCTATGATAGATCAACTAATAGATTATTGAAAGGGTTTTCATTTGCATTGTTTTCTAGTGTAAGCACCAATGCTCCTACATTTGAGGAAAATTTTGACAAGTTAGCCAAAATTGTTCAAAAGCATGCCAAAATGATAAGATATCAAAAAAATATTGTAAAGTTGTAGACTATTGTGATACAAGACTTTAGACACAAACTTATAAAGGAAGCGGGGAGGTGGAGGTGGTAATAAAGGACCAAAAGGACAAAGAGGATGGGTCAAATTGTTTATTGTAAACAAAAAAATAGTTGTGTTCAATGATAATTTTGTATTGTAAAAAATATTTGTACTTTAATTTTTTTAATATTATTTATTAGATATTAATATTAATTTGAAATTCTACATTAATAATTATTCTAACTAATATAAAAAGCCTAAAACTAAAAGGTAATAAATTTAAATTTTACTTTTAGTAATGATAGGGCCGCAATAAAAATTTACAAAAAAAATAAACTTAGCTTTTAGTCAAGATAAGGGTTATTTTAGTAGGTCGAGGTCATCACGATATAGTTTTTTTGAAAAAAAAAACTTGACTTTTAATGATGACAAGGGTCACTATAGTATGTTGGGGATCATCACAACACAATAAATTGATGATTTTTTTAACTCGGCTTTTAGCAAAGATGAGTGACGCTACAGTATGCCAGGGTCATCAGAATAAACATATGACATATTTTTTTAATTTGGCTTTTAATGACAACAAAGGTTGTTGTAGGTTGGGAGTCATCACTATAGATCGATGATTTCTTCTTCTTCTTTTTATTTGGATTTTAGTGATAATGGAGGTCATTGTAGTTGGTTGGGGTTGGCATAATAGAATAATGACATTTTCCAAATTTGGATTTAGTGACAACGGGGGCCATTATAGTAGGTTAGGTGTCATCACAATACAATGATGATTTATTTTTATTTTTTTTAATTGGGATTTCATTGATGACAATGGTTGGTGCAGAAGTCTAAATGTCATCATAATAAGTAAATTGTATTGTTCAAAATTATTTTTAAATGGTCATCATACTAGTATTATACTATCAACATAGTCATCGTAATAGGGGGTTTTCACTAACAACTCTCGTCGTTGTAAACTTGGGTCCTTTAATATGAAGACGACCATTTTGCAATGAACCATCATTGCAATAACCTTTCTATGAAAACTTTTAAGACTTTCAAGGATTACTATAGTTATCACATAATAGTATATTAGTTGGAGTGATACCCTTTTGGTCAACATATTATTTTCCTTAAAATATCATATGTTTGAGTTTCTAGGGATATTATAGATTCTCAAATATTAGAACTCTATGTGAGTATATAATGGATAAGGGTCTAAAAATGATAACATGATGTATTTGTGATGAAGCGTGGACATTAATGGAGTCTTATCTCCCATTTATTTTACATAAACACACCTGATCTAATAGTCTATCTCTATCTTTCTTAAATCTAAAGGGTCAACTAACCTCTACCATAAATAATTTCTATGGAGAAAACACATAAAGTCATTTTATAATCACAATCATGTAAACACCTTACAAGGTGCACCTAGGGACATTTTTATAATTTTATAAAGTTTACTTAGGTATAATGGGGTTATTTTTATATTTTTATAAATTTTATTTAGGTACACGAGGTTATTTTTATAATGTATTATTCCATGGAGATCTCTATGGGTCATTTTTATAGTTTTATAACTCTGATTTCTAGACACATGGTCATTTTCTTAAATTTAATAAATTTTTATTATGAATATGTTAAGCAAGTATGATGAACATAGGGTAAATTATGTAATTTATAATTCTTATTTATAGACACACGGTTATTTTTTATAATTATATAACTCATGCTATGTATATATGTTTAATAATATTTCATAAATATGGAAGTTTTGTTATGATGAACATATGGTTATTATGAACCCAAAAGTTATGATCTAAAGGTTTAATGCTCTACACTTGTGAGTTCTTTTTTTTTTGGGATAAACTTGATCCCTATAAATATAATATCCTATCCTAAAATCCTTTAAATTGTATTTAAAATTATGTTGATATAAAAGAAAATTATTTTATTTTTTAAAAAGGAAAAATATAGATTTCAAGAGTAATAGCCTACTAGTTTCAAAAACTAATAAACCAGCATATCCAAGGACTTGCATTTTTGTTTTAAAGATAACCAATTTATGGATTGTCCAAACCGATCAACTAATTGCGCCATAGTTCTAGATCCTTTTCTATTTTGCTATGATTTCTAATGTTTATGAAAACTTCTAATTAGAGTCTCTTTGTGCTAATAAGCATACTTTAGTGATTTAGGATTATGTTCACATTATTTAGATCATCTATACATCTTATAATTTTATTTAACTAAAAATCCCCCAAAAATACTTTTGAGGTATCTTCTCACCTCTCTATCCCCCGGTTGTTTTCTTATTTCCAATAGAGGCCAAGGGAATGTTGAAATGCCCCGAAATTTTTTATTTTAAAATTTATAGTTAAATAAGATTTTATTATAAAGATTAATTAAATAAATTATTTTTATTAAAATAAAAGGAAATTAATTAGGACAAATCAAGAAGAAATTTATAAATATTTTAATTAGGAGAAATTTGAGTATTTTAGCTAATTAAGGATTTTATTTTGGAAATTAATTACATAAATTATTTTATTTAAAATAAGAAGGAGAAAATAGTTCTAAATGAATATTAATTTTATAAATAATTTAATTGGAGAAAATTAGAGTGATTTGCTAATTAAAATGAAATTTATAAAAAATATTTCAAAAACCCTAAATTAGCCTAAAAAGGAATTTAAATATTATTATTTTTAAATATCTCAGATATCCTAATTAATTTAATTAACCCAACCCTCCCATTTTTATTTTCCTTTTTCCTTTTTTCCTTTTTCTTTCTTTTCTTTCGTTTCTTCCTTTTTCTTTTTCTCTTCTCTTTCCCCGTTTGGGCCTGCCCTCTCCCACGGCCTAGTCCCCCCTCCCTCCTTCCTTTCCTTCGATGCGGCCCAGCTCGCACAACCGTCCCACTTCTTCCTCCCTTCTCCATGCTGCGTCCCGCTTCTTTTTTCCTCTAAACAGTGCATTTGACTTAATTTTTCTCCCTCACCGCGCCCGACCGCCCGGTTCCCCTTTCTTTCTTTTCTTTCCCCCTAGGTCAACTGGTCCCTGCACCACCCATCTTCTTCTTCCTTCCTACCTTCATGTCAATGCCGCCCAGCTCCTAGATTTTTGCCGCCAACCTTGTCGTTGATCCGGCCAATCTTTCTTCTCTCTCCCTTGTCAATTCAATAGCCTCATCAACCCAACCAAATCTCCCCCTTCTCGCGTGATCCCCTCCCTTTTTTCTTGTACATACCCCTGCCCCAAAATTTGCTTCCACCAGCCAACCATTACCGCCGGCGACCCTAACCCTACTTTCATCACTCCTTAGCCGACCCACAGAACCCTACCCTCTCTTCATTTTATCTATAAATATACCTATAATGAGTCTGGTATTGAGTTCTTGATCCCCAACCCAGAAAACTCCCCTTGCACGCCGCCACCCCTTCAATCACCGTTTTTGCTGCCTCTGACCAACTTCGCCGCCCTCTCTGCCCACCCAACTCATCCTTGCACCGCCTACTAACTAACTACGCCTCCCTTCTTCCTCAATTCTCCCTGCACAAGCTACCCCGACTGTGAAAAGTTTGCTTCCCAACCAGCCCTTCGTTTTATCTCCGCCACCCTTCGAACCAACAGTAGCCACCACTTCCACCGCATCTGTCGCTTCTTTCACCTCCCATTCTATTCTGCAGGCCCTCCTCTACCTTCCCCTACCTTTCTTTTCCTCTCCCTCCCTCTCCTACTCTCTTTTTCTCCTTCCTTCCCATTCGACCACCACCACACTGTCGTGTGTTGCCACCTTTGGCTGCGCTACCACCCTCATTCTGTCCCTCTCATTCTATATAACTCTAAACACCCCAACTCCTTCTACCTCTCCTTTTTCCAGCCTTCAACTTTTACCCTTTTCTTCTCTTTTTCCAGCCACCAAGGCCACCGCCGGTGCCGCCCATCACCAACAGTCTAAGGTTGAACCCTAGACTCTCTCAACCTTTTAATCTATTTTTACAAGCCTTAATTTATTTTATTTTATTTATTTGAATATAAATACTATTATTATTATTATTATTATTATTATTATTATGTATTATTATTATTATTAGTGATTTTATTATTATTTCTATTGAGGGCCGAAGCCCTATTATATTTTTTATTTCAATTTTATTTTTATTATTTTTATTATTGCTATTATCTTTATTATTATTATTATTGTTGTTGTTGTTGTTGTTGTTGTTATTGTTATTATTATTATTTAATGTTAGTATTATTATTCTATATAGTTCTAAAACCCTATTGTGCTTATTTTGAATTGTAGTAGTAGTAGTATTATATATATCAAGTCTTATTATTATTAATATTATCATTATTTTTATCATTAGCATTTATTATTCTTATTAGTGTTATTATTATTATTTAATAAGTTTATTATTTTTCAATGTAGGGTCGAAACCCTACTTCCTTTTATCTTCAATTATTATCATTATTATTATTACCATTATGATTATTATCATTTTTGTAATATTATTATGGTTTTTATCATTATCATTATTATTATTACTACTAAATTTTATTTATTTATTTTACTAATTTATTATTAGTATTATTTCGGTAAAAGGGTCGAAGCCCTTATTTCACTATGTTTTTGAGTAATGCCCTTTTTATTATTATTGTTACTATTTTTATTATTCTTGTTAACATTAACATTGATATTATTTGTAGTATTTTTGCTATTATTATTTTAGTATTTTATCAAAAGCCTAGTCTTAGAATAAGTTAGTAAAAAATAGTATTTTTACTAGGAGGGAATCTAATTTTAGTTTTTCCCTAATATAGGTGAGACTAGTCAAAGCCCTAAGGAGGCATAGGAGCGTGCTCTAAGACCGGTGTCATTTTAGGTAAGGGTGTTACTAAGGCTTTATGTGTGTTTATGTACATTATATATTATTTGTGCTTTATATTCTATGTTTATCATTATACTTATTTCTTATGTGGTATAAAGTGGAGTTGAAGTATATTTTCGTATGGCATGTGTATTATGTATATGTGATGGAATATTGTGGTATGTGATGATTAGTTTGTGACCCTTTAGACATGCATGTGAGGATGTATAAAAGTGGTATTGTGTGGGAAAAAGTTCGAAAATGGAAAAGGGGAATAAGATGAAAAGGGAAGTGAGTTGGCCTATGTATTTTAATGATCCATTAATGGAAGAATAAAATGGAAAATTTACGGTTTCATGTGGAAGAATCTAATTATTGGTTTTGTATGGGAGAATCTAATTTATGGTTTTACATGGTTTTGTGTGAGAGAATTTAATTTATGGTTTTGTATGGGAGAATCTAATTTATGGTTTTGCATGGTTTTGTGTAAGAGAATTTAATTTATGGTTTTGCATGGGAGAATCTAATTTATGGTTTTATGTAAGAGAATTTAATCTATGGTGTAACATGAGAGAATCTAATCTATGGTTTGATTGGATTAAATTTAGGGTTTTGTATGGAGAAACCTTGTGTTTTATATGGATTGAATATTGGGTTTTGCATAGAGGAATCTAGGGGTTTGTATGGTGGAATCTAGGGTTTTGTATGGATGGATCTAGGGTTTGCATGGTTGAATCTAGGGTTGCACATGGGATTTTTAGGGTTTTGCATAAAAAGTTTGAAAGGTTGCATGGGATATGTAAAGTCTGCATGGGAGTAAAGTTTATGTATGGAAAATTGATTTGGGATGTGTGGAAGGTAATGTAAGTGTTGTTTGGGTGTTTGAACACTTTGGATGAAAAATAGTATGTGGAGCAATATAAGGATACGTAGGAGACCTAGCTAGGGTTTGGTGTGGACAATTAGGGTTTGGTGTGGCTACTTAGAGTTTGTATGGTGTCATGTGTATTTGGCGATTAAAGTGTAATTATGAGGGTGGAATTTATGAGTTGTGATGTGTAGAGTGTTAAAATGATTTAGGATGTGTGTAGTGGAGTAAGATGGGCCACTGAGGCCTAAATTAGGGTTTCTGAGAAAAACCCTAGAGTCAGGAAAAAAGTGGACTTGTAGGTGTGTAGTAGTGGGCCTTGACACACATATTTTGGTGATGAAGTTCTAGTATGAGTTTGAGTATAGAGGAAAGGTTATTTGGCAAGTTGGGATGTGCATGAGTCCGATGATATGGAACGGGTCAGTTGGAGGATAAGTGTAGGGGGAGTGATTTATGTATGTCTAGGGTGAAAGATTGTGAATAAGATACTTAAAACATTAATTACTTAAAGTGGAAGATATTGAGACTGGTCCAGACCCACCGGTTATGAATAGTGGTTAGGGTTTTACCCTATGTGCAACCGATCCATCGGTTATAATAGTAGTTAGGGTTTTTACCCTATGTGTGAATGATCCACCGGTTATAATAGTGGTTAGGGCATGATGCTCTATAAGCGACCAACCCACCGGTTATAATAGTGGGGGATCTCGAGCTCAATAAAAACAAATCAAAGTTTTTGCTAAGACACTTAAAAGATATTAATTACTTACAGTGGAACACTATGCGAGCAGGAGCCGAACCGATCCACCGATTAGGAATAGTGGTTAGGGTTTTTACCCTATGTGTGACTGATCCACCGATTGTAATAGTGGTTAGGGTAGGATGCTCTATGTGTGACTAGCCCACCGGTTAAAATAGTAGGGTGTTCCTGTACTCACATGGATTTGATAAAAATTATGGTGTGAATCGATTTTCGATAAGAGATTAATTAAGTAATTAATCCGTACTATAAATGAGCCTTTCTGTATTTACCCGAATGATTGTATAATAGTATGTTATCATGTTGGTCTTTATGTTCTTTTATTCTTATGCATGGTTTATGTGATGTTATGTGTTGGCCTTAGTCCACGGTTACCTTACTCAGTACGTAGCGTACTGATCACCTTTTTCATGGGTGCTGCTCATTCCCATGAGTAGTAGGCCCTTTTGACTTTATGTAGGTGGGTGAAACATCTGGCGGGGCTGAGTGTTGAGCATGTTTTGGCTCAAGGTTCAAGAGTGTTGTGGCTATTTTCATCTTCTCATTATTTTATTTCCCTTCTATTATATCTTCTTGTATCGAATCTATCCTTTTTTTATTTATTACCTTATGTTGAGTATTTTAATTAAACCTATTGTCAATTATAAGATTATTCTGTATGAGGAATTACCTTATTATTTTATTTCCCTTCTATTATATCTTCTTGTATCGAATCTATCCTTTTTTTATTTATTACCTTATGTTGAGTATTTTAATTAAACTTATTGTCAATTATAAGATTATTCTGTATGAGGAATTTTGATTTCACACTCTGATTTCTATGTTATGATCTTTTTAATACATGTGTATGAACTCTCGGTTTGAGTGTGAAAATAATTTTTTTAGCCTTAGCACTTGGTACTAGAACGGCCGGAGTGAACCGGTCTGTTACTAAGTGTGGCGGTAACATCCCCATAATTCACAGGTTTTAAGTATTTCTATTTAAATTGCTTCCATTTCAATATATATATATATATATAGTGAATTTTGGGGTGTTACAAATATATAGACCCTCCTCCACATCCCTAACTTGCATAACCATTACCATTAATTGATTGCACTATATCTCCCCCATTTTCATCATTTTCCATTATTGCACTTTATCCCCATACACTCAGCCAATGTAAAATCTCTCTTTTCCCCTTTAAAGTGTCAACCATTAGTGTCCCCTTTCCCAATTTACAATCTAAAATGTGTCTTCAACACCTACTATTATTTCCTCTAGTCTCCCTTAGCTCATATTTTTACTAAGTGTTGAAATTTCTCTCTCTTTTAATCCATTATTCTTCCCTTCTCCTAACCATAGTCTTAATCTTCTATTGTTTTCATATTAAAAAAGAAAGGATTATGATGTAGAGAAAGGTTAAAGATCCTAGTTTTTCTCCTCTTGGTAACCTTATTCTTAGGAGGAGGATAAGTTGTGTTTCTTTTCCTCTTCTTCTATTTTTATTTTAAATGGGTTTTTACTTATTTTTATTATTTATTCTCTTAGTATAGTTAAGAGCCTTAGTAGAAACCATCAAGGTAAAAGTAATTGATTTTGCTAGTAAGTTTTGCTTAAAGGTAAGAAATTATTATTTTTAATATGACTAAGGATTGATGTTGTTAATTGTGGTTTTATGATCTTGGTGTGTTTTATAATATGTATGTGTTATTTTGATCCTTAATTCTTGAGCATATGTTATGATTTATAATTTTGGAATTTAGAGCATGTTGTAGTTATTTTACTCTCAAGCATGAATTTGATGAGTTAAGTATAAATGTGGTGTATATTGGTTGTCTATCATGAATCCCTATATTTTTAAGTTTTGAGCATGTCTTCTTATATGTTTGTACACTATAGGAGTATGTTATGATTAATTTGGAAGAGTGTGTGGATTTGGTTAAAGTGTAAAAAGTGTGGTTTGGGGTTGTTTTACCCAAACAGGTCAACTGGTTGGCCAAACCCATCAGCTAGTTATTTTTGTGTCCAAAGTGGTTTTAGTCTTAACTTAACACATCTACCAGTTTGGTAAAACCCATCTATTGGTTCTTATGAACAATCAACTAGTTTTTATGATCAATCAATAGGTTGGGTCAACCATTCGACTAGTTCTTATATGTTTATTTTTCTTGGGTATGGTATGCCCAAACTAGTCAACTAGTCTTAGAGACCAATTGAATGGTTTCAATTAATTTTGTCTTGCTTTTTTTTATTCTTTATTGATTCTTCTTTGAGGCTTTTGTTATAATTTTTCCACTAATCTATGACATTAAATCTTGATCTTCATCATGCATAATTGAAATTAAGGAAATATTAAAATGGTGAATTATATGGTGTGCCTTGGAAGCCTTATTTGGTTTGAGTTTGTTGTTATTTCCTAAACTTCTAATTTAGTATCTTATGCCTTGATTTTTGTTTTCTGTCATCACTTGAAAAAACCACATTGGATTTTCATATGGAAATAAGTTGTGGTTTTTTGTATCACCTAATATTTATTTATACTAAAAATTAAGATTTTATTTGAGATTTTTTCTCTAACTCTTGGGGTAGCTAACCAAAAATTAGTGGGTTAGTCGCCCTTGCGTTTATTACTTTTCACTCAATACATATGTTCTTCTCCACCAGGTTGCATTCAGTAGGGGTATATAGGTATTGATAAGAGGTAGGATTAATATTGTGCTAGACCACCATGTCATCAGTGTCCAGTTCAGGTGGATATGGAATCCTTGTATAAGTTTCTTGACACTTTATATGTCCATATATTATGTGGTTGTGGTATCCCATTTGTGTTATCCTTCACTACATAAGCAATCAAGGTGTGGTGGGTGCAATATCCGTTAAGAAAGACCCATTGATGTAGTTTAACCACATGTGATGGGTGTGATATCCCATTGGTGTCAGTTATGCTACCGTGAATTTTCTTCATGGTAGAGAACTGAGTGTGTTCACTCAAATATCTTAACAACTGGAAAGTATATGATCACTAAATAAGGGAATAATAATAATATGGTTTATCTTTTATGCGTTTAATGACTGAATAGTGTTGTTTATCTCTTCCATGATTTGTATGTGAACATGCTTTATAATATGTTATAATGTGACCTCAATATGCAGCATGAGTTGTTTCCATGTTTTAAGTAGTTCATTTTACTAACACTTCACCTTACTAATAATACAATTGTGTGGTCAATATGATGATCTAACTTATGTTCTGTTGATCAAAAGATAATTTTTAGGGTTATGATTCTCAACTAGAGTATGTTTAGAATGACGGTATGAGCTAGTATCCAACCATTTCTTAGTGATTAAGACTTATGTTTTTTACTTTAGTTAAGAGTTAGGCTAATTGTTCTAGATAGTTAAGAGTTTGTCTTTGATTCTTCTATTTGAAATTTTTACTTCCCTCCCTTCTATCATAATATGTCATTATTATTATCACTATTGTTAGTTGTTAGTGCATCGCTTGTTTGTCTCATTCTATTTATCTTACACCAAACATTTGCTAGGTTATTATCATACATTTATCATGTTTAATGTGGCAATGACATCCCCTAGTTTATTTTCAACTTCTTATATATTATCTTTAAAAAAATCAATCCTACAATTTGGGGGTATTAAAATAAAGGATGAATCTATGTATCGTATATCATAACCTTATAAATTTTAAGTTATTAATCTAATCCTATAAAGCTAGTGAAATAAATTATACGGTAAACCAATGTGTTTTATAGGTTAAGCATGGTTGTTTTTCATAATAAACTTAACTATTTGATGTGATCAAACTATACTTTTTTTTCCCTTTGGCTGTAATACCAACTTTAGCAAAATTGAAAATTTTCTTTATAATTATGATTTCTATTCTATCAAGTTTGTTTTAGTATATGTGCAATAGTTTTATAAAAAATATTATAACATTAAATTTATTCTTAAATTGACATAAATTTTATCCCAAAATAAGATAATTGAATTTAAAAACCTTTTAGCTAGAACTAAAGTTTGTCGTGATGCCAACTTTAGCAGCATTTTGAAAATTCTCTAAGATTTTGATTGCCATTCTTTCAAGTTCTGTTTACATTATGCGTGTAATAATATTAGAAAAAAAATATATTATACACTTAAAATCCTCATTAAATTGATCTAAACTTTATCCCAAAACTAGGTTCAACAACTATTTAAATCTATAAACATAAATCCAAGATATATAATATGTAGGTTCATCACATATAGTAGTTATGTTCATCAGGAACAACTATTAATTATTGAACCTAAAACAATGAGATGAACCTTTGTCTATTGAACCAAAATAATAGCTTAGTGAATATTTAAGAATTAATTATTACACCTACAAATATTCGGTAAAGAATTATCTATTGAACCTTTAAGACTTAATTATAGAAACTAAAACAATATGTGATGAGCTTTTATCTGCTGAACCTAAAATAATAATTTGTTGAATTTAAATATTTTATAAGATGAACCTTAAATAAATAAATACCCTTAGTGAATTCACATATTCATAAGATGCATACATGTACAACAATAAATTTTCCTCTTCATCAACTAGATTCAAAGTGATTATGATATTAAATTTAAAGTTCAAACTACCATCAATTGGTGTGTTGATGTCCCATTTTCTACATCAATTATCTACACAATAACTTCTCATGGAAGTTTAGAAAGGAAAAATAACTCGATTCAAGATAAATCATTACTTTATTGCAAGAACAATTGTAGCACATAGAGGAAAACTCTAGGTTTTATGTTATGAACTTATACCCATAACTTGCTATACATCTAAGAATTATTTACTAAACCTATATCTATAACAATTAGGCTCAACATGTTTATCAATATCTATATACTTGAATATATATATTACTAAATATATACCCATAACTTCTTGAACCTTTAAAAATTATTTAGTGAACCTATTTTGTCGTGGCAAATCTTTAATATTTACTGGACATATTCAATATGTTTACACTCTTCTATCTCATGAGGATGAACTGAGATGACACCAATCGGTGTCCATCTTCTAGTATAAATTATAGAGGTTGAAGGCAATGATCTTTAAATTAAGTGTCAATCTCTTTAATTATGGTTTCTCAAATGAAGCATTATTATTGAGTTGTGAAGGAGAAGAAGGAGACATAAGCTATTGGAACCATATATCCCACTCCACATGGAAAAAGATAATGATCATGCTCCTTCAACTTTTGCATCCTCATACTACAAGATACCTAGTTTCCTCGAACATCTTCCTTTGTTCCATTCAATTTCAAAATTAACAGCATTATTTGAAAGCTTTGGTGAATAGATGATGCAGACTTGAATTGGTGGTTGTTTGTAGTCCTAATTAAGAGTTAAGACAACTAATGATGTGCGATGAAGAACAATGACAATCTCTATGAATAATTCAATATTGTGGTCTTCATTCTAGTCCATATATATATATTCATAATTACGTAAACTAGCATCGAGAGGACATAGTGAGGTACTCTGAGCATATCATATAAATTGCACATACAGAGAACCTCAAAACAAAAAGGTATAAGTTAACAAAGAATAAAACCTATATGAATCTATGTATTAAAATGAAAGAGAAAACAATTAAATGATAGGATTTTTAATGTAGAGGTTGAATATGCATTCAACACCATCTTTTGATATTGTGTTTTATGGTAAAAATCATCAACACCACGTTTGTATTTGAAGTTACACTCCATTTGAATTTTCTGATGTAATACATGTTGCATAATTATGTGATTTGAATGGATGTTGCGGTATTACGTGGATTGAATAGATCCAAAACCAAAATCAAAATTGACAAGATGATGAACAAATAATGATTCAATCACAAAATTGAACAATTGAGGAGAAAATATAGATCTTTATTCACGCTTTTGTATAATTAAAGGAAGATTTAATTAATTAATTATTTACATAAATCTACAATTCTATTTTAATGGAGAATTTTATAGAGAAAAAGATGAAGTTGGGTCGCACGACTTGACAACCGGAGTTTTCTTACATCTCTATTTTATACTAGAAAATAATCCTACGCGTTAAAATAGTGTGTTGCAAAAATAATGGAAAAAAAGGGTCTGTATTTAGGAAACCCGAGACCCTCGTATTAATTTCCTTACTCTCAGCTTTTTTACCCAATAACAAATCAAAATATTTTGTGAGAAACCATGGTATGTACCAATAAACATAAGAGCCCCGTGTTTCTCACAAAACCCACATATTAACCCAAACTTCTCTACCTCATTCACGAACTAACACAATGTTATGTTATGTATCAAATACTAAGTTAAAGCTCATAATACTCCACCTTGACTCAATATTTGTAATGCATGACATGTCATGACCTCTACAAAAAAAACACTAGGCCCAAAAAAGAACCTCATGGCCTATGAACATGTATCAAGTCCGAGAAACACTCAAACTTACCATAATTAGTGGCTTTGTTAGTATATTGGTCAAATTATCTAAAGTGCCTACTTTCTCCAACATAAATTTGCTAGCAGCAACAATACCTCAAATAAGGTGACAGCTAATGTCAATGTGCTTCATCCGATGATGGAAACAATTTTGATTATTCACTAAACATATAGCACTTAGTTATCACCTCGAATGACTGGATCACCATGACCAAATCCTAGCTCACGTACTAAACCACCAAGCCACACGGCTTCCTAAAAACCTATGTCATAGACATATACTTTGGCTCATTAATGGGCAAGATTGTCACCTCCTATAAAGAAGACCTCTAGCTAATAGCTAAATTACTAAGACAAAAAAATATATCCATTGGTGGATCTCCTTTTGTTAAGGTCTCCACCATAATCAGAACCCATGAATCTAACAAGATAATCAACTAATCTCCTATACTCTTTATATGTTGAAGTCATATGCTTTAAGTACATCATAATCCACTTCACTATTTGTCAATATTCCTTCCCCAAATTCACTATATATTGACTTACCACACTAACATCTTAAGCAATTTCAAGTCAAGTACGCACCATAACATAAATGATGCAACCAAAAACATTCAAATATAAAATAGTAGCCATAAACTCCTATTTGGATTTGGGACAATCCAAAACTGACAACTTAAAGTGATTAGCCATTGGAGTGCTCACCATCTTGGCATCTATCGTATGAAACCTCTCTAATACTTTGTTCAAATAAGACTCTTATGACAAGTATAAAAACTTCTGCTTATGGTCTCTTATGATCTCCATGCCAAGGATCCTCTTTGTAGATACAAGATCTTTCATCTCAAATCCACTCTTCAACATTGCCTTCACCTTATTAACATAAGACATATATTTTTTTCCCAACAAGCATGTCAATAACATGTAGCACAAGATACACAAGAGAGCCTCCCTCCATATCCTTCAAATACACACACCCATCATACTCATTCCTAAAGAAACCATGCTCAAGTATAAATTGATCAAACCATTTATAACATTATCTACAAGACTGCTTTAGACCATACAATGACCTCTTCAATAGATACACAGGATCATGCATTCCCTCAACAAATCATTAGGTTGTCACATGTAAATCTCCTCTTAAATCTCACCATGAAGAAATACAGTTTCAATGCCCGACTACGCCAAATTAGATCATACGCAACCACAAGTGCAAGAAAATTACAAATAGAAGTATGTATAACAACAAGAGATAATACCTTGTACTAGTCCATACCTGGAATCTAATTAAATCGATTTGCAGCTAAATGAGCCTTGTACCTTTGATCTCTCAATCCCTAGAGCTCTCTGTTTGAACTTGTACACCCACTTGCAATCAACTATCTTCTTCTTCCTTGATGCCTTCACAAATGCCTATGTTTGGTTCTTCAATAAGGACTCCATCTCCTCCTTTATACCAGCACACCACTCAGTGGAATCAAAACTCTCAATAGCCTTTGAGAATGATGTTAGCTCACGCACACTAAAAATAGTCTCTACATTAGATAAGGCATAGCCAGCCAATTCTTTAAAGTTATACCAAACTGGAGGATTAACAATCCTCCATGCTTTACTTGGAGCAATACCTCGTTACTCTACCCGCTGCTTGGATCCACCTACTTTAGAAATAGTGGCTCCATCAAAAGGGTCTTTGTCATCCAACTCAACCTCCATCTAGCTCAAAGCACAATCCTATTCCACCTCCTTATATTCATCATCACAAGACTCAGTCTTCTAGAGGAACACATACTCATTGAAGGTAGCACCTCTGCCATTTAAGAATTTAGATGCAATTGGGTGCCATAACCTATACCCCTTCACTCCAAATGTAAAGCCAAGAAAGAGACACTTCTTGGTTCTAGGCTCAAGTTTATGATCATTCACAAAAGTATATCCAAGGCAACCAAAGAAACATAAATCAAAGTAATCGGGTAGCTTACCATATCAGATATCCTATGGTGTCTTCAACTTAATGGACCAATTTGGTGGCCAATTCACTAGGTATGCTACCATGTGAACCACCTCGGCCCAAAAACCTCTACCTAGCCCTCCCTATGACAACATATAATGATCCTTATCTAATAGGGTTCTATTTATCTACTTAGTAACCCCATGTTGGTATGATCTCCCAACATAATTGTGGTGTCTTGCTATCCTATAGTCTTGGCAGAAATTAGTAAAACTCTACTCAATAAGATCAATACCATTATCTGTCCTTAGCCATTTAACTTACTTCTGAGTCTGCTTCTCTAGCAAGGTCTCCCAGCATTTGAAAACACCAAACACATCTTTCTTATGCTTTAAGAAATAAACCTATACCTTTCTAGAAAATTCATCAATGAATGTGAGAAAGTACTGCGAGCCACATTTAGAAATCACTCTCACTGGACCCCACAAATCTGAATGGATATACTCAAAAGGTGGTCTAATACTATAATTAGCTGTTGGAAACCTAACCCACTCATATTTTCCTATACTCTATCCATCTAACAATCCCCTCTTAAAGAGCTCAATAAAACCCTCGACACTCATGTGTCCTAGTCTCGTGTGTCATAGTCTCGTAATATCATAATCAGACAACCTCGGCGATGTTATAACAATGGAACCCACCAACTCATAAAATGTTTTAACCTACTTCCCCTTCATCACCACTACATCCCCTTTTGTAAATCTCAGAGTACCATCCTCAGTAATACACCAACACCCATTACAATTCAAGGAAATAAAAGAGATGAGGTTCTTGGTCTTCTACATGCCTCACATTGGATAATGTTCTGAACACACCATCATGTATCCTCACCTTCACTATCCCAATCCCATCAACTTTGCAATCAACATCATTACCCATTAAGACAAATCCACCTTGATTCACCTTGAGCATCTGAAACCAACTTTGGTTGGGACATATATGGTAAGAACAACCAAAATCTAAAATTCTTCTATCACTAATCTTTGTTTATCTATTAGTAGCTGACAACATATCTCTATCACTATCATCATGAGCTACAACAGCATTGTCTTTCATACCAGATGACTTGCTAGACTTAACATCAAGCTTCCTATTAGGACCAAACTTCCTAACTTGTCCATTCTTAGGACACCCTTGCTCGTGTGTCCTCCTGTGGCTACCAATCCCTTCCCATTTGAGTCTCTAGATATATCGCTGCTATTCAACTGACTATCAATCAACTTTCATTGTAAAAGGGAAAATTTCACATCCTCAAGTACTAACTTGTCCTTCACATACAACAAAGTCTCCTAAAAATGATTAAACTAGCATGTAAAGAACATAATAGCATAATATCAAAATCTTCATCATCTAACTTAAATTCTATGTTATGAAAATCCATCATAATAGAATCAAATTCATCAAAGTGAGATTTCAAGCACTTGCCCTCACCTAATTTTAGGTCATGAAGCTGATTCTTCAACAATAGTTGATTTGCTACTGACTTTTTCATGTACAATGACTCACGCTTGAACATAATGTCGCGTCCATTGATTCTATTGCCACTTCCTACAATACCTCATTTCATAACCACAATTGTATGCTAGAGAAGTCCTTCATATCTACTTATTCAAATCTTTCATTGGTCATCAAATCTAGCTTGTTCGAATGGTCAAATAATGCCTTTTCCAACCAGTTCCAAATTAGCATCACTTGCATCTTCAATTTTGCATAATCCAAAATTGATTAACCGATTAGACTTCTTAATATTGAATCATGTACTCATCTATATTACCAGATCTCTTCAACAACCACATACTTTATACCAAATTGTTATGAAATTACATGGATTGAATGGATGTTGTGGTATTACATGGATTTAATGGATCCAAAACCAAAATAAGAGTTAACAAGATGATGAACAATTGATGATTCAATCACAAAATAGAAAAGAAAAATATAGATCTTTATTCGTGCTCTGTGTAATTATAGGATGATTAAACAAATCAATCACACAAATTTACATTTCTATTTCAATGGAGAATTATATAGAGAAGAAGAAGAAGTTGGGTCACATGACTTGACGGTTAGAGTTTTTTCATACCTCTTTTATAGTATAAAAAATTATATAAGGCAAAACAATGTGTTATGGAAATAAAGGTATAACACAGGACGCCTATGTTAATTTCCTTACTCTTGGCTTTTTACCCAAAAACGTATCAAAATATATTGTGAGAAAACATGATTTGTGTTAATAAACACGGGACCCATATGTTAATTTTCTTATAGAACCCACATATTAATCCCAAACTCCACCACTTGCATGAACTAACATAATGTTATGTTATGAATCAAATACCTAATCAAAGCTGACAATACATTCTAGGAAATCCGCTCACATCATTAGAAACTCCACACCTATATCTAACATAGCATAAAAAAAATATGCTTATCTACATAAGGTAATACAGGAAGATATCCCCTTTGGGCTCGTGGTGGCATATGCTTCATTGGTTTTCTTAATCCATTTGTCAATGGTGACACTATTAAGTGGAATTTTCACCTCCCTCTTTCATAATTTGTTGGTTCGCATACAAATTGTACTTAAAATGAGCATAATAGTTTGTTGCAGGAATAAAGAATTTCTCATTCCATTACATAATTATAATAATGACTATAGCTGGCAAAAGTTGATCTGATCAAAAAATTCTAATAAATACTAACTTGATTAGCCCAAAATTTGATTTTATTTTATTTGATTAATTAAGAGCCCAAAACATATACAACCTGATCAAATACATATCTGATAGCCAATATAATTTGAGAAATCATAAGTCGTAAATAAACCCAACTCAACCTAATGTAACCTAAAAAATAATAAATCTAAAATGACCCGACCTGATCAATTATTTATCTAAAATTCTATATAACCCAAACAACTATAAATCTAAAAAGATTCAACCTTATACTACCTAAAAATTAGCATTAACATATAACTAAAATAACTTACACTTTTCAAAACTTCATAAAACATGAAATAATATAAATGTGCAACTAATCCAACCTAATACTTAAATCAAAATCTTGAGCCAATATAACTTCTTAAATTTTATATCACTTTTTATATATATACAATATCCATTATAATACCAATACTGAAGTATAACAATAAAAGTACAGAAAAAAAAGAGAGGAAAAACTCTACCACACTAGGTAAATATTAATTCACTTCTATCTAGTACCATAAGATAATAACAATGCAAATACATCAAACAACTTAAACTCAAGATACAAACATAAAAGCCTCAAAAGACACTATATAAATCACTTAAAAACAATCAAAAGGTACATTTCCACATCAATAACTCAAAACAAAAATATGTATGCCATAAAAGGTATCATATAATCATTTTCAACATGTGTAACCCAAAAAAAAATGCAAGCCTCAAACAGCACCATGAGATAAAAATAATAAAAATGCAAATGTATCCAACATCTGTAACTCAAAACACAAGAAAAGGCCTCAAAAAGCACCGTATAAGCTTTTGAAAAGCCTAAAAAGGCACACGTCTAGCATTTAGTTATTGGATGTACCTACACTAATCAAAAGACATAGTTTATCGCACATTGGTAGCATTAATATCAAAAGACTACATATTTGACACTTATACCTTCCTAAAAGATCAAAAAGTAGTTGCTAACCACATGTGGGTGACACTACAACCAAAATCATAGATCTTAGAGCAAGCGGATCAATAACATTATAGGCTTACCTCATGTTGGTAGCTCTACTAACAAAATAAAATCTATAAAACTAAACCAATTTGAAAGAGCTCTAATATTCAAAATTTTCTACAATCTTATATATACACAAAAGGTAAGATATGATTACTAAGGAAAAATAGAATGAATTGATACGATCTAAATTCTAGCATTGTATGCAAGATGATCAACCATAAGTTGTTTTCAATCCCTTGCCTACCAAGCTTTGAGGGCTAACACTAGCCTCAAAACGTCAAAATGTAAGCTTCAATATCAAAATATTAGAACACACAACCTAACAACATATTATCCAACATCAAATACTACTCTCACCTCAACAACAAAAAAGACATTAGATTATACAAATTTGCGAGATACAATTGCTACTTTGGAAAGACATAGTCTAACAAACTTGTGTGGATTCCAAAGAGATTTTGCTAATTTTCTCACATGTTCTCTAAGATTGCCAACATTTATATCAAGAAAAAATAATGTTTCCCTATGAAGGCCTATATTATAGCTTATATTGCAATAGGTACATAAGAGTACTAAATAATAGAAAATGAATTACACTAATGATAATAAGTTAATAGAAAATAAAATTTAAGTGTATAAAATTACTTCCTTCCCGCCCGACCGGCCCGATTCCTTTCTTTTTCTTTCTTTTCTTTTCTTCTGGACCGTTGGTCCACGCTATCTTCTTCTTCCTCCTTCTTTCTTCTCCCTGACGCCAACCTACACCTGCACCGCTGCCATTGCTCTGGTTTTTTGCCTCCGATCTCACCCCTTTGACCGGCCATTTTTCTCCCTTTCTCTTCCCTTTGTTTCGGCGACCACTTAGACCCAACCCACCTCCCTTCCTTTTCGCACACAACCTTCTCTTTCCTACGCAACCACCTCCTGCTTAATTTGAATTTCACCAGCTTTTATTGCCCCCAGTGAATGGAACCCTACCTACATTACCCCCTAGCTGACCTACAGAACCCTAACATCCCTTCTAAAATCTATAAATACCCCCATAATGAGCCCTGCATCGAACTTTTGATCCCTACCCAAAAATTCCTGACCTTGCCACTGCCTCCACTTCAGACGCCATTTCTGCCACCTCCAGCCAACAACACCGCCCTTTCTGGCTACCCGAGTACTTCTTGCACCACCCTATAACTAACCAAACCACCCATCCCCCTTAATTCTTCCTGCACAAGCCCCTCCAGTCATGTAAAGTTTCTTCTCAATCAGCCTTTTCTCCCACCTCTACCACCTTTTGCGCCACCGTCCACTACCTCATTTACCTCCCAAATTGTACTGCAGACCCTCCTCTATCTTCCCCTACCTTTCTTTTCCTCTTGATCCCTCTCCTCCTATCTTTCTCTTCTTATTCCCCATTCGGTCACCACCACCGCCACCACCTTTAGCTACACCACCACCTCCATTATGTTCATCTCCATCTAGGCAACCATAATCACCTCAACTCCCACTGTAATCCCCCAAAAATTTAGAAAACTTATAATTTAATAAATATCTTTTATTTTAAATAAATTAGCTTTGAAAAATATATAGTTTAATTATTTTATGGATTTTTGAGTATATAAAATTTGATAGGAATATTTAACAAGTTAAAATAAATATTTTACTATTTTATCATACTCATTTTATTTAAATAATTTACCAAATTAATATTTTACTAAAATTATCCTTTTTAAACCCATATATTAAATTAAATTATTGAATTAATTCATTACTCAAAACACAATACACTCTATTATTTTATAAATTAAATTATTATAAATTTCCACATTTTTCCTTTTCCTTTTCTATTTTTCTTTTCCTTCCCCTTTTTCTCCCTTTTCCACCTTTCCTTCCTTTTTTTTCTTTTTCTTCCTGGTTTCAGGCCGCCAGGCCAGCCTTGTTGTCCCTGGTGGCGACTAGGCCACAGGCCCTTCTCCCTCTCCCCTCCTCTCCTTCTCCTCCTACGCCGTAGGCCTAGCCGGATTTTTTTCCTCATCCGCCCGCTCGTCACAACTAGCCCAACCTTTTTCTTCCTTCTCCTTTTTCCCCCTGGACTGGCCGGCCTATCCTTTCTTTCCTGCGCCAGTCCACCTGCTCGCACCCCCTTCCTTTCTTTCTTCTTCCACACCCGACCAACTCCTCTGCCATGCTTGAGCACGCTGGCAGCACCTACAACTGCCATGCCCGACCACCACCTGCCTCCCTGCTACTCCCTCTCTCTCCCTCATCATTTTCTTTCCTATTTCGAACCAAACTAACCCCTGTATCCCCAACCTGCATACATTTTCCTTTCCCTCTTCTCCCCTCCCCTCTCCCTGCCAACCAACCACCCCTACCACCCTATTGCAACCCCGACCGGCCACCTACTTCCCCTAGCTCTTCCTCTTCTTTTTCTTCTCCTCTCCAGAATTTCTTGCCCCATTTTTTAGCCTTATTTTCCCTTCCCCAATTCTTTTCTCTCATCTTCTCCTCCTTCTTATTCTTCCCCAATTTTTGCACCACCGCCGCTTACACCGCCGCACTGACCCCCTGCGTCGCCTTCTGCCGCCACCTTCTACTGTCCTGCACCATCACACCACCCCCTCGAGCCACCCTACAGTCCCCTTCTTCCTCCCCTCCTCTTTTCCCTTCTTTTCCCTCCCTCCTTGACAGCCACCCTTCGCCGCCTCGCCGCCTCACCTCCACCGCCCTTGGCCACCAACAACCCATCCCTAGCCTCCACCTACACCCCCTCTTCACTCCTACACCCTTCCCTTGCCTCCAATCCTCCCCCATCTACCTCCTTTACTAGCTTGAAAACCCCAACCCGAACCATCTCCCCCTCCCTTCTACCTCACCACCTTTGACCATTTTCCCCTATAGCCTACATGTGGCTCACGTTGTTCATGCAGCATGAGCTCCACATTGATTTGGGAATTAATTTGTTTAAAATTTTTAGGTATATTAATAGTTAAGTAAAGTGTATTATTAATTAAGTTTTCATAAAATTTTTATCCTTTTAATTTCCTACTTCTAATACAATAATTATTGACTTTATTTTTAAGTGTTGATTTTGCTATTAAAGCTTGAATCTTTAATGAGGATACCAGTAAGGTTTGATTTTTATGGAATTAATGTAATCGTTAAACCCCACTTAAATGCATGGAAAAATGTATGCTAGCACATTAGGGATTTTAGTATGATTTTATGCATGTTATGTGTTGCCTAGTATGATATATGTGGTTGTTTATATTGATTGATAAAAAGAAAAGCATGCTAGATTTTTTTTCCATGTGTAGAGATGATACTTAAGGAAGGAGTTTGATTATTGATAGAAATGTTAAATGCTTGTCTATGATATATTATGTCATTAATGCATGAATAATATTATTGTGAGCCTAAGGGTATTTTAGTAATATGCCTATGTAAGTATGCAATCTAATATATGTATTTGCTAATGAGTATTATGTTGAATAATGGCAAGTTGGTGGAGTTAGATGATAGGAATGAAGTACTAATATTAGTATTTTATATAGTGGTGGTAAATTCATAAAAGTGGTGTAATAAAAGGGTAAAATGGTAATTTTATAAGTGAAAAGGTATTTTGGAAATTTTGGAGTAAAAGGGTAAATCGATAATTTTTGTAAGTAAAATGGCATTTTGGTAATTCTAGAAGAAAAGGGCAAAACAGTAATTTTATAAGTAAAAGGGGGTATTTCGGTAATTTCGAAAGAAAGGGGTAAAATGGTAATTTTGTAAGCAAGAGGGTATTTGGGTAATTTCAAAAGAAAGAGGTGAAATGATAATTTTATAAATAAAAGGATAAAATTGTAAGTTGTAAGAAAGAGGGGTATTATGGTAATTTTGGAGGCAAAAGGGCAATACGGTAATTTTATGGTTAAATGGCGAAATGGTAATTTTATAAGTAAATGGGTATTATGGTAATTTTGGGAGTAAAGGGTAAAATGGTAATTTTAGAAGTAAGGGGTACAATAGTAATTTTGAATGTAAAAGGGTATTATGGCAATTTGCAAGCAAAAGGGTAATATGGTAAATTTGGATGTAAGGGGGTAAAATGGTAGTTTTATAAATAAGAGGATATTATGGTAATTTTGGTAGTAGAGGGGTAAAATTGTAATTTGTGAGTAAAAGGGTAAATTAATAATTATAAATATGGAGATGGGTAAATTGGTAATTATAATTATGGAGAAGTGCAAATTGGTAATTATAATTATGGAGTAGATTAATAATTGTAAATATGGAGAGGGGTAAATTGGTATTTATAATAATGGAGAAGGGTGATTTGGTAATTTAACCAACAGGAGGGTAATTTGGTAATTTTGATAATGGATAAGGGCAATTTGGTAATTATCCAACTAAAGGGGCAATTCGGTAATTATGATAATGGAGAAGGGCAATTTGGTAATTTAACTGACTAAAGGGTAAATTGGTAATTATTTAACCCACTAAAGGGAAAAAGTGGTAATCATGATAATGAAGAATGATAATTTGATAATTTATCTAACTTAAGGGCAATTTAGTAAATATAACAAAGGAGAAGGGCAATTCGGTAATCTAACCAACCAAATGGGAAATATGATAAGTGTAGCAATTATGAGGGGTGAATGGTGATCTAAAAAGCGTAGGGGATAACTTAGTAACCTAAACCGGGTAGGGTTAATTTGGTAATTATGCAACCTGAAGGGTAATAGGGTAATTTGTCAAGTAAGGAAGGGATGACTTAGCAATTATATAAGTAAGGGATAAATAAGTAATTTCTACCTAACATGTCATTGTGGTTATGGAATTTCATAATATGATTCAAATAATGCTGATTAGTAAGGTAAGAGTATTTGATAATTAGTAAGTATCACGAGAACAAATCCTAGTTCAAAATTAGATGAGATTATGATGGCCTTAATGGTTTCTCTATGATATCTTGGATAACTGTCTGAATAAGAAATGACTAACGATATCAAAACAATTGGAAGTGAATAAGTATCTGATTATTGTGCTTTTCGTGATCACTTTAATTAAGATACTAATACTTAAAGTGAAAGACCTCGAGATCGAGAATGGTGGTTCTTTAGGAGTCGCTACCCTAAAGATGTGGTTTAGCCCACGATTATTCTGGTATTTGCTGGTGTGCCTTTGTGCCCCAGCCAGGACCTATATCTTACTCTATCTAGCTCTACGGACCTATTTAGGGGGTATGCATACTTATGGATTAGGTGTCCTTGTCAGTAGGGTATTGAGTAGCTTTATGCACTAGTGCGACCAGGGTACCTTTGCGTCCCTGGGTTCATGGTTGAAGGGTACCGAGTAGCTTGTATGCACCAGTACGACCAGTGTACTTTTGTGTCCCGGGTTCTTGATCTCCCGTCCGAGGCAAATAAATAGAATTGTTGTGCTAACTAAAGAATGGAAAAACACTAATTACAAAGGTTAAAGATTAATGAGCCGGACCTAGTTGACTTATGATATTAAGTACCGATCCACCAGTTATAATAGTGGCCCAGGAGCGTATTGCCCTAGTAGATGATATTGAGTACCGGTCCACCGGATATAATAGTGGCTCAGAAGCATTTTGCCCTAGATGATGATTATATATATCCCGGTCCATCAGCTAAATAGTGGGGGTCCCGAGCTCAATAAAATAAGCATTAGATGTGAATAAATTATGGAAAGATATTAATTACTTATAATGGAACACCGTGTGAGTCGGGGCCAGACCGGTCCACCGGCAAATAATAGTGGCCAGGAGCGTTGTGCCCTGGAGACCGATCCACCAGCAATAATAGTGGTCAGGAGCGTTCTGCCCTGTATATATTCCAGTCCACCGGCTATAATAATGGGGTTCCCACATTCACTTGGATATAACCAGAGAGATGATTGAATAATGATGGACTATGGCTTAAGGCCCAAAAGTATTGATCGTACCTTATAACTTGTTGATATGTGGCAACCTTGCTATATATGTGATTGTTATGTATGCACCTCTCATTACATATGTATATAGCTTGCATTATATGTCGCATTGCGGGCCTGTTTTTAAGTGTGATATTAAAGGGTTACTCAGTACCATAGTATTGAAGGGTTCCACTCGTGGGGCCCCTGCCTATTCAATGGGTAGTGTCCCTTATAGGTCTTTTCAGGTGCTACTCAAGTGGGCAACGAGAAAGAGAGTAAGGAATTATCCGAAACCGTTAGGGTTTTTCTCCTTCTCTTTTAAATTTTTGGTTTTAATGTTAATGTTGTTAATGTAACCACCACTGATAGATTTTATTCTTGTAAATGATTTGATACGCTACTCTGATTTAAGTATGCTGAATTTCTTGTAGATTGTATTTCATTTTTTTCGCCTTAACACTTAGTACTGAAACGGTATGAGTGAACCGGTCTGGTACTAAGTGTGGCAGTAATATTCCCAAAATTCATAGTTTGATGTTTTGCTTCTGCTAATCTTTTAATAAAACGAAATTTTTCAGTAGTAAATTTTGGGGGTGTTACACCCACCTTCATTCTCCCTATTTTGTTCCTAGCCTTCAACTTTTCCCCCCTTTTCTTCTCTTTTTCGGCCGCCGCCGCCGCCGTGCACCACCGACGGTGCCGCTTGTCACCACCAGCTTAAGGTTGAACCCTAGACCCTCTTAACCCTTTTACCCTATTTTTACAAGCCTTAATCTATTTTATTTCATTTATTTGAAATATATTATTTTTATTTTTATTATTATTTCTATTATTATTATTATTATTATTATTACTATTATTATTATTAATGATTTTATTATTATTTCTATTGAGGGGTGAAGCCCTATTATATTTGTTATTTCAATTTTATTATTATTATTCTTATTGTTGCTATTATCTTTATTATTAATATTAATATGTTATTATTATTATTACTATTATTATTTTTACTATTGTGAAATTATTATTATTATTATTACTACTAATAGTGTTGCTATTATTATTATTATTATTATTATTATTATTATTTATTATTATTATTATTATTATTATTATTATGCGATTATTATTATTATTATTATTATTATTATTATTATTATTTTGGTATTATTATTCTATATAGGGCCGAAATCCTATTGTACCTATTTTGAATTGTAGTAGTGGTATTATAAATATCAAGTCTTATCATTATTAATATTATCATTATTTTATCATTAGCATTTATTATTATTATTATTATTATTATTAATGTTATTATTATTATTATTATTATTATTATTATTATTATTATTATTTAATAAGTTTATTATTATTCAATGTAGAGTCAAAACCCTACTTCATTTTATCTTCGATTATTATCATTACTATTATTACCATTATGATTATTGTCATTTTTGCAATATTATTATGGTTTTTATCATTATTATATTTTCTATTTCATTATTATTATTATTATTATTACTAAATTTTATTATTAAGGTTACTAGTGTTATTATTAGTATTATTTTGGTAAAGGGGTCGAAGCCCTTATTTCACTATATTTTTGAGGAATGCCCTTTTTATTATTATTGTTACTACTATTATTATTATTCTTGCTAATATTAACATTGATATATTTTTAGTCTTGTTGCTATTATTATTTTAGTATCATTATTATTAATATTAGTAAGATAGAGTCTTCAATCTTATATTAACAACTTTTATAATATTACTACTATTTCTGATATTTTTAGCCAAATTTAGTAATTATTTAATGGTTATTATTATTATTATTTTATTATTTTATCAAAAGCCTAGTCTTAGAATAAGTTAGTAATTAATAGTATTTTTAGTAGGAGGGAATCTAATTTTAGATTTTTTCTAATATAGGTGAGACAAGTCAAAGCCCTAAGGAGGCTTAAGAACATGCTCCAAGACCGGTGTCATTTTAGGTAAGGGAGTACTAAGACCGTTTGTGTATTATGTGTTTTATATGACATGCATGTCATGTGATATGAACTATAATGTATTTTATGTGTATTTGTATAACTGTCATATATGCAGCTTGATATGGAGTTAAGGTAAGATCATGCATTAAATTGTGGCAAGTGTATTATGTGTATGAGTTGTATTATTATTGTGGTATAGTGTGGCCCATAAGACATACATGATAGGTTTTTTGTAAAATAATGATGGGGAGTGTCATAATGTGGAGTTAATGTTTGCATGGAGTTAAGGTTTGCATGGTGTTAAGGTTTGCATGGAGTTAGGGTTACATGGTGTTAGGGTTTGCATGGAATTATGGTTTACATGGTGTTAGAGTTTGCATGGAATTATGGTTTGCATGGTATTAGGGTTTGCATGGAGTTGGGGTTGCATGGTGTTAGGGTTTGCATGGAGTTGTGGTTTGCATGGTGTTAGGGTTTATATGGAGTTGGGGTTTCATGGTGTTAGGGTTTGCATTGAATTATGGTTTGCATGGAATTGGGGTTTGTATGGGAGTTAGGGTTTGCATGGGTGTTAGGTTATGCTATAGTTAACTTTGGTGGTGGTGGTTAACTAGGGTTGGAGTGGTTAACTAGAGTTGGAGGATAAGAATAGTAGAAGTGAGTCATGCATGTCTGGGTAAAAGCTTCTGAATAAGATACTTAAGACATTAATCATTTAAAGTGAAAGATTATTGAGCCGGGTCCAACCGATCCACCGGTTAGGAATAGTGGTCAGGGTTTTTACCCTATAAGTGACCGATTCATCGGCGAATAATAATGGTGTAGACCTGATGTGTAACACCCCAAATTCACTACTTTTTTTTAAAAGCGGAAGAATTTAAAATTTAAAAACCTATAAATTATGGGGATGTTACCGCCACACTTAGTACCAAATCGGTTCTCTCCGACCGTTTCAGTACCAAGTGCTAAGGCTAAGAAAATTAATAATCAATTATGAATCAAGAAAATCTAAACTTCAAATAAGCATTAAATGGTTGTAAAACAAAAATCAAATTATGCATAAAGAATTATTATTCATATTCAAAAGAGAAATATCTTACAACCGATAAAAGATTCATTTGAAATACTCAATACAAGGTAATAAGTCAAATTGGATAAATCTGATACAAAAGAAATAATAAAAGGAATTACATCACATAAAGAATAAATATATCCACAACTCTCTCGAACTTTGAGCCAACCACAAGCTCAACACTCAGCCCCGCCGGATGTCTCGCCCACTTGCACAAAGTCAGAAGGGCCTACTACTTGTAGGAATAAGCAACACCTATGAAAAGGGTGATCAGTACGCTACGTACTGAGTAAGGTAACCGTGCACTAAGGCTAACACATAACATCACATAAATAATCGTGTAGGATCATATTCAACTTACACATTCAAACCCACAAATGTAATACATAAGGTCATGCAGAAAAATTATACAGCTTATAAATGATCAAGCCCACACATAAAGGCCCAAAAAGTCTGGATTGATTATCTAATTAATCTTTTATCAGAAATCAATTCAAACCTTGCTTCTTATCAAATCCATGCTAGTATGGGAACCCCACTATTATAGCCAGTGGACTGGAAATACACAGGGCATAAAGTTCCTGACCACTATTATTCGTCGGTGGACCGGTCTGGCCCCTTCTCACACGGTGTTCCACTGTAAGTACTTGGTGTATTTCCCATGTCTTGGCACAAATATGTTTGGTTTTGTTGAGCACGGAATCCCCCATTATTATAGCCGGTGGACTAGAAACGCACAGGTACAAAGCCTGACCACTATTATTACCAGTGGACCAGTTACACATAGGACATCATGCCCTAACCACTATTATTTGCCAGTGGACCGGTCTGGGCCCGGCTCAACAATCTTCCACTTTAAATGATTGATTTCTTAAGTGTATTATTCGGAAAAAATTTAACCCTAGACATGCATGGCTCACTCCCCTACACTTATCCTCCAACTGATATGTATTATACCATGAGAACCCTACACCTTCTAACTTCCCAGAAACCCTAATTTTGACCTTTGTGGTCCATCTTACTCCACTTCACACAACCTATATCATTTTAACACTCCACACATCACAACTCATAAATTCCACCCTTTTAATTACACTTTAATCACCAAGTTCACATGATACCACAAAAACCCTGAGCAGCCACACCAAACCATAATTGTCCACACAAACCCTAGCTCGGTCTCCTACATACCCTTATATTACTCCACGTACTATTTGTCATCCAAAGTGTTCAAACACCCAAACAACACTTACATTGCCTTCCTCACATCCCAAATCAACTTTCCATACAAAAAATTTCATACCCATGCAGACTTTACACATCCCATGCAACCATTCAAAATTTTCATGCGAAACCCTAAAATCCCACGTGAAACCCTAGATTCAACCATGCAAACCCTAGATCCATCCATGTAAAACCCTAAATCCTTTCATGCAAAACCCAAGGTTCCTTCATACAAAACCCTAAATTCAATTCACACAAAACCCAAGGTTTCTCAATATAAAACCCTAAATTCAATCCATAAAAACTATAGATTAGATTCTCCTTTGTTACACCATAGATTAGATTATCCCATGTTACACCATAGATTAAATTCTCCCATATAAAATCATAAATTAGATTCTCCCATACAAAACCATAAATTAGATTCTCCCATTCAAAATCATAAATTAGATTCTCCCATACAAAATCATAGATTAGATTCTTCCACACAAAATCCTAAATTTTCCATTTTATTCCTCCACTCATGGATCATCAAAATACTTAGGTCAACTCACCTCCCTTGGTCAACTTATTTCCCTTTTAGTCAACTTACTCCCCTTTGGTCAACTTCTTTCCCATTTTCCATTTTCAACCTTTTTCCCACACAATACCTCTTTTATACATCCTCACATGCATGTCTAAAGGGTCACAAACCAATCATTACATACCACAATATTTCATGATATACACATAGTATACATGCCATGTAAACACACGAAAATATACTTCAACTCCATGCCATACCAGATACGAAATAATTAATAATGATAAACATAGAATACATAGCATATGAAGCATATAATGCACATAAATACACATAAGGCCTTAGTAGCACCCTTACCTAAAACAACACCGGTCTTGTAGCATGCTCATATGCCTCCTTAGGGCTTTGACTAGTCTCACCTATATGAGGGAAAAAGCTAAAATTAGATTTCCTCCTACCAAAAATACTATCAAATACTATCTTATTCTAATACTAGGCTTTTGATAAAATACTTAAATAATAGTAGCAAAAATACCAAAAATAATATCAATGTTAATATTAACAAGAATAATAATAATAGTAACGATAATAATAAAAAGGGTGTTACTCAAAAACAAAGTGAAATAAGGGCTTCAGCCCCTTTATCAAAATAATACTAATAATAACATTAGTAATATTAATAACAAAATTTAGTAATAATAATAATAATAATAATAATAATAATAAAATAGTAATAATAATAATGATAAAAACCATAATAATATTCAAAAATGATAATAATCATAATACTAAGGATAATATTTAAAGATAAAATGAAGTAGGGTTTCTACCCCACTTTGAATAATAATAAACATATTAAATAATAATAAAAAATAACACTAATAAGAATAATAAATGCTATTGATAAAATATTAATAATATTAATAATAATAAAACTTGATATCCATAATACTTCTACTATAACTCAAAATAGGCACAATAGGATTTCATCCCTATATAGAATAATAATATTAACATTGAAAATAATAATAATAATAATCATCGCATAACAATAATAATAATAATAGCAACACTATTAGTAAAATATTTGTAATAATGATAATGAAATAATAATATTATTAATTTCAAAATAGTAATAATAATAATAATAATAATAATAACATATTAATATTAATAATAAAGATAATAGCAACAATAAGAATAATAATAATAATAATAAAATTGAAATAAAAATTATAATAGGGCTTCGGCCCTCAATAGAAATAATAACAAAATCATTAATAATAATAATAATAATAATAATAATACTAGTAATAACAATAATAATAGTAATAATAATAATAGTAATATATTTCAAATAAATGAAATAAAATAGATTAAGGCTTGTAAAAATAAGGTAAAAGGGTTGAGAGGGTCTAAGGTTCAACCTTAGGCTGGTGGTGATGCACGGCGGCATCGGCGGTGGTAGCGGTGGCCGGAAAAAGAGAAGAAAGGGGGAAAGTTGAATGTTGGGAAAAGAAGAGGTAGAATGAAGGTGGGGGTTGAGGTGATTAAGATTGCCCAGGTGGAGAGGAACAAGATAAGGGTGGCGGCGCAGCCAAAGGTAATGGCACACAACAGCGGTGGTGGTGGCTGAATGGAGGAGAAGAAGAGAAAGAGAGGAGGAGAGGGAGGGAGAGGAAAAGAAAGGTAGGGGAAGGTAGAGGAGGGTCTGCAAAAGATAATAAGAGGTAAAAGGAGCGGCGGTAGCGGCAGAAGTGGTGGCTAAGGGTGGTTAGAATAACGATGGAGGTTGAAGAGATGGTTGATCGGGAGGGCTACTTTGCACAGCTAGGGTGGCTTGTGTAGGAAAAATAGATGGATGAGGGAGGTTTAGGTAGTTAGAGGGCGGTGTAGGGAGTACTCAGATGGCCAGAACGGGTGGCGTTGTTGGCCGGAGGTGGTAGAAATGGCATCTAAAGTAGTGGCGGTGGCAAGGTCAGGAAATTCTGGGCTGCGAGAAAAAGTCCCGAGATCGAGCTGATGAGGGGTATTTATAGATCTTAGATGGGAGGTTAGGGTTCTATGGGTTGATAAGGGAGTAATGAAAGTAGGGTTATGGTCACCAGCGGCGATGGTTGGTCGGTGGAAGCAAATTTCAGGGCAGGGATATACATAGGAAAAAGGGAGGGGATCGTGTGAGAAAAAGGGGAGAGTTGGTTGGGTCAATGGGTTGTGAGTTAGAAGGGAAGAGGGAGAAGAGTATTGGCCGGTCAACATCGCAATCAGCGGCGAAAAACTAGGGACGGTGTAGCGGTACAGGTCATCGGAAATGGTAGGTACGAAGGCTGGGGAAGAAGAAGAAGGGGGCTGGATCAGCAGTCTAGAAGAAAAAGAAAGAAGGGGAAAGAACCGGTCAGCGACGCTGGTTAAAATTCTCTAAACAAAGCGCTGCATTTTGGGGTAACAAGAGGCAAGACCCAGTGCGGAGAAGGAAGGAAGAAGGGGGTGGCTGAAGGAAAGGAAGGAGAGGAAAGGGGGACTAGGTCGCGAGCTGGCCCAGGTCAGGGAGGAGAAAAAGAAAAGGAAAAGAACAAGAAAGAACAAGAAAGAAAAAGGAAGAAAGAAAAGGTAAAAGGGAAAGGGGATAAAGGAAAAATGATGGATTGGGTTAATTAAATTAATCAGGATATTTAAAAATAATAATATTTAAATCCCTTTTTAGGCTAATTTGGGGTTTTTGAGAGGTTTTTCATAAATTTCATTTTAATTAGCAAATCGCTCTAATTTTCTCCAATTAAATTATTTATAAAATTCATATTAATTTGGAACTATTTTCTCCTTCTTATTTTAAATAAAATAATTTATTTAATTAATTTCTAAAATATTATCCTTAATTAATTAAAATGCCCAAATTTCTCCTAATTAAAATACTTATAAATTTCTTCTTGATTTTTTCTAATTAATTTCTTTTTATTTTAATAAAAATAATTTATTTAATTAATTTTTTCTAATAAAATCTTATTTAACTATAATTTTTTAAAATAGAATTTTTTCGGGGCATTTCATGATGTCCTGCAAGTGACCGACCCATCGACAATAATAGTGGGGTGACCTCGAGCACAATAAACACAAACTAGAGTTTGCTAAGAAACTTAAAAGATACTAATTACTTATAGTAAAACACTATGTGAGCATGAACCAAACCGATCCACCTGTTAGAAATAGTGGTGTGGACTATTATCCTGCAAGTGACCGATCCACCGGTAAAAAATAGTGGTGTCGACTATTATCCCGCAATTGACCGGCCCACCAGCAAAAAATAGTGGTGTGGACTATTGTCTTACAAGTGACCGACCCACCAGCTAAAATAGTGGGGTGTTCCTGTACTTACATGGATTTGATAAAAGGTATGGTGTGAATCGACTTCCGATAAAGGATTAATTAAATAAATGAATCTGGTCTTTTTGGGCCTTTATGTGTGGGCTTGATCATTTATAAGCTGTATAATATTTTGCATGACTTTATGTATTATATGTGTGGGTTTGAAAGTGTAAGTTGAATATTATCCTGTATGATTTTATGTGCTTGTGTGTTGGCCTTAGTGCTTGGTTACCTTACTCAGTACGTAGCGTACTGATCACCCTTTTTATGGGTGCTACTCATTCCCATGAGTAGTAGGCCCTTTTGACTTTGTGCAGGTGGGTGAGACATCAGTCGGGGCTGAGTGTTGAGCATGTTTTGGCTCGAAGTTTGAGAGTAGTGTGGCCGGATCCACTCTTCTTGTTATCCTATTTATTTCTATTATTCTTTTTGTATCAGATTCTTCCCTTTATGAGTGACTACTTTGTATTGAGTATTCTAGATGAAACTTTTATCTTATGAAATTTTTATTTCTTCTTTTTGGAATTTTGAACATGTACTCTGATTCATGATTCTTTTACACATACTCTAATTTTTAATGTATGAACTTTCTAGTCCTTTATGAACTGTTGGTTTGAGTTTAATGCCAATCTTTTCCTATCCTTAGCACTTGGTACTGAAACGGTCAAAGAGAACCGATTTGGTACTAGATATGGCGGTAACATCCCCAGAATTCATGGATTTTAATTTAAATATTTCTATTTTAGTTTCTTCCGCTTTTAAAAAAATAGTGAATTTTGGGGTGTTACAAAGGAAATGATAGAATTCTTGTCACTAGACACAGAACCAACAACCTCAAAGAAAAGAAGGTTGCACTCATTAATTTTGCATATGCAATCCAAACAGATGACATATAAAAAGGCATGTAACAAAATAATATAATCCAAGTATGCAAATATAATGTCACTAACCACATTAGAGTTAGGTAACCGATGATATCATGAATGATATTCATTATTTCCATAAAGTGCAATAACTACTACATGATTTTACGTTCCATCAATCTCTGCATCCTTAACTTATGTCTAATTCTATAGATTATTTAAATGTTTTAGTAATGTACCCATCATGTTATTGTAACTTTTCTATAATCTCCTTAGGTTTGATATTTATAAAAGTTAGTTTGTGTACCAATTTATGTTATTTAGGTGTGATGTGTGTGGGAGGATGGGATTCTCAAATTGAAGAGAATATGGCTCGGATGTGTTGATAATAATTATAAGAAGCTTCGGCAATGAGGTATGGATGAGAAAAACATTCGAATAGGGTGAGCTAAGGAAGAATTTGATTCGAACAAAGTGATGGTGATTCGGTGATGATGGTTTAAATGGTGTGAACTAATTATGATATACATTTGACAATGATTTGTAGCTAATGATGAGGATTAAAATGTTAGGGTTTAGATGGAGGATGATGTCATGGTTTAGGGTTAGGATTTAGTTCGAATAGAAGGGTTAAGATGATGTTTGGTTTGGATTGAAGGGTTTAGGGTTTCAAATGGTGGTTTAGGGTTTCTAATGTGGAAACTGATTAGGGCTTCACTTAGCTTTGAATTAGAGTGTTGTTTTAATGATAATAATAGCTGGAAAACTATGGATTATGGAGAGTAGAAAAGATATGAATTAATCTCTAATTCACAGAGACAAAGAGATTGAAACTTTCAAGTTAAATCATTCACACATATTCGATTAACTTGAATTAAACTCACAAATAATTCAACTTGTACTCAACTTCAATATTGATCTTCAATCTTCAATATCCATAATCGTGCCTTCTATGGCTATTTATAGCCATTCTACCATTTAGCTAAAAGGCATAATTTAAAAGATTATAAACTAAAAGATATTATGCTACTTTTATGCTAATTTTATGCTTTATCTATTATCCAACTCTACTAGTTAATTAATTAATTAGCTAAATAACTAATAGTGCTCAACAAGTCTACAAATAAACTCCCCCATGCACGTGGTCATCATTCCATTCATTCCATGCACATGCACGCAGACACTTAGTTACTTGTTTGTTATGTTTCTAGCAACGTAATCATCCGTTGGTCTTAAAATTTGTGGGAGATACTTTCCAAATAAAAAATAATTAGTTCCATAATTATGAAAGCTAAATCTTAAGTATTTTCTCCTACATCAAGGTGACTACTAATAAAAAAAATGAATGAACCTACAAATACCTTCTTAATTTATGATTATACAAATTGATTTCAATAGCTAATCTTCAATCACCCAAAGCATCTTCCCTTCCATATATCCTAAATTTGGAATCACACTTTTTAGGCCTAGTAGATTGCACACTTTTTGAATTCATTGAAGTTTATGTTCTATATGCACCACCACTCTCACAACATATCCAAATCCTGCCTTTTTTCAACCTCTTGATACTAAAAAACCATATTATGTTACATTCTGGGTTTTTTGAATAAATGAATCACGATAATTTAAAATATTGTATCGAAAATTTCACTCCAATCAATATTAAGTGAATCTTGATTATATAATTGACAAAAAATATGAAATTATAAGGAATATAAATATAAAATTTGATATAAAAATTATGAAAAAAAAGGAGCTTCTAAGTAAAGAGCATGATGGAAAGGAGCACTTGTAGATAAATGACCCATCATAGTTGTAGTGAAATAGGTGAGTACTCTATCACAAATGGGCTTTATCAAGTGAAACACACTTCACTAATGGCCTCTAACTAGCGAGTGATCTCTTTTTCAAGAGTAAATGACTTGCGGGTATTAGAGGGTTTGGGAAATTGGCTTATAATGTTGAAAATGTTTGAAAAAGAAGAATGTAGCTTACCATAATTCACTACAACAATATTAGTTTACACTGACGCCATTTTTTGTGACAATTAAAGTTGTTGTGATAGATTATGCTAATGCAACAACATATCATCATTAATGAAGGAATTTGATGAGTGGGAAAGGTGAAGATACAAAGAAAACTCTTTGTACATATATTGCGATGATTAGTAATTAATTTTATTTTATCTTGAAAATTCTTGAAATTATTGTTAGGAAATAAAAAGAAACTAGCATGACACATCATCGTAGTATTCTGTAAAAATATTATCCTCCGCCAATTAAGTTTCCTATGTAAAAAAATAATGATGACTCATCGATTTAGTAGATAGGGGTCATCGTTGTAGGGGGTAGTCGAAAGTTCCCACAACATATTTTTCTCCTACAAAATTTTGTGGAAAATTGGTGTGGAAAAAATTTTGAGAGACTATATTATAGTGATGGATCACTATAATAGGAGTAGGGCCACTACAATATACCCCTTCAAAACGGTATCATTCCATTTAATGAAGGTCTATTACATAAGTATTTTGATCTACTATAATGATAGTGGTCACTGCAATAGGGATCATCTATATAAAATTGGAAACCCTAATTGTGTTGGTAATTCTCTGGTTGCCTCTTTCTCTTCTCGTCGCTCAAAGATTGGTATTAAATTGGGTAATATTTGGCTTTAATATTCTTCCTTTTTGTTAATTTCTTGTTAGTATCTCATTTATTATTGTTATAATCTAATTTTAATATATTTTTTTATATTCTTATGTGTTTCCACCAAAGCCACAACCTCTACCACCACTTCTAATGCCTCACTCCACCACCACCTCTATATCTCAATTTATAATTTTTTTATTCTTTTTTTTTAGTTTTTTTATTATTAGTTTATTAATGTAATCATTTTTAAACTTGATTTTTGGTTGGGTTGTAGGTTGCCGAAATATTGTTGGAGAAAGTGTGATGCCGTCGGAGCTTATTGTTGTTGTCAAAGCTTACTATCACCACTACCCCTCTGTTGTTGTTGCCACCCTTCTATTGCTGCTACCACTAGTTGTATGATATTTTTTTTGTTATTCTTAAGCATTATATATAAATAGATAGATGGAAAATAATAATAATAATAATAATATTATTATTATTATTATTAAGTATTATATAAATGTTGATGGTAGCTACTGTGTGTTGATGTATAGGTTGTGATATATATATATATATTATGAGTGTGTTATTATGTTATGTTTTTCATATGATATATGAATGCAAGTATAAGCTAGGCTAATTAATCTCAACCATTTTTTTAATAATATAATTTTAGCAAAAGAAAAATATAAATTAAATATATGAATACAGGAATATGATAATAAAAAATTAAAATAATAAGATATTGTTGGCTTTAAATAATTTATTATTAAAATATAAAATTATTAGATAAAAAATTATTTTTAACCTTAGATAAATTATTATTAAAAGAGTGGAATAATAAGATAATAAAATACTAAAATATTATTGTCACTTAAAAATCTATGTTTAAATAATTAAATGGAATAATAATATAATAAATCCGTAAATTAATAAAATATTGTATTCATTTGAAAAGTTATTATTAAAAAATTAAGTGAAATAATAAGATACTAAATTTTCCAAACAATAAAATAGTGTTGGCCTTTAAAAATTTTATGATTAAATAATTAATTGGAATAATAAGATATTAATAATTTGATTAATAATAAAATAGTGTTTTCCTTTGAAATATTATTAAAGAATTAAGTGGAATAATAAGATAATAATACTTTAAAATAATAAAATATTATTACCATTTAAAAATTATGATTAAATAATTAAGTTGTATAATTTTGTTAAATAATATAATATTATTGGCCTTAAATAATTTATTATTAAATAATTAAATGGAATAATTTTCAATCCTAACTCTAACAATAGACCTTAAACCCTAACTATAACTATAAATCTTGAACCCTAACAAATTCTACACTATAATAGTTTAGTATCTATTATCATAATAATAACATAGGTATTTAGAAGTTATTGTCCCTTTTTGTAGGTGGTATAATACATTGTTTACACAATAATTACCCTTTGTACTACTTTAGAATGTCTCAGGATAGGATATTAGAAGGTTAGTTGGGTACATAATGTGTTATAGTACATGGTGGAGAGAGGTTGAGACCATTCAAGTTTATGTCACATTATCTTTTGTTGAATTTGTCACAGATCCAACCATGGTTAGAGGTGAGGGATAGATATATAAATTTATTTTTCACTAATGTTATACACCCTAGGGTTATTGAAAGTGGATGATTTATAAGATACTATGATCATATAGTAATAGAGGTAATAGTGATTGATGATGAATGAAGGTGTTCTCAAATGATACCAATGAGTGTATAATCTCTTTATCTTATTGACTCATGGGAGGTAGATGAGCCTTCTTTTGAAGAAGTAAGAGAGCAGAGAATTTTACAAGAAAAGTGGACTCAATGGGCATTCAACAAGGACCACAAACTATAATATGAAAATTAAATATTAAAGGAACAAAAATTATAATATAGAATCAAGTATTAATATTAATGTTTATTTTGTTAGTAGAAGTATCAAGTTGAAATCAATGTATTAGTATTATTTATTCTTTCTTTTGATTTATATCCTTTAATTATTTTAAAAACAAACTATAAGAAGGTTTAATATTTTATCTTTGTCCATGCTTATCTATGTTAATATTTATGGTCTATTTGAAATATGTTTATCCATGCATAGAATGTTAACATTTTTGTTGCTGACATAAAATATTCATGCCTTGTTATTTAATTATATAGTTAATATTTTTACCACTTTATTGATAACACAATATTTGTTAAGAAATGAAAGAAAGAATGTGGAATAGATGTGATGTCACCAACGCTACTCAAGTAGGTACAATGCATATTAACAACTATGTCTTGGTTGCTAAGCATAATACATAAACTATGAATATGAAACTTTTTGATTTCTCATTTTAAGTTTGACCATTTTTCCCTAAGTTTTGCAAGCATTAGTTTCATAAAAAGCATTATAAAGTTTGTTATAATTAAGTTTATATACTAAAAATTGAACCTTCTTTTAATTGATTTGATAGATATATTATACCAATTGATAAGAGTTGTATGAGGTTACATAATAAAAAATTTGATGAGTTTTCAGTTGGTCTTCACACCTATATAAGGGTTACAAAAGATAACTTGTGGTTAGATGGATTGATGTGTTATCTTTGTAGAAGATGTTCCAATTTTGAATAGGTTATGATAGAAAGGGATGAAGCCCAGATTTTGTGGTTCGGATTCATGGATGATTATGATATATGGGAATTTCATGGTGAACTTGAAAGAGAACGTGTGGAGGAAGAGATTAAAGATGAGATGGCATATGTATTGGGCGACTTATTAGGTGGTGATCCACATTGAGGATAGTAAAAGAGTCATGGCTATTGGTGATTAATTTAATGCTAATGAGGCAAAAAGTGATGACTTTGGGTATAGTATAGATCCATATGTTGATATGTTATTTCAAGAGATAGAGACGGAGTTATATGTAACAAATTGTTTTCCCTAAACTTTTTAGTGAAGTGGATGCATCACAAGGTGTTGAATAAAAAGAGTAACAAGTAATTTGATAGACTTCAGAAATTGTTGAAAGAAGAACTTCCAAATGGCAATAAGCTCCTAAGATCATATTATATCCCTTACAAGATGATGAGAAAGTTAGGATTGGGCTATGAGACTATAATACCCCCATCATAAAATCCTTCAAATTGTATTTAAAATTTTGTTTATAATAAAAAAATGAGTTTTATGATTAGAAAGGGATAGAAATTCTAATAAAGTTGTAAATTTCAAATGCACTGATTGACTGGTTTGCCTAATCGATCCATTAGTATGCTCAAGAGCTAACAATTTTATATTCTGATAAATCAATCGTTTGGTTTGCTCAAATTGATTGGTTGATTGTCATACGATTTCATAACCATTTTTTTATTTTGATTTGCATATTTTTCCAATTTTTATGAAAACTTCTAATAATCATATTTTCGCAATTTGGGATTACTTTTATATTATTTTGATCAATCTATGATTTTGTTTAGATAAAATTTTCCTAAAAGCACCTTTTGAGGTATTTCTTACCTTCTCACTTCTCCCTCACTTTCCTCTCTCATCTAGCGACAATAGTTGGGTGTTTGGCTTTCTTCACCTCTCCCCTAACTTTCTTCACTACTATTCTTGTCATTTTTATCATAGAATTGTTTTATTATTAGTTAAACATGCATTCTTCTATGGTTGTTTCATTTTATTTTACATTAAGTATGGACTAGGAGATGATCACACATCTCTCATGGTTGATGTGGCAATAACATTCTACTATTTTAATTTTATAAACTATTCTACATTATATTTGAAATAAAATTTTCTAGTTCAAAATTTAGGGGTGTTACAAGTTAGTACAAATCCTATGGTTTTAAATCCTACTGTTTCTTTACAAAAAATGAATTTCTTCAGCTTTATCTGAGTGTTTAGAATTCAATTTAGTCTATGAGTGAGCATTGTTTGGGTTGGGAATTAGCCTTAAATTTATTAGATAATACTAAATTCTAGTCTTATGTGTAATGTGTTACCTTCATGTGTACTGACTACGTAGCTATTAGCCAACCTTTCTAATGCGTTTTAGTATTTTAGGACTTCGATGGCTATAAATCGACATCTCGAGAATTTCATGCGGATAATTGGGGCCTACATGGAGAGGTGGATTTAGCATGAGGAGGTTCTATAGTTGTTCCCACCACCTCCTTTCCCGATGCCACTACTTAAGGATTAGCTCTATAGGGTCGATCTTCATTGCCCATTAGCTTTTGAGGGTCAAGAGGACCTGAATGTGTTGAACCATTAGTTGAGGGATTTCAAGAAGCTTTTTGTGGCTAGTAGCTGCCCAGAGGGTAAGCAAGTGGGCATTGAAGTGTTCCACTTGCGAGGGTGTGCGAATGAGTGGTGGAGAGGTTAGAAGTTAAGAGGAGCCATTACAGATCAGTGAGAGACTTTCGTTGTGATGGTAAGGGTGTGTTCCTACCCTAATCCACTAAGGATGGTGAAGTATGATGATTTCATGCCATTGTGTCTAGGTACATCTACAATAGAGAAGTGTTACAACCACTATTTGGATCTCATCTGTTTTGCTCTAGAGGTCAGTGCTGATGAGAGAGTAAAGTCACCTATTTTAGTTAGGACTAAGCTTGAGACTTTGAGAGATGTTGGTGAGGACTCATGCATAGGACGTGCAAGTCATGTATGAATATGCCTTGGAGGCATTAGGGATTGCATAGGTTCGCAATGCCTAATTAGAGGCTAAGTAGAGGTTTGAGGGCAATCGGCGCTAAGAGGGAGATAATCAGTTCCAAGCCGTAGATAGTAAACAATCGGGTATGACACCTCGCTATAAAGGAAAGTTGAGTCAGTCGGTAGTGAGGTGCTTCATGTGTTACCAGTGTGGTAAGAACTACCTAGGGACAAATTGTGCTAGGTAGATGCTTTAGTGTCATAACTGTGGTAGGATGGGGCACTATCCAGTTAAGTGTCATATCATTGAGGGTAATGTTCTGCAAGTGCAAGCATGTTCACAGGGTACCATGGCTCAGGTACCATCGGCTCATAGGGATCAATCGACAAATAGTGGAGCTAGTAGGGCTGCTTTGTAGTAGAGGGTTTAGAGATCTCATACTTTTTAGCCATGGAAAGGTTCAGGCAGTACTGTAGGACCACCTTTAGACCTCCAGGAAATCATTTGAATATGATGAGTTAATCAAAGGCTACCATGTAAGCAGATGTTATCATAGATATGTTTATGGTTTCTTCATTTCGTACATATGTTTTATTTGACTCAAGTGTTATTCACTCTTTTTTATATGCTGCTTTTGTAGTTAGGATAGCTATGATTCCTTCTAATATGATAGAAACTTCTGTTATGCTCCCGTCTAGGGACAAAATTCCATGTGCTAGCTTTTATAGAGATATGGCCTTAGTCATTAGTGGAATTGAGCTTCCAGTATACCTCATAGAGCTTGAACATTGTGACTTTGATGTTATCCTTAGGATGGATATAATCTCAGGATATAAAGTTATAATCAATTGCACACAAGAGCGTGTGGTTCTTAAAGGACTAATGGGTGCTAGGGTCTCTTATCAAAGATGCAAGCCTAGGTCCTCAATGAGGATGGTGTTAGCAATTGTGTTTGATACGTTGATATGAAGGGGGTAACTGCTCTACTTATGTAGTGTTCAAGATCTCGGCATTAAGGATCCATCCATTGAGGGTATCCTAGTGATATAAGAGTTTCTAGACATGTTTCCTGATGAGATTTAGGGTATGTCGCTAGTGTATAAGATAGAATTCATGATAGACCTTTGACTAGGATAGAGCTTGTGTCGAAGGCACTGTAACCCCTGGCACCGGCTAAGATGACAAATTTTCACATTCAATTAGAGGAGTTATTGGAGAAGGGGTACACATAACTAAGTATATCACTGTAGGGAGCACCATTCCTTTATGTGCGGAAGAAGGATGGTAGATTGAGACTCTACATCAATTACCAAGGATTGAACTAGATTATTGTGAAGAAATATTGCCCTTTAACTCATATTGATGACTTTTTTGATCTGTTGTGTGGGGAATATAGTGGTTTTGAAGACTGATCTCAGATCAGGGTATCATTAGTTGAGGATTACTAAGAGGGACATACCGAAGATAACCTTCAGGATAAAGTGTGGGCATTATGAGTTCACCGTGATATCCTTCAGACTCATAATTGTGCCAGTGCTTTTCATGGCTCTCATGGGCCACATATTCTAGTAGCATCTCAATCAATTTATTGTGGTCTTCATTATCAATATCTTGATTTATTCGAGGACTTGTGAGCAACATAAGCAACATCTAATGAAGACTTTACCATTGTTGAGGACACATCACTTGAATGTTAATCTCTCAAAGTACAAGTTTTGGTTAGGTGAAGTAGTTTTCCTTAAACACATTATTTTGAAGGATGGTGTGTTAGTGGATCCTTTGAAGATTCGAGCAATATCAAAGCAGTTAAGATTAATGGATGTTAGGGAGATACATAGTTTTTTGGGATTAGTAGACTACTATAGATGTTTTATCTATGATTTTTCTAGGATTGCTCATTCTTTGAACACTTTGTTGAAGAAAACAAGGCACTTTAATTGGGATAAGAAGTGTAATGAGGCTTTTAAGGATCTCAAGAAGAGGTTGACTTTAGCTCCATTACTTACCTTATTATTAGGTATGAAGGGATTTTAGGTGTATGGTGATGCATCCAAGTATGGTTTGGGGTGTGTGTTGATGCAACAGGAGAGGGTAGTGGTATACACTTCTCACTAGTTGGAGGAACATAAGTAGAACTACCCTACTTATGACCTTTAGCTAGTTGTAGTGGTTTTTTCCTTGAAAATTTGGAGACATTACCTGTATGGACTTCACTATAAGTTCTATAGGGACTATAAGAGCCGCGAGTACATGTTCACTCAATGTGAGCTGAACATAAGATAGCAAAGATGGTAGGAGTTGGTTAAGAACTACTATTTGAGGTTAGTCTACCATGATGGCAAGGCTAACGTTGTAGTATATGCTCTTAGTATAATGACTTTACACTCATTGGGTCTATCGGTTGTTTTAGACTAATTTGGAAGGATCTTAAGGAGATGGGCATTAAGATCATTGGGTTTAGGGATATTGATACAAGGATAAGTGCTCTCTCAATCACACCAACCATTTTTATAAGATTTAAGCTATTTAGCCAGGAGATGTCATGCTTAAGCAGATTAAGCTAGCTATGATATAGGGTAGAGTGGTGGTTTTTAGATTTTTGAGGATGGTAGTATCCGTTTTTGATTTAGATGGTGCTTTCTATAGAGTTTTGGGGAGCTTAAGATGAAGATTCTAGAGGACAATCATTGTGCTCCTTATTCCGTTCATCCTGAAGGGGACGAGTTGTACAAGGACTTGAAATGGATCTATTGGTGGCCATATAAGAAGTGGAAGGCTTTAGACTTTGTAGCTATGTGATTGAATTTTCATAAGGTCATGATCGAGTACAAGTGTTCGATAAGGTTAGTTTAACCACTAGAGGTTCCCGAGTGGAAGTAGGATAGTGTGTTAATGGAATTTGTGGTTGGTTTGCCGAGGACCCGCAATGGTTTAGATTTAATCTGGGTTGTAGTTGATTGGTTGATCAAGTCGGCAGTATTCATACTAATAAAGTTGACCTAGAGTATAGAGCACACAACCTATGCTTATAAGAAGCATATGATATGGTATCATTGAGTACCCAAGTATATTGTGTAAAACCGAGATTCTAGATTCTTTTTGCACTTCTAGTAGAAGTTGCTAAAAACTTCTGTGACACATCTGAAGATGAGCACTACTTTCCATCTAAGTACATTTCCTTATATTATTTTATTATTTTCTCCCTTGTCGGTCCTTACCTCACCTATCCTATCCTCTTTTCTTCTTCTAGTGTGCATGCCTTTCCTACCAAGCCTACCCCTCTACCCCCATTAACTCGTCCCTCCTTAGTTCTAGGGTTGGGGTTTAAATTCTTACCTGATCACCACATCCCCTCTCCCTTTTCCTATGTGCATGTGTGTGTATATAAGACACATTTAATGCTTGAATCTACCCCCTTCTCCCTCTATTTTTCTGTCAAAATATTGTACCCCAAACACAGCCTCTCCCTTCTTGTCATCACCAAAACCGCCCAAGATCACCCCCACCGGTGAGCCCAATCGCGGCACTGATACCACCATCGACAACATTTTCCATACCTTCACCTCTAGCACCGACCAAACTCACCACAACCTGCCCCCAAGCACTGGCTAAACTAGTCGTTGCTACCCTCTTCTTTTTGCCAAATCAACTGAACCAAACATATTACCTATGATAACAACCACCATAACCCACCACCTCCATTCGTCCATTCCTGCTGCATCTCATCACCCTCCTTCATCCAAAACCACTGGTCCTCACCCTTACCCTTCAGCCAAACCTGTTGTTGCCACCCTCATTGTTTCTCCCCCTTCAACCAATCCCCTCCTTGTTGCACACAAGCTTGGTTGAGACTCTTTTGAACCTCGGTTTGGTTTTTCCCCAATCTTTCACCCTTCCATTACCTTAACCCCTCCTCAATTATATCATTTAATTCTAATTATATTTTATTAATTATGCTTAGGTGATAATCTAGAGGTCCTAGAAGAGATGGGATAGGAAAAGCTTGCCTAGAGACCGAAGTCTCTTTCGTAAGGATACTAGTTGATGTTTTATGGTTTTGTGGTAAATTCTTGTATGTTTATGTGTATTATCATGATATTGTTATTATATGGTTAAATACTTTTTGTAAGTGATATGATATGACCATATGAATTATATGATAGGAAGAGAGTATAAATAATGAAAGATGTGCTAATATGATATTAATACGCTAGGTTGTATTTTGTGGATGAGTATAACTTGTGGAAGAGTAATATGGGCTTAATAGAGTCTGATAAATGGGAAATAAGTATATTTAACATGTATGAGGATAAATGGAGGATTTAGAAATAATGTTATTGAGGATATAAGATTTTGGTAAAATAAGGGCTTTCAACTATCTATAAGGATATTTTAGTCAATATGGGTTAATATAGGAATTTTTGATGTTTTAACATGTTAGGAGGATTAAATATGCTAATAATATCATGTGAAGTTATTTGAGTGATTATGAATGTCATAAATTCTCTGAAATGAGAAAATGACCTAATTTGGGAATAATAACCTTAAAACGACAATCTTATTATCACATGTATAAAACGTTAGAGTTAGATCATGAATTTCAAATATGTTGTCAATATTAGTAATTTAGGGATGCATATTGAATTTGGTGATTTTATAAGCCTTATAGAAAAAGTTATGACTTATCTATGAAATTAGGGTTTAAAAAATTTATGAATAGTAACTTTTGATATAGGACTATTATTGTATGTGTAAGAAGTAAGAGTTAGATCTGGAATTTTGGGTATGTTAATAATAATAATATTTTAGGATGATATACTAAATTTGGTAGGCAAATGATCAATATGGGAGAAGTTATACCTAAATTATGAAATTAGGGTTTTGGAAAAATAAGGATCTTAAGTTTAACTACAATGCGATGTGCTTACCTACTTTAATGTGTTATGTACCTGTGAATCAATCATGAATAAGAAATTAATTATTTAAAGTGAATGATCACGTGAGTCGAGTCAATGTGATGTTTTTCGAATCCGTTCTAATGCAGGAGTAAATGATCAAGACTTAGCATGATTATTATAGAACCTATTATCCTTTACCTAGAAAGGATACCCTACAAATTTAAGGTTAAACGGATGTCTACATTACTAGTTATGGACAAAAATAGCAAAACAAGTCACTAGAAATAGAGGCATGTGCATGGCATGCATGAGAACATGTTTTATACATAAATGGCGTGTGTTTAGTATTTATTTATTATGTTATTTACTTAATTATTTTATTAATTATGATTGGTTAGTGTATAAAGTAGCTTTTTAAGGGGATTCTATCTTATAGTGTTTATCTTATAAGATATCCTTAGAGTAGAGAATAAGGTATTGTATAGGCCGATTTTGATATGTTTTTTTAACCTAATTAATTAGGATTATTTTATATTATTGAGGAGGTGCAAATAGGCTATAAAAATCCTTGGGTTTACACGTTCATATGCATAACCAATTGAATGAAAATACAAGTTATTCTTTATTTGAATTCTGTATGAGTTCTTCTCAGTTATAATCAATTATGTGTGAGTGATTATTATTGAAACCCTTAATCTTTTTGTCTATGTGAATTAGAGATTTATTATTATCACTAAAGCCATCCATAACCCACGCTAATCATCAAACCTAGTTGCCACATTCAAACTAAAATTCGTCATCTTCAACTTCATCTTTAATATATTCTTCTTTACTTAATTCTACATATTCAATACCTAAACCCTAGATAATAATGCCATTATTATCATACTTTCATCATCATCATCATACCATATTTAAAATCCCTTCATCAAATCACCATCATCATAATCATTCATCATCATCTTTATTCCATATTCAAAACCCTAATCATAAACCTTAACCCTACTACATGAACCCTATCACCATAAAAACCTAAATAGTTGACCATTATCATCCTTAATCCATCATTACCAAATCATTATCATTATATTCAAACCCTAACAGACCCATAATACCACACAATCTATAGTTTCATAATCCTATACACATCAATTTTGGTATTAGAACATGGTTTTGATATAGTTTGTTATACAAAATAAAGATCCAATTTTTCCTTCAATATTCTTTCAATAACATACTCTTACCTCAAGATTATTTCAAAAAATCATCAAAAAGGTGCCAAGATTCAAGATTTTGATTGATTTTTAAAGGTGTTTTGAAGAACACCATTCGTTTAGTGTAAGAAAAATATGGAGAGCCTAGAGGAGGATCTAAGAGATGTTCTCAAGGTGTTGCTAGAGGATATCAAGGAAGTAAAGTAGCATATGGTAAGGATGGAAGCCTCACAAGCACAAGGATCTTATATACAAAATAAAAATTGTAGATATCAAGTAAAAGAAGATCATATAAAGGGAGCACATGACTAAATGGAAGAAAGAGAGGAAGACAGTGTAGGAAATTATGGAGGACCCCATGATACCTCAAGGAGATCATATGATGATGTGGAAAAGGGGATTTGATTTGATTTACCTCATTATGAAGGTAATCTTGATCCGAAGTCTTTTCTTAAATGGTTAAAAAGTATTGAATCTATTTTGAGTATAAAGAGCTTGATTATGAGAAAAGGTGCAAAATTGCCATATTGAAGTTTAAGAAATTTGTTAGAGTGTGGTATGATAATTTGAAAAGGAGGAGGGAAAGAGAAGGAAAAATAAAAATAAGATCATGGGATAAATTAAAGAAGCACTTAAAAAGAAAATCTATGTTTATAGAATATAAGTAAGAAGATTTCATAAAGATGAGTACTATGAGGCAAGGTTTACTTGGAGTTGAGGAGTATATTAAAGAGTTTGAAATATTAGCTCTTATTTGTGATGTAAAAGAAAGAGAAGATCAAAGATGTACTAGGTTTATTGGAGGCCTAAATATAAATATTAGAGAGAAGGTAGAGGTATATCCTTGAATTATTTGAAGACTTGGTAAAATTATCAATCAAATTTGAGAAGCAATTGAAGAGAACAAAGCCACCAAGCAAGTCAACCAATGCACCATATGGTTTGAATTTCAAGGGGAAATTAAAGCCATCAACTTCTCAAGCCACAAATCAAGACAATAATAGGAGGTTCGATCATGAAGAGAACGACAAGAATAAGGTGGTTGACAAGGTGAACAAGCAACACTTCAAGTGTAGAGGCTATGGTTATTATGCTAGGGATTGTCAAAATCAAAAGGCATTAACTTTGAGGGAGATAGTAAATATGGAGGCTTGTGATGAGGAAAATGAAGACTTTGATCAAGACCTTGAATAAGGAAGTGATAGTCCAAAAGATGCTTCGGAAGATGAATAAGTAGATTGCTATGTGTTGCACAGGGTGCTTCAAGTACGACAACAACCTCAAACTACTCAAAGGGAGAATACTTTTAAAGATAAGTGTAGAGTTGGAGATAAGGTGTGTGAAGTCATCATTGATAAAAGCCCTTGTACTAATGTTGCTAGTGAAAGAATGGTAACCACACTTGGATTGAAGACCATGGATCATCTAAGGCCATACTCACTTCAATGGCTCAACAAGAACAAATGTGTAAGACTAACCAAAAAATCTCTTATCTCTTTTAAAATAAAAAATTATTTTAATGATGTTTTATGAGATATTCTACCTATGGATGCTTGTCATATTTTATTGGGAATACCTTGGTAATTTGATAGAAAGGTTACGCATAATGGAGTCCTTAATAAGTATATGGTGTGCAAAGGTAAAAAGAAGTTTAGATTCAACCTTAATATAGATGTGGGGATCTCATTTTTGAGGAGTAAAAGGTGAAAGGGAGCCAAATGTATGAAGTAAAATGAGGAAAAGCTAGGTAATTCTAAAATGGTACAAAAAGATGGATTAGAACTTGAAAATGAAGGAGAAAAAATGGGGTTGAATTTAAATGGAGTAGGGGAGAAAAGAAGAAAAAAATCGAAGTAGAAAAAGGGAAAAAAAGAGGAGTTGAAGATGAATGGGAGGAAGAAAGAAAGGAGGAAAGAAAGAAAAATAACATAGAGATAAGGAAGGATAATATCAAAGAGAGTAGGAAGTTGGATTCTAATGTGGAGTTGTTGATCTTTAAGAAGTGTGAGATAATTGAAGCCATTAACGATGAGGAAGTATGCTATATATTGGTAGTGAAGGAAGTCCAACAAGGGGAGGGTTCTAGTATGGATCCTTGGCTATATTGTGAATGGAGACGGTGTTAAAGTTGATCCTTCAAAGGTGGAAGCTATTCAAGCATGGCCTATTCCTACTAATGCTTATAAAGTTTAGAGTTTCATGGTTTGACTTCATTTTATAGAAGGTTTATTAGATATTTTTATACTATTGAGGCACCTATTACACAATTGTTTAAGAGGGGGGTTCATTGGAGTGAACACACAACAAAGGCTTTTAAAGACTTGAAGATAAAGCTTTCAAATGTACCGGTATTATCTTTACCTAGTTTTGATAAATTATTTGAATTAACTTGTGATGCTAGTGGTGTAGGTATTGGAGGTGTTCCTTCACAAGAGAGAGTGAGTTCTTTCAGAAACTTCATCAACAAATTAGACACAATATTGAGAAGGTAAATGAAGTATACAAGGCAAGAACAAATAAGCAAAGGAGTCAACATGTATTTCAACCGGGAGATTTCGTATGGTTGCATATAATGAAGGAGAGGTTTCCTAATCTAAGTAAAAATAAGCTTATGCCAAGGGCAAAAGGTCCTTTCAAAGTGCTTAGAAAATTTGGAGAAAGTGCTTATGAGCTAGATTTACCTAATTTATATGGTGGGATATCTAAGACATTCAATGTTGGAGATATTAGTCCTTACTATGTAGATGCAAATTTGAGGGCAAATTCAAGTTTAGATATTTAACCATCATCACTAAATCATTATCATTATATTCAAACCCTAACTGACCCATAATGCCAACAATTCATAGTTCCATAATCGTATACACATTACATTCCACCAGATGATAATAGTGGCTTAGGATCATTTGTCCCTAGGGATGTGATGTGATGTTTTCATACTCGTTCCATCGGATGATAAAAGTGGCTTAAGTGTGTTGTCCTTGAGAGGTGCTTCAGTTTATTCCATCGAATTAAGAATAGTGGAGCCCTATACTCATTGTGAATAAGAATATAAATTAAGTAACCTAATGGATAAGATATTAATGATTTAAAGTGAAATAGTACATGAGTCAAGATAGTAACCTAATGGATAAGACATTAATGATTTAAAGTGGAAGAGTATGTGAGTAAAAACCAAGGTGATATTTTCAAATCTATACCACCTAATGATAATAGTGGATCAGGGGCATTTGCCCTGAGAAGGTGATGTTTTTAGATCCATTCCACGAGATTATAATAGTGACTCAAGCGTGTTGTCCGTGAAAGATGCTTCAGACCGTTCCACTGATTTAAGAATAATGAGGTTCCTAAATTCAATGTAAATAAAAGAATGGAAATGTTTACATCTAATAAAGATGCCTATATCAGTATTTACTTTATGAGACTTTTTGTAAACTGTACGTGTACTTATCATCTATTATGAATGCATGCATTTATATGTATCACTGACTCAATAGTATGGTTACCTTACTCATTACATAATGTATTGACCATCCTTTTCATGGATGCTATTCATTCCCACAAGCATATGATGAAGATGCTTTTGTGCATGTCTTTGAGGACTAGTTGGATGATTTTGTTGCTTTTGATGTATTGTGTGGGGACAAGTGAACTTTTGTTTGTACTAAGTGTTTGGACAAATATTTATATTATTTTGATAATGTTTTTACCTGGATACTTTTTAGACTCTTTGATCTATGATTGATATCCCTTAGTTTGTATTTATTTATTGTAACCTAGAGTTAATCTTCAAACTCGTATTTGTATTTACAAAAGCTTCTCTCATTTCTAATTACCTTGTTTTACTATAAACGATTATATCATTGTGATTAATGTAAGGATGGTTTGGTAAACTATATTTATGTCAATTACGACGGTATCACCTAATATTTTACTTATATGTTTCCGCTATAGATCAAAAAATTTTAGTAGTAAAATTTGGAGTATTATAGTGCAGATGGTATAGGGTGATGGTGCGTAGGATGAAGGTGTTGGGGTAGAGGGAGTAGGGTGATGGTATGGAAAATTTCTAGTACTGATTAGGGAATAGGTTAGGGTAAATTAGAGGTAAAGAATTAAGATACAATATTCTAATAAAATTTATCAAGTTACCGAGTTAGGTTTGTTTAACGAAACGGATACCTGTAAAGACCCAATTTAGGTTTAAAATTTAACATACATCCTCTAGTATATCTTAACCTAATTAAATTTTATATCTATTATGTCTTAATAATATTACACATATTAGCAATATATTTAGTACCAATTATCCTAAAATAATTATTATAACTAATACATATAATTATCGGTTATAATTAGAGTTTCTAGAAACGGAATATTATAGTAAGAAGAATAAGAAAATATTCACAAATGAATCACAATAACCTAACTCCATGCATAAACAAATCATATCATATATGACTAGATTTAAGAATTGCAAATCCTATAATCATTTGATAAAATGTATAGATGACTTAAGCTTGGAGTTTAGCCTTGGTTAGTTGCTTTAGGCTTGAGCTTTTCTTGGTTGTTTATTTGAAAACCGCTTGTAACTGCCTTGACTTTTGAGAATATAAAATATGAATGTATAAAATAAATATATATTCAACATTCAACTCAATAAGCATTATTAGTATGAATTATAATTTCTATAAATTATAGTATTGCAAAAACACTAAATGTAATATTAATTCATATTTAATTTATTTGCCATCTATTTTTCCCACAAAAAACTTTATATTTTGAATGTTATAATTGTATTTAACCAAAAAAATATATTAGATAATATATAAAAATAGAGATTCATATCCATTGATTTTTATTATATGAGAGTTTCTACTATACAGACTTCTGTTCATAAACTTTATTGGGTGTTGAATATGCATTCTCTTAATATAGTTTTATTATATTACTTTTCATAAAATAAAATAAAAGTTCAATTTTTTTTGGATAATGAAAATAAAAATTCAATAGAAACTCGTTTTGGACTTTGGGCCATCGCTATCTGTAACTGGGGTCGGGGAGTAGGGATGTAAACGGGGCGGGTTCGGGTCGGGTATACCATACCCGTATCCGTACCCGATAAGAAAATTCATACCCGAATCCGTACCCGTACCCGAACGGATATCCGTTGACATATTCGTATCCGTATCCGTCGGATATCCATTACCCGACGGATTATCCGTTTACCCGTTAATGGATATTGTCCGACGGATAAATCCATTACCCGACGGATAAACCCATTTATAGTTAAGCCAAATGACAATTTTAACCTTAATTTATACTATATTTATTTTAAAATTAAGGGTAAAAGGGTAATTATATATCGGGTAAACGGGTACGGATATGGATACGGGTATGGTTACGGGTACGGGTATGGATATCCCATACCCGTATCCGTACCCGAACCCGACGGGTATTTTTTTCTATCCTCCATATCCGTATCCATATCCGTTTATTCATATCCGTTTAAGTATCCGCCGGATAAAATCCGTCGGGTTTCGGGTAATACCCGCCCCGTTTACATCCCTACCGGGGAGGGCTTAAAGAGAGAGTTTAGCCCTCACCGGGCGACAGCCAGAAAAAGAAGCAGTAAGAGAGCTGCATGGGTGAAAGGGAAGGGAATCCGGTTAATGACGATAGCAGCAGCGGGGAGGACGACGGAGATGAACTGTGGAAAGCGGCAATAAGCTCGGTCGCCGCCGATTATTTGGGGTTTCCGGTTTGTGGCAATGGAGTCATCAACACCTCGTCGAAGTGCGTCGTCAATTCAGTCGTTGGTTCCATTGACGGTAACCAGCCAGACAAGGCTCAACCTCAACCCTTCAAGCACTACCAAATTAAGGTTCAATCCTCTTATTCTCCTTACAGTTACTTTTGCTGTCGTTATTTATTTATTCATTTATCTGAAATGCTGAATCAATTGCTGTCTTATTAAAGCTTTAACTTTTTGCTTGTTCGTATTATTTCCTGGTGCGAAACTACTAACAATTGGGGTGTTTGTATTACCAATGTGAATTCTATAATAGCGAACCATGGTGAAACTTCATCAAGTAGCCGCCATCTTAGGGCACACAAGCAACGTAGTTTTTTTTTCTTTTAAAATTAGCTTGAAGATGATATATATGGCTTTTATATACTGTTTGATTCCTTCCTTTCGGTGTATTTGAAGGTTAACCCTCGAAATTTAGCTCTGCCGACCATGTAAGTTTGCAATGGGCATAGTCAGGTGAAGACTAGGTGACTGTGCGAGGTTTTTTGTTGTATAGTGTCACCCTATACTTGTATTCAGGCCTGTAGTTGAAGGATTTTGGTTTAATTAAACTTGTTCTTTAAGATAAATCAAATGATTGCAAAAACTAACAAGCAACAACTTCCTGCTAATGAGCCAAGCGCAACAATCTGTCTCTATGTCCTCTATGATATTTCAATTTAGAGTAGATTAATCTAATCTAGATGCGTGAACAAGTGGATACAACAACAACTCGTACTGCTACCCCATGTGATTTCCCTTCTGCAGGGTCTAGTGAGGTCTGGGTGTATATAGCCTCACGTCAGCTAGCATGGAGTTCCGTCTCTAATGTAGCCCCAAAAAACTGTTTTATTGTTGTAAAAGGAGGTAAGCAGAACTATTAGTACAAATAGTACAAATGTGTTTAATGAAGGAAAGAAATAATATTAACCCAGGTAGTGGTAATTATTATCAAAATATAAACACAAATATCAAAATAAAATGAACAATGAAATGAAATGACATATAAATTAATGAATAAATGGTAACTCTACTGGAAACAAACAAGTATTACTGATACAAAGTGAGTGACACACGCCACCACACCAATAAAACACAACACATAAATAGATGTCCAAACACGTGACGATGAAAAAGGAATACTAAGTAAATTGACTAACTTTTGACACCGACAAAGAAAAAAAAGGTAAAGAAATGATGCACTACTTGAAACGAACAACTGCTAATCATACCATGCGAATGACATGGACACCTCTTCACCAATACTAAACATAACATAAATACATGTCACATAATGTAATCATAAAAGAAACACCGATTAAAATGAAAAGGCACAATCACAATTAAGTTCATCACTAACAGGGAAAGAGGTTCTATTTAGTGTTCATTATCCAAATCCTTATGTGCCACAAGTCATTATCTACGGACATCCTTAGTAAGGCCTAGCAAGTACAAATCACATGTCATATGATGACATTTCACACTCAAACTCTTTGCCTCTTACAAGCTCTTAACAAAATATTTTTGTAGCTTCTCAATTGTACATTAGATTGACGCATGGAATAAAAATGTAGATTTGTTGTTGTGGTATCGAAGCATATAACTATTATGTTGCGGCTATTGCGGAGTAATTTTTTATACTCCATTTTGGTCCATATTGATAAATATTGGAGAATGTTGGTGCGTGCATATCAACGAACTCAAAATCTGATATAGGTCGTTGATTTGTTGGGATTAGTACCAATATTTCATATCACATGACATCTCTTCTTCACATGCCCAAACCATTGAAGTCTCATATCTTGTAACTTATATCCATTGGCATTCACTACGACATATTCTTTTACAAACATGATCTTGATCCTATCTCTCCTTGTAAGGTTGCACATCCCTTCTCACACCTAGTTTGGTACCCTTCACTGACCAACATTATTAGCTACCTAATAGAATTTTAACGCTAGTTTGAGCGGTGTAGCCTTATCGCATATGATTATCAAAGCACTATGCCATTTTAGTAAGTTGATGTTAACACAATGAATGATGTTTTTGTCAATCTACCTATTTTCTTGAATGATATGACCCCAAATACCTAAAACCATCATTATTTGGCATGATAGTCAATCAAATCCTAACGTCGGGGGCCGGGACATCTTTTACTCCGATAATGTTGCAACACAGATTCCAATTCCACTTAAAACCCTTAGACTCCAAATGGTTCCTTCAAATCTCAACGTTATCATTATTGCCTTTCTTTACCCCTTCCACTAAAAGAATGCCATTTGCTAATAACATACTCTGAGACACTTGTCTTGGATTGACTTGGAACATTAATTCAAAACTACCATATGAAGACCAAGACTCAAAAACGGTCTTTGAATAAGTCCTTGGTATCTCTGTTAGGCATCCTTACGTAGTTGCTTACACGCTCATAGATTACACCAATCACCTTGATATAGCCTATCGATACACTTGCTTTTGACTACCTCTACAAAAATACACGAGTCACTTGTTAATATGCCATTTTTTTCCTTTTGATCTCCTCGACATAAAATGGAGTTAGTTCAGAAAATTAATGATATCCCTTCTCATTCTTTTCTTGATGACCCAGTCCCTTTACTTCATGTTATGATCAAGTAACTTAATGCCTAGTTGTTACACTTTCTCTCTCACTGTCACTCACATATCTCTCTTGTTCTTGTACAGAGGCATCTGGGTTCCAGACTTCCATTCATTTGGCATCTTTGCCAACTCAAGGATAACATTAAACTATTTTGTCAACCATGTAATACCTTTCTCTCATTAGTATTTTAAAAGATTGATATTGGTATTAGATCAGGTGCCATCTTATGGAATACTTGTTGAATTTTCTCTCTTGCAATCCTTCAGAATGGGCTTTGCCTAAGATCTAATGTGTTGAATTCTTCTAAACATAAAAGCTTGTGAAAGTAACTCTTACACCTTCCTTTAATTTTCACCTCATCTTTGAGAACCGTGTCAATTTTCATCTTTAATGCATCCAACCTGTTATAAGTCTCTTGCTTTTCATTCCCTATACTTGCTATTTGGCATCCTTTTTCCCATTTATTATTTGGTACAAGTCCTCAAAGTCTTTTTTCTAGTTTACGACTATCTACATTTTTTTCTTTTTTCCCCTTTCTTTTCATCTGACTTGTGCTTTTCCTTGTTTGATGCTTTGCCCTCCTTAGCACTACTATCAATTAAGGCTTTGTATGCATCCTTCTTGCCCTTAACTTTTGCTTGAACCTTTTCATTCTACCACCAAGTTCCCTTTTGCACTATTGTCTTCCCTTCTGTTGCTCTCAAATGATCAGGAGCTCAAGTCATGAGGTTGTTTGCAACCATATTCGACATATTGTCTGCATCGCTCTCTTGTGACATCACACAAAGTTGGGACTTGGGCTAACATATCCCTTGTCAACTTCTACTGTGAGGCTTTTTTACTTTGCTATCTCCTCCACCCCTTGAAGTTCTCACTGCCATTTCCACCACAAGAGCCTATGTTGAGTGGTTGAATGCTAAGTAGAATCTTACAATCTTTATATTTTTGCATAATATATTTTTATCACTGATATTACTATTGTTACCATTAGTATGATTATTATCATTACTTTTATATATTTTTATTATTATCAAAATTTTGCTACTTTGATCTAAATAGGGCAAGAAGAATGTGCTCGTAGTCGATCTGCTCTTAAAAGTGATAAGGTGATCTCTTTTTAGAGTAAGAAAGTGTTTAGTATCATAAGATCAATAAATACATAAAGCCTTGATAGAGTGATAAGTACACCATATCTAAATCCTCCATAGGCACTCTTATGACCACATACTCTATCCCTTGTATGGCCATCGGACTCACCACCTATTAAAAGTTTCTTGGTCAAGGGATACCTTTGATAAGCTCATATGATTCCCGAAATATTTTCTTTTCCAACCTTTCTAGGGTCATAAACATTTACTACATTCACTATCTCATCCCATCAAGCCTTTGTCCACAATGATGTTGGCTCCATTACTCTTTGAAGATTTTATTTTATATTTATAACAATAGCGCTTGTAACCATTAATGTCTCTAGCATTGGTCCCTACCCACCTAGTCTCTTGGAGGAGAGCTATATTGATTTTGCACTTTCCCAAAATCTTCCCAAGTTTAATAGAATATTCCAAAAACCAGAACATAAGCTAACAACATCCTTTTTCTTATGAGATCTACCACCTAGGGGACATGCCTTGTTGTCAAATTTTCTAAAAGAGGCTACATCCACAGAGCACTACCTAGACAACAACAATAAAGAAAAAATAAGTAGGCTAAAAGCCAAATTCGCACAAACAAAATGATTGCTAAAACCAAAATTCTACCCCCATTAACAATAAAAGCAATAAAAATGAAGCAAAGACCAAGTAACTAAAGAATAGCAATATGCTTCTAATACCCAACTAAGCATACCTGTTATAGGTGTGCTTAAGGATAGGCCGATCTCTCTTTATATTATGGTGGTCCTAATTAAATAATGATTGTGTTAGTTAAGTTGTTAGTAGTTGTAGCTTGTAGGGCACTTCTACTTGTTCGAGGTGAGTCATTTGGGGAGAGAATATGCTAATAATCTATTGGACTAGTCTTTATAAACTTGTGTAAATGAGGAGAGCATTATTAGGAAATTAGTGGGAATGATTTGGGAGGCTACATGATGCATTTTTATTTGTAGCTTCTACATCTAAGTACATTTTCTTAATCTGTTCTCTCAAAATTTCCATATCATAATGATTGATTATTGTTATTTTGAGTGATATGTATCAAATGGTATTAGAGCGGTCTATTTTGGGAAAGAAGTGGATCAAACTAAGGTGGATGTGTTGGAAGAGAAATGGGATGTAATTCAGCGAGCAAGAATGGGAAAAGACACGGGGTTCCATGACGATGAATGGAGAAAGTAAAGAGAAGTATGGAGATCTTGGGAATACTGGGTTGATCATTGAAAAAGAGAAGGGACAAAATCCAAGAGGATAGAATTCCAGAGGGTTCATTGGTGCTAATGAAAGCAAAGCTTGGTGTATAAATAGGTGAGGCATTCATTTAACTAGAATCACATGGCAAAGCTAGAGAAATTTGAAGTTGTTGAGATCATACAATTAAATAGTGGTGCTGTTATAGCGTACCAGCTGTTATTTAGCGGTTTTTGGGTTAGCCACAATGCGAAATTACCAATATGCTATGGTTTTAAAATTTTATATTTTATTGGCCGATAAATCATCGTTAAGTCATCGATAAATTGAAATTGCTCATAAATCAGAAAATATTGCCAATGAATCAGGATAAATCGTCGCGATTTATTGAGAATTCTTAAATCTACTAAAAAAAGCATGCATGATAATTTCTTTTTATTCATTTACTATATATATATTAGATTAAAGTTAGTATTGAATTATAATAAAGTATTGCTATTTATTACCTTCACATGTGCCACTAAATGACATGTATTTCTTCATTCTAAGGCAATTTTAGGGTTATTAGGACAATTTAACATATAATAACTTAATTACATACCTCTAATATAATATATAACACTAGTTTATTGAATATTTATATTCAAATGATCAATAAATAATAATTAGAGTATAGGATGAAATAAAAATAAAATTCATGTTGCGACGACTACAACACATAATTTATTGTTCGCGACGCTTCGATACTGCGATATAGTGACCACGACCGCAAATGTGACTTTATTGGGTGGTTGCGATGGAGATGAGGATTGTCACATGCTTCGTGGTTGAATAGTTCTTGACTACCCATCTAGAATTCACCATGAAAGAGTCTATGGATGCCTTCAAACTACGAGGGACACGGCCAGCCATATGTCCTGAAAATGTACTAATGAAGAAAATATAGCAGGAAACATCCATACATGTTGCCGCTAATTTTAATTGGGGGAAAAAACTATCTTCTTTGAGATCGATGTAAAAAACCATGGATACAAATGGAAATCACTACCAATAGTTGTTGGTGCTTTCAATGGTTACCAATCATTGACCTCGCCACACACCGATACTGCTACTTTGAATTGCTCAAAGGTTATGCTGAACCTAGAGCTCAAGTTCCTTAATCAATTGGTTGCTAGTGTAACGATTATTCAAGATTTAAAATAAGGAAATGGAGATTGATTGAAAAGAAGTTGTGAGGGATTTGAGAGGCAAAGTGAGAGTGGCTGCGGAAAACTAAGCTGCATGTCTACTTAGAGAGTTAGGATTTCTTTAACTTCTAGATACTAGGCCTATTTTGGGCCGTATAACAAGACATTTGATGCGGTCAAGTAATAGAGTTAATTAGTTAAAACATAATTAAGAATTCCAATTTAATTAAGATTAAATATAGTTATAATCAGTTAATTTTGGAGATATGCTTATATAAATAAATATAATAACAACATAATGTATATGTAAACTTATAAAATATATTATATATATATATTCGTCTTTGTTTCCTGATATTTTAGGAATTGCTGTTTCCTTGTTTTCTTATGTCCTCATTTCTGCAAATCCATTTCAATCCCGCTGGCTAAGACTTGCCAGCCAAGCTGAGATTATCACGTGCAGACCAATAGATTGAAGGAACTAATGAAGGTATTTAATATGATAGGAAATAAAAGTCAGGGGATGCAAATGGGATGAATCTGGATAGGATACAAATCTGGTCAGCTAGATCAAAATAATGACGACACTAAGCTGTACTTTTCCATTTAATTCTTACCTGTTATACTCCGTGGCACTTAAGCTATTCCTTGTGAACTGCCATGCGTGGCCTACTGGTGTGAATTTCATTTGCAACCTTGATGAGCTAACAATGGAGGAACAACTGACATCACATGGGTGTCCCTTAGATCATGGACTGCCGAGAAAACAAACGAAGATGCTGGTCGGGGAGGCAAGGTCTCTCAAGCCCCCCACGCCTTTTTGTTTTTGTAATTAATAAAAATTCTATTAATGCCAATTGAGCATGACTGCACAATGTGCAAAACTGCAAATGTAGGGGAATTTATCTATTTGCCTAAGATATCTCATATACTTTTTTCCACTATTCCCTCTCGATAACATACAATGAAATATCGGTACCGTAATTGCGTATCGGCCACAATTTTGCCTTTTTTGGGTTAGCTGCGACACGAAATTCCGAAAATGCGGCTGTTTCAGAAAATCACATATTTATCGCTGTGATATCGGCGAAATTTCGGATATCAGCCGATATTTATCGATATGAGCTGATATTTACCGATATTTGCCGATATTTGTTGTGTAAAAGAATTAAAAATTCACATTGCGACAACCGTGACATATAAAATATCATTCGCGACACCCCGATATCGCGACACCGCGACCGCAACAGTAACTGCGGTTTTATTGTATGCTCTATAATCTAATGTAAATCTGCACAATTAAACTATGCCCAATCCTCATTTGTGGCGTAGTCCTCTGCTGGAACACTTGCGAGTTACTGTTGTTCTGGATCTGATACAACACACCTTCAGCTAAGCTTCTGAGAATACCTGCATATCCCTTTCTCCTTTTTGTCCTCGTAATCAACCCGGTCAATAGCTGTTGCCAAGTGTTTCATGAGCTGCACATTTTGAGCCGGTTAGATACCAGTCTCCAGCACTCTTAGGCAGTAGCGCATCTTAGAAACAGGTTATTTAGGTCCTCAACCTCAGCTGCACAAGCCTCGCATCGGTCATTTGTTATACAATTCCAGTTGGTCAAAATCTGTCTAGTGTATAGGGCCTCATGACATAATCTCCACAGTAACACCTTGTGCCTTGCAAGACCTTTGTGCTGCCATACCAAGTGGCGCCAAGTTTTTTCCTGCTCCCTTAGTCTGATCAATTGGTACATTACATCAATACTGTACTGTTTATTCAATTCACATGATTTATCAAGTATATATCCCAGTAACTTACCCCTCAAGCCCATCACTTTCTGAAGAGCCATGAGTGAGGAGGCCTGTAGACATATATATGTTGCAAGTTGATGATGCTTGAGGTAGGTATCATGAACCCATTTTATCCATAGGCTTTCTTTTTGTTTTTCACCGCCAATCGCCATAGGAACCTTCCAATCGCAGCTTTGGTCCAGCTGTCTAAATGCTGTATACCCAATCCGCCTGCCTTCTTCGTTAAGCACATGGTCCTCCAAGCAATGGGTGCTTTATGATTAGGCTCCTGGTTACCACACTAAACAGTAGATCATCAGCAAATGTACCTCTTTAGACTTATATGGTAACATTCCATGCCGAACACCAACAAATAGGGAGAGATCAGATTACCTTGTCGTGAACTTCTCTTGGTGTTGAAAGGGTGGTGAGTGTGTTGTCCATTTTCCAGGATACTGATACTTTCTACAGATTCCATGATTAGGGACACAAATTGCTGGGAATACCAAATCCAAGCAGTACATTTCTTAGAAAAGGCCATTAAATTGAATCATAGGCCTTTTGAATGTCAACCAAAAGCATTGGACTTAACCTTTCCTTGTATAGTGCTTGACAAGTTCATGGGCTACCAAGACATTTTCACCGAGTGCTTTGCCTTTACAATGGCTACTCGACTATCATCCAGAGCCTCATGTGTCACCCCTTGTAATCTATTTGTGGGCACCTTGGGGTGTATTTTGTATATCACATTGTAACAAGCTATTAGTTGATTTTGTCTGGCTCTAGATGCATTTGCTACTTTGACTCCAATGGTAAGGGAGGTGTTATTTATTTGTTGAAACAGTTTTCTATTTCCCAGGAAAACTTCACTGCTGGTTCAACACTCCTTCCCTCAATGGCCCATGTCTTCTTGTAAAAATGTTCATTATACCCCTTATGTCGTAGTGCTCTTTAGATCTCCCATTGAAAATGCAGCTTCTCTAATCTCCTCAGTCTCCTCTGAGGTAGTTGATTTGAGCAATTTCAATCTACTCTCCTTGGATACCATCCTCCCCAGTTGACATACTTCAATATTGACTTGTTTAAGAATGGATTTAGCCTCCTTCAATAGTTTCCTCTACTAAGCTGTCAATTCCTTTCCATCCTCATCAAATCCTATAACCTCAGTGTGATCTCCCCTCATCACTGTATTTGGTTCTACACCTGTCTACTCTTAACTTGGAAAAAGAAGAATATTTTCATCTCCAGTTTGGATCAAATTGGTATCCATTAGGTTGTGTTCTAGCTAGACATGGTAAAGCCAGCTTGACCCAACCAACCCGACTTGGACCCAAAAAATTAAACCTAATCTCAACCTGAAACGACCTAAATCAAGTTGAACCCGTCCTAAATTTAGCTAACCCGATAGTGACCCGTATTCGAAATGACTGAATCAAAATAGCCTAACTTGAACTTGATCTATACCTGCACAAAAATCCGATAACGATCCAACCAAAATTTACCCAACTCAAAATAACATGACTTGAACAGACCCATACTCGAACTTAATTTCAAGCCTGATCCAAATTAAAGCGATCCATAAAGATAACATACATAAAAACCATTAAACTATCTTATTAATAAAATTTTATGTAAACAAAAATATGCAACTCATATAACAACAAATGAAAAAAATTTAGTAAGACTTTGTTCTTTGCATTTTATTATAATATCATATTAGCATCAATTAGATTAGATATAGAAATTTCTATTATTATTATTATAACACTCTAATTTTTAAAACAGACAATACTTAGAAAGCAATACAAAAGCTGAATAATAATGAGGGTATTGCTACTGCATCTTGCACAAGTAGATACTATTGTTCTTCTTACACTAGATACTAAGTTAAAATTACAACAACATTTCAATGCATTCTTAATATAATAAGATACTATAGTAAATTCAAATAACAATGTTGAAAGTAGTTAACGATATACTAGTAAATTAAATAACTCTTCTACGTTTAAAATATATTGAAATCGAAACATCATCAAAATATAGAACTCTGGAGCCAAACTACTCTCTCAACTCATCCCGCAAGTATGCGTCCATCACCAAGTATAGTTACAATCTACTTGTACAAGACGATCTATTCACCTTATACATTATGGATTATCACAATTATGTTAATTAGGAGAACAGTTAAGTAACCCATTATTTAGAAGGAAACTATCATAATTTATAGAATCACTATAATGTATCAAACACAACCACATATGGGGTAAATAATAAGCAAATATTAATTTACACCTGACTAATAAGTCTGAAGACATCCAATAACAACCAAAACCAACCACTAGAGATCTGCTTCATGGCCAGTCCCAGCGGTCTTAACACCAAATGGTAAAATCTGATCTTGATTATCCAATCCTTAAATGTGTACACCTTTTAAGAGGTCCAAAAATCCTAGTAGAGTAGACATGAAGCTTTATTGACTCATGGCTAGGTAAATAAATCAAGTGACTATACATAAAAGCTATTGCTGATCCCTAAATCAAGGAGGCCAACTACAAACAACCCTATCTAACTCTCATATTTTACTTTAAGTTTTAGTGTCTTATTCAAAGTGATCATATAACACGTTCTAAACATACAACTATATCCATTCCTTAATTATCCATCTTTCTAAATTTGGGTACCATTCATATTTTTTGCTTTTCAAAAATAGCAACTTTCACAAATAACATTTTCCTTACTTACCACATCCCATAAATAACACTTTTATATAACATTTTTATTAAATAAGCTTTCCATAATATCTTGCCAATTTGAACAATTTCCATAAAGAGTTGACCTTTTGGGCTAGAATCCAATCAACAATCATTGTGATTCAATGTAAATTAGAAAAACAAAGATCATATATTCATAATAATACCATATAACTACATGTATCATGAATTTCATATGATTAATACCAATATATAACATCACATAAACACTTATATACCTTCTAAATAAATTAGCAAAAGAAATTTATAAAAAAAACATATGAATAAACTTGTATTTATAGAAATCAAATTGTTAGATAAAATTTTGATCCATGTTGATGAAACACAAAGGTTTATGAAATAAGTGTTACCTTGTATATAAAATTTAAAGCACCTTAAATCATATATTATGGAAATAGTATCACATATATCAAAACTTAATTGATAATTTACCTATAAGTAGTTAGAAGAGTAAGTGGGTTATGTGAAATGCGATCCGATTACTAAAGACTTACGATTCAACTAATCCTAAAGTTAACAATAATATATTATTAATGCTACGTGAAATATATTAAATAATGGCATACGTAGTTGATTGAGTAGAAATTATAAATTGCTGACTTGAGACTATGAATTAAAGAAGTAGAAACTACTTAGGAAATACAAAAAGGAGAGGTGTGGTGAACAACACCATGATTTCTCCCGCCCCCTTTTTTTATTCCTATAAACACTATAAAACAATTATTAAATGTATCAACAAAAGGTGTGTAACTGCCTACTAACCTGATGAGGGATAACATCATATGCTCTTATATAGTAATTTTATATTAAAATAATAAAAAGGGATGATATGATGTAAGCAAATAGGATTTAAAGTATTGGTTAAATACCAATAAATATCATGTGGTATTATAGTTTTCACACAATACGTCTTCCTTTCTGATCCAAGTATGTCTGTGCTGACTTTTATATTTTGTTTTTGTTGGGATATGCGGTCGCTATGTTGAGATTTAGTAGGCTAAGGATAGTAGAGTTACGGTAAACTGGGTTTAGTAAAAGGTAATTTCTAGAACTTATTTACTGGAAGGTAATTGGTTACCAAATATAATTTTAAATAGTTAAGGTTCTATTCATTATTAAATTCCATTAACAACATAAATTATTTGATAAATACTTATTCTATATATATAATTTTTTTTTTACATACAAATAATTACTTGTATAATATAATAAATAAACATGTGTGTAGACCCTTATCCTCATATATTATTATTATTTATGGGTATTAATTATTATAAACATAAAAAATAATTGTAAATATGATAATTATAATATATATTATTATAATAACAATAGTAAAATTTATTATATGGTAGACCGTTATCTCAAGTATTTCTACTAATAATAATGATTATTATATTTCCAAAGATGATAATAATAACAATACCAATAATAATAATAAGAATAATTAATTATAATAGCAACAATAATTATTATAACTAATATCATAATTATAGTTATTATAACAAACATTATTCTATAGTAATATTTATACATGTACTTATAATAATAATTATAACAATAATGCTAATAATGATAATAATTCATCCATATTATTTTATGATAATAGTTTGTTATATTTTACATATAATATGATAACAATTACTACGATAATCATAACAATAATAATAAATCACAAAATTCAATTTCTTAATTATATTAAATTGATAACAATTAATTTTAATATAAATTCTACATTGAATTAACTTAGCTAAAGTCCGATACGAAGCGGAGTTTATAAACCCAATTTCATCTGACCCAAATCTAATCCTACTCGGAGTATGTAGATCTGAATCTGAAGAAATCCGTTGGGTTAGACCTGGACCTGATTCGATATTCTCCTGACTAGAAATAGCCAAATCCAATATAAACTTGACCCTAATCACCGTTACCCGAATTAGACTTAAACTCGAAAGACACTCGACCCCGACCTGATTGTATAACAATTAACAACTCGGCCTGAATTGATCCGACCCAAATCCGACTCATATGACCCATTTGCTACATCTAGTTCTAGCTTAGCTATAGCTACTTCCCATCTTTGCTTAGCTTCCTCCTTTTGTGTAACATGTCAGTGCTTCTTATTGAACTCTTTAAGGAGAGGCTTTAGGTCTTTTAATTTCTTCATTTCCATATAACAAGGATGGCCATGCACCTCTTGGGCCCAGGCTTGTGCCATTATTGTAGGGAACGCATAGTTGCTAGTACAGCGGTGTAACACCTCAAACTCATAATTGCTAGTCCAGCGGTGTAATGCCTTAAAATTTACGACCCAAAAGTTTGGTTATTTAGCAAAAGTATAAAGATAAATTAGCAGGTGGTACTGGTCCACTTAGTTAAGTCCGATCAATACTTTTCTTGCACCAAAAAATGGCTAAAATATTTATTACTTTAAATCCAAAACAACGGGGAAATTGATGAAATTGTTCAAAAAGTTATATAATTAATGTAAGAACCAATAGTGCAGAGATTATAAAAGAGAAAAAGAAAGCTAAAGGGGACAAAGAATCCCAAAAAGATATTTAGAGCACTAGGGGAACATGACACATGTCAATGTCGGATAACTATAACTCCTTGCCCATTCCTAGGTCAATCACTCATTTGTAGGCAAAGTTAGTAGGATCATCCTCGAATACTTGGTATGCACAACCACCTTACTGAGCAACACAATCTGCCTAAAGAGGTCGGTATACAACACACAAAGCCAAGATGTAAACACAATATAATCACATGCAATAACATGATTTATACTAATAATAATAATGATAACTCCTACATGGAACAATTCACGAATCTAATACAATAATGAGGCGCAAAGGTAAGGGTATAAGTATAACAGCCAATTATTATATTCTATTAATGGTGTTTACACATCCAATTATTACTCAGTTCGAGGACAAGACTCAACTAACTTCGTTCATGAACGATACCATACTTGTTGGGTAGGGCCCAAAACTTCCATATAAAATTACTACAAGTTCTGATGGCTTGTGTGAATGTAACCAAAACTCCCAAATTCTGGAACACATAATCATTTAAATATGCATACTCTTTTAGGGTTTGTGGTGCCTAAAGAGTAGAAAAGGGCTTCTCTAACCTTCGTAAGGAAGTCGGGATCATAGAAATAGAAAATACTGGATTGGCACAACGACCAAACTGAACTCAGAAGCCATCTTGAGTGATACAAGTCTGACTCAAACCTTGATTTCACCTTTAAGTAATTCATGTTTTATTTATAGAATATTAGCCAATCAGCCCATGTATAGCACTTACCAACATCACAATCATGTCTGGCCATTTTTCATATTAGAATTTATTATTATCAAACCACAGTTGATCTACATAGAATCAAGGCCCAACATCAACCACATGACACAAATGCATAACACGCTATTCACTTGGCACTATGGTCCAATACTAGTACAAATGTCCAACACTATTTACTAGCATAAAGGCCCAACACTTGTGTTGTATAAATATGATTATGATTATTATTAAGGTTTGATTAAGCACAAACAAACCAACATCAACGAAAGATTAAAATGCCTATAGAAAAACCTTAACCTCACTTATTATAATAAAATTTCCAATTAATCTCACTAATCCACTAAAATTGAGGTCACCCTTAGAAACCCCAATAAGATTAATTTAGAGCCCAATCCAAACTTAGAAAAACCCATTTTACACATAAAATGACAAAAGAACCCTAGAGTTACTAATATCATTTTAAGTCCTTTTAAGAACTAACCAAGCTAATATTGATTTTAAACTACACATATTACACTTAATACATTTTTTCATCACCTTCCGCTTATTTAACCGAAATTCTAGAATTTAGGTGAAATGACTAAGATACTCTCAAACACTTATGACATGTTTAGTAAATAGAAATGGGAGTTTGGGAATTAAGAAGTTAGAATGATACTGAGAATAAATGATTGGGAATTGATCGATTTATTTCCATTCCCATGTTTGGTATGTAATGGGATTTAGTTGGGAATAAAATAGCTAATTTTCTAAATAATCTTTCTTTGAAGTTATACTTTTTTTTTAATAGAGAGATAAGTTAGTAAGGTTATTTTTTTTTAACCTTTTATTCTAATAGATCTTTGGGAATAGGTCTTGATTCTCATTCCCAATCCCCCTTTTATTTCCATTCTCTTGTAACAAACAATGGAGTATATTAAACCTCCTTCTCATTTTCTATTCCCTATCCCCTACTCTCTCAAAAAAAATGTCCCATTAAGAACTTCTAAATATTATAGTGAATCTTAAACAAATTCAAACCCTAACATTTTATATATCAAACTTTAAGGTAAACACTTAATGAACCCAAAGACATGCTCAAAATTAAATATAACTAACTAAAAGGATAAACTTGCCCCTAGGGTTGAGATTAGCCATAAAAAATCTAAATCTGATTTTAATCAAACACAAGTATACACACACACACAAATACTTATAATAGTATATTTAAATAAAATTAAAACAATAAGGGACACCCTTTTAAGCTCCAAGGTCGAGAGTCCATACACAACATACATGGTTTTTTTAACCATTTTCATGCTTAACATTATAACATCCTGATCATGCTTTCTTGGCCATTTAAGCACCGCATATGCATTTTAACATCATTTGCTAATACCATACAATAATAATACAATGATCATATATTAAGATTAAGCTAGGAACGAGGCCAAAAGAACACAAATTGCTCTCGGCCAAACAACATTTCCAGCAAATGACATTGACACTCAGCACGGTTTTGACTATAATTTTTTTCATACTTAATGAAATTAAGGTCTCAAGAATGCGTAGTTTTTAGTAAACTAGACATCTTAAGCTTTTATACGGCACATTGAAGATGCTAAAATTCCAACCACACGTCTAGTTTTGCGTCACAATAGAGGCCAAAATTTTAGGATTTAACTAGTGTGCTTCACAAGAAAACATATTCTCATGCTTGCAACACTTAAAACATATACTCACGCTTTCTTAAGATAAAAGTACAACGTACTTAGGACTTAAGTAGTAAAAGCATTTAGCATATAAAATCCTACTTTTAAAAGTTAGATCACATTACCCAAATCCATGCTTGTAGGCACAAAAGAAAAATAACTCTAGCTTGGCACCATCATGTAAGAAACTCAATCACTTTCATAAAAAAAGAATAGATAATAAACTTAGAAGATCATCAAAACAAAAATGAAAGAAGAGAATGGAAGGATGAAAATAAGGAAATTAAACCCTTGTCTAGATGATGAAGAACTTGAGAAAAAAAGACAAGAATCCATCTCCACCTTCTACTAAAACTTAACTCCAAAAATACTTGAGGCAAATGTTAAAGAGCTAAGTGAAAGGAAAATAGGAAGCAAGGAAGAAAAATAAGAAGGGAAAGATGAAGAAAAAGGTTCATTGGGCCAGACCAAACTGAATGCCAAAGAGAAGGGAAAAAGGGAGGAAATCTGTAGGAATTTTTGTGCAAAAGAAGATTAATGATCTTAATAAAGGTAAAATGAATTTTGATAAGCATAAGAAGGTAATGGAGTTCAACCATTAACAACAAGAAAGGGTAACAGGTCACTTGTAGGACACTTGAATGAAGGAGAATGATGAATGGAGTGAGGAGGGAATTAGGTATGTAAGTGGGTAATGTCATAAGACATGATTGGTGTAATTTAACTCAAATTTTGTTTCAATGAAATAAACCAAAGTTGAAAATTGATTTGGGGGAGTATGTTGGTCACAAATCAGAACCAAGTTACAGGCTGACCACAAATGATTTTTAGACAATTTAATTGGTTAGAAGGTCAAATAATTAGGGATATATTATGAAAAATATGAAAAATTAAGAAAAGTTAGGGAAATGTGTGGAATAATATTTAGTAATCCCAATATATAAAAAATATTTGGTAAAAGAATTGATTTATAACTCAAACGAATTAAAACAAGAAAAATTAAGCAAAATAGCTAATTACATAATCAGGTTTTCTCGTGATTTAAAGAGATGAATGCTGGAATATTCAAATTTGGTAAGGATGAGATTATTAATCAATATTTGACAATTTATAATGATTTACGAGGTTAATTATCCAAGACAAATGGGTATTACAAATGGTTCATAAATCTGAAAGTTTCGGGTTTGCTCTATATAATCTCTCTATAAGCCACCACAATTGCGACTTGATCAAAACATAAGACATTTATGTATTGTGTTGAAGTGTAGGGAAATTTACTTAGCCAATGTATATTTCCCTTGACCATATCTATCTTACTATAATCTTGCTATAAGCATCTTGAGGATTGGTCTATTTTATAGGGAACATGCCCCATAATGCAAGTTTGAAGGCATTGAGCAAACTCATCAATATCTTGCTAATCTAGGTCACCTCTTGTCTTCTTATTTGCATTTACCTAAAATCTCCTCTAGTATCCTCAAGCCACCTCCATGCTCCATGACTCCCTCCCTTCTTTATGTCCTTGATTCAATGCATAAAAAAATGTTACTATGATCTTGTTGTCGCATTGTTATCAAGCATTATATAAAGCATTGCCCATTCAAAAGTTTGTTCAATATTTATATCACAAGAGGGTGAGTCCCATAATGCCTAAATCCTGCCATTCCTATGGTTATTGTAATTTGTTTGCCATTCCAAAGTGAGCATATGTTTACCAAACATTACGTTGGAGTTCTCTATCTTCACCATGTTTCTAGTAAACCTAATGTAGGACCATACCTTACAATTGTACCCTATAGAGTGCCCTATGGGAGGGATATATAGTCTTACATGTGGAGGGACATTTCACCCTTGGGAAGGGATTCCACGCCTTACAGGAGGACCCTACACTCCTACACATTAAGGTGGGGTTGCGTATGTTAGGATGGACTCAAGGAAGCTTCTTGTAGATTAGTGAATGTGTGGACCAATTGGTGGAGTATGGAGGATGTCCAAGCTTGGGGAGGCCAGGCAAATATGCTACCTTATTAGGATTTCTAGATCGTTAGATTTAAATTTTTGTGGTTTATCTTATTAAGTTATAGGTTTATGCTTCAAATCTGAGTTTTTTGTTATTTTATTTTGTGTGGTAAAAGTATGTTAGGGGTTATCTTTTAGTTAGTATATCATTTTGAAAGATTTAGTATATCTTTTATTGTGATGTGAAGTAATAAGCTAGATTTGGGGGTAATATCTTTTATATTGACGTGATATATGGGGTGGGGACTAGAAGCTACGTTTTGAGGAGGTTTAGTGGCTATATAAAGCCTTGTAATCACGTCATATAAGGGGTATGCCATGTGTGGAGTTAATAAATTGAGTTTTTACTCTCGAAACGTGTGGGAGTTCTTTTCTGTTTTGTCAATCTATGTAAGTAACAATTAACAAAACCTCTTATAACTTTCATGTCCTAGCTTGTATGAAGTTATTTAGTAAAGTTTATTGTACGTTTCTTCATTAGAGATCCTTGTGAGAGGCTTTCAAACTTTTTATGTCTTTGTTCATATCCTATAGTTTAGATATCACTCATCCTTACCCTAACATCCTACTATTCATCCATCTTTATCAAATCAGGTGTTTCTGAAATTATCCATTCTGCCACACATCAAACCTTAAGATTGCCACTTTATTTTTATACTCAAAATGACGAACCTTGTTTTGTGCGAGCCTATTATCAAGCCCCCTAACATTCCAAGTGGCTATTGTAATACCAAGGGGGGTGTATAACCCGTCCATCCTCTCCCCTATCAATCAATACTCCTAGCCTTCAAAAAAGTCAATCACCTTGTTGCAATGTGCTGTCATTGTCAGTTGCTGAGTTTTGCCTCGATTTGAGAGGTCCCCATCACTTCCTTGCCTTTTCTCTTGCTTTCCTCAAATCTTTTCACCTCTAAATTTTGCTTGAGTTAGTGTTTTGTTAGCTAGTGCTGTTGGTTCTCCACTTGGTCTCCATAGCTTCTTTTGTATACCAACTTTGTGAGGCTTACATTTTCCATCTTGGTGCCACATGGTGACATGGTAGAATTATGTCATCCATTCAAATCTAAATTCTCGAGCTATTATATCTTTAATGGGAGAAGCACCTCCACTTTTCTTGTTGGTTCTAGACTAACATCAACTTCAATCACTGAGAGAAGGAAGTAGTAATGGCATCTTTGCACATTAGTCTCCCGGCCGAACTACCTATCCTACTCAAGGAAATAGTAGACTAGAGTTGAAGGGGCAGGTGTGGTAGCAATACCCAAAGGGGCATATTACGTGAATCTAGCTTATCAAACATGAACCCAGGGGACCATTTTCTATACCAAAAAGGTCCATTGCCAAACATCCAACATTTATATCCTGCTTAGATTGAAATTTAAATAGGAAATACCCATGTTCGCAAGCTAGTATCTCAGGTGGGGACGAGTAGTCACTCCATTACATTTGCATAAATCGGGATTTTTGTCTATATTATTAAGGTATATTCTTGGCAACAAAACCTACCAGCCTAGTTTTCCATTGTGACTCCTTCAAGATCTCTTCTTAGAGAACTTTGGCCTTTGCAACACCTTTGATAACCATTGGGTGGATATATCAAAGGTTAACTCCCTTTTTGTCTTCGATTCATTAGTAGGACATCTTTCCAACTTACCTCCTCCTTATATTGCTTTTTCAGATGACATCTTACTTGGGAATGGATTCTCATCCATTGGTGTAGTATTTCTAGTGTTTGCACAACATGAACGAAAATTCAACTAGACTTTACAACAATCCTCACACCCTTCTCCATGTTATGAATCCAGACGATTAAGTACATTCATGTATGATTGAAGTTCATCACTCCTGACTAGTATATCAATGGTCATATATGAATTGCATGATTAAGTACATTCATGCATGATGATCAGGTAGATTCATGAAATATTATTATTATGGATACATGAATCAACATGAACGTAGAATATTTATGAATAGAGTTTTATGAAGAGTTTATAAATGAGGCTCATGAAGAGTGCTTTCAGAGGCTATAAAGGAGGTGCGCTACATCCCATTTGGGCATCTCATTGTGAATAACGCGATCACATCACAAAAAGGCTATTTGAGGGAAATGAATCTAAGGATTTTTGAGCATATTAGCGAAGTGGGTCTAGAGCGTCACAAGAGTTTGCATAACTCTTGGAGTGAGAAAAGCTTGAAGGTTGAGAGGGTACCTATTTTGGAAACAAGAGCTCGAGTTTGGTATAGCCTTGAGTGATCATTTTGTAATATTCTCTAATAGTGTAGGTGTATCTCTTTATTAGTGTAGGCAATTTTGCTAAAACTTGTGAAATCCTGTTGTGTGCTTAATTTTCTTCTCTCTTAATCATCAAATTTATTTACTTACACGATGAGGGTGAACATTCATTTCCAAATGGTGATATCAGAGCAAGGTTCATTAGTCATGGAATGTTCGTCATGGCAAGTTTAGGCATTTTACAATTTTGTATGGAATAATTTGATGAAAGTAAAACTTTTACTCTTTGGTAAAGAAAAGCGAAAGACATCCTAGTTCAAAAGGGCATTGCAAAGTGATCGAAAGGAAAGGAGGCTAAGTCGACGCAGATATTAGATGTTGATTGGTAGGACTTGGAATCCAAGTGTGTCAAGTACTATTAGGCTTCATATTGCCGGTAATATAATCAACAATATAGGTGATGTGGATTTGACGCACGAGCTTTGGGAAAAATTAGAGAAACTGCATTTTGGAAAAGGTTTACAAACGAAATTAAATGCATTTTAGAAAAGGCTTACAAACAAAATTAAATTTGAAGTGAGATTATTACGAGATCAAGGTGGGAGAAGGTGAGAATATCATGGAACATATAAACGTGGGGTTATTGAATCAACTTGCAAGTGTTGATGTTAAAATTGAGGAAGAAGATCAAGCCCTATTACTTCTTAGCTCGCTTCCCGATTCATATGAGAATATTGTTACTTCAATCACATTTGGACAAAATACGCCAAAGATGGAGTATGTAGAATCAACTCTCTTATCACACAAAAAGAGATGAAACACCAAAGATTCTCAAGGCTCTATTTTTGTCGCTCATGATTTGAATTGCGGGGAAAGATTATCTTTGAAGGGATGTAGTGAACATATTATGTCTAAATCAAGGATAGGGAAATGGGCAAGTAGTGCTACAAGTGCAATGACTAGGACATGTAAAGCTGGATTGTCCTTTAATAAAGGGAAAAAGGAGCATCGGTTTGTTTCATCTGATTCTAGCCTCGAACAATTTTGAGAAATAGTGTGCACAAGAAAATAGGTATCTAAAGCGAGTCTCATTTTCTAGCATAGTAGAGACGTTAGTCATATATTCCCATATTTTGAATGATGGTAATAAGGAAAATATGTTATTTTGAGGCCCATCTTTGGAGTCAATTAGTGATTGTTAACTCGGAAAAGTTCATACATTACATTGGCTATTTTGAATTAGGGGAGTTAGGACCACCAATTAGAAGTTAAAAGCCCACAGATAGTTTGTGGGTATTGTAAGTTGTCTCTTGGTTTAGGGTAGATTTCACGTAGAAGTCTCTTAGTGTTGTCATGTATGCTTTGGATGGGGAGATTGTTATGGACACAAACGATTAGGCATTATAGACATTCATTACTCTTCGATAGGCAATTAATGGCCATTCATGTATTACTCTTGGTTTAGAAACATTGGAACTTTATAGTTCAGTGTTTGAGTTAGGTAGATGGAGTAGAGCTATGGATGTGCTAGGCTCATGAAATGTTATTAATATGGGCACATGAACCGGTATGAATGTAGAATATACATGAATAGAGATTTATGAAGAGTTTACAAATGAGGTGTTCTACATTCCATTTGGACGTCTCATTATAAAAAAAGAACACTATTAGATCACACAAAAATTACTCTAAAAGTCTTCGGGTATAGATTCAAAATGGGTTTAAAGTGTTACAAGAGTATGTATAATTCTTGGATCGAGATAAGTTAAATGTTGAAAGAGTGTGTACAAGGGTATCTGATGTAGATACAAGAGCTTGGGTTAGCTATAAACTGAGTGATTGTTTTTTAATATTATCTAATTGATAGGGAAGGTGTTGTCTCCGAGGACGTCAGTAATTTGATTGATTCTCATTAAATTTTGTCGTTTTCTTAGTTCATTTATTTTCTTATCATCATCAAATTTCTTTACTTGCATGACGATGGGGGAAACACATTTTCCGCCACTCCATTCTTGTTTCACTCAAATTTCCTTTCACACTACTCTATTCTCCCTTGTTTCTTGTGGATTGAGATGCTTTTGATCATCGTGGTAGCGTGAGCTTTTTCTTTGCATATCGTTTTCATGCCATGGTCTCCGTTGAGGAGTAAAATAAGACAGTGTGTGGCATGTTCTAACTAATTCATATTTAACTCATTAGGTGTTGGTTTTACATTTTTTTCTTAAGGGTAGATGACTCGTTCTCGCAATATAGAAGTCATTCATGGGTTCGTCTCTGAGGGTCAGATTGTTGTGTTTGTTACTCTTTCAAATGAGAGAATAATTTCTTCATTATTTTCTGATTGACTGAAGAAAGGTCTGAAGTAAGGAAACTATTGATGATTTGCTGGTGGGTTTAAGGGGGAAAACTAGCTTTGTAATCGTGCTATTAACAGCCTTTCTATCGATGCCATGACATGCTCAATATAATGCCTGCAGGAGGTATGGTTGTGTGGAATGATCTGCTTAATTGCTATCTTGATAGGGGTATAATGTTGCATTCAAATGGTATGTTTCAACCTCTTCTTGCTTATACTGGAAATTGTAAGTTGCTTCATGGTATCAACAATAAGGTGCTATGATTACAAAGATATTTCCATAACTGTGTCGTTAAGTCACTTACAATGACTACGGGTACTTGGGTGGATCTATGCCTCTCATTAAGGCCTAGGGCATAGGAGAATAAGAGATTGACTTTCATTAACATTGTGCATCGCAGTTTTATTCTCTTCGAAACTACATTCATTTCTGGCATCTGGGGTGCTTTAAAGTTATTAATGCCACTGGTTTGATGTGCCTTTGGTTCAGTTTCCCTACCATCTTTTGTGGTCAATCTAGTGTTTCCGGTACTAATTCACTAAAGTTGTTACGGCAAATAGTTGCAACTGTGGCAGGTGATACTATCTTTAATCAAGCAAGGAGAGAGGACATTGTAGATGACTTTTTGGCCTGCCAAATGCTGTAAGGGAGTGCTTAAGCTTGATGAGGACAAAATTACTCAATACAAGTATTTGATCAAATCAAGGGGTGTAGCTCAGATTGTAGAACCCGAAGAGATGTTGGTGATAGGTTATAATTCCAATGAAGCGGGAGGACTTGAGAGAGACTACCAGATTTTGACACATCATGGGAAGATTTTGAACCCGCTAAATGATATATTTCCAGATTTTCACGTTGAGATCAAGGTGAAAGTTCGAGGGGAGGGTATTGATAGGCCTATGACTAAATACCTGGCTAAGTACGCCTATAATTGGTGTGCTCAAGGAGAGGCTGTTGATTAACTGCTGAGCCGTCTTTATGCTAGTGGTGGTCTTAAATAAATAATGATTTAGTCAAGTTAAGTAAACAAGGAGAGGGGGTGAATTAGCTGCTGAGTTTGTCTTTAAGTCTTTCGTAGCAGCAGGGCATTTCTGCTAGCACCTGCTGACTCATCTCGGAAGAGAATCTGCTAGTATTCCGTTGGATAAGTCTTTATAAGCTTAGGTAAAGGAGGAGAGCATTATCAGGAAATTAGTGGGAACTATCGGAGAAGCTACAGGACCTCAGATCCTCTTTTCTTTATAGCTACTGCATCTAGATACAATTTCCAGCTATATTTTCTCTCAAAATTTCCGCCTCTTACTAATTGTTTGAGTCCAAAAAATTTAATTCATATAAGACTACACCATCTATGCAAAAAGAGGCCACTATAAAATTAAAATAAATCACACCAAACTATAGAATTAGTGGAAGGGAAATAACTTTAAATAATTCTTCTACAGGAACCACGATGATTAAAAACCAAGAAAAACTTTCTCAAAGATGCTGAGACTATCCAAACACCTAGCCAATAAGGAGAGCTTTCAGAGATAAAGCCAAAGAAAGAGATTTGGAAGGAGGAGGGGGGGGGGGAATGCCTCCTGCAGTGGAATGAGCAGGCAGGGAGCGTGTAGATTTGATGGCCTGAAAAACCAATCATGAAAATAAAATGCTAATCTAAGAAGCAGTTGAGCAAAATTCAACGAAGGAAATAAGGAAATAAAGAAAACCTTAGACAACCAAATACTTACTCATTTGAGAGGACCTTCGAGGTCCATAGTGAGCCCAAAATAAATAAAATGAAATAAAATAAAATATTTAAATTCATCCAAACAAAGGCTTTTCTTGAATAGGGTTGATGATTGTTGCTAAAAAACGAGTGACATCAAAATGCAAAAAAATTAGATTAGGGATTCAATAAAGTTTTTTAAAAAAAATAAGGGAACAAATATGTTATGGAAAGTGAATTGATGGAAAATCAATGCTAGGGAAATCAGAGCCCCACCCTCTCTTGCTCACTGGAATACTAGTCAAGCCACTAAGCTCGGACGTCTTTTGTCATGGAATGAGGGCTAGGAAATCTGTTATTCTGAAAATGACTGCTATAGAAAGTTAGTTAAACAGAAAACCATTGTCCAAAGAAGAAACTGAAATCCTTCCCTCTTATTATAGTGCCAATCATATTTATTAGATGTTTTCATTGGTATCTCGGTATATAATAGTAGCAAGGTAGAGTTCCATGGTAGGATGTGTCACCATAGAAAAGCCCTAGTTCTTTCATTCTGAAGATCATATCTCTTTTTGTATGTTACAGTTTCCCATTTGACCTAAAATATATGGATGCAAAACTAATTCATGGACTTTCATGCCTAAATTCTTGTAGGTGTATTTATTAAGTACTATTTTGGTCCCTTTAGAATACAATTTTTCCTATTTTGGTCCTGAATAAAAAGATGCTTAATTTAGTCAGTCCCTGTGCATTTATTTTTCGTCCCTGATCTATTAATGAACCTGCTATATCATGTAATCCTTACCTAATCTCTTCTAATTATTATTTTATTCATAATTTGATTAATCTAATTGTATAATCAAATTTTAATTTCATATTAAAGTCAAACAAAATCTACTGTCTGAAGCGAACAATGCAACCAGCACATTGGTTCTTCGTCTTCCCCAGCCTCCATCTTTCTCTATCTTCGACCCCCTTATGAATCTGTACCCTCTCCCTTATGCCTAGCAAATACTCGGTTCTTCACAAAATCTCTGATTTATACCTGCAGGATCCAACTATCGACCACATATTTTGAACCTAAATTCATCTTTGATTGTCAGAGTGATCAACTGGTTGATGAATCACCTAATATTCTTGTTCAGCATAATGGACATTTTTGAATCCACATATACAATTTTGAGTTCAATTTCACAAATGGAAGATACCAAAGAGCAATTGGTTCAACATATGAAGTGGTTTCTTCTTCAGCAACAGTAAAGCTCATTCTTCAGTAACAATGAAGTTCGACTGGGACCTTTCCCAATTCTGATATTTTGGCTCCAGATCAAGGTTTGGATCTTTATACCTCAAAAGAGAATGAAGAAGTTCCAGATATATATGGTTTCAAGGGTCCTGTTCCATGTCTGAGATTTAGGGTTCAAAATTTTGGGTTTCTCATTGTAGAATTCTTTTATTGGTTTCAAAATTTGATCGAAAGCAGCCTCGAGTCCTTGTATGGGGCCTTACATTTGCCTTGTCAAGCATCTTTCTTTTTGTTTTGGGCGTGTTTAATATAAGGAATAATTGATTATATGTTGACCTGCAATAGCATTACATTAAAATTTTGTTTTATGATTAGGGTAATTAAATCATGAATTGATTAGACTAGTAGAATTTAAAATGCTAATGAGGAGAAATTTGGTAAGAATTACATAAAATAGCACATCTGTCAATAGATCAGGGACTAGTTTTTGGTGAAAATTATATGTACAGGGACTAAATTGAACATTTTTTTTTTAATTCAGGGACCATAAAAAGAAAAAGAAAAGTTGTATTTTAGAGGGACCATATTTAACTGTGATACATGGTGAAAATCATGATTCAGAGTTTTAAGCTCGAGATACATAAATTATTAGTGTTCAATTTCTGCATTTGAAGGTCTTACCTTCGAGATTCTTTTCCATAGTGCATTTGGTCATTATAACATTGGACCATTTCGAAAGTGAAGTGAACAGATTCATGGTGATGTCTATTACTGGCAGATGGTAAAAGAGCCATGAAGTGGTCAAGTGAGAAAAAAACAACTTTTTGCAGCCGGCAGCTATAAGTTTACTTGCAAGTTTTGTTCGACTTCAATTCTATTTTTGGTGTTCTAACAATGCTGCGTCAGTTGAGATGGTGATACCTTGTATTATCCTGGACAGGCGCAGCAGGCTTTGGATGACATTTTAGAGAAGTCATTAGTCATGGTAAAAGATCCCATCAATGTCATGAATGATGATCCCATGTCCACCGAAGGAGGGATTCGATTGTTTAAGTCTGCTCCCTGTGGAATTGTGTTTGATCATGCAGGTATATCGATTTTGTTTAATACTTTCGAAGGAATAACAAGTTTGGTGTTGGACAATCCAGTAGTTGACACTGCATTTCTTCAGATGAACTTCAGGGACCAAGAAAGAAGCCTAGAATTATCCCTGGAGAAGAGATCCGTGAGAAATCTAAAGAGGTTGGTTTTCAGTGAAAAGTGTCCTACAAGCAAAACTGATTCTCCTTTATATCTGCGTCATTGCTTTTTCTGAAGTGTTGCATCTGTCACTTTTGTTTCCAGTTCAAACGCCGATTACAATGTGTTTCTGTTGATGGAATGGCCATTCTGGCCGCAGCTAATGATGCATGCCAGAAGTCTAGATCTAGACAAGAAGCAAAAGAAGCAGCTGCCAAAGAGGCTTGCGAAAGGGAGGAGCAAAGAATTGCTGAACTGAAAAAAATTAGAGGGGAGAGATGGCTGCCATCAATTGCTAAAGAAAGGCGGCAGTTGAAGTCTGTTGGACGTGGTTCTAGATAAAACTCATGGATGATGAATGATGATCGTTCATGTAGAGTAGTAGCAGATCCCACCATGTCCTCATTTTGGATAAATCTCTGGATTATGACGAATCTGATGGTTCTTATGATATTTGTGATTCTTCTGATGCCATTATGGTTCTTGAGCCCGAACCGATCATCATCAAGTCATGATCCCTTTTGTGCCGAAATCTGTCTTCTGGCAGAAGTATCAGATGACTCCCCCGTCTGCTTTCTAGTTATTAGCGTTCGCATTTTGGAATAGGATTCCACCGTTATGATTCCCAGTATCCAGCTACCTAAATGGAACCTCAAGGGCAAGAACCAAGGGCTGCCTGGCGTTGTGCTTGATGCTCTACTAGCAGTCTTTAAGTTGATGGGCATCTTATGTACTTGCATTTCAAGGTGAATAGGGGTATAATTTAAGACAACATACGATAACTTTTGCTACCTCCTATCCATAATAAGTGTTATTTTAGTGAAGGTTTGTTTTGTTTATTTATTTATTTATAATGTATGTCAATGCAAAAGATGGGCCATTTTTTCTAGGTTATCTTTACTCATTAAAATGTTCCTACTAGACAATACTTGATGATGTACCATCAATAAAGATATATTTGACAATTCATGTACTTTCTTAATAAGTTTGTAAAAGCTTAGAATAGTACTTGTTTGAACGAGTTATATTAGAATGATTTTTGTCAGAATGGGTGAAACTTGAGTTATATTATTAAGGATCAAAATAACGAGTCTAGACTTTAAAAACTGCGAACACGAGGAACGGAGCGTAAATTATAGTGATCGAACTTTTGGTGATACAAAAAACTTTGGGAAGCTAGTGATGTTTAGTCCAGCAATACATAAAACTTTTGGTCACACGTCAGGGCAGATTGATCATAAATTATGGACTTGGTATGCACCCTCTCCTTCTAGACCCCTTAGTAGAATCGTCCGTGAATGTTTGTGTCTTTATTATCAAAAAAGCCGAAGACCGTCTGTCTCCTCTTCTCTCCACCGGCCGTTGATACAAGTCGATATTCATATCACTAAACATCCACGGAAACCACTAATTCAAACCATTAAAGGGATTTGTTTGTGTCACTATCAAAATGGTAGGATTTATGCTTATGAATTAACTACCGGACTAGCCACTTCAATCTGTCCAACCGATTGCCAGCCAATATTGTTATAGGAAAAGTTAAAAATTGGATTTTGAAACCGTTAGAAGAAAACTGGTTGCATCGGTTCAACCGATTGACAACATAGTTGGACTACCTAGTTCATCCAGTTCAACCATTCGACATTACCAATTTTAATATTGATATCACCCGTTGAGGAGGATGATCTAAATGTTCACTTGAAAACATGATCTTACCCCCCTTTTTTTTTATTTTTAGAAAATGTGAGGATAATTGCTAAAGAAAATGTCAAAGTAAAAAAAAAAAGGGAACTAGCACTACTATCATCTTTTATAAAGTTGGACTAACTAAGGCAAGAAGATGATGGTATGCTATGGCCTTTATATTTTGGTTATGGAATGATAACTTATTATTGTGTAGGTAGCAAATAGAGCACAAGGTCATTAATTAAGAGAGACATTGAAAGTGAACTAAATAGTGAATTATTAGTGGTTAAGGTGTTTATTGTTACCGGTTATGAAATGACAACATATTGTTGTGTAAATGTTTATAATGAGGGTGTGATTTAAGAATACAAGGTAATGGAATGTAAGAGGGAAAGAAGAGTCAAAGGGGAGGAAAATGACACAATAAAAATATTTAATTTGGGTGTTTCTTGGGAAAGGATAAATAAAAAACTTAAAAAAAATAGTTTAGATGAATCCTAAAATAAGACTTTTATTTCAAGTTGTTAGTTAGCCGAGCAGACTTGGTTCAACTTTATATATGCTTAGGATGACATATTTATTTATTTAAACAAATCAATCACAAATTTTAAGTTTAAGATTGCTTATTACGTGAGCAGAGTTTAGGCATGAACACGTTCAACTCAGTTTCTGTGGGCATACTCATTTGTAGGCTCATTTAGAAAATCAATTGATTTTCTTCTATAATCTCATTTAAAGCTTATTTATATGTCTATTGCAGAATATTTATAAATATCCACATTATATATTGGTAGTATTTATACATTCATTCACAAAAAATAGTTTCAAACTAAATATTTCGTTATACATAAACTAGTTGAGTAGATTGGGGACAATGATATAAGTAAGGTTATAAATGAGTGATTTGTTTATTCAAGATCATCTCATTTAACAAATGGTTAAATGAGCCAAGTCACGTTGACTTATTTATTATAAGAGTTTAAATCCTGGCATTGAAGTTTAGCTAGTTTAATCAATGAGCCAAATTCGAGCCAATTCATGAGTCACCTTTATTGTTGGAAATAAGTCGAGTTGTCATAATTCATTGTATTATAAGCTTAATTATTGACTCAATTTATATATCTACTTATTTTTTATTGAACCTAGGCCTATAATAATAAGTCTTATACTGTTTTTTATTTACTTATTTGTCATACTTAAGTAGTTTATACATTCATACATATAATAAGAAGGCTCATTTATATGCTTGATAGATGTTTATCTAAAAGTACCACATTATATATATATATATTGAGTTAGAAATCAAGTTTATAACATAAGGAATTAAGATAACTCAACTTATTTTATTACTAGAGTTGCCTTAACTCAAGTCGTTTGATAAATAATGTAACACCCAACATTCTTATCATCTTGTTTCCTCTTATAAAACTATTTTTCCACAACTAGTGTTTAGTGAAATATTAACTTCTTAACTATCATAGGTATTATCTACTTCGAAGTGACACTAATTAGTCGAAGTGACACTAATCAGTCCACTGTTTCTACTTTCCTTTGTAAATGTCATTTCTCTATTATGATATTTCCTTTATTAGGATCATTGCTTTTTGCACATACCCTTATTGCTATTTTTTTCAATGACATTATTTCTTTCCTAGTATCATTTTACTTTATTGTAACTCTCCTATAATCACTAAAGCTAAATGAATAATTTGATTCCTTTATTGTTATCTTTTTTTCTTAATCGTCACTTCTTCATTACTACATTAATTTTTATGGTTATTTCCCTTTGTTGCTATCAATCCTATTGTGGATACCCTTCCATGTCAATGTTTTTCTATCCTATTATCTTTTTTTACTGGTATCTTTTCCTTATTCTTATTATTGCATCATAGCAACTTGTTTTCTGTTCACCATAATGCTATTTTATTTTCCAATTCAATCTATTTATTATTTATCTTGCTTTATTTTGAATTCCTTCTATATATCACACTCATTGCATCATCTCAGTTATTTCCTCATGATCACTTTATGTCCTTTACTCATTATTACTTTATTGCATTCATTTCGTACCATTTCTTTCTTTATTATAATTATTTTTGTGACTTAATATTCATCATCCCCAGTGCTCAAGCATATAAGCCAACCACCTTTTCATCTTCTTTTTGTACTCCATAGTTTTGCTTCATTTTTTTCCCTCCTACTATTCTTTTATTGTAAGATATGTAATTACCATCTTTTCATGGTATCCATATCTCAACTTTATTCTTTTTAGCCTTTCCAAAAATTTCTTCCCTAATATCCTATAGCTTTTGTATATCAATTTAAGTTTCAAGAATACAACTTTTATTATGTAGCATAATTTTTAATTAATTTTATTGTCGAAGAATTTTTTTTTCTAAAAATGGGTCATACTTTAACCTATAACTTTTGGCCATATAAACATATTTATCCCACTTAATTGTCATTTGGGTTTATAATCTTATGAAAAAATAGATAATTAAGTCAACCCATAACTTTGTGTAATCTTCTCATTTATTATTACAACTTTCACTATTGTTCCACCACGTTTCATGATACTACTTATATTTTTAAAATGTGAATCCTTCACTTCCAAGGCCTCCACTGCCCACCGATAGGACATTATGGATGAAATAAATTATGATATGTGCTTTAGTAACATAGGAGACCATGTGTTGTATGACAAAGAGTGGGATATATTGAAACTCAACATAGAAAAAAATGTGTTGTATGCCAGGAGTTCCATTCCCGAAAAAGCCAACTTATAGATGCAATCTGGAGGAGGCTAAGGAGCTAAAAAAACAAGTGCAAGAGTTTCTAGACCGAGGTTATATTTGGGAGAGTATAAGTCCATGCGGGGGTCCAACTTTGTTGGTGCCTAAGAAGGATGGTACATGGAGGATGTGTATTGATTCGAGGGCTATCAACAACATCACAACCAAGTACATATTTCCGATGCCAAGATTGGCTGACATTTTCGATGAGTTGCATGGTGCAAAGGTGTTTTCGAAGATTGATCTTAGAAGTGGAATACAACTTTCAAGACTAAGTATGGGTTGTATGAGTGGTTGGTGATGCCATTTGGGTTATGTAATGTACCAAGTTCCTTCATGAGGTTGATGACAGAGGTAATTAGACCATTCCTTGGAGTCTTTGTTGTTATTTACCTCAATGATATCTTGATATATAGTAAGAGTGAGTTTGATCACATATAATACTTGAAGAGGATAATTGATAAGCTTAGAGAGGTAAAGATCTATGGTAAGATGGAGATGTGTGATTTCATGATGGAGAGTGTGATTTTTATTGGTTATATTGTGAGTGGAGATGGTATTCGAGTCGATCCGTCAAAGGTGGAGTCTATACAAACATGGTCTATTCCTACTAATGTCTATGAAGTTCAAAGTTTTCATGGGTTGGCCGTATTCTATAGGAGGTTCATTAAAGAATTCTCTACCACTGCAGAACCTATCACACAATTGATGAAGAAAGGAGAGTTCCATTGGAATGATCAAGTGACAAAGGCTTTTGAAGACTTGAAGAAAAAGCTCTCAATTGCACTGGTTTTATCTTTACCTTATTTTGATAAATTATTTAAAGTAACATGTGATGCGAGTGGTGTAGACATTGGAGGTGTCCTTTCAAAAGAAAGGAAACCGATTACTTTCTTTAGTGAGAAGTTAAATGGCATAGGACTCAACTATTCAACCTACGATAAAGAATTTTATGCTTTTGTACGTTGTTTGGAGACGTGGAGTCATTACTTGAGACCCAAGCCTTTTGTACTTCATTCAGATCATGAGAGTCTAAAGTATCTGCATGGTCAAAAGAAGGTGAGTCTAATATATGCTAAGTGGATAAGCTTCTTGCAGGCATTTGTGTTCTCTAGGAGACATGTGGATGGCAAAGAAAATGTTGTGGCATATACATTATTGAGGAAGACCATGGTACTACCATGATAGATGCAAAGCTTTTGGGGTTCGAGATGTTGAAGAGTCAATATGCCATGGATGATGACTTTGCTATGATCTTCAAAGATTTTAAGAAACAAGAAAGTTCTAGAGCTTATGTTATTCAAGATGGGTTCTTATTCAAGCACAACAAATTTTATGTGCCGAATACCTCAGTTCAAGACTTTCTAATCAAAGAGGTGCATGAAGGAGGAATTTCATGACACTTTGGGGTTCACAAGACTTTGGATTTTCTGCAAGTATATTTCTATTGGCCAAGAATGCAAAAGAGAGTATCAAGGACACTCAATGTTGGAGACATTATCCCTTATTATGGTGATGCAAATTTGAGGGCATATTCAAATCAACAAGGGGAGAATGATGCAGGATAAACACTCACGAATTGGCTTTTATAATTATAGAACCAATTATTCTTCATTTGGAAAGTATCTACCATAAATTTGAAGACCAACGGATGGTTACATTGCTAGAAACATACCAAACAAGCAACTAAGTGTCTATGTACACGTGTATGGCATGCATGACATGCATGGAAATGATGACCATGTGCATAGGGAATTTATTAGAATCTTGGTCGAGCATTAATATTGACATTATCTGATTAATTAATTTAGTAGTAAGATTGGATAATAAGAAAAGCGTGAAGTAGCATAAAGGTAGCATAAAGGTAGCATAATATCTTTTAGCTTGGAATATCTTGAATTATGCTTTTAACTAATGTTAAAATAAATATAAGCAGCCATAGAAGGTATGAGTATGAAATAAAAGTTGAAGATCAATATTGAAGTTGAATATAAGGGAATTCTGTGTGAGTTCAATTCAAGTTAATTGAATCTGTGTGAACGATTTAGCTTGAAAGTTTCAATATCTTTATCTACATGAATTAGAGATTAAATCATATCCTTTTCTACTCTCCAAAAATCATATTTTTTCCGGCCATAATTTTCATCAAAACATCACTCTAGTTCCAACATAATTGAAGCCCTAATTCAATTTACCCTTAAACCACCATTTGAAGCCTTAAAACCCATTAAACATCACCTTACTATTTCTATTCGTGTTAAACCCTAACCCTAACCATAACCCATGAAATCATCTTACATTAAACCCTATAATTTGAATAATAATATTCAACAACACATCGTTGTCGAATCAACATCATAATTAACTCATCACATTTGAATCATCTTTATCACTCATTCACCATCAATGTTTTGACCATATTCCAACCATCCTCATCCTTATTCCATTTTATTCAAATCTTCAATTTCTTAATTCACCATCAAAAAGCCTTTATCCTAATATCTAAACCCAATTCGAGCCTTAATTTCACATAATTGAGAATCCCAACCTCCCACATACATCAATTTTGGTATCAAAGCCTTAAGTTGGTGGTATTACAATCAAGATTCAATCTTTCTTTCAAGATTCTTCAAGATTATTTAGGATCTTTTAAGAGAGTGTATTATTTTCAAGAATCTCCAAGAATTCATCAAAAAAAAAAGTAAAAAGGGCTGAGCACTTAAGGGCGTGTTTGGGAGAGTAATAATCGGTTGGTAAGGAGGAAGGATGGAGAACCAAGGAGAGGACTTGAGGGATATTCTAAAGACCTTGATGGATGAAATCAAGGAGATTGAATTTCATGTGGGGAGAATAGAAGCTTCCCAAGCCCACGAGTCCCATGTGCCACCACAAAACAAAAGGGAACAAGTAGAGGAAGGGTACGTGAGAATGGCACAAAATCAGGTGGAAGAAGAAGAAGAGAGCGTGGGGAATTATATAAGGTCATATGACACCTCAAGAAAAACTTATGGTGATGTGGAAAAAGGAATCTTCTTTGATCTTCCTGACTTTGAAGGTAATCTTGACCTAGAATCCTTTTTCGAATGGTTACAAATTATTGAACTGATTTTTGTGTATAAGGAAATTGATGAGGAGAAACGGTGCCAAATAGAGATATTAAAGTTTAAAAAATTTGCTAGAGTTTGGTACAATAATTTAAAAAGGAGATGGGAGAGAGAAGAAAAGTCAAATATTAGGTTATGAGAAACATTAAAAAAGCACTTGAAGAAGAATTTTGTGTTTTTGGAATACTAACACGTTCCTACTTGCAAGCGCACGGGGCTAGAGTAGTAGTCAAGGTCGATCCCACAAGGATTGGTGAATGACCACTAAGACAATGATGGAAATTAGATATGTCAAGACTAAAAAATGATAAGAAGTGAGAAATTGTAAGCTAAAATAACTAAAATAACTAAGCTAAAAAGAAAGGAAAATAGCACTCAAGTGACTCAAGTATATAGAAAAGCTAAGGTTCCTGTTCATTGCCCTTGATCCTCCATGTAATTGAAGACCACATCATAAATTGATTCAATAATCATAATCAATCATGCCAATAAGGATAGAAAGTGTTGTGATTTCTCAAGCCACAAACACCCTATTACATTTGTATGGCCCTAATTATCTCTAGCTTAGGGTCTAATAGAGTGTAATGTCTTAAAGTCCACAAAGTTTCCTCCTTTATTTTTGTAGAGGTCAAATTGATTATCTCTTGACCTATAATTTAATCTGTAGTTGTGCTATTGGGTCTAATACTAGATTATTTGTTGATTGCACAATTATTTCCCACACAAAAAATTAGAACCTAGCCGAAGTTCGTTATTCCGTCAATTAATCAACAACACAATACAAGGATCATGAATTGAATAAAAAAGAATGCAAATATTCAACACAATTGGATTGGGGGAAAGTCACCTTCACCTTAGCACAAAAATTTAGCCAATCAAACTCATAGCAAGAACATTAAGAATAACACGAGATTGCATAGATAGATAAGAGAGAGAAGAAAATACCCTTGAAATCTAATAAGTCTTATAAGTGTTTAACTTTGTACACCTAGATCTCTAGTTTACAAGAGAATTGTTGAGGAATTGGGGAAGAGGATGCAGGAGAGAGAATAGAGAGGGAGTGGAGGTTTCTAGGATGAAAAATTAGAATGAGAGTTTAAATACTATGGCCTCTTGAATCTCGAGGGTACCGATAAACATAGGCTTCCCGTGTTAGCTTTGACAATGCTGGGTATTTTGACCATAACTCTTTCACCAAGACTCTAATTGAGATAATTTTATATGCATTGGAAATATATTGAAATGATATACAAATTTTATGTTTAAATATTCTCCAAATTTAGATTTTATCCTGGTCTAAATTCAACTTATTTTATGCCTATATACTTTGAATATACATTCTTGTTTTCATTTTATTTCAAAATTTACATTTTAGCTCTAAATCTCTTTTTTGCTTTAAATTTTTCTCCTCTTTGCTCCTTTTTTCTCCTTTATTCTCCCTTTAAGCTTATTCTTTCTTCCATTCTTTATACTTGTTTGTTCCTTGAGATCCTGTAAGTTTTCACAACACAAAGGCAGTAATAAGAACAAAAAAAGAGAATTCCAACTGAAAGTTGAGGTAAAAACCCTTATAAACCTTAGGAATAAGATGCAAAAGTCACTTATCAACTCCCCCATGATTAAACATTTGCTTGTCCCCAAGAAAAGTAATATAAGAAACACACCATGGGAAAAGAAGAAGAATTAGGATCCCTTTCTCACAAAGAGTGTTTATCCCTTTAACAGCACAAGAGTCAAGTCAGAAGCAATAAGATCCAAAAGTATAATAATTAAAAGCTTAAAATCCTTTTCGAAAGATTTTTAGGTTGCCTCCTTATGTGAGAAATTTAATTGCACTATCGAGATCTAGGGCCTTATCATTCAATAAAGGAAATCCAATAGTGGATAGTAGGCAACCGTATACCAACTCACTCATTCCTCCAAGTTTCGAATTAGAATTCTCACTTTTGGTCTTGTGGACACACTTCTCATGTGTTTTATTGTATTTCAAGGTTTCAATCTAGTCATCTCACTCATGATCAAGATCATTCATATTCTTGGAATGCTTTTTTATTCTCCACCACTAGAAAGACTTAGGGCACATAAAAATCAAGAGGTTTTGTTAGGGTTGTAATGGGGCCATGGGTTAAAATGTTAGGATGGAAAATTTTTTTGGAAGTGGAGTTAAAAGTCTAGTACTAATGAGGTATGGTAATTTTTTTTAATAACATATAATTTACTATCCCAACTTTTCATTATGAAGCACAATCACCCCAAACTTCTTATTGATTTTTTTTAGATAGATAAAAGATAGATCGATTTGCTTTTTGTCCTACACAACCATTAACCCTTTCACACCTCCCCCATGCTTAGCTTACATTACAGTACCAACCTCCTTTTTTTCTAATTGAGCAACACCCTTTGGTTCTAGACTTAGGGAGGGATAAAGGAAATTAGGTTACATGTGTGGTTAGATCAAGAAAAATAACCATAAGCACAACGGGGTTAGTAAAGGATAAAACATGAAGGTCAGACTATTTGGCTAATATAGGTTATGACAAAAAAAAAAAAGTGCCTCTATCATTTTAATGCACGCCTAAGTCATATGTGGTTTTGAAGAAAAATATTAAAAGTTCTAGTTTCTCAAGTCATGGTGGGAGACACACACACAAGAAAAAATAAGAGACTGAAATGATGTATTAGTCAAAAGGCTCAAAGTCTTATTCGGTCCAAAATTCTCTAATTCTAATCCCTTTTGGCAAAGAGTAAATCAACATAAGTCAAACTGAAATACCACAAGAATGATAAGTCATGCATAACCCTAAATTTCTCAAACATAGTTACACTTGTCTCATAACAATGCAACCAAAACACTCAAGCACATAGAAATCCATTTTCAATAGGTATTTCAAAGGGTCTTAACATGACAAACTAAACAATCCTACCATTTCAAGATAAAACATACTCTTTAATATCATCAATTAAGGGTCATTTCCTTTTCTTTTCTTTATTATATATATATATATCCAAAAGAAATAACCAAAGAACATACAACAACACTAATTGAAATAAAATAGGGAAGAACATAATACTAAAAAAATGAAAAGGATAGGTTATCTTCTCCTCCATGCTTGTGTATCAAATTGTCCTCAATATGAAACAAGAAGAACAAAAGAAAAGAGAGAGAAAAAAAAATACATGGATCAATTTGATGGAGGAGGTGGTGGAGGTTAATGGATGATGTGACAATGGTTGTGGTGGTGGCGGGATGGCGGTGTCGTGATGCAGTTGTGGCGGTGGAGAATTTGGTAGAGGTGTAATGAATTTGCTTGGCAAATTTCACACCTTCACACTCAAACAAATTGACCATGGTTGCCACTCAAATTAGACTTTCCACGTCACCACCTACAAATCCATCAAACAAAAGCCATAAGGAAATCAAAGAGCAAACAAACCAAGAGACCCAAAACAAGAAAAATAAAAATGAAAAAGAAGGAAAAACTTGGGTTGCCTTCCAAGAAGCACTTGTTTATAGTCATTAGCTTGAATTTCTTGCTTCACTTAGGATCATCTCGAAGAATGGTAGCTTTGAGGGTTGCAACCTCACCACCTTCATAAACCTTCAACCTTTTCCCATTGACTTTGAATGGTTCTTTATCGGGGGCTAGTGATTCTGACTACTCCGGATGGAAAAACTTGCGTGATTGTGAATGGTCCTGACCATTGGGATCTAAGCTTTCCAGGGAACAATCACAAACAAGAATTAAATAGGAGCACTTGCTGTCCCACTTTAAATTTCCATTTGGTAATGCATTGATCATGAATCCTTTTCGTGCACTCCTTGTATAGCCTTGCGTTCTCGTATTCCTCAATCTAAAATTCATCAAGCTCGTTAAACAAAAGGAGCCTTTTCTCACCTACACCTGGCATATCAAAGTTAAGGAGACGAGTAGCCCAAATTGATTTATGCTTAAGTTCTATGAGAAGGTGGCAAGATTTTCCGAAAACAACATTGTAAGGGGACATTCCAATGGTACTTTTAAAAGCAGTTCGGTATGCCCATAGAGCATCGTCAAGTTTCAAGGACCAATCCTTTCTAGAGGAGTTAACCATTTTCTCAAGAATTCTTTTAAGTACACGGTTTGATACCTTCACTTGACTGCTAGTTTAAGGATGATATGGGGTAGCAACCTTATGGTTGACTCCGTACTTACTCAAAAGAGCATTAAATGCTCTATTGCAAAAATGTAAACCCCTATCACTAATGATAGTCTATGATGTCCCAAACCTTGAAAAGATATTCTTTTTCAAGAATTTAGTAACAACTTTTGCATTGTTTGTGGGAGTGCTATAATACCCCATTTTTAAAAACCTTAAATATAAATTAATAATTGTATGATTAGTTACAATTATTATTTTAGAAGGTTTTATATTAAAAGTGTTATTATTATTTCTATTATTACGATAGTTTAAGTATAAATTTACTTAGGTTAAAAATTTGATAGAAATTGGGTTATTTAATTTAATCCTAGTTTATATCTGTAACTCTTATCCTAAATTATTTTACTAATAATATTTTGATCTCTAATCCAGAAATAATTTCCTAAAATTTATTCCTGATTATTGTACTCTTTTCGACCCTTTTTAAACCTATCCTAATCTGGATTATTTTTCCTAGATTATTTTTCAACTCAGTACCCTAATCTATCCAAATTAAACCTAAAACTAAATAAATAAAATTCTATCCTACCCTACCATTTCACCCTTCTGTTGTACCCCAATCTTCTCCCCTTCAACACTCTTCCTTTCTCCCTCACTCAACCCATCACCTCAGCCCTCTACATTTTTATATACATATCCATGCTACACACGCACACATCCTTCTCCCTCTATTCCTTTTTTACACCCTCCCCGACCCAGCCATCTACACAATCATTCCCCCTACCAAACAACCCCCTACACCTTTCCTTTCTCTACCCTTTCGAGCCCTCATATCTCCCATCCCCCTCTGCATTTTTCCTTCAACCATAACCATTCCAACAACTCTAGCCCCTACTCCCTTCTCTATCCCATTGGTTTCTCGACACACCCCTGAGCAACCAAACACACTTCTGCTACCCTCAACCAAGCCCAACCATCCACCTCTCTGCCCTTATCTATCTAACCCTCCTTTTCCTTTATTTTTGTTAACCAACAGCTCCCCTCAAGCACCAACCATTAGACCACCAAGCCCAGCCATCGATCTTACCTAGGCATGCAACCACCCCCACTGACCAACCTTCAATGTAACAGCCAGCTCCCTACTCCCTCTCTCCTCTTGGCTCCTTTTAGTTTTCCTAGCCCCGTTTCATCGCAGAAACCGCAACACCCTACAGCTTTCAGCCACCAATAGCACCACCTACCCTGCCTGTTGTAACACTCCTAAAAATCACAGTTGAAAAATTTTGTTTAATTATCACCGTGATTAGTACAAGCCCAACCATCGGCCAATCTCGTACCAACCACAAGGATAAGGAAAAATTTTCATAGCACATTAGACACACTTAAAACAAAGATTTATAGAATACTGAAATGTTCATAACACGAGAATCAGAGTGTGAGATGAAAAGGTATTACAACCCAAATGGGGTACATAGTTAAAGTTTCCAAAGAGATAAAAGGTACAACATAATAAAAAAATCGAAATAAAATAAAAACATTAGTAAATAGGGATAAAATAGAGTCCAGTATACATCCACTCTCAGCCCCAAGTAAGTCTAATGGTCATCATTCATCCCCTTCTAACACATCCAGAACTTCATAGGCATCATACACAGTACCTCGTACATGCATAAATTCATAAAGGCCCTATGCTCGTGGGAATGAGTAGTACCCATGAAACAAGAGGTCAGTATGCTATATACTGAGCAATGTAACCATATGGGTAAGGCCAGTAAGAAAACAAACAAGTAAGGAATACAAAGGATAATTCAAGTTCATATCATCAAGCCAAACTTAGACTAATATTATGTCTTATACCTTTCTTATATTAATTCCACATGAGTCCGGGAACCCCACTATTATAGCCGGTGGACCGGAAACATTCCATAGGATTGAACGCACCTGTTCACTATTATAGCTGGTGGACAGGAATTACTCCCCAGGGCAAAACACACCTGACCACTATTATAACCGTTGGACCAAAAAATCAACCTCACTAGCCCCAACTCACGTGGTGTTCCACTCTAAGTAATTAGTGTCTTTCTATGTCTTATAATTCTATCTTACGCATTTCTCATATTAATTCCGCGTGAGTACGGGTACTCCACTATTATAGCCGGTGGATCAGAAACACTCCACAGGGCAGAATACACCTAACCACTATTATAGCTGGTGGACTGAAAAATCAACCTCACAGGCCCCGACTCATGTGGTGTTCCTTTGTAAGTAATTAGTATCTTTCAATGACTTATTACCATGCAAATTTTGGTTTATCGATCCTGGAGTCCCCTATTATTATTATAGCCGGTAGACCGAACACACTCCACAGGACAGAACACACCTGACCACTATTATAGCTAGTGGACCAAAAATTATTCCACAAGGCAAAATGCACCTGACGACTTTTATAGTTGGTGGACCAAAAAATATATAACCTTACGAGGCCCTGGCTCGATAATCTTTCACTTTGGGTGTTTAGTGTTTTATTCATATTTTATTCCACACACAACCCCGACTAGACATGCATGACCCACTAGACTTCCCATGCTCACCCTTTTAATCTCAACTTCTTGAAAATCCTATCCCATATCTTGAGACTTCTACACCCTCTAGTACATCCAGACATTCCTTTCCACTCTTTCCTCATTAACATGAATAACCAACTCCAAGGCCCACTTTCCATATCTCTGAGTCAACTCAAAGATCACTCTCTAGGGTTTTCCTCCGAGAAACCCTAATTTGGCCTATATGGTCCAACCTTCCTCTATCCCACACACCTTATGCTCCTTTGCCCCCAATTCATTACCTCACTCGAGTCATCCCCAAGCACCCCACTTTACTTCCCATTTCACACATGTGACCATAAAACCCTAGTTGGCGATTCCAAAACCCTATCACCTCTCTTTCCTCATACAATGTTATGCCTTCATCACTCTCACTTACCATCCCCTCTTCCACATGACATATCCATCAAAACCTATGACCCTGAGACTTCCTTCCCATCTATCCCTCACCATGAGAACCCAAAACTCTTCTTTGTTACCAAAACCATCACTTCCCTCGAACCACACCCAACATCACAACCTCACTATCCAACTCCCACACATAGAGCTGTAAACAAGACGAGTCGTGCCGAATACCCCTAGGCTTGGGCTAGACTCGTTTAATTAATTGAGCGTAAAATAATTTTTAGGCTCGGCTCGTTTAACTAAATGAATGAGCCAAACTGAGCTGAGATCACGAGCCAAAGCCAAAAAATGAATCGAGCCAAGATTTTTCGATCTTAGACTCGACTCATTTAATAAACGAGCCTAAAAGTGAGGCTTGGGCTCGGCTCGTTTAACTAAACGAATGAGCCGAACCGAGCTTTTAACGAGCCGAGATGAGCCGAATACTAAACTGGCTCAGCTTATTTACATCCCTACCCACAAGTGAACATGAAAACCCTAGTTCGCTCTCCAAAACCCTAGTACTGCTCCTTTCTTTTATGTCACCCCCTTAACACCCAAATACTTTTTTCTCACTTGACTCACTTTTCTTCCATGTGACACCCCTCTCATCTTTTATTCCCCATTATAACAATTTCAATTAGATTTCCCCTTGCTTGCAAACTTCTCTCACTTAGGGTTTCCTCCCAAAACCCTAGTCAAGTCTCCCATACATTCTTACACCAACCCACATACTATTTTTCACATATGGACTCCTATCACCTTAACAATTATTCCCTTACCTCACTTAACCCTCAAGTCTACTTTTTCCATGTAAAGGTCATCCCCATGCAAAGGCAAACCATCCCATACAAACCCTAGACTCCCCATGCATGTTTTGGTCCACTCCCTTAATTTATTCCCATTATTCCTCTTTTTGTCCACCCATAGGTCATAAGATGTTTAGGCCATCCTTACCATCCTCTTAGTTAACTCACTTACCTCACTCTTTTCCATTTCTCTCACAACCACATCACACTATTTAGGGTCTTCTATCATGCATGTCATGAGGGCAATATTACATCACCACATTTCATGAACAAGCAACAATACCACATTACACATATCATAAAACACATGTAACTTACCTTAGCTCCATGCTTAGCAAGATGCGCTACAAGAACATAATATACAAAGCACACACATGAAATCAACACACATTAGGCCTGAATCATATCCTTACCTAAAATGACACCGGATTTGGAGGATGCTCCTACGCCTCCTTAGGGTTTTAACTTGGTTCACCTATAAAAGAAAAATACTAGGGTTAACTTCCCTGTTACCAAAATTATCATTATTCCCTACTTTTCCTTTATCATAACCTAGTATTAGGGTTAATAATAATAATAGCAGCTTTACAAGTAAAAATAAGGGTATTATTCTTAAAATAGTTAATCATGCTATTATTAGTCGAAATAGGTCTTGGTAGTTATATTGGTTCATGTTAAGGTATTATTAACAATATTAGTAATACTAAAGATAATAACTTTAATATTAACAACAACAAGAATAATAATAATAATAATGATAATAGTGATAATAACAATAATAATAATAATAATAATAATGATAATGATATTAGTAATAATAATAATAGTGATAAAGGTGGTAATAATAGTAATAATGATAATGATAATGATAATAATGTTAATACAAGTAATAATAATACTAGTAGTAACAAGAATAGTAACAATAATGATGATAACAACAATAATGATAATAATAATCATAATAATAATAATAATAATAATGGTTCAAATAATAATAATGATAATAATAATAACGATGATGATGATGATGATGATGATGATGATGATGTGATATTAACACTAATAAAATAAATAACAGTTACATTAATTATATTTAAAGGTTAGGGAGGTTAGGTCATAACCTAGTGGTGGTGGTGGCTAGGCGGTGGTGGCAGTGGAGGAGGAAATGGAGTTAGAGAGGTAGCTTTCTAGGCTAGAAGAGGGGGAGTGAGATGGTGGTTGTGGTGGTGGTGGATTCTCTGGGTTGAGAGGGTTGGAATGGTGGTGGTAACACAACAAAAGTGGTGATGTAGGTGGTGGTTTCTATGGTGGTCCAAGGTGGTGGAGGAGGAAGGGCGAATGAGAGGGAGGCAGGGAGAAAAGAAGGTAGGAGGGGGTAGGGGAGACTTTAATAAGTGTTTTGGGTGGCAAGAGAGGTGGTGGTTGGGCGGAGATGGTGGCACATGACGGCGATGGGGGAGGATTAGAAGATTGGGTAGCTTACTTGGCACAACTGGGTTGGCTCATATAGGGAGAATTAGAGGTGGTGAGTGGTGTGGTTCAGTGGAGGGTGATGGAGGCAGGAGTTTGGCAGGTGTTTCGGGCGATGGCACTAGGCAATGGTGGCGGTGCCATCTAAAGCGGTGATGGCACAAGGAAGGTTGATTTTCTAGGTAGGGAAAAGAGGTCAATTGAGGTCGGGTAGGAGGTATTTATAGGCCATTGGTGGAAGGATAGGACAAAGGGGGAAAAGGACAAGGGGACATGTATGGTAGGCTCGTTGGCTAGCGGTGGCATGTCAGTACAAGCTTGCAATTTGGAGGTTTGGTTGGGTTAGGGAGGAGAAAAGGGAAAGGGAGAGAGTCACGTGTGAGAGGGGTACAAGGCAGGTTGGGGTTGGAAAAGGAAAGGAAAAAGACAAGGAGAGAGGGGGTAGTTTAGGCCGACAGTACGGTGGCTGGCCGGTCGGCATACCAAGGGGGAGGGGTTGTAGGTCTTGGTCTGCAGGCGTGGAAGGAAGAAGGGAGGAGGAAGAAGGTTAGACGGGTTGGCTGGTCGGTTTGGGGAAAAGAAAAGAAGAAAAAGAAAGAGGGATGAGCGGTTGAGTGGGTGTTTTGATCACAACTCTTTCATTAGTACTTCGATTGAGCTGATTTTAGATGCGTTGGAAAGATATTAAAAAGATATACAACTTTGATATTTAAAAAGTCACCAAATTAAAATTTTAGCCTGGTCTGAATTCCCCTTCTTTCATGCCCATATACTTTGAATATGTATTCTTGCTTTCATTTTATTTGAAAATTTACATTTTAGCTCTAAATCTCTTTCTTCTTTAACTTTTGCTATTCTCTTCTCCTTTTTTTTTATCCTTTCTTCTCCCTTTAAGGTTATTCTTTCTTCCATCCTTCATAATTGTTTGTTCCTTGAGTTCTTGTAAATTTTCATAACATAAAGGTAGTAACAAGAATAAGAAAGGAAAATTTCGACTGAAATTTCAGGTAAAAACTCTTATAAACCTTAGGAATAAGATGCAAAAGTCACATTTATCAAATACGAGCAAGAAATTTTATAAAAATGACTATGTTGAGGCAATGGTTACTTGGAGTTGTATATTTCATGGAAAAAGACTTGCTTAACTCATGCTTTAACTTCTCAATCTTAGAAGTGTTATTCCTAACAATAAGCATATCATCGATATAGAGCAATCAAATGATGAAATCACTATCACCAACTTTCTACATAAAAACATAGTGATCTAAAGTTGTCTTCTTGTAGCCATGTTGTTTGATAACAGACTCAAACTTCATGTACCACTGCCTTTGTAACACCCTAATTTTTACTACTAAAAAAATTTATTTTATAGTAGAAATACATAAGTAAAATATTGGGGGTTATCGTCGTTATTAACATAAGTCTAGTTTTCCCAACTATCATCACATTAATCACAAGGCTAAAATCATTTGTAGTAAAACAAGAAAATTAGAAATGGAAGAAACATTTATAACACAATAGGAGTTTAGAGGCTAACTCTAAATTACAATTACAAAATAAAAAATAAGGGATACCATGGATTAAAGAGTCCAAAAAGGTATCTAGGTAAATACATCAACCGGTTAATATGAATCTTCACCCAAACACTCATTAAAGATAATAGGTCACTCATATCCGCATAGTGCATTAAAAGCCGCATAGTCATCTAGCGGGTCTTTTGAGACCTGCACACAAGAATTAAGGTTTCTTGCTTGTAGGAATGAGCAACACCCATGAAAAGGGTGGATAATATGGTATGTACTAATCAAGGTAAAAATACTATCAAATTAGGGATATAGATAACACATGCATTCACAACTGATGATAAGTACACATTCAAACAAACAAACATCTCATAAGATAAATACTAGTCCATACTTCTTTATTAGATATATCCATTTCATTATTTTATATATGTTGAGTTTAGGAATCGCACTATTCTTAAAATAGTAGAATAGTTTGAAGTATCTTCTCAAGCATAACACACTTGAACCACTATTATCATCCGACAGAACGAATATGAAAACCTCACCTTCTTGGGGTAAAACACTCTTGAGCTACTATTATCCTTCGGGGGAATGGATATAAAAATATCACCTTGGTCTTGACTCACTTACTCTTCCACTTTAAGTTATTAGTGTCTTATCCATAGGTTATATAGTTATATTTTCATTCATGATGAGAAAGGACTTCACTATTCTTAATCCGGAGAAACATACTGAAAAACCTTCTTGGGGGTAAACACTCCCGAGCCACTATTATCCTCTAGTGGAATGAATATATAAAAACATCATCTTCTCGGGACATAACACTCTCTAGCCACTACTATCATCTAGTAGAATGGATATAAAAACATCATCTTGGCCTTACTCACATGATCTTTCACTTTAAATGATTAGTATATTATTCATGATTAATTTATAGGTACCAAAAGCATTAAGGCAAATAAGCACATAACACAATTTATAAGGTCAATTTCTAGAGTCATGATCCTTAATTTCCTCAACCATAATATCTCACTCCTAGCATAACTTCTCCTATATATTGATCATTCAACAACCAATTATAGTATATCATTTCTCAAATATAATCATATTTATCATACCTAAACTTCATGGTCTAACACCCATGTCTCATACATACAACAATAACCTTATCCCCAATATTACTATTTATAGGGCTTTGAAAACCTTAGTTTTAAGATTAGTCATAACTCTTCCCATAAGGCTCATATGATTACCCAAATTCAATAAACATCCTTAAAATACCAATATTCATAAGTATACAAAATTTGTGGTACAATTCAATAGTTTTACACATGAGATAATATTATTACCATTTTAAGGTTACTATGCCCTAATTAAGTCATTATCTCATTTTGAGCAACTCACAACATTTAGTATGTACTCCAAATACTTCTCTTGATATCATAATCATAATTAATGCACCTAATGCATTGGAATATCATAATCTCCATATTAACTCATACCACTTATGCCATAATTTATGTTTTCTCACAAGTATAACTTAGCATATTAAGATTATATCAACACATCTTTCTCATTCGCATTACCTTTATATCATATAAATCCACATTATCAAAACATATCATTAACAACATAAATTCCGACATATAAAAAAAATATCATGATAATACACATAGCCATGCAAGTATTTAACACAAAAATCCTAAAACATCAATTAGTATCCTTACCAAATAGGACACCGGGCTTTAAGAATGTAAATCCTATACTTCTTCCTCCGAGATCATCAGAATATCACCTATGAAAAACAAGATAGTACTTGGTTAGGCTCAAAGATTATAACCGAGGGAAAAATTAAGGTAAAGGAGGGTAAAAATGGAAATAATTGAAGTCAAAGGAAAACTTAAGTTCTGTGGAAGTGTGCTAGAATGTATGGGGGAGCTATAGTAAAAATTTGGTAGTGCTTGGATAAGGTTTGGGGGGGTGAAAAAGAGGGTACACGACTGAAATGGGAAGGTTGCAGGGACGTGCAGTAGGTGGTGCAAACCTAGGCCGTGAGCTAGGATCATGCATGAGAAGGCTTTGCGAAGAGGCATGACCATGCTTGAGCACTAATTGAACAAACACAAAATAAAAAAGGTATGCATGGGCATGCAACAAGTTGTGCATAGGTTGTACAAGGGTGCACGGGCAAACCGTACTGGTTTACATGGGCATGCGATAAGGAAAATTAGTGTTACATGATTGAGTGTCTCACAAAAACATGATGGACGTGACAATGAAGAGGAAAAAATGACAATGGTCAACTGTGATGGCTAGTGACGATAAAGAGGAGTGTTGGGGTGACCTTGGTGGTTGGTCCACCGAGTTTTAGGTGATGCGTGGTGGCTATGGTAGTGCACGATAGTGATGGAGGTTGTAACACCCTCAAAATTTATAGTTGAAAATTTTTGTTTGTTATAAAAAACCATACACTAAAAATGGGGGGGGGGTGCTACCGCTATGATTAGTACAAGATTGACCCTTAGACAATCTCATATTGACCACAAGGCTAAGGGATTAAAACAGTAATGTGAGTAGTCAAATAAAACTAGAATAGTTTAATATTTCATAAAAGAGATCAAAGTATGCAAACATCAGAGTTAGTATAGAATGGAAAACGAATACAAGTACGTCCACTATAGGGGAAATAAAACGATAGTAAAAAAAATAAAGGTAATTCCGGAGAACACCCTTTTGGACCCCTTTAATAGGTACAATAGGCCCTTACTCAGCCTCGCTTAAGGCATTGTACGCATAAAAGTAATTAATAGCATCATCTCCTACCGACACAAACTCAGGAGGGGCCACTACTCATGGAAATGAGTAGCACCAATGAAAAGGGTGATTAGTACGCTACATACTGAGTAAGGTAACCGTATGACTAAGACCATGCATGACATAAAAAGGCAGATATTGCATGCAATATGCGATTCAGATTAATCATTCTTATTAAGATTTAGGTTTTTAACTTTGTCTTTACACATCTCTTGAATTATATCCACATGAGTATGGAAACCCCACTATTATAGCCGGTGGATCGAAAATGATACTCTAGGGAAAAACAAACCTGGCCACTATTATAGCTAGTGGACCAAAAATACTACTCTAGGATATAAAGCACCTAGATATTATTATAGTTGGTGGACCAAAAATCATCCTAACTTGGTCCCGACCCATGTGGTGTTCCACTATAAGTAGTTAGTGTCTTTTCCATGATTTATTACCATATAAGGTTTGGTTTATCAAGCTCGAAACCCTAACTATTATAGCCGGTGGACCAAAAATACTACTTGAGGGCAGAATGCGCCTGGCTACTATTATAACAGGTGGACTGAAATACATTCTAGGGTAAAAAGGCTCCTGGCCACTATTATAGCCGATGGACCAAAAAACACTCTAACTTGGGTCTAACTTAATAATCTTTCACTTTAAGTAATTAGTGTTTTACTCGTGTATTATTCTACACGTAACCTCAACTCAACATACATGCCCCCAGTGGACTCCCAACTCATACCCTAAACTTCTTGAATAACCCGGTCCCATATCTTAGTATCTCTACACTCCCCAAGACTCCAAGATCTCTAGTGCACCTTCCACACTATTTACCATGAATCCAAAAGTCTCCCTACATATGGGTTAAGGACCACTCTCCCATTTCTCCACCAAGGCTCACCATCGCCTATTAGGGTTTCCCCTTAGAAACCCTAAACTGGCTTATGTGGCCCTAGCTTCACTTTTTCTCACCTAGCCCATACTTCCCTTTCAATCCAACACCATCGCTCCACACAACCCACTCCAATCACCACAACCCTATTCTCCAATTTCCATATGGCATAAGAAACCCTAGTTGGCCACTCTAAAACCTTAGTACTCCTCTTTCGCTTTTCACCATCCCTTCACATGCACGCTCCACCCTCTTTACCACTTGACTCATCCCCCATCATAAGACACCCTCCTCATCTCAACCCTAACTCCAACCAATCACCATCAACCCTTTCACACATTCTCCTACTTAGGGGTTTTCCCTAAAAATCCTAGTTAAGCCCCCATGCATATATCCACCAACCCATATACTATCTTTCACCCAAAGACTCCAACCACCCAAAGTACTCTTCTCACACCATGCTTAAACCTTAAGCCACCTTTTTCCATGTAAACTTTACCCCCATGCAAAGGCTAATCACCCTATGCAATCCTTACACTTTCCATGCAATATTCACTCCAACCCTTCATTTTATTATTATTATCCCTTTATTTTGTCACCCTTGGATCATAAAGTACTTAGGCTTTTCTCACTTCTTCCTCATCACCCCACCCTTTTTATTTATTTTAGATCCCCATAACCTCATCATACTATCTAAGGCCTCTTAGGACACATGTCATATTATAAAAACTATACATAAGAGCATATCATAAAATACAAGTCATGTCACCCATATCACACATATCATAACTCATACACAACTTACTTTAGCTCTATGCAAAGCAAGCTGCACTACACACATTTTAGTCCATACTCACATATAATACATATCACATATCAAAACATCCATGAGCACATAAAACATACAACTAATCCTTTACCATATCCTTACCTAATAGGATACTGGACTTGGAGCACGAATCCTGCACCTTCTTATGGGAAGGGTTTGGTTCACTTATAAAAATGGAACACTAATATTAACTTCTTTCCACTACTTTTTTTCCCTTTTTCTTTTATAGTTTTATAACTTAATATTAATAAGGAGATTAATAATAATAATAAGGTTAATAACATAAAAATATTTAAAATAAATTATATTAAATAAAAATAAGGGTTAGGGCACAACTAGAGGAGATGTGGCAGCTAGGGTGGTGGCACACAACGATAGTGGCACAAGGGTGGTGGAGGTAGTGGTGATAGAAAATATAGGATTTTGGTGTTGGAAAAAGGAAAGGGAAGTGGTGTTTTATTGGGTCGTAGGGTTCTTGGATTAGAGGGGGATGTGGCGGCGGCGGCGGCATCCTACGGCGGTTTCATAAGTGGTGGCGGCGGCTCTAGCTAAAAGTGGAGGAGAGGAAAGGTGGAGAAATGAGGGAGAGAAAAAGGGAATGTAGGGTGTGGGAAGGTAGAAGGATGTTTTCTAGGTAGTTAGGAAGGTATTGAAGGTGGTGGTTTTGGCAATAGAGGTGACACAAGGGGCACAGAAGGGTGCGAAAGGGCCGCTCGAGATGCCCACTTTGCATAGCTGGGGGAGAGCAGAGGAGGGAGAGTTAGAGGTGGGGGAGGGTCACGTTTGGTAGGGGGTGGTGCAGGGAAGAGAATTTGTAGAAGTTTGGACAGTGGTATGACACAACGACGGTGGTGGTTACATTTAAAGGAGGTAGGGAAATTCAGGGCAAAAGAAAAGATAGAAGAAGAAGGGTGAGGGAGAGCTTTTATAGGCATAGGGGAGGGGAAGAAAAAAGGGGTAATAAGGACAAGGGAGTCGGGGGAGTAGGTGGCTCTCGGACGGCGGTAGTAGGCCGATGTAGGCCTACGATGGTGTAGGTTCAAAAGGGGCAGGATTAGGTTTTTGGGGCATGTTTACAGGGGTTAAGTGAGGGTGTTGGGGCTGTAGAGGGGCGGGGATTAGTATAGGGCAGTGCCAGTTGCACGCCCTAAATTTAGGACAAGGGGAAGGTGAGGGGAGAGGGAGAACCATGGCTACAAAGTAGCCATGCTTGTCATTCGATCGGGGGGAGGTAGAAGATGAGGGAAAAAGGGGAATAAAGGGAAAAGGAAAGGGATAAAGAAGGAAATATGGGGTGGGGCATCTTGGGCCACACGAGGGAAAAAAAGACAAAAGGGGGTTGGGCCGCACGAGGAAGGAATGAGAGGAGGGGGGAAAGGGAAGCATGGCCTAGACCGGTAAAGGATGAAGGAAAAGAAGGAAAAAGAAGAGAAAGGAAGAAATAAGAAGTGTTGAGTTGTGCCTCAAATCTTGCAGTTATGGAAGTCTTTAATGTATAGTTGAAGTTCTACTACCAAATTAATTAATAGTATTTATTGCTATCAATGTAGAGTTTAAAACCTGTGGTTATGGTAGACTTAAACATAAAGCTAAAGTAACCGAAGACTTTATTACTAAATTAATTGGTAGTATTGAGTGCCATCAATGGAGAATTCAAGTTTTTCACTCTCCATCAATTAGCATTTTTTTTAGGTTTTTCTTTTAAAGACTATATATATGTAGTTTTCGGCCCTCTCTTAGAACATGACGCACAATATCTATCATAGTTCCACACACATTTTATTTACTATTCCCTTTAAGTGTTAGAATAATTGAGAGTGATATATCTCTACAATCCTCTATTCAATTGAGAATTTCTTGTATTCTTTCTCTACTTAGTAAAATTATCCTTACTTGTCGTCGTCCGTGGATGTAGCCCACATTGGGTGAACTATGTAAAATTATGTGTTCTTTTATTTTTCACATTATTTCTATTTATAGCTTAAATTGAATTGATCCTTCACTTCTCACCTTGAATTGATAGTGAATTCACTTCCACACATCGCCTCTGTTTTCTCCCCTTACAAGTGGTATCAGAGCTTTAGGTTCATGATGTTTGCCAAATTTGAGATCAAGAAGTTTGATGGCAAGATTAGTTTCAGTATCTGGAGGGTTCAAATGAAAGCAGTGTTAACCCAGAAAGGATTGAAGAAGGCTCTAGATGGTAAATCTAAGAATCCTGAGACTATGACAGATGAGCAATGGGACAAATTGGATGAGAAGGTGCTATCAATAATCTAATTGTCTCTATCTAAGGAAGTTTTTTGCGAGGTTATTCATGAGACTACTACATTTTCCTTATGGATCAATCTTGAATCGCTTTATATGACAAAGAGTCTAGCGAACAAGATTCGTCTCAAAGAACGTTTATATACTCTATGTATGGTTGAATGTATTCCTATTCAATCCCATCTAGATGAATTTAATTCAATTATTATTGACCTTGAGAATCAAGATGTGAAAATTGATGATGAGGATGAAGCTATTTTATTGGTCGTCTCTTTACCATCTACCTTTAAACACTTCAAGGAAATTATGTTTTATGGTAATTCTGATACGCTTACCTTTGAAGATGTTAAATCCAATTTGCTCTCGAAAGAGAGATCTTAAGTTCGTTTTGATGATAAGGCTGAAGGCTTATCTATTAGAGGTAGATCTAATGATCGTGGTAGTAAAAATAAGAAAAAAATCCCGGTCTAAATCTAGAGGACATAATTCCAATGTGACCTATAGATATTGTAAGAAATTTAGGTATGAGATTTCTGACTACTATAAATTAAAAAATAAGAAAGATAAGGAGGAAAAAGGAAAATCACTGAAAAATTCTAGTAATGCTGAAGCCGATATAGTTGTTGAAAATGATTCTGAGGGTGATGTACCGTTGGATACATTTGAGGATAAAAGGAGCCGGTCTGAATGGGTTCTAGATTTTATTTGTACCTACCACATGTGTTCCGATAGGGATTTATTCACCACTTATGATCAGGTTGATCGTGGTATTATCTTGATGGGTAATGATACCCAGTGCAAGGTTATTGGCATAGGTAGTGTGCAGATCAAGGCCCATGATGGATGTATTAGGACATTGACCAATGTTAGGCATATTCCTAATTTAAATCATAATTTGATCTCTTTGGGAACCCTTGAGTCTCTTGGTTGCAGGTATTTAGCTGAAGGTGGAGTTCTAAAGATCTCCAAAGGTGATCTTGTCCTAATGAAGGGAATTAGACATGGTAGTCTCTATATCTTGCAGGGTTTTACAGTTACAGGTTTAGCTACTGCATCCACATCTATGTCTGATGAAGGCCTCACTCAATTATGGCATAAGCATCTTGGCCATGTGAGTGAGAAAGGTATGAATCTTTTGAGCAAGTGTGGTCATCTTGGTAATGGTATGGGAAAGTTAGAGTTTTGTAAGCATTATGTTTTAGGAAAAAAGATAAAGGTCGGATTCTCTACTACAACACACCGCACTAAGGATATTCTAGATTATATCCATTCTGATTTATGGGAACCATCCAAGGTTTCTTCCCTTGGAGGTAGGCGCTATATGATGACTCTAATTGATGACTTCTTCTAGAAGGTTTGGGTTTATTTTCTATGCCACAAGAATGAAGCCTTTCCTACTTTCAAGCAGTGGAAAGATCTTGTTGAAAACTAAATAAGGAAAAAGGTGAAGAAGCTCAGGACAAATAATGGGTTAGAGTTCACTGAGACAGATTTTAATGAGTTCTATTTAGATCATGGTATTGCTAGACACAAGACTATGGTTGGGAAGCCTCAACAAAACGGAATTGCAAAACACATTAATCGAACTCTACTTGAGAGGGCAAGGTGTATGTTCTCTAATGATGGATTGTGGAACAAACGTGAGTTTTGGGCTGAATCTCTTTCTATAACTTGTTACATCATTAATAGATCTCCACATACATCTATTGATTTTAGGATTCTAGAAGAAGTTTGGTTAGGTAACCTTGTTGATTACTCTATTCTTAGAGTTTTTGGATGTCCTGCATATATTCATGTTAATCATGGTAAATTAGCTCCTAGAGCTATTAAATGTATTTTCTTAGGCTATGCTTCTAAGTTAAATGGGTATAGGTTTTGGTGTCCCGACTCTAAAAAAATTATTCTGAGTAGGGATGTAACTTTTAATGAGAATACATTACTATCTTTTGGAAAAAAATCTACTATTTCCTCGTATGGCACAAGTGATTAGTAGGGTACTAGCGAGAAGGTGGAATTAGAGGTGATGCCCATTAATTTAGATCATCCTGCTCCCTTTTTTTCATCCACATAGTTCAGCAGTGATGTCAATGGTGTTGACCATCTAGCTCATGCCACTAGTCCCATCTAGCAGCAGTACCAGGAGGGTGGTTATTCTATTTCTCGTGGTAGGCCAAGGAGAAATATTTGAAGGAAAACTAGATATGTAGATGGAGATGATGATGGCTTGATTGCTTATGCTCTAGAATTTGCTGAAGAGATTACTTAAGGTGTTGAACCTACTTCTTATTCTGAGGCCATATCTAGCCCTGATTCTTCTAAGTGGCTAGTTGCCATGAATAGAGAAATTGAGAGTTTGCACAAGAATGGCACTTGGGAGTTAGTTGAGTTACCTAAGGGTAGAAGAGCATTGAGCTATAAATGGTTCTTTAAGTAGAAGGAAGACATGCCTGGGGTTGAAGATGCTAAATGGAAGGCACGCCTCATTGTTAGAGGTTTCAGTCAGAAGGAAGGTATTGAATTTAATGAGGTATTCTCACCAGTTGTTCATCATACCTCCATTCGAGTTCTCCTTGCTTTTGTTTCTCTATTTGATCTTGAGTTGAGTAGTTAGATGTCAAGATAGCTTTCCTCCATGGAGAGTTGGAAAAGGAGATTTATATGCATCAACCTGAAGGTTTTGTTACTGTTGATAAGGAGAATTGTGTTTATCGGTAGAAGAGGTCCTTGTATGGTTTAAAGCAAGCTCCAAGACAATGATATATGAGGTTTGACTCTTTTATGATTAGGCAAGGCTACACAAGAAGCAAGTTTGATAGTTGTGTTTATTTTATAGAGTTTGAAGGTCGCTCATTTGTTTATCTATTGCTTTATGTTGATGATATGTTGATTGCTTCCAAGGAGAAGTCCTTAATTAACAGGTTGAAATCACAACTTAACAAGCAGTTTGAGATGAAAGATCTTGGTGTTTCTAGGAAGATTCTCGGCATGGAGATTATTAGAGATCGAAAGGTTGGGAAGTTATTTCTGTCAACACAGAAGTATATTAAGAAGGTGTTAGACAAGTTCAATATGGGTAATTGTAAACCAGTGTCTACACCTCTAGCTGCTCACTTTAGATTGTGATCAAAGCTTTGTCTAGAGTTCAAGGAAGAGAAGGATATAATGTCTAGCACTCCCTATTCTAGTGCAATTGGTAGTTTGATATATGCTATGGTCTGCACTAGACCTGATCTATCTTATGCTATGAGTATGGTAAGCTGGTTTATGCACAACCCTGGTAAGGGTCATTGGAATGCAATCAAGTGGATTTTACGTTATTTGAAGGGTTCCTTTGATGTTGGTTTGGTGTTCGATAGGAGTAGAGCACAACCCACTTCCATTTTATCAGAGACATTATTGCTGTAGGAGATGTTGTGGTGAAGAAAGTTTACACGTTAGATAATCCTATAGACATGATTATGAAGCCACTACCTACTGCTAAGTTTGAGCATTGCTTAGACTTAGTTGGTTCTTGCAACATATGATTACCTTTCGAGGTTTATGATGATAATGAGTATTGTGGATTTGAGCCAATGTGGAGATTGTTGAGTTTGTTCCTCGACTATTACGGTTATGGAAGTCTTTAATGTGAAGTTGAAGTAATCAAAGATTCTACTACCAAATTAATTAATAGTATTTACTGCCATCAATGTAGAGTTTAAAACCTGCGGTTATAGAAGAATTAAATATGAAGCTAAAGTAACTGAAGACTATACTACTAAATTAATTGGTAGTATTGAGTGCCATCCATGGAGAATTAAAGTTTTTCACTATCCATCAATTAGCATTTTTTTAAGGTTTTCTTTTGAAGACTATATATATGTAGTTTCTAACCCACTCTTAAAACATGACTCAAAATATCCATCATAGTTCCACACACATTTTATGTACTATTCCCTTTGAGAGTTAGAATAATTGAGAGTGGTAGATCTCTACAATCCTCTATCCAATTGAGGATTTCTTGTATTCTTTCTCTACATAGTAAAATTATCCTTACTCGTCATCATTCGTGGACGTAGCCCATATTGGGTGAACCATGTAAAATTGTGTGTTCTTTTATTTTTTGCATTATTTATGTTTATAGCTTAAATTAAATTGATCCTACACTTCTCTCCTTAAATTGGTCGTGAATTCACTTCCATACATCGCCTATGTTTTCTCCCCTTACAATAAGAAAAGGAAGAAAAAGAGAGAAAAGGGAAAAGGAAAAATAAATAAATATGAGGTGGTTAGGGTGTTTGAGATTTGTTTTGAATTTTTAGGAATAATAAAATTAATAAAAATAAATAATTAATTTTTTATTAATTTATAAATTATGGTTATATTTTTCTTAAAATCTATTTTAGTTTATTAAATTATTCTAACCTCCACTAATTTTATTCCTACATTATTTTCCTTCTTTTTGGCTTTAATTATTTTTATTATAATAACCTTACTTTAATAAAAATGGTATATTTAATTAAATATCGCCTACTAATCCCTATTTTATTATTAATTCCTAAATTAGGGTTTTGGGGTATTATGCAGTAGAAAAATAGAGTAGGGAAAGAGGAAGAAGAAGAAAAAGAAGGAAGAAGGAAGAAGAAGAAGAGAGCTCAAGGCAGTTGTTGCTCAACACAAAATGGGCGGAAATGAAGCAAAACAAAAGAGGAAGGAGAGAGTAGTGTATATATATGTATATGTAAGAAGACATGAGATGGGTGAAAGAAAAAAATTGTAGAGGGTCATGCATTCGGGTACGAGGGATGGTAGGGGAGGTTTTTTAATGAAGTTGCTAGAGGTGATGGTAGAGTGATGGGTGAAAATTTTCAGAGGTATGCAACATGAGATGGTGATGGTTGTGTGTCTTCGTGTTGCGTGAGGAAGAAAAATGGAAGGGGTGTGTGCATGCATCAGGGTGGTAGTAGCAAAGAGGATGAGATGGTAAGGGTGAGGGATGATGGTGGCTGTAGCAGAGGTGAGAGTGATGGCTGATGGTGCAAGTTGCATGGAAAAGAAAGTCAAGTATTCCACCATAAGGAGGTAGGAGAAAGGAGAAAGAAAAGAGAAAAGGGAAAAAGGAACAAAAAAAGGATTGTGGTTAGTTTTAGATAAATTTTATTAGCTAAAATAGGTAGGATTAGTGATAAATTTTAGTAGAATTATGATTAGGTTATGAAATGCAATTTATCTGGGTTAAAGGCTCGGATTATATTAAGATTTCAGGATTAAGAAATTTGGTTAAGGCTTAAATATTATTTTTTTGAGATTAGAATCAAATTATGGTATTAATGATATGAGATTATGTTAACCAAAATTTCGGGATATTACAACCTTTGTGACCGTTTCAATCTATACAAACTCTTTTTAATCTTGCAGGCATGATTTTCCTTGCCTTTCACCTACACACCCTCTAGTTGCTTCATGTAAATCTCTTATTGCAACTCATCATGCAAGAAAGCAGTCTTCACATCTATCTACTCAACCTCCAAATCAAGATTAGTAGCCAAGCCTAGTACAACTTGGATTGAAGACATTTTCACAATAGGAGAGAAGATTTGTCCAAAATCAACACCTTTTTTTTTTTTTTTCTGAAGCCTTTAACCACCAACTTAGATTTGTATTGTGGGACTGTAGAATTATCCTCTTGCTACAATGTGTAAATCCACCAATTATTCAAATCTTCACTAGCTCAAATGAATGGTTGTCATACAATGATTGCATCTTATCTTGTATCTCTTTAAGCCATATATCTTTATCTTTACTTTCAAAAACTTCTTTATAAGACTTGGGCTCTCCTCGTTAATCAAAAGCACATACTCTTGTGAAGAGTATTTAGAAGAAGGTTTATGATCTCTAGTGGACCTCCTAAGTAGAGCTTTTGGTTCATCTACAGGAGCTTCTTGGTGGTCACCTACAACATCATCTATTGGATCATCAATATCACCATCATGTTGATGCTTATCATGAGTCAAATGCTGATCCATATTATCTTGCACTCTATGGTCAACAAGTTCACGTATCTGTTGCATCTTCACCGAATCCATATCTATTAGTTGTTTTCACTCTCAATTCTGCACGTCTTAGCTTTGTCAATGTCAGCAATGGTATGTTCTTCAATGAACACTACGTCTCTACTTCACATTAGCTTTTTTTTTTGCAAAGGATCATATAACTTGTAGCCAAATTCATCATGACCATAACCCAAAAGATGCATTAATGAGTCTTTATATCCAACTTTGACCTCTAATCACTAGGGACATGAACATAAACCTTGCAACCAAACACGCACAAGTGATCATATGAGACATCCCTACCATACCAAACTTTATTAGGACTATCACCATTTAGAGAAACTATAGGACTCAAATTAATCACATGTGCATTTGTAAGTGAGCTTCATCCCAAAAAGACTTAGGTAACTTTAACTTTGAAAGCATTCATCTAAATCTTTCAATTAGAGTTATATTCATCCTCTCCTCCAAACCATTCAAATGAGGAGTATTTGGAGGAGTCTTTTAATACCTATTACTATGCTAAATGCAATACCTATCAAACTAACCACAATACTCACCACCATTATTAGTATGAATGCATTTTTGCTTCTTATCGGTCTCTCTTTCGATAAAGGTATGAAAGTTTTTAAACTTATCAAACACCTCATCTTTATATTTCAAGGCATAAACCTAAAACTTTCTAGAATGATCATTAATAAAAATGATAAAGTAAAGTGCACCAACAAGAGCTTTTACCTTAATAGCACCACAAACATCTGAATGCACTAATTCAAGAACCTCGACTCTTCTTGATGGAAAACCCTTGTGGAAAGAAACCCTGTATTATTTGTTCACCATACAATGAGAACACTTCTCCACTTTGGCACATTGCAAACTAGAGAGCAAATTCTTCTTTGCTAAGTAATTAAGTCCTTTCTTACTTATGTGATTAAGCCTCTAGTGTCACAACTTAGATACATCTTTGTTTGCTATTGCATTCACGTGATAACTAGAAATAAAAGATTGTATAAAATACAAGTTATCACATTTGTTACTTCAGGCTACAACCATATTACCTTTAGTGAGCTTCCATCGGCCTAAACTAAAGCTATTGCAGAAACCCTTATCATCAAGTTTTCTAGTTGAAATAAAATTTAGGTAAACATTTAGTGCATGTCGGACATCCTTGAGAACAAACTTTGTCCCAAGCTTAGTCTCCAAGCATACATCTCCCATGCTCATCACGTTAGAAAAACCATCGTTACCCATCTTCAAAACTCCAAAATTACTCGGAGTGTAAGAAGTGAATAATTCCTTCCTAGAGGTAACATGTTGTGAAGCACCACTATCAATAACCCAACTCATCTCATGATTTGCAAGATTCACAATATTCTCATCAACAACAATGAGAATATTATCATATGCAACAATAGAAACATGATCATTATCATCATCATCATTATTCTTCTCTTGATTGAGATTCTTGTTATCTCTCTTTCACTTGTAATAATATTACTTGATATGTCCCATTTTGCCACAATAATGGCATTTCAGATTCATGTACTTACCTCTTGGCTTACCGTGGCTCTTATCTCTATCCTTCTAAATATTTTCCTTACTTCTCCCTTATTTTTGGTAAACAAAACATGTGATTGTGAGGATGTCCCTTGATTTCTTCTTCTCATATACTCATTCAGAACACTACTCGTGCAAAGCTCCATGGTTATCTCACCATTTGGGGTGGATTTGGTAAGTGAGACTCAAAATATCTCCTAAGAATTCGATAGAGTATTAAGGATTTGTAATGCTTGAACCTAATCTTCAAACTTTATGCCCATACTTGAAAAATGATCTAACACACCTTGGAAGTCATTCAAATGATCAGAGATCAAATAAGCATATTTGCATCTCAAATTCATCAATTATTGTTCCTGGTCTTTGAGGCATACACATTTTCTATTTTATCCCATAGTGTCGTTGCATTTGTCTCATTCATAATGTGGTTGTAAACATATTTCTCTACCCATTTCCAAATAAAACTACACACTTGTTCATGATCAAATTTCCAATCTTCATCGATTTTATCTATATGTTTATCTTTAGCAAAAATCAGTAGATGCAAACTTTTTACATATAAGAGATCTTTCATTTTTACCCTTCCATCTATGGTAATTAGACCTATTTAAAGAAGCCATGTTATGTGTATTATCCTCCATCTTATGATCTGATGCCACTTTTATGGGGTAAAGTGAGAATGTGCCAATAACATTAACCACAAAATAGAAACAATAACAAATAAATGACACACGATTTACGTAGAAAAACTCTTTCAATGTGAAAATGAAATAACCATGAGACACTTCAATCTACTCGGGAAACTTTCACTATGAGAAATATGAGATAAAATATCTAGTATTCAAGTGCTAACTGGATACTACACTCATCAACCCAAAATAGTACAATTACACAACAATTACAATGCCCAAAGATAAGAACTTGTAAACCCTAAAATAGAGTTGTTGTAAACACATCCAAAGGTCAATATACAAAAAAAAAAAAAAAAAAAAAATAGAAATAACTTTTACAGTAATAAACAAAAATTTGTAAACAACATCTTTACCAAATTTAAGTCAAAATTGAGGACAATAAACCACTCTATCGAAGCCAAACTTGAAATAGACATAAAACTGTCCTAAACAAGAATGTCCACTAAAATAGCAATAAAAACTTAGTCTAGAGAGCTTGAAATAATCTACATCGTTAAAAATTAATATTGGTGTCCTGAAAAGATTGTGTCAAAAAATTAGCAACATCCAACGGTTAACAACTTCTGATATTTAAATTGATCAAACCTTCATCGAATAAAATAATGGAAATTTTTTTGTGTGCCTCTCTCTTTCTCACCCCTACGGGGTTTAAGTCTCTATATTTCTCATGTTTTTCTCTCCTTTCCACGTCAACTTGTCACCCGATGATTTTAACCTTCTTAAATTTAGGTCATCAATTAAAATAATAAAAATAATCTTAATTCAAAAATGAGTTTTACCACATACGAGGGAGTTTAAATGTTCCAATAAGAAGCCTTGTACAGAACTTGTAACATTGACGGTAGCAGCAATTGCAAGGTGCTGATTAGACCCGCCAAAATTTATTTCAGCACTTCTAGCTCCACGCCCACGACCTCTACTGCTTGATTCAGAAGGCCAGCCAATGCGATCACAACAATTATCATAGTCATGCGCAGACCTTTAATAGTTTGTAAAAAACATACGGGTACACTGTCTAGTTGTGTGTCCTCGACCGTGGCCTTGTTGAGAGGTCCGGAAAACAAAACTCGTGATGGCAGAATGTTCACTACTACGTCGAGCCACTGTCTTATGGTCTTCTTGAAAGATCATAGAATACACAGATTCTATGTCAGGCAAAAGATCCATATTGATGATTGGGAACGAACCGTGCCGAACGTTGCATTATCAAGACCCTTCAAAAACTGATACGCCTTTAGTGAATCAAACCAAGTGTCAAATTTGGTTCCTTGGTCACACGAGCACACACTTAATGGGACATCACTGACATACCTTGTTGATGAACATAACAGAGATGAGACCCCATCCGGTAAGTTTCAGGCCCATTCTTAATCGAGTACTGAGTCCGTAGTAATCCCATAACACCTTGTCTTCATGCACATGGGAAACATTGTTGAGAATAGGACCATAAAGAGTGTTCTTGATCCATGAAACCAACATGTAATTAACTACATCCCACTCAAAAAATTCCTTTGACTTAGAGTCTTGTGGGGTTGCAGTTGTCCCATCAATACAATCAACCTTATTCTTAGCCTTTAAGGCTGTGAAGATAGATTGCTCCCAATCACCACAATTATCACCTGTCTAAGTAATTAAGATAATTTGGATGCCTGGATTATCCATTGGATGCAAATAAAAAGGAGAGGATGGATCTAAGACTAAATAGGTGGAAGAAGCTTCAGAGGGTATTTCCACGACCATAAGACCAAAAAAAAAAAACATAGGAAATGAACAACCAAAGAGAGCAAGGAAACAACTGAAGGATAGTTGACTAGTGAAAAGTCAAGACTTGCTCATACAGTAGGGCTATGTAAAAAAATCGGAATCCGAAAAATCGATCCGAAATTTTGGATATCCGATCCGATTTTTCAGTGGATAATCCGATCCGTAAAAAATATCCGGTTTTAAGAATAAGCCAGTTATATTCAGACATAATTTAACTTATAATCTGATTTTTTTTCCTTCAATCTTCAAGTTTGAATTATGTTTTTACTATAGTACATAAGTCTAAAAATAATTTACTAAACTAAAGTCTAAAATAAATATCCACACTCTACAAACAATTAAATAGGTCACGGCCAACACACACGCAAGCCCCCAGACCAGAAAAAAAACTTCTAAATTATTTGAACATCTTAACATAGGTCGTTTCACAGTTATTGTTCACAAATCTTAATTGCTAATTTTTGTAGATATGATTAATCATATATTTTATCTTTTTGTATGTAAGCTGAATAATTAAACAAGTGTTTATGCAGAAGTTTTTTTAGATATAGATTATATATGTAAATTTAATAATCGGATATATCTGATATCCAATCCGATATCTGATCCGATATTTCGGATATCCGATGTTTCGGATATCCGGTGTATTTGAATACGGATTCGGATATGGGATATCAAATATCTGATCGGATCGGATATCCGAAAAAAATATCTGTTCGGATACGGATATCCGACAATGCACACCCCTATCATACAGAGACATGACTATGACTTTGGTACCATGATTAAAGAATTAGGATAATCCCCTCTAGTTCTTCCAATTCACCGGTGAGCCTTTTATAGGCTTCTACACAGAGGAATGTTTCCTTATTACCAGATACAATCAATCAATTAAAATTACTACAGGCAATATATTTTAATACCAATTATATAAGATACATTATATATTCATCTAATATGAACTTCAGCAAACCAATAATCAGTTTAAGAGATTAAGTACTAAATATATAAAACCCTTTCTAATTTTCGTACTTAACTCCTCGATTACCTACTAATCAGGCTTGCTTTTTTTTTTTTCAAATTTTAGTTAAAATATGCCTAGTTTAATACCAGCAACAAGATACATATGAATGACTATGAGTACTATTAAATCACGTGCTTTATATAAAGTAATATTTTAGTATTTTAGTAAACAAATTTTAAATGAATTACGCTTATGATTATATTTAAAATTATTAAAGTATTTATTCAATTCCCTTTTATCATATTTGATAGACAACTAGTTAAAACACTTCGAATCACTAATCTAATCAGTAAACCACTAAACCAGTAACAATACTGATTAATTCACTAGTCTGGTTTAAAACTACAAGTGTTTCTTCTTATTTATACTTGATAAACTTGGAAAGAAAATTAATGTTTCTATTATGTTTAGACTCTAATCAGTATTTTATTAAATAAGAAATTACATCCTAATGCATAAACGTAACAACTCAAATTTTACTATTAAAAAAATTTATTTTAAAGAGTTAATTGGGGAAGGCTAAAATATTAGAAAATAGAGTGTTACCTCCACATTTATAATAAATCTAGTATTCTCTACTATTCTTATACCAAGTTTTCATGCTAAAACATTATCCTACTTAAATTAATTACATCAATCATAAGAATAGAATAGATATTACATTTGTTCCAATATACACAAATCTATTGGTCCACAAGGTTACAACTCAAAAAAGAAAGGAAACATATAAGGGACATAAGAGTCTAGGGATATCTAGATTAAAAGATGTCGAATCAGACATTGGATATGTGTAGCTCTCAACCCCAAACCCTAACCATCAAGCAATACCCTTAAAGTACTCCTATGAAGTCACAACTAGTCATTAAATAAGAAAGGGACCATAAAAAGAAACCCATCAATATAATGGTACTAAGCCTATTCCACTACACTAATCATGCAAATGTTATATGAAACATATAGAGGGTATTCATAAAAGAAAACATGGTATAATTATATCAATAATACATATGATATAAAATGTAGTTAATCATTAATCATCCTAGAACACAATTATCACCAAGGCTATATGATCATTTTACTAATATACTTAATCGTATAGAGCTAGATAAATCAATTCATTTCAAGGGTGTTCCACAAGAGAAGACACCAAACCATACTTAGTCATTTCCAAAACAATCATATCACTAATCAAACCAAGAATCCAATTTGAACCCAAACATTCCAAATGCTGCCATACAAGGTTACACTCTTTCAACTTTCTTGAGGGGATACAATCATAAATCGAGGACACTCTAATGCCTCAGTCATACTGGTGCACAAGACAACATAGTACCCTTAACCTTTAAATTTGAAGATGCACCAAGTACCCCGACCATATTAGTACATAAGACAACATAGTACCCTCCAATCCTATGACACCTAATCTTTAAATATCGATACTCCGCTATAGGGCTTTTGTAGTATACTTGTAGAGAGATTAGGGCTTTATTAGGGCACTACAATACACAAGTGAAATCAAACCAAAATGAGGAATCCTACCTCATATTTAGGGTAGTTAACCCTAGAGAGTAAAATATTATCAACTCTCAAGATCTTCCACTTTAATTATTAATATTTTATTTAGTAATCACAAATGTCACATAATACACAAAAAAAAACCAATCCCATACTTAACCCCTTTTTACCTTTATTTCTAAGTATTCAAATCAATCCTAAGGTCAACAATCTAAATCAAAATCAAAGTCAACACTAAATTCAATATGCTCTAATTATTCATATTTAGGCATTTCTTTGTTGAAAATGACAAAAAAGCCCATAAAACCCTAGTTATCTCAAAATTGTCCATTTTAATACTAAGCTTGATTTTAACTCCTCAGCTCTTGTGAAAAGTCTAAAGGCATTAAATTAAACATTTTAACATGCATTAAAATTTTGGAAAATTTATGAAATGATAAAATTACTATTATGCCCCTAAAGCACATTCAACACATAAAAACCTAATCATATATATCTAGCATACCATATTTAACATACTTTTCATAGTCAACATAATACAACACATACTGAGAATATATGTTGAAAAATTATAAATTTTGTGTGAAAGGACTAAAATACCCCTAGAACATACAAAACTTTATAATTATACATAGGCATGCACAAATATTAACATATCATATAATAAACTTTAAGTAAGCCATGTGAGGGATCAAATGGTAAATTCAAAAATGACAAAGGAGATCTTAGCTAAGGTAAACTAGCCCTTAGCTAAGCCACCCCTACAACACATGCATAAACATTTCACCATAAACAATTCTATTTTAGCATGCTATCATACATGTGTTAAATTACATATATCCATCATACTTATACACAAATTCACATGGTTGCATTCTTAGAGAAAAATAATACACCACCCAAAAATTTATTATTAAATTTTTTGTATTTTTAATTGAATGATAATACCAAATCAATTTGGTATTATAGTTATAATTGACATAAGTCTAGCTTACTATACTTATGTGAATCATAAGGCAAAGCGATTATAATGCAAAAAATGATAAACAGAAAATGAGAAAAGCTTCATAAACATAAATATGAGTTGGAGATTAACTCTGAGTACAATATCTAAAAATAAACAAAGGGATGCTATGGATCTAAAAGTCTAAGAAAGGTATCTGGGTAAAATTAATATTCATATAATATGACTCTAAGTCCAAACCCTGATACATAAGGTCACTCCACCACACATAAAGCATTATAAGTAGCAAAATCATTCACTAGGTCCTTATCAACCTATACAAAATACTCAAAGTTATCTTTTCATGGAAATAAGCAGCACCCAAAAAAAGGATGCTTGGTACACTATGTACCAATTTAGGTAATCATACGATCAAGAAATGATACAAATAATTACATATGTTCACATTAAAGAATAAACATACATGCATGATGAATAAATTAATGTAAGATATATACCAATTCCATATCTCATTATTAGATATAACATATTTCATTCTTTTATTTATGTTGAGTTTAGAAATTCCATTATTCTTAATCCAGTGGAACAGACTAAAACACCTCTTAGGACAAAACGTACCTGGTCACTATTATTAAGCCGGTGAAACAAACTCTACACTTGCCAAGGTAAAACCCTCCTAGCTACTATTCTTAAACTAGTGGAACAATTTAAAGCACCTCATAGGATAGAACACTCTTAGACACTATTATTAAGCCCATGGAATGAATTCCTACACTTCAGTCCTAACTTATGTAATCTTTCACTTTAAGTGATTAATGTCCTAATCACTTGTTGCTTATCTCAAAATTATATTATCATTCGCATTGAGACTAGGGCCCCACTATTATTAATCAAATGGAACAAGATGATGCACCTCCCAAGGAAAAACATTCTTAACCACTATTATCATCTAATGGAATAGACACATAAAATACATCGACCGAACTCACATGATCTTTCACTTTAAATAATTAATATATTATTTATAATTGGTTATAACATAATTAAGGACTCATGATTATTACAAAACAAATAATTGAAACATGTAAAGTGCAACCATTTAGGTATCAAGGATGTTCTCAAGGAGACAAGTCCATGATATTCCTAAGAAACCCCAATTTCATATTATAGGCATAACATCTTCCATATTTGATCACTTATCCACCAAATTAAGCATATATTCCTAAAATATTATTATTATAATCAATATACCAAAATATAAATTTTTAACTTCTATACATGCGATAATAGCCCTATCTTAAAGTGACTATTCATGATGCTTACAAAACCCTAATTTCACAAGTAATTCATAACTTTATCCACAAGACTCATATACTAACCAAATTCAATATACATTCTTAAAATTCCAATATTAATAATACATCCAAAAATTGTAGCCTAAATCCAACATTTTGCACATGCGATAATAACCTCGTTCTTAAGGTTATTATTCTTAATTTAAGCCATTTTCTTATTTTATTTAGAATTAGGTCATTCATAAATACCCCAAACCATCAACTTGATATTATTACCCTATTTTAACCTATAAAAACATTAAAATTCGTACATTTCCATATTTAACATATGTTGACAAAAATACCCTTGATAATTACTAAAAGCCCTTATTTCACAAAAAACCTTATGCGTCCAATGTCCTTACTTCCAAATCCTCAATTTATACCTCACCACACCTCTTAAATATACTTATTTCCCACTTACCATAATTTTTCAAATCCATATTACAACAAGATATATCATGCTTATTACTTAGGATTTATAACAGAGGAATTATCGCAATGATATTGTATAAACGCATAATCTTCAACTTACTGACTTTTCACCATATAATATCATATTACCACATCATAATATTAACAATCTTGAAATTAAAAACATAATGATAACAACATGATAAACCACACAATCTTACATAACATGCAACACATAAACCCTAACTACGACTCATACCCTTACCAAAAAGGATATTAGTCTCTAAGCATGTATATCTTAACTCGCCTCCTCCAAAACCTCCATAAAATCACCTAAGAGAACAATAATAAATCACATTTAAAACTTCATGATATAAACAAGGAAATAATAAGGCAAGGGAGAGTAAAAGAAGGAGAAAAAATTGAATCAAACTAAGGTAAGGCTTTAGTGGAATTTATGCTAGAATGGAGGGGACAATGGTGGGATGTGCTACCCCTTAGGAATGGCAAAAACTAAGGGGTAGCAACGGTAGTTTTTGCCATTCCTAAGGGGAGGTTAATGGTGATAAATGCCAAAGGGTTGGGTGAGTATTGGTGGAGAAGGGTGAAAGGATGGAGGTTGTTTTGGTGGATGATGCTGAGGGGAAGTAGGGGGTTGTTGTTGTACCCAAAATTTTAGAACGAAAATTTTTTGTTTAAGTAGAAGCATAAAAACATAAATGAGTGTTATTGTCATAATTGTATTAATTTTGGATTACAAGATGTTCTCACATCAATTAAAAGACAAAATAATTTAGAACATTAACATAATAAACATAAAGCGAGGAAACTTTTAGAAGCATAACTAAGAGTTTTGCAAGCTAATTCCAAACACAAGATTCAAATACATAAAGGAAATATCCTGATACAAATACCAAAAGGGTAAAAAGGTTAAAAATGAACTAGATAACATAACTCTCATATTTATAAACTCCATAAATGAGGTATAACCACTCCACCTCAACAAGAGTGTCATAAGCAACATAATCGTCTAGTAGGTCTTCAATGACTTGCACAAACTTAATTGGGCCCTTTATTTATGGGAATGAGTAACACCATAAAAGAGTGATCATTACGCTACATATTGAGTAAAATAATAATACATTTAAGTAAGATCACACAAAGTCATAATACCATAGCAATAGATAAAAGTGCATATAGAATAACATAAAGGTACCAACTCATTTATTGATCCCTTAGCCTTATAATAGTAATGATATGATCATTATTCATAATTTTATTCATGTTGATTTTAGGAAACCCTACTATTCTCAACAAGTGGAATTGTACCAATAATATATAAACTAGGGCAAAATCCTCCTTGAAACTATTCTCATTTGGTGGAACAAATCAGTACAATAGGTCTTGACTCACGTATTATTTCACTTTAAGTGGTTAATGTTTTGTTAATGATTTTGATAATTCAAATGATTTATTTTATTTGAGTTTAGGAACCTCACTATTCTTAACTAATGGAATGGTATCATAAATATACAACTCATGGTAAAATACTTATGGCCACTATTCTCATATGATGGAACACACAAGTACAGCGATCCTGACTCAAATGATCTTCCACTGTAAATGATCCATATCTTATTTTTGGTTATTTATTCCAAGGTCATCATACAAAAACATATAACTATGTAAGAAATATGTTCCAATATATCCTCCCAAGCCATATTTGGTGTGTGTGGGAGTATGTAATTCTCAATTATGTGATATTAATGCTTGGTTATGTTGAGACTAATAAGAAGAAGCTTTGAAAATGGTGGAAGAATGATAAAGGTATTCGAATAAGGTAAACTAAAGATGATGATGAATTGAATAAGATGATTATGATTCGATGATGGTGGATAAATGATAATGATGGTTCCAATGTGATGAGATGATTATGATATTGATTTGACAATGATGTGTTGGAGATGATGACATTTCAAAGGTTAGGATTTAATGGAAGATGATTCTGTGGGTTAGGGTTAGGGTCAGAGTTAAGGTTAGCTTCAAAATTGGGGTTAGGGTATGTTATGGTTTGAATTTTAGGGTTAGGGTTTTGCATGATGGAACTGGTTAGAGTTTCAATTAGGCTTCGATTTGGGTAATGTTTAGATGAAGGCGATGGCTAGAAAAACGTAGATTATGGAGAGTAAAAAGGATAAAACTTAATCTCTAATTCACACAGAGAAAGAGATTAAGGGTTTCAAGATTAATCGTTCACACAGATTTGATTAAGCTTGAGTTGAACTCACATAGAATTCAAATTACATTCAACTTCAATACTTGATCATCAACTACATCTCATCATGACTTTCATGACTTTATATAGCCAACGTACCATTTGGCCAAAAAGCATAATTCAAAAGATACCAAGCTAAAAGATATTATGCTACTTTATGCTCTAGCTAATATCCAACTCTACTACTTAATTAATTAATTAATTAATTATCTAAATAAATAATTACATATGTCCAAGCTGCACATTTTCTCCCCATGCACATGGCCATGCACTCCGTGCATGCCATGCACATGTACATAGACGTCTAGTAGCTTGTTTGGTACATTTCTTCTATAACTAGCAACGTAACCATCCATTTATCTTCACCTTGTGGGAGATATTTTCTAAATGAAGAATAATTAGTTCCATAATTATGAATGATAATTCTTGAGTGTTTGCTCCTACATCAATATTCCCCTAAGAAACCATAATTTCACAACTCTAGCATAACTTCTCCCTTAGTCCTCATCTCATCACCAAATTCTGTACCCATCCTTAAAATATTCTTATTAACAACATATCTAAAAATTAAGGTCCAAGTCTCACATCTTACACATGTGATAATAGCCTATCATTAGTGTTACTATTTACATTTTCTACAAAACCCTAATTTCACAATTGAATCATAACTCTTCCTATGAGACTCAGATAACAACCAAATTTAATATGTAAACCTAAAATGCCAATATCAACAACATATCCAGAATTTAAGGTTATATCCCAACATTTCGCACATATGGTAATGATTCACCCCTAGGATTTACTATTCATGCTTAAATCTCTTTGCCTCATTTATTAAACTTAAACCATTCATTTTTTCCTCCAAACATTTCATATAATATACTTAATATATTTTGAAGAATTTAACTCATTCAAACACCCAATATTCCATTTTTAAACCATATTGACCAAAATACCCTTTAGACAACCAGAATACATATTTTTCTATTAAAATCTCACGATTCCCAATATAAATGATTTTTAACCTCCCATACATACTATCATCATAAAATTCATATCTACAGTTATATATAGACATTCCATATCCAAAATTCATCTCAACTAACAAGATAAACAAACTCATGCTTTCATAACACCACATATCATATAGTACTATTATCATAATAATAATTTTCATCAAACAATTCCAAGTATGATACATAAACATATATACACATTTTACATATAAAAATCCCTAACTATGATATGTATACTTACCGAAGCGGCTCCATTCTCTAAGCATGTAAGTCTTATGCTTCCTCCTCTACTATCATCGGGGTATCACGTAGAAGTCAAAATATTCACAAATTAGACTTAAGAATTTAAACTAAGAAAACTAAGGTAAGGGAGAGAGAAGAAAAATATAGATAACCGAAAGTGGGAGACTCAGGCAAGGTGGTGCATTGTGGCAGTGAGGCAACAACTATGATGGTGGTGTGGTGGAGAATGTGGTGGTGATGGTGGAAGTTAAGGATGGGGTGATGGTTGGCGACAAGGGTTGAGGTGATGGCGATGTTGGGATTGACAAGAGTTGGTGGAAAGGAATGGTGATGGTGATAGTGGTCGGTGGCATAGGGTGGTTTGGTCGATGGTGGGGAGAGAAAAGGAAGGTAGGGGAGGTAGGGGTTGAGGATGTGGTTAGCAGTAGGGTAGGGAAGGAGGAGAAAGGAAGAGAAGGGTGGTGTGGGCAACAGTGGTGGTGGCACTAGTAGCAAGGGGTGGCGATAGTATTAAGGGTGTTTGTCATGGATATAGGGCATAGAGATGATGGGAAAATGTGGCACAATGGTGTGGTGGTGGTAGGTTGAGTAGGTAGGAAAGGAAAGGAAAGGAGATTAACTAGAGGCGATGATGAGGGTGGTGGTGATGGTGGCAAGTTGATGCTACTAGGAAGAAAGAAAATTTGGGTCGGCTAAGAGCGGTGTGTGGTGATAGGAGGAGAAAAGAAGAAAAAGGAGAAGGGAGAAGAGGGAGATGATGATGATGATGATGTGTGTGTGTGTGTGTGTAGGTATGTATGTATTGTATGTATGTATACACACACACACACACATATGACTAGGAGGGGAGAGAAGACTAGGGGAGATGACCATGGCTTTCGGTATGTAGGGAAAGTAAGCAGGGGTGCAGGGGTGCAGGGGTTGTAGGGTGTTGGGGAACGTATGTAGGGTGTTGATGGTGTAGAGGGAAAATGGTGAAGGGTTGTATAGAATAGGTAAGGGAGTGGTATGGAGACAAGGGAATAGGTTGCATACCCAAGAGAGGAAAGGAGGAGTGTGATAGGGGCATGGTGTGCAAGGGATTGTTTGACCGAAAGAAGAAAAGAAGGATTTAGAATTTAGATTTAGGTTTAGATTTAAATTTTTAAAAAATTAATCTAAAATTTTGCATAACACCCCCATTTTTTTACTATAAAACAATTTCATTTGAAATAATGTGGAAGCGGACAGTACTATACATACTTAGGAAAAATAGGGTATTATCACCGTACCTAACACAAGGTAGATATATGTTGCCTAGTCTATAGTAGATACAAGGCTAAACTAAACCATCCAATTGTAAATAGAGTGCACGAAATTAAATTACATAAATGTTTAAAAGATCATTTACATCAAGGACCTCGATGATCCCCGACCAAGTCAAATACAGGAAGATTGATAAATTAATAATATAGGGTCATATTAAAATGAGATTAGGGTGTGACCCCAAAACCATAGTCCATCACGAACCGCACAAAATCCTATAGATGTCCATGATCTTAAGCCTCAAACCCAAACTGAGGTAGGTCCACTACTAGTCATCTCCGAAAATCTACACATAGCCCTTTGCTCGTGAGAATGAGTAGGTGATAGAGCAAATGGACACATTAGTACGCTATGTATTGAGTAAGCTAAATTACCTCCTCAACAGAAGTCACAAGCATACAAAATTCTATCATGACATGGATGTCATACATTCGCTATGATAATGCTATATACATAAATGTAGTAATGCATCAAGATATATTATCATACATAATTCAAACAACTCAGAATGGATCATGCTTATTTTCATAGTATAATAGCATAAATAATCACACACGTACTAGGTAGATTAATTTAGATAACCACTAGGGTTTATTTTCCAACTTAATTAATTAAATTCTACCATTGCCTCATCCATATACTGATATAGGTCATCATTCTAATCAACCAATTCCAATTATTAACCACTTATTTGTTCAAGGCATTATCCGTGTATTAGTTCTAACTTTTACCATTATTATCATCCAAACCATTTGTTCCCATCATTATCTAATTATTTATCATCAACTTATTAATCATATAAATTATTATCATCGAGCAATGGACTGCGCACCACAGCATAGTCTCGAATACCATGGAAGCCTATCCAAACCAATGGGCATAAAGTCCAAGTTGAAGCCAATCACCAAAATGGACAAAAATCTAAGCCAAAGCTAACCATAATGGCCATAAGTCTAGTCCGAAGCCAACCAATATGGATATAAGTCCAAGTCAAAGCTAACCACCTAGGTACCCAAACCCTTTAGTATCGATACCCCCTAGTGTATCATTAAGTTCTAGAATAGGTAAGGCATCGAGATCTCTAGAATTTTGGACGAAGGCAAAGCCTGAAGGTAACAAAATTCCCAAAGGCAGACTAACCTCTTGTAACTAATCAAGGATCGGGTAACCCAAAACCATACACAACTTGATTGTCTTTCACTTTACATGATTAATACATTATTCATGAGGTTAAGTGGTCACACAAGGCCCATACATAAAACAAGAAATCCATTCGCATGTTTCTTCCATATTAATCATTTCCATTTCCCAACCATGTGTAAGATTTCCATTTATGTTTTTCCAATATCAACCAAACCCATTATATCATTTCATGCAAGCATATGTTGTGCTTTATTACTCTTTCTCAAAGACCATCACATTTCATATGTGGTATGCCCATTTAGCCTTTACAATACTCATTGAGCATGTCACAAATCATGGTCCATTTTAATCCATTCATTAGGTTATTAATCCAGTAAAAATATGTATTTTATCCTTTTAATAATCATAAGACAAGCTTATGCATAGCCTTAAGGAATAACCAAACTGAAAGGAACCAAATTGCACAAACCAACCGAACCAATTGATTGGTTTGGCCTAGCTAGTTGATTGGTTACACCAACCAGTTGATTGGTTTGGGCTGACTAGTCAATGTGTTTGGCTTGACCACACCTTGTTTTTCCTTAAATTAGTTGATCAGTTTGGGTAAACTAGGTGACTACTCATAGACCAGCTAATCAATTCTACCCAACCAGTCGATGGGTTTAAGTAAAAAGTAAGACCAAGGTGTCTATAGGTTCACCAGTCGATGGGTTGGGTCAACCAATTGACTGTTTTAGGAACCAGTTGATTGGTTTGACCTAACCGGCCGATCTATTTACCCTACAATGGCACCAAACAATCATTTTTATGTAGATCATGCTTATAAATATTTATCATACTACATTGGAACATGTTCTAACATCACATAACACATTTTCAGCCTACTTTAATTGGACTTGTCAACATTAATCATCATAACCCATATTTTCTCAATATTCATGATTTTCACTCAAATACACAACCTAACCATCCAAATCAGCTCTATAAGCTGTATATATTCATGCCAACATATAATATTAATTTAAATAATTTCATATCATGAAATATTACTCATAACTTATTTTAAAAGCAATAATAACTTACTTGATGCAGGCAAAACTTTCCTTAAATTAGAAATTTCAACGTGCAAAGTCCTCAAATTTTAAAATCTTAAAAACAACAAGTTTAACCCAGAACTTCATTTTAAATTTTATAAATTTTATAAATTTGAACTTGAAATAGAAAGGAAATAATGAACATGGTACACCCAAAGGAAAATAGAGGATACTCAGCTGAACCACTCAACCTTTTTCCTAAATCTAACTCTTCCTTGCTTAATAATTAAGATAAGAGGGAGGTAGAGAAAGGATTAGAAGAGTGAAAGAAATTTGACCCTAAGGTTCGAAATGTAGAGGGAGAAGGTGAATACTAGAGAGTTAGATATTTTCAATAACTGAAAGAAATGTAAACAAAGGGGGTGAGTAGGGTTGTTTATAGTCAACCAACCAAAACGAATCATAGTATGGTCAAGAACAAATCAAAAATCCTAATTATCACCATATGAATTTGAGTTAAATGGATAGATTTCATCCAAGATATGCTGACCTATCCTCCAGATCTCAAATGGTGATTCTAGAGGAGTGTAGGTCAATTGATCCGGAAATGCAATTCACAAGAAAGGTAATGGAAGGTCAGCGTGGAAAAAATCTCCCATTTGAGAGTCTAAGATTGAAGAAATGATCTCAGAAATATGCAAAGGAGAGAGTGGAAGATAAGGTTGAGGTCACCCTCCCTTAAATTGTCCCAATCGACTCCCCATATTGATATGAGGTAGTACTTTTGGGTCAAATGCATCATGAAAAAGGCTAAGAATCTCTTAGGAACAATTTAGCATGGGTTACTAGAGTTCCATTTTAGTATAAGAACTTTTTACGAAAAATTGAGTTTAAAAAATATACCTAGTTTAACATACCAGTCAATCGGTTTGGCCTACTAGTCAGCTATTCTATAGACCAGTTGATTGGTTCCCCAATCAATCTATTAGTTAGTCGAGTAAAAACCAGTTTGCTTAAATAACAAACCACTCAATCACTTCATGAAACCAGTAAATTGGTTCGCCTAAAAAACTCATTAAATTAATTTTCCAACTTCATTTAAAACCAAACTTTGCCTCAAACCAAATCATAATAGTAAATCAAAATCAAACACTAAAATTTACATAATCTCTCATTCAACACTTTACAAAAATATGAGGTATTAAATTTTATCTATAAGTTTTTTGAGGTTGAGGTTAGGCTAAAACAAAATAAAGAGACCCAAAATTTTATAATTTAGATTAGATTTAAAATGTTGATAATTGAGATTAAGATTTTATAAAATTCTAGGGTCTTACGATTGTTATGGTTTTGACCTGAAGGGAAAGGGATGGCTTTTGTAACTTTAGCTAAAGCTAAAGAGAGTGGAATGGTGGCTTTGGCTGGTGGTTGGGGGGACAGAACAATGGTTTTTGCTGAAGGTGATGGGTGGTGAAGAAAATGACTAGACTTCGATGGTGTATGGTGAAGTAAATGGGGAGGTTTTGGTGGAACTTACCAAAGAAAATGGGGAGGGAATGATAAGGGCATTTGGAAGGGAGTGTGGTGCAGTAGAGAGTTGCATTGCTCAGTTGTTGTGGTGTTTTTGGTAATGATGATAAGGAGGAAAGAAAGGCTCGGTGGGTGGTGCTATTTTCTGACAAAAATAGAGGGATGAAGGAAGTGGTTTGGAGCATTAAATGTGCTACAAACACACGCACACGCATACAAAGAGAGTAGAGAGGGAGAAGGTAAGTGTGGCATGCAACATTTTCAACCAAACCCATGAATATAGGACATGGGTGATGATGAGGGTAGCTTGTAGGTCAGGGAAGTATGGCCAAGGGTATGGTAGAGAGGATACAGTCGGGGCAACTGTTTCACAAAAAAGGATGGAGAAGAAGGAAAAGAAGGTTAGACAAGGGAAAAGAAAAAGGAAAAGAAAAGGGGAACTAGAAAAAGAAAAAGGAAAAAGAGGAAAGAAATTAAGTGGGGTTAGGATTAGAATTAGTATAAAAATAATTTAGATTAGGGTATTTAAGACAAATTAATTATTAACCCCCTAGGGTTAGGTTTAGGTTAAAAATATTAATAACAAGGAATAAAGATTAGGATTGGGCTAAGATTTATGATAAAGAAATTAGGGTGAGGAAAAAATATTAACTTTTTAAGATTAGAATTAGGTTAAGAGATTAATTACTCGAGATTAGGATTAGCTAAAATTTGGGAAATTAAAAAAAATAACAATACTATTTGCATACATATTTTCATGGAATTACAATAAAACATAAATTTCACTTAAGTATATCATAAAAATCCTAAACATGTTATCACATGATTTTTACACAATGAGTTGGAGTATATGGGTTACCTCCTTTCCCAATCACAATTAGCAAAAAGAGTAGAAGAAAGAGCCTCCAAAGTTCTAGCTACCAAGCTAACTCTCTTATCCTTATAAATACAAAACCAAACAAAAATAATTAGGACTAAATAATGAAACAACAATACCATAACAATATCATCAAAACTAAAGAAAGAGCCATACCCAAGCAATGAGTGGCACACAATATATAGTAAGGAGCAACTCTCTTTAATTTTCTCCCAAATCTAATGCTTAAATCTTTAAGAAAAGATAACAAGGACCAAGAGAAAGAAGAACTATCAATAATTAACAGGTCTAATACATATTATCCACCTATTATTTCTATTATCAAATTCACATAACACATAAGTTGTAATTAGGTTATTATTTAGAATTTACTAAAAATGAGGTATTATAATAAATCACTTTACTAACTAAGCCCCATTTCAAATGAAATAAAATAAAATAAAATAAATTGAGAATATTAGGAATAAAAATCTAGCCTACTACCTAGGTCCTTAATTGGAAAATAAGGACGTGTTTTTAGTTGTTGTAGATCAAGTTATCTTCAATCTCATTTTCATTAAGCACAAGGAAGTATGTTTTTGATGGGTAGGGTTATGAATAAGCTGAGTTAATTAGGTATTCAACTCATTAAAAGTTTGATTTGACTTGTTTATTTTAAATAAGCCAATTTTGAGCCATGTTTTTGGACATTTATTAAACGAACCAAACCTGAGCCTGAAAAAGTAGAGCTCAACTTATTTTTGTCTTTGGCTCATAAGTTCGACTTAGTTCGGCTAGTAAGAAGTTCAACTTGACTCGTTTGCTTAATGAAACGAACCGAACCCAAATCTTATATTGGCTTACTTAATAAACAAGTTGATTCCAAACTGGGAGATATTTGATTTAGTTCGCCTTATTTACGACTCCATTGATGGGACCATGGGGGAAGACCAATAGAGATTACAATATTATCTGCCAAAACAAAAATACTAGTATAGCATAAAGCTATAAATAAATAAACTTTATTTAGTGGGTAGTTGTAATACCACAAAGTGAATACCTAGTATATCACACAATCCCACTATCGTTCAATCTAATAAATAGAACAAGAACCCATAAATTGCTGGCTTACAACTGCTCTTAATTGAAAGGTACATAAACACTGGACAGGAGGCCGACGGTCGTGCTGGACGGACTAATAACTGAATTTCACGTACAAGGGGGAACAGCAAGGATTACTACAAGGTAGATAGAAACAGGAGAGGGAGGCAAAACACACAAAACACCATGAATATGGAAACGCGCCGTTTCCAACTTTGCATGACTTGTGAAGCGTTAAAGGGGGAACAGCACAGGTAGCGTCTTATTCTGGAAGTAATGCTATCCAGAAGTAGCGAGAACCTCTGGCAACAACAAGGCTTCTTGTTGTACTGAATATTTGTTCGAACCAATCAAGCCATTAGATAACCATGATCCTCCAGATACGAGATCACGGTTTCAGCCATTTCAACTGGGGACCGACATGCTTCTGGTTGTTGTTGTAAAGCAATCTGCAAGGATTATATGATATGTCTAAAGACTCACGATTACAAAAGTTACCCTCATCAGCGAATAATAAGTCAGTTTAGCGAAAAAGAATTTAGCCCACCTCACAATTCAAAGGTCGTTCATAAGGATCATCTATCCCTGTAAAACCTGCAATCTCAAAGCAAGTCTACAGGTCATATAAGCAGAAAAATTGACAAAAAGACTGGACATAACCAAATTGAGTACTAATATTCCATGAGCTGCATTAGAGGTCAGTTTATGATTTATCACGGAGAGGCAGAACAATATCAGTAATGGCACAGGAGCTTCAATGATATATAAAATTTTGCCTTCTTGACTCCTCCACTTCCAATAATACGGAACAGAAACAAAGGCCATTAATTTGTGTATGGAACACCCCATCCCCCTCATTTCATTCAATTTGGCCCCATGAGTACATTAAATGTCACAACAGTACTGATATCCAATCATTTAATGAAACATCCTACTCTCTCCTAATACATATAACCACTCAACTATATCATTCATAGAGGTAGTAGCGTTTGTAAGACCCACATCAATATTTCTAAATAATTTTAACAATTTCCATATTTTGATGTCACGCACAAATTGAGCCCTTGAATTTGTAAGTTGAGGGGAAAGGAAGGTGAAAAAAAATTCCATATCAAGACAAGTCAGGAACAATCACAGATTCACAGTTATCCAATCAAAATAAAAATGGTACCTTTTATTTTTCCAGCTCGTGCCAGCTTGTAGAGTCCCTTGGGATCTCTGGCCTCACACATTTGAAGAGGGGCATCCATAAAGACCTGGTAGAAATATTAAAACCGTCATCTTATACCAACTCCTTTATGCTTTTATATTGTGAATGGAAAGCAATCATTAGAAAATTCATCTAACCAGAAGTCGCACAAACCTCAATAAAATCGCCTTCAGGTAGCAGTGAGCGACAGGCATCTCGGTCTTTTCTGTATGGTGATATTAGACTAGCAATGCAGATGAGACCAGCATCAGAAAATAGCTTGGCTACCTCTCCTGAAAATGATCAAAAGTAACATAAACAGAGTTTCTTTATACATAGGAATAGATCCAGAAAAGTCTGCAAATTATAAAGCATAGTAGAAATCACCTACCAACTCTTCTTATATTTTCTGTGCGGTCATCTGCTCCAAAAGTAAGATCGCGACATAAACCATGTCGAACGTTATCGCCATCTAGAACAAAAGTCAGCTTTCCCCTAGAATGCAAGTATCTACTCAGAGCACAAGCCAATGTGCTTTTCCCTGTAAAATAGAAGCTAATGTTAGTGCAGAGGAATACAAATGAGAGTAAAACTAACAAAGGAAACAAATTGAATACAGGAAGAGAGGTTAGAATATCAATCTTTCAAAAAGGAACAAATTCTCGGGTTTACTACATCTGAAATATTTCCTCAGTCACTTTTTGATAATAGACATCTTCGGAAAGCACTTAACTGAGAAGGCTATGGAAAAGTCAGATTTGTTACAGATGAGGAGTTTTTGTTAGTACTTGAAGACTGGGGCTTGGTCTTATTGGTTCTAGGTACAAATCCCCCATGCAGTGTGCATATTAGCTTATGCTAACTATTGAGCTTATATGTCTATTGTACTAGCCTTAAACACTTGTTATGAATCAACATTCCATTTAGGATTTCTTAAATGACCATGAAACATGACAACATTTCATGTGGAAATTGGCGGCAATGTTAGCTGTAGAAGTTCATATGTGAACAAGAAACCATTCCCAATTCAAAGACTTTCTGGTCTAGCGTGTTTAACAGCTTCGTCTGGAGATGTTAAACACATGAGAATGCTACAGTGTTTTCACATGAGTGGTTGTGACTTGTCTACAAGAAGTCAATGAGGACAGGAACATGTATATGAATCAGTCATGGAAAATCAACCACAAATGTCACTACAGAGTATATCTTCTTTCGAAGAGAAATGCAGTACAAAGTGATCAACAAAGATGCGAAAGAAGTTACTGTCAGTATTTAAGCCCACCATAACGCTCTCCGAATACTTAAAAGTTCTGTTTTTATCTTACTCCCATAATTCCAGTAACATAACGACACGAAGATGGCAGAGGCTCAAGGATGATGTCTATCCTGATACGACCTAAACCAAAGTAATCCACAACAAAATAAGGACAAAAGTGCTAAGGCAGTCGATTCCTGGTACCACTGCAGTGATTCCTAAACCAGCCAAAATTGTTCGATAAAAAATCGAACATAGTGATGAAAAGAAATAAATACATCAGATACTACGTACATAAGATGCTTTTGGTGACAACCTAGGATGCAAAAAAAATAAAATAATAATTGTAAAGAGACAATTACATATGCAAACCTGAACCGCTGAGGCCTGTAATCCATATAACACAACCTTTCTGTTGCAGTAGCTTTTGCCTGTCTTCTTTGGTAACGGAGCAGTCATGCCATACAATGTTCGAAGAATTCCCAACATTTGACATCTTGAGCGGAGCTTTCCCTGATGCACCAATTTATCAATCAGAATATAATCGAAGAAACGCCCCTTCATTACACATTTTAGAACAAAGATGCAGGAATAATAGTCATAGATCATATAATATAACCAATTATTATTATTACTACTACTATTTCTATTATTATCAGCAATAGTTCTATCGATTCAACCAGAGGCTACAAAATCTGACACCGACTGAATTTTATGGCAGTCGTGGCAACTCTAATCTCAACCACCAAAAGATGAGGCATGAAACAATTTAAGTTCCATTTTTGAACCAATAAGAGGCTCATAACCAGTAGCACGGACGACCAACAATCTATTGATAACACACCTACCCTGAAAAAAATTGAATGGATGATTGTTCTGTTTTCTTTGATCTCGCAAAACTATCGAAATCGACTAATCAGATAATAAATGAGGCTCAACGAAGCCAGAATTCTTCAATCACGAATGAATTTTTGAACCGAATAAACTGTCAGCGTCCAGAATCTTCAAAAGAGGGAGAATTTTAGGGAAAGGGGGCAAAATAACGAGAGAGAGAGAGAGAGAGAGAGAGATGAAACGTATAGTTCGCCCAACAACAGTCAGTCAAACCAGGCAAAATCTCAAACTATAAAGATGCTGAATGTTTCTTGCAGTTTCACACCCATTTAGCAGAAAAGGTTTTACCAAATTTATAGCGAAACTATCAGAAGCGGGAAAAGGGGAAGAGAGTCACGAAATGTGCGCACCATCAGAAAAACTAGGATGACCATTGGCCAATTGAGGATCGGCCGCCGTTTGACCATTAACCAACGACGACGTTTTAGTATCCTCCATTGCCTTAATCAGCTTCCAATTCATCCCTCTCTGACAGCCACCGCCAGCCCCCAGAAACTTCTGATCACCACCGAAACGAATAGGAGAAACCGACGATCCACCACCACCTCCACCTCTCCTATCAAACCCTGACGAACTGGGCAATTTAATTTGAATAGAAGGCACCGTCCTAAGCGCTGCCATCCAAGTTAATTGAGTCTAGAGTCTCAACCAATATACACAATCGGTACGTTTTCGAAATATTGAGCACGGAATATCGTCTCCGAACGGAGGGTTTAAATTGGGGAAGAAATGAACGAAAGAATTCAATGTAGCAGACGAGGCGGGATTAGCATTAAATATAGGTGAGGAACGGAAAATGCGGATGGCGTCACAGAGGAAGGGAAGATAAACAGCTCGAGTGTCTAACTACCTCTTCGAGACGAAAGGTAGGCGAGGGAGAAGGGAAGGTTTAGCTGTGGAGGGAGGAACAGTAGGGGCCAGGGGGAGGGCGGTAATTGGCTTGCTTACGTGAAATTATAATCTTATTGCAATCTCTGTCAGTTTCCCTCCCCTGTGTGGGCTGAAGTTGAAAAAACGTGTGTGATTTGACTTGGATTGCACCTCGAAAGTACGAATCCTGGGTGGGTACGAAATTAACGAATATAAATGGTGGTGCACCGATGAATATGATCTCCCTCCGCCATCTTTCGTATAGTTTTTGGCATTAACTTCTAATAAATACTACTACATTAATCTCAAAAGACTTCTACTACTAATTAATAAGAAGGATCATGGTCTTTGCTGAGAGATAATAATGTCTTAATGCTGGTGTTGGTCCCTTTTTTTTTTATGGGAAATCGAGGCCAGGCAGCGTTGCAAGCTTTGTTAGACCAAAGGCAAAGGGCGCAAGAGGCAACGGATGCATAGCGAAAAGGTTGGTATAGTATAGGGGTCTACAACATCACGAGGCAGATCATCTTCATCGACCGAACACCCCTAGAGGAGGGAACTTTTAGGCTCCATTTAATTACGGTAAAGTTTTCAAAAAAAAAAAACATTTGGTTTACTTAAGAGACTAATATATATATATATAAGAGTAATCAATAAAAGACTAAAATATTGGTATATCAACCTCACTATGGGCGAGGCTTTGGGCACTCCTACAAAGTAGGAAGTTGGCAAATGAGTTGAATATTAAAAGGTCATTTTCTAAATCAATTCAAGAATTGTTGCAAAGAGGAATACTGAAAGAAAAAAGACAAATGTCGGATATGTAAGTTTGGCTCACAAGTGCACAAAACTTTTGGCATACGGCTGTAAATTTCCTCTTTGGTGTACATAAGAGTGTGCATAGACTTTTCTCCTGCCCACGGGTTGGAGCTTTTCTTTTGCTTTCTCAAACATACAAAATATAGTCGGATTATATGCTCTCTTTCCTTGTTTCTTTTTCAAAAAAATAAGTCATAGCTCAATCTCACACCGGCGATGTTTTGTTGACTTCTTAATTTAGGTGAGTCTTGTTTAATACAAATCTTCTCACATAAAAATAGAGTCATAAATATATTTTATATTTAGTTTCTACATTTATCATATTACAATTTTATGGTCAATTGGATTCACCTAAAAATTTCTCATAATCCCAAATTACATCCTTATAGATTTCAATATAAGAAGGGAGAAATTTGGACCACTTCTTTCTATACAATAATGGGAACTATATGGGAGTTTAGGAATAAAATAGTTTTTGATAATCAACAAATCTTTATAAGATGGATGATCATGCTCATCAAATCAAGAATTAATTTATGGATCAAGGTTCGAAGAAAGGATTTTCCTTACAGAACGGAGGAGGTGACCCATAATGTTTAGACCTTCTTGTGACTGTGGTTCGTTGGGGCGTGGCCCCTTTGTTTCTTAGTTTCTTTCTCTTATGTTTGTTTTTTTCCTAGTGTTGTTTCCTACACCTAACTATAATAATAATGATAAAAGATTTCAATATCAGAAACGTAATAAATTAGTACATTCTAATCGATATCCATTCAAAGCAGCTTTTCGATCTCCATCTCCGTACATGTTTTCTTTGAATTTTCATTTAGACACAAGAATCAATTTTACTTATATATGATGATATTTGGCCACTTAGGTACAATGTGTTTTAAATAACAAACGCATTAGTTTACTTTTTAATTTTATTTTTTCACTTAAATTTGGAACTTTTTTTTGTTTATTTTAGGTAATTTTTTAATATATGATTCTTAATCTATCCTTACATTTATTACATACTAAAATTTATATTACTTTTTTATGAAAATATATCCATAATATTTGTAAGATCATATTTGACAATAAAATGTTGTATCATTACAAAATTAGAAAAGATTAATATTTTGAAGGAAAAAACGTAATAACTAATTAATAAACTACTATATTAATGATATTAAAATTAATATTATATAGTGACGAGTACACAGCTAGGATTACTAATATACTGTCGATGCTAATTGGTGATACAATTATAGTATATCAAAGACAAAATTTTCAAATCTATATTTTGATGTTAGAGAATAATTCTAGTTAGGAAAACTAATATACTACTACCAATGTAAATAATAATATTTTTGAACTTAACAAATATACTTATCTTATTTGATAATTATATTATTGCATGAACTATCTATGCTATGTTTATATTGTATGTATTATAGATTTATCCATCTATAACAATATCATTATCTATAGCTCCATATACTATATGCTTTAGGGTATGCTTGTATTATTGATAATATTATCTTTTGATATTTATAATAGTATATCTATTAATATACATAAAATAATGTATTTATCATATATATATATATATGGTATCATATCTAAAGATATTGATAGACAATTAATTAATAAAAGTGACATATAATATAAATATCTTAAGTTTTAATATCTATTTCATTTTTCAGTTTTCCCGAATTTGTACAAAGATATTTTATGAACCCAAGTTAACCTAATTAATTCTAACATATATTAAATTGGTTTTTTGATTTCATAATAAATTATACTCATATAATCATAGTCTATACTTTATTTTTCCTTGTCACTAACCAATATATTTATTGTTTAAACTTCTTTCCTATTGGTAAAATAATAGTATTGTGTCTATCTTATTTAAATATAGCAAATCATTCACTCTTTGCTGAATATTTTTTTAATGAAATTATCGGTATTAATATTATTCTTATCAATTTAAATTTTATTACTATTAATTACGTACATTAATAATTATTATAAATAAAATTTTAATTGTTAATATTATTAATACTACTATTATCATTACTTTTGTACTATAATAAATATTTTTATATTATAAATATCTTTATTTGTATTATTAAAATATTATCATTTATTATATAATTTATTTTTACAAATCTTATTGGTATTGATTTGATTTTGTACCTATCTAATTAATACGATATGACGTGAATAAGTCTAAAAATAAAGTAAGAAAAACATAATTAATGTGTTAGTGTAAAGAAATATAAATAATTTTTATATTAGATATTATGTTTTATACTATATTATTATCATGGGTTAAATTTTATTTCATAATTTTGTGATTACATAAAGTAAAGGAAACATATTATCAATCTTTTTTTAGCCATTGATTATATAAAGTAAATGGAAACATTAAAGTAATTACTTCACTTAAAAAACAAACAAAAAATTATAGCATACTAATAACATCTTTTAATTAAACAATGAATCATGAAGAACTAGATTTAAATAACACACACACACACACACACATACACACACACACAATACTACCAAGAGGAAAGAAGTATAAACAATAAAGATAGATAATAAGATAAACCTTAGCATCATGTCATGAACGTAAGAAAATACTTGAAACACGTAAGTTTGTTGTCTCTTCTTCTTGAATTATTGATTATTTGGCCCTTGATTCTTATAGAATGCTGGGTGATTGTTAGTATCGCAACACACTAAAGAAGGGAAAAGCGAGGTGAATTGAGTGTGTAGGATTCTTAATAGCAATTTTTATAGTAGGATATGATATTCAATCTAATATGTTTTTTGATCCTTTTTAAGTTGTTGTGTTTAGCTCATGTGTGTCATTTGCCTATAATGCAAATATGTAAAAGATAATGCATAGGCTTCATTACATGGATCAATCAATTCTAATCTATGTCTGCAACTAAGTTAGTACTCTTTTAAATCTACTATGATTTCAAAGATTACAAGCCAACACATAGCTCTAACTTTAGACCTAAATATCCTATAACTATACTCTAGTTGTGTTCCTTAATCACATACACGATTGCTCTTGAATACACTCGTAACCCAATACTCTCTTTTTTATGAATACAATGAACTTCTTTTTGATATTTGGCTTCCAAAATAAACAAATTAATCTTTTTTTCTCAATAAAATGTAATACTTTATCTCTAAAAATTCTATCATATAGTTTGCTTGATCTTTGAAAGTTTTTGAATACTTTTACATTCTTTTGTGATCACGTGTCGATTTTTCATGAGATAATCCTCTTTATATATTATAACGTGGTGTCGCAACTTTGAAGAGTATGGATTTATTTTTCAAGAAGTCCTCCACATATCATGTTTCTTTATAATAGAAACTTTCCTTTGAGGTCTACATTTGATTTGGCTATTACCCTTTACTTTAATAAATTAACTACAAATCTTAGATATTTTCATTTCAAGTGTTTGGAGTTCATTTTTTTTATATATCTTGGCCATAAAGTGTTTTATTTGACTTCTTCATTTCTTTCTTGTATCAATCAAACTATTATCTAAATTTTCTAAAATATTATTCTCTAAATTGTTGTGCGTATCTACTTTGATTCATGCACCGTTTTTTTAGAGAAAAGTTCATGTCTATGAATTTTACATGCCTTTCTATAGTCAATTATTTCTCTATATAGCATGCGGTTTGATCTTCTATATGATGTTGACTTTAACTTTTACCATTATGAGAATTTATTCTTGAGATGCATAGATAGTCCTTTTATGATAGTTAAAATCTTGCATATGATATAATGAGACTCTTTAGTGCTTATCTTAGGTCTGAACCCCTTCTACCTCCTTGTTGTGATTCTTATCTCTTGAGTTCATGTATGACCTATTTCCTATATTAGTCTTAGTCTTGTGTTATAACCTATTCTTGATGGTTTCACATGGATGACCTACTTATATGGTTCAACCGAACCGAATATGCAATCATAATCATTTGTTTGGAATCATTAACAATCTAAGGGAGCTAATGGTGATCAAAACTTGTAATAATTGATACCAAAATGTGGTATAATAAATCAAGGGTTTTGCCAACAAAGGAAGGAAAAGTTAAGAATGAGAAGTTTGATGATTTCAATTTCACTTCCTAGAAGATGCAAATGAAGGATTATTAATGTGGAGAAATATTTTAGTCAACCACTTAAAGGAGTTAAGCCTTAATTAATAGATAAGGAAAATTGATAAACTTTAGATAAGAAGGCTCTAATTGCTATTTGATTAAGCTTGGCTCGAAATATTACATTCAACATCATAAAAGAGACAATTGCAACATGTATGATGAAGGCTTTTACTAACATGTATAAAATATCCCTATACAATAAATAACGTATTTTTGATTTTCAAGCCATTTTGGAGATGTTTGAAGATGTATATGGTGTATACCACATTAATCAATGTAATGTAGTAGCAATTTAGTTGATTTAAGCTAATATATTTTTAGATGATGAAATTAAAGCCTTGATTTTTCTTTCTTTATTGAAAAAGAGGTAGGATACAATAGTTGTACTAAATACCGGTTCAATGGTAAAACCAAGTTGAAGTGTAATGTGATACAAGACCTAATTCTAAATGAAAGTTTTTGAAGGACTAGCTTGAAAGAAGAATCCACAAGGAGTGCTCTAATTTCATAGTATAGGGTAAGAACTAGTAATATTACTTCCATTAATCATGGCATATCTAAATTTGGAGCCAAGTCTAAAGGCACTAGGGAAGTGACTTGTTAGAACTATGGTGAAAACAAAATCTCAAAAAAAAAACTATTATAAGTCTAAGAAAATTAAGGTGTAACATCACTATGATGATGGTATAGATAATTTTGTTAATTTAGTAAGGTTTTGGATATTTTAATCCATAGTATGGAGACTCATGAGACTTTTTCATTCCATAAGAATGATCTTTTTTGAAATTATATTTCTAATAAGGTTGGCAAGGAAAACCTTTTAGATAATAAGTCCTTGAAAATTATTAACAAGGAAGATAAGGAGATATGTTGATTAAGACTCCCAGTGGTGGCATGTGGGAGTTTAAGGATTAGGTTTATCCCTACACTGAAAAAGTTGGTTAGATAGTACAATTCACACAACTATGTTTGTAGGTGTTTTTGAAAACTTAAAAAAGATACTAGAACGATACTTGGATAGTGTACTTCACAAATCGGGCACCAGAATGCGGTAGTAGTAGCTAAAAACTCAATTTGCTCAAAATTATGACATCACAATCTTAGTCACATTAGCAAAAAATGATGATTCTAGCTTCAAGAGGTATTTTAAATTATATGAAAGATTTTGATTAAACACATTGCAAAAGTTGAATTTATGGAAAATAGAAGAATGATAGTTTCACAATGATAAAGTGAGAGCTTAGGGCATAATAGTTGAAGTTGGTATGCACAAGGAGTATGATGTTACACCAAGGATTTCTAAAGTAGATTTAGGTATAGGTAGTTTTCATAACTATTTATGGGGGCCTTCAATGCCACTTATTAATTGGATACTATAAGATGCTTTTTTCTTTTTCAAGAAATAAGATGACTCTCTCACCTAAGAATCTTTTGAATATGTATACTATGTACACATTAATCATGATTGTAGAGATAAGCTTGATCCAAATTCCTCAAATTGTTATTTTATTAGATATATCATTGAAGAGTATGGATATATATTCTATGATGATATGCATAGTAAAGTGATTAAACACTCTAATGGTGTGCTTAATGAGACTTTGTTATATAAAGATAAACATGTTGGATTAAATAGTAATTAGGTTGAATTACCTAAAGTTTAATCAATTGATATTGGGGAGATACTAAAATATATAGCACCTGATCTAGTTACTAAGCATTACATATATTGATGATGATTACTCATGGTTAAGCACTTGAGAGTTTACTGTGTAAAATTACTTAATATTGAAAGATGGTGATGAACTAGAATCTTTCATGGAATTCGTGTAGGTGGAAGATACATTTAAGAAGGAGAAAGTTATAGTTGATGAGGTAAATCACTTTGAGAAGAATTCTCTAATACCCCATTTTCTAATCCTAATCACCTTGGGTAATTAGCCTCTTAAATCAATACAAAATATTCTCAACTTGATTAATCATCTCATCCTTTCCAAATTTGACATTCCAACATTCATTTCTTTATATCACAAAAAATCATGTTACATGATTGGATGATTTATTTTTCATTTTTTCTCAGTTTAATTCATTTGGTTTCCAAATCATTTTATTTATCAAATAATTTTATATATTCAGACTTATAAAATTATTCCACACCTTTTCCTAAAATTTCTTAATTTTTTAATTTTAATTAATCTTTTTTCCAATAAATATCCATCTATTTGACTGGATACACAATAAAATTACTAGAAATAATTATGGCTAACCCTTTAACCTTTACAATGTAATTCAATACCCACACCATGGAGATTTTCCACTATATCCTCATTCATTCAGACAAAGTTTGAGTTTAAAGGACATTAACAATGCCTTAAATACTTACACACTTGATCTTTATTTTATACTCTATCATGATGTCCATTAATATAAGTGAGATTGAATCAATCTTTTGTTCTCCCTTGTCATCAATTTTCAACATCCATGCTTTAATATGCCTTCTAAATCCATTTTTTATTTCATTCACTTCATTAGACTTTCATTTGCACTAAAAAATGTTCCTTAGTCTTTCTTCCTTCCTTTCTTTCGGTTTCTCTAGCCCAACCAACCTCCTTCACCTTTTCTTTCTTACTTTGCTTCTTAGTTTCCTAATTTTCTTTAGCTTAACTCCTAGACATTTACCTTTGGTGTTAAAGATTTAAGATTTAGGTGGAAATTGTCATCATTACTCAAGTTCTTCATCATCAAGACAAGCTTTTAATCTCTTTTTTCTTATCAATTCCTTTTATTCTTTAATACTTTTTTTTATGATAATTTTCTAAGCCTTGCTATATTTAATTTTTTTTAAGGTGAAAAAGTTTTTTAGGTGGCGGTGCCAAGTGAGTTATTTTCTTTTGCGCTTAGGCGCTTGGATATTTGTTGATGTGATCTAACCTTTTAAAGTAAGATTTTATGTGCTAAATATTTTTATTATTTAAATTCTAAGAAATTTTCCTTTACAATGATGAAACATGATTATATATTTTAATTTTTGCAAGCATGAGAATATATATATATTTTTATGATTTTATGTAAAGCATGCTAGTTTAAATCCTAGTAAAATTTAGCCTTGTTATGATGCAAAAATAGAAATATGTAGTTGTATTTTTAGCATGTTTAGCATTTCAAATGAAATCTTATGATATCTATTTTACTACGTACTTTTTGGATCTTGATTCCATTAAATATGTAAAAAGTTATAGCCTAATGGTTGCTAATCCGCAAGTGCACAACTTCGTTATAGCATGTGAAGGTCGTATCCACAGGGACTTCACAATTGATTATTGATTTTTCTTATTTTAACTATTTAGATCATTATGAAGTGAGAAAATGGAAGTAAATAATAAAATGACTAACAAATTGTAGATTCTGTAATGATAGATGTAAAGCTTAGGATTGAACTTCAATCTTGTCTTTTGTATTCAAAAATAAATTATCAATATGTCGTAGTATAGTTCAAAATTACTATGAACAATCGGTCTAATGTGATTCGCTAGCATCTTTCAAGATCTATGAACATACCTAATCTAATTCATTGGCTACTTTCATAACTAATAAATTAGATTAAATCCATTAAACACCATCAATTCAATAATCCCTAAGAATTAACCTTTCAGGTATAATTTCATGATCATTTGAGTTCCCATTCATATATTCATTTCTAATATTGACTTTAACCTTTTAGTTATACTCTACGTCTATATAAATCAGATTTATTAAACCGAACTCATAACAATAATTCCTAACATACGAAACAACATATATGAACTATACATACAAAATATAATTTAACTCATCATATTCATACCAAGTAGAGCCTAGTTTAATCCTCAAAAAAGAAATTACTCACTCGTGATTTGAAATAAATGTAGAAAATAAATATAAATGACATGCATACTGTAGATATAATAAATAATGGAAAAGAGAGTGGGTTGATCAAACCGTATATTAAAGATAAAAATAAGTTGTTCATAGAGTTAAGATACGCACTTGACTACTCTTAGTTTGTAGAAAAAAATTTGCATAAGAATTCAAAGTAAATTGGAATTGTTTTTGCTTAGGAATAATGTAGAGAAAACAAAGTCTTTTTCCCCCTCAATTTGATGTTCATCTTCCCTTTTATTCTTCCTTTAGTGTCAACATAGAAAAGGGTGAAAAGAAACGTGGGTGATGATCGTGCAATGTGTGTAACTGTCAGCGGCATGGTCGTGTAAGGCTGCACTAGCTGGCCAAGTAGCTTTTCTTCTCATGGAAACTTGCACATGCATGGTTGTGCTGAGGGTAAGGCTGCATTGGCTAGCCGTGTAAATTATTTTCTCTTGTAAATTTGATGATTAAGAGTTGCACAACTGTGCATCTAGTTGTATTACAGCCGTGTAACACCCCTTTATTCCTCCTCTTGCTTCATTTGCTCCTCTTTTCATCTTTAACTTTCTTCACTTTTCAAAAAACATGTGGGGTTGATTATTTTCATTCAATGCCTTCCATATTTGATTTTTCTTGATTCCACACACCACTTCCTTTGATTTATGCGTTTATGTGCAATTTTCTAAAAAATAATTACCAAGAGAGTAGTAACACAAATAAGATACCAAACAAAATTACACAAATGAAGGCAAAGTAGGGTGAAAATATGGAAAATTAAATTTATTATGGCCCAAACCATGAAAAGTGTTGAATTTTTCATTGTTAAAAAATTTGTTTGGTTGAGAGCAATTTGTGCTCTTTTTCCCATGTTTTCTTGCTTATCATTGATATACTATTTTTGTATGTTGTTATGGATGATGTTAAAATGCTTAAATGATGCTTAGATGACCTTTAAAGTATGATTTGGCTTTATGAAGTTAAGTTTCAAAAATAATAGATGTCATTTATGGATTCTTGCCTTAAAGATTTAAGAGATTTTCTTAATTATTATTTTTTTATTATACTAATATATGTATTTTATTATATACATACTTGTGTGTGATTTTGGTGTAAAAATATTAAAATGGATTTAGGATTTTAGGGTGGATCCTACACCATGAGAATACCTTTTAATTGGTTTCAATGAATTTTGAGAATAGCATTAGGTTCATTAGGCATTTTACTTAAAGTTTGATGGATAATATGTTAGGGTTTAAACTTGTTTAAGGATAGTTATAAGATTTATAAGTTTTTAAGGCTTTTAGAGTATTTTGTCAATTCATCTAAGTTATGAAAAAATTATTTAAATAAGTGGATAATGATGAGGAATTAGATTGAGAGTAATAAATTTGGTTTGAATTCATTTTTAGCTTGGTTTAGTTCTAAAAATGGCTTAAAATGAATTTAGTAACTCTAGAGGCACTTTTGTCATTTTATGTGTGAAATTGGTTTTTATAAACTTGGTCATACCTTTAATTTAATGTAGATAACATAATTGATGTGCCCTTATTTTTGGTGGATTAGAAACATTAATTTTAGGTTTTATTATAGTAAGGGTAGGGTTTTCTAAGGTTTTTTTTTATATTTTTTAATGTTAGTTTGTTTGTGCTTAACTAAACCTTAGTAATGATTTTAATCATCTTAATATAACACAAGTATCTGTATTGGTATGAATTTATGTTCTATGTTAGTATTGAGCTTTGGGATACATGACAGTGTTGGCCCATTTTTGTAAATGAATAATGTTGGGAATTTGTGCTAAGTGAATAGTATTAGACATATATTCCAACAAAATAGTGTTGGGATTTTTATGCCATGTGTTTTTGTGTTGGCTTTAATCCTTTATAGAAAAAGTATGGTTTGATAATAATAAATGGCTATGTAGTTATAACTTTTTTAAATGTTATATGCAGGCCTTTATTTTGTAAACGGACAATGTTCCATAAATAAAACATTAATTAATGAAAGTGAAATAAAGCCATGAGTTAGGACTTATATCACTTAGAATCGCCTCTAAGTTATATTTGGTTGTCATATCATTCTGATAATTTTCATCTATGTGATACTAATTCTGTTACGAGGATTCAAGATTACCTTACCTCACATTTTTTGGGCCCACCTAGCCTAATCCCAACTTTTACTGACTACCTAGACCTAACCTAACTCGAGCATACCAGAACCGACCCAATTTTTTCTATGGCTTATCAGTCTTGACCAAGTACTCTCAACTTTTCCCCTGAATTGAATTTTCCCAAGCCCTTCTACCCTAAATTGACCCTGTCCCTCCCTAACCTTAAATCACCCTAGCCAACTCTACTCGATCCAGGTTCATCCACCCCTAATGTGTTACACTTAAGCTTGCCCACCCTGACTTATCTTTGCTCTATTCCACCCCGTCCCCCCTAACTTGACCTGAAAAGGCCTATCTTGTCATAACTTAGTGCAAGATTAAGCCTACATGCCCTGCTCTAAGCTTTTCTACCTCAACCTAAATCCATTATGCCCACCTGGCCAGCCCACCTAAATCGTTCCACTAAAGAGCCAAATGAGCCCAACTTTTTTGAGCCTTCCCTATCCCAACCTAACATTGCTCAAGCTCACATTGCCTCTATTCGAGTCCACCTTCTCTTGTCTTGACTTGACTTAACTCAATCCTAACCTAATTTGACACTACCGCTGAGGCTAGCTTATTGTCAAATCTACTAGGTCACTTGTCCCAACTAGGCTCTTTCTATCAAACCTCAGTTTAATCTATTGGGTCTCGAATCCTACTAGATTGGTCAATGTATGGCTAGCTTGGACAAGTGTTGTCGTGATGGTAGTGATAATTTTGTGGCCGCATATGTATATTAAAAAGTGGTGAAGGTAGAGGTAGTGGCAATTTAATAAAATATAAAATAAATAAAAAGAAGGTGGTGGTGGTGATGAGGTTGCGAAGGTGGTGGTGGTGAATCAAAGAAAAAAAAGTGGTGACAATGGTTATGGTGGAAGGGGTGGTGATATGTTAGTTTATATATATATTAATCCACAATAGCTAATGTAACCCCTATTTACGATGGGTTAGGTTGAAAATATAACCCCCTATTTCTAAAACCTTATTTGTTACTATAAATATAATAAAATTAGTTTAAAGATTGATTTATTACATCCCTTAAAGGTTTTGAAACTCTCATAACATTTTTTAAACATTTTGTTTCAATGGCTTAAACTTTCTTACTATTTTGAATTTTGTAAGCTTTTGAGCCACTTTTAGCGATCAAACTTTTTTCGACTCATTCTAATTTAATCATATTTGAATTTGTTGGTTTTTTAGTGTCCTCGGCCTTTTCAAATTTTCAAATGGAAACTTTGAAGAAAAAGTACAATTAACTATATTTTTGTACTCCTAATCATGTTTTAAGCCTTGAAATGAGCATTTTACCCAAAAAAATTATGAAACTTCAAGGATACTTATTTTATTATATTTATAGTAAATTTGACCTTTAAAATAGTAATTTCATATGAACAATGAATTGATGTAAATAGTGAATAATGATTTTTGATTATAAGTTACTTATCATAGTTTTTCAAATCCCACTATATATAATTAGTAATTTGTTAAATAGTAACTTTTTCTAAAATTGGTGTATGCCCTTATTTTGGGGTGATGATCTATAATATAAGTGAGATTTTGTGCAATTTAAGCAATTAGTGAAATAAATGGGTTTAAGGGTAGGTTATGTTTATTAAGGATTAGTTGGTGGTTTCATTTCATCTTTAGGATTTGTAGGCCAACTATGATAGATCATCTCATGGTTTATAATTCACCTCGAGTAGCCTTAGGATGACCTTAGAGGCAAGGTTGTGCAATAGATGCATTCCCTATGATTCCACATATGTTGCTCAGGTAGTGCATTAGTGATACCTCTCTTTCTACTTTATAGGTAACCTACAGGTTCTATAGAATGTATCAATACTTATAGGTAAGGGTGTTCTCGGTGCTATAGCCGATAGTGCTATAAGCTATTATATTTATGTGGTTTTCTTTGCCTATTGTACCTTAGATATCTTCTGGTTTCCATAGTCATTGAGCTATGGATGTTTGTTGTAGGTTCTTTGGGTGTCAAACTCTATATGTAAGTAATGCTATGTTTTGAAAATCGATAAGTGAATAGAAATATTATGCATAATATAAGGAATAAGTGAAATAAGCAAGATAAGTAAACAACGATACATGGTATAAGAAAGTGGGTAAGTATGTGAATGATTGATGTGATAACTTAAATAAGGAATAAAATAGTCAGTGGACCTCAAATGTGCATGAATTTCATTATTGTATATGCTCGGTATCATTTTCGCAATGTCTATATTATTCTAAGTGTTTTATTGGATTAATAGGGCTTTGATTAATAGTGTGAATAGTAGTGAATTGTTAGGAATAGTATGAATGAAAATTTTCATGAATGTTACTATGAATCGTGTATTCACATGTTTTACTCTTTTATTCTTCCTTAAGCATGATCCTAAATGTTTACTATGTTCTTCTTCTTTAAGCATGATCTTACACATTTTATGCCCTTCATGTTATTACTTTTAGTATAGAATACTTAGTACATTTATCGTATTGATACTATACTTTTTATTAAGGTATTTGTGTACATGATTAGGTATATAATTCTATGTTGAGACGTGGTATCTAAATATTATTTTTTTGCTTTGTTTGTTTGTATCTAAGTATAACTCAATTTATGCATATAAATATCGCTTTTGTTAATTATTTCTCTTATATTTCATCTTGTTATTTCTTTTGAATTGTTGTGTACTTTTGTATTTCATTGGGATTAGGTGCCTTCCATACCTAATCACTAGGTATGATAATACTTTTAGGCCTAAACTTCAACATGGATTGGGTATTGGAAGTATTTATCTATGTTGGATGTGTCCGCAATACCATAAATTTCTTATTTATCTTCCATAAAACTATTTTTAAGTGAAAATCACATTTAGTGAAAATTAAGATGTTACAAAAAAAAACTATTAATCATTTACTCCAACGCACTATGGGTTGGACCATATGTTGCATGGATAATATGGGTAAAGTTATTATGGGTGGGTTGGAACCATGAATACCCACTTAAACAACCATAATATGCATAACAATCATCTTAGGCAATATCAAAACACCAAAACAAAGACAATTATTTCCATTTAAAACATTTAGAATGAGCTCAAGTGTTCTAACAAATGAAAGTAACATACTATTCCAATTACCAATAGTATATTTAAGTTGAGGAAACGAATAATCATAGCTAATAGATTAAAATTTAGTAAAGCTATGTGGAACTCCTTAGTTCAGAAGGGCAAAGGGCTTACTAGAATCTTAGAAATATATAAGGTTTTTCTCAATTAGCTTATATTGAATTTTCTACCCATTAAGGGGTGAACAAACTATAGAGCGCTATGATATTTCCTTATTAATTTTCATGTTACTCAATTTTATGATCCATTTGGTTCTTGAAAAGTTTTAAATAAAAGAAAGAAAATGAAGAGAAAAATATTTTTTTATGTTTGGTTTAGATAAGATAGTGAGATAGAAAAAGAGTGTTGAATAAAATTGTTAAATAATATTAGTTATTTGATTTTCTTTGAGGAAGGTTTGAAAGAAATTTTGATTTTAATTTTCTTTCCTCAAAGTTTTACTAGAATCAAACAAGCCTTTAATGTCCAAGACACCATAAGGCAACATGTTTGTGTCTATATCTAAAATGGAGGAAAGCTATTGTGGATGTTATATGATGAAACCCAAACTATTGAGCTAAAACTTGTCATCACAATAATAGGTGGTGGAAACATAGTAAAACCCTAACAAAACCAAAAGCACATGCGTTTATTAGCTAATTGTACTAAACTTAAAACAATAATGGAAGAAAAATCATCACCAATTATATATATATATATATCAGCCAAGATTCCATTACAAGCTCCCAAATCAAAAATATATAAAGGCTAATTAAGGAAATGCTTAGAAAAGAGGGTAACAAGAAATGAAAAGAAAAAACAATGGCCTTAAACAAAAGTGATGATAGTAAAGCTCCATCAAAAGAGAAAGAGGAAGATATTGAAGTGATCAAAAAAGCTAGAGGAGCATAACCGAAAAGAGGATAAGAGAAGAGGGTGGCATTGAAGAGAGAAGAAGAGGTATCAAGACAATAAGGGATTCCTAAGGTTTATCCCATTTAAATATATCTAAAAAAATTGTAATGCCCCATATTTTTGTAAATGGTTGAATGAGAATTTTGCCAATTGTTTTAGGACCTTTGATCTTGATTTAATGATATGATTTGTTTTACGGAAAAGTTGATTTGAAATCATGTTGGAAAATGGAGTTTGTAGAACAGTCGACTAGTAGGCCAAAACCCATCGACTGGTTTGTCTAGCTGGTCATATTTTTTGAACTTGATTTTTTGAAAAAACTCTTATACTAAAATGGAACCTTACCAACCCATGCCAAATTGTCCCTAAGATATTCCTAACCATTTTCATAATGTCTTTAAACAAAAATATTACCTTAGATTGATCTGGAGGTCAATTAGGACAATTGAGGGGGAGAGATAACCTTAGCCTTGTCTTCTTCCACCTCTCTCCTCTACACATTTTTGAGATCAATGCTTCAATCTCAAGCATGATTATGAGTAGTTGGAAGATTTTTTCCACACTAAACTTCCATTACTTCTCTTTTGTATGCTAATTCTAGCCTAATTGACCAGTATTATCTAGAAATACCATTTGAGCTATGAAGATTAGGTCAGCATGTCTTGGACAAAATCCATCTATTTGGCTTGCTTCAAAAGGTAATTTGTAGGTTTTCGAGTTGATTCCAAAACCTTCTATGATTCCCTTCGATTGGTTAGCTATAAATAACCCCAATTATGCCTTATACACATTTTCTTTCAGCTATCAAAATCTCTAAGTCTTATATTCACCTTCCCTTTTCCCACACATTGAGCCTTACAATTGGTTTTCTTATACTCTTCTGATCTTGTGTCTAGCTCTCTCTTATTTCAATTTTTAAGTAAGAAAGAGTTAGATTTTAGGAAAAAGGTTAAGTGATTTAGCCGAGCATTTTCCTATTTTTGCCTCAAGTTGGTATATTATTCTTTCCTTCTATTTTAAGTTCAAATATTTGATACGGTCTTGGTTTATATTTCTATGTATTAAGATTATGGTTTTATGATTTTAAAAGCTAAGAACTTCATAGTTGGAAATTATGGTTTAAAAGGATATTTTACCTACATTAAGTGATTATGGCTTCTAAAATGTTAATGAGTGTCCTTGCAGGCTATGAGTTCCTTTAAGTTAATTTTGCATGTTGGCATGAATGTATATATCTTGCATAGGTGATTTGGATGGATAGAAAGATAATTTGAGTAAAAATCATGAGAAGTGGTAAAAATAGGACATAGCAATTCCATGTTGTGAAATGCAAGTTAATTCAGTTGGAAATGCATTAGACTATGTTGATACATGTGTTAATGTGGTTAATGATGATTTATATGTAAGAATATGTATAAAATTTAATGGTTTGGTGTCGTATTAGGGCAAACTGATCGACTAGTTAAGTGAATAGATCGATTGGTTCCTAGAACAGTCAACTGGTTGACTTAATCCATCGACTGGTGAGCCTATAGAGACCTTGGTCTTACTCTCTACTTAAATCCATCAACTTGTTGGGTAGAACCAATTGACTAGTTTTCTCAAAATGATCTACCGGTTTGAGAAAAAGCATGGTTTGGTTAAATCAAATCGATCGACTGGCCGACCCAAACCGATCAACTGGTTGGTGTAACCAATCGAATGGTTTGCATGATTTGTTTCCTTTTGGTTTGGTTATTCTTTGAGGCTATGTTTGGGACTATACTATGATTATTAATGGGATAAAATGTAGATTTTACCATATATTATTGGCCAAATTAATGGATTAAATGGATCATAATTTATGATATACTTTGTGAGTAATGTAAAGGCTTAATGGGTATTTCTCTTATGATAAGTGAGATATTGAGAAAAAAGTGATGAAACTCAGTATAGGATTGAATAAATGATAATATGGATATGAGTAATATGGTACAAGGACAAATGGACACCCATATGGTTGGGGAAAATGGAAAGGAAAGGATTGATATAGAATAAACATGGAAATTCCTTACTTACTTTTGTATGGGCCTTGTGTGATCCTTATCCTCATGAATAAAATACTAATCACATAAAACAAAAGATAGTCGAGTTGAGTATAGGTTTGGGTTCCCCGATCCTTAAGTATCTGTTATGGGTTAGTCTGCCTTCAAGCGTTTGTGGTGCCTTCGGAGGATCTTGAGAGGTCATGGTGCCTTATCTATCTAGACATTGATGATGTACTAGGAGGTATCGATACTAAGGGGTTTGATTACCTAGGTAGTTGGCTTTGGTTTGGACTTATGTCCATATTGGTTAGCTTTGGATTAGACTTATGTCTACTTGGTAATTGCCTTCAATCTGGACTATATGTGCCTTATTTGAATAGGCCTCCATGGTATATGAGATCATGGGGTGGTGCATAGTCCATTGCTTGATGATAATCAAATATGGATGATAAGAAATTAATTGATAAAATATGAATGATGACCAAGTGAATGGTTAATAATTGGATAAGAATGGAAGTAATGGTATGAATGACAAAAAATGGATAAAAGTTGGCTTTTACACTTGGCAAATGACTTAAATAATGCATTTGTTATTGAATAGAATATTGAATGGATGATCGACCGATCTTATATATAGCTAAGGAAATGGTATAACCTAACTGATTGAGTAATTGGAAATAAATCCTAGTAGTTTCTTGGACTTTATCTGCTATTAAATGTGTGAGTACTTATGTGATGATAAGGTGAAACCAATCATGATATATTCTGTATTGTTTGAGTTATGCATGATAATATGTCCTAATGTAGTCTTACCTTTATAAATTGATTTATCATGATGCATGTTGTATTTTATATCCATGTACAGTAAAATCTGTATAATTGTGTTTACATTAAGGGAGAAACTTCGCTTACTCAGTACGTAGCGTATTGATATGCCTATTTTCTCAGTCATTTGAGCCATGTGTAAGTCTTTGGGGATGACTAGTAGAGGGCCTACATCAATTGGGTCGGGGCTAAAGAATGTGTACATCTATAGATCTTGTGGGTTCCTTAAGGGACCGTAGTTTTAATTTGGGTATCATACCCTCTGTATTATTATCTACATGTATTTTTTTAATAATTTGATTAGGGACCTTAAGGTCCTTTGATGTGAATAATCTTTCAATTTGTTTATGAAATATTTATTCATGCGCTCAGTTTGTTTTAAATGATTCGGTTGGTTTTAGCCTTATATATGATATAGGGTAGACGACGGGCATCTAACATATGTCAGGTACGGTGGTAACACCCTATTTTTTCTAGGAGTGTTTTCACCTTCCGTAATGTTTGAAACAAGTAGTGATAAATGGGGGTATTACAAAATGGGGGTAGGGGGATCCAACTAGGTTGTGACTTAGGCCTAGCTCATTTCAAGCCTAATATCTTTTAGGTAAGGGGACGACAGCTTGACCATACCTCTATGAGTTCAATGGACTAGAAGATTAAGTTGAAGCTACCAAACCTAACCTAATATTAATGTGTTTACAAATCTATTTTCAAGCATCATAGGTCATTACACACACACCCACAAAAATAATAGCAAATAATTACAATCAAACCTTTAAAACGAAAACAAACAAAATGATACCCATGTGCCTTGCTCTAGATCCTTGTCATTGTAGTTCCAAGTATATATGATCACAAAATAAACATGCATATTAGTAGAAATTTTTTTAGCACAATTCACAGTAGGATTAAGATGGGAGAGCAAGGTTATGAAGTTCAATTTATCCCCCACCTTATTTAAAAAGTTGCATCCTCGAAATCTATAAAGTATTAAAAAAAGGGAAAAGGTCAAAAACATTAAATACATGATAAGGACGAGTGATTCTTTCGACTTCATTTGTTTTAAATATATTTGGGCTTTGAATATTTTTCAATATCAAATAATATAATATATTTGGATTTCTAAAATTATTGTTCACCTTTCCCTAAGTTTCATATTTTTCGGGTCTATTTGATATTGTAAGGGGAAAATAGAGATGATGAACGGAAGTGAATTCACGATAGATTCAATTAGAGAAGTGCAGGATGAATTCAATTTAAACTATAAACACAAAAAATGAAAAAAATAAAAGAACACACAATTTTTATGTGGTTCACTCAATGTGGGCTACGTCCACGGATGACGAAGAGCAAGGATAATTTTACTATGTAGAAAAAGAATATAAGAAATCCTTAATTGAATAGAAGATTGTAGAGATCTATCACTCTCAATTATTCTAACTCTCAAAGGGAATAGTAAATAAAATGTGTGTGGAACTATGATAGATATTATGAGTCGTGTTTTGAGAAAGGGCCAAAGAATACATATATATAGTCTTCAAAAGAAAACCCTAAAAAAGTGATAATTGATGGAGATTAAAAACTATAACTCTCCATTGATGGCAGTTAATACTACCAATTAATTTAATAGTAAAGTCTTCAGTTACTTTAGCTTCTTATTTAAGTCTTCCATAACCGCAGGTTTTAAACTCTTTATTGATGGTAGTAAATACTATTAATTAAAACTATTTGGTTACTTCAACTTCATATTAAAGACTTCCAAAACCGTAAGATTTGAGGTACAAACTCAACAGATATATTTCCCAATATATACCTATAAATTCCATTTTTTCACAATTAACTATCTAAAAGTATATATGGTCAACCGCTTGACTTGTTAACCTAATGCACCAACTACTAGACCCCCAATCAAATTTTGGCTTGTTGTACTCCAACATATCTCACCAATTATCTTATATTACCTACATTTTACCATACCTTATGTAACACCCTAAAATTTACTACTGAAATTTTTTTTTACACAGTTTAGCGCGGAAGATACAATAATAAAAATGATGGGTGTTCCTACCACACTTAGTATAAGTATGGTTACTCGTACCATTATCATACCAATTACTAAGACTAAAATCATTACTCCACTTAAATTTTTAACGTGATTACAATAAATAGAATAGAGGAAACAAAGATAAGTATTGGTGCTATATAAAAGCAACATCAGTGATTTATAAAACCTAAAGAGAGAGAATATAGAAGGACATATGCATCCAAATACTATAAAAAATAATATATCAAAATACATCAAATAACCATAGGTTCTCGAACCTAACTACCAAATTTCGACTGAACTTAAAAGCTAGACTACAAAGACTACTTCCCATTGAATGAGTAGGAGCCCACGAAAAGAATCTTTTAATATAATGGTACTGAGAAACCCTTTATACTAAACCAAAATAGAACACATACAAGGCATCATAATAATATATGGTATAAAACATCAAATTGTACATGCATCAATTAAAATACGAGGACAATTCCTATAACCATATACCACCAAGATTATATACTATTCATTCTCGTTCATTTGAAATTGCTTGAAACTTACCAATAGAACATACAAGAGATGTTCTTTGTAGTATAATTAGAAACAAAATCAACCCAAGACCAAGAAAATAATCACATGCCACATACCTCATTATCAATCCTGATAAATCTCATAACACAGGTAGACTCATAAGCATAGATCAATAACAACCCATCACAACTAAAACAACGGTAGGCACGTAGGCTACTACTGGACTATAGGTAGGCACAAAGATAACTACCAAACCATAGGTAGGCACAAAGGCCACTATGGAACCACAGGTAGGCATAAAGGTTCATAATAAACCATAGGTAGGCACAAAGGTTGATACCAAACCATAGGTAAGCACAAAGGTTGATACCGAACCATAGGTAGCATAAAGGCTACTATTGACCGACCCAATAATCTAATAATCCAACAATCCCTTAATCATGTTTATTTTTATTTACTTAAGGAGAGATCAATCCACCTGGAGACACTATGGTTCTCTTATCATACCAATGCATCAAGGCAACATAATATACTACCGACTATCAACGTAAGGACATAAAGGTGCCTTGGTCGCATTGGTACACGAATGTAATATAGTACTCTATTGATAAGGACACCTAATTCATGAGTATGCATACGCCCTATCAGCCCGTATAATAGAATAGAGTAAGATATAGGGCCACCATTCCCGATCAACCTTGAGTTAAACCACACCTTTAGGGTAGCGACCTCCAAAGAGCTACCATTCTTGATCTCAAGGTCTTTCACTTTAAGTATTATGTTTTATCAAGGTGACCATGAAACCGCATACAATTACATAGATCTCATTTGCATGATTAATTGTTTTACTCATTTTCAATTATTCTAGGAAAACCATAAACAAGATCATTACCAAGGTTATTCATAAAAATATACTAAGGCCATCCTAGGCTTAGTTATTCACTTTTAGGCATATTAGGCCGAAAATGACCGAAATACCTCTAAGGCCAAAATTATCACATTAACATCATATTTAATTACTAAATCCATTTCATTTATATTTTTATCATGAAATTGCTAAAACATAATAATTAAATTAATTTATCATGCAGTTAAGTTATTAGATAAGCTAAATGACTATTCTACCCTTATTCAAAATTTTGCATATAAAACCCTAACATGCGTATCTAATACATCCATGTTCACATAATATCATGCTTAACAACATATAATACATATTATACATGTTTGTCATGGTAAAAATAATAATACACATAAATTAACCAAATTGCCCCTAAGGCACACATCTATGATTACTATTCCATAATTATACTTAAACATTCTCGTCCTACATCTCATACTTAATAATGAGAGATCATCTTGCCATACTTTTGTACTTGAAATATTTTATATATGATAACATACTATTTTTACAAATTTCTAGGATATAATAGCTAACATGTAATTATAACTTAACCAATCATGCTTTACATATTTTAGACACAAAATCCTCATGTTCTATCATGCAACGTCAAATATTTTAGTAACGGATAAAAGTTACCTAAATTCCAGAAAAAATGTAAAAATAGCAATTTCCTACTGAATACTAAGAGATCCCATTAATCGACTTTCATATCTAAAAATAATACCAATATGCCATATTAATATTTAATGAATAACTATTTATTTTTCTAAAATCACAAAAATACCCTTACTCATAAATAATGGGTACAAAAAAATTAAACCAACACACCTCATGTTACATGCACATCGACAACCATACGCACGCAGGGGGAAGGGCGGAGCTGGCTGACTATGGGTGATTGTGCCAAAGGAGGTGGAGATGTTAATGGCTCGGTGTGTGGTGGGCAATGGCAGGGAAGAAGAAGAAGCTGTCAATGGAGGTTGTGGTGTAGGGTGGCAACATAAGAAAATGGGGAAGAATTGTAATACCCCCAAATTTTGGAATGGAAAATTTTCATTTTAAAGCGTTAACAATGGAAGCCAAAACAAAAAACGTGGGGGTGTCACGCCGTATCAAACATAGAAGAGGCACTCCATATGCCTAGTCTATGTCGGGTGCAAGGAAAAAGTAAACTCATATCTAGGAATTAGGTGTGGGAAGCACTTGATTCCATCACGATACAAGATACGAAATAGAGAGAAGGGAATAAATAGTGAAAATAGAGGACTAAGAGTCCAAAGAGAGATAGAGATATCCGGAATAACCATACCATTTACCAAACCATTTAGCGCTCACCCCAAGGCAAGCACATCAAGCAAGTAATCCTAAATTACCTACAAAATAGGGTAGATCTGCTCATTGGATTGAGCAGCACCTAGAAAATGGGTGATCAATACGCTATGTATTGAGTAAGGTAACACTATAGTCAAACATGGTTACACATAATTATTATAAGAAAATCATACATGCGCAAATCAAAGAATGCTAGATAAATACTGATTTTAAGTCTTTCATTAGCTATACCATATTCCAATCTTTTATTTACATTGAGTTCAGGGACCCCACTATTCTTAAATTTATGGAGCGGTCTGAAACACCTCTTGGGGCTAACACACCCGAGCCACTATTATTATCTGGTGGAATGAAGCCAACACCTCTCAAAGTAAAATACTCTTGAGCCACTATTTATTAAACCGGTGGAATGATCTAAAGCACCTATTGGGGATAACACACCTGAGCCACTATTATTATCCAGTGGAACAGACTCAACACCTTGGTCCCGACTCACGTAGTCTTCCACTTTAAATGATTAATATCTTTCCATTTATACTTTACTCGTAATTGTATTTTCATTCACATTTAGTATGGGGCCCCACTATTCTTAATTCTGTGGAATTGAATGGAGCACCTCTCGGAGACAACTCACCCGAGCCACTATTATTTTCCAATAGAACGGAGCCATATAAACACCTCAGCCTGACCCAAATAATCTTTCACTTTAAATGATTAGTGCCTTATTCAGAGTTGATTACATATTATCATGCCGAACTCATATAAATACACAAGATATACAATTTAAACAACATAAGTACTACCACATTATTATCATCAAATGACCATAATACCCTTAGGGTAATTAAGATAAATGTATTCTCCCAAAGCCTTATGAAACCCAAAACATATAAATTTCCAATCAATATTTGAAGTACATATCCTTAGTTCCCTATAGATATCTTATATCCAGCATTATACCCAAATACGAATTTACATAATTTCATTACTCTCAAGAACATCATTTCATAACATTTCCATAAATAAATTATTCCATACAACATATTCAACACAAAGCATATACAAAGAAAGTACATAGAGCACATAAAACCCTAACGATGACATATATCCTTACCAATAAGGACACAAAGCTCTATGCACGTAAATCTTATACCTCCTCCTAGATCACCAGAAAATCATCGATGAAAATAAGACAAAATAAGATTAGGATCAAAGGTTAAAAATTAAGAGGGAGATTATGGTAGAGAAGGGTAAAAATAAAATTTACCGGAGTCAAATGAAAACTTGAATTGTATGGGAGTGTAGAAGAGTGTGTAGTGGAGCTATAGTTAAATTTTGATAGTGTTTGGACAAGATTTAGGGTGAAAATAAGGTTGTATGGATAAAATGGGAAGTTGCAAAGCCATGCAGGAATTGCACAAACATGTTTTGAAGGAAGAGAAGACATACAGCCAGACGGTGTAGGAATTGCACGGCTGTGCAACACTGGCGGAGAGAAAAAAAAAGATGCACGGCTAGACAGTGCAAGGGTTACACAGCTGTGCAGTAGGGTATCTGAGTGTTTGCACGGCCGTGCACTCTGAAAATCTACGACAATCAAGGGGAACGAGAAGGGAAAATAGGTGCCGGTTGGCGACGATGGCCGGTGACAGCGAGAGGAAAGGAAGGTTAGGGGCAACCTTAGTGATCAGTCCACCGGCCAAAGGGCGGGTAGTGGTGGCTTGAGTGGTGCTTAGTGGTGGATTGGGTGTTTCAAACACTAAAGCAGGGCAAGAAGGATAAGGAAGAAGGAATAAGAGGAGAAGGTCGGGGAGTTGATGGATGATAATAAAATTGAGGGTTGGAGGGGTATTTATACTAGAAAGATGATGTGCTTTGGAGGAGAAAAAATGGTAGGGTGATGACAACAATGATGATGGTTCTACCAAGAAGAAGAAAGAAGAAAGAAAAAGATAGGGGGATGGTGATGGTTGAGAGGGATAGGAGTCAGGCAGAGGTACTAGGGAGATGATGATGATGGAGAAGAAAAAGTGTACGAGAGGAGAAGGCAGGGAGAAGAAGGAAGAAGAAAGTGGCAAGCTAGCAAGGGGATGGGCTATGAAAAATAGGGTGGAAGCAGGGAGAGGAGAAGAAGAAGAAGAAGAAGAAGAAGAAGAAGAAGAAGAAGAAGAAGAAGAAAAAGAGAAACTCCTTATGCCATAAATCGGCGCTGGAGAAGAAAGAAAAGAAAAGAAAAAAAAAAGGAAGACAAGGAAAGAATGGAAGAAAAGAAAAAGAGAAAGAAAAGGAAAATAGAGAGAAAGGTTAGGGAATTAGGGATAGATTAGGAATTTTGGGATTAACCAAATAATTTAGATTAGCAAAATTTTAGAAGTTTTCAGTTTCAGTTTATGAATATTTGGTTGATCCAAATTAAGGTTTTGATTTTGGTTAAATTTTTGGGATTAAGAAATTTGGTTAAGGTTAACAATTAGATTTCTTAGGATTATAATCAAATTAGGGCTAATGGAACGGGATTAGGTTAACCAAATTTTTTGGGTATTACAAAAATGGTGGTGGAAATGGTGACACATGAATAAGGCTAGTGGTGATGGCTGCTATGAAACCAAGCGAAGTCAAGAGAAGAGAGGGTAGGGAATGGTTGTGTTTAGTTGTGTTAATGTAGAGGAGGGGAAATAGTTAGCAAGAAAAGGAGAAGGGGTGATGGGTTTAGTGGTTGGCGAGAAAATCAAATGAAGCTACTAAGTGTTGGGGGAAAAGAGAATAAGGGAAAAAGGAAGAAGGTGTTGTATTGTTGTGTGCAGGTTGTTTGGTAGAGGAGATGTAGGGGCTACACGCAGGGGAGGGTGGTGGTGTTGTGATTGTGGTGGTTGAACGAAAACGAAAGAGAAGGAGGATGGATGGTTAGGGAATAATCAAACAAAGAAAAGAGATGGGGAGGAGGGATGATTTGGTTGAGGAGAAGAGGAATGGGTGTTGGGTTTTGTTTGGTTGAGGAAGGATAGGGTCGAGAGAGAGAGAATTGTGGAAGGGTATTGTGTTGGTGTGCTATATGTATATATTTACAAGTAGATGGGTTATGTGGAGTGAGGTAAGGAGGGACACAAGGAGAGTTATTGGGGAGGCATATGGGCGTTGTATGAGGTAAGGCAAATATAGGGAAAGTGGTTAGGGGTAGAGGAAAAGAATGGGACACACAAGGGGTAATTAAGGGGTAAAAATGACAGGGTAAGGTAGGGATAGAAATATTTAGTTTTAGGTTTAGTTTGGATTGATTAGGGTATTAGGTGGAAATATATTGGGTAAAAATAATTAAGTTTAGAATATGTCTAGTAAAAAAAGGAAAGGGGTAAAATAATTGGGGAAAATGTTTAGGAATTTATTTAGGTTACGAAAAAAAGGTTATAAATAAAAATAATTGGGCTAAGGATTAAGGGTTAGTTTTGAATAAAAGGCTAACACCTAGAAACAAAGGTTATGAAATTTTGGGGTGCTACACGTTAAGTCAAGTGTGTTGCAAAGTAAATCTTGCCCATCTATAAAACAACTTGCACACAAAAAATGGCTAAAGGAAAAGGTTTGGAATAATTTTAGATATCTAAATATATAAAAATATTTTGTATAGGAAGATTTAGAGCCCAAACAAATTAAAATAAGTGAAATATAAAAAATGTGTGAACGAGTTTTTTGGTGATTTCATGACTCGGAAAGAATGGGAAAATGGATTTAAAAGAATGATTAAATGAGATTAGAATTTTTTTTTATATGGTTAAGAAGGCTAATTACCTAGGTAGTAAAAGAGAAATAGGGCATTACAGAGATTAAGAAAACAGTTCTTAGAAAGTTGATAAAAGTTATAATAAAAAATTAATGTTTCCTTCAATTTATTAAGAGTGAAACCGTTTAATGATTAAATGGCATATTAATTACATCACAAACAAAGAAATTATGGCTAAAAATGGGTGGGTTTGTGTGTGGCTGGCTGTAAGTTGTAACTTATGATTTTTACTTACTATTATCATACACTTGCACTATATTTCTTGTCCCTATTTTTTACGTGGTTAATTTGATAATGGTCCTGTATATAGTGTTATACATTGAAATTTAGATTTGTTGTAATTTTTTAATATAAAATAGAGTATTATTTTATACCTATAAAATAGGTAGTATTATAATTTTAGCAATAGAATTATTTAGCAAATATAATCAATATTGCAAGATTGAATCAATGAAAGTGGAAATTTAATGGAATGGTAAAATATTATTAATTCACTATTGATTTGATCTAGAGTAAAACAAGGAGAATGATTTAATCCTCATAATTCTTTCAATAATCACACGTTCTCTTATTAGGTTTCAACAATTTATAAGAAGATCATTAATTCAAAAACTTAAATAAGTTCAAATTAACATAGGAATATACATAGAAAAATATGAAATAAATAAGAATAAGGTGGCATAAAAACATCAAGCCCGTACGATCCTATAGAAAAATATAGGTGGCCATGTTGCACTCTAGAAAACACAATCTTCACAATTAGCTAAAAAATAAGTGTGTTCCTTTTTTACCAACACTATCGCCTCATGTTTACCTTTGGTGCCTCTATTTTAATCAAATGGCACATGAATATACCTCCATCTCATGGAAATCAAATGTAAGTTACAATCTCAAAAAAAACATATAGTGCATAAATCACAGGCTACATTAAGCCACACTCTGAAATTTTGGCTTAAAGTGTAGGAGGACAAATAACATGGTTTTGTTTGAGATTTTTTTAGCATTATTGTAATACTTTATTCTTACAAAACCTAATTAACATATATTATTATGATCCAAATACATTTCTAAAAATTTTATTACCGATTTCCCTAATTCGAATATTATGTCTTTTATTTTATTCTTTTGCATAAAATGTTTTTTTTATTCTTCCACTATTGACATTTTCACTCTTCATAAAGTCGTTTAAAAATTATAAGTTATTCCTACAATATTTTTAACCTCATCCATACATTCCATTCATATGTGATTCACCCATTCTTTTTAAATGGTTAAATCCCGGGAAAAAAAACCTTTTACATAATTAGCTATTTTTGTTGTTTTGGTTGTTTTTAATACTTTGGGCATCAACCCAACTCTAAGAAAAAATAATTTAATACATTTGGATACATAAAAATATACCACATCTATCTATTGTAATTTTAAACACTCATTACTCATTTCTTGCATTTGTAGAAAAATCCGTTCAAACAATTTCTTCAGTTTTGTTCTTTTTGCTCATTTTTCATCTATCATACTCGACCCAACTCTAAGACTCAATATTCTTATATATTTGAGTTCCTAAACTATTCCACACTCTCTGGTAAATTTTTATAATTAATTTTTTATTTTTCATAAAAAAATGTTCGTTGTTGGACTTTTTTACAATTTATTACCTAACATTTAATGTAATCAACCTCCTAACTATCAGCTACCATCCAAATAGCCATCTAACCAAAACATATTATATTATTAATATATTTATTTTCATTCAACTAAAATTATGGCTATAAGTACATAATCATTCTTTTTTTGATATTTCTCTTACACACTCAACCATAACATAATCTCTCCTTTACACCCCTAATTCTAGCACTCAAGTGAGACAAAATTCAAACAAAAAAAACTCAATCCACATTCCTTCCCTATCGAATAAGGTGAGTTTTCAATGTAAATGAGGCACGATTTAGGAAAAAAAAGATATGCCTTTCCCTCTTTTTTCCCCTTGCTCAAACTACAAACAACTGTTGTCCTAGGCTTCAAAATTTTCCTTCGTTGTTCTCTATTTGTGCTTCTAGCTTTTTTCGTCTTTATTCCTTTGTCCTTGCTAATATAACTTTGTAAGTTATTTTGATTTAGCTCTCAAAAATTTGTTTTAAGTGTTGAGAGTTAAATCATAGTAAAAAGTGAGCTAAAATCTCTTCTTCTTTTTTCTTAGCTAAAATTCTATATTAAAAACCAATGGTTATTCTCTTTTCTTACTCATTTCTTTCAATTTTCCTTCTTGATAACAATATTCTCAAAGCTTATATCCTTTTTTTTGTGAAGGTGATTATGGAGGAGATCTAGTTGGTAATGCTTAGTTGGATTAATTATTTTTCTTTGGAGCTTAAGCCTTAGCTAATAATTTCTACTCTTTAGAAATATAAAATAATTTGCTAAGTGTTGTAATTAAATTTCCAAATATGATAGCATACATGGAATATGAAAGCATGATAATGGGTCTTAAATGTTTGGCATAATGTCGGATGTAAGGGAAATTAACCTAAACACAAGAATTAAGTATTGTTAGATTTTAATCCAAGGTTGAGGCAAGACCAACATGAGCAGAAGAGAGAGACTAAAGATAATAAAGGGAAATATTTACAAAGAACTTGATGTCCTAAAACATGAAAACAAAGTAAGAACAATATATAAATCTAGAAAAAGACTACAAGCTACATTGGACAGCCATAAACACTCTAACCCAACATAAATTTGCCAACAACTTGTCAGGTCCAAACTACCCTTTCAATAAGCAGGGGACTATGAAAGAGAATTCATCATTATAATGGTACTAGGAAAACCACTGTACAACACTAAACATATGAGACCACATGGATCACACTAAATGTAAACACATATTAAACATGCATAAATATGATAAGTGATACATATGATATTTAACTACGATAATCCCATAAACACATATGTCACCAACGGCCATATACTCATCTTGCAAGCACACTTAACCATATTATGGTTTTCCCATTAATCTATTTTATACCAAGGGTATCTCATGAGGGAAAACACCAAACCATATTTAAGCCTTTCTAATAAACTACCACATATTATTTACGATCATAATGGACAATGTACTAAGGAAACAATCAATCAAACCACAAAAACAAGTAAACCTAAAGGTAGTGCTTAGAGGTAACTATTAACTAATATATCAACCCAATTTCAATAAACTAAAGGGTAGTGTACAGACACAGCTACCAAACCAACATATCAAAATAATTCCAAAAAATGAAAGAGTAGTGCAAGAGAGTAACTATATATCCAACATACCAACCAATTTCAAAGGTCACAATGCAAGATTTACTTCTATTTTAATTACTTGAGGGAATATAATATTAATATGAGGATGTTAAGATACCTTAATCATACAGACACACAAAAGATGCACAATATCTCATCAACTATCAACCTAGGGGAGCTAAGATACCCTGGTCATACTGGCACATGAAGGATACCCATTACCCTACCAACAAGGATACCGAATCCATAATTATTAACACTCATAGAAAGTTGAAATAACTAAATAAAGAAGATGCAATACTAAAGTTGGGTATTAAGACACCCAAAAAAAAATCACAAAACTAAATTGAGGGCTAAACCTCATCTTTAGGGTAGCTACCCTTAAAGATCCACCATTTTCAAATTCGAGGTCTTCCAATTTAATTATTATTCTTTTTATTGGGTGATTACAAAATTTCATATAACACAAACAATATTAATTACATATCTAAAAATTTTCTTTAACTTTGATTATTTAAAGTCAACCATAAGGTAAACAGTCCAAGATAAGATTAATAGTCAATGCTAAGGTCAATCTAAAAATCCACTAAGGCCATCTTATGTCAAATTATTTAGTTCTTAGAAAAATTTAGTCATAAATTACCAAAATGCCCTTAAACCCTAATAATCTCAATTTAAAACATTTTAAAACTAAATTTAATTATAACTCCATAGTTATGATTAAAAAGCTAAAAGGCATTAAAAATAACATATTAACACAAAATAAAAATTCTAACATTTCTTGAAATGGAAAAAATACTATTTTATCCCTATACATTAATTACACACATAAAATCTTAAACATGCATATCTAATATATCTTAAATCACATGTTTCATACTCAACCTAGTATAACACATAATAGGCATACATGTAGGGAAATAGAAGTAAGCCACATGTAAATAACACATTTACCCATAGGGTAAGTAAATCTTAAGTCATGCATAAATAAAATTGAGCATGCTCAAAACATATCATGCTATGTATCAAAATTCAAGTAACATTTATGAGTAATTTGATGGAAAGCTCAAAAATACAAGGACATAACTCGACAAGGATAATACGTCCTTGATTGAACAATATACACTATATATGCATAAAAATTTCATTACATTAAACCCTATTCTAGCATGTTATCGTATATATATTATATACATAAATATAACATGCTCTAACATATATTTCTATAGTAGCATACATAATAAAATACAACAAAAATATGGTGCAATAATATAATTCATAAAAATCACAAGAGGGTATAAAAACACCTTTTAGCATGAAAACCAAACCCTAACATACTACCACATGCTTTTTACATATTTTAGAAGCATATGGGTTACATTATTTTTAATAAAATCAAGCAAAACAAATAAACCAGAGCCTTTAAAAGCTCTAGCTAACAAACTATTCTCCATCTTCTCCTTAAAATACAAAACCTCGATATTAGAAACTAACACAAAAAATGAAAACATAAATAACAACAAATTTGAAAAATATAAACAAGAAAAGAGAGGCCATACCCTACGAGGGTGGAATATGAAGAGAAAGACAAATAGAGGGATATCTTCAACCATTTTCTAAATCTAACACACCTACATTTAAGAAAATATAATGAGGCTAGATAATGGATTAGAGGAGGATAAAAAATCAAGGAAATAGAGGGAAATGAAGGGTGATATTCGGTCACCTCAAGAAGAACAAGGAGAATGAGCCTTTAAACACTTAAAATAACATAAGGAGAAGATAAGAGATAACTTAAAGGGAGAAGTTAAGTGTGTATGATAAAAAAAAATAAATTTAATAAAAAGTTAAGGGGAGGTAAGGGGTATAAATTCAACCAAATATAGAGAAGGGAGGTATATTGAAACTCACTTGAATGAGATCATGGAGTTGGAGTGTGTAAGAAGAAGATAAAGTGGTGTATGAGGGTAGGTTGTTAGGTTTTTATCCAATAGTAGTCTTACATGTGAATGATACCAATTATGGGTTGTGGTATTAATTAAGCATGTATATAAATGATCATATTTACATATAAATTATTTGGACTCAATGTATCTAATTAGATTTGAACCTATATGTGTATAGACTTTGGGTATTCTAGATTGTTGATGGATTGAACTAAAATAACCTAATAAATGACATGTTGGTTCTTTATATATAGGGTTATGGTCTCTAGGTCATAAAAAATTTATCATATTCAACTCCCTTAAATTAATAAAGACCAATAGGTGTGTGCCTGATCCAAAAAACCACAGTACCACTAGTACGGTTATTGTCTCAAATCCATCACTATATAGTGATTTCCACACTATGGGTTTAAGTAAGCTTCCATGTATCTATTTTGGTTATTATTCTTCATGAATCAACATGTGATCCTATAAGATAAATTCCATCAATTGGTGTCAGAGCTCTATATACTTAATTTATCAAGATTAATTAAATCAAATTATAATCGATTTTTATTTTTTTGGTTGTATATGGAATTTTTATGGTTTTGTTTCCTTTTCATTTTCTCCTTCTATCATTTGAAGAATTTAGAATTGATTTTCATAGATTAAGAGAATTTTTTTCAACTTTTTCTAAGTTTTGACTCTAGTCTCTTCTGCTATTTTATCTGTTCTCCTATTATTATTGTCAATTTTATTTTATTTCATGTTATTTATTTATCTTCCCACAGATGTGCTAAGTTTTGTTTATTGGTATCCCTACCATCTTTCTCTGGTTTTTATGTTCTTTGGTCATCCATCTATCTCCTTTTTGTTTGTGGAGCGACAAGGTTGCCAACTGTCTTTAGAGTTGCTTGCGGTGGCTTTTGGGACTAGTGTTCACTGGTTATTGGGCTTGCATTAGCCCATTGACATCACTTCTCTAGGAAGCTTGGTGGTGGGATGTTATCAAAGATCGGTAGTTACTAGTATGGGGAAGCATTGGTGGGCGGTTGGGCGAGGGGTAGAAGATGAGATTAGAATGTGATTAGGTTTTAATTAATTAGTGTTAGTTTCATAAATTAACCATTAAAATACAAAGTTGTTTGGTCAAGCCTATGTTTGAATCCGAGACTTGACCAATAGAGGAAAAGCTCTTAATAAACTATGTTAGATAATTTTTCTTAGCTTTTTGTGCATACCATTTTTGTTATTCTTTGGGTTATTCAGACCTTCCTTTGAGTGATTGGGCTTATTCCTATATTATGCCGCTTGGGTCATTTGCTTTCCTTTTTGATAATTTTGATGTTATCTTGATATAGAAACACTTTGGTTATTATGTCATTTGATATTTATTTTCTTTGCACAATAAGGTTTTAAAGTTAACCACACTTTGATTACATTAAATTTTGATCTCAAAAATTAATAAGGTGGACCAATTAGAAATAAGCATGTTAATATCATATTACATGACCTTGTCTTGCTACTTATCCACATTATAACCCATGTCATTTATTTATATCTATATATGTGACCATAGAAGGCTTAGTTATGAAGAAATATGATGAAAGCCGCTTTGATCTTATGTTGGTGTGATGGATGGATGGATAGGATTGGTCATGGGCATACTTTCATGACAACACTAATATTGAGGTCTTTTGGTTATTTTTTAATTCTTGGCTATAAGGCCACACATATAGCCCAAGTGGTAGATTGTTGGATTTTTATTCAACTTCGGACTTATATGTGATTGATACAAATTGTAGGTTGTCATATAGATTAAGCCTGTACATAAGTGATCATTTATATATATAAATTATTTAAGCTTAATGTATTTAACTAGATGTGGACCCATATGTATAGAGACTTTGTGTATTCTAGATTATTGATGGACCAAACTAGAATAGTAGGATAGACATCAAGTTAGTTGTTGATATATAGGGTCATGGTCTATGGGTTATACACAATTCGCCCTATTTGATTTACATTAATTAATAGAGATCGACGAGCATATGCCTAATATAGAAGACCACAGTAGCGCTAGTACAATTATCATCTTGAATCCATTGGCGTACGATGATTCCCATGTTATGGATTCACGTATGCTTCTGTATTATTCTTATGTATGAATCTTGATAAATTATCATATGATCATGTCAGATCTATAGGACAATTAATCTATCAGGTAAGATGGTGTAAGTGTAATTTATGGAAAGTTTTGTTGTTGAATGAATTAGACAAAGACAATATAAGATCAAATCTGATGAAAGAATGTTAAAGGATAAATTTCATGGATAAATAGTAATTTTAGGATTAATAACTATTTTTAGTGGAGAAATATCAATAAATGAAGATTAAATAAGAGAAATATCAAATGTATCCTAAAAATTACCAAAATTTATGGGAAGTTGTAAAATGAATTTAAGAACCCAAATATGTAAAAAAAATATTTGGTATATGAAGCAAATTAAAGCTAAGACAAATCAAAATCCACAATATAACACAAGTCACAACAATCAAGTCAACCATCTAGTTTTACCAATTGACACCTAAACCCTTGGCAAACACGTTGATCAGATTGACTAGTTGGTTAATTGCTACTCCAAAATTTCTATTTTTATTAAATTTAACCCAATTATTTTAATAAATTAATACCTAGTATTACACATAGTAATAATATACTCAACACCAATTATCCTATAATTTATATGATTAATACACATAAAATACCCTATTTATCCTTAAGTTCTCTAATTTAGGTTAATTTAGAACGGTGTATTACCTATATACCTTAGAACAAGCTAGTTAAGAGTCCTCAATTTGTAGTTTACCAAGTTTTTGTGCATCAGTTAAGGTTCCATGTCTTATATTTTAGTATTCTATAAAAAATCTTAGAGAGTATCAATACTGAAGAATAGAATATTGAAGTGGATTTAGCGAGTGAGGGTTAGGCATCGTGTTGCTCCATACTAATTACCACCGAGTGCTGGAACATTATTATATACCATTTCTTTTATAACCTTCTCAAGGAATTAATTTAAAAAGGCTCTTGTTTGGTATTGGTAGTTACCTTCATTTATTACCTTTATGCATTTAAAGTGAATAATTGTGTGGTGTAGCTACTATTGTGTGATACTATTGTTGGGGGGAGCACCACTATATGCAACCATATATGTGTTTGTAGGTAGTTACTAGAGGGTACTCATTTATAGAATCTTAAATAGGAATATGATTTATGGTAGTCAAAATTGGCATGTTATCATGTTGCTACACCACATGAGTTGATATATAAGTGTTATAACATAATATTCCTCTATATTTTTCCATGCATTATCCTATGTCTCATGAGCATGATCTTGTTATCATATGCATGCTATCATTATTGTTATCATCACATATGTTAATATGTGTTATCGCATGGGCCTTATGTGTTGCATGTAATTTCATTATAATATACTTTATAACTCAATATGAGTTGTGTACTAATACTACAATTTTGTAGTTGGTGTGTCACAAACCTTTGATGATGACACAACAAATTTTGGGGAAGTGTCATAGGTGGAGTGACTTGGGTTATGTTTGGGATTGGAGATTAGAGTTATAGCTATATGAGTTTTCACATATTGTGTACCTTAGATCTCATATATCTCTTTTGCATTCTTCATTCCCTTATTTTGTTCCCCCCATCTTTTATTGTGTTATCAAGAGTTTAATTTCCATAACTCTATTTTTATGTAATTTAAGTAAGTCTTCCATTGTTTCTATATGTCCTTGATTATTATGATTTTATTGTTGTAAATTTTTTAGTCTTGCATTTGGTATAAGATATGTATGGATCAAATTGATACTACATGTGGTGGTAACACCTTTTTTATGTTAATGATTCTACTTAAAAATAATTTTTTTTGTTTAAATTTTTGGAATGTTACACCTAAAATGATAATTTGAGGCCAAACAAGTTTGAATTTGATAAAAAAAAAATTATGTTATATTACACTCTACTTTGAGAAAATTATACAAATCAAAACATCACTTTGCTTTTGGAGTACTATATATATATTGTTAGAAAAAATATTTACAATTAATTTTAAGTAATTTTCTTATCTACCCATCTTTAAAAAAATTAATCTTATTTGTTCATTGTCATTTATAATAATTTATTTAGTGACATTATTTTTCTTATTTTTTGTATGTGGAACCATTAACATAACTTAAAGTGTGTAATTGTCACACCTATTTTGGTAAATACCTTTCTTATAGTAAATAAAAGGCTAGAACGTTTAGGACATTAAATCAAAACTTATGGAAATAGATAGAAATAAAAGAATACTTTAATAAATTAAATGTAAGAATTGATTATGGAGTAAATTCTTTAGATAATACAATAGATAGAAATAGAGAGAAACGGGAAACAAAAAGAGCGAATAGTCTAAAAGAGATATCTAAAATATAAGGTATACAACACATGTAACCCTAAATAGCTATAACTTTACAACTTAATGCTAGGTAAAAATCCAAATTATTCTACCTGAAGAACCTTCTTTAAGTTAGCAGGATCATTTTCAAATACCTACAACACAAAATATAAGAGAGTTTAAGTACCAAGTAACATAATTATCCTAAAAAGATAGCATTATGCACAAGGCCCATATGAAGAAAGTGATACATGATAACAACATGCTTCATACAAATGTTAATTGTAATATAATATAAACCTATGGATAAGCTTGATTAATTTATTATTATAATTTCTTATTATAATCACAACTATTAGATTATATTAAATTGTGGATGGAGACTCAAACAAACCCTTTTTCTACAACTTTTCTACCTAGTGTCCAATAACTCTAGCCTAGGTGGCCCATCCATACACGTAACCAAAAACTCTAATAATAAGTTACCTAATCACTATAGAATGCATATCCCTTATAAAGCCCATAGCTTCTATAGAATAGAAAACCCAACCATTTAGAAAGCAAAGGCCCAACATCACGCCTCCAAGATCCAATTTCAAAAATGAAGCATTAAATTCCAACCTAGATTATTGAGGCATTAAAGCTTAAGCCCAATCGATGAAGTGCCAATTTATAATTTAAATCTCAATAATTATCAATTACATTTATTAAAGACTTAAGTCAATGCTCAATGTCTAATTTATGGTTAACAAATGTCAATTTTTGACCAAGTCAACCAGAGGTCAAATATCACACTAGGGTTCACATATAAAGCCAAAACCAATTAAATGATTCAAGCAGACATAAGATAACTAATATGCCCCTAAGGTTAACTAACTGATTTGGGATCAAGAGAGGTATATTTTGTGCTAAAAGGATTACACTTAACCAAATATTTTCTTACGATGAATGTTGAATATACATATCAGGTTTAAAAACACCAAGATTACATAATGCACCTTAAATATTCTTTATTTTATTAATTACATATTTTAATTAGAGTCTTTAATTCCACTCATGAATCAACATCCAATTATCACATATATCCATTAAAACTTATTTTCTTAACCTAATGTTTACTTTGATACCAATTTTTTTAGAATTAAAGTATAATGACCAAAAGACCCTTATTCACTTAAAAGACCTTAAAAATTTCAAAATTCAAAACTTACTTTGAACAACTTCAAACACTAACATATTATTTACCAAATTTATAATAAAGGAAATAATGAGAAAAATGGTACACTCAAAACTTAACAAAACAATCTGAAACCCCCAAAATTCCCCTAGTCAAATATGTGTTAAAAAATCGTGAAGTTCAAATGAAAGTTAAATTCTCCAAATTTCACACCCTAGATTATGTACACTAATACAAATACTGTCATACTTATATAAATTAAAAAACAACCAAAATTTATGTAAAATAACAATTTTGAGAGCTACCCACTTAGTTTGAGGCATATTCACCACGTATATATAGAAAATTCATTATTAACCTACAAAATATACATTCAGTATAAGCAACTTATTCTTCTAAGTTTCAACAAACATTAAAACATGTTAAAGTCATATAAATCATCTTCTAATGCAATTTTCATGCATCTACACATAACATAGCAACATACATATATCCTACAATATTTTTCAATATATTATTTCAAGCTTATAATAAATATATACCTAATCATATATAAAATAACATATAATACACTTAACACAAAATCCTATTCATAAAGCTTAGTTTAGTTACAAAATTTTATAAGATCCTAAGAAAAAAGAAACCAAACTTATCACCTTCTAAAGAATCTCCTCATCACCTTCACAAAATAAGGAAAAATAAGTTTGAGAAGTATTATTAACAACAATACAAAATAAACAAAGAAAAGTAGTTCAAGGTTTCGCCCAAGCTTACAAGGATGGAAAATTTGAAGGGTTAGCACTCAATCACCAACACCACTATAAAACCCCAAAGTTACTACTAAAAACTTTCAATTTTTATAGAATCTAAACGAAAAAAAATCAGATGTTACTACTATATTTAATACAAGTCTGGTTTCTATACCATTATCATATCAAGTATAAGGAAAAAACATTAATGAACATAAATGAGATAATAAAATAATAAGATTAGTTTCAAAACATCGATAACAGTTTTGTAATCCTAATTCTTGGGAGATTAATCTCCTCTATAACCCTTAAAGCTTCTGTGGACACTTTATCCATACCTCTCAAATCCTCATTTTAATGTTTCTATCCTTCAAAATCCTAGTTTTCATTTCAACCACTTGATGATCAACCGGGTAATACTTTTGATCAATTGGCTATTAGAGTTCCAAACCATATTGTCATGGGTCTTTAGTGGTCCACTCCCAACCTCTTCTAGTTGACCAAAGTTGGATAATATCACCACTTTAGGCCTTCATAATTTTCTTTTAGCTTAAACCAATTCCTATGTCCAATATTTGTGTATATAAGGGTTACTAAATTAATTCCTCACCTTTCCCTAATTTTTCATGATTTTTGGAGATTATTTGATTAATTTTCCTATTTTAAACCATTTATTGGACTTTCTATCCTATCTAATCTAATTTTAATCATTATTGACTTTCTTGGTAATGAGGGCTTTGAAAATATGACCTTCTCACACCTAATTATTATATACCATGTTTTCTTGCTCATTTAACCAAAAATCTAACCATAATCACTCCACATCACCTCTCACCCACTTTCTTATGCTTTATACTTACACTCAACTTTTCATTCAAGTGTTGGAGATGTAACTTAGTCAACTATCCCTCTCTTATTACTAATTTTCTAGTAACCTCTTTATGCTCCATTATGCCTTCATTTGTTCATTCTTTATTTAGCCTTCAACACTTAGTGTTTCATGCTTTCTCATCTCTTATGTTTTCTTTGAGTTTTGCTAAAGTGTTAAAGAATACCTACCTCTTTGTTCTCCAAGTTGAAACTGAAACCCTCCCTTCATATCCTCTCAATTTTCATTTCATCCTTTAACTTCTAAAATCTTGAATATTAACTATGTGGTGCTTGTTTGAAGTAAAGGAGAGTTAAATTCATATATTGGTAAATGTTTGATTCAAGCTTATTCCAAGCCTTATCTTTGAACCTAGAGGGTTTATTTTCCTTCCCTTTTATTTTTCTCTTATATTCTAACCCTTTCTATTCTTTTATATAATTCTTGTACTTTTTCAGGTGATCAAAATATGGAAGGAAGTTATTTAGTAGTATTTTTGCTTAGAGGCCAGTGTAGCCTTTAGTAAGGATATATGTCAATATTTAGGGAGTTTTGTGACTAGGTGTTAATTTTATAATTTTCATATTATCATGTTTCATGATAGAAATTGTTTTAGGTTTTAATTTAAATTCATATCCATGTAATCTTTTGTTAAAATGCATGATCTTGTGAGTTTTGTAATTTTATGCATAGTTACCTTATTTTGTGCCTTTATAGGATTTAACATAAAATCCTAAGTGTGATAATATATTATTTTGTATTCTTAAGTCTTGGGTTGAGTATATTAAAATATGTTTAAGTATGAAAAATTGGTGTATTTTGTTGAAATCTCAAAATTTGGGAGTCTTGTCTTAAGGGAGTCTCGAATATAAGATCTTTGTGGTGTTGTGGATTATTTTAATATCAACAAACTATAATTTTTGGATGATGATAATAATAAATGGTGATATGTGTAAAATTGGTAAAAAAAATGGAGATTTGTAGAATTTGGTGATTTATAGGGAGTTTCAACCATGGGGTAATATGATCATTTTGATGAATTTTAGGGAAAATAAAGTATTCATTGTTTTCCTTGGGGTTTTAAAATAAATTTGATATAAAATGTGTTAAGTTTTGGATAAGGATAACTTAAGTCGTGAAAATAATAAAATAATAAAATAATAAAATTATAGATTTTATTTGAATTAAGGGAATTTTGGTTCTTTTGGGTTAAAGCTAGAATTTTAGTGTTTCAGAAGTGTTATATGGGTTAAAATATTATAGGTATGATAAGTGAAGTATTTTGATTAATTATGAATAACATAAGTTATGATTTTATGAAAAATGGCCTAAATTAGGAATATTAACAAAAAGGGTGACATTGACATTTTATGAGTAAAAATTTAGACTTAAGTTATGAATTTTGGATATGATGTTTGGGATAATATTTGATGTTAGTGTGTTCATTTTGGTGAGTTGAAAATCCTTGTGGATGAAGTTATGGCGTGTTTATGAAATTATGGTTATATGGGCAATATGGTCGTTTACCATGTGAATGATTCCTTTATGTGTTTAATGAATATGCCCATTTTTTGCCTTTACTATTGTATCATGTGTAATGTATTCTTAGAGATACACTATGAGTATGGATGGTATTAGTTGTTGGAATAGATTTGTTATAACTAGGATCATGATAAAAAAAACTTTTTCATGGTATGTTAATGGTAACCAAAGTGGAAATCCAATGATGTTAAGTAAATCTAGTGAGGCATTATTATTTTCTAAGTGTTGACTAATGATCTAATAAAACAATACTATTTAAAGTGGAAGATCACATAAGATGGGCCCAAATGGTTCCATGTGCTGAATGTTTTTTAATATTAAAAATTATTTTCTAATCCTAACATAACTAGAGGATCCTAATCTACTCTATGTAATCAATCCCTTGACTTATAGAGGGCCTGCATACTTAAAGATTAGAGGTTTACTAGTAGCCCAAACATGTTTTACCCTAGATGTGAGAGTATCAGTGAGGTTGACTACCATTGCTTCCTTTGTGGGGAAATAGGAGAGTAAATTTTACATATCAATAAGTTTGACTATCTTTTATCCATTTACGAGGGAAAGAGGAGGTGAGTGGTTATATTATAAATGGTTCCTTTTTTTCAATGTGACTATGTAAATAGAATGTGTGAGTCACCTAATGATAAAATTTAAATATGGAATTTCTCTTGGATCATATCATATATTGAGCATCTATACATGGTTAATATCCATCTTGTTATTTTGTTGCTAATGTCACACATGCCATTTTCTATGGATGTGTATTGCTACCTTACTCAACACATAACGTATTGACTACCATTTTCATGAGTGATGCTTATTCGCATGAGAAGTTACCACCTTGATTGTAGATATATGTTGATTTAATGATTTTGTTATGCTTACCTATGGAAAGTAGTTATGGGTTGGTTCAAGTGTTTGGTTATCCAAAATCTCTCTATCTCTCTAGAATTTTATACTTTTTTTCCTATCATATCTATTCTCTCTCTATTTTGTAATTTTGTATCATTGTGGGATCAAGTGCTTCCTACACCTGCTCACTAGGTATGAATTACTCTTTAGCCTTGCATATATGGGGTATAGGGAATACCTCTTTATTTTAGATGCAATGTAACAGCTAATATTTTATTATTAATGCTTCTACAAAAAACATAATATTAAATTTTAAGTTGTTACAATACTTGTGTATTGAGTAAAGTAATGGTACATATCACTAGAGTAATGCATAGATAGCATGTAAGGTCATAATGAGTGAAAATTATGTGTGCACACTACACATGATAAAATATGACCTAAAAATACAATCATATTAAAATCTATAATTAGGTGATCGTACAAATCTATTTAATTAACACATTAAGACCAATAAACCATTAGTAACAACTATTCCCCCCTCCCTTGTATGTGGGAGAAAGGTAGTCAACTTCACTAATACTATTATATCTAGGGCAAAATAAGTCTAGGAAATTGGTAAACCTCTAATCCTTAGCTACGTGTGCCATATAAAGTCCAGTGGATTAGACTAATATAGAGTAAATTAGGGTTCTCTAGCTCTCATAGAATTATATAATTATTTTAATAAATAAAACACTTGGTCCTGGCTCATGGGCTCTTATATTTTAAGTCTTAATTTATTATTAGTACATTAATCAATGCTTAGCACATAATAAATTTATTATTTTATTTAATTAATGTCATCATATTTCCACTTTCATTACCATTGACTTATCATAAGGAAAACTACTTGTCAACTTATTATAAGGATCTCCGATTATGATGAATTCATTCCAACAATTCATATTTTCTTAAATGCTTAGAAATGCTTCATGATTAAACACATTGTACATGTTAGGATAATTTGAAGTAAAAGTAAGGCTTAAGAGTCAACTAATAAGCATAAAAATAAATATTTCACAAAAGAAAAATACCATAATGCCATTATGAAATTAAACCAGAACTCCATCTATAAGGCTCTCCAATTCACCAAATTTAACACACTATCCTAATATATATTTAAAAATATCACATCTAAAGATTATAACCTAACTCTAACTTTTCACACATGAAATACTGATATTACTATTCAGTTACTATCCCCAAATTACATATCTTTCTTATAATATTGCACCAATGCTGCTCCTATTTATCCTTAATATCTCACATATCACACTTAATATTTTTACAACCTAAACTACTTATACAACATAAAATTTCTATATTTCACCTAAAAAGACTAAAATGCCCCTAATTCGCCTAAACACCTCCAAACTTTTATTTTCATAAATTAAGTTATACTTATCCAAACCCTAACATATAATATATCAAATTTAATTTCAAGACCTCAGGGAATACAATGTTATACTAATTTCCCATAAAAAACATTTTAAAAAAGACTAAAATGCCCTTAATACCAAAAATTAATCATAACCCAAAAAATTCTACAAGCTTTCAAAATTCACCAAAATTATACTCAACCACACTTACAATATTAGCATTTACAATATGTTATTAGTTCTAATTAAGATAGCCCGTAAAACCTCAAATATCTTTAAAGGTGAAACCTCCATAAGCCCAACAACCATATCTTGGAACCTCAACATATTACACCAATTATAATATTTAAGCACAATTAATTCTACTCATCCATGGGTTTATTAAAATGAAATAATATATATCATTATGCTTTAGATTTTATAAAGAAACCTAAAAAGGCATAGAATATAAAAAAATCCCATAAATCATGAATTTACCAAGTAATAAATGAATATAAATAAAATTAAATACTAAAGATTATATATTAACAACAAAACATGGCAACATGAAAAATCATAAAATTAACTCCTAGCAACAATTAAGCCCTAAATTAGATGCATGTATCCTTGTCAAAAGCTACTCCAATCTCTAAGAAATAAATACTCATAAATACCTCCTTCCACACTTGGATTGTAATCCCCCAAAAATTTCAAAAACCTATATTTTAATAAATAAATTTTATTTGGAATAATATTTGCTTTTAAAATTATTTATTTTAATTATTTTATGGATTTTAGAGTATATAAGTTTGGATAAGAGTATTTAATAAATTTAAAAATAAATATTTCACTATTTTCATATTATTGTATTTAAATAATTTTCAAAACTAATATTTTACCAACCTTATCCTTTTTAAACTAATATATTAGATTATAATGAATTAAATTATTAAATTAAATAATTTATCAAGAATATTATATTTTATGATTTTATAAATTAATTTGATTTATTTTCCCTATTTTTCCATTTACCTTTTACCCTTTTCCCTTTTTTTCTCCTCTTTTTCCCATTCTCCCCTCCCTTGGGCCGCCCGGCCAGGCCAGCCCTCCCCTGGGCATTGGACCTTCGGCCCGCTTCCTCCCTTCTCTCCCTCGCGCGCCGCCCAACACGCCCAGCCCAACCTCCTTCTTTTTTTCCTCGACCGGCCGGCTTCCTCTCCTTTCCTGCGCTGGTCTAGCTGCACAACACCTCTCCTCCCTTTCTTCCTTCTCCCACGCCCGACCACCAGTTCTGCCATGGTCGAGCATCCGGCCGCCTGCAACTACTGCCACCTGCCATCACCACCTACCTCCCTCTCCCTCTCTCTCTTCCCTTGTCATTTTCTTTCCTTTTTTGAGCCAAACTGGCTCTTGGACCACACCCCGCGTGACCCTCTCCCTTTCGTTCTTCTTCCCCTCTTTCCCCTGCCAGCCCTGCCACCTGCGCCCTCTCTCCGGCCAGCCCCTGCCCCTCTCTTCTCCCTCTTCTTTTTCTCCATCTCTCCAGCCCTTCATTCCCCTCATCTTCAAGCCTTCTCCTTCCCCAAGCTCCCTCTTCTCTCCTTCCTTTTTCCCATTTTTTTCCCCGGTTTGTTATCACCGCCGCCCAACGCCGCTTGCACCACCGCAACCAACCCCTGCGCCGCCTCCTGCCACCACTCCCTATTGCCCAGCACCCCCACGCCACCCCCTCGAGCCTGCACTTCCTCCCTTCTCCACCCCTTTTCTTTTTCTCCCTAATTTTTCCCTTACCGCCGAGCCACCTGCAACCGCCACTTTTGCCACCGTCCGACCACCTCTGCCACCACCCAACCCACCGTTCGACACCCTCCAACCCCCTCTACCACCGCCATGCCTTAGTTGGCCAAAAACAGCCCTTGAACCCCTCCATTTTTCCCTCTCCTTTTCCTTCATTCACAACCCCTCCACCTCGACCCTTCTCGGCAGCCAACTTCGCCGCCTTGCCTCCGCCACCCTATGCCACCGTGAAACCACCCTTAGCCTCCACCTACACCCCCTCTTCACTCCTGCACCATTCCCTTGCCTTAGAACCTCCCCTAACTACCTTCTTTTCTAGCCTAAAGACCCCAACCCGAAAATGGCTTATTTTTCTTCCTTCACCCTCTTTGAGCTTTTTTCTCCCCATTATTTTACATGAGACTCACGTTGTTCATGCAACGTGAGCTCCCCCTTATTTTGAAATTCATTTGGTTAAATTTTGAGGTATATTCATATTTAATTAAAGTGTATTATTATTAAATAAATTTGTTTTATAAAGTTTTGTCCTCTAATTTCTTACTTCTAACCTAATAATGATTGATATTATCTTAGGTTTTGAGTTGCTTATTAAATCTTGAATCTTTAACCGGGGTACAGGTAAGATTTGATATTTTACGGGATTAAGATAACTGTTAATCCTCCCTTAAATACATAGAAAAACGTATGCTAGCACGTTAGGGATTTGGTATGATTTTATATATGTTTTGTGAGCCTAGCATGATATACAAATGGTCGCTTACATTGATAGAAAGAAAAAGGAAATGCATGATAGCCTTTGTGCCATGTGTAGGTATGATAATTAAGGAAGAGATTGATTATTGATGGAAATGTTAAATGCTTGTCTATGATGTATTATGTTGTTAATGCATGAATAATATTATTGTCTAAGGGTATTTGGGTAATTTTGTAAGCAAAATGGTAATTTGGTAATTTCAAAAGAAAGGGGTGGAATGATAATTTTATAAGTAAATGGATAAAATTGTAAGTTGTGAGAAAGAAGGGTATTATGGTAATTTTTGAGGTAAAAGAATAATATGGTAATTTTATGATTAAATGGAAAAATGATAATTTTATAAGTAAAGGGGCATCATGGTAATTTTTGGAGAAAAGGGTAAAGCGGTAATTTTGGAGTCAAAAGGGCAATATAGTAATTTTATAAGTAAGTGATAAGAATGGTAATTTTGGAAGTAGGGGTAAAATAGTAATTTTGGATGAAGGAGGGCATTATGGTAATTTTTCAAGTAAATAGGCATTATGGTAAATTTTGGAAGTAGAGGGGCAAAATAGTAATTTCATAAATAAATGGCAATATGGTAATTTTATAAGTGAATGGCAAAATGGTAATTTTATAAGTAAGGGGTATTATGGTAATTTTGGGATTAAAGGAGTAATATGGAAATTTGGAAAAGAAGGGCAAAATGGTAATTATGTAAGGAAGGATAAAGATGGTAATTTTAGACGTGAAAGGATAAAATAGTAATTTGTAAAGGAAAAGGAGTGTTACGGTAAATTAATCAATAAAAGGGCATTATGGTAATTTTAAAAATGGAGAAGGGCAATATAATAATTATAAATATGGAGAAGGGTATAATGGTAATTATGACAATGGAAAGGGTAAATTGGTAATTTAATCAACTAAGGGGCAATTTGGTAATTATGATGATGGAGAAGGGCAATTTAGTAATTTATCTAACTAAAGGGGCAATTTGGTAATTCAGCCTATTAAAGGGTAAAGTGATAATTGTTCAATCAACTAAAGGGGCAAAATAGTAATCATGATAATGAAGGAGGGTAATTTAGTAATTTATCCAACTCAAGGGCAATTTAGTAATTATAACAAATGAGAAGGGCGATTTGGTAATCTAACCAACCAAATGGGAAATATGATAAGTGTGGCAATTATGAGGGGTGAATGGTGATCTAAAAAGTGTAGGGGATAATTTGGTAATCTAAATTGGACAAGGGGTAATTTGGTAATTATGTAACCTAAAGGGTAATATGGTAATTTGGCGAGTAAGGAAGGGATACTTAACAATTATATAAGTAAAGGGCAAATGAGTAATTTGTACCTAACATGTCTTTGAGATTGTGGAACATTATAATATGATTCAAATAATGTTGATTAGCCAAGTAGGAGTATTAGTATGGCCTTAATGGTTTCTCTGTGATATCCTAGATAATCATCTGAATAAGAAACGATTAATGATATCAGAACAATTGAAAGTGAATAAGTATCAAATTATTGTGCTTTTCTTGATCACTTTAATTAAGACACTATTACTTAAAGTGAAAGACCTCAAGATCAGGAATGATGACTCCTTAGGGGTCACTACCCTAAGAACATGGTTTAGTCCACGATTATTCTAGTATTTGCTGGTGTGCCTTTGTGCCCCAACCAGGCCCTATATCTTACTCTTTCTAGCTCTACGGACCTAGTTAGGGGGTATGAATATTTATGGATTAGGTGTCCTTGTCGGTAGGGTACTGAGTTAGCTTTATGCACCAGTACTACCAGGGTACCTTTGTGTCCTTGGGTTCGTGGTTGAAGGGTACTGAGTAGCTGATATGCACCGGTACGACCGGTGTACCTTTGTGTCCCGGGTTATTGATCTCCCGTTAGAGGCAAATAAATATGATTGATGTGCTGATTAAAGAAAGGAATGATACTATTATTGAAAGTGGAATATTAAAGAGCCGAGCCCAAATGATTATGATATTGAGTACCGGTCCACCGGTTATAATAGTGGCCAGGAGCGTTGTGCCCTGGATGATGATTCTTTATATATCCCGGTCCACCGGTCATAATAGTGGTCAGGAGCATTGTGCCCTAGATGATGATTCTTTATATATCCGGTCCACCGGTTATAATAGTGGCCAGGAGCGTTGTGTCCTGGATGATGATTTTATATATATTCCGGTCCACTGGCAATAATAGTGGGGGTCCCGAGCTCAATAAAACCAGTATTGCATGTGAATAAAGTTATAGAAAAATACTAATCACTTATAGTGGAACACCATGTGAGTTGGGGCCAGACCAGTCCACCGGCAAATAATAGTGGTTAGAGGCGTTCTGTCCTGTGCGTTTACCTTCCGGTCCACCGGCAATAATAGTGGTCAGGAGCATTCTGCCCTGAGTGTATACCTTCCGGTCCACCGGCTATAATAGTGGGGTTCTCACACTCACATGGATATAAAATATGATATTGATTGAATGATGATGGAATAATGGCTTAAGGCCCGAATGTATTGAGTTTACACTATGACTTGGCTTAAGGCCCAAACGTATCGATCGTGAATTATAACTTGCTATATGTGTGATTGTTATGTATGCGCCTCTTTTTTCATATGTACATAGCTTGCATTATGTGTTACATCACGGGTCTGTCTTTAAGTGTGGTATTAAAGGGTTACTCAGTACCGTAGTACTGAAGGGATTCCCTTCGTGGGGCCCTGCCTATTCAATGGGCAGTGCCCTTTGCAGGTCTTGTCGGGTGCTACTCAAGAGGGCAATGGGAAAGAGAGTAAGGAATTATCCAGTACCATTAGGGTTTTCCTCTTTCTTCATTTAAATTCCTGGTTTTTAGATGTTATGTTGTTACTTTAACTACTATTGGTGGATTTTATTCCTGTAAACGATTTGATGCGCTACTCTGATTTAAGTATGTTGAATTTCTTGCAAATTACTATAATTTTATGTATGTTGGATGTCTTTCAAATTGCATTTTATTTTTCTTAGCCTTAGCACTTGGTACTGGAATGGTATGAGTGAACCGGTCTGGTACTAAGTGTGGCGGTAATACTCCCAAAGTTCATGTTTTATTTATTTGCTTCCGCTAATTTCCTTTTTAATTAACGAAATTTTTCAGTAGTGAATTTTGGGGGTGTTACATGGATCACCTAAAACAAGAATATAAGAATTAGATATAAGAGTTATAGTAAGGGTTATAATATAAGAGAAAAATTAAAGGGAGAAGAATAGACCCTCAAGCTCAAAAATGTGTTGGAGCAAGCTTGAATCAAACATCCATCGATCTATGAATTTAACTCTCTTTTACTTAGAACAAGCACAAAAGAGTTAACGTTCAAGACTTTAGAAATTAAAGGATGAAATAAAATGGATTGGAGAAGAAGGGAAAGGGATGGAAATGAGGGAAGCACCCAAGAAAAATAACAAATGCAACTCAAGAACAATAAGATCTTGAAAAAGGTAGGAGGGAACCAAATAGAAATTAGGAATTTTTATAAGTGTAGAATGACCAACTAAAGGGCATAAGTCCCTTATGGCTGTCCAAAATGGTCACGAAAGAGGGGAAGAATTCATATAAAAGGGTTGATTGTAAGAAAGAGGAGTGATGGGAGTGATGGGAGTGATGGGAGTGATGGGAGTGATGGGAGTGATTGGCATGGGTGAGAGATGTAGGAGAGTGGGTGGAAGATGATTGAAATGATAATGGGTAGATTTTTTATTGAATGAGTAAGGATAAAACATGATACGATCATGGGGTGTAAGGGGGTATGAATTTTGAATTCCAAAAACCCTAAAAAATTAACAAGGATTAAAATTGGGTAGGTAAGGTAAAGTTTCCAATAAATGGTTAAGATGGAACAAATAGTCAAATAATTTTTAAAAATCATGAAAAATTAGAGAAATATGTGGAATTAATCTAGGAACCTAGATATATAAAAATTTTGAACACAATACTTAATTTCACTTCAAAAGAAATTAAAAATATCAAGAATAGTGATAATCATTCAATTTTAATCGATCAGGTGATGTTGGCGTCAACCTTTAGATGTCATGGATGAAGGTTTTGTGACGGTATTAGCTAATTGAGCGAAGTTAAGACTCAACTAACTATTCATTTGCTAAAATGAAAAATAAGGGTTTAAATGGTAGAAAGGTATAACTAAGGGTGTGATTTATATGGTTAAGGTGTTCAAACAAGATTTAAGCATTAAGAAAGGGATTAGGAGACTAATTGAATAGAAATTGGTGTTAGAAAAAAAATCAAGTTATTATAATCATCTTCCCTGAACTTTAACTTTTGACACTTAAAATAAGTGTTGGGCAGCTATGATAAGGAAAATAAGAAAAGGGAAGTACAATGGAAGGGGGAGAAAGAAGCCTCACATTGTCACTAAAAAATCATGACCAATAGTAGCAACATGGTAAGGAAGCAAGTTTTAGGGCTAAAATAGAATGGAAAACCACAAAGAACAATGGAAAAATATATCATTTATGGAATGTACAATGTAAGGAATTCAACTCACTGATGACAAGGAGGAAAGAAGGAGATACATGTATGCTATAATGGATCAAAGTGGGGGGAAATATTAGTTGCTATAGCATAGGCTAATTGGGAAGTAAAAGTTGTGAAATATTTAAGGGTTATAGGGTCATAAAATAGAAGGGGGAAATCTTGGAGTTGGATCATGCAATGGAAGGAATTATACAATAAATAATGGGGGGAAATAATGAGAAAGAAACTTTCTTGAGAGGTTGGAATTAGGAAACATAGTTATTAGAGGGGTGGAGGGAAATTCGAAGAGAAAAAGGGTTACATGAGTTTGGTAAAGTTAGGATGAACAAATTATGGAATGCTAGTGTGAGTAAGAGGTGAAATATGATTGAGAGAGGTGTGGGAGAGGCTTATACTCTTATACAATTGAATTAACATGGTGATGGAAGTGAAAGAGAGTTCATTGAGAGTGTTGGAATGATGCAATTTTTGGTAGAATGTGAGTTATAGTTATGATTTAGTTAAAACAACCAAAATAAACCAAAAATATAGTCACTCAAGCAAAGGAAGGCTCACTTTAGTATGGGAGGGAATATTAGGACTTTCACAAAATTTTAGGCTAATTATATAGGTAGAAATACTAGAAAATAGGAATATATTAACCAATGAATCTAGAAAATCATAAAAGTCTATGAGAAGGTGGAGAATAATTTTTAAAATTAAAATATATAAAAATATTAGGTGTCAAAGTTGGGTTGAAGCTCAAAAAAATTTAAATAGATAAAAATAACTAAAATCATCTAATGACATAAACAAGTTTTTATGTGATTTGATAATTTAGAAGAAATGAATAAATTTTGAGTGAATGGATTAAAAGAATGAGTTTATAAATGAATTTTAATTGGTAATGGAAATAAATTTTGAATAACTAATGAAAAATGCAAGTGTTTGTTATAATACTTTAGCGCTGACATTTAATTATATGGTCAGTGAAAAAAAATGTGATTCGGTAAATAACTCCTTAGTTAGCAATATATCTCTCTACATCCTCATCAAGAATGGAGAAAGTATTCCAATGTAAAGATCTAAGATATAAATCTAGAGAAGGATGAATAATATTCTTCTTGTAATTTTCAAATACCCAAAGAGACAGTCCTCTTGTGTGACGAAAAGCTTTCTTTAACTGGTCCACCATTTTCAACCCAAGGAATTGTCCCTCCAATTAAATCTTCATGAACATTACACTTGCAATCTTCATGATCCTCTTTTTTTTCCTTCAAGCCTTCAACTAATTTAGACTCATTATTTGATCCTGATGATGTGCCTGAAACCCTAAATGCACTCTTTAATCCCATCATAATCCTTTTCCCTAAGCTCTTCCTTATCCTTGGAGTCTGATTATCTTCTAAACCACTAGATCTCTTTTCTTCTGTACCAAAACGCAAGTAACTTGAAGATTTTGAGCCTTTTTCTCCCCTTCCAACCTTATTATCACCATACTCACTACGATCATGGTCATCCTTCTTCTTATCCTTACTTGTAAATCGGCAACTGATTGATGATCTGCCTTGATCCAATGCTAGTACATTACTTCTTCTTTCTGAATCTTGTAGAAGCTCTCTCAAGTCACTCAACTCTTTCTCAAGGCTTTGGATTCTCGATCTAGTCTTTCCAATAGTAGATTTAATCTTAACAACCTGTCGTAGAGCTGCCTCTTTTTGGAGTATGGCTCCTAGGGTTTCTACTTGTGTTGTGCCTTCTTGTCGTTGTGGTTGCGATGGTGGTGGAGGAGGCTTGCTCCTAGTGGTAGTAATGGTAGAGAATATGAAACGATGAGTGTTTACCTGCTCCATTAGCATGGCTTGGAGAATGAATCTCAAGGGCATTTTAGGGTTTTGGACTACATGTAGGAGAAGTTGTGAGGAAAGCATGCTGCAATCTATTGAGTTGCATATCTGAGACTTTTGTTCCTCAGATATCACACCTGTATATACCTGTTTTAAATTACAATACCTAACATTAATTTTTATCAAGCCAAATACAAGTACTAATAAGCTACTTATTCAATTTGTTGATAAAAATTCCAAGTACACATTTATGCGAAGACTAAGAAAACAATAATTAGCTAAAAATGTATTCTTTCATCGCAATAATACATTTCACCATATATCAAAAGAAAAAAAATTAATATTTCAAAATACTTACAAAATCATCCATTAAAGTCATTAAAAATCATCAATTATAAAGTTTTTTTACTATAGTTTAAAGAACCATTTAACAAGTACTCATGAAGACTTATTAGGATAATCACCAATTAACTTGTGTATTTATAATTAAGAACCCAATTATATTATATTCCCTCTGTATGTAATATAAAAATAAGTCATAGGGACAACAATAGGGTGGGGTGATTATGGAGACCCCTATCCCTACACATGAAATCAATACTAATCTTCAAAATTATCTAATAAGGGATTTCCTACCTTAATCATCATTGAAAGTTTGTCCCCCACCCCTAACCTAAATCAAAATTTCAATCCCTGAACCTGATCCTCGAACTTCATCCCTAAAACCCAAAATCCATAGGTAAGCTAGCAACCATACCCATCCCTAAAAAGTAACTTGGTAGAGTAAAAAAAAAGTAAAAATCTTAAACCCTAAAAAGGAATTTGTTAGTTTCCCACTTAAACTTATTAGCAATCATTTGATTTAACAAAAAAATGAGTAAATTAAAGATCGAACTCTAACTCTAATTTAAAGAGCGGATTGGAAGAGTGGAAAACTAGTGATGGTTAGCTAAAAGAAGAGTAATATATGTTAGTGGAGGAGGTAACACAACTAGGGCTTTACGATGATGAATAATGATAGATCCTAACATTAATTTGCATCTTCGAGCATTTTTTTGTGAAATTGTGCTTGATTCGATAAAAGCCACCTAGGTTATCCCACTATATGATAAAAAGACCCCTCGATTCTAATTCATTTGCCAAGAAATCCTAATATTTTGAGATTCTTATAGAGATTTGTTGAAGCATTAGTCAGATCCACCCTTGTCTAAGATTAGTTGAGTGAGTTCGCTTAAGATCCATGCAAGTTCTTCTAGATCTCAATAAATCTCCACTAGATCGATTGAAGTGTTGAATAAATTTGTTTGTTATTACTTTGTTCATGTGAGTTATAGCTTTGATATCCTATTTCTAGAATCAATACACACTCGATTGAACATTTATAAGAGTCTATCAAATAGGTAAATAGGATTGTGGTCCCTATGGTTGTGGAAAATACATAGAGGAGATCAGGACACTTGGAGTCTAAAGTGAGGAGAGTTAAGACTTTAGTACCCCAATTTTTGTAAACCCTAATTGAGAACCTAAATGTAACTTATTAATTTATGTGAACTTAAACATGTAAATAATAGTTAGATAATAAGTGTTTAAGGTGCTATTTTATGTGTGTTTGTTTGGGGTGTAAGTGCATTAGATTAATTAGGTTTAAATGATAGAAATTAGGTTTTTGCGATGAGCAGTTGATTGGGAACTTAGGCTGGACAACCACGATTGATGGTAGAATGTAACAACATTAGAGGGTTTGGGTGGTCGGCCAACAGTCAACCAAGCATCGATTAGAGTTGGTTTTTAGTAATTTTTATTTTGTTTTGGCTTATTGTGGTCAACTCTTTAACCATGGGGTTCTCCCTCAACCTCCCATACCATGGACCTGATTATTGCCTATACCCCTTCCATTACCTAAGTTATTAGACACAGTCAAGTCACCGTACCATCCATCAACTCTCTCCCGCATCTTGTATATTCACCCAACCTTTTTCATTTGATTTTGTCTTAAGCAACCATGTTCAACTCTCCCTCCTTTTTTCCTTGCAAAATTTTGAGTCCCATATCCCCTATTTAGACATGAAATTTGCAATTTCTCTAATTATTTAAAGCTTGGTGCATTGTGCTCTCTATTTTTTTTTTCTTTTTGAATTTTTATCTAGGTGTTGGAAACTTCCCCATGTTCTTGTTGTGCATAACTTAGACTTCCCACTTCTCTTGTCATCCATTTTATTTTATTTTTGATTATTTTATCATAATTATTTATCTAACTCTATCATATTTTCTTTAAATATAATAACACTATTGGAATTAGGAAAAATGGAAGACTTTCCCTCTCCTTTTTCTTCTCTCTGGCACACCACCCAATTATTGGGTATGAAATCCTTTTTTCTTATCGGATTGTTGACTTGTAGTTATTCATATTGTTGTTTTGTGTTTACTTTTTAATTGTTGGGTTTAGTATCTTGAGTAGAAGGAAGATAGTAAGATATCTCGGTGGTTCTTTCTCCTTTAATTTGGCTAATTGTGCTTGGAAAAAGAGGTCATCTAAATGCTCTCTCTCTCTCCCTAAATTACATTCAAATTACCTAACTATTTAGTAATATAATTATTAATTTATTTATAATTTTAAATTTAATTACATTATAGTAAATAAATTACAAATTTTCCTCATGATTGGTATAAGTTGATTATTATCTTAAATAAATTTGAAATTAGAAATGGATTAATTATTATAGTACTAAGTTTTACGGATAAAATTACAAATTGTTAGGATTTAATTGAAAAGGAAAGCGGGGAAGGATCCGTAAATTAGTACGCTCGGGGGAACGAATAAGGCCGGGCCGGTGTGGAAATTATATCGTCCGACAGACAATAATTGAAGGCATACTATTACTATGTTATCTGGGTACACTGTACATCGGAGGAGTCCATATGGGTAGTACACAAACAGTGAAGGCGACCCAAAGGTAAGCTAAAAGACTCGCGTAACTCCACGACAAAGCTGGAACCATAAAATTAACGAAAGGCCCTTCCGAACGGTCAGATGTCAACCACCCTTCTGCTGATCGATCGGCAAACATGCTAACTAAGGCGCATCGATCCTTAAACCTAATGATTCAATGCACTACGTACGTTAAACTTAACTTTAGTGTTTTTTTTTTTTGGTACAACGAGGCGTCAAATGAGCAACAAAGAAAATAGCAGAATAGAAAAGAAATAATCACTATAGTGTCATTTATTATTGTTATTTTTTTTTTAATGTTATGTTATGTTAAACCTACCGATCATTTTCTGACTATTGGATTTAAGAAGGATGGTCGGTCTGAGTGAGAAGGACCGCTTTGTGTGGCTGGCCGTATAGAATTAATGCATGTAGTAGTTGCGGTCAGTAGCCAGCGGATGACATTTAATTGAGAGTTATATGTACTTACTACCACTAGAATGGGTCGCCGCTCTGTTTTCTGTATTTCAATTTCAAATCCATACGTGGTTTTTAATCAAATCCCTGTCACCTTCGGTTTTTAATTACAGCAGCTTATGGGTCGACTTCTTTTATTTTAATATAAGGGTACTTCACCCCATATGATGAACCAGTACTGGTTCATCTTAAATTGTATTTCAATTTAAGATGACAATTTAAGATGAACCAGTACTTCACCCCATATGATGCATAAATTATAATTTATTTTTATTTTTTTAAATAATAACCTCAAGTTTTAATTTTAGATGTGCTAATATCTGTTCTATTATTACTGGATAAAAGTAAAATCGACCATGCATACATGAATGAGACGGTGAAAAATCCCCTGCCATGCCCTGTACGTGAAGAGTGAACCGGTTTCTCTTTCCCACGTTAGGCTGATCGAACGTCAGACTCAGGGATGCCCTGTCTGAAGACGACCGCTTGACCTCCCTCGCTAAAAGTGAAGGCAGGTAGCGAATAGTAGGATTTTTATATTATCCGGGTTGATCGGATTAGATATTTAAATTGATTCTATTTAAAATATTAAATAATTAAATATTTTATTAGATAAATATAAAATTAAATAAATTAAATATTTAATTGAACAAATACAAATAATATATAACCTGATGAATTATATATTTATATATTTTTTATAAAATTTTATTTTTTATAATTACGTATGTGTGTATGTGTGGATAATTTAAAATGAGTGTTTATTTTAAGTAAATTTTATATTTTTTTAATTATTATTTCATTAAATATTTAATTACTATCTAAATTTTAAAATTATTAATTCACAAATATAATTTAATACTCATATCAAATTATTAGATTATATTTATTTAAATTGGATCAATTTTTATTTTTTTTAATTCAATATCTTTTAATTATGATCCGTTCAAAAATTTTAGATATCTAACAAATTATTTATTATCTGATCTAAAATTTTAAATATTTAAAATATTAGATATCTAAAATATTGTTTTTTTTTTAAAAAAAAATAATATTTTAAATATCTAAATTTTTATTGGATATTTAATTATTAAATATATAAAATACTGAATATTCCATCTAACACCCCAATTAAATAGGGACTCGATTTTAGGAGTTACATTTACCAACTAAAATTTGTGGCCGCTTCTCAATTCTGATCGCTCTATCTAACTTCATATTCCGTGTGGGGGGGATGGATAGCAATCAATTTATAGCTACCAGATTAGGTTGCACCACGTAGCGACTGACAGCACCTTCTACTAATTCCTCTTCGATCTACTCCCCGGTAGTTGCCTCTTACGCTATATATGTTTCGATTGGGACCGATCAAGTCTATGAAAGTGAATTAATTAATTTAATTTATTTAAATATTAAGTTAATAATTGTATTTGAATAAATCGAGGTTAATATTAACTTTTAATTTTGGAGGTAATTGAGATGAAAGTGAAAGAATAAGTAAATTTTTACTTAATATGATCAAAATACTCTTCAATAGGACCTATTTATTTAACATAAAGATATAAATGTCATTTATTTCATTATTTTAATCATCATTCATCTCAATCTAAATGAAAATTTTAAAACATTTACCCCGATTTACTCAGGTTTAGTTAATATCATCCGAACAGCATTTTTAAATATTCACCCCGATTTACCTCAATTTCCTTCACTTAGGTTAATTATTAATATTTACCTCCACCTCAATTCACTTCAATCCAAATGGACCATTAGAGTATCGAGCAAAAAAAAACTCAATATATTTTTTTAAATTAAAAATATTTTTTTATCTTTTTTAAGCTTTAATTACACAATAAATGCTCAATAATATAATACTAAAATATACTATATTATCAATCTATACCCAACCACAAATAACTAAAATATTTACTTAATTAATTATATTATTGATAAATTTTTTTTATTTTTGCATGATTGAATTTTTTAAGCTGGATTAATTTTTTGCACTCTTCTATAATTTTTAATTCTTTTCTCTTGTTATTGTAGTATTTTGCACCGAATAAAAGGACGAAAAAAAAAAATTGCCCCTCGGTCGTGGACAGTGATATAGAATTCGTACATACACACGGTTTTGGTCGCATAATATGAAAGTATCCATATTTTTCGAACACTTTTACTATAAGGAGCGATTTCCACGCGCCGGTGAACTTTATAATTGCTGTTAGAATTGTTCAATATCATGAATTCAAAAAAGATTAATTATTAGTAAATTATTTCAACTTACGGAACATCAGATGTAATACACACTAGTTTAATTTCAATTAAGGGTGTGTTATATGTTATGTACGCACTACTTTACTACACCGTACAATGTGTGTATACTCTTATTCGAATAAAATTTACGCATTATCCTCAATATATATTTACACATTATCCTCAATATATAGACAATGTAGGAGCCATCATTTTTTGTATCATTTTTTGTTTGGTGGTTAAGTACACTAAAGACAATGCTGATAGATTCTACTTTATAGCCCATACCTATTCAATGAATAATTATAACCTTACCAAAAGTATTTTGAGGGGGTCAATTGAGGTGGTTAGGATTTGGATTGAAGAGTTAGAACAATCTAGCTTCCACGCCTTTTGATTCAAATATTTTCTAGACTCTTCTACCCCTCCCTTACATCTTATTTTTAATTGTACTTGTATCTTGTCAGATCTCTTAGGTTATAATAGAACCATTATAATCTTATAATGTAATTCTATTGGTTTTTTCTTACTAATGTCATTTTTAATTTTAAGAGGAAAAATATTTTAACCTTAGTACGTAATATAAGAAAAGTAGTGGAGACCAGACTTATAATATTAAATGTAATAGTAACACCCTATGTTTTAATATTTTAGCTTCTATAATAACATTTTAAAATGAAAGTTTTAGTTCTAAAAATTAGAGTGTTGTAGTTCCATCTTCTAATATTTCATAATTATTAAATGAAATCCAATCATTCTATAATAGTGAATCTTCAAATACCAATATACAATCAATGTCACACTTAATGTTAATAGGAGCCCCATTAATTGGAGCCACCAGTAATAGGAGCCCCCGTTAGGGTGGGCCGCACCCTTTTTGCTTATGGCCACGTATTTGATATGATTTAGTCTGTTTTTTTTTAAGTACTTCCATATTGTGTTATATGTTTTATTTATTTATTTATTTATATACTAGTGAAAGGATTTGAAAATTTATCACAAATGCAGCTACAAAAAAACCCTGAATATCAAACTAAATCAACTATTATATTTATTATTAACTTAATTAAGATATCATCATGCTACCTTCGAACAATGCACCAAAATATGTTAATTGTTGGGTAAAGAGATTGTCGAACAAAGGATAGAGGAGGACGAGAAGGAAGAATCAAGAGCCACATGGAATCTAGGGGTGGAGATAGGACTCTCATCTAAGGAAGAATATAAGTGCTTAGAAAAAATTGAAGGGTTGAGAAGAAGTCAGAGGAAAGGGAAGAAGAAGGTAAGGTAAAATTGGGGAAGACCTCGGGTGCAATAGTTGTGGTATTTATGATAATAATAAGCTGGAATGTAAGGGGAATTGGTGCCTTGGGAAAATTATCGAGTATTCAAGCAGTAGTATCAAAAGAGAGACCATGGATCTTTGGATTAGTAGAAACAAAACACCAAGTGGTTTCAGATAGTTGGAAGGAGAGAGTGTGGAGCATTGGAGGGATTGAATGGAGCGATTCCCCAGCTCAAGGTAGGAGTGGAGGCTTAATTTTAGGATGGAACTCGCAGCATTTTGGGGTGCAAAATATTAGGAGGGGTAATAGATGGATACTTATAGAAGGAGATTTAGACCCGGGCTCTTTCAAGTGTGCGGTTTTACTTGTGTATGGTTTTCCGGATACAAGAAATAATAGGGTTTTATGGGAAGAATTAGGGGACGTGGGACAACAATGTACTAGGCCACTTTTGGTGATGGGGGACTTTAATGAAGTTCGTCACCAGAACGAGAGAAAAGGTGGATGGGTGGATGTGACGAGTGTCAGATCTTTTAATGACAAGATAGAAATGATGGGGCTCTTGGACTTACCCCCAACCAACGTGAAGTTTTCTTGGGTAAGGGCTGGATCTGCCAGCCTGTTAGATCGTTTTCTTATAGACCCAACTTGGTTAGCGGTCTTTCCGGATTTGTGGAGTATGGCTCTAGATAGGTCCCTCTCGGACCATACTCCTATTTGCCTTTCTATCAGAAATGGGGGCGATGGACCGAAACCTTTTAGATCTTGGGATATGTGGTTCTCTCACCCAAAGTTCCAAAGATTTGTGGCTGATTGTTGGGCCAAGATGGAAGGGGAAACGTGTCAGGATAATCTGAGAAGGATGAAGAGTATGTTAAAAGACTGGAACAGAGATATTTTTGGGGATTTTGATACAAAAATTAGACAGTTGGATTCTGAATTGGTGAAGCTAGGAAATCCGGATGTAACCGCAAATGGTGATGAAGAGATGATTGCTAGAAGAGCAGCTTTGGAAAGCCAACTCTGGAAATGGCATAAGAGAAAGGAAGCGTACTAGATGCAGATTGCTAAGATTAAAGGATTCAAGGAACGGGATAGGAATACAAAGTATTTTCACGTAGTGGCTACTATCAGGAAAAAGAAGGCCAGGATAAGCAGAATAGTGGATAAGGGTGAAGAGATTACCGACCATGCAAGAATTAAGAAGGTGATAGTGGATTACTTTGAAGGCCTATATAGTAGGGCGGATCTGCCTGATATTAGTATTTCGGAGGAGGGCTTCAAAAAGTTGTCCGAGGAGCAGAATCGTATTTTGGAAAGAATGCTTGATAGGGAGGAAGTTAGAAAGGCTGTGTGGGATTGTGCACCTCTTAAAGCTCCTGGGTACGACGGTTATCACATGGGCTTCATCCGAAAAATGTGGGGGGTCATCGGGGAAAAATTCACTGATTCAATTCTAGAGTTTTTTCTGTCTAGTAGAATGCCAAAAGGAATTAATACCACTTTACTTACGCTGATCCCGAAAGTAGAAAAACCGGAGGAGACCAATCAATACAGGCCCATCAGCTTAGTAGGTTGTATTTATAAGGTCATAGCAAAGATTTTAGCTCACAGATTGAAACGTGTCGTGGGCAGTTTGGTAAGTGATTCCCAGTCAGCTTTCATAGAAGGAAGAAGCATTATGGATGGGGTTTTGGTTGCTAATGAGATAGTTCAATGGGTCAAGAAGAAAAGAGGAGCCAGAGGGGTAATGATAAAGTTAGATTTCCAAAAAGCCTACGATAGTATAAGATGGGACTTCGTGGATAAAATTATGAGCATCATGGGGTTCGGGAGTATTTGGAGAGGGTGGATAAAGGAATGTATTTCAACGGCTAGTATTTCAGTTCTTATTAATGGGTCCCCGACTATGCCTTTCAAGATGAGGAGGGGACTTAGACAGGGGGATCCCATATCCCCGTTCTTGTTCGTCTTGGTAGTGGAAGCGTTTAATCAACTTATTAGAAGAGGTATGAAGAAAGGGTTGATTCATGGATTGGAAGTGGGGAAAGACAAGTATGAAGTCACGCATCTCCAGTTTGCAGATGATACTATGATTTTTTGTGCAGCGTCGAAAGAGAACATCATAAATTGGAGGAGATTGCTTGATTGTTTTCACTTAGTGTCTGGATTGAGTGTAAACTACGAAAAGTCAGAAATGATAAGGTTGGGGGTGGAACCTCATTTTCATAAGGAAGCAGCAGAGATTATGAACTGCAGAACTAGTTTCTTACCAATTTCTTATCTTGGATTACCCTTAGGAACAAAAATCAACAGCAGTCAGGTGTGGAAACCAGTGGTGGAAAAAATTAGACAAAGGTTGGCAGGATGGAAATCGAAACTTCTTTCAAGAGCAGGGAGACTAGTGTTAATCAAGAGTGTGTTGAACAGTTTACCGGTGTATTATATGAGCATATTCAGGATCCCAAAAGGAGTAGTTAAGGAGATTATTAGCATTCAAAGGAAGTTCTTCTGGAGTAGCAAGCTTCCGTTGATTAGCTGGAAGGTGCTACAGAAACCGAAGAGTCTAGGGGGTTTGGGCATTGGCGATTTGACTATGAGGAATAATGCCCTTTTATTTAAATGGTGGTGGAGGTTCTTCACAACGGAAGGAGCGTCATGGAAGAAGGTTATCCAGTCTATTTACTCGGAATATCATTTTGGTACCTTACGAATTCCGGATAAGAAGAAAGGATGGACACCGTGGGCGGACATAGTGGATGCAGGCAGGATTGATCCTATTCTTAGCTCAGGTTTAAAGGTCATCATTGGAGAGGGCAATAGAGTTGGTTTTTGGAAGGATAAATGGATGGAGAATGGTCCACTAAGGACAATGTTCCCAAGACTTTTTGCGATATCTGACCAGAAAGAAAACAGTATAGCGGATATGGGCTTCTGGGATGGGGACCAATGGCATTGGCAATTCGTGTGGAGGAGGCGGTTGTTTGACTGGGAGGAAAGACAAAGGGAGCAAATGGAGAATCTGGTCTCTTAGTTTGATCCACATAGAAGAAGACTGGATGGGATTAGTTGGGAATATGATCAGCGGGGTATGTTTTCAGTCAAATCCTATTGTGAAGCTTCCTATCAGAATGCACCCGGGGGGAATCTGAATAATAATATATGGAGTAGGGTGTGGTGTGGGTTGGTGCCACCGAGAATTGAGCTGATCACATGGTTTGCGATACAACAAAGACTTAATACGAGAGATAGATTGATCCGACTTGGGGTTGGAAACGTCAGTGATACAGGTTGCCCTTTTTGCAAAGATACTCAAGAATCGATTAACCATGTCTTCCTTCATTGTAGTGTGACAAGGAAATTATGGTACGAGATTTGCGATTGGCTTGGAAGGACCTGGGTGATGCCGAGATCGACCGAAGAAACCGCTGCTATTTGGCTTGGAGATAAAGATAAAGGTCTACACAGCGAAATTTGGTCAACGTCCTTTTTTGCCATAATAGGGACTATTTGGGAATTCAGAAATAAGGCTATTTTTGAAAATATCCAGATCTGCAGGAATTGGATGACGCTACTCATAAAACAAAGAATTGGCTTCTGGATCAAGCATAGAAGAGACAATTTTCCTTATAGAATTGATGAGGTGGTTCATAACGTACAAGCTTTTCTGTGAGGTGTTCATGCGTTTAGGGTGTTTTTTATTACTAATCGTTGTCTCTTAGTCTTAATTGGCTGTAATCGTTAGCTCCTGCTCGCTCATGATGAAGTTTTACTGGATGTAAACTTCAAATTATCAAAAAAAAAAAAATTGCACGGAAAAAGTGGCTGGTCACGGCTTTGATTGGCAAAGTGCTTACTGGGCAAAGTTTTAACGTCAAAGCTTTTCGATCGAACTACCATGATGATGGCATGGAGCTCCCGTAAGGGGCTGGTTATTAAGGATATTGAGCCCAACCACGTCGCCTTTGAATTCCATAGCAAAAGCCGGACAGTTTGGTCCTGGAAAATGGTCCTTGGCACCTTGGCAGCCATATCTTCATGTCGAAGCCAATCAAAAAAGTCACAACTAGCTATCGGAGAAGAAGCTTGATACTGCTTGCTTTGGGCTTAGAATTTATGATGTGCCACTTAATCTCGATCAAGACGATATGGTGAATTTAACGGGAGCCAATTAACTGAGTTTATTGATTTTGGTGAAGATGTTGCCGCGGGTTAGGGTCGTGCCACGAGGAAAAGGGTTAGGGTTCACTTCAAGAAGGCAATGGTTCTAGAACTTAGAATACGACCCTAGTGGTCGAGTATGAAAGATTACCTTACTTTTATTATCTTTGCGGTCAGGGGGCCATGTTGAACGTGAATGGACAGCAGCAAATTCTGTGCATTGTTACGTGGCTCGCCCTTGCAACGGAAGGGCCAACCGGTCAATAGGGACGGAAGATTGAAAGCGATGCTAGAGGTCCAAGGCTGAGTAAAACGAAGAAAGTCCTATTTGGTGGAGGCACAAAACTCAACCGAGCCATGAAAAAGATATTTAACCTCGTGAGGGCTCACAATGAATTAGAACTAGTAAAAGTTGATCTGATCTATTTAATATGATCTTATTTATATACATTTCAACCGTATATAATCTAAAAAATTTATCAATTTGTAATATGAGCAAATTGAAGAATTGATATCAACCTAACCCGATATCAATTTAACTCGACATTTGATATTAACTAATCATGAATATAAAATATTATTCATGTTTTATCATTTTTGTAAGCTTTTAAAAATATATTCTTTTTTTAAAAATATTTATTTTTTTATTTTAATCGTGAATACACTTATTCACCACTAATATTCTAATTGCAATATTTTTTCCACACAAAAACATAACATTAAAAAGTCATAATAATAAACAAGTATCAATTAATAATATTTTTTAATTACATATTTACATTTACATGAAATCAAACTTAATTCTTGTTTAGAAGCGTAATGGGTTAAATTTAATTTTAGTAGTTAATGTCTTGTTTAACCAAAGCTTGAAGTGATTGGATATAGGATTAGTTTAGCACAAAGCCAATCCACCCCTTCAAAATTTGAAAATACATAATCCGTTAAGTTATAATACAAACCCAACCTAAACACAAGCTAACTCAACCCAAACTCGACCTGATCCATTAAGTTAACTCAAAATAACTTGAACCCAAAGCAACCCATACCTGAATTCCAAACAATACAAACCCTAACTAGCTCAACCATAACCTAATTTAACTTACAAATTAACTATATACAATCTAAATCTGCAACGATCCGAATCCACTTGAATAATAAAATGATCTGAAATGATCTAACTCAACCCACAAAAAAAATAATCCATAAATAACTTGACCAACTATAACTCAACCCAAAACTGACCCGTATGACCCAATTGATACCTAGCTCTATCGTAAGTTTTCTCTCACAAAAGTGTGAGACCCACATATAAATTAAACTTATTACCCTATTTTTTATGTGAGAGTATGGTAAGTTAGATTCACCTAAAAAAATTTAGAGAGATGAAAGACCCCACATATAAATTTTATTTATTATATTATTTTTATGTAAAAAGATCCATGGGTTGGATTTTTCTAAGATGATAATGGTCACCCAACACTAGACTCGACATAAAAATAGGGTGATGGGTGGTTGACTGACATCTTGGTGCAGATGATGGTAGGAGAGGGAGTATAGGATTTTTCCTTTGTCATGGGAAAGATAGAAAAGCGTAAGTAAAAGTATTTAAGGGGCGTAGAAGAAGTATTTTGGGAGGGGAGGAGTTTTGGATGCATCCACTTATTCCGTCACTATAATTAGGATATATTTTTAATACATTTGTATAAAAGTATAACAAAATATACTAAAAATATATCATAACTGTATAAATTATACAAGTGGCGTATCAGAGGAGAGTGGAAGAGAATCACTCGGCCAAAGGACAGTTGTGTGGTTCCAGTAACAGAATGGAGGTAACTGTACACGTGAATCTGCCCAAAAAAAAAGGTGTACTACAAGGCATTTTCTCTCAACATAACTAAACAGGTGAGGCTAGACGCAGAAGCGCCCTGTTGGGGCAAGTGACGGCAATCTTGAAGTTTGAACTGCAGGGGTTGGGGCATCCCCAGGCCGTTTGGAATCTCTGAGATCCAAATTCCAAGTGAAAACCGATGCAATGTTCCTCATGTAGACTTGACTCTCAGCTAGATAGATGACGAGGTTTTAACCATATAATTAAATATCGGTCCCGATACGCAATATCGGCCGATATTTATCGAATTTTGGGTCAGCCGATACACAAATTGGCGATACTCGATGGATTTAGAATTTTACATATTTATCGACGATATATCGGTTATCGACCTATATTTGTCGATATTCTACCGATATTTGACCATATTTACTAGTATTTGCTAATATTTATTGTGAAAATAAAAAATAAAAAATCACGCTGCGACAACCGTAGCATATAAAATATCGTTCGCGACGTTCCGATACTGCGATACTACAACCGTGACCGCAAATGCAATCGTGACCACAACCACGATTCTATTGCTTGGTTTTAAGATAAACTTGGATATTTTTTTAGTTTGGCGGTGGATAGTATTGGGCGAGGAGGAGGCTTAGCGTTACTTTTGGAGGAAAGGTCTAGACGTTTAGCTCCTGTCTATGTCAGCACATCATGTGAATGTTTATTTGGAAGTAAGTGTATACCCGGAGAACATGGCCGGCTAACTGGTTTTTAAGGCGCATATAAGAGAGTTCCGATATGCGATTGAGGATTGTGGCCTAATGGATTTAGGCTTTGAGGGTTCTCAATTTACATATGATAATGTGTGAATGGGGATAGCCAACACCTACTGCCGCCTTGATCGTGTATTGGCCAATATGCAGTGGATAGACGAGTTTCTTGGGATGGTTGTTACCGACTTTCAAAGAAGTTGGACTGACCACTTCATAGTTCATAGTGCATAAGAGAAATCACAGAACAGCAAAGCAGGCTGACTTACAAATATCGTGTCTTGACCAATATGCAGTGGATAAATGAATTTCTTGGGATGGTTGTTTCTGACTTACAAAGAAGTTGGTCCGACCACTTCATAGTGCATATAAGAAATCACAGAACAGTGACTAGGGAAAGGGGCAGGCTGTTCTGCTTTATTTGAAATGATGTGGACTAGCTAGTGCCTAGTCGATCATTCATCTAAGAGGTCTGGTCGGAGTCGCCATTTTTTTGGGGAGAGGGAAGGGGTTAAAATTGCAATCGAAAGACAGGAATCACTTCAAGGGGCAGGCCTGGGCGCTAATTTGCAAGATATGCAAGATATATAAAATGATCTAAGCCACTCTGGCCAGTTTGATGCTCCCCCTCCCCCACTAAAAAATTGATAATTGTATCAAACTACTCCTCCAATCCTATATTGTTTGTAAGTTATTTCTTCTTCAACTATCCCAAAATATTCCTGATGTTTCTATTTATAAGACATCAAATATTTGTATATTTCCTTCTTTATCAACGACTTTTACATGTCCATTCAATTTCCAACAAAGTTACTCATTAATAATGAAGATAAATAACGAATAAACTATTATTTTGACGTCTCCTTTTCTTAATCGTGATTACTCTCAAGCCATTACAAATAATGTGGGGCATATGAAGTAATTAAACTGATCTTTTTCACTTTCTCACCAGATAAGTTAAATTAATTACCAACTTAATAAAGACAATCAATAGTAATTAATGGTTATATATATTTATATAAAAGCCGAGAACATTTTCACCTAAACATGCTTGTTATATCTATTTTTTTATCACTAATGGGAACATTAAGTATTTATTTGATATGATGTGATTACTATAAAAAAATGTTTTTCTTTTTTAGCGACAACACCAATAACTATCACAGCTCTCTTTCTCTTGGTCAATTTGTAAGAAAAATAATATTCATTTGTTAATATATTAATTATAACTATTAGGTTAATTAATCATATGTGTATTTATATCATAATTACTAGTGTATATATCTATGTGATATACAAGTATTTCAAAATAGATAAAACAATAATAATTTAAACACTTTAACATATACATATATAATACTATTCATGAAATTGTTATACAATATAGTATTATTCCATTTATAGAAACCCTAATTATAATGTTTGTATTTATGTGCAAGTAAATATAGTTACTATTATAGGGTTGAATGTATTATTAGCTATATAAGTTATGACAAAATATATTATAAATGTAATAAGGCTTAAATTGGATATAAATCAAAGGATTGGTTTGTCGTTTGTTGTTTTGAACGGTGGAACCCAACCCTCCCCAACCGATTTTCTCTTGGATTGGTTTGTGTAACCAAACCCAACTAGAACCCTAACCAAGTTGTAACCAAATTGATCACCACACTCTACCACTTGGTATGGTTGTTTGTTTGTGTTTAATTTTCATGCCAACCCCCATGTCCCTGCTTTGCTAAACCTATGTGTCTGACTCCCTCGCCAACCCAATTCTTTGCCTTACCCATTCACACGCAAACAACAAATATATAAGCCTCATTCCACTCTCATTTTAATGCTTGATCTAACCCCCAATCCAACCCCAAATATCTCTTTCTCCTTCCATGTGGTTTGCTCTAGTTTTCCTTGGTTTTCTTTGAGTTTTTGCACCACCTTTTCTCTACACTTTGTCATACACCATGTTGCAAGACTCTAGTTTTATGAATCACAACCATTCCTCCCCTCCTACCTATGTGAGACCTTAATGGAACCACCACCTTAGTTGTGGGAGTCATCCACGTAAACACCCTTGGTTGCATCAATTCTTCATGCCAAACTCCACCTTGTTGCAATTATAGCTTAGGTTAGAAGCCATTGTGTTGCATGAGTTAGCCACAAAACCACCCCTCCTTAGTGTGGGCATCTACTATAGCTCCCCACCCATCTGCATGAGTTCCTCACACATAAAGCCCAAGGAATCACAACTTGATATACTTTTCCATGTTTTGGCTTCATTTTTAATTAATGATTAGTTCTAATGTTTTTTTAGCTTTTTTAAGGAGAAGAAAGAGAGATAGTTAAAGGTTAGGGGTTTGGTGATCCTTACTTTTGTTTTGCTATTTTATCTTGAATAAGAGGTAACTATGTGCTTTACTAAAATGTAAAAATTACATCATAGCTTATTATAGTTTTTTTTTGTGTTATATTGTATTTATTTCCACAAGTATGTCTTATTATATTGTATTTACTTTTCTAAGTATGCTAGTATAAAGCTATGTGTCATAATCATGTCAAATTATTCATAATATTAAGTGTATGAAAGTGTGCTATAATATATTTAATGGTGTGAATTAATTTTGCATGATGTATTAGGATGTAAGTGTTTAACATGATAGTATTATAGCATGGTTAGGATTAGCTTTATAGTAATATACATGGTATGATCTAGGGGTTGGAATGTCTTATTATATGCATCATGTTGTTTATTGTTGTTATGAATGTCAGTTTACACTATTAGTTTATTATGTGCGCTTAGTATGAAGTTTTTGATATGTATGTTATGTATGCTTAGAATATTGTATGTGTTAAATTTCTATCTCAATCAATGCCTTAAACCTTATTTTTTACAATAACAATGTAGCTTAAATAAGGTAACATGGTTGTTTAAGTGTGCATGAGCTATGATTAATAACAAAGAAGTCAAAACACTTTTACTTAAAGCTTTTTTCAAGTGCACGTTTAAAAGAGCAATCAAGTTTCAAAGCACAAGAGAAAACTATATTAAGACAACCAAGACTCAACAACTCAAGGTATATATTTCATGTCTTAGGATATCTTATAAAGCATGATGAGGGAAAACAAATTGATCTTAATCGCTTAAGATGTTTTAAAACCCTCCGCAAAACTATTTTGATATAAAAAAAACATGATGATTTTAATCCCAAAGTATTTTAAAAGTGTTTTCAATCTTACTACTGGTTCTAGTTGGAACTAATTAATTGATCTAAATACCGATCGAATAGTTTGGTTCAGACCTAGGGTGTTTAACGTGTAAAAACTCAAACTAGATTGACTGGTTCAGAAATCAATCGACTAGTCTCAAAATCGATCAACTAGTTTAGAAATTGATCTAATGGTTTAACTAACTAGTCAATGGGTTTTTCTCCTATAGAAACCCATTTTGTCTTAGTTTTAATACATCGATTGGTTTATAAACTGATGGACTAGTTTGAATAACAAGTCTATGGGTTTTGATCTTGCAAAGACCATTTGGTGTCTGTTTGAACACGTCAACTTATTGATAAAATTGATCAACTAATTTCACTAACCAATCCATGAGTTTTACTCTATTAGAAACACATTTTGTCTTTATTTAAACACTTTGACTAGTTTCACCAACTAGGCTATGGGTTGAGATGAAATGTAAAATGGTTTTTGCCTAGGGAGTAAATCAATCGATTGGTTTGAAATACACATCGACTAGTTTACTAAACTATTCTACTGTTCAAATATGTTCATTGGACCAACTATGTACAACAAAAAATTGATCAAGTGATTTCAATAACCAATCAAATTGTTTATATAATGGTAACATTTGTATTTCAGGTTTGAACATATTCAATCAACTAGTTTAAGCAACCAATTAACTGGTTTTCTCAATTGATTGAGTGGTTAGCATTAAATGCTTAAAAATCTACCATTTGATCATGTAATAAATATATGTTATTTTACTCCAATGAATACATGGTAGTACATAAGTATAAATAGCATTCACGAGGAAGCATACAAACAAATTTTGAGCTATGGTTAATTGAAAAAAAATCAATTACTCCTACATACAATTAATTCTCAACTACTCACTTTCGTATGAATCTCAATTTGAGATATCTTCTAAAGTGTTTGTGATCATTATACTCAACTAGAAAGTACTCATTAATTGTAATAGCTATTTAATTCTAGATAGATAACACTCATATATTGGTCTTTCACTTTCACATTTGTATCATTTGTGAGATACATTGTAATTAATCATAACTCTCCTCAAAACTCATTATATTGAGGTTGTATGTCACCTAGTATTTTATAGAAAGATCATTGGATTTGTAGATCCATAAAACTAGAAAGAATAACTAGGTCAAAAACCTACTCTTAGAAGGCAATTGAGATAGTAGGCTTATAAACTAAGAGATAAATGATTATCAATAAACACATAGAATATTTAAAATCCAAACCGCAAACCCTTTTGATAGTGGATGTAGAAAGTTTTAGTTCTCGAACGCCTATACATTGTATAACACATATGCAACGTGAGTTATGTCTTGGTTTTTAAATTAATTTGGTAATATTTAATATATATATATATATAGGGGTATTTTGGTAAATTTTTATTTATTAAATATTTTTAATAAAAATTATTATTTCATTGATCAAAACATTAATATGTTATTTGTGATATTATTTTTAGGTATAAAAAAATTATTAGCGGAGCCTAATCATTTTTAGAAGGTTACCAACAAAGTTTGCTTTTGCTAGAAATCAGGTAACCTTTATATTCTACTAAAATGTTTGGATATCATATCATAGCACATTAGAGTTTTGACATGTAAATTGTGTTAGGCATGACTTGTTATAAATAATTATGTCATATTAGGAAATCAAAAAAGAAGACATGTTATCCTATATAAAAAATCATGTGTGTGAAAGTGTGATTAAAAGGTATATAATATTGGAAATTGATTTTGTTTGTTATGTGCATGTAAACATGTTAGTTTAAGTATGTTTAAACACAATTGTAGCAAAATTATAACTATCATGTGCTTTAGGAATAATTTGGTCATTTAAGCATATTATAATATTTAACCATAACCAAGATTTCCAATGTGTATAAATATTGCTAAGAATGGAGATAGGGGTTTGATGTCTTAGAAACACATGTTTCAGCATGAATATCAATATTATATAGTCTAGGGGCATTTTGATAATTTTAAGTGGACTATAATGATTACTCTAATAGACATGCATAATAAGTATTACTTGATGTTAAATATGAGAATAGAGGTTTGTTGTCTTAATAACACATGTTTCAACATGATTATTAATATTATATGGTATGGGGTATTTTGGTAATTTTGAGTGGACTATGATGCTTACTCTAATAAACATGCATGATAAGTATTCTTTGATGCTAAGTATGAGAATAGGGGTTTGCTATCTTAGTAAAACATATTTCGGCATGATTATCAATATTTTATGATCTAAGGGTATTTTGGTAATTTTGAGTGTACTATAATGATTATTCAAATGGACATGCATGATGAGTAATAGTTGGCGTTAAATATGATAATAGGGGTTTTTGGTTATTTAGAGTCTACCATGATGAATATTCTAATAAATATGTATGATATGTACTATTTGTTCCTAAGCATGAGAATAGGGATTTGCGATATTAGATATGTCTATTTCAGCATAGTTAAGTTATTGTATGGTATAGGTGTATTTTGGTATTTTGGGATATGTCATGATGATTATTCTCATAAACATGCAGGATGTGCATTATTTGTTGATTAAGCATAAGAGTGTGTTTTGATGTTCTAGAGGTGCATACTAGGGGTTTACGTGCAAAATGGTGTATAAAGGCAAAATAGTAATTTATCATGTTAGGTAACTTATTATATGATTAATAATTTAATTATGGTGTGTTATTCTCCTTATGGCATGTTAAAAAAAATAAAATAAAATTTGTAATGGGAATGGATGGTAAAGTGGTAGCGTTTTCCTTAGGAGCATTTTGGTTATTTGGGTCTAAAGTGTCTACGTGTGAGTAATTAAGCCTAAGATGACTTTAGTAGAGTTCTTATGTCAACATTAATAATGATCTTGATTTTGGTTACCTTATAATGTTGGAAATGTATAAATTTTTAAGTATGAAGAATTGAATTTATGTGATTAATGTGTGTTTTTCATGGTCACCATTTACAATGGTATTGTGGTGATTCATTTTATGTGTTCCATGCAGGCCTTACATATTAGTATTGTATAATGGATTACTACATACCATTATACTGAAGTGTTCCTGTCTTGGGCCCTTGATTATTCAATGGGCAATGGCCTTTGTAGATTAACTCGCAAGCTCTATTCCAGGTTATCCTTCTGGTTAAGAGTGTAGGGTTATTTGGAGTTCTGTCTAGTAACTTGAACCAAAAGTTTCTGTATTTCTTGTAGTCTTTTTGTATTTTCTTTTCCTAACATTTTCGTAACCACCAATAGTGGGTTTTATTTGAAGTGTTAATTAATCTTTTTAACTATTTCACTACTCTGATTTATAATTGTATTTTTAAATTTAAGTGAAATAATATTTTAGCCTTAGCACTTGGTAACAAAATGGTAGAGGAAACCAATCTAGTACCAAGTGTGGTAGTAGCACCCAAAATTTACTGTCTTAGCTTCTGCATATAACTTTTAAAAAAAATTCAGTAGTAAACTTTGGAGGTATTACATTGATAATTTATGCTTACTTCTAATGTTTTATTTGGCTTTATTTAAGGAGGAGAAGGTTAAAGTCTAGTGGTTTGGTGATCTTTTCTTTTTCTTTGCTATTTTAGCTTGGATAACATGCAGCCATATGCTCTAATAAAATGTGAAATTTACATGATAGCATAGTAGAGTTTCGGCGTGTTATGATGTATTTATTTCCCTAAGCATGGCTTGTTATATTATATTTACTTCCGTAAGTATGATATCATGAAGTTATGTGTATTGATGATGTTAAATTATATATAATATTAAGTGTATGAAAGCATCTTATAATATATTTAATGTTGTGAATTAATTTTTCATGATATATGAGGAAGTTGATTTATAACATGATGGTATTTGAGCATGGTTAGGGTTAGTTTTATATTAATCTACATGTAATGATATAGTGGTAGGAATGTCTTGTTGTATGCTTCATGATGTTAGTTGTTGTTCTAAATTCTAGTTTATGCCTTTAGTTTATTATGTATGTTTAGTATGAGATTAGTGACATGTAAGTTATGCATGCTTAGGATATTGTATGTTTAATATGCGTATTCATGTGTAAGGGTGAAATTGTCTTTTACCATATCTTAAAAATTACCCACATGCTAAAGTATTATAATTTATCGCATTTTAGCCTTTTTCATGAGAAATTGTTAAATGAAATAAAGTTTAGCATTAAAATAGATAATATCCTAGTAATCAAGGTTTGGAGGGCATTCTAGTTATTCATGATGAGAATGTGCCTAAGTGTGAGTAGTTGGATATATGATGGCATTAGTAGATTCTTAGGTTGACCTTAAAGTTGACTATTGAATTTTGGATTAGTCGTTAGCCTTAGGGTTGACATGAATAATCAAGATTAAAGGAAAAATGATTAAGTATAGAAATTGATATCACATGTGTATTATTTGATATATACGATGTCACTAAATAAGATATGACTATTTAAAGTAAAAGATCTCAAGATTTGAGAATGGTTGCTATTTAGAGTTAGCTACCATAGAGATGAGGTAGGATCCCTCATTTTGGTTTTTATAGTTTTCTCAAATGCCTCAGTATTCTAACTAAGGTCATAATCTACTCTATAGGTGACTTACGATCCCTATAAGGGATATTAATATTTGAGGATTAGGTGTCAAAGAATGTGAGAATACTATGTTGCACTTTTACACCAGTATGATAAGAGTACCCATACATATTTGAGTTACAAGTTAGGAGGATACCATGTTGCCTTAGTGTGTCAATATGACTGGTGAACTTTATAGGTCTTTGGATTCTTTTTGTATCCCCTTGAGTAATTAAAATGAAAGTAAACATTGGTCGATAATTTGTTCATTTTAGAATGTGGGTTTGGCAGTTATCTTCGTGTACTACCTTTAGTTATATTGGTTTGGATTATTGATTTGATAGTTGCGTTGTTCACTACCCTATGGTTATGGTTATGTTGGTTTATGAGGTGGCTATAATATGGATAAGTATGACAATATGATGAACATGCGGCCTTGGTGAAGTATATGTGATAGGATATTTCATCATATCTCTTTATCACATGTCATCTTTGATATGTTTATGCCATGATTCTTGTGTTACCTTCTATGTGTTCCATGTGACTTTTGCATACTTAGTATTGTGTATTGATTTACTCAGTATTGGTGTAGTGATAGGTCCTTTATGGTCACATGTCTATTCAATGAGCAATCTTTACCTTATAGGAATATTTTGAGAGTACAACTTGATGGCTTTTGGTAGAGGTTGAGAGTTAAGATTGAATGGTTTATGCTCCAATATCTTTTAAACCAAATATTTCTTGAACTCTTATATCCCTTCTTTATTCCCTTCTCTTGTCAGTTGTATCTCTTTTGTCCAATCTTTTGTAATCGAGACAATTTAATATTGTAATGTAGTATATGTTTGCTTCTTATCATTTGTTTATTCTTAATCTAAATGGATAAGCGCTTTAGTCTGAATAGTTAGTATAAGAAAGATAAATGAACCGAACTTATACCAAATTAATGCTTATTTAAAATCAAGATTTAACTACATAAAAATATATTATACATCAAGCTATGCAAAGAAAGATTATATCTAGTACGATCTGTGTCTTTCTAGCTTCTACATTAGTTTCCTTCTTCATCCCTCTTGTTTTCATCATAATAATTTTAGCTTTATTTATGTTGGTGTGCTAATTAAACTTCAATGTATTATTGATAATATTTTTTTTGTGTTTAGACAAAAAAAAAAGGCATAATTATCTTTATTTAACTATGTCCTAATCTTTTAATCATTAGTTTGAATATTATAAATATTTTTTTAGCTTTTTATTTATTTATTTATTTCATTTTTGGCTTGAATTATATATGTGTTTTTAAATTGTCAAAATGAGAAAAAGTAATTTTATTGGTTGGTCTTGAAAATAAAGTGGGCGGGCCAATTATAAGAGGTTTTTCTTTCCTTTATCTGTGATTATAATAATTTCATGTGTGTGATATATGAATCTTATTGTATAATAATTTCATAATCACCTTTATTTTGATAAAAGTGCATTTTTTTCCTTATTAATTGAACATTCAAACTAGGATGCTTATCATGTCTAGGGGAAGTTCGTAGCACATCCCTGCCGGTACTAGTGACATCATAAAAAAACTAAAACCTCAGAGTAAACAAGTAGAAGGAATATACTACCGTCAATAAAAGGTGTAGAGAGATATCATATCATAAAAGAGGAAGCTCAAATATACGTACCTCGAAGTAGAGATCGACGACTCTATACAGTAGATCATGGCTCCTACTAGTAATCCTCGTCTTCATACCTTCCAAGACCAAAACCAAATCCTCAGGCTTCATACCCTTAAGCCCATCGCCCAGTAACCTCCCTTCACCGCCTTCTAACCCCCACAACGCTTCAACACACCTACTCGGTATAAACACCATTTCCTCCACCTCAGGAAATAACCCGAAACTCGATCCCAAAACTACGGGCAAAAACTCCTTGTTACCTACCACCACTAGACAAAAGTAAGACTCCGTCTTCTGACGCAAGCAATGAGCATCGCTGCTGTTGAGTCCTAATACTTCGGACGCGGTCCTTAGAGCGGCGAGGTTGAACGGTGTTATGAGAACGTCGCAGGTGTAACAGTGTTGTGCTATGAGCTCGAAGGCTTCTGATGTGACTTTTAACTTTGGAGGGAGGGTGAATTCTGCTGCTTCTGATAAGTGGCGTTTGAAATAGGCGCTTTTGGAGGTCAGGACGTCCTGCATGGAAGAAAGTAGTAGTATATGTGTACGTATCAGCAAACTGAAGGCGATCGATCGGAGCTATCTAGTAAATGTTGTGGCAGGGTGCTGGTTCCTTCCTGCTGGTTACTCTGTGTGTATTAATGATGATCCAGTACTGCAAGTACTTTTAAATTTCAAATTGAAGGTGAGATGAAAGGTGTGAATTCTACATGCGCGCCTATTGACTCAACGTGTGATGCATATGTATGACAGTATGAGACATGATATGTCTGATTGTCATTTTTTTTTTTTTTAAAAAAAAGGGTGTCCGAGAGGACCTTTTTTTCGAGACGGCCGGACAGGACCCTATCAGAACGGTAAAGTTCTCCTCCATCCGTTTAAAACCTGACGCATTTTCTGAATTCGAATTTAATACTCAGTTAAGTTAGAATAAGTCCCTCACCGTTTCATCCAAGACGCACGGTTGGATACACATCTGATTGGCATAATATAGCAGATATAGGACTCGTATGTATGAGACGGTATAGTATGCTACTGCTTTCTATTTGGTCCGTCCAATTTCGTTAATTTGAAGGGAATGCATAGCATATATAGATTCATACATACCGAATTCCTTATTGAAATTAATCGTGTCACGCAGAAAAACTATGCGTGGAAATGCGTATATGGGTTATGGGATTCACACATGCATATTACAAACGTACATAAACTAATATTACTAGAATATTGTATGCCGACACGTGACATGATGGAGAATTGGAGGATGAAGCCTAAAACATCTAGCTAGCTAGTATTATCTTAGTTTTCAAATCTATGGCAAGAGTCCCCGAGAAATTTCCTCTCGCGAGATTCTCATAGTAAGTAACCCATTTATTCATGCATGCACGTTTCGATATTCATAATCATCGTGTTTGTGTGTGTGTGTGTGTTTTTTTTTATAATGAAGAAAAAAATCAGTCAAGAATTGTGAACCCAATTAATTAACATCATAATGAAAAGTCAAATTCAAAATCTTTGATTTTTTTTACTTCTTTTTTGTGCGTGCGTGATTTATATATCAACTTTATTTATAGTAATCAACACCGAATAGTCAACATTCAGAAGATTCAAATTAAGTCAGAAGAAGAATATATATATTCGATAGTTAGTAATAAACTAGAAAAATACCAGCCAACGAAAGAGGAAGAAGGGGGTATATGAGAGTCCTCATCATCATTGGGGGGGGGGGAAAATTAGTTTGTAATATAAAAGACAAACCTTGTGGAGGTGAAAGCATTGCCCCTGGACATATATTTTCACATCCGGTTTATTCTTCGAAGCCAGCGTCCTTAAATTAATAATTTTGGAATAATATGCTTAGATTAATGATGACAAGCAAAAGAAACGAATTAAGGGGATGAATCATTTAAACTACAACAAAAAAAAATATCATACATATATCATGATATGGATACATACATACATACATATCCGTACATACCAAGCATGGAGGATGGATTGGAGATCAGGAGTAGAAGTGTCGGAGAAAGGAGGAGATGAGTACGGTGAAGTTGGAATAACAGAATAATTGGAACGCGGCTTCAAGAATTCTTCCTCCTCATCCTGATCGACGCCATCATCCTCGTAGTAATTTTCTTCCTCCTCCTCAAAAATCGTGCCCACAACCCCTAAATAATTACGACATCTACCGCCGTATTCCGATGTCTCGCCCCTACAACTACTTGTAGTGTCGGCAGCAGCAGCCGCCCCTGTGGTACTGCTGCTACCAGTACCAATACTGTTATGGTTATTACCCTTCTTAATCATCCTTCTCTTAATTTTTACACCCTTCTTTCTTGTACTGCTAGCCGCCCAGTTAAGTATACGTACTATCTGGGAACGTACGTGCAGTATTAGACTGCTGTTTATTTATTTATAATTATTACTATTTGCTTCCCGCCCGGCCGGCCGGCGGGCACGGTTTTCTAAGCCTACCCTTAATTTGATTTTAGGGTCTTAGTTTGATGGGGATCACGGAAAACAGCCTGCTGGGACAAAGTTGGGGAGAGGAGGAAGAAATACTAGTAGTACTGCGAGCCTGCTACGATGGATGGGTGATAAATTCATTTGCCAGTTACAAACTCTGAATTTAATTCGTTGCAGTAAGTACCATAGACCACAAAGGGCGAATGAAGGGAGGGCATTCATGCTTTTATTGCCTGTATCTGACTCGGTATGTTAAATGCATGCTTTAATTACCCTTCTGAATTTCTTTTGGAAGTTTATACTACTAAATATATATATATATATATATAGACTCATTTATTGCTATAATTGCAGGATTAATGTAAATACTTTTAATAATAGTAGTATCTTCTTTCGTTGAATGGGATTGGGGTAATCTTCCTTTTTCTTTTTCTTTTTCTTTCGTTTGTGGGTTGTAAGCGGAGCCACGTTCAAAACTTCGGACTCTTTTTGGCTAAACTTGCCGTTCGAGCTCGATGATGAAGAATAGTCATTAAGACAGAGGAGAAGATCAAAGTGACAGTGAAAAATTTGGTTTTGAGTTTGACGGGAGTATTACGAAATATTTGTTTCAACGACCATCACACACATTTTTGGTAAATGCATTTAATGTTTGGTTTTGTTCGGGTAAAACAAAAATTGATAAGTTGAATTAATTGATTTATTTCGTTTGGGTTTGAATTTTGTAAAACTTAATGAATCGAAGTTGTAGTTTGTAATACCTTATAATTTTAAACCTTTTAATTTTTTCTTTGGGTAATTATTGTTTAAATGTCTATAATGATGTAATACCTCATATTTGAAATTAAAATTTATTATATTTATACTATTTTATTCATTTTAATTTAAAAAAATACACTTTTTAGTTTTATAACTTTTAAGAAAAACTATTATTTTTAGAATAGTTTTGATAATTGAAAGATAATATTTTTAGAAAATAGCTATTTTTATGGGATAATGTGTTAAAAATATTTTAAGGATTAATATATTAGTGGTTAGATTTTTCTAAAATTTAAATGCTATTTTAAACCCTTATTTTGTATAGAATAGTAAAAGAAAAAAAATGAGAATTTCATAAACAAATTTTTTTTTTTTGGAAAAAGAGAGCATTTTGAAGAGATATATTTTTTTTGTTATATATGATAACATTTTATCATTTTATTTATTCCTTAGCGTATTTAATTATTATCTACTTATTATCTTAAATGATATTATATGACTTATCTTTTTTTTTTATCTCATTTGTACAAATTCGTAGATAAATAAACCAGAGTTCAATAATTTAGCCATAACTTTTTCATCCAATAACAAAATTGGACGATTCTTTTTGCTTTAAAAAGATAACTTCAATATATATAACTTTTATCTTTTGATTTTTTTTTTCAATATCTAAATAGACATTAGTTAAAAATATCAGTTAATGTCGGTGATAATTTAGGTATCGTTTGGTATTACTTATTTTTAATAGCTACTTTTAGATAAAAACTACTTTTATAAATCTACTTTTAAAAAAGTACTTTTATAAGTAAAATGTATGTTTGTTTTTACTTTTATTATATAAGTGATCAATGCTAAAAAACTACTTATTGTACCTTATTAGTGTTTGGTTTTCATTTTTCTACAAAATTATTTTTTCTTTTCCATCTTTAGTTTTTATCTTCCTATATATATCTTTTAGTAATAATTACTATATAAATTATGTAATACTAAATATTAAAAAGCATATGAAACATTAACAAGTATAAAAAAAATATAAAGATATTACAAAGTACTAAAAATTATAAAATAAAAATTATAAACTTATTAAAAAAATTTATGAACAACCACTGAACAAACTTTATAAAATTCAAAAACATCTAAAACTCAAATAGTGACAATGATGAAAGTTTATATTGTGCAATAAACATTCTTAAATTTATAATAAGCATCATAAAATCAAGTAGAACTATTTTACACTTTAATTAGATCCATAATCCTAAGTAGTAGTTAGCTAGCCATAAATATAATTAGAAACGTTGGTTAAGCTAACTAAAAGCACACTACACTACTATCTATCTATCACTGAGCTAACACTACCCGATCTATCCAATGCATCTGACATTGACAGACAACTTAATTCTTAACTGGCCTAGCCTTAGTTCGTCTTCTCTATGTACATCTAATATTATAATACATCACTAGCTCGCTACAGAGTAGACTATATGTCATTGATGGAAATACAACACACATGGAGAGCATGAATCCAAAAAAAAAGAAGAAGAAAACACCACCCGTATCTAAATTTCATAAGACTTGGGCCAAACATGAACTTTAGGGGAATCGTAAGCTAACCTCCTCTTCCTACCGCCACATTCGGAATTGAAGTAGACAGAGTTCCAAATCGCCGTGAAGACTTGAATTATAATCCCATGAAGACATGGAGAATTGAGCTGAAGGAAGCAATTCAACATCTCCTTCAATTTATCTTTTGAATAAATCCCATTCTCGACTATCATTTGAAGCATTGACTGCCTGAAATCCAAGTACAGGTCGTCGAAATCCTTCTCCACCGCCACAAATTTTATTATATCTTTCTTTTATAAAATATTATATAAGCCCTTACAAAACCCTAATAGCCAAACCTACATTTTTCTTTCTCCTTTAGTGTCATGGATTATGTGTTATACCTCCCACTAATGTTCTTCAAGATCTTCAACAAATTCATCAAGAGCTTTAATTAATTCATCAATGTTTTTAATTGATTCATCAAAATATTAAACTATATTCAAGATTGTAGATTCGAGATCCAAATTTTTTTCTACTTATTCTTTGTTTGAGGTCAAGGAATAATTACTCTTTCAAGATCAACAACTCTTGAAATCATTTTGGTGTCAGAGGATCATTCTTCATGCGTAAAGACCTTATATTCTATATATAGGGAGTTTATATTCTGTAACATTATTTTATTTAACTTACATACAAATATTATATATGTTTTGAAAATTATGCCTATAAAGTACAGTTATTTATTTATTATATAATTTTATACATTATTAAGAATATATTGTATGCATCATGATATGTAATATAATTAGCATAAGTATATATGGTTTTATTTTAAACTCATGGTAGATTCGATTTGGCTACAACTTTATACTGTTTTACAAAAATCACATAGAATTGAATAGTAATAGTTTACCCATCATATTATATATTAAATCAAAGCCCTAGAAGTCTAGTTTTCACAGAATTTATCATTTATTAATTTTGATTTATGTACAAAAAATAGATAGGTTTATATTAAGGATTGGTTGAATCTAGAAAATTAGTATAACTTATAAAATTGATTTTTGGTGTGTTATATTGGTTTTGACCAATCTTGAGTCTTGGTGGTTATGTTAATACTAAATATTAATGTTTAACCTAGGTTGAATAAGTTTGATCTTTTAATATATGTGTGGTTTAAATATATTGGTTAAAGAGTTGAATTTAATCTAGAAAGTAGGTGATTCTAGTTGGATCTTTCTATTTTTAGAAAAATACCTTTTTGGAGATTTTTGTATTTGAAAAGGTTTTCATGTTTAGAAATTGGATAATAAAAGAAAAGGATTTAATGAAGAATTTTTACTTCTATGCATAATGTGATCACCTTAATAAGACATTAATACTTTAAGTGGAACATGTGGGCTTTGGGTCTTTTAGGGTTGGCCTCCTGAAGTTGGGAATTAGCAATAACCTTTCCTTTTTTTTGTTTTGGATATTTATTTATTTGCTAAATGTGTTGGGTTAATGTCTACTCTATAGGCTTCTTCTGACCCTATTAGGGGGTATGTTGAAATACCCCAAAATTTTCTAATTTTAAAGATTATATTTAAATAAGGTTTTATTTGAAAATTTAATTTAGTAAATTATTTTTACTAAAATAAAAGGAAATTTAGTAGGACAAATTAATGAAAAATTTTATAAATAGGTTAAGTAAAGGAAATTTTGGTATATTATCTAATTAAGGATTTTAATTTGGGAAATTATTTAAATAAATTATTTTATTCAAATTAAGAAAGATAAAATAGTTTCAAATTAATTTTAATTTTACAAATAATTAAATTAAATAAAATTTGAGAGATTTATTTATTTAAAATGGAAATTTTGGAAAAAAAACCTTTAAAAAGCCTATTTTAGCCTAAGAAGGGATTTAAAAATTATTTTATTTAAATATTATTAATTTTAAATATCCTAAATATTCAAATCTATTTAATTGGCCCTAACCTAATTATTTCTCCTTTCCTTTTTCCCTTTTCCCTTTTTCTTTCTTCCTTTTTCTTTCCTTTTCTTTCTTTTCCTTCTTCTTCTTTTCTTTTTCCTTTTCTTCCCCGAATTGGGCCTGTTGCGCCGGCCCAATTTCTTTTTCCTTCCTTTTCCTTCAGCGCAGCCCAGCCCGCGCGTCGTCACCGCCGCCCCCCTTCTCTCAACGCCGCGTTTTACTTCTTCTTTATCTTGAACGCCGTGTTTTGCTTCATCTTTTTATTACCGTTGCGCGGCAGAACGAAGCGTCGTCCTTCAGGCGTTATTTTCTCCAAAACGCGCCATTTCATTTAAACGTTTTTACCTTGCGCCGAACCGCCCGGTCTCCCTCCCTTTTTCCTCCTTTTCTTCCCCGCGAACCGACCGGCCAGCCCCCCCCCCATCTTCTTCTTCCTCCTTCCGCCCGACGCCATAACCACCCACCTCCCTCCTTCCCCTAAAATGGCGCCGCCGGCCACACGTGGCATGAGTGGCTCTTCTCCCACTCGTTTTCTTCCTCTAGATCTGCACGTTCATTTGAAACCATCAAATGCCTCTCTCTCCCGCTCGTTTGTGCACTGTTGCCTCGCGAAGTTGGTAAAAATTCAAGTTTTTGCCGCCCGACCGTCGGCTTGAATTAAACCATTTCCCCCCTAATTTAAAGCCTTAGTAACCTCCCTAATTCAAATATAATCTCCCCAACTATAAACCCCCCCTCATTTGCATGATTTCGGGATTTTATTTTCCCCGAAACCCTAAGCTGTGCATGTGCGCCACCGCCTCATCAGACGCTATTTTATCCTCGTCCGACCAACTTCAATACCTCCTCTTGCTACCAATCTCTTCCCTGCAATACTATCTAATTAACTAAACTAACCTCATCCCTCGATTCATCGTGTGCAAGTTTCTATAATCATCCAAAGTTGGCTAGTTGATTCGATAAGAATCTTGACCCCGAGACAGTGAACCACCGTCCACCACCACATCCGCCACTTCTAACACCTATTAAACCAACTATTAACTTCTACTAATTATCCTCTACATCCCCATATAATTATTTTAATTTTATTCCTCTCCATCACCTATTTTCCTAATTTTTAACCCCCTTATACCCATTTTCCGGCCACCACCGGGAACCACCGCCGGTTCCACCTACATCCTCCAACTCAAGGTGATGCCATAGATATTTTAAATACTTAGTTTCGAATTATTAATAATTTTTCGAATTTTAGCCAAAATTTTAGTATTAATTCAACTTTAATTATTATTATTATAATATTATTATTAGTAATATTGACTGTATTCTAATTTCTAAATTTTTTTTACAGGTCTGGGAGTATTATTGAGTAAGATACAGTAATTATCTCGGCCTTTACCTATTTACTTAGATTTTTACATAATTGATGTTATTCTTAATAATATTAATAATAATATTATTATTATTAGTATAATTATTTGGTTGATACTGTGATTATTACTGGAATAACAGAGGCCTTAAATTTTAATTATTTCTCGCATTTATTAATTTTATTAACATTATTAACATTTTTCAACATTATTTTAATTATATTATCATTATTACCTTTATTAAAATATAATATAAGTATATATACATTATTAATTTTATTATCAAAATTCTAAATAGTATTAAGTTCATCATTGTGGGATGGTTAGAAATCCAAATTTTAATTTTAAGAGTTTCGATATCATTAATATCTAATATTCTATTTATAAAAAGTATCATTAATATTATTATACTTTATTTATATTACTAATTATTTTTATTACTATTATTCTTATTATTGTTATTATTATCATCATCATTTTTATACTATCATTTCTATTTTGGGTGAAGGATAGAAACCCTTAGGTCACCACCCTCTTCGAATGAAAATAATAAATTAATTGTAATAGTTTCTATAGTTAATTTTTAAGTAGTAGTATTTTAATTAAAAACCAAATCTTGGAATAAGTTAGAGGATAATAAAATTATATAAGAGAGTCTAATTCTAGTATGCTTTGATATAATAGGCGAACTCAATCAAATCCCTCAAGTGGAATAGGAGCGTGCACCAAGACCGGTGTCGTTTTAGGTAAGGGTCTACTAAGGCCATTTATGTGTTTGTATGCACTATGTGTTTGATATGCCATGTATTTTACGTTCGTTATTATTAATTATTTTGCATGTGGCATGATCGTAGAGTTGAAGTATGTTGGTGTGAATAAACTGTGGCATGAGAACTATGCGTATGTTTATGTCATTATTGTATGATATGACTTGAGACATGTTGTTAGTGTTCATGAAATGGCATGGTGCTAGGGTTTGCATGGAATGGCATGGAGTTAGGGTTTGCATGAATTGACATGATGCTAGGATTTTGCATGAAATGTGGTGTTAGGGTTGCATGGAAGCATGTCTACGTGGAGCTAGGGTTTGCATATGAATTAGGGTTTGCATGGAAGGGTGGTATATGTGAAGCTAGGGTTTGCACATGTGTGGTACGTTGAGTTAAGGTTTGCATGGGAGTGTGGTACGTGGAGATTGGGTTTGCATGGGAGTGTGGTACGTGGAGATTGGATTTGCATGAGAGCTAGGGTTTGCATGGAAGCATGGGTCATGTGTAGTTAGGGTTTGCATGGGAACTAAGATTTGCATGGAAATGTGGTTTACGTGGAGATAGGGTTTGCATGGAGTAGGGTTGCATGGGAGTTAGGGTTTTCATGGATTTAGTCACGCATGTTTGGGAAAATGTTTGTGAATGTCAAATGTTTTTGAATAAAATATTTAAGACACTAATATCTTAAAGTGGAAGATTATTAAGCCAGGTCCAGACCGATCCACCGGTCAGGAATAGTGGTTAGGGTTTTACCCACTACCACGGAAAGGGGTTTTAATAACGGTTATTTTATAATTTTAATAACGGTTTTCAACCGTTATTGAATTGCCCGTTATTAAATCTTTAATAACGGTTCATAACCGTCATGAAAAATACACAAAAACCTGCGAATATGTACGTAAACTTCAGATTTTAATAACGGTTCTTAAACAAAACTGTTATTAAAACCTACGTTTTAATAACGGTTTTCATAGAACCGTTATTAAAAGTATATGTTTTTTTTAGCATTTTTCCTATTTTGTTCCTGCCCACATACACAGTTGTATGTTAAAACAATTACCAAATCTGCAATGTAAAACAACATCAATTCATACCAAATCTGCAATCACACCATAATTTCAATCAATCTACAATTGGTATGCATGTCTCAATACACCAACTATACTTAGGAATAAAATTAGTGGGCATACCATAACTTGGTAGCTCTACATCCCAAAGTAAAGAGTTCACAGATCTAGGCTGGAAGACCGAAAGATGTAGACGAAATACAAACCTAAAAATGCATGTAGAATATATAGATCGCTACCTAATACCGAATCAATGAGTGCATGTGCTTGGCCCATTGGTCTCTAACTTCATCAATTTCATCAACATTATATTGCTGGCCTCGTGCATAGTCATCGGTGAAAAACTACAATACCCATGTTTCAATTAATATACAGTTAGCCATTAGGTATGTCATGATTCATTAATAGAAAAATATGAAAAATAAAACATACATGGCTTGGATCTATGTTGACCAATCTATTCTGGACTATAAGATCCATTGCTCATCTTCTTCACTTGTATTACCTAAAGCTTCAATTTCATCATCATCATCATCTAAGTTCCTTTGTCTCGAAGATCTTCAATTATGGAGGTACCCAAAGCTCTTATCTCATCCATAATTACAATAGAGGATAAAGAGATAAACAATAGAGGAAAAAACAATTCTGATAAAAGTAAAAACTAAAATAAATGAAAACATGTATTACCCTATATACAAAATAATACAAAGGTAGGCAACATATATTACCACTTTAATCAAGAGGTTATATAACACCATCATACCCTAGAATGTGAAAAAAAATTTCAGGATAGTCTAAAGTAAAGGTTCAATTTGTAAAAAAAGGCCCTAAAAATATACCCTAGCTATGTAACAAAATATGAAAAATAAAAAAAAAAAACCTCAATTTAGAGGCCAAAATGGCCTTTTTTGGGCTCCCAGATTGCCCAAACCAGCTACGCAGATTTGTAAATCTCAAAAAAATACCCAAAATAGCCTCCTAGATCACCTAAATCCGAGGTCCCATGAAAAAGTTATGACCCTCCAAAGTTTACAGTAATAATATCTTCTCTTTTGTTTATTACTTACTAATATGTTGAATGGTGTTAATGTTAGTAATTTTATTTCTCTAAATATATTTTATTTCTGATCCATAGTACCCAAATTTATTTCCCAACAGCCATTATTCAACAATAATGTTGAATCTATATTCTCTATACAAACAAATACAACAATAATATGTAAAGGTCTCGGCCAACACATGCATTTGTTAATATATAACAATAACGCAACAAATTCAACAACAAACAAAAAAAAATTCAGCCAACACATTTTCAAACGACAAACCACAATCTTTCAATAACAAACAAATGAGAGGAAGAACAAACACATACATAAAGTGAGCTAGCTACAAACACGACGGTGAGAATGTTGAGAGAGGCAAGGGCTTCAAACACGACGGAGAGTTGGCGGTGCGAGGGTTTCCTTTACTTGAGAGGAGCTGGTGTGGTGGTGCAAGTTGGTGGTGCACGGTGTGGTGGTGCGAGGGTTTGCAAGAGAATGAGAGAGTCTGAAAACTTTGGCACGAAACAGAACTGAGCGAAATTTTGTGGTTTTAAAACATAAGGAGAAGTTTGATTTTGGGGTTTTAATAACGGTTCTTCCAGGAACCGTCATTAAAAGCTTCTGACTTTTGAAAACGGTTCTAATATGAACCGTTATTAAATCCTCTTTTAATAACGGTTTACATAAAATCGTTAATAAAACATCCGTCCAAATTTTAACGTTGCCTTTTTAATAACGGTTTTTAACTAGAACTGTTATAAAAACTCTCCCGCCCATCAATTTTCACGCGTTTGACAACGGTTTTCGAACTACCGTTATTAATGTCCCGTTATTATTTCCCGTTTTTGTAGTAGTGACCCTATATGTGACCGATCCACCGGTAATAATAGTGGTTAGGACATGAGGTCCTATGTGTGACCGGCCCATCGGCAATAATAGTGGGGTGACTCGAGCTCAATAAATACAAACCAGAATTGTTAAAGCTCTTAAAAGACATTAATTACTTACAGTGAAACACCATACGAGCATGAACCAGACCGATCCACCGGTCAGGAATAGTGGTTAGGGTTTTACCCTATGTGTGTCCGGCCCACCGGTTATAATAGTAGGGTGTTCCTGTTTTCGCATGGATATGATGCGAGTAGGAACCAGACCAATCTACCGGTCATGAATAGTGGTTAGGGTCTTTACCCTATGTATGACCGGCCCACCGGTTACAATAGTGGGGTGTTCCTGTACTCGCATGGATTGATAAAGGCATGGTGTGTATCAAATTTTGATAAAAGAAAGATTAAATGATTAATCCGGATCTTTTGGGCCTGATATGTGGACTTGCTGATATTAAGTTATAAGTGATTTCACTTTATGCTTCTATGTATCATATGTGTGGGTTGTAATTGTATGTGATCATTATCCTGCATGAGTTAATGTGTTATATGCCGGCCTTAGTATTCGGTTACCTTACTCGGTACGTAGCATACTGATCACCCGTTTTATGGGTGCTGCTTATCCCCACGAGCAGAAGGCCCGTCTAATTTGTTGCAAGTAGGAGATACCTACTTTGATGCTATCGATGTCTACGGGACATCAGGAGGGGCAGAGTGATAGTTGGGCTGGATCAATCTTTAGAGTGACTTGGTCGTTGTCCTTTTTAAATTTATGATTCATGTTATCTTTTATTATGTTTGAATTGTCGAAACAATTTTACTAAGGTTGTTTAGTTATTATCTGGAAAAACAATAGCCGGTATTTCGAATTATATAAGACTTACGCGTACTCTGATTCCTGTTTTTATAAATTTGAATTTGAATGGTATTACTAATAATTTTTTCTTAGCCTTAGCACTTGGTACCGGAACGGTAGAAGTAAACTAGTCTGGTACTAAGTATGGCGGTAACATCCCCAGAATTTACTGTTTTAATTTATGAGTATTGCTTTTTTTTTTAAATGTGTAAATTTTGGGGTGTTACATATGTACACTTAGAGACTGGATGACCAAGGTTGGATTTTCCATTTGGTGCTAGGACCACTAGGATTGCACTAAAGGTGGATCTCTTATGGTTGGATTTTATTTTTATTGGATGTCTTCGGATTTTTGTTATCATCTTTGGATAATGTATAGTGGGATAGCTCGGGTGTGAATTATAATCCTCCTATGGTTGGTGGTAGGTTTTTGGACTTTGTTTTACCAGCTGACCCCTTGGTTGGTTTGCCCACTTAAATAATTAGAGGTTGTGATCACCTAAAGTAACATTAATAATCGAATATTTTATTTATTCTCTTTTATTTTGTTATGATTTGAAGTACATATATACACGTCTATATTATATTCAATTTTACTAATATATTATTTAGTTTTTTTTCCTAGCTAACTTATTATGTATTTTAAATGGAATTGTTGATTATCCATAATATACATGGTGAGTAGATGACCTAGTACAGATTGAGTGTGTAACACCCCCCAAGATTTACTCTTAAAATTTTTTGTCTAAATGAATAATGTAGAAGCCAAAATAGAATTTGAGGAATGTTATAGCCACACCTAACACAAGATAATGTCTAGCATCTATCTTATGTTAGATGTAAGGATAAAATCTATCCAACAAAAATTCAAATAACATCTATGTCGTGAGTATAAACTCCCACAAGAAGATATCCACAAGTATATGACAAGTAAACAATTTCACTAAATAAAATCATTGATGAATAAATCAGTAAAAGCCTGTGAAATAACCTTAGATTTTAAAATATTATCAAAGTAATGGGAAATTAAAATTTAATTAGAAAACCCTTAAAATTTTAATACAACACTTGAAAACATCCAAAAATAAATGCAAATAAATAAAGGCAAATCCCAAGGGATATGAATCCAGGTTTCCTAATCTCTCAAAGTCAAGCCTTCAACCCAATAAGGATATTTGATCTCAATCCTACACAAGAGGTATGATCCCCACCATCAGTGGATTATTATATTAGTACGGGTCCAACACTGACTAAATTACAACTACCTAACTCATAGGAGGAAACATGATACACATAAGATATGGTAATCTCTAGCTTACAATATTAATGCTCAATTATACATGTGATAAACTCACCATTCCACTCATATAATAACTCATGCTCAATTATATATGTGATACATATATAAATCCACTCATACAATAATTCATGCTTAATTACATATGTGATACATATAATAAAATATAGGGTCACCGATTCATTCATATGAATACATGACTAGACATGAAAACACAAAGGGTACAAGCGTACAAGAAATCATGATCGCATACTAAGTAACACACACTACCCTATAAGATAGCATTCTCCACACAAGGTCAACATATGATTTAAATGATAGATCATGTGATAATTGAGAACACACATACGTAATATGGTAGCACTATTGGTAGGGAAACAACCAAGATACATGCATAGGAAAAATAAATTTAAAGTCTATAAGTGAATGATAATAATTTATTATTATATTTTATTATCGTGATCACAACCATTTACTTATATTATCTTGATGATGGAGACTCAAATAGATCGCAACAACTAATCTAGTAATCAAACAGTACAAGTCCTAGCTAGCCCACCTAGAAACATAACCAGACCACCAATAAATAAGACACCTAATCACTTAAGTATGCATATCTCTTATAGGGCCAAAATATATCGAGAAACTTAGAGAGTAGAAAAGGGCCTCTCTGGACCTTGTAAGGTACCTGAGATTATAGAAGAGAAAACCAAAGAAATGGCACTAAGTGAATACCAAACTTAACTCAAATAGCTACCTCGAGTGGTACAAGTCCCGACTCAAGATCTTTCACTTTAAGTGATTAATGTTTTATTTAAAGATTCAAACAATCATAGATAAAGCCCATATAATATCACTTAACTTAGTTCTATCAACACAATAAATTATTATTATATTCATTCCAAGTGGCATTAAAGCCCATTAATTTCAAGTGACATTAAAGTCAATGTAGTCCAAGTGGGATTAAAGCCAATCGATTCCGAGGTGATTAAAGTTGAACCAATTCATATGGCACTAAGGATGAATAATTTTAGGTTGTGTTAGTCGAATAATCCCATGGCATAAAATACAACATAAGGCATTATATAATTTTATTTCAAACTCACCCACAGATATGGTTTTCTAAATTGATTACAATTTAGATAAATTAGAATATAATCTAAAATCACTAAATATTTTATAATTAGTTGGACATGTTAACCATCTAATCACACTCAACCCTTCACATACTCAATCATATACAATATTTAAGAGGCACACTAACATGTCTTTACATTAAAGCTATAAACTCATATATATATATATATATATATACAATTACCATATAAGAACATAGTATACACTGGCATAATTAAATAATCAAGGATCATACTCATCACCTTCCACTCCAAGCAGACATACATTCCAGGTTTTGCCATAAATAAAGGTAAGTAATGCCTTACCTAAATATAAAGCTAGCTAAGTAAATTGAGAAAGAGAGAGAGATATTAAGGGCCTAATAATCCACAATACATGTTTCCTAGATCACCAATAAAAAAAACTAGGTTAGAAACTACCTTATTGATCAATAATCTAAATATTATAATCCAGTTAACATAAAGGGATATAAATGGTCTTTCTTGAGAAATGTGTCCAAAACCTAAGAATCGTAAGCATAATATCAACCAAATCAAGTTTAACACATATCACTTGGGGCATTTTAAATTGATTTGGAAAGATGATGAAAGGATAATAGATTATAAGTAAATTATTAGTGGTGGTAGATGGTGGCAACATAGTTGCAGTGGCATTAGTGGTGGTGGCCAACTGTGTTGTAGAGAAATGAAGAAGAGAGGAGATAGGGGAGAATTAGTATGGGGTCGGGGTTCACGTAGAAGGGAATGAGAAGGAACAGAGAGAAAAGAGAAGAGGGACAGAATAAGAAAGAAAAGAAAAAGAGATAGGGGCTGGTCGTTTTTTTTTTTTTTACAAATACAAATATACAATGAAATACTAATATCTACAAATATTTTTGGATGATTTTATCAAAAACTCATTGAATAAAAATTATTTCGTAAGGATTTGAAGGAATAAAATTAATATAAAAGCTATATAAAGAATATCGAAAAAAAATCAAAAGAAATTACTATTAAACACAAAGATCTATACTATTTACGAAAATACATTATAAGACATCAAAAAATATTTAGAACCATATAAGAAAACATTTAAATCAAATTCTAAGAGAACGAAACTAATTTAAATAAATTCCAAAAATGGTCTTCCACAAACCAAAAAGGGTAAAATGGAAGAAAATTAATTTTGAAAAGAAATCTATAAATAAACTCCAAAAATCTTTTTAATTTAAAACTTTTCAAATATCTTAACAATCAAGGAAAACGGATAAATTTAGAGTCAGAATTGTATTATATGGACAATATTATTAAAATAATTTTACTATTTTAAAAGGAATTTTATAATTTAAAAAATTTATTTCATTAACAAAATATAACTCTAAAAAAAGTTGTAATAGTACGATGAAGTTATAATTGAAAACGAATATAAAATATTAAAAATCAAAATACCATAAAGAGTGGAAATACATATTTTTAATTGCAAATTAAAATTATATGAATAAAATAAAATCATAGCTGTGAACTAATTTATCTAGAATGATCCGCAATAATAATGATTAATTAAATTCAAATATGAAGTTGGTGTTCTGATGAAATGTATAGTGGGGAAAAGCAAGAGTGGTGACCATTTTTAGAGATTTGCTTGTCATCATTTATTTTAATAATTACTTTCGTTTTTTATTGTAATAGATATTTTTATTTTTGTCTTTTTATTTGGTTTTGATTTCCATTGATTTTAATAGAAATTTATATTTTATATTATATTGAGTTAAAAATAAAGTTTTGTGTGTTTCCTTATTATGATTAGCCTTAGGAGCTAACGTAAATGGGATATTGGTGTCTACTTACTTTAGTTATAGTAGTAAACCTTCATTGTATTTAGATTCTGTAAATATTTTTAATTATTTTCTAGTCAACTGGTTTTGTAAAATGAGGGTGTTACATAGTTTAACTTCTTTTCATCCCGTACACTCATTTTTATCAACCTTTAATTTTCAGGAGGTAACGGAGATGTATGCAAAAATATAAGTAAAATTACCCTAATTAACTTGAATTTAAATGAGATTTTTAAACCATTCACTTTGGTTCACCCAAGATAAACTACTATCATTCAAATAATATTTTAAAATATTTATCATGATTCACCTTCATTCATTTTAATTAGGTTAATTTTTAATGTTTACCATTACTTTTATTTATCCCTCTCTAAATGGATTATAAAGGTGTGTATATTGCACAGCTTCATTTTTTTATCAATATTTGGATCATACTTTTCTATCTATTCCAATTTTTGGCCCCATGATTTACCATTTTTTTAAGGTAGTTATCAAAATTAATAATTTAAAATAATTAATTATTTTAAAAAAAATTTAGCCTAAAATGTTGTCAAAATAATTAATTATATTAAATAACTATAGAAAGTTTTCAAAACATGTTATAGTTATACATAATTATTTTGGGTAAACAGACCTTAGTTATTCATTCGCACAACGTCACCATCTTTAGAGTATTCTTTTCTTTCCATCCTCACTCATTTTTACTTTTCTATTTTTGTTTCCTTTTATTTTCCTCCATATCAATAAATTAAGAATTAGTTATTTTTTAGATTCATCAAATATATATTTTTCCTTATTTAGGTCAGGCTTATTTTCTTATAAAAATTAAGTCAGTTTTTTATTTTACTTCTTTATTATATTGTTTTCACCATAATTATTTTACTTCAATTTCATTGCATAAATTTATATCAAATTAGCTAGCTTAAACAAATACATTTTTTTATTTTCTTATCTTAGCGTATAAAAATACTAGATACTATGCACATCTTCTTTATGTTTGAAAAAACATGTTATATACTTTATACTACATTTCCATCATCAAAGATATTGTATTCTATATATCATTAAAGATACTTTATGATATACATTATTGGTCAAATATAGTATATCTTATATTATATAAAACATAGAGCACACTCATTAAAGATTATATATACTACACGCCAATCAAATATAATATATTATATATACTACTAGTTTGTAAAAAATATTGTGTACCTTAAAGACGTAATGTATTATAAGTTATGCAAGGATATTATATACTATATATTATAAGTTCCCTAAATATACTACACATGTTTGGGTTGTTTAATTAGAAGAAAGTAAAGGAAAGAAGTATTACATTCTAGGAAGTTAGGTATTAATTCCTTTTAATCCCATTTTCTATGTGTTTTCTTAGGAAGTAACTTAATTAGGTATACCTAAGTAAGTTATACTTTGTTAATATTCATTTATTATTTTATCCTCACGTTTATAAGTAAAAAATAATTGCATTTATTATTAAATGGTGCTACTGTAATTTAATTTATGTACTACTTCCTATGAAGTGTAATAAAAACCAAATATAAAATATAATTATTTTTCAGATAATGGATATACATACCAAATACAAAATTCTGTTACTTTTAGGGAAGTATTTCAATTTTCATATAAGTAAAACTTACTTATAATCATTCTCGTGTACCAAATGACCTCGTTAATTTACCTCACCTCTCCTTACACTCAAATTACTAACTACACATCTATATACCCCTAATATTTTTGCCATTTCCAATTTTACCCCTCTCATTTCAACACCCCTCATTTTTCTCTAACATGTTGTCTCTCTTCTCCTTCATCCCAACTCCTCTTAAATCCTTCTCAATCTTCAATCAATTAGGGAAATCAAAATAAAATCAACAATCTAACACATTCTACATCAAAAGGTATGTAAGATTTCACTATTTTTTTTGTCAATTTTTATCATTTTCAACAATGTTGGCATAAAAAGTATAATTATTGATTTTTTTTAATTAGGGTGTTTTTTAACCAAAATTGATATCTGTACATATATATCAAACCTGTATCGGTGAAATGATTGTAATTTTTTGTCAAAATCCAAGCATCAAACGATAAAAATAGAGGTTAAGGTCAAAATAGTGGTCGACAGGTGGTTCACCCATTAGCTATAACTAGTAATGGGTAACTCACCCGTTGACTCCACCATCCATTGGGTAATTTATATGTCAAGATCCATGAGTGGTAGGTGATTCACCAGTCACAAACACTCCTCAATGGGTATCTTACCCGTCAACTTCGACCACCACTGGGTAGTATACCCATGAAACATTGTTCCAACAGGTAACTCACCTATGGAACCCCTTTTAACCCAAGATCCTCTAACCCTAAACCATAAACCCTAACCCCTAACTCAAAACCCTTAAGCCTTAACCTTCAACCTTAAACTATAAACCCATTACTTTAAAGCCTTAACCCCTAACACTAAACCCTAAATGCTAAACCCTTAACCCTTAAACCTAAAGCCTAAATCATAAACCCTTAACCCCTAAATTGTAAATCATTGATGAGCTAATCCATAATATGTAATGATTTTTTTTGTTATGATTAGTAGATGGTTGGTAGAGGAGGTAGAGGAAAAGATTTGATAAATGTTACTTCCGCTAAGACTAAGGTGGCAAAGAAGACAATTACTACCGGTGCTAGAGCACAAGCTGTGATAGAGCATAGAAAAGCTCCACGTACTACAAATAGAGATCATGTTCCTTTTAAGAAAGAGTATAATTATCGTAGGGAGGAAAATTTTGCCAAGACTAGCACGTCTACCCACGTAGTATGGTCTATTTTTTCATCTTCATCAAACAATGATTGGTGATTGATTGGGCCTACTTGTGGGGATCCACTCATTCTTGATCTTCTAACTAGTTTTAAGAGCCATGTGGCATATGCCACATGGAATGATGCTTAGGTAATTTACATTAGTATGTATATTGTGCTCTATAATTTTATTATGTAATTTATTATTCTAATATTGATTTTATTATAGGAACCACGTCCTATGTTGAGGGTTCAATCTAGGATAAAAAAAACTTGAGAAGACTACTTAGAAATGATGAGAGCATGGGTAGTGCATACAACTACATCGAGACCACAGGCCTCAAACTTCTACATTACACATACTTCCACCATCACGATACTTTGTTCATCTCTGCCTTTGTTGAAAGGTAGCACCCAGAGGCTAACACATTCCACCTTCCATTTGATGAGATGACGATCACTCTACATGACATTATCTACATTATGGATCTTAATTCTCATGGTCATGAGTGTATTATTGAGCATTGTCTTACAAAGGGTGATGTGATAGATCTTTTAGCTGAGATATTGTGTAAACCCAAGGTGTTGGTTAGATCTACTTTTGTGAAGGGAAGCACGCTTGTACTGGATGATATTTTTTATAAGCTTACGATTGACTGTGTTGAGGATGATGATTCTTATACCCAATTTTATATGTGGTACTTGCTATCATGTATGCTTTTTTTTTGGCATGTCTAGTAACCGTATTCCATTATCAGTGATTAGATTATTAGTTTATTTGAGTACATTAAGTGATTGAGCCCTTGGAGATGGCACTTTAGCCTATTTGTATAGGAAATTTGGGATAGCATCTAGAATCGGGTGCAAGAAAATTGGTGGATACGTGACACTTTTAGAGGTAATTGTTTATTGTGTTTTTGGGTTGACAAATGTTGTTTAATTGTGTTATTTTTATACAAGCATAGATTTATGAGTATTTCTCCTACTTTCCATGGAGTTATTCTTGTATGTATAATCCTTTATGCAATACTAAAGCTATAAGGTAGGACACATCTCGTTAGATGATTCCACCCAAATCCATGGATGGCCTAATTTAGTACAAGAAGGAATTGGATTCTCTGAGGGCATAGCAGGTTTTAATTGTTAAATTCTTAAAATAATTGATATCCCAATTTGTTTTACATGTGTTTGTAGGTTGAATTCTTACCATTCGATCAAGATCCGAGTATAAAACATCCTGAGTTGACATGCCAAGGTAGCTTAAGCTTTATGCATTTGGTCAAGCCTTATATGCCATATTGAGTTTCTCAACAATTTGGCTACCCTTATCTCATCCTAATTTCTCCTATTGTTCCAGCATATGGATTCTGTCAAAGTACAAACATTAAAAAGTAGAAGGTAGATTACTCTAGTTTTGCATCATATTAGAACGTTTGGCCATACCACCGACTAAACTTTAGCTCCAATTTTCATTGCTCAACATATAAGCATGATGCCTCAGCTAAATACCATCCTTGGTATCATTCTTAGAAGCATCTATTAGTCCATCCTGTACCAGTAGATGAAGGGTCCAGTGATGCGCCATACATTAGGACAGATGTAAAGACAAATAATGAGTCAATGGGTGAATTTCACTATTGGTTTAAAGAAGAAAAAAAAGGTTAGAATTGGTAAGGATGAAGGTTTTGATAGGCTGAAGGAGGTGTACCTTACCATGGGTGGGTTGAGATTGTCCTCTAGTGAAGAGGAGGAGGCCAACCAAAATCCTAGTGATGATATGTAGTAGATTTTTTCTTTACACTTTAATTTTATTTATTAGGACTATGTTATCATAACACTTTTTATTGATGTATGCTAATCTTAATTTCATTTTACACTATGACTATCTTTACACCACGTTACAAAATACTTAAGATAATGCAATAAACTAATGTACAACAAATTAAATATTAAAATTTTTACTTTAAGCACAAATCATCAACCTAAGTCTCCCCTTTGGTGAACACCCATACTGTAACACCCCGAGTTGACACGACCACACGGGGGCTACCTTAGAGCGCCTTCGGATTGATCGGCTGACCCAACAGATCAACACGAGCCCTTTCAGCACGCTTTGTCCTCACTCACGCGCTTCCTAAGAGAATTTCAAAAAATTTCTGAAACTTCCCAGAAGGTCACCCATCCTAAAATTGCTCCATGGCCAGCACGCTTAACTGTGGAGTTCTTAGGATGGAATCACCAAAAGGATGGTATACCATGTTGATATAAGTAGCCAAATCAATCCTTATAACACTCCGCTCAATATGGGGTATTACATTCACCCCCACTCAAAGAACACAACATCCTCGTTGTGCCTCAACCAATGACTGTCTCAAATACAGTTTATCCCAAGAATCGTCTCGCTAGGTGACTGACTGGCTCATCCAAGTTCAGCTCACGGTCGTGGTTTCGCTCTGATACCATTTGTAACACCCCGAGTTGACACGACCACACGGGGGCTACCTTGGAGCGCCTTCGGATTGATCGGCTGACCCAACAGATCAACACGAGTCCTTTCAGCACGCTTTGTCCTCACTCACGCGCTTCCTAAGAGAATTTTAGAAAATTTCTGAAACTTCCCAGAAGGTCACCCATCCTAAAATTGTTCCACGACTAGCACGCTTAACTGTGGAGTTCTTAGGATGGAATCACCAAAAGGATGGTATACCATGTTGATATAAGTAGCCAAATCAATCCTTATAACACTCCGCTCAATATGGGGTATTACACATACCCATTGAATTTCGATATAGTTGAAGACGTTCACGATATAGGTCGCCCCATTCAGATACACTCAAAGTAGTATGCCTATACCATTGATTAGATATAGGTGGTAATATTGTGTTTTCCATCAAGGTTACTTGCAAACATATAAAGTATCATAACATGAGTATCATATACATACATACATACATACATACATACACACATATATATATATATAGTAAGATTTGAATGCAATAACTAACATAATGATACGTAGTGCAAAAAATTATTCACACTTAAGATGGTGATTATCCGATCGGGTTTTTGGCCATTAGGTGGACCTCTATGCGGTAAACAAGTAATCGACCCATGAATACTCAAACATACAAATACGGCATTGTATGTTGTCCCAAAAAGGAAGTTAAAGTTAGGCTAATACTACCATTTCTCCATCAAAGCTGATCCCTTCTAATGTACCAAGCATTGCATATTTTCAGCAATAAGATCTATAAAGGTAAGAACATATAACTCTTGATGAGCCACTAATTTCCTATACATTGTGGCTCTAATATTTGACCATTCTGATTCTTTGCCAAATAGTTTTAGCGCTACCATTCTAAACCCATAGTTTCTATTACCCAAAACATCAAACCAAGATTCCATCCACAGGAATATAACTAGCCCAATATCATAAGACCATAGGAAATCATGGATGAGTGTACTAGTCCTCTCGATAATATGCATCCCAATACTATTTCTTCCTCAATCCAATCGACCAGGGGAAGAGCGACTATGCACATTCTGATCAACAGGGGATGATCGACCTCTACCATGTCCTCGACCAGATTGACCTCACCCTATTGGTGATTTCAAATAAGTACACTCTATATGCTCCTACTCTAATAGTTCCATTTGTGTGCTATTACGGGGACATCCTTTACTTTTTTGAACATTCGGTTCCTCTATACTTGTCTAGGTGAGATCGAGAATCTTATCAATAAGATTAGAATAGTAGCATAGGCATAATGTTAATTGGTCAAGTATCATTTAAACCTTAGACATAATGTTAGAAGAAAATGGATTTATGATGTGATCAACCATTGAATCATCAAACGCAAACCTTTCTTCTCGTGGTCTAATAAAAGTGAAAGTCTTATAGAATTTATGCACTGCCGATACGGGAATAGGTTGTCGATCTTGTTTGTAATTAAATATATTATGGCCACATAGTAGATAATTTGTAAACCTCATGTAACACCCACATCTCAAGGATTCGGGACCAACCATATTAGACCTCTTACTCTCCTCTTCAGTCAAGTCTAATGCTCTAAGATATACAGCAGACATGAGCTCCTTAAATAATATATCATTTGTAGAGTAATGTGGAATAATTACCTACGATTGCTCCAGAACTTTTTTTACCTCATTAACTTGGTGTTCTATTAGTATCAATATTCAGGCATAATGTGTCCAAACTCATATGTGATGATGTTATATATTTCTTCAGCTTACCATGTTCACTTTTCACCCTATAATATTAATTTCAAAAAATAATTAATGGATAATTGTTAAACACTTAATAAGCTAATAGAAATTGAATATTTACAACAAATATGTTATACATGTTGGTTATATGAGTGCCAAAGTGAATGATTTTATCAACCCACATTGAAACAAACATCTCCTTATATGGAATCAACCAGGTCTTGTACACATATTATAAAAGATAAAGAAATTTGCCCCATTTGTCATCCATCAGTAGAAGCTCATTCTCATATGTCTTAATTGTAGCGGCTTATACAATCTTCTTCCAACATCCTAGGAAACTTTCTCCCGTTACTATACTTTTTAAATTTTTATAGCATATGACAAAACATTCTTACTAATGTGTTATCTACACAAGAAGGGTTTCACATTAGGAAAGAACTTTGGTATAGTTTGTGTCAGTCCTAATTCCCTATCATTGATCACCACATTTGGTTCATGGAGCTCCATTAATCTCTTTACCTTATCAAGCACCCATTCATAGTTATCTTCATTTTCCTTCATCATAAATGCCAAGGAAATGGTAAAGTTCTTATCACTAGACACACAACTAACGACCTTCAAGAAAGGAAGGTTGTACTTATTGATTTTGTATGTGCAGTTTAAATAAATGACATATGGAAACGCATGTAAGAACACAATAAAATCTAGGTGCGCAAATACAATATCACTAACCATATTAGAGTTGGGAAATCGATGATGCCATGAACGATATTCATTTATTTCTATGAAGTGCAATAACTATTGTATGACCGTACATCCTATCAAGCTCTATACCTTAAACTTATGTCTAGCATTGTAGATTGTTCTAAGTGTTGCGATATTATAACCATCACCCCGCTTCAACTTATAGATAATCTCCTTTGTTTTGATATTTATTTGTGTTAGCTTAGTCACAAACCTACGTTCTTCTGAAGATAATCAACAAGAAAATGAATGCCCCTACATATACTAACCTAATCTATGATTATGCATTCCACATTCTACCATTAGTCTCCAACCACCTCAAGCATCTTCCCTTCCATGAATCCTAAATTCAGAACCACATTCTTTAGTCCTAGTTGATCAAACCCTTTCGAAGTTCACTAAAGGTTGTCTTCTATAAGTATCTCCTATTTTAGAACGAATCCATGCCCTACCTTCTTTTGATCTCTGGATGTCGAAAACCATATTATGTGGCCTTCTAATTTCTTTAACCTAACCAATTAATGACCCCCGATCATTAAAAATCTCATTCGTTGCAAATAATCTACTCCAATCAGTATTAATTAAATCGAGGTTCGATAAATAATTGAAATGCCCCAAAAATTCTAATGTTATTATTTATTATTAAATAATATTTTATTTTGAAAATTAATTAAATAATTTATTTTTATTAAAATAAAGGAAATTAATTAGGGCAAATTAATAAGAAATTTTATAAATATTTTAATTAGAGGAAATTTGGGTATTTTAACTAATTAAAGATTTTAATTTGGAAATTAATTAAATAAATTCTTTTATTTAAATTAAGAAAGAGAAAATAGTTTCAAATTAATATTAATTTTATAAATAATTTAATTGAAGAAAATTAGGGTGTTTTGCTAATTAAAATGGAATTTATGAAAAATCTTTCAAAAATCCTAATTTAGCCTAAAAAGGGATTTAAATATTATTATTTTTAAATATTCCAAACATTTTAATTAATATAAATACCCAATCTAATTATTTTTCTCTTTTCCTTTTTCCCTTTTTCCTTTTTTTCTTCTTCGTTTTTCCTTCATTTTCTTTCTTTTTCTTCCTCTTCTTCTTTTTCTTTTTCATCTCCTTTTCCTCGTTTGGGTCTGCTTCTCCCATAGCCCAGTCCCCCTCTCTCCTTCCTTCGGCGAGGCCCAACTAGCACGGCCCAGCCCACGCGGCTGTCTCCCTTCTTCTGTCCTGAGATGCGTTGCGTTTCATCCCTTTTTGCACCAAAACTATGCGTTGCATTTAAATTAAACCACCTCACCTCGTACCCGGCCCGGTCTCCCCTTCTTTTCTCTCCCGAACTGCCGGTTCACCCCCATCTTCTTCTTCCTTCTTCCCCTCCTGTTCGACGCAGCCGACCTGCAACTCACCACCACCTCCGAAAATTTTGCCGCCAGTTACGGTTGTTTTCCTTCCTCTCTCTCCTCCCTGACTCGTCAACCATTTTGAACCAATCCACTCCCCCATTCCTTGCACGATCTCCCTCTCCCCTGGCCACTTGCAGACCATGATCGAGGAGTGCGCTAGCTATCCTCGTCGGTCGGTGCCCACTCATGCCTACCACTCCCCCACTTTTCCATTGACCCTAACTTCCTTTCAAAGCTTATAAATATACCCCATAGCAGCGTTGAGTCGAGTTTTTGGCTCAAGTTCATAAAACGCCCTCCTTCGTTCCACCGCCCCTTTAGATGCCTCATTTGGCGCCTTTGGCCAACTTCGCAGCCATATCTGAACACCAAACTCTTCCTTGCTCTTCCCTCTAGCTAACCAAATCATTCATCCCCCTAGATTTCTCCTGCACAAGCCACCCCGACCGTGCGAATTAGTCTTCCTAATCAACCCTGTTTTCTTCCTCCACTACCCTTTGCGCCACCCTTAGCCACCTCTTCCGCTACTGCCACCGCTTCTTTCACCCCCATTCTCTTCTACAGACCCTCATCTGCCTTTCCCTACCTTTCTTTTCCTCTCACTCCCTCTCCTCCTCTCTTTCCCTTCTTCTCTTCCATTTAGCCATTACCACCGCCGTCGTGTGCCGCCACCTTTGGGTGCGCCACCACCTCCATTATGCTCCTCTCCCTCTGGGCATTCTTAAACAGCCCAACTTCCACCTCCATTCTCCCTATTTTTTTTCCAACATGTAACTTTTCCCTTTTTCTTCTCTTTTTTTCGGCCTCCACCACTGCCGTCGTGCACCACCGCTGGTGCTGCCTATCCCGGCCAGCCTAAGGTTGAACCCTAGACCCTCTCAACCCTTTTCCCTATTTTTACAAGCCTTAAATTATTTTATTTCATTTATTCTAATATGAATACTATTATTACTATTATTATTATTTCCATTTTTAATATGTATTATTAGTATTATTAATATTAATTTTTTTATTATTTTTCTATTAAGGGTCAAAGCCCTATTATAATTTTATTTTATTTTATTATTAGTATTATTATTATTGTTACTATCTTTATCATTAATACTAATATGTTGTTGTTGTTATTATTATTATTTACTATTTCAGAATTGTTATTATTATTATTTTAGTATTATTATTACAACTACCTTACCCTTAGTGTTATTATTATTACTATTATTATTATTATTATTATTATTGTTGTTGTTGTTGTTGTTGTTGTTGTTGTTATTCTTACTACTACTACTACTACTACTACTATTACTATCATTATTATTATTTTCAAGTGTTAGTATTATTATTTTATATAGGGTTGAAACCCTATTGTCTTATTTTAAATTGTAGTAGTAGTATTATAAATAGTATGTCTTATTATTATTAGGGTTATTAGTATTTTTATTATTAGTAGTATTTATTATTATTAGTGTTATTATTATTATTATTATTATTATTATTATTATTATTATTATCATTATTATTATCATTATTATTTATTAAGTTATTATTATTCAATGTAGGGTGGAAACCCTACTTCTTTTTATCTTCAAATATTACCTTTACTATTATTACCATTATGGTTATTATTATTTTGTGATATTATTATGGCTTTTATCATTATTATTATTTCATCATTATTATTATTACTAAATTTGGTAATTTGTTCTATTATTATTATTATTATTATTATTATTATTATTATTATTATCATTATTATTATTTTAGTAAAGGGGCTGAAGCCCTTATTTCACCTTGTTTTGAGTAATGTCCTTGTTATTATTGTTATTATTATTATTATTATCATTGATATTATTTTTAGTATCTTTACTATTATTATTTTAGTATCATTATTATTATTATTAGGGTAAAGTTTTCAACCTTACATTCTCAACTTTTATAATATTTCTATTGTTTCTATATCTTTAGCAAAGTTAGTAATTAATTAATTTTATTTTGTTAATATGCTATTATTTATTTAAAAACCTAGTCTTATAATAAGTTAGTGATTAATAGTATTTTTGATAGGAGGAAGTCTAATTTTAACTTTACCCTCATAATAGGTAAAACCAGTCAAAGCCCTAAGGAGGCATAGGAGCGTGCTCCAAGACCGGTGTCGTTTTAGGTAAGGGTGTTGCTAAGGCCTTTTGTGTGCTTATATGCATTATGTGCTTCGCATGTTGTGCATCTTATGTTTATTATTGTAATTATTTCATATATGGTATGACGTGGAGTTCAAATATGTTCTTGTGTTGTTATATGGCATGGGTATTATTTATATATGATGATATATGTTGTGACCCTGTAAGACATGCATGTGAGGGTGTTGATGTGTTTTTTGTGGGAGAAAGGATGAAAAAGGAGGATGGGAAAAGAGGTTGACCAATGGAAGTGAGTTAACCTAATTATTTTAATGATTCCTGAGGCGAAGAATAAAATGGAAAATTTATTGTTTCGTGAGGAAGAATATAATTTATGGTTTTGTATAGGAGAATATAATTTATGGTTTTGTGTGGGAGAATATAATTTATGGTTCCATTTGGAAGAATCTAATTTATGGTTTTGTGTGGGAGAATATAATTTATGGTTTTATATGGAAAAATCTAATTTATGGCTTTGTATGGAAGAATCTAATTAATGGTTTTGTATGAGGGGATCTATTCTAGGGTTTGGTATGGATGAATATTTGGTTTTGTGTGGACGGAATTTAGGGTTTGCATGGTGGTATTAATGGTTGTATAACAGTATTAGGGTTAACATGGTGGTATTAATGGTTGTATTGTAGTATTAATGGTTGCATGGTAGTATTAGGTTTGCATGGAGGTATTAGGGTTTGTATAGTGGTATTAATGGTTGCATAGTGGTATTAGGGTTTGCATGGTGGTATTAATGGTTGCATGGTATTATTAATGGTTGTATAGTGGTATTAGGGTTCGCATGGTGGTATTAATAGTTGCATGGTGGTATCAATGGTTGTTAGGTGATATTAGGGTTTGCATGGTGGAGTTAGGGTTTTGCATGGGAATTATTGATTGCATGAGATTTAGGGTTTGTATGAAAAGTTCAAGAGTTTGCATGGGATGTGTAAAGTTTGCATAGGAGTGAAATTTACGTATGAAAGATTAATTTGAGATGTAAGGAAGGTAACGTAAGTGTTATATGGGTGTTTGCACATTTTAGATGAAAAATAATACGCGGGGATTATATAAGGGTCTGTAGGAGACCGAACTAGGGTTTGTGTGGACAATTAGGGTTTGTTGTGGCTGATTAGGGCTTTTGTGCTATCATGTGTATTTGGTGATTAAATTGTAATTATGAGAATGTAATCTATAATTTGTGATGTATGAAGTGTAAAGGTAATGATTCATGCATGTCCAAGATAAAAGCTTTTGAATAAAATATTTAAGACACTAATCTTTTAAAGTGGAAGATTATTGAACCGGGTCCAAACTAATCAACCGGTCGAAATAGTGGTTAGGGTTTTACCCTATATGCGACCAATCCACCGGTAAATAATAGTAGTGTGGACATTGTCCAGTAGGTGACCGGCCCACCGACAATAAAAGTGGGGTGACTCGAGCTCAATAAATACAAGCTAAAGTTTGCCAAAACACTAGATACTAATTACTTACAGTGAAACACCATGTGAGTAGAAACCAGATCGATCCACTTGTCAGGAATAGTAGTGTGGACTATTGTCCCGCAAGTGACCGATCCACCAGCGAAAAATAGTGGTGTGGACTATTGTCCCGCAAGTGACCGGCCCACCGGCAATAATAGTGGGGTGTTCCTGTACTTACATGGATTTGATAAAAAGTATGGTGTGAATCGACTTCTAATCAGTGAATAATTAAGTAATTAATCCAAATTATATATGGACATTTGTACTTTTACCTGAATGGTCATATACATTTATGTTATCATGTTGGTCTTATGCTTTAGTGTTATTATTCTGCATTCTTTATGCGCTATTATGTGTTAGCCTTAGTGCTCGGTTACGTTACTCAGTACGCGTACTGATCACCCTTTTCATGGGTGTTAGTCATTCCCATGAGTAGTAGGCCCTTCTGACTTTGTGCAGGTGGGCGAGACATCAGTCGGGGCTGAGTGTTGAGCACGTTTTGGCTCAAAGTTTGAGAGTGTCATGGCCGTATCTTCTCTTCATGTAATTTCATTTTGTTATGTTATTTCTTTTTATTCGCATTTATTCTTTTTGATTTATTACCTCGTATTGAGTTTTAAAAATAAACCTTTTATTGATTGTAAGAATATTCCCTTCGAGGAATTTGGATTTTGTACTCTGATTTCTATTTTATTATTGATTATAAACTTTTATGCGTACTCTGAATTCTGTGTTATGATCTTTTAATTCACTTTATGAACTCTTTGTTTGAGTTTAATATTAATCTCTTTTTAGCCTTAGCACTTGGTACTGGAACAGTCGGAGTGAACCGGTCTGGTACTAAATGTGGTGATTACATCCTTAGAACTCACGAGTTTTAATTTAAATATTTCTATTATAATTTCTTTCGCTTTTAGAAGAAAATTAGTGAATTTTGGGGTGTTACAATAATATTCAAAATATGACATTCTCAAGAATACATAAACATAAAAATGAATAATAAAAATTTATGAAAAATGGTAAGTTAACTGGTGAGTTTTCTGTCAAATATAACCTAAGACGGGTGAGTTGCCCATCATTGTCCTGTTCTGACCAGTAAACTGCCCAATAAGGATAATTTTTGATCGGTGATTTTCCTGACATAAAAATTTTGTGATAGGTGTTTTACCCATTATGTGTGAAATTTGAAGGGTAATTTACCCATCAGATGCAAAAATTTTGAAAGAAAAAATTCGACTTATCATTATTTCATCTAGTTCATTTTTTCCAAAAAAAAAAATTGGAATCATAATGTTAATCCACACCCATTGTATTCAATATTGTTAAAATTAAATTTTGTGTAATTATTTGAGGAGAAGACAAAAAAAGAGAGAGATAATTCAGTTTTGGTGAAGTGCAAAAATAAAGGGGTATAATGGTAAAACAAAATCAACCCCTTTTGAGGGGTATGAACTTATAGGTTTAGGTGTGTATCTAACATTACCCATTAACCTTAGATAGTACACATTCTTTAAAGATACTATACAATAGAGGCTCGCCAAAGATATTATATAAATTATACTACTAATTCATCAAAGAATGGAGAGCATTCATGGTTTCATTGCCTAACTTGGTATATTAAAACTTGCCATTCAAGCTAGATAATGAAGAATATTCATTAAGACAGCGATTGTAAGAGAAGATAAAAAAGATATCACAGAGGGGAAACTTTGGTTTTGATGTGATTATTATGGAATATTTATTTCGATAACTATGACACAAAGTTTTTTTTTTGTAATTAAATGACCTTTATACTAAAATAGCAAATATATATAGTTATGCTTACAAAACTCAACACAAAACAACCAAACACTACCAAAAACTAATCAAAAGTGCTAGTGGTCTAAAGAGATTAAGTATTGCAAAACCTTCCTATCTCTAATCCCTTTATGCCTTAAAAAGATCTCATGGATTATTTTATTGATTAGAACATCTAGAGAAGCTTACTTTTTTTTTGGAAAATCGCCATATTTATGCTATTCCAAATATTTACTACAATAGCAGTGAACACTACCCTCCAAATCTTAGCTTGATTTTTATCATTTCTTTTGATTCTAATCATCCACTCAAGGCTATTATACCATGTAGTGAAAAGTTGGGGCAACAACATCCAATTCAGGGCTTTCCTCCAAATCTATTGGGCTAAAATGCAGGTGACCTACAGATGATCCATTGTTTCATCATCATTTTGGCAAACCTCACATAAAGCTGAGTCAACTACATACCACTCCCTTAATTTTATTTTTATAGCAAACCTTCCATGAAAGGCTATCCTCATGGTCACTTTTTGTCTTGTCAAAATAGCATGGCACCATACTAGTTTGTATCATGGCACTGCATGAGCTTTAACTATAACTTCTTAATATGCTTTACTCACTGAAAACCTCCCTTTCTAGATGAATCATTGTAGTTCTCCACTCAGTTATCTTGTCTTCAAAATTTTTTTGATTATCCATGAAGAGTCTACAAGTGGAACAACATCTTTGAAATCCTGTGACCTTATGTACCTCTCATGAATCCACTTTATCCACAAGCTTTCTCTGTCATTCATAAGTCTCCATAGCTATTTTGCAAGGCAGGCAATATTCCAAGCTTCCAACTAGATAAGTTTGAGCCCTCCCTATATTTTATGCATACAGGTATTTTGCCAAGAGATGGGATCTCTCCTTCTATGGGGGTCTAAGTTTTTCCAAAAATACCTTTTGTATGAAGAGTTAAAATGATGCACAACTGTGTTGGGAAGAAGAAACACTTGCATACAGTATTGAGTTATGCCAAGGACCACTGATTATAGGACTTGAAACTTACTATCATAACTAAGATACTTTAGATTCCAAGAATTTAGTCTGGCTATAATTCTCTTGATAAGGGGCTAGTATTGAGCCACAACAATTGAAGAACTACTTATAGGAACACATAGATACTTAAAAGGGAATTGTCCCTCTTTAAATTGCAAGATGGAAAGAATTTTCTGCTTCAAGTTATTCTTTATCCCACCAAAATATACATTACTTTTTTGAGGGCCGATTGTCAAACCTGAGGTTGCATCAAATTCCTCTAATTTATCAAGTAAAAGCTTTGCAAAGGAGATATGACCTTTGTAGAATAGAAGCAGATCATCAGCAAAGAAAAGGGAGATCAGCTGGCTCTACTTGCAAGTTGGATTCCCTTTGAAATTTGCATTGATCCACAGGAACTTTAATAATCTACTAAGGTACACCATTGATAGGACAGATAAGTAGGGGGATAGTGGATCCCCCTACCTTAAACTTTTCCTTCCATGAAACAGATTGTATAAGGTGCCTTGTAACATCACTGAATACCTAACAGTAGACACACATTACATAATTACATGAAAAAAGTGATTAGGGATGGCGTACCTCAATAACAGTGCCTTAAGGAAATTCCAATCCAGGGAGTCATATGCCTTTATAATATCAATATTCATCATCATCTGAGGGCTGATCCCCTTCCTATTGTATTCTCCTAGTAAATCCTATGCTACCATAATATTATCTCCAATATATCTCCTTGGTACAAAAGTTGATTGAGTTGCATCAATTAGCTCATTTAGTACTATGGTAAGTCTATTAGTCAGCACTTTGGAGAAGATTTTATAGACCATATTACAATAAGCAATTAGTCTATACTCAGTAATATACCTAGAATTCATCATCATGGGAATGAGGTGAATGGATGTGTTGTCAAACAATTTTAGTAAAACCCAGTCTCCCAAATCAACTTTATGGCACTAATAAGATCTTCTTTTATAATACTCCAAGTCTTCTTGAAAAAATGGGGGTTGAATCCATTAGAACCAGGAGCTTTCAAATCTCCTACAATAAAAACTGCATCACAAACTTCTTGGTTGGATATGTCCTACATTAAGGTTTGCCTACTATTAAATACTAACTTATTCTAAGACTAGGCTTTTGATAAAATAATAAAATACTAATAATAAAAATGACATTAACTTATTACTATCTTGCTAAAGATATAAGAAATAATAGTAATATTATAAAAGTTGATAGTATAAGGTCGAAGACTTTACCCTAATAATAATAATAATGATATTAAAATAATAATAGCAAAGATACTAAAAATAATATCAATGTTAATGTTAATAAGAATAATAATAATAGTAACAATAATTATAAAAAGGGTATTACTCAAAAACATAGTAAAATAAGGGCTTCAGTCCCTTTACCAAAATCATACTAATAATAACATTAGTAAAATAAATAAATAAAAATTTAGTGATAATAATAATAATGAAATACTAATAATCATAATGATAAAAACCATAATAATATTGCAAAAATGATAATAATCATAATGGTAAAAATAGTAATGATAATAATCAAAGATAAAATGAAGTAGGGTTTGGACCCTACATTGAATAATAATAAACTTATTAAATAATAATAATAATAATAATAACACTAATAATGATAATAAATGCTAATGATAAAATAATGATAATAATAAT